>OX493340.1:2400000-4800000 GCA_950371115.1 Anania fuscalis
GGAAGACCTGAAAAACTTGAATATGCCAGACAGTGAGCAGGTTAAGTGCTACTTCGCTTGTGCATATAAAAAAGCTAAAATGGTAAATAAGAACCTTCATCTCATCTACGCACTTAGAATTATGTTATTGTCCATACTCTTGGTCAACTTTACCGTGAAAACTTTTATTAAAAACAACCAAGCGAGTCGAATAACTTAAAGTAGTAAATTATACAGAAACGACTATCTTTTGTCTATGAGGACTATCTTTTGTCTATGAGCGTCACATGATTTTCGTATTTTTTTTAAAAAGTGATCATTATTTTATTTGTTTTTTTTTTCGCAACATGAAAAAGGCCTCTCCCAAATCCCTTCGACTATCTGTTTCTACAGGTAAAGTTATCGATGGTATGAAAATGTATTAAGTAGGTACTAGCTGACCCGGCGAATTTCGTACCGCCCCAGACCTGTTTGACAGATAAGTACGAACAGTTTGTATGGGAAAATTAAATTGTCATTTTTATTATTTTTCCATATTTTCTCACCGTTTATATATTATTTTCTAATAGATAAACAGGCAGGATTACAGCCGATACATGATTATGTTGAAGATAGGTTGGTTAGGTTGTTAACCTTTCCTGGACTTTCACGAATATTTCAAGAGCAAAATTTGACAAATCGGTCCAGCCGTTTTCGAGTTTTAGCGAGACTCAGGAACATCTATTCATTTTTAATATAGATAAAGATAGGCCACTTTCCGAGCTCTTATTATAGACGTCTTTAAATACAGCTTTGTTTCAAAGACTCAGTCATCTTAGCTTTGGCAACCTTATTATAGGAAATACAGTTACAAGAAATGTAGCAAGTGCGAGGTAGGCAGGTTATAAAGTCCATGCTCTCGTTTAAATAATCGCTAATTTTCCATAAAGTTATTAACTGTCAATTTTCACCTCGTAAACAGGTAGATTAACTGGAATCTGTTGTACTCTGAAAAAATAATAATTCATCTTTATATTACTTAAGAGGTATCGCATAATAAAATTTACCAGCGCCGTCTTCCATCAGACTAAACTACTTTAGAAATAGTTGTTGACCTGCTCCAGAAATTGAACCCTAGACCTTTTTGCATTAAAAGTGAATCATCGAGCCACTACGCTAATAGGGTCATATTCAGTTTCGAACTTTGCTCCCATGTCCATACGTCACATGTGACGAAGGCCACTCAGTAGTCTGGTAATTTCACGGTATGCGGTGGCCGTAAGTGGTCTCGTAATAATGACTGATGCAGTATGTACGGGTATATGTATATGTATGGTACTTATAGGTATAGCCTATGGTATGAATTTCAGATAAATATGTTTTTAAGTGCCGTGTGGTGCCGGGACGTTAGAAGAATTGCACCACCCCTTCTCTTCCTATGGGTGTCGTAAGAGGCGACTACAGGAGAACCGCCATAAGAAGACGGGTAGCAGCGTCTCCTCTCTACCATTGGCCAAACTGCGATCGCCAACCCGCCTGCCAAGCGTGGCGATTATGGCAAAATTCTCCTTTTGGAGAGGCCTGTGTCCAGCAGTGGACTGATATAGGCTGGTGATGATGATGATGTGTTTTAAAATGTTTAACAGAATCGTCACTATTTATTAATTAGAAAAATAGTTTGATTCCGAACCAACAATGAATTAAGGCCTTAAGGGTTTGGCATTTGGTTTCGTAAAAAATAGTTGAGCAATAGAATTCTCCCCTTAAAAGAATTTAAAAAATAAATCAGAACATTGAAAGGAAAGAGAGAAGATAAGACAAGTTGATAACGAAGATTGAAAGACTGTCCTGTGACCTGTACGTAACTGTTTTCTGTTAAATATTAGCAGTCCCACTTCCATTTACAGATGAACGATAAAGGCGAATTTTGGGTTGAAAGTTTGATGAACACAGCTCAGGAATACTATGGGAAAAACGAGACTGTACTTAAAAAGGTCACTGAATTTATTGACACCTGCAAAAAGGGTAAGTTATTTTCCGAAAACGCGTCGATATAAATACAAACATAAAAAATACACAGTATTGCATAAAAATACGAATTTTAAATACAACTCTATTCAAATTTATTTATTCAACAGACAAAGAATCTAAAAATGACGATATTATATGAATGCGAGTTCTTATGAATAAAACCTTAAGTTGAACATAAACTCTTTCAATTCTTCAAAAATACATAAATTTACTGATTATATACTAGACTATATAGAAACAGGATCGCGATCGTAATTACTATAGGCATATGTAGACAATATCGAAATAGGGTTTGTGGACAGTTGACACCAATCATCTTGTAAGATCATTTATTAAATCTGAAATTTTAGGCCCGATAACCTGGTACATTATCATCTATTCTAAGAATGTGATTTTTGGGCTTCGTCTCAACTCTACTCGATCCCATCTCTACCCGATTAAAAAATACCTAACAAAAAATCCCAACTCTACCCGATTCATTGTTGCTTATAGAAAAAAGAAGGAGTACAGTCGAAACGATAAAATGTAAAAAAAATATTAACGGAAAAAATTATTCCATCACGATATTATGATTGGGATGACGAAGTTACGACGCTGTTCAAACAAAAGAATATTGTTGTAAGGATGCAAGCGCTGGCGACCCATTACTACTTATAATAAACTATGTTCCTAACACAATCTACAATTTTGTATGTAAAGTAAATTTTACAATTTCTCTTTGTTAGTTTAGTGTTTTGAGAAAAAATATTATTTTTATTCTATAATTTAAATGTTGATTATTAAAGCGAATTTTTATATCGTATAAATGCTTTTCATTTTGACTCTACTTTTTATCATATCGGGTAGAGTTGGGATTTTTCGTTAGGTATTTTTTAATCGGGTAGAGATGGGATCGGGTAGAGTTGGGACGAAGCCGATTTTTGTTTGCTTCAAAACCAATAAAATTTTAGGCAGCTGAGTCCGGTAAACAATGACGTCAAAGCTTGATATCGCCATACAAATTATAGGGCAGAGGTGCGTTTTGACAGCACATAAAAAGTATATCAATTGATTGGTGGTGTGTCAAACGTGTCACGTGTGACCTCACACGAAACTTTATTTTTATAAATTTTCAGTAAACGATGTACCAACGACTGACGGGGAGAAGGGTTGCGAGCGAGCGGCACTCATGTTCCAATGTAACAAGGAACACGCTCCTGTGGTAAGTTCCAATTGAAATCATTTATCTTTATAAATAGGCCAAAATCGCTACTAAATAATAATTTGGACTTGTAAAACATGTCCAAATTATTATTCATCATCCACCCTACTCGTTACTGCCACAAAATAGATTGTGTTACTGCTTCGGTGTCATTTGAGTCAAAAAGAAGCTGCAGCACAAGAAACTTGTGACACTATCTATTGTCAGATTTGTTAGCTTCTTTGTTATTAAGTGTATTTACCAGACAAATTTTCTGGTAAAAGCTAGGCAGTTAATCCAGTAATTTTTATTAGATATTTACTTGTTTTTTAAAGAACCTATTCCAGACAAGAACAAACACAACAAAAAAAGAATTTGCGAAATTGGTCCAACCTTTCACGCGTGATGCCGTGACCAAGGGAAATAGGGGTTCCTTTTATAATACATTTATTTTTATATATATAGATTATATGAAGATAAATAACACTTGAAAAAATCATCGACCTCAGGTGGGACTCGAACCCACGTCCCATCGCATTCCGGGCAAATGCTTTGACCACTAAGCTACCGAGGACGTCACGTGACAAGATGAAATTCCTCAAGTGTTTTTTCTCGCTGTCAAAGCCAGCGTATTCTGATCAATGTTGTAGCTATATGTATAGCTGAGTAGTATACTACCGTCAACACCCTATAGATTATATAGATTTACTAAATAGTGATGCATTAAGACATGTGATTTAAGTTAATATGCATTATTTATTAATGTCTGCTCATAAGTGCTAGTCATCTTCCAATTTCGATGTAATTAAACGTTGCAATACATGACTAAATAAATGAACAAATTTTGTTAATCCCAATTATCTTTTGTTTCAGCTTGGATTTGTTTAACTGCTCTTCTTTTGATTGTGCCTAGACTGTACTGAATGTGCAACTATTGAAAAGTATTACTAAACCAAAGAAAATAAATATAAAACAAAGTACATTTTGCTGTTTCAATTAAAATTTAAAGGCCGATAAAAAATAAACAGCAATTTTTCTCAACAATCTAATAAAGTACGAAGGTTTAGGTAAATAAGTGACACTAAAAGTTCGAACTTGAACGGTTAATTCTAAGATTTTAAATATGAATTTAATAATCAGGCTTTTACATAAATATGAGATAAGATCCGGAACGAGGTCATACGACAAAAGACTAAGGTGACTAATATTGTCCAAAAATGTAGAAAGCTGAAGTGGCAGTGGGCTGGCCATGTCTGTCGCAGAACCGACGAGAGGTGGAGCAGGAAGGTTCTCGAATGGAGACAACGCTTAGGCAAACGTAGTGTAGGACGCCCGGCTAGATGGACCGATGACCTGAAGAAGGCAGCGACTGGATGCAAAGGGCGGGAGATAGTGCGCTGAGGCGCTCCTTGGCGCTCCTTTGGCTGATAAGATGATGATGATGATGAATCAGGCTTTTACAATAACACACTTTCAGATTAAGCGGCGTCAATTAGCATCTATCGACGACCTCCGTAGCCGAGAGGCGAGAACGCCGGATTATATGGCGTCGCCATCTCTGAGGTTCCGGGTTCGATCCCCGGCCTGGTCAATGTGGAAAACGATCTTTTTATATTGTCTCGGGTCTGGGTGTTGTGTTACCGTCGTTGTTTCTGATTTCTATAACACACGTGCTTTAGCTACTTACTTTAGGATCAGGGCCCTAACCATGAACTTTTTCACGACCGAGATTGTTTGGCAGCACTTTGATATGAGCACAAAATTTTGGTCACGTGATTTGGTACCATGAACTACCTAAAACGATCTTGTTTAGTGTTGTGAAAGAACGAGTGAACTGTAAAAAATTGTCTATGCGTTGAAATAATGTCAAAAAATGATGCACGCGGTCCGAATTAGATAAATTAAATGAACAAAATATTATTGAACACAATAAATACCTGTGTTTGCTTGCTAATTACTTGAAAATATAAAAAAAAATGTATTTTGCTTGTACTAGGAGTTATTTTGTAGAAATGTTACCTATTTTTAGCGTAAATATCAGCCTTTCTTAATGAGCTATGACTGAGCTCTTGATTTTTAAAAATCATTTCGGACCAAGAGTCATACGTCATGAATAATCAAATTCAAGCGTAGTGGTTCCATTCTCTTTGGATAAAATTATAAAAAAGTTAAAGTCAGTATTTGATGTAAGCACTCGTATTTACAATTTATTTTACAATTATTTTTTTCTAGACTCGAAAGCAAATTTCAAGAATGTGTTCTGTTAATTTATGATTTTACTTTATTTATAGGTAACACTTATAATAGTCCAATTGTATAACGATGTTTGCATGGACAACATAACACAATAAATTATCATTTTAATGGGTTTCTTGATTCATTTCGAGAAACTTTAAATTATCTTAAGTACCTTATATATACCAGAGGGGAAAAAAGCTAACAGCGTCTGGATAAGGTACCCCTGGTACCGGAGCAGAAGAAAGCTAGCAGTGTCATGATTAGGCATCCAAGATACTGTCGCTGAAATCGGAATTCGATGAAGACAGAGCCTCACAAGTGTTTATTATTTATCCGTGTTTCTAAAAATTTTGTGAAAGCCAATCATTAAGAATAAATAGTGTTAATAAATGTATACCCATTAAATTATTTTAATAATACAAACTGGTACACAAGGTACTTTGAAATTATACTAATCCACAGCTACTCACTTTGTCTTTTAGTACTTCACTTGCTATTGAAAATAAGGTGGCATTTACTTAACTAGGTATTCAATGAATTATCCGCAACGGCCACATCTTAGAGGCATAGGAAGCGGGGTGCTTCATCATACGCAGCAAAGCTGCTCGAGCGGTTGCTGCTTCGAATGTAGGTACTTGTTTATCTTGACTTCACCACTCTCCAGCCAGCAAGCATGCTCCACCATCTCAGCAACCAGGAGCAGAGCGATACGTCCGTCACAATTTTGTTTCCCGAACCATGTGGATCTCGCCGGTAAAGGAATAGTAAACTAAACTAAGAATAGTAAACTAGTTTGGCGCGTTGCATGTTCGATTGTAGGAGGCCCTCTACCATCTCCTCAACATCACACTATTACATGACTGGCCACCGGACGATAGTCGGTGTGATGAGCCCAGCAGGTTCACGCCGACGGGAGCCCATTTGTATGGCGTAGATTTTTATGGGAAGTCCGGCCAGCCAGTCTATACATACTGTCTATCTATTCAGCCTTTTGCAGTCCACTGCTGGACACAAGCCTTGACAATGCCCAAAGAGCATGATCACCCGCATTTTTCATTCATCCACTGCCAACCATCGTCCTAAGGTTGGTACATGTGGGGCTGGGGGGCGTCCTACATTACGGCTATCTCTCATTTATATATAAATAGTTCAAAGTATGTATACTACCTCATAACGATACTATTTTTAGGGTTCTAAAAAATCTAAAAACCAGCCTAGTGCACGTCGTGCCACGCGCAGTATAGGGTTTCATAGTTGCCCGTGGTAGTTCCCACGATATATTGCAGCAATTATTTAATTAAGTCTTCATTTAAGTCACTTTAAAAGTATCCCTTTAAGAAATTTTCGAACGACGACAAAATTAAACGATTATTACTCGTAAAACTAACAGGTCTATCTTAATCGTTATAATTTTCCTAAAAAATTCATGAAAAGCACTATAACCATGTTTTTTTCCAGAATTTTAAAACCAATAGTTTTATTTACGCTTTAATATTTGGCAAACGGAACTCTAAATCGTAAAGTAATCATGTCTTAGAAACTAAATCATTTTAAGGGACCTATTCAACGATGGGTTAGACGATGAAAAAATAATCACCCCCACGTTACACGTATAATAAATAAGTATTGGACAATATCACATACAATGCTCTGACCCTCTAGCACGAGCAACAAAACACGATACGATATGATATGATATGATATAGCGGTTTATTGCCTCTTTTCTTTCAAAATATAAATATATATATGGATAACATAGCCTCCAACTTGATCTTTTATTGAAACATTGAGCATGTCCTTGCCGGCGACGTCACGGTTATGTTATACGCTTTTTCGATAAAAGTTCATATTTTGACAAAAGATATGCGATAAATTGCTATGTCATATCATGTTTTGTTGCTCATGCTATAGGGACAGATCCTAAGGTAAGTAGATTAAGCACTTGTGTTATAGAAATCAGAAACAACGACGGTTACACAACACCCAGGCCCGAGACAGTATAGAAAGTTCTTTTTCTACATTGACCCGACCGGGAATCGAACTTGGAACCTCAGAGATGGCGGCGACATATCTTTTCGGGCGTGCTCGCCTCTCGGCTACGGAGTTCATCTGGTATCGGAGCTACCCTAAAACTATATTTTGCAAAATTTTATGCTATCATTTTGTCAGCGTGATTGATTTACAAATCTTCACAATATTACAGCTCTCTAGAGTCAACAGCAAAATCTCGGACGGACAGACAGACACACAGACGGACATGACGAAACTATAAGGGTTTCTTGTCAGGACTACGGAACCCTAAAAGCCGGAATAAAATAAGTATTAAAGGGGGCTTCCATATAACAAACTCGATTTAATTGTCCATTTTTATAGATAATGGTGCTCGAAGGGTTCCCTTCGTGCGCGAGTCCGACTCGCACTTGACCGTTTTATAAAGTGAACTATTTACTAAAACCTACTCACTTAACCAGGACCAAGGTGCTAACTAACGTACGGTGAGTGGGTATAGAACAGTGGGTTAATCTTAGTCCCGGACCAGCAAATGCACTCTGAATAAGACGTGTTTAATATACAGGGTGTTAGGTAAACAGTATATCAAGCTGGAACTAGCCCATGTTACCATTATAATTTGCATTAAATTATATAGTGAAGACAGAAAAGACTATGCAAAAAATCGACCCCCCCACCAGCAGACTTCAAACGTATCTCAGTTAATAGATCTCGACTGCTGGTGATTTTATACTACGAGTATGACGGCATCTCTCGTAGGAATGAGGTTTTCATGAAAAAAAAACTTTGTAAATATGTTTTTTTTTTTTCATTGATTTTCCGTATTTTTCTATAATATATTGCAGTTAATTCTTGTAAAGAACGTACTTAAGCACACTGTGGCAAACCATACTCCGTTGTAACGTTAAAGGCTGCGACCAGACTATATATGGTGGAGACTCGCGCGCGGCGCGTGGACTTTTGTCCCTATAGCTAGTGTATGCTAGTCTAGGCCTATAATACTCAAACTTAAATATTGTCATTTATTGAGGGTTAAAACAGGGTTTCATCGTTTTGGTTTTCGTATACCTACAAGAAAACGTTTACGTTTAATACAGGGTGTCCCAGAACTCAACGTTAAGCCGAACAGGATTGATTGTAACCATCATGAGAAAAATCAGAAAAAAATCTTTCCCATGCAGTTTGAAAATTATGGGCATTTAAAAAAAACCCTAGAAATTTGGTCAAACTGTAACCATTTTTCGGTTACTGTGGTTAATTTTTATTGTTGTTGTATGTATGTTCATTTAAACTTTGGAACCGTAACCCCTAATAACATTTCTAGAATCACAGTCAAAAATAATGACACCATTGCCCCAAGTTTCCGAGAATTAAGACTATTTGTTAAACTATGATTTTTTTTTTTAATTTGTCGACTTTGGAAGGCCCCCTCCTTTAACCTGTATGCTCAAACATTTGTGCGCGACCCGAGCTTATTGCTTAAAAAAAATGTACTAGAGTGCCTTGACTCCTCCTCTCAAAAATATAAACCTGAAGTAACCCGATTTTTGCTAACCCATTTTACCCAGTCAAAATGTTTTTAGGGTTCCGTACCCAAAGGGTAAAACAGGACCCTATTACTAAGGCTCCGCTGTCCGTCTGTCTGTCTCTCCGTCTGTCTGTCCGTCTGTCTGTCCGTCTGTCTGTCCGTCTGTCCCCAGGCTGTATCTTATGAACCGTGATAGCTAGAGACTTGAAATTTTCACAGATGATGTATTTCTGTTGCCGCTATAACAAAAAATACTAAAAAACAGGATACTATAAATATTTAAGGGGACTCCCATACAACAAACGTGGTTTTTTTGCCATTTTTATAGAAAATGGTACGGAACCCTTCGATCGCGAGTCCGACTCGCACTTGGCCGGTTTTTTATTCGCCCAAGCTCTTGGTAGGTTCTTAATTTTATGGCAAAATGATGAGAGAGAAGGATAGTGGACATGTTTGCCATGAGTGAACAAGACAGATAGTGACGCCACTTTTACCAAAGTCAACAAAAGTAAGTAAAATTAATAAAATAATGAAATATCTTGACCTAGTTTAGTTTAGGTTTATTGGAATAAAAGTCAGATAGGAATTATTGTAATAGGATATGTTATTTCCCATATGAGTATGAGAGTATGAGATTGGACTCCCTTTTCCGCACTTAAACTCAAAGTCGGTCCTTTATACGTGGGGGATGTGATGGTTACGGTTGCAACCAGCCTAGCTCCGCCCAGAAGTTTCCTGGGTTTTTCACAGACTTCGCGGAGCGACCTTCGGTTTTAAAGGATTTCATTACTATGTGATGCTACCGCCTCGCATTCCAAGACTACGTGGGCGGCGGTTTCATCTGTAGTTAGACAAGCCCTGCAGAGAGGGCTGTCTGTGTTGCCTATGGTGTAAATATGTATGTTTAGGAGACAGTGACCGGTCACTGTCTCCACGATTATGCGCAGATTTTATCTATCAAGGTTGAGTATACGCCGAGTCAATTTGGGTGTGACCCCTGAGATGGTCAGTTTCGATTGTCTGCATGCTGTACTCAGAGTCCATCGTTCGTTATGTTGGGATAAAGCACTGTGTCTAATCCAGGCGCGCAGTTGGGAATATGGTAAGGGGAGGATCGAGGGTGGCTCCTCTATGACCATGTCCGAGCCCCTTCTCGCCAGTACATCTGCGGCATCGTTGCCTAAGGAATTACTATGCCCTTTTATCTACGGCAGTGTTACCTTGTTGACCCTTCCAATCTTTTATATTTGAATGAATTTGTTCTTAGAAAATTATTTACAAAATGTCAAGCGATTGCCTGTGGATCCGTACTCTTCGGTTTGTAACAAAACACGTACCCGGTTACCTTAAACCCAAAATAAATAATCGTTATTATATATATAAGGAAAATAAAGTTAATAATCAATAAGGTCCTAAGATAATAAAGATATTAATTGACTTCCTCTTAGGGGATAGGGGATAAAGCCTGTCCCAGACAGACGCGGCCTGAGGTGGCGGCCGCGGCCGCGGCCTGTTGTGTAGTATGAAGGTCTTATTTACTATTCAAATCTACGTAGCCGCGGCCGCAAGCTCCGCCCAGCAAAAGGAGAATTTTGTCTTCTAAATGACTTAGTTTAGACATCCATCCGCGATGCCGAGTAGGCAAGAAATGGCGGTCTCAGCCGCGGCCTGGAGAGTCATTTCTTTATATCTTACTATGCGAATGTGTTTCATAATGAAATACCGAACGACCAACGTACCTATATTTTAAATTGGCCGCTGCGGCTAGTTGTAAAAAATTGCAACTGGCCGCACCCCGCGCGAGCGCACATACCGGCTGCTGAGCAGAATCGGGCGAAGCTTGCGGCCGCGGCTAGCCGCGCTCCGGCCGCGCAAGTCGCGTGGATTTAAATAGTACTGAGACTTTCATACTACACAACAGGCCGCGTCTGTCTGGGACAGGCTCTCTTGCTCACATACAGCAACTTTTTCGACAGAAGATAATTTAAACCTTTAAAAAAACTTACATTGTCATACGAAACTGCCGACCAGATTACATCAGTTTGTACAATATAAAGTTTAAAAATATAATATAGGTAGGAATGCTAAGGGATGTTATGTCTCAATGATGAGTAAATGCAAAATGCATGGAAGAGAAAACAGACTAGAAACTAGTGAAAAAAGACTTGGAACATGGCACGCGAACGGTGATGATGATGATGGTGATTGGTGATGCCAGGAAGGTCATGATTTATCTATTCACCGAATTTCATCGAGAGCGGATAGGTATATCATTTCAATACTTGACTATGTTTAAACAACTTCTTCATGTCTTGTACCAAATAAATGATTTTCTATTAGAAATAAAATAGAATTTATACAGTTTTTAGACAAACATCTAAACGTTATGGATTTAAGAATTTTTTGCCTACCTTGCAATGATAACTTTACATGTAACTTGCTAGTTGGACTATTGAAGCGTTTCTTTTTTGCTCACGCTGTTCTTCCCTTGAATCGCATAAAATATACATTAAATAATCACGTTCTCTAGAGAAATTCAACACACGATAGGTACTACTCGTAAAATGCGTACCTATCTGATTTTGCATAGTGAAACGTACCTTGTATTTATGGTATTACCAAGAAGTAATCACTACGTATTACTACTAAGTTCTATGGTTTCCAAAAAGCCGGTAATATAATAAATTTATGTAACGGTTATTGATTTCGATTCAAAATTTTGGTAATGTCATAATTTGAAAGCTGTCACAAATATAGATTAGATGTTGACTTTTTAGTCTATTCCGAAACAAGGTCTCAACGTTGGTCAAAATTTATAGCTCAATTAGCTCATTGTTCGGATTCAATTTTGTGCCATACAAAAATTTCTAGCACTTGGCATACAATCTCAGTTTTTAAAACCATAAAACCTTAACATAATTGCATTACCTCTCGCCTAAAATTTTTCATTTCAGAGTATATTCGTTTTTTATTCAATTTTGTTTTCGGACAGCTGCTCCGTGTTTTTCATGGATATGACATTAGGCATAGACAAGGCAGATACAACAATAGAAAGAGACAAAGTTATCTGTTGACAGTAGTTTTGGATATTGCGTTCTTTTTCTTCTGACGACCAAGATATAGACAAGTCGTTCATTCTTTCACATCACTAAACAAACACATTTAAAGCAGTTCATGGTACGAATAAAAAAAAAGAAAAATCAAAATTGCTAAATAGCATAATTGCTTTTACGATTTCCGGAGAATCAAGCGAAGTATCATAATGTTTTATGCAAAGATATACATATAATTAATCCTATTTTTGTATCTTGCTACTATTTTTACAGCATTCATTTAGAAATTAAGAAAACAATAAAAAATAAATTTTCCATACAAATTATTTTGACATATGAAATCGATTTCTAGCTGTCATTAGTGTCATAATAAACGTCATTTGTACTGAAATGAGTGAATGATAGGCAAAATTGTTTGTTGTCAAAATCCAATAAATGTGATTGTTTTTACGACTTCATGGTAGGAAATTGACAGTTTTTGACAGATTTGTGATTGTTTTAACAGTTCATGGTTAGGGGGCTGAACAATGTATGTGATGTTGTCCAATATTTATTATTATTATCTTTTAAGGCGTGGTTTTATCTACAATTTTGGCCTCTTTAAATAAGCTCATAGCTCATAGTCACCCAGCGTGCTATGAAGAAAGTTATGCATGGCGTTTCTTTGATTAAAGATGCTAAACGAGGTAACCGTAGAAGAACCAAGGCTACCAACTCGAATTGTAAAGCTGAACAGTCAATGGGCAAGCCGAATTGCTTGCAGAGCTGACAGCTATTGGAAATGAAGGGTTATCGAGTAGTGACTTGCTACTAAGGGAAGCCCATGTCCAGCAGTGGCCTTGCAAAGACTGTTATTGGTAATGACCCCGATTATAATATAAATCGAACTAATGTCCATATCAAATATAATTGAAAGAGTCGCATTGTTATCAAAATACTGTCTGAATAACATAAATTGGCGTTATTATTACTCATATTTATAAATGTACGAGAATTTTATGTAATATTTTTTTTCTATAATTTGGATCCATATCTCAAATCGGTTTTAAGTCAATTATATTCAGAATAGTATAAATACGATGCCGTTTTGGTACACATTTATATCAGAAATACACTTCGAAGCATATACATAAAATTATAAAAGAATGATGCAATTAGTTTTTATAGTGGTATTAGCTTTTATAAGCGGATACAGCAATGTAAGTAATATTTGTTTTATTTCACTGTTTAAAAACATATTATTGACGTGTGTGTTGTTATGTTTTTTGCAACAAGATTTATATTTTTACCCCATTATAACATATTTTGTAAATTTAATCTCTAAAAACCTGTATATTTACATAAGTGCTAAAAAGCAAAAATCGTATATCATAAAAAATTTACGTTAACCTGTCAAGCTTCAATTCCCCACCGGTGGCCACGTCATAATAGATTTTTTATTGTGTCTCTTGACCTTGGCCTGACAGGTTACAGATTTTTTTTCATCATTTTCTGCTTGTTAGCTCAAACCGAAATTAAGTCATCCATCAGAGCATTCATCACTTGACTTAACACTTGACTAATTTTCCCAAGCGGCTTAGAGCATCATTTATTTACAAGGTGTAATTGAAACGCAAAACCTCTGAGGAACTGATTCTGGATCTGGCATGTGGCTTACAAGGAATTTTCAAAAAAGAAAGTTTTTATTTGGAACTTTGATTTTGGCCCCACGGAAAAATTTGTTGTATTTTTGCACCAGAATGAGCCTGAGAAGTATTGCGTTATTACTACTACAACTTCTAGTAAAATAACCTGACAAAATTGACAGGCGTTGACCGAAGAAGAACTGAAGGCCGAATTCACCAAGCTGGTCATGAAATGTCTGAAGGACCACCCAGTAGAAATGACAGAGCTGACCAATCTTCAGAAGTTGGTCGTGCCCAAGAAAACCGAAGTCAAATGTCTGCTGGCCTGTGCTTATAAAATGGATGGCATTGTAAGTTTTAAAGGTTTAAGATCTTTATTCTCATTGGGAATAAGGGAATATGCACGTAACTCCAAAATGGACTAAATATTTTTTTGTGTAAGAACATATCTGTTAAATATTTTTTTATGTATCATTAATTAAAAGTTAGTTTTAATTATCATAAATTGGCTTACCATGAGAACATAAAAATAACAAAAATATAATGTTTAAGGAGAAAGCCGAAGTCGGGGGTAGAAGCAAAGTCCGTCATGGATCTTCGATCATGGATACAGAATATCCATACTACGCTCAGTGTTTCACTAGCAGGGCATTTACGTTTTATGTTTGATTGTGTAAAATAAAATAAATAGTCTGTAATCACCAGCCTATATCAGTCCAGTGCTGGACACAGGTCTTTCCAAAAGGACGATGTTGCCATAATCGCCACGCTTGGCAGGCGGGTTGGCGATCGCAGTTTGGCCAATGGTGGAGAGGAGACGCTGCTGTCCGTCTTCTTATGGCGGTTCTCCTGTAGTCGCCTCTTACGACACCCATAGGAAGAGAAGGGGTGTTGCAATTCTTTTAACGTGCCGACACCACACGACACACGGCACACACGATAGTCTGTAATGATGTACAGGAACAGGCACTATAAACAAAGCACAGAAATAAGAAATATTATGTTTAAAATTGCACAATTAAGGCCCTAAGCCAATTTAGGTCCGATCGCTAGGATCGATCTTCTCCAGATAACTTCCAGGCAACGAACAGACAAATTTTAATTGAGAGATAGGGGCGTTTTTACTTGTAAAGACTTGATCGATTTAATGGCGAAGTAATTCGCGTTGACACAAGGGATCTTGCGTTCGATTTCAAATTCGGGCAAAAGATGAAAACGATTTTTTAAAATTAGATAATTAAAAATCCGGATGTGTAGATAGCGATGCCCCTGACAAAATTAATATATGATATGGTACCGCGTACTCGTAACACAAGGGTATAATTCCTTAATTCGAAACCGAACTAAGATACTTATTATTCAATTTTACAGATGAATGCTAAAGGCCTTTACGACCTGGACCACGCTTACCAAGTGGCAGAGCTGACTAAGAATGGTGATGAGAAGAGACTCGAGAACGGAAGGAAAATGGCCGACGAATGTGTCAAAAGTACCAACTTTATATTATTCACTAAAAAAATTAGCATCATAGTTGTAAAATCTGTAAAACATTTTAAATTTTCAAATTTTAAATCCACTACCTGTTCCAAACATCAGATTAGTTCGATGACAGCCAAGAATATATATATATTTTAAATAACTGTTAGACCCGGAAAACTTTTGTCTTTACTATGTTTAGTATATCATAGAAAAACTACATGGTTGCCCGCGACTTCGTTCGCGTGAGGACACCCTTATCTCTTATCGGCACGAAATATAGTTTACGACCTATTCTCAGACAAACTGAATATACACACAAAATTTCATAAGAATCGGTCATGCCGTTTCGGAGGAGTTTTGTTACAAACACTGTGATACGAGAATTTTATATATTAGAAGATGTCATTTTACGCAATTCACCATACTTCTAACATACATTTATATTTTTTTTTCAGTAAACGATATTGAAGTCAGTGATGGAGAAAAAGGATGTGAAAGAGCTGGATTGATGTTCAAATGCGCCGTAGAAAATGCGCCCAAGGTAATTTACCGTAATAATACAACATATATATAAAAAAAAATCTATCAAAACCGGCCAAGTGCGAGTAGGTCTCGCGCACGAAGGCGAAAGGTTCTGTACCATTATCTAAAAAAACGGCAAAAAAAACACGTTTGTTGTATGGGAGCCCCTTTGAATATTTATTGTATTCTTTTTTTTTGTATTTGTTGTTATAGCGGCAACAGAAATACATCATTTGTGAAAATTTCAACTCTCTAACTAACACGGTTCATGAGATACAGCCTGGTGACAGACGGACAGACGGACAGACGGACAGACGGACAGACGGACAGACGGACAGACGGACAGACGGACAGACGAACAGACGAACAGACGGACAGACGGACAGCGGAATCTTAGTAATAGGGTCCCGTTTTACCCTTTGGGTATGGAACCCTAAAATGCACATACTTGACCTTGAGGAAAACATTGTATTATTAATGAAAAAACATTTCCTTTTCAGTTTGGATTCAAAATCTAGAAATAAACCAACAAGACAGAAGAAAATCTTCTTATTTATGCGCAAATCTGTAATGCTCTACATAATTAAATAGTTGTAATAATATTACAATAAATAATTAAAAGTTCAAGTTTATTATTTGTATTTATGTCATAATTTTTTGTATAATAGGCTTGGAATTGAATTGTAATTGAATTGAAATTATTCTAAATGTACTTACTTCAATCGCATATTAAGTGTTTAATGTTTTAATTAACTTTTTATTCAACTAGTTACGCATGACGATATCGTAACATTTGTATATCGATAGCTCGATTAAACATGTATGCACGAACACGATACCTAATAAAAAAAGTTTATTAAAAAACTAAAAACCGACTTCAAAATGAAACTAAAAAGCGAATAATAATATTGACTAAAACATATCTAATCAGTTCTTTTTGGAGTCGGTGCCAGCCATCGAGAGTTAAAATGTGTTCATTCACACCGACTCCAAAAAGAACTGATTAGATATGTTTTAGTCAATATTATTATTCGCTTTTTAGTTTCATTTTGAAGTCGGTTTTTAGTTTTTTAATAAACTTTTTTTATTTTACAATTTTAAGTGTTAAGTCCTCTATTCTTTCCCTCCTAACTTCGCCAAAAATTACTTTACAGCAAAGTAACCTTAATCAATATTGGTCCTCTATGGACCCATAAAAATAAGGTGTTATATAGAATCAATTTTTCGACGAAAATTTTTAAGTTTTAAGAAAAAAGGGTTTACCTACACTCCAACCAGAACGGCGGCTATTTTGGTGTCGAAACCATAGGATAAGGTCTTGCGTTAAATAACAAGTCAAATTAAGAAAGGAACTTTCAAATTTTTTTTCGTTACTGGGTGTGCGGGTACGCCCCCAGTAAATAAAAATTGGCGGTCTGGTACCTCATAAGCGCCACGTCTGCTCAACACACTGCGAAATACGTTCTGTCGACAAATTGCAGTATTATCTTCTAACTCCTATCCGTTAAGGAGTTCTGTGGCTTCCATCATCAGGTCAGCAACATGAAATGATGATTACCAGACCCAAAAATCAGCATTGAGTCAGAAAATATATGCAAAACATTATAGGTGCCTATAAAAATTGAGGGTTGCCCTCGATTTCCCAGGGATCCCATCATCAGAATCTGACTTGGTGGAAATGGGACCACCTCGGAAGTATACCCTTTCAAACTAAAAAATGAATTTTGAAATCGGTCCATAATTGACGGCGTAATTGCGTAACAAACATACAAAAAAAAAAAAAAAAAAAACAACATTCAGACGAATTGAGAACCTCCTCCTTTTTTTTTGAAGTCGGTTAAAAATAAGAACCAGAAATGTACCATGTTTATACAAATAAATATCTTATCTTATCTTTATCTTATCTAAGTAATCGTTGTATAAAATACGGAACACTTGGTTATAGCTGCTCAATCCCTAATGAGCTCTCAAATCATATATTTTTGGTGCACTTACAAAAGCCTTATTAGCTATACCCTGGGTGGTACATCTTTAGTTTTGTTTTAGAGTTGCAACCCAGCCGAGTGTGGCCCAATGGCGTCAATCGTGATCGGTAAAAATAGTAGCATATCGCTTTGAATGACGATGATGTTCTCTTTAGAAGTGATAAGAAAGTTTTTGGCAATCATTAAAAACGGTAAAAGTTTCTCTCAGAATTGAATGCTCTAAGAAATTCCTTTAGCCGTTTTGTTTAGTTTTGCTTAGTGCCGCTGCTAAAATTGGTATGAAATAGGCCTTACACTTGTTTTTTAACCGACTTCAAAAAAAAAGGAGGAGGTTCTCAATTCGTCTGAATGTTGTTTTTTTTTTTTTTTGTATGTTTGTTACGCGATTGCGCCGTCAATTATGGACCGATTTCAAAATTTATTTTTTAGTTTGAAAGGGTATACTCTCGAGGTGGTCCCATTTCCACCAAGTCAGATTCTGATGATGGGATCCCTGGGAAATCGAGGGCAACCCTCAATTTTTATAGGCACCCGTAATGTTTTGCATATATTTTCTGACTCGATGCTGATTTTTGGGTCTGGTAATCATCATGTCATGTTGCTGACCTGATGATGAAGCCACAGAACTCCTTAATGGATAGGAGTTAGAAGATAATACTGCAATTTGTCGACAGAACGTATTTCGCAGTGTGTTGAGCAGACGTGGAGCTTATGAGGTACCAGACCGCCAATTTTTATTTACTGGGGGCGTACCCGCACACCCAGTAACGAAAAAAAATTTGAAAGTTCCTTTCTTAATTTGACTTGTTATTTAACGCAAGACCTTATCCTATGGTTTCGACACCAAAATAGCCGCCGTTCTGGTTGGAGTGTAGGTAAACCCTTTTCTTAAGACTTAAAAATTTTCGTCGAAAAATTGACCCCATATAACACATTATTTTTATCATACCATTGGATGGGGGGTCCATAGAGGACCAATATTAGTTAAGGTTACTTTGCTGTAAAGTAATTTTTGGCGAAGTTAGGAGGGAAAAAATAGAGGACAACACTTAAAATTGTAAAATAAAAAAAGTTTAATAAAAAACTAAAAACCGACTTCAAAAATAAACTAAAAAGCGAAAAATAATATTGACTAAAACATACCTAATCAGTTCTTTTTGGAGTCGGTGCGAATGAACACATTTTAACTCTCGACGGCTGGCACCGACTCCAATAAGAACTGATTAGGTATGTTTTAGTCAATATTATTTTTCGCTTTTTAGTTTCATTTTGAAGTCGGTTTTTAGTTTTTTATTAAACTTTTTTTTTTAAACCAGCCAAGTGCGTCATGCCACGCTCAGTGTAGGGTTCCGTAGTTGCTCGTCGCTATCACAATAAATAAATAATAATAAATTGTTTTAACAATCACACCAATTATCTAGCCCCAAACTAAGCAAAGCTTGTGCTATGGCGAATTGATAACAGATAAACATATTTAAATACGTTTATGAACATCCATGACTTAGATGCAAATGCTCGTGCTCATCACACTAACATTTGCCCCTCGCGGTATTCGAACCCGCAACCGCCAGGCATTGTAGTCCGGAGCGCGAACCACTACACCAGACGGTCGTCATGACAGACGAACAGACGGACAAACGGACAGACGGACAGACAGACAGACAGACAGACAGACAGACAGACAGACAGACAGACAGACAGACAGACAGACAGACAGACAGACAGACAGACAGACGGACAGCGAAGCCTTAGTAATAGAGTCATGTTTTACCCTTTGGATACGGAACAATAAAAAAACTAAAACTTAAAGCTAAGCAAACGCAGCAGAATGGTCAATAAATTGCGCTTTGTAATCAGCGACTGTGCCGTGTGGGGACGGCCGTAAAGAATACACTTCCCCACCGCCAACAGGAGGCGTGTCGTAAGAGGCGACTAAATCCTGTAGCACGAGACAGGGAACAGCGTCTGCGTGCGAAATAATAAAAGAACTGCGCTCGCCAAGCATGGCAAGTATGGCAACAAACCCCCCGACGACAGAAGTCACTGGGGGAGGCCTATGTTCAGCAGTGGACATCCTGTGGCTGAAATAATGATGATAATGAATCAGCGACTATAAAAATAATTATAAAAATCGAATGTATTTAATTGAATTAATTGATACTTATGGCTGGTACGACAAGTGCACGCATACCTGCTGTCGTGGGGACGCTGGCAGGCTATGTGCGACTCCCTTTAATTAGCTTGGAGTGAGCTAGAGTGGAGCTTCTATTGCGTTTGTTAGGACCCAAGCTCGATGGACCGACGACCTTAGGAAGATAGCTGGCAGTGGATGGATAAAAAAAGCGGGAGATCGTGCTCTTTGGCGCTCGTTGGAGGAGGCTTACGTCCAGCAGTAGACTGCGATAGGCTGAGATGATGATGATGATTGTATAAGTGTGGGCATTCAAAAGAAGTTCTGCTTTAGGAATACATAGAAATGGGCTTGTGTGTGTACCTACTGTTTAAGATTTACCTAAAGGCACACTATTATATTTCCAGTGAACGATGTGAAGGTCAGTGATGGAGAAAAAGGATGTGAAAGAGTGGGATTAATATTTAAATGCGCCGAAGGTAATTTAGTACAATCCTACAGGGTGTACTAGAGAATAGGACACTCCTTAAAACCACGTGATCAGCTGGTTATATACAACAACTTTTTCTATGGGAGCAACATTGAAATCGAGATTTTTCTAGCCGGTCTATACAAACTTACGATGATAATGTATGGAGTAGATTTTGATGTTGCTCTCAATGTTGCTCTCATAGGAAAAGTTGTTGTATATCACCAGCTGATCACGTGGTTTGAGAATTAATGTAATGTACCACAGAAATAGTAATAATATGCTTTTCATATAAAATTAAATAGTCGCTAAACACTACAGTTTTTTTGACATCACTATATAATGTTACATAGGTAATGTAAAATAATGTTCAAAACCAGTAAAAGGGTGAAGTATATCTTATACATTTACCTCCTAATACCAGTACAAATAACTTTTATAGGTATGGGATCAACGTTGAAATCGTAGAAAATAAAAAAGTTTGAATGTCACCTCTATAGAAAAAGTTGTTCGCATCGATAAACACATTCGTCACCTCAAAGGCTACTGTTCAAAAACAAAACTAAAACATTAGACTAGTATTCTTTTTAATCCAGGCAGTTGTGCCCGCGTTTTCCGTCATCGCCTATTTCACGATAAACTGAGTAAAATTTATGTTTATTTAGTAATTTAAATATACACAAAATAATACATAAAATTGAATATTACATTCAAATACTGAAAAGGCTCTGTTTATCGTATTTCAATTAATCGACTGGACCTTATTTGGATAAATAATAATTAAAATCCTTAATTATCGACGAGGAAAAGTATTAAGTGCTAAAGCGAAAAATAAGTACTTTTGGAAAAATAATTTTAATATTTTTACCATATTTTGTTTAGGTATTATTCTTTCTCTATGGTACTAGCGACCCGCCCCGGCTTCGCACGGGTGCAATGCTAGTATAACAGTATTTCTCCACTATTTAATGGATGTTATTATACATATAAAACTTCCTCTTCAATCACTCTATCTATTAAAAAAACCGCATCAAAATCCGTTGCGTAGTTTTAAAGATTTAAACATACAAAGGAATATAGGGACAGAGAAAGCGACCTTCTTTTATGCTATGTAGTGATTTATTGCAGTATTCAGGAATAAAAAATGTGTTTTTTTATTGATAGGTTTATACTACATAATTTTATATGTTTTATTAGATTCTGATAAACTTTTTGGATAAAACTAGGCCTTCACGCTGACGTTAAAAGAGTGACATCTAGCGGTTGCTTGAATAACTAAGAGAATTGGAATGTGTAAACTTGCTGTTTTGTCTATTAAACGGAAGGCTAACGTAGTATTAGGTGTCCTAATTTCGATACAGATGGCAACCACAGTTTAAACTGTATTTGTAAGGTGCATAGTGAGTAGAAAACAAGTAAAGAAATCGGCATTTGAAATTCAATAAAATAGCTTGATTACTCACATTTGACAAAACAGGTCAAATAATCAAACTTTATATGCAAGTGTGACAACACATTATGTGTAGGTAAATAGACAAGTCAGAAATCGTAACTCTTTAAACTACATTGTTTTTTGTTTCAAAATAAAAAACAACGGTCTACTCAACATCTGCTAGGTTGCCCATCTGTCGTCTATATTAATGATTTTACCTCCGTTTGAACAGGTGAGCATCGTAACTGGATGTATTGTGGCATTAAATAATTGCACCAAAGTGAAAACAATTGACGCAAACGAGTTTACAATTATATGTTCGCAACTCACTCACCCTATGAATAATGTCAAACATTGTAATGTAGGACGATCATGGTCGATTTAATATAATATCCATTTTAAATCACCACGGCAGTTGTATGTCAGTATAAAAAATAATCAAAATTAGGCTTTAATGCAAGAATGCACTAACAACGTCCTATGCACAAAGATTCTAACACTTGTCATTTAAACAAATGCTATAACACGATGCAGTAAGGATCACAATGCTACGTAAAGAATGTCAGCAATACCGGCATCTCACGCACACATACAAAATATCGGAGCAAGTTTTTCAACAGCCCTTGCGCTTGAGCAGCCGTTTGCACGCACACACCCACACCTAAGCAACCAACTTCATTGATCGAGCTCTCAGTCACTCGACTGACTTCACTCCCGTATGATCTTCGTGACGTTTACCCAAACAAATGACGTGCAGCATTTGTTTTGTCAATACCTATTTAACTGTTCAATACTGTTGTTCGGATTCTAAATTGTGTCATTGTTGTGTTCAGTGCCGTTAACATAGTGCTAATCGTCTTGTGTGTGATGTGTGATTGATCTTCTGTGAGTTTTGTGTTGTTTTCTGTGCGTGTTTTAGGGGAGTCTGTTTCTCGATTCCGGTAAGTTGTGTGTTGGTTTGACAGAAAATTAAATAAATAACTAAAATCTGTAGAAACTTTATTAATATGACAACATTAAAATCAATAATAACGTTATTAAATTTTTCAAAAACTAATTACCATCGATCTCCTTAATCATAAGTGGTACTGGAATGTAATGTTTATCTATAGAATCTCCATTATTCCCCGCCTTATTAGAAACTAATTGAATGGCTGCTTTTACAGTTGGATTCACATGTCTGAACAATAAGCGGTGATTATTATTCATAGCTTTATTCAATAACATCCCTCTTATACTGCCCATCCTTTTATTCAGCTTCGTATTCAACGTATTGAAAGTCTCATTATTCTTATTGAAATTCTTTAAATTGTGCAAGACGAGATCTTCGAGTCCTTTTTTAGAGAATGTGTCCTGTTGATCGGTGGTAATTTCTTCAGTGTCACGTCTTCTGCGTCGTCCTGACACGACTCCAAGTTGAAGAAGAACTGGGTTGCTGACTAAGGCAGCTGCGGCTCCCAATAAGGCAATACCAGCTATGGGCCAAAGCACAGTCTTAGCAGCAAGTGCCTGAAACGAAAATTTTATCTGAGATGCGTTATTGCGAGGTCAATCACCTGCCCAATCAGAACGGGAAAAAACAACTTCGTTACAATTTTTTGATGATCAAAAAAAGATATTTTGTATGCACCACTTTCAATTTAGTTATAGTCCGTAAAACACCGGCTAATTGCAAGTGAGACTCGCTCTTTGACAGTTTTTATTATCGTTTTTTACCTAAAATATTTGACAATTGTTTCTTCAGACGTCGTTACAACTATGTTTTAAAACCTTAAAATGTTATGAATATCCGAGATTTTAGGTTAAAAAGCAAATTAACAAATTATAATAACAAACACATCCAAAATTTAAATTACTCGTAATTATTGTAAAAAAGGATACTTGCAATGACAATGAAAATCCCGCACCCTTATTCTCTAAAAATTAGCAATCAGCAATAATCGCCCAGTCATAGCTCGATTGATGCTTAGCGTCGAAATCTATTGTCAGCAATGTCAGTGGATTGTTTTGTTTTTGTATTTTGCTGTCAATTTGCGATTTTAAAGCTAGGATTGCTCAATTTTCGCTATCGCATCGCTTTCGCAAGATACGGAAACAGGGTACTGGATATTAACTAAAAAAGTAGCGAACAGCAAAGTGGCGACTATTGACAGGACGGCAAACATGTTCATGACGAATACTACTAACCACCAATAATTTTTCTTTTACATGTGCCACATTGCTTTTTTGCCACATTTCGTGATTTTAGGCCAACAGGTAGTTTCTTATAGGTTTTCTTGAGTAAATTGGTAAAAATAACTACTGATTGCATGGACTTAAACTGTTTATAGGTTAAATAATATTACCCTGTTTTAATTCAAAAGAAAAAAAGAAAAACGTTTTTTCCTTGTAAGGTGCGGAACAGCGGAATCAACGTAACCCTAAAACTGGTACCAAAACAGAAATTCTAGTTATGGCTCTGTTATTTTACATAACATTGTAAAATTAATTTGATCATATACTAATACATACTTGTAAAGTGATTGACTTGTCTCTCCTACTGACCCTAAGAAAACATTAAGCTTTGAAATGGCGATTAATTATAAAATGAAATATTCTCCTAAAGTTAGTAATATTTAATACAACTACTTTGGACATGACTGTATATTATAACCGTGGGATTGTAAGCAAAATATGAGCACAAACGAGTAGGTGTCTCAGACATAATTTATAATATCCTGTATTGAGATATTGCACAAATGACTACTTGAACCTTCACGTGGGATTGGTGAAGGGTGTCCTAGACGAAGATTACGTACCTAATTTAGGTAGAGATAATGTTAACGACAATGATACTATTATTCTAATAGAACGATCATTGGCTAGCAATTTATTAACATAGTATAACACGAAAACAATATAGGTATTGTCTGTCTAAAAAGTTTTTTCGTTTATAGTACACAAAATACTGTTCGAAACTATGTCTCCTAATTTATCCCAAAGCAATCGGGTGGGGTAAAAATAAAATGCGTGAAAAGTTCATCATGCGCATTTTCAATACTAAATGGCTTTTGATTTAATTTGGAATCTATATTTAGCATAATATTCGATTGATGATAAAGGCTAGGCTTATAAATAATTTTGTCTTTACCTCCGAGCAGTATTACAAGTATTATTAACAATTAGTTGGCTTGAACTTCGAACAAAAGTAACTAATAAAATGAAATATCTTAACAATCAATAATGGCATAGGAAATAATGATCACTTACATGGTCGTAATGTTTATAATGGTGCCCGTAGCCGTGTTTGTGATCATCGTGATGAACTAAATGGTGACCGTAATGCTCCGAATGCCCGTGATGAATATTATGATCATGATGATGATCGTGATCGTGATGATGATCCGAGTGATCCGAGTGATCATGATTATCGTAGTGTCCATGATGATCGTCTGGATAGTGATACTCGTACGTGTAGCCATGGTAAGGGCTTTCTTCATAATCGGCTAAGCCATAGCCTGAAACAAATTTCGAAACAAAAATTCTATTAGAACATTGTATTATATGAAAAGTGGAGAAACGGATTCTCTAGCGGAGATCACGTTTTGGAAAACGTAGTGTAGAATGTAGAATGCCCGTTTGGTGGCAGCGGTGGTGAAAAAATGGGAGATGCTCTTTGGAGGTCTCTAAACAAATCATAAATACAGCTGTGAATTGAAATAATCAGAGATGATAATGATATTGATTCGATTAGAATAGTTGATCTAAAAGCTTCGTAAGCTCAATGAAACGGGAATTAACGCGATCATAATTTAGCTGACAGCTGAGTCAGCCTATGACCACGGTCGGTGTAACCCGATCGAAAGGTGAGGCAAAAGAGGACAAACATTTCGTACCTAAATTATGATCGCGTTAATTCCCGTTTCCTTGTGTTTTAAATTATGCAACGCGAAAGTTTAAAAGTAATTAGCTTCGTCAGCGTTTAAAGCGATTTGATTTGTGATTTTTAAAATGTTTTGTTTTTTTTAACAACTAAGTGTGTCATCATTGAAGAATCTCTTAGATTGGTGTGAGAAGGTCAATACTGCTGCTAAAAGATTACACTACTTACTTAGATTTAACACATTTGTTAGTCAAGAAAAAAAAATACATCTGCTTCTATTCAGGATTTTACCGCTATCATTATCCAGTCGGAGATTTTGTTTATAATTGTTGTAGATTGTATTTAGAGTTCAACTGTTATTTGTTTTGTAAACAGCTTAATTGATAACATGTCATAGCCGAGTTCTGAAGTACCTGTGTTCAAGATGTAAAAGTAATGTGCTACTGTTTAGGATATTGCCACATTATCGTGTCAGAGATTTTGTTTATAATTGCTGTAGATTATATTTAGAGTTCAGCTGTCATTTGTTTTGTAAACAGCTCGATTGATAACATATCATGGCCGAGTTCTGAAGTAACCAGTCCCAGAGTACTCGTTTACATCCTTACCTCGTCTCAAGAATGTTTACTAACATTTTATAGTCACACGCTTTGAATATTCGTTGTGTTCAAACAATCGTGTATTTGTTTTCTTTGTACTACTCCTATTTAGCCGCAGTACCAAAATTTTAGGTCACATTTACCTTATCAAAGTTCAAAGTTTTGTTGCCCTTGCAGATTTTTCTCTTTATAACATTTTAAACTTTTTTTGTTGCATTTTATTTTTCTTTATTAACTGAAAAAGGGTGATTAATCCTATCATAGCTATATGTGTCTAGTCCAGCAGCAGCAGCACAGCTGGGCTTGGTGCGCTGGGCGGGACAAAAGCGCGGACACGGTATCCGACCGGAAAATTATGTTTAACTCTGTACGCTCGATTGCATACGAGTTATAATTATGATTGAGACAGTAGTTTGCTTCTCGTGTCTCCTAGCGTGTTTGTCAAGAAACGAGTTTTTTGTTCTTGTACCTATGATTATGCATGCTGTGGTAATCATAGTTTACCGACGTATTTGTTGCTGAATATAATAAATCAATATATGCTAAAGACAACACACCAACTGTCATAGTCTCAAAGTAAGGAATAACTATACTTATTTTACGATGTACCAAACTAAACATTTTGGAAGGGACATCTCCCAGTATACCAGACACAAGTCCAAACATTAGTGTCTGTGGAGTTAAAAAGATCTGAATTAAGTTACTCACCAGATATCGAACTTGGGGCCCTTTGCGTTCAATTACCACGCCGCTATGAACGTACCACGTAGGTACTAAGGGTGCTGTCGTCGTTGCTAACTCAGTAGCTTGCTATCCTCGTTTTTCTTTAGATAATGGCATAACTGTATTTGTAAGCAGCTAGCCCTATTCGCTGTTAATAGAAAGTACGTTCTGATTATAGGATGTATTACCGTGATGATTGAGATGGAGCAGCCCTCGGCCGTGCGTCGAACTCGGAGAAAGGGCACTGTCTGGTACTTCCTAAAACAAAATTTCATTTTTACCTAAATACAGTAAAGCCAAAAGGAAGGGTTATGGTTTTAAAAGTGTTATGTCTGTATGATATCTCATCCAATTTTAATGCAGAAGGTTATACGGGAACACTTGCTAAATTTTTAATTGACTTAAAAAAAAGCGATTCAGGGATATTTAAGATTTTAAATACTTGAAAAAAATCGTCCGCCTCAGGTGGCATCCGAACCCACGTCCATCGCATACCGGATTCGGATCCCACCTGAGGCGGACGATTTTTTTCAAGTATTAAAAATCTTAGATAAACCTAGCATGGTAATTGCTAAAACACAAAAAAATAAAAAGATTTAGGGATAGTTCTAATAGACACATAAACCACGATTTCAACCACCCTTTTTTGGAAAGGTGGTAGGTATAATTGCCTCAGGTTCTACAGAAAATTGGTAAAGATTAGTGGCGTGCGTTGGTTTTATTTCGAGGTAGGCAGTAAGTTCTTACTATGTGTTTTATTGATAAAAATCTGTCGTTTTCATCAATAACACACATTTGTAAGTACCTACTGCCTCATTTCATTTATCTGGTAGGTACTGCCTAATTGCCTATATGCACCGGACGCCCCTGGTAAAGATCTGATAATGGAATCAGTGAGGAATCAAGTCAACTCTTCAAATTGGCATATGTTTTACCATTTGTTCTTTTTCTGGAGTAATTTAGTAAACAACCTTATTTCGTAGCAACGAAACTTTTTATAAAATTTTGTAACATTTTAATTTTCCTTTGTTTTCCCTATTTGTTATTAATATAAAAGACAACGAAGCACGCACACACAAAATTATATAACCCAAAAACAAAAATTACATAATATGTGACATAATATTTGAATAAGTTATAATATCAGAACTATTAAATACAATTTTCGTCATTGTAATCAAATAGCAAATAATGTAATTGATTTTACCCTTTCAATGTACATGCATTTTTGTAATATAGGCATATTACGAAATAATGCAACCGCAAAATATTTTACCACAAAATAAATTGAATTGAAAATGACGCACCGACCATAAAACGCTTGCGTGGATCAACCAAGCCTGCAATCAGTGTTTTAAAACACCACTTTTTTCAAAGACTTCGTGTGAATAATGACCGACCCACTGCCCATCGGACCGTAGTGAGCCTTAGCGAAGCGTAGGAACGAAAAAGAAATGTTATATTCAAAGTAGGAAGGTCTAAATTAAGACCTTCTCTCGTTAGTGGCAGACGACAAACATAATTGAGCTCAATTATTCTATTCCAGGAAGCCCAATGTCTATCAGATGTTAATTTCATTTTCTATATAATAAGGAGCTCAAATTAAATTAGTCTTATAAGAGCGGTTGATGCTTTCTATTGTTGTGCAATTTTATCAACTAATATATGCACGCATGACTCATAGTTGAAGTGCAATACAGTTAGGTATAAAAGTAATTACTATTGCCTTAGGTTACGTGATTTTTTATAATAATATTCCTATTAGGCTGTAGTTTGCGTATGTTTTTGGCCCGATCTTAGAATTATTCACTTCATGATGTGGCCAACCATTTCATAAAATGGTCGTTTTTCATGATGCGGCAAAGTACCCGCTGGCGACATCATGATGTTGATAGGTCAGATCAATGAATCAGTCAGCGTTTGATAATATGATCGACTACTTCATGAAATGGCCAAACGTTGGTGGTCATATCGTAAAACAGTTATATTATTCACCGGTAGAGGTGCTGATGTCGCTTTGTTATTGTGGCACAACATGGCGGCGGATAATTATTATTCTGTTCTTGTGAATTGTGAAAGTGAATAAAAAGTGTAAATAGAAGATTAAATTGCAGTAATCAAGCTATGTGATTTTTATGGAAATCACTCGAAAAAAAGCGCAACGTCAAATTATTGTGGAGTTCGACACGTAATTTGGAGATTAGTTAGGTTATTTAAATCTTTTTATATGCTTTTAAAATTACAAATAATTATAATGTTTTATTTATCTATTGCCCAAAATTAATATTAAACGAATTCCAGTAACTTTTAAAAGTATTTATACCTATTTTAATGATATGGCCAAACGTTGATTGACATATCATCAAAAAATGACGTTTAAACGATATGGCTAATTTTGTTTGGCCGTTTTATGAAATACGAACATTTCATGAAATGGCCCGCCACATCATGAAGTATTTAATTTTAAGATCGGGCTACGACATGTATAAGTTGACGATCTGATTGAATGTGAATTTTCACATTCAATCAGAATGTCAAACGGGCAACCTGTCTCCAAAGGTTGCCCGTTAACTCCCTAAAGTAACCTACCGACTGTATAACTCCGCTGTTGTCTGTGATTGATTGAGAGAAGGAGGGGTAGTATCTGAGGAAAACTAACAGTTTAATTAATACATAAATCTGAGGTAAAATATTTATCTAAGGTACCACGTATTTAAAGTTTAATTACGATTTTCCAGTGCAAAAAGAGAGATAGATGAGAGCAAAGATAAAGCTCTTATTAGTAAAGTGTGACTACTTTACTCAAGTGACAGCGTCTTCATGAGAATTCTCACATGAGTTTTGGAAATATGTGACTTACCAGAATCAGGTGATTCTGTCATTGTTTGGACAAATAAACTTCGTACTTATGCTCAAACTTCATTTTGATTGACCATTTCAAGGGAAATGACTAATATAGATTATCCTCATACATTTCCAATGTTTTAGGCTTTCACTGAGAATTAAACAGTTAAAAAAAAAAGATTTATAACTTCAAAACTTACAACAAAAGTTTAACCACAAGGACATTTATTTACTTTACTAGTTGCATATATCTTAATAAGTAATTTACCAACCTTAAATAAAGTTTAATGAATAAATTCTGATACATTGTTCCATTAATTTCTTGTTTTCTCAGATCGGACTTCCCAATCAAGTGGGTTGATTGGGAAGTCTGATTCACTGTTACCTCGAACTCTAGTATCAGTTATATCTGACTAAGGTCGAGGCCGTCACGGGAAAGATTCTTAGGTATTCGGAAATTGCCAGCATCAAATGCGCCTGCGCCTCAATCTTATTCCTTTGTCTTAAGGTTTATATTTGCGCATGCAGAAATATGGTTAAGTCTTATGTAGTTTACCTTAGTTCTTCTTACATCTTTATTGTATTGGTAATAAAGTTCACATTTACAAAGATTTCATTGCTCTACTTGTAAATGACTTTCTTGAGTGTTAAAATAATGACAGTGGTTAACGAAGAATGATGGGAATTTAGAGTCGATGCTATCTGTGCTACACGCATTGTAACAAGTTGCAGACATTTTTAAATATTTGCTAGGAATTTAAACCATAGATTGTTATCAACCTACTGAAAAACTTTATAGTTTAACAAATTAGCAGTGGTCAACTTGTGGTAACTGATTCTATTTAATTCTCCTTATTCAGGATACGAGACATAATGAAATTTGTATTGTAACGCGGATTCGTCTCATATGCCCTCATAGGATTTGATCAGATATAATTGTTATTTTTCTTTTTTAATCTTTTTTTTTACTTTTGCTTTTTTATTTTGTATTTAAACAATTACTGTTATCGAAGATAAATAACACTTGAAAAAAATCATCGACCTCAGGTGGGACTCGAACCCACGTCCCATCGCATACCGGGCGAGTGCTTTGACCACTAAGCTACCGAGGACGTCACGTGACAAGATGAAATTCCTCAAGTGTTTTTTCTCGCTGTCAAAGCCAGCGTATTCTGATCAATGTTGTAGCTATATGTATAGCTGAGTAGTATACTACCGTCAACACCCTATAGAAATATTTTTACAAATATTTGACTATTGGTTAAGATCAGAAATGCTTAAAAATTGTAAATTTTTGTTTTTAGCAATTCAATAGCAATGAAAAAAATCATCGACCTCAGATGGGGCCACCTGAGGTCGATGATTTTTTTCAAGTGTTATTTATCTTCGATTAAACCTTGCATGGAATTGCTAAAAACAAAAATTTACAATTACTGTTATCGTTCAGTAATACCTATGTTGTAGTAGGTATTACCTATATCTTCAAGTGACATTGTGCATTAATAATGAATCACTCAATTCACAATTTTCCTTATATTTTAATCCATTTGAATTTAGTCCATTCATTAGCTGATCTGGATCCTTACCATAAACTATTAACAATACATAAGCAACCGCTTCAGCCTTGAATAATAATCGGTCGCTTATCAACGAAAAAATGGGCTTTGTTAGGTGGGCTGGGCCGCAAGGGTCTAGTCTTGAAACGAAGCAAAATGTTTCAACGCAATTTGAAACTATGCTTGTATATGACTTGGTGTACCTACACTCAAAGAAAATAGTAAAAAATAGTGCAACAGCAGCAGGCATCAATGTAATAAAGTTTAAAAATACGACGTTATTCCACGGACTCGGCTGAAACGAGTCCTCGAACAAGTTTCCATGCCCCATATCGATGGTTGAGCGGACGTGACTCAACCGGTAGCCGATACAATAATAAAATAAAACTAATTTCTTTATCAGTTTCGCACACTCGATAGTAATTAATATGCGCGTTATTTATAGTACGTAATTTTAAAATGTTAAATTGAAAGACTAGAAAACACATTTTTGAGAGTTGAGACGATTAAAGTTACAGCGAACAATATCTTCATTAGTATTAAGAATTAATAAAGTAGCATGAGTAGGATACCACTGGTATAAACCTCTTTAATCTGGAAGTTATGATCAGCTGTGGACGTTTTATTTAATGACTAAAATGATGGTGATGAAAGTAGCAAAACCAATTTTCAAAAATTGCTCATTAAGAAAGTCGATGACCTCCGTCCGACGCTGGACTGTAGGTATATGGCGTCGCCATCTCTGAGGTTCCGGGTTCGAACCCCAGTCGGGACAGTGTAGAAAACGAACGTTTCTATTTGTCTCGGGTCTGGGTGTTGTGGTACCTTCGTTGTTTCTGATTTCTGTAACACAAGTGCTTTAGCTACTTACCTTAGGATCAGAGCAATGTATGTGATGTTGTTCAAATTTAATTTAATATTTATTTTAAAGGAGAATAAACAAAAAATACCTTTTTGGGTAAAAAATTTGTTTATCTTTGATGTAAATGACATACATAATTAGCTAAGTTGCAAAAAAAATATATATTTTCTAATAAGTGTCAATATGTAATATATTTTGTTACCTACTTTAAAACGAATTTTATTGCTGACTGGTGCTAGTTGAGCATATCTTTCATACAGCTCTTTTTGCAATGTCCTTATATCTGTGGAATTCTGTAAAAAAAAAAAAAATAGTGTACGTCATTTATTTTTAATTAACAGTTTAAATCAATACACGTTTCTAATGAGTAATTGATCGTAAATAAAGAGAAAAGAGCAGATACTTTCTAAGCACTTTCAAAGTAGCAAGATATTTGATATACTTAGGTTTGTACGCGGGTATTGTGGGTAGACGCACGTTTGATAAATTGAATGTACTGAACTGATTGTAGAAAATAATTTTCCTACAATTTTTAGTTAGTGCCATTTTTGTCTTTTTTTTTCTATTTATTCAGGACAACAACCAGTCTTACAATGATTCTTAATTTAAAATACTACATTACTATACATATAAGTAATTGTAAAGTCCTCTTTTACTTTTTGAGTGAACCCACAAATAAAACATAATTTTACTTAATATTTTTATCTTTAAAAACAGTCGCTACTAATAAGACGATACATTATTAACGGGTTAGTAAATAAAATAATATAATAAAAAGGACAGCATGATTACCAGTCAAAACTATGAGAAAAACAATCTATGCAGGCACTTATTCTTCAAAGATAAAGTAAATATGGAGCGGTCTAATAACTTCATTATGTTTCATCTACCTCTATGTATCTAAACTATGAGATATATCTCATCTTTTCATTTTAACAACGAATTATTAAATATTACACTTGCATACAAGCACAGACATATATCGGGTGTAAAAAAAGGCTTAACGAAGCCGTATACCACATATTTTACGTATTATGACGATCATTTTTTTCTTTTACACTATACCTGGGAAATGACGAGTTACCAAGTTAATGGCAGTCAAAGTTACAATTTTTTTTCATAGATTTTTTACAAAATTGACTTCTGTTTGATAATACTAAACTTTTTTAAAAAGAAACATGATCCGCTTACACACACAGGCATAGTCTGTGGCGTGCGCGCTATACATTGCGGGTTAGATATAGACATAATAAATAAAGAAACATGTAGGCGTAAACAGAATGATCACTCTTACTCTCTTAAAATTGGGGATAAACTAATTAACTCACATGCAGAAGTTGCAAATGCTTTCGAGGAATTCTTTTCGAATATAGCTCCCTCTACAACTAAAGAACTGGCTTCTTCTGCTGAACTAGCTGAATCCCTTCTCAAGTCGGGCGTTGATGAGTGCAAAACTCCATTTAATTTTAGACATATTAATCCTAATATACTAATAAAAACTTTCAAGGAATTGAACATGAAAAAAACTGAAGACTTATGGGGGATCTCAGTCAATATTATCAATACAATTATAAATACGATAGCCCCTTATCTTACAATTCTTTTTAATAAATGTATTGATGATAAACAGTTTCCTACTTTGATGAAATTTAGTAAGATAATTCCTTTATATAAATCAGGCGAGAAAAATGATCCTTCAAATTTTCGACCAATTTCAATTTTACCGGTACTTAGTAAAGTTTTTGAAAAAGTAATTTTCAATCAACTTTTATCACACTTTGTCCTTAATAAATTGTTACATAGCAAACAATATGGCTTCACGAAAGGTAGAAGCACTACAGATGCTGGAGTTGCACTCTTGAAACACGTGTTTGATGCTTGGGAAAGTAGGCAGGACGCTTTGGGAGTTTTTTGTGATCTTTCTAAGGCTTTTGATTGTGTGGACCATCAAACTTTACTGAAAAAACTTAGACACTATGGTGTTTCATGCGATGCCTCAGATTTAGTAAACTCTTATCTCACAGGCAGAACACAAAAAGTTTGTATCAATGGAGCTGAGTCTTCTGGGTCGCCTCTTACTATGGGTGTGCCGCAGGGATCGATATTAGGGCCTCTGCTCTTTCTAATTTACATAAATGACCTTCCATCTTTTACGAAAGACCTCTGTGAGACAGTGCTATTTGCAGATGATACTTCATTGATTTTTAAAATCAAGAGAGGTAAAGACTCATTTGACGATGTAAATAATGCACTTTCGGAAGTATTGCATTGGTTCACCACCAATAATCTTATGCTCAATGCAAATAAAACAAAGTGCATCAAATTCACAATGCCCAACGTAAAACTTGTCTCAACACATATTACTGTAAAAGATGAACAACTTAATACATCTAGTTCCACTACATTTTTAGGAATCACTTTAGATTCCCGTTTGCAATGGGGTGCGCATATCGAGACTCTGTCGGGAAGACTTAGCTCTGCTGCTTATGCCGTGAGAAAGATAAGACAACTGACTGATGTTGAAACGGCAAGATTGGTGTATTTTAGCTATTTTCATAGTATAATGTCATATGGAATATTGTTATGGGGCTCAGCAGCAGATATTGAATCTATATTTGTACTGCAGAAGAGAGCTGTACGGGCAATTTACGGCCTTGGACCCCGAGACTCCTTAAAAGAACTGTTTAAAGAAATTAATATACTTACAGTAGCATCCCAATTTATTTATGAAAATATAATGTACATCCGCAAAAACCTGTCCTTATTCCTTAAGAAAAGTGACATTCATAATCTTAACACACGGAATAAGAATAAGCTTGCCGTTCCCAATTTCAGACTGCATAAAGTGGGTAATTCGTTTATGGGAAAATGTATTCGCTTTTTTAATAAATTACCAGCGTCTATTGTAGAACTGCCCCTGTTAAAATTTAAATCGCATATTAAAACAACTTTAATGAAAAAAGGATATTATACTGTAAATGATTATATAAACGATAAAAATATTTGGAAATAAATACTGCCCTGCTCGCACAGGTACATTTATCTTGTAATGTAAATATATACTATTTAAAAAGAGGCTGACAATAGTGACCGAGTTTCTTGCGCTACTTCTTCTCGGCGCTAGCCCAAAATTGTCCTGAAGTAGTGGTAGGGAAAAAAAATATTGGGACGTGTAAAAGCGCTTAGTTTAAGCCTATTTACAGAAATAAATTGGTTTTAATGGTTTTAATGGTTTTTAGAAATAAGTTTTTTTTTGATACCCAAAAATAAAAGTCATTTCCCAGCAATTATTTTTTTTTGCATTCTACTTGGTTTTATGTATAGAATTCGTGGTTTAAGGCTTCGTTAACCTTTTTTTACACCCTGTATACTTTCTAAGACATTTTTGAACAACAGATAAATTAATATGTGCAAGGCAACATAATATTAATTGTCATGATTTCAAAGTAAACAATTACGAAGTGTTTTCTTGTGTTATACAACGATTTTTAGCATCTCTGACAATAAAAAGACCCGGTGGGTCTTGAACCCAGACCATTGCGATCAATACTAATATACTACGACAAACATTTAGTCTATAATAAATTAATATACATACATTATCTTCAGCAACCGCATATTCTCGTATGCTAGCATTAAATTGGGTATTACTAATTGCATTGCAACTACTCAAATCGCTTGAGCACATAAGCACTATCAGAAACAAGAAACGTCTATATTTTTCGAACCACATAACTTCAGAAGCACAGATCACACAAGACAACACGAATGCACAACAAACATTGGTACTGTATTGGTCAGAGCATGGCTTATAAAAAATATAAATGGTCAAGAGTGAGCAACTGTTAGAAAGATGGTTCCGTCTATCTTAAGGTTGCCGCTATGTTTACGTCACGTTTCAACATATATATTTGTGCGCTCAGCCAAAGAGTACAGTCTTATGTGATTAGAAGAGCCTATATCCAGCCGTAGACAGACGTGGGCTGATTACGATAAAACCTAAAAAGCCTAGTCATTACAAACCACTATTAACTATTGGAATCGATTGTGAGCGAGAGCGAGTTTATCTATTACTCCCTCACTAAGGATCAAATGGTATAATTCGAACATAGATTCCAAAAAAACTAGTGGTACCTACGTGCTGGAATGTAAAAGTAAAAAAAAAAGTAAAGTATGCCTATATACGTCCCACTGCAGGGCACAGGCCTCACCTCAACTATGAGGTGGTTTGGGCCATACTCCACCACGCGGGCCCGGTGCGGATTGGTGGAAGGGTGTTGTAAGGCCAGTGACTAAACCTTACTGTCAGATGTTATCAAGCCGCCTTAAGGCCTCTGACTAGGCTTCACGACCAATATCAAGCGATATTGGCCGGGACCAACTTTTAACGTGCCTTCCGAAGCACGGAGATGCTCGTGATAAATGTCACTAAATATGGTCGGAATGGTCACCCATCCACTCACGACCGCGGCGTTGGTTGCTTAACTTTAGTAATCGATACCAAAGCGCTGCCGCCACTGAGCTACGAGCACCTCTTGAAATGTAAGTAGCTATAATATTATGGCATATGAGTCACGACTCATGTTTGTGACGACTCCTACCATTGAGTTACCGCCCTGTTCTATGACATGATAATATATATATCAACTTTTTATGTTAGCATAAAAAATATTTGTGATAAAAAATAAGAAGGGCGCTAATGCAGAAGGGCATGATCATGCATCTGAGGCATCATCATCAGATGATGGTTTAAAAATAATGATAGCCTTTGGGTTTACCATCCAACTGCTGAACCCCAAACCGCACAGGGGGGTTGACAATTTGATGGCAGATAAGACAATGGGTCCAGATCTAGTCACAGACTGTTGCCCGCGGTTTCACCACTGTAATGTAATGATGGTCAGGCTAACCGGCCTGTCATAGTTCTTCGTAAATTACACCCATTGTGAACCAACTCTTGTATTTTATTAGCGAAGTTAGTGTAACGATGTGTTGTTTGGAACACCTTGAAGAATTGGACAATTGTTTTTGGTAAGGTGATGTACACAACGTAATGATGATGACTTTGTTTAAGGTCTTTGAAAAACCTTTAGGGCATCATAAACACACGATGTTTTGGTACCGAAAGATCAATGAAATTATTGGATTCTGAACGGCCGAATTTGACCGCGTACCAATACAGTTTCTGCTGTGTCTTATTTTACTGGGCTATGGCGTTAAAAATATTAAACATTCATCATTTTAAAAGCTACAAAAACGTTTTTATATTTATTTATTACACCATCTACGCCTGAATTTAAAGCATTCACCGTACTTTGCAGTGTAGACCTAGCCATTTAAGCGTATTTTGTAGTCAAGCCCTACCTATAAAATACTAATCGTAATTAACATAATAAATCAGCCATTGCCGAACACCTTCTTGAATCGGGCACTAATCACTGGATTGAATTTCATCAAACGCAAGTTCTTTCCACGGATCGCCACTTTTATTCAAGAGTTGTGGGTGAGCTATTGAAATCAAAAAATATAAAAATTTGAATCGGGAAGACGGTTTCAAATTATCCGCGACATGGAATCCAGTGATTAAAAATAAAAAATCTCGTTTTGTTTCGCGATCGAGTTCTCACCTGAATACGGACGCGGCGGTTAGTGTGCAGAATAGGGACACAGTGAGTGTAGTGTGTGACGGTACTTGGCGTGAAAATAATATTATGAAGGTAGATGAAGAATCTGCCTCTCATACGGAGTGAAGACATCGCTGTTACAGTCAGCCTGTGACCACGGTCGGTGTAACCCGATCGAAACGTCAGGCAAAAGAGGTAACATTTTGTACCTAAATTATGATCGCGTTAATTCCCGTTTCATTGAGTTTTAAAACATAAAATTAGTTCTACTGCCCTAGTAATTAGTTTACAGCAGTAAAAACCTTTCCGACTTTCAGATGGAATGGAAACTTAGTACTTAGCTCTTACTTATTTGGAGCACTCGTAAAGTACGCATTCTCATTGACGCATTCTGTAGCTCAGAAAGGATGTGAAAGATTTCCCGAGTACGCTATTACACCTGTAATTACGTAATTACGTGTAGTGAGGGGTCTGGCTTTGTGAGTTGTCGATGAAAAATAGTAGTGTGATTTTTATTATAGAATATGACTCTTGGAAAATATTGACATTTATGTCTGTATCTTACAATTTTTTTCGTCTGTATTGTTTGTTAAGTACTGACTGTATGGTCAAAGGAACACTCTTACAATCAAACTCACACCTATTTCTTAACTCTGTGCTTACACCAAACTTGTGCGGTTTTTTCACTATAAAACAATCAACTTATTGAATTATAAAGCTCAAAATAGTGACGAAAATGTTGGAGATTGATTAAATAACTTAAATTTGACTTTTTTTTAAATTAATTTACCCTATACATAGAAATGCATCATGCTTATTAATATTTCATGCGTCAATTACCTTTAAATATTGAAGAAGTAAATAAAATAGATCGACATCGATAGATTCCCTTCCCTTGCGGTGTATAGCAAGCACAATCAAATAACATAAAGTAAGGCTACTTGGCGTACTAAATACGACAGATCTTGCCTAATGTAGGTGAAGACGCTGTCCTAGATGGAACACTCATGCTTCTTTCTTGCTCTTTTTTGGAACACAGCAAAGTTGTTCGGATAGAAATATACAGGACGCCGGTACTCATAAAGGTCAGTTGGACCTCTACTACCTACCGGAAATTCATTGTTAAAGAATATACCGCGTAAAGGTATTGATTTTATGTCGAAAAACAATCTTAAATCCTAAAATGTTTTGTGTATTATTTTGGTTGTATAATTGGTTATGTACCTATGCTATTGAAGCAATGACCTTACTCCTTGACATTGATGAATTTCTGACCATGTGGCCATCGCTATAATAAATCTCAATGGACTGTACGCAAACTCGGTAGTATTTGAGACCAAGGCATATGACTGAATCACTTTGAGCGCTTAATTAAGATTGAGGTGAGCCCACTGGTTCCATCTTTTGTGTAATAGTGACACGAAAAAAATAACTATCTCAATACCGCGAATGTAAAGAAAGCCACGCGTTTCCGTGATGCGTAATGCATTTTCTGGTGACGACTACTAATAGTGAGCATTTATTTTGTACTCTATTTCAATACAGTTTAAGTTTCTTTTTGCAGTATAAGTAGCTTCATTCAAGCTGTTTAGTAGATGAATAGCATTATGGATGGTGATATTATAGTGCATACTTATGCAAGTGCTAAATAATTGAAAAATTTTGGTAACCTTGAAAATGTGAACGGTTGTCGCCATATAATATCTTCTTATTGCGGGCATTGGAATCTAGACTAGACAAAACATTATGGGTGCCTTTAAAAATTGAGGGTTGCCCTCGATTTTCCAGGGATCCCATCATCAGAATCTGACTTGGTGTAAATGGGACCACCTCGGGAGTAAAATCCTTTCAAACTAAAAAATAAATTTTGAAATCGGTCAATAATTGACGGCGTAATCGCGTAACACACTCATAAAAAAACCACAACAACATTCAGTCGAATTGAGAACCTCCTCCTTTTTTGAAGTCGGTTAATAAGTAGGTTTTATTCATTGATTGGGGTGTACATTGTTCAATGTTCATTCAGGAAAATTATTATTTACTTTACTATTTATTTTTATTATATAACAACGGATGGTTACTAAGTATGTGTATAATAATTGAGAAGTTTACGATTTCACGACTTGCCTGTTTTGCCTTGTACGCTAGGTCCTGAGTTTGACTCCCAGTTGTGTTTATTTTTTCTATAATTGCTGTCCGGGCGTATAAGGTAATCGCCGAAAAGAGAAATAGTTTGTTCGTTGTTTTTTAATTAAGATATTAAAATCTTCACGTGTCACGTCCTCGTGATACTTTTTTTAATTACTGACTTCGAAACCATCCATATTTATCTGTTATCAACGCATTTGCTAACCAAGAGTAAACACAATAGGCAAAATAATAAAAAAAACCGGCCAAGTGCGAGTCGGACCCACGCACGAAGAGTTCCGTACCATGTTCTATAAAAACGGCGATAAACCACGTTTGTTGTATGGGAGCCCCCGTAAATATTTATTTTATTCTGGTTTTTAGTATTTGTTGTTATAGCGGCAACCGAAATACATCATCTGTGAAAATTTCAACTGTCTAACTATCACCGTTAATGGGATACAGCTTGGTGACAGACGGACAGACAGACAGACAGACGGACAGCGGAGCCTTAGTAATAGGGTACTGTTTCACGCTTTGGGTACGGAACTGCTGACGCTGAAAAGCTGACGTCGGTCACCGACGTCAGCTTAGGAGGAAATCAAGCCTAAAAATGAATACGGTATACGTTACATAATCAATTTAGAAAAAAACTGAATTAAAATATTTCCCCCGATCCTCAAGTATTCAAGTACGTGGGTACCAATAAAAAGCAGTAATGACTTTCGTGCAAGCAAATCGGGTGGGGGCGCGTGCGTTTTATTAGTTTTAAATTATTTATTTCGCCGCAACAGATTTACGGGCGCTCCCCCGATATATCAGCCGTCCGCCAATAAAATTCGCTGCACCCTGCTTGTATAGATTTCTGGATGGGGCAAAATAAAAAGTTAAGTTACCGTACCTACCAGGGTAAAATTAAAACAAATTACTAATCCTCTATTTAAACCATTAAAAAACCGGCCAAGTGCGAGTCGGACTCGCGTACAACGGGTTCCGTGCGATTTTTTTTTATAAAAAATCACGTTTGTTGTATTAAATATTTATTGTATTTTGTTTTTTAGTATTTGTTGTTATAGCGGCAACAGAAATACATCATCTGTGAAAATTTCAACTCTCTAGCTATCACGGGTTATGAGATACAGCCTAGTGACAGACGGACAGACAGACAGACGGAAAGTGGAGCCTTAGTAATAATAGGGTCCCGTTTTACCCTTTGGGAACGGAACCCTATAAAGAGGTGTAGTTTGTATGTAGGGAGGAAACTATGAGACTGCCCATTAATTGAAAATTATCTTTAAATTGTATTACCTTTCAGAGACAACTTTCTAGAAAACGCCACATTCTATGCCGAAATAATGCATATTCCCCTATAAAAGTGAGATATCAGGTAGATATCGCAGATAGTTGTCAAAAACGTTGAATTTTAATAGAACCTAACATAAGATATATTTTCTCGTTGTTGCGTTCCTGATGATAATATATTGCTTTGGCTTCATTCTCAAGTCTACGTTTACGAATTCGTAAACAGAATAGTTATTATTCTTCTGCGAATTCGTAAGCTTAGACTAAAGAATGAATTAGTAGTTATGAATAAAAAAGAAAATAACACTTCTAGATAAATTTCCTACTCATTGTACATTATCCCATTTCCTAAACACCCGGCAGGTATCGCCCCCTTTATTTTACGATCTTAAATTCTTCACGAGGTTCATAGGTGAAAAAAGTCCCGTACTTTTTCAATAGCTGGGAACTAATAGAAGTTGTGGGGGCCGGGATTAATGGTTCGTACTTCTTTTTAATGCTGCTATTCTATTTATTTTGTTAAAAATGTTCAAGCTTTGTCACTGAGTAGTAATAAAGAAAACAAATAACAAACACTTGCATACCTAATCTGTCCGAAACACGCTTGTGTAATTAGTTTAAACATTTTACTTTAAAGATGAAAGGGAAAAAAACAAAACTTTGTAAGTATTAAAAGCTACCACAAAAACTGGCTATACCTATAACTACGCTGAATTTGGAGACAAAACGAATAACAAGCACTTTTAATTTAAGAAATAAGGTATGGATAATCTCATGAATCACAAAAAAATAACTAAAACAAATGAAACTAAAAATTAATCAGGTATCATATCAGATTCACTTTGAGTTTGCACCCTAAAATAGATCTATGCGAATTAACGAATACGAATGACGCAAAGTAATCGCCTTTCTAGATGACAATAGTCTTCTAGGTTTTGTATGCATTAAAAATCATCGCAGATCGTATAAAATCACTGATGAATTATGATTCACGTCTTGATTGATTAAGGATGAGAAGAAAATCGTCTCACGATGAATCATTCCGCGGATGATATCTTTATGCTTTCTACCTTTACATTGAAAATAAAACGTTCATTTGTTTTCTTTAGATTGAGATTATAATCCAACGATGACAATCTCTGCATGCGCAAATATATATTTTTTAAAGTAGCAAAACCTTTATACGCCGTAGCCAAGAGGCGAGCACGCTGGACTTGGCGTCGCCTCGCCATCTCTGAGGTTTGGGTTAGATTTCCGGTCGGATCAATGTAGAAAACGAACTTTTCTATAGGTATTGTATCCGGTCTGGGTGTCGTGGTGGCCGTCATTGTTTCTAATTACTATAACAAAATTGCTTAAGCTACTTACCTTAGGATCAGAAAAATGTATGTGATGTTGACCAATAATTATTTATTATACATTTTATACGAGTAATTATGTATTTTACGAGTAAAGAACAAAGGGTTTGATTCCAGCTACAGTTCAATTCAGAAATTACTAACTGACTTTTCTAAATTGTCTGGGGTCTGGTTGTGTGAAATATGTGACATATGTGGCAAAATTTACTGTCTGGTATTTTGTATCTCAAAGATGTTTATTTCTTACTTATAGACCATGACAATTATAGTGTTTATTAGCCTAAAATATTGTCCCAAAGCGTATATTACACCTCTATGCCCAAAGCGTAAAAAAATTAAGACGTGTAAAAAAGTAAAGCTAAGTTAAGTTAAGTATTAGTTTGTAAATAACATTATACTTTTCATACAATCTGACTTAAACTACCATACTCCTAACACCTAAAGTCTGCCACCATCCATCAATGTCCCGGCCCTGACACATCAAAGAGTATCAGAGCCAACGCAAGCGACGTATTTCGAAGTTAAATCAACATCGTTATCAGTAAATTGCCATTTGAATCAAGGTGTTTTGTAATCGATTAGCGTTTCAGTATAAAGATGGACAGGAATAGATTCTATCCTCCATCAGATCCTAACTTGGTGAAAATAGAATCACCTCGGGAGTTACTCTTTCAAACAAAAAAAAGGAATTTTGATATCTGTTCATAATTATTATTGACGGAGTAATCGCGTAACGGACATAAAAAAAAACATTCAGACGAATTGAGAACCTCCTCCTTTTTTAAAGTCGGTTAAAAATATCTTCAAGGAATAGATTGCCGATTGAAAGAAAAGATCGCTTCTCTCTGAACTGAACATGAAATTTCAGGTAAGGGCAACTTTATTTTACTACTTATAGCTGATTATAAAATGAGTATGTCACTGGCTTTAAGTTTAAAACTTAAAAATAGCAATCAGTTACACATTTACTTAAATAATATTAATAAATATTCCTGATTGACTTAGAATTTTAAGAATAAGATAAAATCAATTTTGATGTTTTAAGTTTGAAGTCCTAACGCGAAAATATATTACTTGTAAGTTCCACTATACACGTCCGGGCTCTGTCATCAAAAAATAGTTGAGTAGCGAAAAAATACAAAGTTACACATTTCTTCCCATATTTGGTTATACATATAGTTAGTCAGTTTATTAAGTAATACTTAGCTGTTGCCCGCGACTTCGCTAGCGTGGTGTTTAGTTTATTCAATATATTTTGTTGTAATTATTTTTAAACTTTCGCGTTGCATAATTTAAAACTCAATGAAACGGACATTAACAAGATCATAATTTAGGTACAAAATGTTACCTCTTTTGCCTGACGTTTCAATCGGGTTAATTCCAGTTTCATTGAGTTTTATTATTATTAAATATTTTGTTGTGCCAAATAAAGAATTTTGTTATTAATAAACACCCGGCACAGGAATATTTAACCGGGATTCAAAGTTTCCTGTATTATGTTGATCCAGATCATATTCTATACGTGTGAAATGCTAAGATGTGCATAACGAAACATTTATCTACTTTAATTAAAACTTATGTTACATCTCTTGTTACCTGTTTCTAGCAAATAAATAATCATTCATTTCATTTTATTTTAATTATTTCAATTTATCCAAATCCGTTCTTTAGTCTTTGCGCGAAAGAGTAACAAACATTCATACATCCATCCATGTGTCGTGTGGTACCGGCACGTTAAAAGAATAGCACCACCCCTTCTCTTCCTATGGGTGTCGTAAGAGGCGACTACAGGAGAACCACCACAAGAAGACGGGCAGCAGCGTCTCCTCTCCACCATTGGCCAAACTGCGATCGCCAACCCGCCTGCCAAGCGTGGCGATTATGGCAAAATCCTCCTTTTGGAGAGGCCTGTGTCCAGCAGTGGACTTATATAGGCTGGTGATGATGATGATGATACATCCATACTCACAAACTTTCGTATTTATAATATTAGTAGGATAAAGCAACTAAAGCATGGTATAATGTTTTTGTCAGTTTCATGTATAAATTTTCCACATCCCATAGTAATTTGTGCAAACATAATGCATGTCTTTTTCATCACATCTGCCATTACAACACTCTTCTCCCTAGGCGCAGCTATCAGGAATATGAGAATGACGTTTCTGTAAAAAATGTACGGGAGAGTTAGAAAACTAGTTAAGTAAAAAAATACTAAAATTGTGAAACTTTAATTCTGAACAAAAGAGCATAACATATGTTATTTATAACATATTATGTAAATAACTTTAAAGAAAAATATGATCTGACAAGTTCAAACCAGCCAATACGGGCGCGCAACAATAATATTTTTAAAAGGTCTTGTTCATCAATCATCATCTAAAAATATTTGAAGCAGCCATTATTTATTCTCTTGTTAGTATGTCTTCTGTACGGGCATATCTTAAAAGCTACAGTCAAGATTTTGATACAGCTTTCACATAAGAACATGATATGTTTGATGTGTTTTCATCATTCTTTCAAAAATATGATTAATTCGGGAAATAATATTTTGTAGGTACTATTAAAATATAAGTTGTTATTGGTAACTTGTATCAAATAGAAGTTTAATAACTTAGTACTTAAATTACTTAATGAGAGTTTTGTCATAATAAAAATATCCTCTTGTATGTTAGTGAAATTCATAAATGGTTGAGTTTATGTGAGGTTCTGGTAAGGGATAATCAAATTAATATTATTGAATATTACCATTTAGCAGACTTAGTATTTTTTTCAATTATGTTGACAATTATTCACGTTTCACAGCATCAGTTTCTCAATTCTACCCTAAACTTAGAAAAAAAACAATATTTTGACTTAGTCGCTTTTACAAAGCCACAGCATCAAGAATGTGGCATAACTACACCACACATTCAAGGAGTTTGAATATGCGAGGGTGCAAATGTCCCTTAAAATAGAAATTGAGGGTGGGTTAAACCATTTTGTGGTATTAGTACAGCTGTGAACGGAGTTATAAAAATAGTACGAAATATTTTTATAGGAGTAGAAGTTAACACTAAATAACTTGTAAATGAAAAGCACTATATAGAAGGCAGTATTATTAGATAAAAGCTATTTCGTGAGAAACTCGATTAATTGTTCACGCACTGTTAGTACGCCGGACTATATGGCGTCGCCATCTCTGAGGTTCCGGGTTCAATCCCCAGTCGGGTCAATGTAGAAAACTAACTTTTCTATATTGGCTCGGGTCTGGGTGTTGTGGTACCGTCGTTGTTTCTGCTAAAGCGCTTGTGTTATAAAAATCAGAAACATCAACGATACCACAACACCCAGACCCGAGCCAATATGGAAAAGTTCGTTTTTTACATTGACCCGACCGGGAGAGCAATGTATGTGATGTTGTCCAATATTTAATTATTTATTTACTATTACTTTTTGTAGATAATGGTACAAATACCAAAAACAAATCGTCATGTAGGAACACTAACATGTCTTACTGCCGCACTAAGAGACGTCACTTAAATTTAACGGTTAGGTACTTTAAAAAACCTGTAATTTTAAACGCAAGACGAAAAAAGAGCAGTATCGAATCAACAAAAATGATAAACTACACTTCATTCTAAATTGACGTCTCTAAGTGCGGCAATTGTTACACGAAGTTTAGTAAAATAAACTTATTTGACTCAATTCTATTTCTAAGCATAACCAAAAACAATGAAACCCAAAAATACCCAACTCATCACTGACTCCCATTACCAAACCAATCCTTTACCGAACATCGACACTATAAGCATCATCTTAGTGCCGCACCCGGCATGCGGGATTACGGGATACCCGCGCGTCATGCGGGCTCATATTTATTTGCCGCGACCGGTGCGGGATCAGAGCGTAAAGCCCTCTTTAGACGGCTAATAGTGCATGTGCCATTCGGTCAAGTTTTCAAAGGTGGTTAAAAGTAAATATTTGTCAAATTGTTATTTTATAGTCGTTAACCTTGGAGTTTATTCACCAAGTTCACTCATTCACATTGCGAAAAGGTTTCGCTTGACAAACATGTTTGTTTTGTCAGTAAAACATAGTTTCTAAATGCTGAAAATTGCTTATAAAGCACAAAAATGCACGTGCTCTACAAATAATTTTGACCCAAACTGTACCTATCTCAGCCATTATGAACTTACGTGGTTATAGCGTGGTTTGACTGCGTTTGAGGATGTGAAATTTGTGACGTTTTCAAAGAAGATCAGATATTAATATTTTCTCCAAAAAAATAGCGTCTGTAGATAATTAATTATACATCGATAAATATTTGTTGCGATTACTTATAGAATCCCTATTTATTAATTCTATCCAATTTAGGCGGTAATGTTGGCAAATCAGTTATAGTTCCAAGCTACGTCTTCTAACATGTATAGTCGCGGATACCGTTCAAAACTGTAGCTGCCAATATATTTATTTATTTAAGTTAGTGAGTGTGACGAGGCCTTATACGCCGGGCGCGGGATTGGCGTGTAAATTTTGGACACGGTTCGTGCCGGTTTAATGGGGATTATTGTGTGCGTATTGAGTGCGGTATATTAGTATTTACCTCTGTGTTATGTTGACACAGTATTGTATATTCGTATTGTTTATTCAAAGGTAGGAAGGTATTGTTCTCTCAGGTGGTTGAGCTTGTTGTTATGTCAAATAATGATGTTTTTGTTTAGAGTTTGTTTTTGCACGAAAAAATAATCATTTAATTGTGACACTACACATACAATACACGACAATATAACTGAAATATGGCAAAACTATTAAAATTCATACCGAGACCAGATACGATGAAAAAGTTATTCGTTCATATTTCTCACATTCGGACACTAATAAAATCCCGATTAATTTTACAGATACTTACTTTAAAAACAGATTCTTTAATAAAAATAATTGTACGATTGTAAAAAAATAAATTTTCCGTGATAAAAAAAACTCTCCCCCACAAAAAAGACATAAACAAATCGCGTAAATCGCTTTTACCCAGGTGATGCTACTTCCTTCATTAGGCCATCGTAGTCCTCTCATTTGTCCCCTACCAGAGTTTTTTTATCAACGGCAATTCCTCTTACGGTAATGAGAGTGATTTTTTTCGCAGCCCCCGAGAAGTAACCATGAATCTATTATTTTTCGGATAGTCCCAAATTAAAGTTTTGGTCTAAGACATGTGACAATGACATAAATTGTAACTGCAATACCTACTGAACTTCGACTGCCAAGCTCTGATAGATTACGGCCTACAAGTAAATTTTTTTGCGAAAATCAGACGGGTTTTTTTTTGTTAATGTTATAAAGCTCTTAATTGCACAAAAACACACGAACTAATAATTGAAAATGTAGGTGTTCCGTTCTTTAGTAATTAAGTTCTTTATTATATGCAAACAAGGTTTCAAGATGCAGTATATTAGTATTAGTATCCACTCTTGCCAGTTAGTTTTGAAACATTATCTTATTTTGTAAGCAATTATCTTTTTGAAATACGGGACTGATACCATAGTTAAGATTATCCTTAAAAAGTGTAGCAATATGGTATCCCTGTCTGGAAGGCTCAGTCCTCTTTGAAACGTTTTGGGGGGTCATTGAACTTTTGTTTACTTTTATTGGGTCGGGAAGTGTAAACAATACTTGAATCTTTTACGAGCAAATTGTGAACTCCGTGTTTTATTACTTTGAAAATTGTTTTATGGGTCGCTGATAGACCCATTAAAACTGTTAAATTAATCGTAAATGTAAGTATGATGTTCAGATGCTTATAAAAAACTTTCTTTATTATTCAAAAATAAAAAAAAACTACCATACCTATATTTTTCAACTTCCAAAAAAAACTTATTCTGTCGTCATCTGAAGTAAACATTGTCATATTTTTACTTTACGTCAACTCTGACTATTTTTTTTTTGTGATAGGTAGGTAAAAAACATCAGTAAACATAATTTAATTTTTGGTATAATACCAACCAAGATATGACCACTCATAATTATCATTTACCGATATTTACATCTTATTATTTACATAACAGTATCCTCCGAATATAAAATACCGACAAGCTACAAAATGTCACAAGTCACAAATACCGAAATTATGGGTAGCTCTTCTGTTATTCTGTTTATCACGTCCCTACCGATGATCAGACTCTGTCTAAAATAATCCCTTTGTGTTTGGTATACCAAATTCGTATCCCTCAGATTATCGTGTTTGTTTTGGTCTATATTTACTCTTAATTGTACAAGTGTCTGGTTAAAAACGAAACCCATTAACGATCGATACCGATTCAGGATATAATATTTATGAAGATACGTTATTTTTCCATATACTTTTTAATGGTGGTCGTAGTTGTCTTTCGTGTATTTCAGGAATGTAGAGCCAAATGAAGTTAGAAACAAAATAAATATAGAACTTAAATGACTTTTTTATATTATTCATAAGATCTCCTGTAAAAATAATGGCCAATCTGAACGCAGATCGTAAGCCTATTTTTTTTTTCTATTTCGTGGTCCCTTATTTCCTGTACCCATTCCTATTAGATTTTGGATTTTGTATTATTACAGATTTATTTCTTCAAGAGTTGTTAAAGTAGTATTTTTTAGGAGTAGTATGCTTTTTCGCCCCCCACAAGTAATAATACTTACCACGCATTTCACAAAACTGAAATACAGATGAAATGCAAGCGTTACTAATAATTTAAACCCAGTGAGTGTCACCCCACCTATCATAACCAGTCATCTCGCAAAGCGTTCGTTTCGGCCCTCATGCAAATTGTCGCGTTTACGGCCGTAACTCATTCGGCCCAAGTTTCGGCACCCTTTCGTTTGACACTCGTTTTCGGCATCCGGAAATTACGACGACTAAACAGGACGGTTTTAGAGAATGCCAATTTGTTAAAAACATGAGAGGGAGAAAAAGCTATGGCAGATGATATGAATAGCGTACTAAATAAATTACATAGAATAGGTATTTTATTGTTTACCAAGCAAAGTAAATCAGGTACATCAAGTCTAATAAATATAAAGTGGTCTTATCGTTAGAAGAGATCTTTTCCAGACAACTTTTAATTCAGTGACAGTAAAATTTAAAAGTTAAAAAGGACACATTTTTTATCAATGGTCAGATTTTCAACAATTAGACTGCCTGGTAAGACAAGGGAATCGCACCTACCAGGATTTACCGATTAAAATAAATAGTAATAAAATAATTAAATCGATTAAATGCACCCAATGATTGCTTGCATAATGCATAAACCAGATTTGAATGCAGAGGCAAAAATACGAAATTGCTAATTTTTCCCACTATCGTCAGGAAAAATAAATTGCATACTTGATTCTTTCTTCGCAGTAAACTTGGGGGGATTCTATAGACAATAAAAAAGTAAAGTAAGAGGCGATCCCATAAACTGGTGAGTGGTGACCGTTGCTAGGCGACGATTAGGGGTCTCTCAAACTGACGCGTTTTACCCGCAAATTGACGAGTCCGAGATAAGGCGCGGCGTATCTTAAAATGTTTGAATACATCTTAGTACCTAATACGTGAAACGTTTGGACAATAAGACTATTATGGACAAACTGTTATGGATTAATGTGATCTGTTGCATTCATTTATTATAAATAAACGTTAATTTTAAACCGACTCCAAAACATAAACCGACCAAGTGCGAGTCGGGCTCGCGCACGAAGGGTTCCGCACCATTAGCTATAAAAACGAGCAAAATCCACGTTTGTTGTATAGGAACCCCCTTAAATATTTATTTTATCCTGGTTTGTAGTATTTGCTGTTATAGCGGCAACAGAAATACATCATCTGTCAAAATTTCAACTGTGTAGCTACCACGGTTCATGAGATACAGCCTGGTAACAGACGGACAGACGGACAGATGGACAGACGGACAGACGGACAGACGGACAGACGGACAGACGGACAGACGGACAGACGGACAGACGGACAGACGGACAGACGGACAGACGGACAGACGGACAGACGGACAGACGGACAGACGGACAGACGGACAGACGGACAGACGGACAGACGGACATACGGACAGACGGACAGACGGACAGACGGACAGACGGACAGACGGACAGACGGACAGACGGACAGACGGACAGACGGACAGACGGACAGACGGACAGACGGACAGACGGACAGACGGACAGACGGACAGACGGACAGACGGACAGACGGACAGACGGACAGACGGACAGACGGACAGACGGACAGACGGACAGACGGACAGACGGACAGACGGACAGACGGACAGACGGACAGACAGACAGACGGACAGACGGACAGACGGACAGACGGACAGCATAATGGTGTCTTAAGGGTTTGTATTAAATAAGAAGTAATTGTATTAAAGTCAGTTCTATGGCCAAGAAAACGTCAAAAAAATATTGTGAGTAAATACCATAAGTAAAAAACTACCAATGAATATTGCAAATATAGCGATAATTATAGCGATAGATCTTATGACATCATTTGCTTAATTACCATTTTTTTAACAAACTAGGTATGAGAAATGTGTAACTGAGATATTCTATTGTGGTGTGTTTACGTTTAAATGGCACTCTAGTGAGACAAGGGTTTAAATTCTCGAAGAGCTTCAAGAAATTTCCGCACATCTTCCAAATCACTTCATTGGACACTCTGAAAGGAGCGATTTATTTCGTTTCGAACGATCATTTAAAAACATGAAAGGTCAATAGTACGTTTCTAAAAGTTTTTGCACGAGTTACTTTGATACCGAGCTTAGGGGATAGACAACAAGGCGAGTTGAGAGAATATTAAGTAATTTATGAGGATACTTTTGACGACTTCCGTAGCCGAGAGGCGAGCACGCCGGACTTGGCGTCGCCATCTCTGCGGTCCCGGGTTCGATTCTCGATCGGGCAAATGTAGAAAACGAACTTTTCTATATTTCATCGGGTCTGTACCATCGTTGTTTCTGATTTCTATAACACAAGTGCTTTATCTACTTACCTTAGGATCAGAGCAATGTATGTGATGTTGTCAAATATCTATTAATATTAAAGATTAGCCTTTATTTTAAGGATACCTAAAAATAGGGACGTTTTAAAGAAAAAAATGAACTATAATTATATTTGTTCATTTATCAATCGAATGATAGATACCTACACTCCAAGTTCCAATACTTAAAATTGGGTTGAGACGAAAAGTGAAATGCAATTTACTCTAGTCACACAAATTATTCGTATGTCATAACAATATTATACGCTTATCAACTCTAGTAAAACTATTACTACTATACATTTGTTCAGCAACGGTGCAATTTACTCCTTTTTATCCTTTTTAAATGTTTTCATACCTACATATGGCTATTGACACACAGATAAACCCATACTTAGGTACTTCTGACTATAAACAAATATTGATATTATTTTATAGTGCTATAATAAAACATAGAAGCCCTCGTGAATACAGTTTTGCGTATCGGGACGTGCGTTCGCATGTTTGCGGAAGATTATTCAACACGCAGATAGCATAAAGGGTACTTTAGTACGATACAAGTACCTATAAACGTTAAAGTATGAACGTGTATGATTAATTAACATTATGATTCTGGCTTTACGAATAGTATACATTCTGTCAAAAAAGTTTCAGGAATTGATGATTTGTTTATGGTTCCAAATTTAAAATTATATTTTTTTTGTCGTTGTTAGATTGGCACAACTGTTTTCCATTTTGTCGCGGAGTTTGAGTTACATTTGATAATTAGATTAAATACAGTATTGTTTTTAGTTATACCATATCTAGTGTGTATCGCGAATTTCATAATGGTCAAAAACATCGAACAAAGAGTTTGTCTTAAATTATGCATCGCCAATGGGATTTCGTGTTCGGAGTCTCTGAAAATGTTACAAAAGGCTTACGGTGAATTGACTTTATCAAAAACACGTGTTTATGGGTGGTACAAAGTCAAAAGCGTTCGAGATGTGATAGAAGATTTGCCTCGCTCTGGTAGGCCATCAACGTCTGCTACTGAAGATAACATCGCAAAAGTGAAGGAAATCGTGTAAATTATAAGTGTATCGCTTCTGAAGGAGCATACTTTGAAGGTGAAAAAATAAATTTGGATGAATAACTAACATTTTGTGTATTATTAATCTTTTCCCGGTACTTTTTTGACAGAGTAGTATTACAGTAAAAGTTTTAAAGAGCACGAAACCTTTTTTCTTTTGCCTTAATTATCTTTAGCATTTGGAACTTTAACCTTAATTATCATTAGCATTAGGAACTTTGATCTTAATTATCTTTAGCATTTGGAACTTTGACCTTAATTATCATTAGCATTAGGAACTTTGATCGTAATTATCTTTAGCATTTGGAACTTTGACCTTAATTATCATTAGCATTAGGAACTTTGATCGTAATTATCTTTAGCATTTGGAACTTTGACCTTAATTATCATTAGCATTAGGAACTTTGATCGTAATTATCTTTAGCATTTGGAACTTTGACCTTAATTATCATTAGCATTAGGAACTTTGATCGTAATTATCTTTAGCATTTGAAACTTTGACCTAAATATCATTAGCATTTGCAACTTTGGAATAAATTATCTTCAGCATTCGGAACATTGGCTTTAATTGTCTTCAATTGGAAGTAAACTGCTGGAGACAGGCCTATCTGATAGGCCACTTCTGATACTGCCACAGTGAGCCTTGCATCCACCGGATTCCCGCAACCTTATCTAAATAAATCTTAGTTTTGAAGAATTCCAAATTAATGTAATATGCTGATGGGTAAGACTTGAGATGGGCACCAAAGATGACCCTATGAGGGTTTCCTTTCTACACTTTTTAGGTACTAACAGTAGTGAAGTAAAGGAAGTTCATACAGCCACTAGCATTGTTACTTACATAGACATAGAGACGGCAGCGTATCTAATACATGTTATGGAATAGGACGTTACATAAACGTGTTATACTAAATTAAGACTTCCGCGAAGTTACTGGGGCGAAAGCTGCGGGCTTGTTTACAATTGCGTTTATGAAATAGAATCTTTGAATGGATGCCCGATAGATATCCATCTAAATAGATAAAATTATCACTATCTCTATGAAACTATTAAGAATTTACTCTAAAGGAGGAAACACATATTAGTAATAGGACGCCCCCAAGCTCGATGGACCGACGACCTTAGGAAGGTAGCTGGCACTGGATGGATGAAACAAGCGGAAGATCGTCTCTTTGGCGCTCTTTGGGGTTTACGTCCAGCAGTGGACTGCAATAGGCTGAGATGATGATGATAAAGACTCTTCTGCGACTTGTTTTTCGAAGTAAAATAAGAAATGAATGCTGGGATCGATCAAATGTCAAATCATTCAAACTTATTATCTGTTGGATGAATAGCATCATCATCTCCATTATTAGCCCCTAGAAGTCCACTAATGTTTTTCACGATACAAGAAAAGGCGCAGATTCCTATCCTTATACGGTTAAATAAAAGAAGGATTCGTTGTTGGTTTAATTTTATGGTTTGTTGAAGGGTCCGTCCGATATGTTTACTGAAAATAAATTCAGTGTAAATTTCATTCATTAACAACTGGTGACATACTTTAATAATTCGGAATTATTGCAATACATATCCTTGTGTAGTTATGTTATTCCGATCAACTGATTTCACGAAAACGTTAACACTTTCTCTGTGTTCATTGTATTCCGGTGAGAGAAGAAATAAAATTACACAATAAGCACTCTGCAATTCTTTGTAGTTGTCCTCTGCCTAAAGGTTGTCTGGAAGAGATCGCTTTTTAGCGATAAGACCGCCTAAATTGTCTTTCTCTTTCTGTAAATATCAACTGTAACTTCTTTGTTTGGTGTGCAATAAAGAGTATCTATATCAATATAGAGTATATATATCTATCTATCTATCTATGAGAGAACTATTATGGCCAATTGTTTATCACAATTCACAACTCCCGTACGCAGATATTTTAAATGATTCGAAACAGAACTAAATACTTCTTGTGCATAAATCGATTCCTTACAAAGATAGTAATAGAGTTGAATACAGAAAAGTTATTAGGGACATTCAAAGCAATGTTGTGTGTTAGTGCATTTATCGATAATTGATTTGTACTCATAATACAGCCTTATTAAATACATTCAGTAGTAAGTAGAAAACAGAAAAAGATACATTTAATTCTAACAAAATTATTGAAGTTTGTTACAAATGACAAACATTGGTGTACAAAAATATGTAGCTGTAGTAAACTTAGTTCACAATTACACAGATGACAATATAACTTTTTCAGAATGAGTTTTTGGCATAACTTCGTATTATGTTTGGAATAATCACGCCTATATGATTTTAACATAGATTCACGTCTTACGAAGGTGCCGTTGATATAAATATTTTGGAAAAAAAAAAGTTACGTGTAAGCCATAGCTTGGCTCGTACAAACCTCTTAATATTTTTTGAATACAAAACATTTTGCTAATATTAAAAGATTTTAAAGGTTTTTAGATTATTTACTTAAGATTTAAAAATACTTATTTTGTTTATTGCACATATCACAAAGTAGTAACATTAAGTATGTGTTTACAGAAAGATGTACAGTTTAATCTGTCTTCGCTCCTTTTTTTATCGAATATCGATATTTTTACATCTACCAGACGTCACTAGTACGAAGCCAGACGAAGCGGAAAGTCTTGTCTGTGGTTGAAGTTACCGGGAAATCTTCGAAATAAATCGCCAGAGAGCAATCGAATGTCGAAATTAAACGGAGCTAATGTGACTGCAGAGGAAATCGTATCGTCTTCGCGAATTGCCTTAATAAGGATATTAGCATCTCCTAAATATAGTCTAGAATGGGAATCATTAAACGGATGCTGAAATCCTTCCGTAGTTTTAACTGTTGAGTCATTTCTGTAAAAGATCACAGTTCGAGTAGAATATTAAACATCATTCATCATTATCATTTTAGTCATTGGAGGTCCATTGCTAAACATGATCCTCCCCTAACTTCCAATAAATAAATAAATATTAGACAACATCACATACATTGCTCTGATCCTAAGGTAAGTAGCTAAAGCACTTGTGTTTTAGAAATCAGAAACAAGGAAGGTACCATAACACCTAGACCCGAGCCAATATATAAAAGTTCGTTTTCTACATTGACCCGACCGGGGATCGAACCCGGATCCTCAGAGATGGCGGCGCCATTTAAAGTCCGGCGTGCTCGCCTCTCGGCTACGGAGGTCCATTGCAGGTTGGCCGGTTAGAAGAGGTTTATAGTCATAATTATTGGAAATATACAAGGTGTTTAGTAATGATTCACATCATTATAATACTAGAAATAAAAATAAACTTGCCGTTCCGAGCTTCAGATTAAAGAAAGTGGGTAATTCATTTTTGGGGAAATGTATAAAAATCTTCAATAAAGTACCACAAACTCTTGTTGACTTACCTGTTTATGAGTTCAAAAACCACACTAAAAAATCCTTATGGAAAAAGGATACTACAAAGTTAAAGATTACTTGAACGACAAGAGTGCATGGACTTAATAGCCTGCCTAGCTCGCACTTACACTATCTTGTAATTGTATTTCCTATAATAAAATCAGGCTGACAAAGGTGACTGAGTTTCTTGCGCCGTTTCTTCTCATCACTAGCCGATATGTTGACCCGAAGCGGTGGTAGGGCTAAGTTATATGTTGGGACGTGTATAAGTGCCCGGAAGAGGGCCTATATACAGAATAAAGAATTTCATTTCATTTCAATGGGTATATCAAGCTGAAACTAGCCTATGTTAACATATGCATATAAATAGTATGGGAAGTCAAAAATTCGATTTCATCATTTTTTTAAAATTTTAATTCAAAACAAAATTTTTAGATTCCGATTTGTATGTTTTTTTTTAAATTTATTATTATTATTATTTTTTTTCAAAAATGAAGATATCAAATTTTCGACTTCGGAAATTAGGCTAGTGTCGGTTTGATATACCTAACATGTACGGAGATTTCCTGGACTAACTACTGAAGATCACCCGTGGAGCCAATCCTTCTGGTCAGCTGAAGTTTATTCTGAAGGATACTATTGCAACTTAATTAGGTTACGGACCCAGGTAACCCGAAGCAGGGAGAACCTGCACAGGTGGGGTTACTGTTTGGATGTCTGTGCGGTATTTCCCCCCAGACAATGGCTCATCGTCTGACATGCCCAGCGTGTCCCTACACCTGCACACGCGAAGATCTTTGCAAGGCCACTGATAGTGGTATATCGGTGGCTAAGGTTTGGTCTTCACATATATGAAAGCCTGAGTCGACACGCAAAGAAAAATAAGATTGCAGCTAACATCTTATAATAAATGGAAATAGATATTAAATAATTCGTTCTCAGACGAGCTACAAACGTTTGACTTATCATTATGGACTCGGAATAAGTGTAGCAATATTTACGAATTTATTACGGCGTTATAAATAAAATAAATAAATAAATAAATATTGGTCAACGTCACATACATTGCTTTGATCCTATGGTAAGTAACTAAAGCACTAGTGTTACAAAAGCACACGTGTGTAAGTAACTAAAGCACACACAGAAACAACGACGGTACCACAACACCCAGACCCGAGACAATATAGAAAAGTTCGTTTTCTACATTGAACCGACCGGGGATCGAACCCGGAACCTCAGAGATGGCGACGCCATATAGTCGCATGCGCGCCTCTCGGCTACGGAGGTCGTCAAACCGTTATAACATGTTGCGTCAGCAATTACATACTGAAAACTTGTTTTAACAATGCTTTATCTTTGTTCCAGTGTGACAATGTCAAAGATGTGTCAGCGATACATTCGACGGCATTGTGAAGAGAGGAACGGAGGATCCTATATGAAGGTACAGAAATTATTTTTACTTAAGACATAAGCTACATTGCTCCGTTATGTTCCGCTGCATCGTTCATCAATTTGAATCAATGGGTGCCAGGACGCAATGACTATGTGGCATAGGTAATATGTCACTGTACTGTACTGGAAGATATTTTATGCTCATGAAACAGTATGCTTAAGTATGCTCAGCAACAGTTTACATTTCTCACAATACGCATTCTAGTTTTACATTTAGATTAAATAAATAGTATGCTCATAACTGAGCGAAATTCCATCGCACTCAAAATTCGCTGCATGCACGTGCTACAGGTAGCATTCCCAGAAATCAAACGACTAATCTAACTATTCAGTTCATATCTACCGTCAGGTGATATTTACACCTGTTTTTATATCTACTTTAAAACAGAAATTAAAATCGCATGAAAAACGAACAGCTTGTTAACGCACCGTTATTTGCAACAAATAAAGCAAAATGGCCGCCCCATAAAACAACACAAGTGGGCATAAATATTGGGCCATCGCGTGACCTGGGACAAGCTGAAGTTCAGACCCAGTGATTAAGAGTGCTGTTATAAATAAAATGAGAAAAGATTATCACACACTTTACCGACGGAAGAAATGAAATAATCTGTTTTTCTACCATAACACCAATTATCGTACCGTATCACACCAATTATTTATTCTGTTTTACAACCAAGAACTTATTCTATGGTGACTATTACGGACAGAAATAATAATATTTAAAAAAACTGAACTCAAACTATTCTAGAACATGTGTCCTATTGATGAACAACAGTTCCAATTACAATAGAAAACTATTAACATTAATTGCCTCAAAGAGGCAGTAGGCACTGAAGGTTTTCAAAAGGATATTACAAATTAGAAGATTATTAAAACGACAAGAGTGTATGGACTTAAACTGCCTAGCTCTCACTTACTATTGTCTTGTAAAATGTATTTCCTGTAAAATCAGGCTGACAAAGGTGACTGAGTTTGTTGCGCCGTTTCTTCTCATCACCAGCCTATATGTAGTCCCGAAGCGGTGGTAGGGCTAAGTTATATTTTGGGACGTGTATAAGTGCCCGGAGGAGGGCCTACATACAGAATAAATAATTTCATTTCATTTCATTTAATAAATAATACTAACCAGGTACTAAATGTGTAAAACAAATGTACTAAATCATCCGCTTGGATTGCAATGTCACCTGTCCATTTGAAAGGAATGCAGAATATCGAATATCTGGTACAGTCAACAGCTCACGAAATTTTGCAATTAATACTGAACTCCTAATTTAAGTAGAAAATCGGTTGAAGAAAGGAAAATGTTTTGGCTTGGTCCACTTAATCAAAATTGTGACCAAAAGTAAGCCACATAGTTCGTTTAAAAGCCAAGCTCAAGTAAAACATTTTCTTCTATGAAGTCAAAATAAATCTAGTTAGCCAAGTAGTCCATAAAATTACTGTGGGAATAAATAAAAAAATGCACCTGCATACATCATTGGTTTCAAACTACAACTTATTCATATATTCATATTCATATTCATTTATTTCATCTTTTGGTAATAACATTACACTTAGATACGTCATTTTACAATTTAGAGTCAATAAAATAAAATATTAGCATTTTAGAGCTTCGAACTTTTCGCTGTAACTCAGTATTTTACACAACACTTTTTTTTACTTTAGTCTGAACCAATACTTTGTCATAGGACCGGAGACAGAGCCAGTTCGTCTATTGTAATTGTCAAATAATCTTTTAAAAACTAACATGAATGCAGGCACTTAAATAATCCCAACTAAGTCTGAGTTATTAACTTAATCTAGAAGGAGTTTAAATAATTTGATATATCCCTTAAATTGTGAGTGCGTTTTGGACGCAACTTTTGACAATAGAGATTGCCTGATTAGTGACAATCATTATCATCATCATCAGCCACAGGACGTCCACTGCTGAACATAGGCCTCCCCTAGTGACTTCCAGATTGGCTGGTTGGAAGCGGCCTGCATCCAGCGACTTCCTGCAACCTTTACAAGTGACAATAGCAAGTTTCAATGTATTAGTCAACCAACAGCCTGGTTATATAAAAATAATTTGATAGGAATAATATAGACTATTAACAAAATTCTCCTATGACATTTTGTGGTAGCTTGTCAAGCTGTTGACTGTACCCCCAACCGCAGGACACACGACACGACATTCCGGCCGATAATGAGCCGTGTGGTCACCCTGGTGTGTCCGATCGGAAATGGAAATGTCTAGTGCATGGTCATCCACGGCACAGATAACGCTGTGAAGCAATTGAATGAGTAAATGTACACTTGTTGGCTGGATAGTTGAAAATATATTATTGTCGAAGTGAGGGGTGATGTTCGACCCAAAATGATTAGATGCAACATTAATCCACTAGAGAGTTAAGTTATCCTTATGCTTGCTTTACCATCCAATCTGTTCGATGATTTCAAATTGTTTTATTGCCATCTAGATTATTTAAACCACAATGTTATTATTTACGAAAATTACAATAGACAAGATCGACTTTTGAACATAATTTTATGGACTTGTTTATATAGGTACTTTACAAGGTAAGCTTATTAAAGTGTGTCAAAAGAAAATAAAGTTTATAATACAGAGGACATTTTATAATGAAATAAAAATGCAAAAATTGAAAATTTGAAATGGAAAACGCTACCAATAAATTGAGGATTTGTACAATTGTGTTTTCGTATACTTCTCGTTTACAATTCAACTTTGCAGCGAGCAGTCGTGGCCGGGTGGTTAAGGCGTCTGACTCGAAATCAGATTCCCTCTGGGAGCGTAGGTTCGAATCCTACCGGCTGCGAACTTGCTCTAAGGCTGCGAATAAAGAGGCTGACAATAGTGACCGAGTTTCTCTGCTACTTCTTCTCGGCGCTAGCCCAAAATTGTCCCGAAGTAGTGGTAGGGAAAAAAAAAAAATTGGGACGTGTAAAAGCGCTTAGTTTAAGCCTATTTACAGAAATAAATTGGTTTTAATGGTTTTAATAACATCTAACTAAATAATCATAAATTTTGGCAGAGCAGAGAATCACCTTTATAAGTATTTAAATAAAATTTAGCTTTTTTATTTAAAGCCTATCATTTTTCACATTCATACGTTAGTAAAATAAAGTTTAATATATAAAATTTTCATGTCACAATGATTGTAACAAAACTCCTCCGTAACGGCTCGACCGATTCTTATGAAATTTTGTGTGTTACATATTCAATAGGTCTGAGAATGGGACGTAAACTATGTTACATACCCCTAAGTGATGGGGGTTCACACCAAAACATTTTTTTTAATGATTCGTAATTAAGAAACCTTCTACCACCAACCCCTATTTTTAATAGCAATATTAGTGTTTTGATAATTAATTTATATGGCAAAACAACACGTTTGCCGGGTCAGCTAGTAATACATAAAATAGTTTTTCATAATACCAATCAATACTTGATTCTAGACCGAGATATACCTCAATATTGTCTAGCGTCAACCAAATCTCGTTAAAAGTTGTGATTGACTATGAAATTAAATCCACGTCATTACGTGCGATGAGAATGTCCGGTTTTATGGACAAAACACGAGTCGTGTGGTCACCGCTCTTGTCCGATAGGAAATTGAAACGTCCAATGCAATTCGGTTCCCTCTTTGCGGCTTATGAGCCGAATTCAATATTAATTAACCGGATTGGAAATTCAATCAATAGTCTGTGAAACTGACACTGAAAACTCTTATGACAATCGCATAGGCATTTTATTGACTCTCGAAAAAGATGGTGAAATACACGTTGAATTTTTATTGGTTTTGAAGCATGAAAAGTCACACTCTCGATCGTGCTCACAATTTTATCTATAGATTATATCTAAAATGAAAAAAAATCTTCCTCATTTCCCCATGCCCCTTGGAATCATACTAGGAATCTAATTGGTAATTTTTATGGAAAATTGATATTTTTAAAGATTTATATGTCCTAAGTGGTTGTGATATTTGAACAGAAGAGTGTGACTTTCGCGGATCGAAAACTAACCAATAAAAATTCACCGTGTGTTTTGAGGGTAACTCCTGAGGAGGCGGTGACCACACACGTCGTATTTTATGGATAAAACGGGACCCAGCAACTGATTCGGAGTCGCGCTCATACCCCGTTAGTCGTGTATAAGTTTTAAAAATGTCTAAAGAATAGCTAAATAATTTCAAACGTTGACACATTACACATAATATCTCAGTGATGTTAACATTAAATTTAAATTAAATAGTTCATCTTGGCTATACTTATACTCATCTTGTCTATGGTCCAAAAATTGTCTGTGTCCTAAAAGAAATTAACTAAAACCAAAGAAATTAAAAGATCAAATAACAAGGATAACCAATAATATCGTCCATTCATATTTGCAAAAGGAATTAAACCAGTAAAAACTTTCTTCAATCAAAAAACTTGGAAACATCTCTCAAACAACTTATTAAGACTCGGCTATTCAAGATAACTTAGTCGGGAAGTCAGGAATCTAATGAAATTTCAGACAAGGCAGAAAGTCGAGGAGTTCACAAAACGATCGTTAAAACTTTTAGAGTTTGGACAATCATGGAAATTGCCTATTAACGAATAACTTCAGAAGAAAACAAATGAAGTAATGGTTGAAGCTCGTAATTACTCTTCACTTCTCTGATGATCCAAATTCATCCCAATAATTTGAATGCTAAAGTACTTAAGGTACTAACATTTATAAACGTATTGTTTTTAGTTGTGCCAGTACTGCCCGTCTGTCACGCATTTGTTTTAAAGGTACCGATACAATTTTATATAAATTCGCTGGATACAGTTGTTTTTTTGTATGATAGGTGTCAAGATATTAAACTGCTAACATATTACAACATAAGTTAATAACTTTACTTGTCTGCGTAGACTTAAAAATTAAGCCCAATTAAAATTAATAATAATACCACGAAAACACAAAAACGGAATAAAACATATTAATTTTAGATAGAGATTATTTTGTGGTTGGTTTTCAAGGGATTCGCGATAACGTTTTGACAAAAATCCATCCAGGCAGTGACGAGGGAAAAAGCTAGTTAATTTGAAGCGAGGTAAGAATCCCACTCCCAGTTATTAAATGGTTTAATTAACATCGAAGTATACTCAGTCACCAAAGTTTGTTACAAATTTTAATGGCGTCAACTGTTGTGTTTATATTGGATCGTCTTTGTATCTTAATGATGGAATTGTCAAGATTTCATTTGTGAAACACAACATTGTATCTGATTTTAGTTAATGTCAAGTTGTTCTATGTTCATACCTAAGGAATTCACATTTATCTATAACTTACTAACGGTCTAACAGTGGCGTGCATTGGTTTTATTTCAAAGTAGGCAGTAGATACTATTGTGCTTTATTGATGTTATCAGTGGTTCTCATTAATAAAACACATTTATAAGTACCTACTGCCTACCTGATTTAATTTTTAGGTAGGCACTGCCTATTTGCCTATATAGGTAAACAGCACGCCCCTGCGGTCTCATAAGGTACAAGACAACGCAGTTTTTGCCTGGGGCATGAAAAGTTAATTTGTATTCTTTAAGACTTCAGTCATATAATTATACAAACAATGACCCATCTGTGCCCCATTCTATGCTCTCTATAGTACTCAAAAAGCGATTTGTGCAACTGTTGTTTCGATAACGGTTCGATCAAAACAAAAGGCAGTACAAAGTTAGTCGCGGGCGGTTCTTCCAATTTCCGGCGGGTGTGAAGCGGCGCCGCGCGTCGCAGTCAGTCTACCTAGGCCGATTGTGAAATAGATTTACCAACGTTGTTTATTCGTAAACTTTGTTATTCGTACAGAGTCTAGATTTTAAATGTACAGTCTGGTTGTTAAAAGCGAAGAGAGATCAATTCACTAGATAAAATAGCTTTGCACCTGAATAGTTTTATTTGAATGTGCAGCAACGTATCCGATTTATCCTTACTATAATATTATTAAACGCGAAAGTTTGTATATTTGTTACTCTTTCACGCAAAAACTAACGAACGGATTTGGATAAAATTTTGCACACATAAAGAATATAGTCTGGATTAACATATAGGATACTTTTTATCCCAGTTAAATGTTACTGTGGTATATTTTTAATATTACCTATATTGAACTTTATTTGAACTTTTTTTTTCATATTCTGTAACATCCAGTTGTCCACGCAAGCGAAGTTGCGGGTACAGTAGTTCTAAATAAATAACACTATACGTGTGGCATTATTAATTAATACTGTAATAATAGTTGAAAAATGCAACAAAAAAAATTGAAATTTATTTTATTTACAAATATAAATAACACAGATAACACACCAATGGAAAATTCTAGATTTTTATAATAAAGCAATACAAATCAAACCTAAAAAAAAAAGTTTGTATATCTCCGACAGATTACAAAAAATAAGCATCACTCACAACAACCCATAAATGCAAGCTCTAAATAAAAGTACGAAAGTAATAATCAAAGAAACACTAGCATTGTTTATACTCCCAAAGAGAAGAATTATTTCGCGTTGTAGAAAATCGTCAAAGAGCTCGCAACGAGCAAATAATTAAAAGTCCGATCGGAACAATACGGGGGCAGCCGTCGCAAATCAGCCGTGAATGTACCTTGCTTAATAAGAAAAAGTCGGTAAGGGAGATGTAAAAATTCAAGCTGGGTTCAGTTTATGCTTTTAAAACACAAATTCTGCAGCATTTTGTACTTTAGTGGTGGCTATGTGTTGTAGCCCTGCTAAAAAATGATTATCCAAAAAGCAGACGCAATACTAAAACAATAGCATCTGACCACGCGGAGTTTCCTTCAAAGTACCGTACTGTTAATTTGGTTGACTGAAAACTACAATTAATGATGAAGTTTTCATAGCTTTTAACTTTATATCCATTAAATAAACTTAGGCTACTTTTAAATTTTGTGTAAAGGGGAATGTTAGGGATATTTTGCTCGGAGGAAATTAAAAATGAGACAGTTTTAAGTCACTCAAAAAGAGAAGGAAAACAAAAGCTATGACCATAGTAAAACAGTGAAAAAGAAAAAAGCCACATTTGCTTTGAGGACCCTATCTTTTTAATTGCATTATTTTAATACTTAGGGATTGTTTTGTTGAAATCAAATATCATATTCCTAACATACTATCTATGCTCTATCTCTCTAAACATAAATTATTTTAATCGACTCTGGATTTTTGTTCCAAAGGTTTTTAGCATTGTCCTTTAACAAATGTTTAATGACCAGCTTTTCGCCACACGATCTTCACCATTGATGGTGCGTACGTAAGGGTTGCTACAAACATAATCTGCCATATCAGCAAAGCCAGGCGGCAAAACCGAATATTATCTGTGTAGATGAATGTAATGTTGTAGATACTTCGGGTCGGCTCTGTTGTTCGATATTTTCTGCCGAACCGACAATGCCGGCCCGAATGTGTGTGAATTAGGAGAAAGCACATCATGTCAGGGCCCTAACCATGAACTGTTAAAACAATCAAAAATCTGTCAAACATTATCATTTCTCTCAAATTTTGTATGAAATGACGTACCAAAATTGACAGATTTGACAACTTTGAGATTGTTTTAAGAGTTCATGGTTATGGCCCAGGCACAGGGCCATAACCATGAACTTTTGACAGAAATAATAATGTTTGACAGATTTGTGATTGTTTTAAGAGTTCATGGTTATGGCCCAGGTCTTATAAATCTAAGTATCTCTAATTCTTCGTCTTGTATGTTTTGTAAATTAGTATAGTTGGTTTTTAATCTATTCACAACGGCACCCTAAAAGTCCCCTCGTTTTCTCCATTGAAATTTCCAATACGGACATCGATGTAAAGTTTCTTCATTTGCCCGTCGCGGCGCTGACAATGGCGTTGTTTCGACGTCCACTTGTTTTGTTGGAAATATTGAATTTGCATGTTGCTTGCAAGCTTGTGAATTATTAGCAAGCTAGTGTAATAATAAATATTGAGTTGATCGCCGACTTTCTCTCGAAGATATTGCTTTATTTTTAATTCATTCTACATTTCGTAATGTAGAATGCATACGAATGTACAAGTGCAAAATTAAAAAATAACTTTGTTGCGATTTGCATGAACCCGTCGCTTTATTCTTGTTTATTTTTCATTTTATTTTGACGGATTATTGATGCCTACAATTTTTTCTTTAAATTAATTAAGAAAAGCATGTTTGTGTACCTACATGTACTTACTTATTCTTACTTATTCCGTTTCTGATTACGAAAACTATCTGTACATATAAGTCTATTTGTCAACAAAACAATGGCAAGTGTATATAATTGAAATGATTATTACTCTTAGAATGGAATATCTACCATTTAAAAAAAAAACATATGATCCTAGCTATATATATAAAAAATCTGACTTATCTCTTTGTGTACTTACGCGTGTTGTTTTTATTTTCAATTTTCAAACATCTCATTAAAACAAAAAGTCTCTGACCTCTCGCCCAAAGTTCAACTCTGACAAATTACACTTTTCAGTTCGAAATTACTTGTTGGCTCGTCACTGTGATGGAATTCGTCGAGTTTTAACGAGCTCTCACTGTTGACGGTACCGATAGGATGGATAGCAAAACATAACAGATGTTTGCTTTATAACCTGACTCTTTAAGATATAAGGTGTATTTCGGTGTTTCAAAATTATCTGCAGCGGCTGCTATGGACAAAAGTATTAGGTACTTACATAGATTGCGAAAGTGATGAAATATCATGCCCCGGACGTCATCTATTTTTTTATAAAAAAAAACTAAAGATTCTATTCAGCCTATTGCAGTCCACTGCTGGAAGTAAGCTTCCCAAAGAACGCCAGAGAGCACGATCTCCCGCTTTTTTCATCCAGTCACTGCCAGCCATCTTCCTAAGGTCGTCGGTCCATCTTCAAAGATTAGGCTTAATTTTTTCCTGATTTTTTTCGATGTTAGTAACTGTGTAACTGTGGATTGAGTCATCATTATCATCAGAAATCATGCAATTATAACATTTTTTTCAAGTTCACGAGAAAACTGTTTATCATTTTAGCTGGAACTGGATATTGGATTGGACTGAGACCTGATCGAAACTGGATTGTGACGTCATTTAAATACAGGAATCAGTCTTCAGATTCCTCAATCCCATTAAGTAAAGGATGCCATTTATTATAGACTGGATCGAACGGTCACAAACAAGGCATCATTTATCTCTTTCTGTTTATTGATGTTTCTCTTTTGTTCATCCTTGCTTTATTACATTACCGTTTTTAACTTCTTATTGGATTCTCAGATTAATGGACGTACAATGACCAGGATTTCCTATTCGTCAATGTTAGAAAGAGTTTTGTTAGAATGTTCTTGATGTAAAAATTGTTTCTAAATGTGGACGACGGTTTTAAATTCCATCGTCGACATAAAAGAACATTTTTCGAATATTTTTGTCATTTAAATAATCATTACAGGGATAAAATCCGAAACGAGATCATCAGGCAGAGGACTACAGTTATGGACATAGTCTAAAAATGAAGCAAGCTTAAGTGGCAGTGGGCTGGCCACATTTGTCGCAGAACCGATGAAAGGTGGAGTAAACGGGTTCTCGAATGGAGATCACGCCTAGGAAAACGTAGTATGGAACGCCCCCAACTCGATGGACCGACGACCTCAGGAAGATGGCTGGCAGTAACGTGGATGGATAAAAAAGCGGGTTATCGTGGTCTTTGGGAGGCTTACGTCCAGCAGTGGACTGCAATAGGCTGAGAGACAGAGAGAGAGAGAGAGAGAGAGAGGGAGAAATCATCATAAATTAATAGAAATGAATTAATGTCTAGCTATTATAAAATAAAAAGTTGACAAAATACGGTTATTGGGTCCATTGTCAACATCATCCAACAAGTATTATTCACCTTTTCAGAAAAGTGTCTTTATAATAAGTGCAACGGAACATTATTCATAAACAAGAGGGTGCCGCAGTCCGGGACGCTCGGTTTAATGTCCAAATTTGCATTTTACCTGCAGCACATCGCGAGTTTTGCGATAAAATTATGCGGAATTCTGCCTATTTTTGGATTTATACCGCTGTGTGTCTATGTTTTAAATTAAATTTGATTTTCCTGATGTATTTTCAAGCTAATATCGTAAACGAACAAGTCGCTGACAATAGCCCGACAAATTAGCATAAAGCTATAGCCACGTCCCCATCAATTAAGAATAATAATTATCTCCCCCATATGAGTATCGCGAACGAACATGACGGGCTAATAAGTGATATTAAAAAAAACGACAACTAAAAAAAAAATAAGAAAATACTAATATAACCGTACGAAACACTATTACTGTTGATAATATTAGAAAATATTTGGTGTAACCAGTAATTAATATTTTTAGATATTTTTTTAAGTCATTTTTTATCTGAAATCCAAGCATATTCTATAGAAGATGAAATATCACCTCATAACATTAAATGGTGGAAAGAAATAAAAAAGATATAACGCGCCTCAGTCCCAGGAGTGACTAGAGAGGGACACTTCCAAACAATTACACGAGACTCGTTAGCGAGGGACTCGCTCAGCTTAGATGGAAATTATGAGCTGAGCGAAATGAGCGAAGAACGGAGAATGTTATGAACGGAGTGTGATATATTTTAGTTATTTTTCCCAACTAAATGAATAAAATGGCATTCTCACATAATTAAGAAAAGTATTAGTGACCTCACAAGAAATTATAATATTATGTACCTACTCAAATGTAGATTTCGTTATATTACGTCTACAAGAGGTCTTATTTAAACTTTGGTCTTTAGTATTAATTCCAATTTGATACAGAAGTAGGTATGAAGTTTATCGAATAAAGACTCGTTTTAAAGAAAAGGGATTTGCCTAAAAGACAACGGAGCAAGCGACTCTTTAAATGTTTTTTATTCCTATTGAGGTTTGCAACATTAAATAAATATGTATAATTTTAAATGGTTAAACGGACTTGAAAGTTCAAGAGGTAAAAAAAATAAGTTCTTTATTGTGACATTACTCATATTCTGACAAGGATATTAATAAACCCAAAGGCATGTACTAGTGTTAAAAGTAAAACAAGAGCAGGTGGCTGATGGGGGACCTTCTTTTGATGTTTTTTTTATACTTTAAAAAAATAAGAAAGCTCATGAAAGCTTGAATCAATAACCTAAATGGCTTCCCAGCAATGCTGAATGACTTGACCCGGATTACTTGCCCTACAAATATTTCATTAATGTTTAACTTTTCAATTTTAAATCCTAGCACTAAATGATAAGGTTGTTTTTTGATACAGTGTCAGAAATCGCATGATTTTGTTTTCATTTACGTTGCTTAGCAACGATTTGTGTACGGAAATTCGGGTTCAGTGAACTTTTGTGAACTGAATAGTTACATGACTGTGGTTTTCAAAAGCATTCCTTTACATTAGATAATTACTATCCGTATCCTTGGTTATTATTTTGCAACAATTTTTTTATGATTATTGTAGGCGTCTAATTGCGTAGTAGTAGTGTGGTGATTCGCATTGAAAGCCCCAGGTCCCAAGTTCGTTTCCGGTTCAGGGCGGTAACCACGAACCCTTAAAACAATCTCAAATCTGTCAAACATTATCATTTCTGTCAAATTTTGTATGAAATGACGTACCAAAATTGACAGATTTGACAACTTTGTGATTGTTTTAAGAGTTCATGGTTACCCCGCAGGTCATTAAAGTAAACGAACTTTTATAAATTGGCACAATTTTGGCTGTGCAAGGCTGGGAGATGCCCCTGGCAAAATTAATTTTTAGTACCTACCTAGCTCATCATAAAACAGTAAAAAATACTCATATTTATTACTTTGAAATGACGCATAATTTTTGCATCAACATCAAGCAACTTGCATGACGCATAATTAATCATAAAATGTATACTTTCAATCGCTCTTGCGAAGCTTAAGCGGTTGCTAACTAAAACAATGCGTAAACTAAACTTTAATAAATACAGCAACTTAATTCCAAGTACCTAGACCTCAAATACATAACTAAACTGTGACGTCTTTTGTTTTCAAGCTTCGTCCACAGATATCATATTCCATCAAAACTGTCTGCTAGCAGAAGCAGAAAAATCCAAGAGGCACATGTTACGGTTCGTTGCACAGTGAGCCGACTACAAACACGGCCTTTTTAACCGTAGAGAGGTTCAAGCCGAGCCTTTGATAGCTATGCCGCTCTTCTACGCTCTTCATTGTGTGGAGATATATGGATGGCTTCTACCCAAGATACGACAGTGGTGTAAATTATATAGCTGTTGTTAGAAGTTTAATGTTATTCTGCTGTTTATGTTATTCTGTTTGATAAAACTTTGATCGAAGTCAATCTGTCGATAGCCACTGAAAACTGATCTATATGGCGTAAAAGTGTGCTGAACGGGTGGAAAATCCATGACAGAGATTAGTTTTAGATTATCGATGGCAGGAGAACTAGTCTAGAAGGCATGAAATGACAAAAAGAAATCCTTAATTGAACCTTTTTTGTCGTTCATCATGCTCTTCAATGAATACCCACCTAACGTACTATTATGTATTTTGTGACCTAACTTAATATTATTTAGCTACTAACATAGGTAGGTATGCTACACAATCGAAATCTGACTTTTTAAAGACAACAAGCAATTTTAGATATCATTTAATCACACCCTACTTTTCGAATTACATTGATATTTCCGCAAATGTCAAATGCAGTGTTTACAAAAACCGCGAGGCGATGGAAAACGTTGCTTGCTAATAAAACCGCATCGTCAGCGTGTGTGGGGTGTCACGCGTCGATGGGCTGCGGCGATGCCCTTAGATTTTTTATTTGAACAACTTTTTTTCGTACCACCCCGTCTGCGAACTAAGCAAATACCTATCTTTTGGTACACACGGTTGGATGAGTCCGCGAACGTGAAGCGCCTGTCGGTTAAAATCTGCAACGCGTATGGTTGTAACGTTGCGAAATGAGATGTGCTAGGCTTTACTAGCTTTGTATGACAAGTTAGAGAATCTCTAATTCTCTATCGTGTTCAATGAAAAAATAAAAATGAAAAAGTAATTGTAAGACTTTTTAAAAATATTTAAGTCAATAATTTTTACATAAATAACAATATTTATTTCTTTAGTCTTTTTTAATTAGCTGATTGTGTAATAGCTTGGAGTAAGAATTATATGCGAAAAGTTTTTTGCGTTTTTATTGTTAATCTAATAGGAAAACTTGTTTTTTTGAGCAAAATCATCCCCTAAAAGGCAATTAACTATACAAATGGACCTACATTATTATTGATTATCAGTGGTTATCCAAGCCATAAACCAGTGTGTCAAACAGAATCAAATACCTAAACCTGCGGGCTGTGGTGAACAAGGTTTAACTCATTTCCCGTACAGGCGCGTCAATATGTGCCCGTGGTGAATAGAATCGATGTTTGAATAATGGGGATTACGCGAAATTACCGTGAAATTCCTATTGACTGCCGAGATTGCACTGGGCTACAGTAACTAGACTGGCAAGCGATTTTCACCTTCGTTGGTCAGATAGTATTTCCACTCGAGAGACAGATTTATCTTTCCATTTTAGATTGAAAACTACCTTCATGATTTAACTCTTACCAGTCTCCATAGTATAGCATGTGAATCTACATTTCTTTACTTAGGAGTAGTATTAAAACCGTAAAGATGCTTATAAGTAATTAAGAATAAGACATGAGATGACGAGTGACTGAATTGCATGGAAGAGGAAAACATACTGCGCCGACCCCAGATAACCTAGGAACAGAGCAGGTGAATGAAGATGAAAAGAATCAGACATTCCTTTTTAAACTACGTGATCAGCTGCTGATAAACAATAACTTTTACTATGGTCGATCGGTGATGTGGCCATCTTAATGCGTAGTAGGTATCGTCTCTCAAGGGACAAACAAACCGCCACGCATGTCGCTAGACAAATCCTGCGATGTTGGGCAATGTTGCGCGACGGAACCCAGATAACGTCTTACGAATTTTTATACCAGCCTTACTCATCCTTTTTCAAGGGACCTCCTTACGTCCTAAGACTACTCCTTGGATCCTTAAAAATGCCGCATTTGTTTTTTAAGGTGCGTGGACGCGTGAGGTAGTTTAGTGAACCCCAGCTGGACGGTCCGAGAACCAGAGGATTATAAGAGATACTGTTTTCAACTATTTTAGGTGAAAAAGAGAAAGAGGGCAGTAAGTTAATGCCTCTCAGTCTTTTTGTTTTTCTCTATTTTTCGTGTTACAGTGACTTATTGTATTGCCAACACTACAACTCACTGAAACACAACCTTTATAGTCTTCAGTTAATTGTGGTAATTTCAAATGTCACCCGCGTTGCTAGTTCACTTACCAGCGGAATTGGTACTTTATTAGCAAAATTGGCAAAATTCCAGAGGCCAGTCTGGTCTAGAGCTTTAAAGGCCTAGACGTCTGACAGCGAGTAGCAGATAATCAAACGCAGACAGAAACATTTAGATATTTTTTTAATAGCTTTTGCTTGTGGCTTAGCCTGCGTAGCATTTGATTTTGATGTAAAATGTGGTGAGCGACATCTACGTTAATTTAGCGCCATCTATGTTACTTTAGCTGGATCCATGTTGACATCTATGTCATGTATGTCTCATTTCTCGAGAAATGTGCATTTTAGGGTTCCGTATCTACACAGGTTAAATACTTTAAGATCACTTCGTTATCCGTCTGTAGCTGTCAAGACCCTGTTTTTTGGGATTGATTAAGTAGCCTACGTCCATCCAAAAGGTGAAGAAAATATTAATCAATTTACTACTTAAAATGGAATGAGCAGTGTGCGGACATATAACTGTGACAACTCGTACGTGTAGAATCGGAGATTACCTACAGTACATCCAGACAAACTGTACCTCTTTCTTATTAAAAACCTGCCTGCCCCTTTTCGACGAAACGTAATTATATGGTTTTTATGTTCATATTATAATTAACATAATATATTTTATTCTTTTCAGTTACTGAACACTCTCTCGACTGATTTGGAGGAAATGCTGACGGAATTGTACGAGGACAGAAAACTAGACAGGTAATAACAATTTTTGAATATCTACTTGATAATACAGTCTTATTTATTGTCCTTTCTAGGTATTTAAATGATTTGGGTAATTACCTATCCTTTCTGGAATAGTAAAAAATAAAATAGATCCATTCTCAAGATTCTATTCCGAACTCAATGAAGTGTGTTGAACTGCTAATAATAAGTAATTACTATTCTGTCTGGTAAAAATGGTTAGGTATGTATACATATTTACTTGGTTAAGTTATTTTTATTTGAGTAGTTATACCTAACTACTCAAATAAAAATAAGGTAAGGGCCGATTTTTCCAACCTGCCTTTTATCCAACGAATAAAATTGACATTTTGAACTTTTTCTACGTCCAAGCGTAGCGGATTCTAAGTATGTGGTCCTAACGAAAGCTGTTAACATGTCAAACTTATTCGTTGTAAAAAAGTAATCTGACTATAGAAAATCGGCTCTAAGTTGTGCAAGTCGCACTTAAAATTAGATCAAATCTAATTTGTTGTTGGTCACCCATCAACACTTCTACCTAACTCTTCACCCGTAACTTTCTTACCTTATTACACCAACCTTGACTCAAGAAATCAAAATATCTTATAAGCACGAGAAAATCCGATTATGGGCACAGTAGCTCGCTCCAGTGGCGCCAAATCGAATTACTCCGGGTTCAAGTCTCTGGTCCCTTTGATATGAACCCTTTGAAATATGCGACCCTACCTGTAATTGCATTTATACTTATTTAACTCTGAGTTGTGTTACTTTTAGAACTGTAAATGCTGTGACGGCACGGTATCTACTACTAAGGTTTCTGTTTAAAATAATACTCAAGTTTGTAAGTGTTATTTTACTCACAATACGAATTGTTTGAGTCTAAACAAAACATAATATCTCCTGTACAACAATTATTATTTCATCCCCCCTTTTTAACACTAAGGAGTATTTTTAATCAAATAAATAATATTTCTATGCCTAAAGCAATAGCAGAATAGTCTATACTTGTGCATAGCTCTAAGATCTCGTGTTAACCCGTTCTTAGAAATAAATTACATTATTTACCGTTATCTTAACATCTCTGAAGTTGCTAAATCATCAAAATCAGTTCACAACTTCACATATTTTGGCGAGGCGAGCTACCTCCAAAAACACAGAAGAAAGGACATACAGCCAAATTTCTTATCCTTTTTTAAGTAAAAAATCGAAAAAGAAACTTAAGTAAGTATCTGATTTTTAATAAACTTATTAGATAAACAATTTCTAGTTTCTAATTTATTTTGAAAATAACGATTTGACGAAAGACTGCCCAGGGCGGTAACCACGAACTCTTAAAACAATTTCAAATCTGTCAAACATTATTAAATCTGTCAAATTTTGTATTTAATGACGTACTAAAATTGGCAGATTTGACAGCTTTAAATTGTTTTAGGAGTTCATGGTTACCCCGCGGGACAGCTTTCTTAAGTAACGACAATTTTGATAAAAAAGATGCTTTAGTAACGATTTTGTTTAAATCATACTCCAACATAGAAACTAAACTTGGAAGTGTTGTTTCGACCTGAAAATCTAAACCAAATAAGCTTCAAGGAATTGTGTTTCAAGAGCTTGTAAGTAAGTAAGTAAGATTCATGCAAACAGCGAAACTCTAATTAAAAAAATAAAAAATCCCATTAGCAAAACATGAAATAGAAAGCTCTGTCCAGCGGTTACACAGGGCGGTCTGTCTGTATATTGTCTGAGTATTAATCCCCTGCAACTCAATTATTTTCTTCCCAATTTACCAGTACCATCCACCGTTCATTCTTTCGAGCTTAATTGGTGTGTAATGAACTGACTCATTCATTCGGGAGATTTAAATTGAACGATGAAACTGCATGTTGTTATTGTTTATTTGTGATTTTGGGATGTTTTCCTCTCATCTCTGGTTTTTGAGTTCTAGTAATAGCGTACCTCTGTCTGATTTCAATTCGATGATGACTTGCTAGGCAGTGAGGGAAAACATAGAAAGGAAACCAGCATATTCAAATAATAAAATGATAGCCTTGGCCCAAAAAAAGTTTCCCTGCGTTTAAGGAGGTCCGATAGCAATTACTTCGAATGTAATAAACTAGACTTTTAAATCTAAAACATCCCCCTACTTATTCAAGACACAATCCTCTTTAGAAGGAAACTATTCACATACCTACCTTCCAGCTTATAAAGAAATCTCAGTGAGTGAGACCAACTCGCCCTTGACTGGTTGTGTAAGATTGTATGTGAATAATGTTCGCTTCAAACAGTTTCAGTGGCTTACACTTTCTTTCAGGTAAGCGCCTAGCGAAAGCGATAAATGGCAACGAAAACTCGTTTTTTTTAATTGCCATAAACTGATCCAACGTAAAAATAGTGTAAAGAAAATAACAATACAATTAAATTTTCTTCAAGGGAATGCGTAAAATTACAATCCTAAACTCTTTTACAAAACCTTTATCCGAGTTTCAACAAGGATATTATTCAAAATTTTTGAGATTTAAAAAATAGAAACTCACACTTCAAGCAGAATACCCAAAATGATAATTTTAAATCCCATAAATAAGCAAGAAAATAATAAAAACAATAACATTATTCAAAATTTCCTAGATTTAAAAAGAAACACACGCGACGGAAAATTATTTGCTGGAAAACAGTCTATTTTACGGCACTCATCGTTCGCACCTCCGCCTCCATAAAAGCCTTACGCAGATTTTGCGTAGAGTAATGGGAAAAAGGGGATTTGTGTGTACTGGTTCCGTATGTGTTGTATTCCTTTTAAAAGTCGGTAAACAAAACACAACATTACTTGAGTATTGAGAACCTACTCTTTTTTCGAAGTCGCTCGGTTGAAAACGAACACTTTTCCCACTTTTACTTAACTTTGCTCAAGGAATTTTATTTTGTTTCGGAAAGATTATATTATTGTCGCCGCATGGCAGCCGTGTGGTGCCGGCACTTTAAAAGAATAGCACCACCCCTTCTCTTCCTATGGGTGTCGTAAGAGGCGACTACAGGAGAACCGCCATTAGAAGACGGGCAGCAGCGTCTCCTCTCCACCATTGGCCAAACTGCGATCGCCAAACCGCCTGCCAAGTGTGGCGATTATGGCAAAATCCTCCTTTTGGAGAGGCCTGTGTCCAGCAGTGGACTGTTATAGGCTGGTAATGAATGAAAAAACAATGTATATTATTTTATATATCATCATCTATAATAGTTCATTATTGATTTGCTATTGCGCAATGTTTTTAATGTCAATAATGTAGTACAATTGAATATAAGAAGTTTATATTTTCCTCGTGCAAGATTTTTTATTCTAAATATATTGCAAGACATTTTTTAATTATTAAAAAAAACTTATTTTAAGCAAAACTGAAGACACACAGCATTGTGTGTTTCTTGATCATATTCATTATAATTTCAGTCACAGGACGTGAACTGCTGAACATTATACCTCCCCAAATAATAATGAAAACATTATTGCACAAATTTAAACAAAAATGTACAAAATGAGGGCTTATGCCAAAAACCTAATGACTTCCAGATTGGCCGATTAGAAGCGGACTGCATCCAGTGGCTTTCTAAAGCCATTTCCATGTCGTCTATCCACCTTCTGGACGTCCTACGTTTTATTAATATTGAAACGAATTGCTTCCTTTTAGTTTTTAAGTAAAAATTTAGTTAACATAGAACGTTTTTCCATGAACCCAAGGAACTCCAATAAAATCCTCGCGAACCCACTACACCATCGCATTATGCAACGCGTCACATTATCATAAACGCATAATACACGTTTCGCGCGGTGAGGATCCACCTTGTGTTTTATAGTCTGAATTTATCGTTTTCTTTGATTTATTTAGATTTAATTCTTGATACTTGTTTCTTTTGAGGCCGTGATTGAAGTCTGTAAGATCGATGAAAATATTTGCCAAATAGTTATTTTTGATGGCAGTTGGTAGAAAAGGAAATAAAAATTTAGTTCATTGACTTATTAATAATCTATATTGTAACTAACTATTGCATAGTCACTTTCAAAGTTTACGTCCAGGTGATAGTTACTTTGATAAATGACTATCACTTGGGCTATCAAAAAAGATACGCAATACAGGGTTGCACTATTGTTTCCATGGGACAGCGAAATCAGATACTCGGGTTACAAATTAAAAGAGCGTTTCATCAAAATGTTTTACCTCTCTGCTGAGAAACCTAGGTTCAAAAATAAGGTGGACTACCCAAGTACCCACTTAGTAGACTTAATAAAATTGATAACAAATTACCCTAGACAACATTAATTATCCTTACCAAAGCATTAACCTTACTTAAGGGTACTTGTAGTAGCGTACCTAAACATTATCAAGTGTATCCCAAATTAATTCGCAGTTCATTAGTACTCGTACATTCGGGACAACGTACACAAAACGCCGTCAGAAACAGGACTACGACGGTCGGACAAAGCATTATGAATAATGAAACAACCCGGTTCAAAACTCGTGGAGAGGGCAGGGAAAGTATCGGACTTTACCGATTCTAATACCGATAGCTAAGTTCCCAACCGGTTGGCAGCCGAAGAACTAACTTTATTGAAGTGGAATAGAGTTGGGATTTATGTGGGTAAAATCTGGGCGTAGTCGTAGGGCGAAGTACTAAAGTCCCGGCCAAACAGACGCGTGCGCGGTGGCGTGGGCGTTCAGATCGTGCCATAACATTTGTATCGACGAGTTCACACCGGCGCGGACAGCGGCGGCGTGCATCATGCGTGCAGCTTGACTTTCAGCTTTTGCACGCGCGGACATGACATTTGACGTGACAGGCTCAACAGACAGATGGTGCGCTACTACGATAATATAAATAATTACGTTTAAAGCTACTCATTTTTTTCCGATAAGCAATGAGTGAGGCCAACTATGTTTTTTTCTTTCCTTCATCTTCAAATAGCTTCGCTCGGGTAACCACGTTGGAATTAACTAATGCGCAACTTAGTAAATAAATAAATTAAAAACTCTACAAAAATTCTTTGTTATTTAGTAAAAGATTATTTGCCGATATACTACGAATATAAAAGCTCAACCCTTTAACTTTATCAAAATAAACAATAGTTGAATCATAATTTATACAACATCATTAGATACCTTTATTATGACTATCATTCATAATCTTATTTGACTTCATTCATGACTAATCTCTTTCTTGTTAGGTTTATACATACATCCGAGCGAAAGATACATTTTCGTCCTAGCCCTTCTGAACGCCTAGTGTCCGCGTGTTTGGTGTGAACTGGTCTGCACGCCCACGCCCACGCCACCGCGCACGCCCACGCCCACGCCCCCGCGTTGGTTTGGCCGTAGCTTAGATGCCTAGGCACTAGTCAATATCCTCTGCGGCGTTTATAATAAAGCAGGTAATTTGGGCCTTTATTAAACAATTGTTAAATACGCCTCGCTTATGTTGTTGCCCAGCAAAACCGCATTGGCTGAGTATTTATTGAAGAAGATACATTCATTTTATCATTTTGCAGGATTTTTATCTTCCATCTCTGCAGATGCATACAGCATTTTACATAAAAAATATACCTGTCTATAAAAAGTATTTATTTTCATAATTTATATATTCCTCTACACTAAACGGGCGCTTCTAATAAAACATAATTTGGGTTTAAAATGTATGTTATACCAAATTAGAATTGAAATCGGTTGGTTTTTCTTACCGATTTTCTATTTGATTTCCCTACTGGCACCCCTACCCACACCCTTTGAGTGCTGAGCCTAGAAAATTTGCGGTAGCACCACTGGGGTGTCGCACAGAAAAATGGGCTCGCAAAGTGTTTTTTACGGCTTTAATACGGGTTTATTAAAATATTTAGCGCGAAACTTTTGCAGAATTTCCCTAGACGCGCCCCAGTCGGGGATGGGATGATAAATTGAAATGGGCGATGAGACACGTCGGGGTAATGAGATTTTTTGGTTTAATTACTGATATTACTTCGGTACTAGGCGCTAGGGTAATCTGGTATCAAAGCGGAAAGGAAAAGTATTTAAAAAGTTTTTTTTAGTTATTCGAGAAATAACTAAAAAATCTACTAATAGACTACTTTTGAAAATTTTTGTTTTTAGCAATTCCATGCAAGGTTTAATTGAAGATAAATAACACTTGAAAAAAATCATCGACCTCAGGTGGGTGGGACTCGAACCCACGTCCCATCGCATGCCGGGCGATTGCTTGGCAAATAGACTACTTGTCATTTATTAAAGTCTCTTAAAAATATTATTAACACTGCTACTGCTATAAACTAATTTATTGATAATAAATCGGATGTAATTACCTTCACATTTTGAAGATAAGAAATTGTTTTTTTTTGGGTAAACTCGTACATATTGTCTCTGTATCACTCTAGTTATCATCATTATTCTCATGTTGCAGCTCACTATAAATGAAGAACCCGATATTTAATATTTAGATTTAGACATAACAGTTGTTATATTTTAATTTTAGCCAGGAAGAATCTGCAAATCCTAACGGTAAAAAAAAAACTTTGAAAATACTTAGTTATCAATCCCGTCATTTATCACCTAAAATTGACCCTATAAACCAGGCCTTTTGGGTAGTGCATTTTATTATAATCGCATTCTTTTGTTCTACCGACAATTGGTTCGGCGGCGGTGTGAAATTGGCTCAAAGCGAATCGGACTATTAGCCCTCGACGGGTTTAAATCGCAGGCCGCCATTTGAAATAGGGCTTGGGACGAGAAGCTGTATTTTATTTGAACGTTATAAAGTTTTTCGTCTCGTGTCGCCTATTGTCTATATCTTTGGGCAGGTACATAGAGGTATAGACGCTAAAGACCAGTAATGTGCAGTTTAGGTTTGGTTTGGTACATAATACTATTTTGGTTATAGTTTTAGGTCAGTTGTGTCTACTAAAATTTTTGTCTTTCTTCTTCTTGCTGCGATTGTTTATTTTAATCTGCAATATTTTACTCCCAGAGTAAATAACACAGTAGCCTTTGTCCGTTTCAAGGGTTCAAGCACGGTCCGTAACTTTCATTAAAATCGGATCAGTGGTTTTGCCACGAAAGCCTAGAAAACAAACGATGAGTCGTTTGTCATTTCATCTGACAATCGATTCAATGTGCAATTAAAATTTTTATTATTCTTATACATATAGGCGCTGATTCTGATGTATAAATACATCATCTATAGGACCAACATCAAAATCTCAAAAATGTTTTCACTTCTCAATACAAACCGATATCATTGGAAAAGAGCTTGCAATTTGCGATTTTGATAGAGGCCCTATAGAAAAAGTTGCTATACCTATCTGAGCATTCTGAGCATAAGATCAACCCTTAAAGGTTTTTCGTAATTTCAACTCTCTTAAATTATATTAAGTGACCGATGTGAATTGTTTTCATTTCGAATACAAAATTATGAACGGCACTACACGGCAAAATAAATAGTCTCCCCTCATCGTCTGCCTCGTGTTTTGGACAGCTCGTATTGATCGCTGCTGTGATCAGGGATTCGTTTGAAATGTCATTTTTGTAATTAATATCAGCACCAAAAAAACCAGCAAATTTTATTGACGTTGTGTTCATGAGTTTGGATATTATTTTTTATTAGATTAACAGTAGGTAACACAGTAGTCACCTAGGGTGTCACCTGCCAGTATGTTAAAAGGCGAGTTTATAAAATTTCCTTTGAATATTATTATTTTGAACAACTAGAATACATGGACTTTTTAAGCTATCTACGTGTTAACTGTAATAAAGGCTGACAAAGGTGACAAGTTTCTGTTAGACTCATCATCTGCCAATATTCAGGGGGCGTAGAACGAAAGTGTACCTTTCGTTCGGTCGTATAAACCTAACAAATTAAAATGGCCAGTCTCATGTGTCCGTTGATAAAATATGACCAACTCAATTCAATCTAGTCGTGTAAAAAACCCGACCGTTTTTAATTGTTCATAAATTGTCAAATCTTTGATACGGGGAATGGATGTTTTAATTTGATCGGATAATACGGCCGCGACCGACCGAATGATGCGCTTTCGTAGTAGGCCTCCAGTCCCTGAAGAGGTGGTAGTTGGTCGACTGCCCTTTGCTTACTTAGTAAAACAGCTTTTCGTCATACATTTTGCGAACTATTTTAATGTATATATTGGTGACTGCTTAAATAATAAATAATATTTGCTATGAAAGTGAGTTAATATTATGTGGTTATTATTAGCTAATATTATTATGTATACATTTTGTTTGTATCCAAAACAAATAAACACATTTTGAAACGCGGGAGGCGGCAGGCAAGCAATGCTTTGGTCTTTTTTTAGGTGTGAACATTTTAGGTCAACATTGAAAATTAGGGTACCTAAGCCAGGACTGTCAAGCTGATTGAAATTGATGCAAAAATAAAAACAAAAGATTGCGCAAGATTGGCGGAATGACAATGGTCCTAAAATGTGTAAATAAAATAATTTAGGGCTTTCTCGTATCTTTTATATTACATTACTTATTCAAGCCGGTTTTCTGTAAACGTAATTAGCTGTAGTAGGTAAGTAAATAGGTAGTGAATAAATATTGGACAACATTATATACATTGCTCTGATCCTAAGGTAAGTTGTTAGAGCACTTGTGTTATAGAAATCAGAAACAACGACGGTACCACAACACCCAGACCTGAGACAATATAGAAAAGTTCGTTTTCTACATTGACCCGACCGAGGATCGAACCCGTGAAAAGAGAGTTTGTATAGTCCGGCTTGCTAGCCTCTCGGCTACGGAGGTGGTCTTATTATATTTTAAAGTCAGAGTAAACTATAACTTCAAAATAGATTATTTGTTTTAGTTATTACCCGACTGCCAAACGAGGGTTATGTTTTTCGAACTTATGTATGTATGAATGCATGTATGAATGTATGTATGTATAATTTCTTTGGCACGCCCTAAGCCGTTTAACGGATTTTAAAGTATAATATATCAATAGATTCGTCTCAATTGTGGGCGTGACAAGAGGTATGTTATTTTCCAAAATTCCTACGGGAACAGGCAAAAAAATACATTGAAATAATAGTTAGTAAAAACCGTTTAATGGATTTAAACATATGAATTGTCATAAGATTCGTCTCAGTTGTGGGAGTAACATAGGCTATGTTATTCTAGCTAGGCTAGGCCCGGAATTCCTATTGGTACATGAAGTATAAGGGAAAAACCGATTTCAGATACTATACTTACTAGAGTTAATTTTTTTTTTTAATGAAGAGCTACAACTGCTACAAGGAACGCTTCATAGTGCATTAAAAAGTAGAAGTAGAACACTAAAAACTAAAAAGTCAAAAATAAAATAAATTAATCAAAATAAACAAAAACCCGACTACGTAAAAAGTGAACTTAAAAGATGAAAACAAGATTTAAAGAATCAATTTGCAGTCGGAGGCATCAAATACGCACGGTAATTACTGGCTTGGTAAGGCGGAGTTGCGAAAGACCGCAATATTAAAACTGTGCTAGTACATATTTTCAGGGTAACAGTCCTTTGCAGGGTAGACATTGTAGCAGCCTTTGTGGCCGAGACGAGTCGGCTGTGCTTTTAGTTCTTATAACCAGCCCCTTTCAACCCTACTGTATCCTTTGGAATTAGTGATGTGACGTTGTTCAATTTTGATAAAGTCGATATTTTATATTTAGGTCCCCAATGTTGTTCGTCTTATATTTTGACTAGAAATAGCTTTGAGAATATTTTTGTGTCATTATAGCAAACAATTTTTATAAGACATATTTTTGCTGACTTGAATCAAGTTGAGAAGAGCTTGTTTAATTTCAATACAAATAAATATTTTTACTGTACTCATTGTATTAGTTAGACGTGCCGTCTCGCTCAAAAATCATAATAGAAGTACTTCCTACACATTATTGCACAAAAAAAAAAAGTTTTTTACAATCAAGATTTTTGCAAATTGCAAATGCAAACATATAATGAGGCCAAAAGTAATTTTATTCACAAATTGAAGAAAAGAAACATCCTATTTTTTACTCAGCAAATCTTACTTAGTGGAATATTTTTTCAAAACTTATATATATTTTTTAATTTAAGTTAGTGAATCAAAATAGCTACATATTCATCGACATCCCGATGTTTATTACAAGAACATCACTATTAAAAAACGGTAGTACTTTTGAGTGATTGCGAGCTCGACAAACAATACAGCGGAGTCAATCTCGCTACGCACTGCTACAGGCTGATATGAAAGTACAGTAAGTATTGTATGCTTACTATTGTTGCCATGACAAGGGAGCATTATTGAAATCGGGACACAAGCAAAAAGCTACAGACAAATGAACTGTCCCATTGCATTGTTGAGTAAAAGTCTTTATTATACACTAACGAACTAAAAGAGCATACAAAGCATTTTAAGCCCAGTATAACTTTACTTTGTGTCAACATCTACGGAATAAAACAACGAACATTTTTGCCTTGCTTTTGATTTGATTACAGTAGAACTTACATGCAACTATTAAAACGCCAAAAACGGTCTTTGATCTCATAAATACAGGCAGTTTTGATCAAGACAACATATCAGTCAGTACCTACTTACTTAATTAAAATTCAGTTTACAGATTTCTTTACTTTTCTTTAACACATTGTTTGCCGTGTTCTGTTGACATCTTTCTCTATGCAACCATCATCGTATACTCAAAAAAACACAATAAAGGTCAATCCTGATAAATAGTTTAAGTAGATATTATTGATTGGTCCTGAAACGTTTCCTAAATCAAAGATGTTAAATTATAAAATCTAAGTATTAAGTATGTTATTATAAATTGTAATCAATGTAATCAATTGTAATATAAAAAAAATGTTACAAATACTACTGTCATTAAATATAGTTCTTACATAAATAAAATTTAATTCATACCTCGCATTAATACCTCTGGTTGGGATTGGGACACAATAGTTCGGGACGTCCCAAAAGCCTACCGATCGCATCACTCACTAGATAGTATGACGTGAAATGAGCAGTCTGCAGAATCAATAGTTAAAGTTCAGAGCACCGTGTTATTTGCAGATTTGCAAACTCTTGCAATGCAACCGATTTTGAATATTGCACAAGGGAAATGTCCTCAATTTAACGCGTATACAGGTTGTTTAAAATAATTAGATACTCATAGAAACTCGTAGACAATACATCTTTTGATAACGTGAGTTCGCAATTTCGCATCCCCAGAATTTGCCTTGGATTTTTGGAATCTATGATGAACTTATCGGTGGTGAATAAAAACATCGTCAGTAAACTTGGACATTCAGCAGACACTGGATGTGCCGCTAGTGGGTAGCTATAGGTAAATGATTTGTTTTTCTTGTATGAGAGGTACGAAGTTCTGACGACAAGCGCTTTAAATGTACTTAATAACCAGACTTGCCACATCGAGAATCATGGTCAAGGCGTATCCCGACAGGAAGTTGAAGATCTAAGAAGAAGAAACAATCGATGCTCTATTTATAAATACATAAATCCCACCACTTGCCTCTGTAGCCTTTAAATGGCGCCGCCATCTGTGAGGTTCCGGGTTCGATCCCCGGTCGGGTCAATGTAGAAAAACTAACTTTTCTATATTGGCTCGTTGTTTCTGAATTCTATAACATAAAAGTGCTTTACCTACTTTCCTTAGGATCGGAGCAATGTATGTGATGTTGTCCAATATGTATTTAAAAATATAAATAAATAAATATTAATATTTTATTTTATTTATTTTGAAAGGTACACCAACAGCATACTTATATTTTTTTTATACGGGGATACATTTTTAAAATCAACATGATCTTATACGTAGCTCTTATACGTATAGTCGTATACCTATTATAGGCGTACACAGATTATATTGGACAACATCAAATCATTGCTCTACTAAGGTAAGTTGCTAAACCACTTGTGCTATAGAAATCAGAAACAACGACGGTACCACAACACCCAGACCCGAGACAACATAGAAAAGTTCGTTTTCAACATAGACCCGACTGTGAATCGAACCCGAAACCTCAGAGGTGGTAACGCCATATAGTCCGGCGTGCAAGCCCTTTCAGCTACGGAGGTCATCAGGATTTAGTTTAGTTTTTTTGTGATACAAAATTGTTCTTGGAGACGAAATCTAATTGTTTTGGGTAGAATAATCTCCGAAATTAAGATAACTGATAAACTAGGTATTTAAGTAGGTAAATAAAATTGCCCAATACCTAAATCAATTTACTCTGAAGACGTTACGTATCACGTATCACCCTCGCTTCAGGGTAAATGCACCAATTACTACCAAGTAAACCGCGACTGGGCACCGGCTGCGCTGAATTGAATCAAACGGGTACCCACTGTATCGGATATAGACCTGTCAAATAGTGTAACCATATTGTAACAGGTTGGGATAGTCCAGTGTAATCTATTCGTAGTATGCGACTAATCGCGTCTGTTTGTACGCTTCCACTACGCAAATGTTGTTGATAAAGATTTCATTTTTATTTTGCTATTGATGTCCTTAGTTTAACTTGGAAAGCTATCATAGGTAATTATAAAATATAATTTTAAAAATTGAGTAGGGTCTAATTTAAGAGACAAATAATTCTAGCGCGCTTTTTAGTAAATTGTTTTATTAAAATATCGTTTTTATGTTAAAAATCTATCTTTTCTTCGTATCTTAAACTATAAGTACCAAAAATATTTTAAATACATAACCACGTGTTATTATTTTATTGATAAAAATTAATTTAAAAAAGTAAATCTAATTTAAGCTACAAAATATAAAGCAGTTTGGTGCATCAGGATCGTTTTAAAATCAACATAATCGTTTTAAAAACAGAACAACCCCAGTTATCGTTTCGTCTGGTTATAATTAAAAAAGTAATTTCGCTCGTGATAGCGTTGTTTACCCTACTAATGACGTCATCAAAATATACTGCAAAAACGTGTTGCAAACGGCGCTTCAACATAAGTTATGTTGTTTTTGGTTTTTATTTTTCCTTTTGCAGTAAGTATAAAGATACACAAAACCCTCCTGTAACTGACCGGCAAAATTTAAATTATAAATTTTAATACTTTCACTCATATTTTAAGTTTTGTTTTGATTAGTTTATTTTTAGTAGAAACTGATTATAAAATTAATACAACAATACATTTAACATTGCAGTCTGGTTTTAATTATGTCAGCGTAAGGATTTTTTAGTTTAGCAGTCACCTAAAAATTCTTAGTTACATAATTATGAATGCTGACGATATCGAACTCTTTTAAATCAGTCCCTTTTTAAAAGTTGATGGGCATGACCACAGTTAAGCTATGTCCTTTTTTTAGACTTGAGCTCAACGATGGACTAATGTACCTGAATAAACCCCGAAAACATTAAACATTAGTACTTCTAACATAATATTAAATAGTGGTACAAACATAAGAAAAAAACTTTTTCAAAGTAGACTCTGTTGGTTTGCTTAGGCAAAGAAAATAGTTTTATTTTGTTAACAATGCCAACATTTTCTCCGATAACCTTGAATATATTGTGTTATTTTTCAGCTTCACCGTTTTCCCTATTCGTACTAAAATAGCAAATGTTCTTGCCACCCTTTATGAAAATATCGCCACTTGTGACATAGTTAAAGTAGATGCAGTACGTATAGTATACTCGAGTACGAGTTATATTATACTCTAGTACGAGTTTATTGTAGTACACTCGTCCACACACGCAACAAAAACTAATCAACATTGTAGGACTATTATATTATTTTTGCTTCAGTGATTCACGTTGTACAATGGGCTTGGGCTGGATACCCGCTAGGGGGTGTTTAGGAAACAGTTATTTTTCTAGATTGGCTCGGTTTTGGGTGTTCATTTAAATTTTAAGTGTAAATTTTAGTCATATGATGTATATATTTTTTCTGAGCGATTTATCAATACTGAAGAAGAACGTACAATAAATGGTTTAGGGATCGTGCACCGGACTACAGAACCAAGCAGTCGCGGGTTTGAATCTAAGTCGCAAGTAAGTATTCGTGAGATGCACTTTAACATTTGTACATATGTCGTAATTGTTGCAAGTATTAAGTACGTCTATTGGTAACAGTTGTACAAGACAGTTTATTTGATATTGAGGCTAGATTAATTAGATAATAGGTAATTTTGATGAAAGATTTTTGAACGCTTTTTAAAATCTAGATCCTCCTCCTCCTCCATAGTCGGCCCTTAGAGGTTGAGAATCGTGACCCCGCCTACTTAGTTGCCTGGATGATGAGCTTTCTCCAGGCATTTTGATCCTGCGCCCGTCTAAATGCTTCAAAAAACGGCATTCCCAGGGTTTTCAGGGTTTTAGGTCAGACCAACGTGTTGGTCTTCTGCCACGTGGTCTTCTGCCCTGTATTGTCCCGATGAGGATAACTCCCTCCAGGTTATTAGTCATTAAAAGCTTTTTTGATTATTTTTGAACTTCACTTTTTAAACCTATACAAACCTTTTTTATCTGTGCAAGCGGGAGTGAGATTACTGAGTCTCTATTAATTGTGTATTCTAACGAAGTAAAGTGTTGCCAACTATTACAAGAGGCAAAGACAATGGTCCAATAACTATAACAGTAACGTTTTGTCTGTCCCTTCGTTGACTGCACAGCCAATTCTGGGTGACTTTAGCCTACTCCGTACTCGTCAATCTAATTTGGACTTTATAGTATGCTTCATAGGGACTAAAATCGGTGTTCAGTCTGGTGTTAAAGTTTGTAAGAAATATTAGCTAGTCTACAATTTGAAACTTTAGTGTTATTATGGAGTTATCGTTGATTGAGTCAAGCTATTTGCGTGGGTATACTCTATAATATAATATGAATTTATATTTGACAGGAAAATTAATGTGAAATACGTTCAAAATTAAGAATGATGTCCAGTTTTTACTGTGATTACCATAATTTAAAAGTTATTAGATTGAATACATTGCAACCTTAAAGTCATTTGGATTCAGGGAAATATTCATAATGATCTAATCAATATTCATAATGTAAATTGTACAGCTCTAAACTTATTTGGTTTACATTATTAATTGAGCTACACAAAATTAGTAAAATATCAACTATTTAACAACAAAATAATGTGACACTCCTTAAAAAAGTATATTTATATACGAGTACAGTGTGTTTGATCCTATTAGCATCAATCCATTCTTTATAGAATCCACATAATATCTTCCATAATAATACCAAATGGTCTCCATGTTTCGATTTCAGGTTCTATAAATGTGAATAAACGTGTATTTAAAAGAGTAACGTAAACTTCATAGTTTTATCCATAAAATGTATGTAGGCTATGTTATAAGATTATGTGGGGACACATACGGCGGAGCATAGGCGACGACTAACCGCTACGCTGGCGGCCGTTACACTGAGGAGATCCTGCGCGCGCGCTCGCTCATATTTACGTGCGCGATGACAGGGACAGAAGATGTGCCGTCCTACTCGTTCCTCCAGAACGCGCGGTAGATCTATATTCGCGAAAATCTGATTACCCATTTTCAATATTTGTAAATAACACAAAACTGTATATAAGGAGACAAAAATAAATCAGAAAAGATCATTCTGCAATTGGTGTTTCTCTTGCCCACAACTCCCATACACACTAAACCCAAATTAGCCAATAGGGCTAGTTGTTAATCGTATAATAAAGCCTAAAACAACAGTTTTCGTGTAACACTACCTTCCATCTTTATAAACAGGTACAACAGAGACACAACAAAGGAGAATATAGGGTAAAAATAAATACACGCATCATCATTTTGCGAATCCCATGTTATCTCCAATTTTCGCCCCCTATATTTACAAAATGGAAAACACAAAATGTACGACCGAAGCGTATTTTATATCTTTATTTTGATAGCATCTGTTTAGCACAATTCCCTTTTGATTTATTATGTACCGCAAGTACATTGTTGCAAAATGTGCACATAAATTTTCCCTTATTAATCTCCTCTAAAAACAATTCGGAATAAACGTGAGTATTTTTACTCGCTCAAACCAAATCCTTACATAATCTATGTCGACATCTTTTCCTTAAGACAGAGGTTCCTAATCTTTTCAGTTACTATTTTCGTATTCTCTCGATCTGACACAAATACTTAACCTATCAAGCTTCAATTACCCACCGGTGGCCGCGAATAATAGATTTTTTATTGTGTCTCTTGACCTTGGCCTGACAGGTTACAGATTTTTTCTAAAATCAAACCTACTATCTAGCCCCAAACTAAGCAAATCTTATATACCAGTTAGATGAATAAAGATACTTGATGACATCTACAAGTATCCATGACTCAGTACAACTGCTAATAATTATCACATAAACATGCCTTGCCCCTTACGGGATTCGAATCCGCCACCTCTGGGTTCTTAGTCAGTCTTTTACGAAACACTAGACCAGCTGGTTATCAAAATATGAATAAATGAATCAAATACATTTAAAAAATATCACGCCACACCGACTGAGCTAGATGGGCCTAAGACGCATCAAACAAGCCTAACATGCGAGAGAGATATGACCAATTCTAGTTATTTTTTAAAATCACTATTATTCGTAATATTTGTATTAGAGTTTTTAGAGAGCTCTTTATATTACTTTTTTTGAGAAAACAAGAAAATATTTTGCTTGGCGCCCTTGCTTACTCTTTATGGCGCCCTAGGGCGCCGCGTTGCACTGTTGAGAACTACTGTCCTGAGAAAAACGGAAAAACGATAATGTAGTAACACTGTGAATGAATAGATGTGTGATGTGAGATGCTTATTGTAATTGTACTTTTTATTAACATTGTTGATAGTTTATGATTATTGATAGTAGATCGTTGAAGATAAGATTTTTATTGATAAAACCTTCACATTTGGAATATGATATGTTTTTTCTTGTTAAAATATTAAAGACTAGATGTTGCCTTCGTCTCTATGCGGTGTTTAAATATAATCATACTTCTTTAAAAACTCAATGAAACGGGAATTAACGCGATCATAATTAGTAAGTCAGCCTGTGACCACGGTCGGTGTAACCCGATCGAAACGTCAGGCAAAAGAGGTAACATTTTGTACCTAAATTATGATCGCGTTAATTCCCGTTTCATTGAGTTTTTAAATTATGCAACGCGAAAGTTTAAAAGTAATAACCATACTTCTGCACACTAGAACTCACAAATATTTTATTGGATGCTATCGGATGAATGGCTTAAGAATGTTCATGTACCTAAGTAAAAATTACAAAAAATTACAAGAATGATGTAATAAAATTTAATCAAGTTTGGACTTAACCTACTTTGATATCGTATTTGTCTCATACATTCACATTTGCAATATATATTTAGGTAAGTATTGATAAAAATGGACTAACAACAAACAAATTACATACGCTCGCATAAATAAATGCAATCACTTTTTAATTGAAAAAAAAGCAATTAAAAACAAAAAAATATCTAAATTTAAAATGAAAGGCATTGATGTAACATCAGGCTGGTTATACCAAAATGAACTCCACTAAATAATCGTATTTTGAATCGTCGAATGTGGTCGAGATACAGGGTTATGCAATTTGGCGCGAGAGGACCCTGATTAATTTCTACTCCTCAAACCGCCTGCGGGCTGCGGCCTGCGGTCAGACGACGCGACGCATCGCGCCCTAAACACGATTAATGACCTATGCTAGGGTTGGCAATAAAATAAATAAAAACAATTAATTTCTGTAAAGATATCAAAATAAAGCACTTATCCACGTCCCAATATATATGTTTTTTGCCTACCACTCCTTCGGGACATTATTGTGGGCTAGAGCTAAATCACTTGTGTGATAGAAACAACTAGGATACCACACCACCCAGACCCAAGAAGACAAATACACAAGTTCGTTTTCTCCATTGACTCGACCGGGAATTGAATCCAGGATTTCAAAAATGGCGCCGCCATCTCTGAGGTTCCGGGTTCGATCCCCGGTCGGGTCAATGTAGAAAACGAACTTTTCTATATTGTCTCGGGTCTGGGTGTTGTGGTACCGTCGTTGTTTCTGATTCATATAACACAAGTGCTTTAGCTACTTACCTTAGGATCAGAGCAATGTATGTGATGTTGTCCTATATTTATTTTATAAAAAAAAAATGGCGACGTAGTCCGACCTGCTTGCCTCTAGGCTACTGAGGTCGTTAATATAGCTTGATAAATAATAAGTATTCAAAAATGGTTTGGGTCTACTCGAAAAACAAACTTTTCTAAATTGATTGGACAAATAGTGACACTCCTTGGCGGAAAAATCTTGTGGGAAGTGCTTTTTCCCAAAAATCAGAATCAAGAAGAATCCATCTCAGCCCATAATTTGTCGCTTAAACTTTTCGTACCATCCCTAATGGCCTTGACGGTGTAATGCGAAAACCTTGTGACCCTTAGGCCTAGAACAGACCTTTCGGAGAGAGCCAATGGTTATTTATTAATCAACTTTAGCGACTTCACTTTAGTGTATAAAAGTAAAGTAAAGTATGCCTATATACGTCCCAATGCAGGGCACAGGCCTCACCTCAACTATGAGGTAGTTTGGGCCATACTCCACCACGCGGGCCCGGTGCGGATTGGTGGAGGGGTGTTGTAAGGCCAGTGACTAAACCTTACTGTCAGATATTATCGAGCCGCCTTAAGGCCTCTGACTAGGCTCAACGACCAATATCAAGCGATATTGGCGGAGACCAACATTTAACGCGCCTTCCGAAGCACGGAGATGCTCGTGATAAATGTCACTAAATATGGTCGGAATGGTCACCCATCCACTCACGACCGCGGCGTTGGTTGCTTAACTTTAGTAATCGATACCAAAGCGCTGCCGCCACTGAGCTACGAGCACCTCCATACTTTAGTGTATACGAACACTAAACTATTACTTAGATGTTACTACTTACTGTACCTACTTATACGCCAAAATAGGAGCGCATCAAAGTTTTATGGACCATCTAAAACACTTTCCCGGTGGAAAACTCCATTATTCCTGTATACAGGTGTTTACGTTGATGATACAGCAATCACCATACCGTTTTATATAAGCTTTATTTGTAAGATCTTAAAGTTCAAATTCGTATCAGTTTTTCTAGAAGCAAACAGGGAGGTATTCTAAGGGTATTATTATTTCATAGCGCCTGTAGATAGGTGATTAGCATAAAATGTATGAAGAACACCCCACTCGGTAAAGTAGGGGTTTTATTTTGGCATCGACGAGAGTGGCCATACGATGCCGTTAAGATGGGAGTTTATGGATAGGCAGGGGCGGACTCGGGTAAAATATGTAGAATATCCTGAAAAGAATAAGCGTGCTGGGTTTTTGAAGTGGTAATCTAGTTTTGAAAAGGTTCGTCACCGGCCTCAGAATGTGACAAACAGTCAAGTATAGTGTAGAATCTCTACACAACATTTTTTTTTCTGTAATATATAGAATTTGAAAACTCAGCAAAATAGCATAAACAAGAATATATTTAGATTCGTTAATTAGAATAAGCAGGAAACTGATTTCGTGATTTGGATTTGAATTTAGTAAAAATGACGAACAACGACAAAGAAAATCAATAACCTTTTTTTATGATTTTAAAATATTTACCCTAAAACGGCCCTGGCGTCTTCTAAATTTCATAGGCTTGCTGCCCTATATTTGTAGGAGTTAAGTAAGTATACTATAGCTCTGTCTGAGTAAACAAATTATAGTCCTAATACTAGAACATAAATTAGTTACAAATTGCCCAGAAGGGTTGGGCCTAATTTTAGTGCCTTGCTCAGTAATGTTCATTTACGATGAAATTAGATTAATGTATCGAAAACCAGAACGAGTATATTAATTAATTAATTCTGTGTTAGTTTTTTAAATTAGGTCATGTATTTATGTATTTGACATATAAAACCTGTAAGCTCGCGTCGCTCCTGTGTGCGCGGGTTCATTGTTATTCTATAGTTATCTTTTTTTTTCTAGCATACAGGTTAAGGGTATACATTAGTACCTAGTAGGTACATTGGTATTTGGGAAATCTCATAAGGAATGATTCCTAGCTGTCCTGCAATGTAATCACCTCGCTGATTCTTATCTATCTTTAATCTATCTGGAAATCTCGCTTGCAACGTTCCGCAAAAGAAATCGCAATTGGCTGCTCTACGAACAGTCATTAGCACTAGCTAATTATAAATATAAAAAGGCATTTCCCATCGCTACATAATCTCTGAAAAATTAGACGTAAGTTTAGATTTTTTTATTTAAAAAAATGTATAGCTTTGCTTAAAAAAGGATAAGGCAAAATAAAAGAATTTGCGGGTTTCCTGCATCCACTGAGTCATAAGACCATTTTTGTCTTATAACATTAGGTAAGTTTGCATAAAAAAATAAGATGGTATTACTTGCCAAATTTTATAGTTCTAGGTCAACGGGAAATACCCTATATACATTTTGATTTCTTCGAGAATGGCGAAACATGCGTTTTTTGCGGAATAAACGGCCGTATCTTTTTTAAAAATTAACTCAGAAGTTTGATTTTTTCACAGCTTCAAGAGACCGTAAACCTGAGTATATCTTTTAAATTTAAACTCGATACCTTCACGTGTTCCCGAGCTAAAGGGTCTTGATAGACAGACGGACGGACGGACGGACAACAAAGTGATCCTATAAGGGTTCCGTTTTTTCCTTTTGAGGTACGGAATCCTACAAACAAAAAATAATGAATTAGTTAAAAAGTTTAGAATTTTGAAAGCGATTGCTGCCAGCTGTGGGATAGTATTTAAAGTCAATGAAAGAAATTGATCGAAAAGTACAAGTTAATTTGCATTTAAAATTAAGAAAATCGACTTTCTTAAACTCAATCGCTCCAACCAACTTAACAACGCACTATCCTTATCACATTCCTACTAAGTTAGCTGTATTAGTTTTAGTCAAGTCGCCCCGGGCACGTCACAGAGTGCATATCCATGTTTGACGAGACTCCAACTTATCCCGTTGTAACTTAGTTTCGGAACCCCTTTTGAGCTTCGCATCTTAAAAGTTACGGAAGTTGGCGACACGGTTTGTGATTTATTGAGTGGCATGAAATTAGGTTGGGAATTGAACGTTGTAATAATAATAATATTTATCTATGTTAGATCATTGAGGTATAATGTACTAGCGTACTAGAGAACACATAATTGAAGTTATCAAAACCGCTGTTTGATTGTTGGTATTAAACTACAATGCTTGGCTGAAACATTTAGTTCGAGATGTGTTCTCTAGGTACGCTAGTACATTATACCTCAATGTGTTAGACTTAGATGATGATAATGCTGACAAAACTTATTGACGGTCAAAGCCAGTTTTGACTAATGAAGTCGGACAACTTTTAATAGAAGATTTTAAATTGTTTGGTTAAGAAGAGATGGGTGGATTGTGTGAGGGCCGATATGTTGGAGAAGGAAGTGAATGACTCGATGAAAAGTGACCGACTTGCATGGAAGAATGAAACATGCTGCGCCGACCACAGATAACCTGGGAACAGAGCATTAGCAGGCAAATGATGATAATTTTAGTTGTTTTGATTGGGTTGCTTAAAAAGCTGGTTCGTAGCAGCAATACCCGCTCCGCTCGCTCGGCTTGCGAAATGCTGTACGTATTCAGTAATTAGTTTAACTCTATTAATCCTACAAAATACCAACCAATCCGTGCCATCGTATGTAATTTGTTTAACTGAAATCAGTCAATATATTTTTGACTGCATATTTAGATAAAAGGTTACAGAAATTAGGACAGCATATTTATTTATTTGTTTATTAAATACTTGAAAGGCAGTTACATTTGGTTATGGTAAAAACTTAAAACTAAACAGTGCAGAAAATGATGTTTTGCCTGAACTAGGTGGAACCTGTGCTTCAGGCATGAGAGAGAGATCTTATTTTGTACAAATTAACAATATAATTAAATATAAGTAGAACACAATTAAGTTGGGTAACAATTCTAAAATACTTATCTATTTTTTATTTATTTATTTACAAGCTACAAGTAATTCTTCTGTTTTATCGTAGGTCAAGTTTTTAGAATATTTTTCGAGTGCTATTTTACAGTTATGATAATTAAGTTCATACATATAAAGTTCTTTATTTATTCTATTATACAGAAAAGGGCCTAAATATGAAAAAAAAACCTATTTGTAAAAGAATAGTGTGAGGTTGATTGCTTAATGCAAACTATATCTTTTCGTCTCTTATTAGTAATGCCAGCATTATAAGGAAGCAGTGCGTGTTTTTTTAGTATTGTGTGCATTACAAAAAGTTGACATATTAAAGTAAAACATAATTTTCGAACTTCGGGACCATGACAATTCGTGATTACTATCTACAAACAAACACCTAGATACCAAATACTTCCAACTAGTCTTGATAATATTTTATTTTTCTTGAATTTTTAAAATTATTAATATTGATTACCTACCACGTAAGTCTTAGTATGAGAATTCTTTAACCGCAAAAGTAAATGTAAAGTACACTTGACTTAATAAAAATCCTGAGTAACAGTAAAATGTTTAATAACACATAATATAAAAGCCATATTTTTTATGCACCTGCTTGGAGTCTTTTCGTATTTTCTCGTAACCTCGACGTGAAATCCATAAAACGAGATTATTTTTAATGAAAATGAAAAAGAAAAATGAAGTATTGTCCCAGTTTCAAAAGCTTTCATGCATGCTTTCCTTGACTAAAGCTGCGTACATACGGTAAGTTTAGTTTGAAATTTAAAACCGAATAACTATTATTTTTGAAGTAATAATAAAATAAAATAAATTATTAATATATATTTTTTTAAATAAGTAATTAAATAAAATACTTAAAACCAATGCAAAACAAAACTGCATTTAATGCGTGAAAAACAGCAACTTAATACACATTTTAAATCATCATCATCATCATGACCAGCCTATATCAGTCCACTGCTGGACTGATATAGGCTGGTCCAAAAGGAGGATTTAAAATATCACATTTAAAATATCTAATTACAATTAAAGCTGTTTTTTTTTCATTTCTGTCGATAATGGAGCCGAAAAGTAATATTTTCCTGCTTAAATACATTACAACTACTAGTTGTATGTTTGTCGCTTCTAGCGATAAGACCGCCTAAATTTTATAATTATGTATGTATTTTTTGTACTGTTTGTTTTGTGTGGTTTGCAATAAAGAGTATCGTACTATCTATCTACTACATATTTCAATGTTGGTCTCAAATAGCGAGAGAATGTGACTTTTTAATTTAAAAGTAATTTTATCTTTTATCTTTTGATGGGTAGGATCCTGTATGTACGTTGAATTTAAAAAATATTATTTAAACCTAAAATTTAAACTTTTTGGATTTTGCATTAAGATTTTAAAAAGAAAAAAAAAAGTTTTTTAAAATTTGAATACTATCCTAGTACATTGAAATTTTCTTTATTCTGCACGCAGCTCAACCGGAGACTCGCCTAAGGCGTTCCGGTAATTATTCAAGACTCCTCCCGGCGCATCTGCGCTCTCCCACTGGATCTCCTTTTTATTGTCTTAAAATGTTCTCTAAAGCACCCGTATTTTAATAGCACGTCGTATTTCGTATGGAAACATATTTCATTACTGAAATACTTCGGATAACAAGTAATTGAAAAATGTGATAGGTGGAACATAAAATCGGTAATCATAAAATAATACCTAGCATCTTTCTCTTCAGAATTTGTTAACCATATTATACATATAATGGTGTTGTATAATGTGTTAAAAAGCTCGTTTCCAAGTCCCTTTTTAGGGTTCCGTACCCATAAGGGTAAAACGGAACCCTATTACATGCTATTACTAAGGCACCGCTGTCTGTCTGTCTGTCTGTCTGTTCGTCTGTCACCAGGCTGTATCTCACGAACCGTGATAGTTAGACAGTTGAAATTTTCACAGATGATGTACATCGACCCGCGGCCAATCATCTTGACAAGCGATTTGAAATTATACATAGGCAGTTTAATATATTATGTAATTTTAAATTTAGTACTTAATAGTATCACACATCACATCACCAGTCTATATCAATCCACTGCTGGACACAGGCCTCTCAAATAGGAGGATTTTGCCATAATCGCCACGCTTGGCAGGAAAGTTGGCGATCGCAGTTTGGCCAATGGTGGAGAGGAGACGCTGCTGCAGTGCTGCCCGTCTACTTATGGCGGTTCTCCTGTAGTCGCATCTAACGACACCCATAGAAAGAGAAGGGGTTGTGCAATTCTTTTAACGTGCCGGTACCACACGACACCTAATATTATAAATAGAGCCAACCTGTCCAGGTTGTTGGAGAAAGGGAATAAATTTATTTATCCGATATTTCTTCCTCTACAATCTCCAAGCAACACAGCTTTTCCGCTCGCAAAACGTTACAACCCAAAAAGGATCCAATACCGAATTCAAATACGCGGTGTATTGGAAAAAAGACGCACAATCCGTTGCGGTTATCGGTAACAAGTTTTGTGAAAAAACCGTAACACTTTTAATAAAACCGTTTACGGTTCGGTCGCGTCTAGACTGCGTTGTTTATTCAGGGGCAAGATGAGTGTGCGTTGTATTGTATGAGTAGTGGTATTTTTTTATTTGTGTTGAAAATAATAACAGATATAAGTTTTGTTGCAGCTTCAGACAGGTATTTAACCAATTTTAAACCCGATGTTCAATTACGGTTGGTCGTGATACTCGTGTTTCGTGATTTTAAACAGAAGATAATACACTTCTGACAAATCGGTGCAAAATAAAAGCTTCATTGAATCGTGGGCACATAATATATTGCTCTATACTATACGAATGCGACTCAGTCTCACTGCAACTTATAATACAGAAAAAGAACAAATGCAAAATAAATGTCTGCCTGCTGAGAAGAATATTTTAGTTAATCTTTAGCAAATCCTTTCGGATAGAGTAGGTACCGGTATTGAGAACAGCTGTGTTGAATGTGCAAGTGATTAAAATGTCTCGTTTAGAGATTATATTGTAAGAAGTTATTTAAAATTTAAGTAGAAAACATACTAGATGACCCCTGTGAACTTCATACCACCTCAAGTGCAATGCCATTTACCAGACAAAATTGTCAATTGAAATTTTTCATGTTTTAATTTTTCAGTTTTCTTAAACCATCCCAGAATTATGACGAAACAAAACAAAAAGAGAAATAAACATATAGGTACATCGAGATTTTTCTCGATTTTTCGCGAGACCAGCGGGGTAACCATGAACTCTTAAAACAATCTCAAAGCTTCAAATCTGTCAATTTTGGTACGTTATTCCATACAAAATTTGACAGATTTGATAATGTTTGACAGATTTGAGATTGTTTTAAGAGTTTATGGTTACCGCCCAGTATTATATCGTGCGATCATTTTTATTTAATTATATTTATTTCCTCACAGAATTCTAGATTTTTGGCGTTACAGAATAAGAAGGAGGCAAAAAAGCGTGTCGATGCGATTTAGGCCAAAACCTGCTTTAATAAGCCTCGCAAATCGCAATATTCTAGTTTACTCTTTTCCTGGTATTCCCAAGTTAGCAGCATGTATGTATAAGTGTCTTTGTAATAGAGGTAGCGCAAAAAGTAACCCGTTGGCTGCCGGCCTATGATCATTAGCGCTTTTGTTTGGTTAATTGCGCGCTAAACGCGAATGAGAGGTGTCTGGTGGCCCAAATAGCGCTGACATGTCGTTTGCAATCAGTGGACCACTGCGTAAAATGCCAACCTTTTAAATCTATACAATATGAAATTTGGTAGGGTTAAAAAATAAGCAACTTTGTAATCGCAGAAAATCGTATATTTCCCAAAATTTTGATAATTTCTGAAAATTTAAGACACATCCCCTGTCACGTAAGATCAAATTTCTTCGACCCCTTCTCCTTTAAAGTGTGCAATTATTTATTAAAGAATATATTTACATAAAACTGTGAAACATTTTCGCAAATTATGCTAGTGACACATTTTTTGGTTAAATAATTTCTTACATTATTTATGTATTTATTTCAGGTAAGCATTGACCACAATTCGGAACTCACTACAGCAGAGATCGAGGTTTGTAATTAATTTTAAATAACATAAAAAACCTAGTTTAGCTTTTGCTGCTGGCCGTTCCCGATGTTTTGATAAACGATAATTACCTGTCAGCCAAAAATGACGCGATGCAAACAAACAAGGGAAGGGAGCGTCAAGCGACGTCAAATGACGCATGTGTCGACCAATCAAACGCTCGAGCCTGAATCACGCTATTAACATTTTTGATGTTGGAACAGATGCCAAAAATGAATATTCATTTTGTATGCAACATTTCCGTCGTTTTTCTTTTAATAAGCTCTTACCAGCTTTGATTGTAAGTAATTAACTAAGGAATCAAATCTTAGTAGTCGATTAAACACACGTCTCTCTGTCGTATCGATTCGATTATATTCAGATGACATTACGCATATTTCATTTCATCGAGCTGATATATGTGATTATGGTCCTGGCTGGGCTGGGGTTTAAGTCTAAGGGGTAATGTTTATTTTCTATTGAAATAAATATTAATTAAAATAATAGGTATTTAAAACTTTATTGCATAATCTCAAAAATAGTGTACAAAAGGTGGACTTAATTACTAGAAGCGTTCTCTGCCCGTCATCCATTGGGTCATGCAGAAACTTTTCAAAAGTTAGGGTGCAATTGAGTACTTACTATAAAATTATACTATTGAAATTAATAAACTTTTTCTTACGTTTACTTTTTAATAAACCTCTAAATGAATTGAGTCCCCCAATCTCCCCATCTCTTTCACTAAGCAGATATGAGCCCTGAACAATGACGCGTGATTGCTGCGCCGGATACGATGCGGTTTCGCCCTCGACCGCGCTAGACACGATAGAATATTTAGTGAGGATTGTGTCTACATAATTTATTAGTTTTGAACACTGTTCGGTACTTGTTGTAATTAGAGACCTTTTAATATGCTGCAGTTCGCCGCAGATTAATTGGTACTTAAAAATTACTTTGCTTCTTTTTGCGTTTCTTTCTTATATTTTTTTTGTACTTATAAATAGAAATACAGAAATTACAAGATATGATATGATACAAATTATAGGTTAGCACTTCACTGACATAGGATTATAATTCTTTTTTGAGTTTTCTATTTATGAATTTGATAAGATTGTTGTATTTGATAGTAAATTATTGATTTCATAAAGAAAACAATACTTAGGTTACTAATAGGGTAAAAGGTAGGTTTTCACAATACTTACCTATTTTTTAAATAATAAAATAAAAAATAAAAAGCCTTTATTTGACCTACATACTAATTGTACAACATACTACTAATATAAATGTTTTTTTTTATATCGCTAAGTGACTTAATTCTAGGTTTATTACTAAAAAATTGCTCCAGTTCAATTTGTTGATGACGACTTCCAGTATAGCTATAAATATTAGTGGCGACAAAGGGTCGCCTTGTCTCACACCTCGCTTTATGGGGAAGCTTGGGCCCAGTGTATCTAGCTTAATTCTACCTATGTTGTTATTGTATTTGTTTCTGATGACTTTTAGATACACTTCATTTACTCCCTGGTCTTTCAAGCTTTGCCAAACGCTGTCGTGAGCTACCGTATCGAAGGCATTTTTGTAATCAATGAATCCGAGATATAGTGGTCTCTGTTGTTCTCGATACTTCTCTATAATCAATTCTAGGCTATTTTAAAAATAACTATAGTAAAATTAATTCTATAAAAATAAAATAACAATAATAAAATCGATATTTTTCTTTTCATATTTTTATTTATAGGTTCTCTAACTTATGCAGTGACATCAAGGTTATCGAAATAACAATAATAACTGACACTTTATTGACTAATTATATTTTTAGATTGCCTAACGTAACATGTAGTTCAATAAAAATACTTTTGTCATGCATTTAAGTTTTTTTAATGTCTAAAAAACGCGTTAAAAACTGTAAACAAATTCTAAACTGCACTCGAGCCGTTAAGCGCAAAACTTTTTTAATCTACGAAGGCGGACGCGTAAAATCATAACTCCCCCTATTGTTCCATTCAACCCCATTTACTCGAGTGTCGCAAAGTAAAAACTTCTCGCTTTCACACCTGGCTAGATCTTGGAAATTTTCAATACGATTAAAAACCTTATTTTCAAAAGCACCTCTTCATTCTTAATTTAAGTTAAAAAAAAAAACCGGCCATTCGAGTTAGTAAACCAAATTTCAAATTTATCTTATTTTTTCCCTTTAGGTCTTGCAGTCTTTATTATTTTGTGGTCTTGCTTAATTAATATTTAGAGGCAACCAAAAGCAATAGTTGATTTTGGTTTCTAAAAAACGCCGTTTGTTTCAAATACTTTGTATTCCTGTGGGTAGACTATTCCAATTTCAAACACCGAGGCACCAATATTCCTTGATTCAAACATTTTGTTCAAAATTTTTCGTCAAGTTCAATTGTTTATTTCAAAATAACCCTTAATCCTATGAGATAAAGACTAAATAGTTTTGGGAATTACCCCGCTTACTGGATTTGGAAAGAAAAAAAAAGTGAAAGGGAATCGCGTAATGAAAGGTAAAGAGCCAATAAGTGGTTCAATCGAATTGCATTATCAGCGCCCCTAGTGGCGTTAGATTGAATTAGGCGGACTCTTTGTAAAAATCGCCTTTGGACGAGTTTTGCGTTTGAGCAGTAAGCAAAAGGCTTTTGATTAGGTGTGTCTTCGTTTATTAAGGTCTTTTTGAAGTAGATATTGTTTTAAACGTGTTCTTATTAGGTACTGAAATACATATAATGATTACATCATAATAGGTAATAGGTAAAGTGCTTTAATTGGCGGTTAATAACATACACGAACTCTGTAGCAGAGAGAGAGATTTTTTTATATGTATGATCACGCATAACTTCTTACAGAGTAGTCCGATTTTGATAATTCTTTTTTATTAGAAAGGGTGGATATGCCGCAAAATTGGTACCATGTGAATTTGTAAAAAAAAAACTTACCATAAGGGTGGGAAAATAGGCGTGATTTATTGTTCACTCTCAGATTTTAATGGTGATTTTATATCCATTGAAAATCATAAAATAAAAAATTTCTAACAAAAAAAAATTACCGCCGAAAAACTGAAAAGCAAAAAATAGTAAACTTTTTTTCATTTTACCTTAATAACAAGTTCATTATCTAATGTAAGTATACCTAATCAGTTCTTTTTGGAGTCGGTGCGAATGAACACATTTTAACTCTCAATGGCTGGCACCGATTCCAAAAAGAGCTGATTACGTATACTTACATTAGTTAAGGAACATAGTTATTAAGGTTAAATGAAAAAAAGCTTATTATTTTTTCATCATCATCATATCAGCCTGTTGCAGTCCACTGCTGGACATAGGCCTCCCCCAAGGAGCGCCACAGAGCACGATCTCCCGCCCTTTGCATCCAGTCGCTGCCAGCTGCCTTCTTCTGCTGCCTTATTATTTTTGCTTTTCAGTTTTTAGGCGGTTAATTTTTTTTTGTTAAAAAGTTTTTATAATATGAAAACATTATAACATGTCTGTGTTTCTAGCTTTTATCATAATGCTAGAAGAATTCTAAGCCTGCCTATATTTTATGGCATAATCAAGCGAAACGTTAAAGTCATAAAATAGCAGCAACCATAATTATCTTCGTTACGCTAAGGTGTTTTTTGTGTGTAAGCTGGAAAAACGAGTCTCCGAGAAACACAGAGAATCACTACCGATAATTGACTATATAACATTTGGTTGGTATAGCTCTTTTTGTTTCAACAATTTCTAAAATATCGTAAACCTGTGTACCAGGAAAGGGGTAGGGTTTTGCCTTGTTAAAACATACCAAAACACTCTCAAATCCAGGGGTGCCTCTTGATAAATAATGTATACGCGTCCTCTCATAGGGCTGCCCCAACCATAACTCGGTTACTGAAGTCCAAACAAAACCCTTGGCTTTGTACCTTACTCTTCAAATATTTGTTCGAAATGAGGTAAAAGTTTGGCTCCATGAAATGTAAATTTTGAAACGCATGGTTTTTACATTAAACATGTGCCAGATTTAATAATACGATTAGGCTAAATGAAATCAATCTCAAAGCAAATGAAGTTCAAAGAATAGCAACTCCTGCAGAATAAAATCAAACATTTCTTTTCTATATTTAGATCTGGATAAGGCTTAACAAATAAAGAATGTAATCAATATTAAACAGTTTAAAAAAAAATGGTTTAAAAATCTAAAAAAATCACACACGTTACAAATGAGGCCGTCTTTAACAAAAAAGATGCCTTATTTCGGTGTTGGGTACTTTTGCATTCATCTGTATCGCATGTAATTTGATGTGAGGGGGGTAGTTGTGTTTGTCCTCAGATTGTGGGTTACAGGTGGTGTGATTGGGGTTACTATGCCGGCGTGACTAAGCGGAATTTGTAAGCAATATACTTACGTTTCATAATTATTTAGATAAGGAATCTATAAATTTTTTGGATTTCATTATTGTAGGACCGCTAGGACTATATTCAGCGTTCAGACACGAAGGCAGATTCGGAATAGGATAGTGCGTTCGAGTTCTCTATTGGCTTACAAAGTAGCTAGGCTAATTTATAGACCACACAGTTTCTGTTTTACTACTTCAGATTGTAGTAAAAAGGATTATACGGCCAGCAAAGCAGTTGCAAGTAGGTTTACTGCTTTTTTATGTTTTTTTACGAGTGCTTGCAAAGTTGTAGCTTACATTTTACTTAATAAGCGCAAAGCAGTTAAATTTATACTGTACTACTATGATAACCTAATAGTACTACGGTGCTAGTCGTAAAAGTTCTGGGTTCGGTTCCCGTTCAGATCAAATAAGAAAACATTTTTGTTTTTCCTTTTACCATGGAGGCAACATATAGACACATATGATCGTAGCGTAGATTAACGACCGTTTTGTATGGAAAGGTTATTTTGTTTCTCTTGATTACAATAGGGGTAAAAATACTGTTAAAACTTGTTGTTTTAATAAAATAGGTAGTTATATACAGTACTGACTAGTATAAATACAAGATTAGTCAAGTTGATTGTTTTTTGTATGAAATTAAATTCCTGAGCTCAGCTTCAAAGTGAAGGCTCGGTTTCGGTTTCGGTTTCTTTGTTAACAAACGTGCAAACCGCATTCTGACTACGTGTTGTGTTCTATCCAATTAAAACTCTAACTTATTTTTAAGTACTCTAACAATCGGATCAAACAAAAGGAGGGAGGATGACCACAATAGTCACAGCAACCATCAGTCATAATCGAAGCTTGGTATCACAAAAACTCATAACAGAAATCAGAATGCATATTTTGTATATACGAAATTCCATTGGAAGCCTAATGTCTTGATTATAATGCTATTTTTGGCAACGAAGGCGTCTAATTTGTTTTATTCGTGCACCAGAATCAGTCCCTTAGAAGTATTGCGTAAATATATATATATATATATATATATATATATATATCTATTTATCTATTCATTATTATTGCAGTCCACTGCTGGACGTAAGCCTCTTCCAAAGAGCACGATCTCCCGCTTTTTTTATCCAGCCACTGCAAAAATAACTTCGTAAAAGGAGACTAAGCCTTGGCAAATTTAGTGTAGGACGCCCCCAGCCCGATGGACCGGCGAGTTTAGGAAGATGGCTTGTAGTGGCTGGATGAAAAAAGTGGCAGATCGTGCTCTTTGGCGCTTTTTGGCTTACATCCAGCAGTGGACTTCAATATGCTGAATAGATAGGTAGAAGACACTGCGATAGAATATTATTCTAGGCCTGTGCCAAAATGTTCTCCCACAGCACATTTTCCACTAACCGAGGACCGTAAATATAAAATATGGTTAACACTCGTGGTCGCTGAGTTATGACTCAATATCACCGCCCTAGCACCTGCACTCTTACGTTACGTAAACGTTTTCTACTTTCGTTAACGTCTAGCGAAACGCCAAATGCATTGCAATGTTGTGGACACGCATTGCACGATACCTTAAAAATCTTGAAATTTATTTTATTTTTATTTATTTAGGATAACAAGCAATTGTACAATTCCAAATACAAAATGTTTTAAAACAATATTACTAATTGCACAATCAGAACCGTTATCCCTTTCTTACATATGAATTAAATTTCGCCTCTTAATTTTATACAATCTATTAAATTAAATATACAGATACTTATGTAAGTTTCATTTAACATAATTTAGGTATTATGAGTCTTTATTTTAATCTCATCAAGTTAAAGTTTTACTTGTTTTTTAAATGCCATTGGTGTAAGCTTAAACAAATCGAAATCTGAGAGATACTCGTACGTATTATATGACTTCATTAATCGATGAAGTGGGGCTCGGTAATTTGCTAGCTTATGGGCTCCTTCAAATAAGACGTTTTGAGCCGGACGTAAGCCGTGCGTTTGCAGGACCGCACACTTAGCTTTTGATATACTTACGTAAATTCGTATTTTTTTTCCAACGCATTTGTCATACAATTTTCTGTGTTCGGTGGGGCAAACGCACGTTAGCAGCCCGTCTCAAAGCGTCTAAATTTTATTGTACGTGCCCTTGGCTACCATAGTTGTAAAATAGTGTAGCGGTTCGCGCTCCGGACTACAAAGCCTGGCGTTTGCGGGTAAGAAGCCCGCAAGGAGCAAATATTTGTGTGCATTTGCCCCTCGCACGCAAGCATTTGTACTTCTACTTCTACTAAGTCAGGGATGTTTTAAATGTATTTTGGTATTTTTATCCGTTATCTAGTCACCATAATACAACCTTTGCTAAGTTTGGGGCTATTAAAAGGTTCTCTCTGAAACCAATCTCAGGCACCGGTCTCTCACAAATAAGAATTCTGTTTAAAGCTTCTCCTAGTTCTAGTTTAAAGAAATATTTGTGATGAAAAAAATAATATTTATATATAGGATTGTTATACTGATTGTGGAAATTTTATATTATCATAGAATAGAAACTCCTCGCTTCGATATTGCGGAGTATTTCCGCTTCTGCAATTGATTCGTTATGACCAAGTGTCACGCAATATAGCGATCGGGGTGCAGGTTTTTGCCTACCTTTTCATTCCTCTGGCAATTCAATGCAGATCTTAAGAATAAAATTGTACCACTTTTTTCTGTGAATAAGTATATCTATGCTAGTTTTTATTATTCTGTGTTTATACTTTAAAGTCGTATCATATTACGTTATTTTGAATTATTTAATGCCCCGAAAAATTTTGCTTTTTCCAAAATTTAAATTTTGAAAAAAAAAATTGCGCAGTTTTTGTTAAATTCAGAAAATTTTCGCAAATCTTTTCCTGATTATTATTTCATATGTTGTCCTGTGCTTTATTTTCGGGACAACCTTGTCTGTGTATGTTCGAAAGTTATACAGGGTTATTTGAAAAATATCAGCAACCTCGCACCACTAGATAGCTAATATAATTAAATAATAATAATAGTAATATTGTATTTGTAAATATAAATAATAATGCAATACCCTTACAGGGTCCATAAGTATGATCTCACACAATGTAACACCTTATGTATACATTTATGACGCAATAAATGAATATGAATATCATTCACAGCAACATCTGTTCTACGACTTTAGGTAATTTGACATATTTAACTTTTATACAAAAATAAATATCAATTTAACTTTACGTCTGAATGTTCTTATCTCTTTGCGCTTCACATCGGGCGGGGCGAGGGAGGGTGGGGCGCGAGCGTCACGCGCGTCGCCTTACATAGACTTACAAATGGTACAACAGTACAATAAAAGCTTGGCAAACCATACTTAATTAATGTATTAAGTTATGATCAAACTCGTACAACAAAATGTTGTTATTTATGATTATTAACGATTTGTTCGTAGTCTCGAAATAAGTAATAAAAAGAAATATTATTTTCTCTTTGTCTTTACATTTAAGATGTTCAATCGATAACTAAAAACAAAACAATATCAAAAAATAATCCAAAGTCAATAAAAAAGTAAAAAATACAAAAAGTTATCAAAAAAGAGTACATGCATGGAAAATGATGTTAGCTATCTAGTTGTGCGAGGTTGTTGATTTATTTCAAATAACCCTGTATACATTTGGGCGATTCATTTCTATTTTTAAAAGTTTTACACAAATAATAAAAAAAAACTTTTACAACAAGTCTAAATTTTCGCGGGTAAGGGGGCAAAAGGCAAGTATTTTGTTTATTTAAGCATTAAATTTGTTTAAAGCAAGTTCTAACAGATGAAAATAAAAAAGTGATAAATAATATTGACGTTTAATTAAATATAAAAAACTTATTTTGTACATTACAAATTATAAGCATTCAACAAAGTGTAACCACCAAAAACCATCGTCTTGGAAGTCTTTTTCGAGTGGACATGATTTATTAAATATTTTGAAATAAATATGCGTAAAATTTCAATAAATTCATCCATGACATTCGTGACAGATAAATAAAACTAATGTTTAAATTAAATATATTAATGCAGGAAATATGATATTGTAATGATAATCCTTATCATCATTAATTTATTTATTTTCTTCTATAAACATAAAAACATATTATTTTTGTGTTTAATTGTATGTTTAAATCACAATCGCATAAATGGTTTACGAATGCATGGACAGAGAGGGGGTATTTTCTGAGCATAGACGACAAATTAACATAAATATGTGGATTTTATGTACCTTAGAAGAAGATACATAGATAAATTTGTATTGACCAGAAAAACTATCCAGCGAGCCTAACTATACTTACTACTACCTACTACGATTAGGCAAAATACTTAAGACTTTAGTCATTGACGTTAGAATCAAGTCCCTAATTTATTCTTATGCGAAAGACTGTTAATATGCATTATGTCCTCAAAAGCTTCAATTTTCACGTTACATAGGTTACAATGAAAGTGGTCTTGGACTTTTTCTATTTGGTTTTTAGAAAGCAGATTCTTATGATTTACCTCGTGTGAACAGTTAGTTGTGTGCCAGTATATATGCCTTTGAACTTTGTAAATATATTCATTATCATCACAAATGACACATTTGACACGCACGTTTCCAAATTGATATTTAGCATCACCCATGTAATGTTTTACTATTTTGTTTTCATAATCAACTAATTCCTGAACATGTATTTGGTGTGAGGCAGATGAAATGTGCTCATGTAAGGTACCCCTGTCGAACTCTTGGTCGCACCAATCGCAGGTAAAAAGATTGTATTTATCTTTCAAAAAACTGAACCCTTTAATATTGTTTTGAGACAGCAGAATATCACGTCCAACAGTATGCAAATCGCTTTTTAAATGTTCTGACATCTTTGCTGGTTTGCTTGATACTTTCTTTTTACAAATCTTGCAGTCAATGACGTTTGATTCTTGTATTTCCAAATCGGCTATGGTATAGTATGCCAACGCTCGTTTATGTTTCAAAGTATCTATGTGACAAAGTTCAAGCTTATAATCCATATTAATACCACAAGTGACACATGCTAAACGATTTCCAGTTTTAACAATGTTGTTTGTTTTCAAAAGATTTTCGTATTTAGTAGTATGTTCAGGGGATTTTAAATGTGTTTCAATACTTATTGTATCATTAGATACTTCAGTACTGCATATTCTACAATTTATAACAAATGAGTTGTCTGATATCTGCATTTGGTAGTGTACTCCTGCTTTCTTCTTTTTCAGTTTTTGCTTATGTTTCTTTCCTTTTTCGTGTCCACTCCAATTCCTTTTAGGAATTTTGACTAAGCATACATTACATAGCTTTACAGAATCATCTGTTTGCTCCGTATTACCGATAGTTACTTTTGCATCATCAATAGTAGAAAGTAATTCATTATGGTTCTTGACTTCGCATTTAATAATCTCAACCTCATCATTAATACTTACTTTATTATTTTGTGATCGGTCAGCCTGTTCATCAATTCTATCACTATTATGTATTACTTTTGATTCATCCTGTTTTGTAACGAATAAATTATACAAATTCCCCATTTCTATTATATTACTTCTAACTCCATCGTAGAATGTTTTGTTGAAATTAGATCCATCGACGTAAAGTTTAAGGAAATTTTCTAGTAGTTTTTCTTTTATCTTTGATTCATTATGGTGTTTAGATTTTAAATGTATGTTAGTCTCATCATTATTGACTATCACAGAACACGTAAAGCAAAAATAAGTGTTATTGTCCTTGCTACTATCTGCGATATAGTTTTTTGGGTTAATAAGTTTGTTGAGTCTTTTCAGTGACTCTTGGCATATCGAAACGTATGCTTCGTGTTCCCAACTGTCGTTGTGATCTTGAATATGTGATATTGGTACGTCTAAATTACAAATGTGGCAGTGCCATTTATTGGTATAATCTGAAAAAAAAAATCCTTATTAGGTATATCAATATACGAGTATACTGTGAAGACAATGAACAACAATTACTTAGTATACGTTCATATTAATTTCTCAATTCTCATTACAGAAAGTAATCATAATTTTATGAAAATGATAATAATGAACGAGACAGGTATTTATAGAAATAACTTAGTTTTTTTAAATGATTTCTACTTTATTCATCATCATTATCATTTAAGCCATACATCGTATGGTGAACATGGGGTTAAGCCGATTACTGTACCAATGACTTCCAGATTTGCCGGTTGGAAGCGAGCTTTAACAGGTCGTCTATCTACCAAGACGTCCTGCTCTGCGCCTTTCGGTACGTGACCTCCATTCTGGGGGCCTAGCGCGAAAGTCAATTTTTCGTTCTGTCGTTTAGATCTAACAAATTATAATGGCCAGTCTCATGTCTCATCCTCTTCTTTGATAAAATATGACCAACTCAATCTAGCCGTGTCAAAAGCCCGACTGTTTTGAATTGTTCATAAATTGTCAAACCTTTGATACGGAGGAATGGTTGATTTAATTTGATCGGTTAATACGACCGACCGAACGATACACTTTCGCGCTAGGCCCCCTGAACCTTTCTGTCCCATCGCCCGTCAGTTTTCAAGCTATCTGCTCCCCCATTGCCTGCCACTTTAGCTTGCCAATCAGCCTGGCTTTAAATCAGTGACTTTTGCTCGTTTACGGATCTCCTCATTTCTGATTATCGAATCAGAAGAAAAAGATCGCTTTTTACTATTTGTGTCTTTATAGAAAAGTAGAATTTTTACTTACATTAAAACCATAAACAAACAACAAAGATAAAATACTTACTTGAAGACATCTTAAACAACAAAAGAAAATTAATCTGCACTCGATTTGTATCTTTTATAAATTTATACACGTCCGTGAAATTAAAAATTTAAAACATAAATACCCAACAATAATGTTCTCGAATCTAGTTGTGACTTTGTGATTCCGGTAAATTAGCACCAACGTACTCACAAAGAGAATTATATGGCACGTTATCTGTATCTTAGGCAGGTACAGTCTAGTGCATACATTTATAAAGGTCTCAAATTGTCACGTAATACACAGATCTTGTTTTAAATGTTTTTACTGATTTGTAATAAAGTAGACTTTGAAGATGCTTGGCTCTATAATTTAAAGAAAAGCACCTAGAGTTTCGAGAATGAGCTACGGAAGAAACCAAATGAAAACTCTCTGGACACCAGACGATTCCCATCCGGTTTTTACGCGATCTATGTACGGTTTTAACTCCGGTTAAAACCGTACATAGATCGCGTGAAAACCGTCGCTGAAACTGCTCCTTTTTATGAAATTTTGTAAAGCAGTCAAATACAAAACCGGCCACCTTATTCCCTAAAATAGCAATCAGCAATACTCGCGCAATCATCGCCCGATTGATAGTAAGTGTCAAAATTTATGGGCAGCACTGACAGTAGATTGCTTTGTTTTTGCTGAATTGGTCAATTTTCGCTATTGCATTGCTTTTGCAAGATACGGAATCAGGGTACGGGCTGAAACTGTCTAGTCAAAGTTTTTTTTATTGCACACTCAAAACTTCACAAATGGAGGTGCATTTCCAGGCAGTTTTTTGAACAAATAAAGAACTGGTGCCTTGGTTACTTACGATATATATAAATTAATTATTTACTAGATTTTGCACTTGACAATACACGATAATATTTGTGCAAATTATCGATATGTCCTTATCACTAATAATATTATAGGTACGTCTCCCTTATCGTAAGATATAGTATCTGCTTAGGTACTTTTTGAACCATAGACAAAGTTTTTTTTACACAGAAGACAAAGATCTATCTACCAATAAAGTGACACACAGTAGCAACTCGAGTAACAGAGTGGTGTATAGAATAGAAGCTCGGACGTATATTTAGGTTTTTAGAAATCTGTGCACGTCTAGACATCGTAAGGGAAACTGAAGTGACTGAAGGTAGTAGGTAGTTTATATTCTCTGACTGAAGACCTACTACGAATATGTGTCGTTCGTTCAGACGTATAACCTTAAAATTCAAAATTTCCATCATCATCATCATATCAGCCTGTTGCTGTCCACTGCTGGACATAGGCCTCCCCCAATGAGCGCCACAGAGCACGATCTCCCGTCCTTTGCATCCAGTCGCTGCCAGCTGCCTTCTTCAGGTCATCGGTCCATCTAGCCGGGGGGCATCCTACACTAATTTAAATTTCCATCTACTCTTGTCAAACCTTAGACATAATTATGTTTTTGTGCTCGAGAGGCGAGCACGCGGACTTAGCGTCACGTCGTATGGTGAGGTTCTGGGTTCGATTCCCTGTCGGGTCAAGGTAGAAAACAAACTTTTCAATATTGGCTCAGGTCTTGGTGTTGTGGTACCGTCGTTGTTTTTTATTTCTATATCTCACACAAATGCTTACCATAAAAGCAGAGCAATCTATGTGATGTTGTCCAATATTTGTCCATTAGGTATACAATTTTGTCCAATATACATAATAATATAACAGTCTACAAACAGGGCTCAGCGCTAGAAGTATGAAGATAGATCAAATTTTGGAATACTATCGAAGGTACTTCCTTACTGTAAATATAAACAATCCCCTCTGCACCCTGGACACGTCACACGCGTCATAAACCCTATTCGGGAGCACTCACAAATTGCCCAATATCTCCCACAATTCGCATGCTACCGGAGTCACTGCATCTGTTTAAATATTAACACGGGATATATGACGGGATCACCTGTCGGGAAGTGGGAGTTTTGGGGAATTTTACGATTGACATTACTTGGGGAATATTTTTCGGTGTCTCAAATTGAATTTATAGACGGAGGTTTTCGGATCAAAAATTTAGTTTATTTTTTATTTTTTCTAATTCGACTTAATTTTGCAAAAATATTTTTGTAGGTTACTAGGTTAGGTAGGTTTTGATTTGATTTGAAACCTACCTTAAGGTAGGTTTTGACCCTAGTTCGAGTCTCGACCAAAATTTTTTGAAAGACTTTTTTACGAAGCCCGTTTCTATTTGGTCTTCGATTAGGGAGCAAAAGAAGAAATGTATATGGATAACGGTCTATTTTTTGTAAATAACTGTTGAAAAGTTGAATTTAAAATAATTGTGCCTATTCTTGAATACAAACGTCCCCCGTGTGTATTCAAGAATAGGCCATCATCATCATGAGGTTTTTCGAGGTCCAAAATACAAGTATATATCATTCCACCAGTTACTATGCAACACTTCTCCTTCAAGAAGGTTTAAAACTAATGTATTTTTCGGATAGTAAATTACAACCTAATTTATCATGCTAAGTTTAATTTAAATCAATAATCTTACTATATCTACATTTATAACACTAAAATGGCTTCGTTACATTTTGATCTTTACACAGATATTTTGATTCCGAACTAGTTTTCCTAAAGTTACGATGTAAAAACCTTATCTCTCTTCGAAGCGAATGATTTATGCATTCAATTATGAAGTCCCCTGCTGTGGTGGGTGAGATTTAACACCGAAAGAATATTTTTTCAAGTTTCTTTAATTTTATTACTTACAGGAAAAAGGTTTTCGTCGTCGTTCGTCCTATTCAGGATAGTACATGTCTAGATAATAATGTATTCCGAAGTTGTGATGTATGTTAAAAAGAGTCACATGGTTATGTCTAGAAATGAGTATGTATGGATATATTAAGAGTTTTTTTTAGTTAAATTAAGATAGTATCTTATTTAATAGTTTAATTTTAAATAATTCGTGATACCTAGTAGATTAAATATATTCTTATCTTAGTAGCAGAGAAGTATTTTGTCTATGGTATCATATACGTTTTGTAGCTAATACTTTATTATTATAATACACACTGAATTTTACAATTCAAATGATGCACTAAATGAACCGTAAATGTTTTTTCATTTAATTTTTTAACTTGCTAAGGTTTTCAATTCGCAAACGTTGTTAGAGAACTGTTTGCTGGCCATGTTTATTTAAAAATAAAGAACCTTAATCTGGCAGTAGATAGAGATGATTTTATTTTCAAAGATCCTTTTTTTAAATAGATCAGAATAGTCAAATACAATAATATTTTGTTGTACTCTTCATTTGTAAGTAACTTAATAACAAAATGTCATTTATGTTTTCTGTCAAAATTAAATCCAACAGACAACGTAAGGCACAACACAAGAACAATATTCATTCATCTCAGTTCTCAACTCGTCTTGTTTAACAAAAACATAGCCCAAATATAACAGATAAGCTCTGAAATATAACGTATGTATGCCACAGAATGAGTAACAGAATAATTCTTTGTTCCAATTTTCATTTGACTTTATTTTTGTTATTATTATTTTCATTAGGCAAAAACCGGTGGCGGAGAAATCGGCGGACGATGCGTGCGGTATCAAGCAACACTGCCTTCTGCATTTTTGTTGGAATCGAGCCGGCGCCGACGAACCTTTTCAGGTGAACCCTAATGTGGTTTAACCCGTTTGCTAATATAACAATTGGTATGATTTTAGTGGACGCCACTTCCCGCATTTCGGTAGCCTCGTGTACTAGGTCCAAGAACTTGCATTGCTTTTCGGTCTCGGCCCTCATAAGGTTCTCGTCCTGAGGGATAATGACGTCCACGAAAAATACCTTCCATTGCGCCCAGTCCATCAGCACTATATCAGGCTTATTTGCACGAATAGTCCTGTTAGTGAATATGGGCCGGTCCCAGTACAGCTGGATACTGTCACTTTCGAGTCCTGGCTCCGGCGGGTACTGTAACAACAGCACAGGCTCTTTAAAATTAGATTATGGCGGTCCTCTTTGAGCTATGTCAAACACGAGTCATGTCGTTCTTGTTGCTTTAATTAATTGAAAAGTTACAAACTTCACTCGTACCCAATCCCCCGGGTTTTCATTGTATGTCTTGTAGATAAAAATCATTTTCCTTAACTTAAATAAGAATGTGGAATCTTTGAAAGTAAGAAACTTGGAGCAGTTTCTTTTGACAATGTGTTTGACAATTGTATGATGAAAGACATGACAATGTAAGTTTGGTTGGTAATGGAATGTACGGAATATATTTCAATTGTTTTCTCTTATAGTCTGCTCTATTTTAAAAATTAATAAGTTAATTACAAAATATGATGCATGTATGATACAAACAATAGTTTAATTGTCCAGATTTATTTCTGTTGGATTCTCAAAGCTTTGATATTTGTTCTTTCACGAAGTTCCAATGTCATTTTGAAGAAGATTGAACACAATAAAATATTATTATCTCCAAAGGAAACTACTGAAATGCTTTTAAGAGCCATTGTAAAGTTTCAATAAAATATAGCCTCTAGCCGAAGATCCTTGCCATGGTTGTAGAGGTCTGTAAAAGTATCGATAATTTTCAAGATCTGAATATATTTTATGACCTTTAGTTTTTGAATAGTTTAACTTTTGTGTGAGCAGTGGATTAAACATAGTGTCTTATACACCGTGAATTTAGAGTTACCCGAGAAAATTAACTAACATACTCAGATATCGATATACATCGAATTTGGCGAATAAAAAAAACGGAACGGCGTACGGCGTTGGCGTACGGAAGGAATAACTATGAATGAAAAAAAAAAATCATTCATAGTTATTCCTTCCGTACGCCAATATTACGCGACTAAATTAGGTGGATTTTGGTTCCGTTAATGTTGGAATGATAATGATTACTATTTGAATTAGCAGGACTTTTATAGTGCATATTTTTTAAGGAATGTTAGGGACCTATTAAATTAATTTTCTCATAAAAAAAAGAAAAATATTCGCCGAATTCGATGTATATCGATATCTGAGTATGTTAGTTAATTTTCTCGGGTATCTCAAAATTCACGGTGTATAAAAAAAACTGAATTGTAGGTACTTAGTTGCATTTAAATTACTAAAAGAGTTTTAACTTTATGAAAGTTTAGGGAATAGACGATACGATGATGTTGCTTGTAGATAGTAACTGTATTAAAACTTTTTGTATCATAATAATTTAATTTGATGTTGTCATGACAAGTAAAGATCTTATACAAAACACAAAAACATTTACGTATTTCTTCGAATATTTTAATCGATAAAATTTATGTTTCTTTTATATCGATGTCCAAAATCGAAACCTATTAACAGCCCTACCCCTGATTTATTTGTAGACAGTATTTACGAGTCATTGGACCAAAGTTCCCACCGATTAAGATTTACAACTGCGGCCCTAAATAACTTGAATACTTGGGAAACCTACTCCCTTCGAGGTCGTGCACCCTTCAGGAAACTATTTCAGAGGATAGTGGATTACGGAACGAACGGAATTTCGAAAGTTTTTTTTAAGTATTCATTTTAATGTATAATTTTTGAGTCAAGTTAAAAAAAGATTTTTGCATGAAAATCGATAACATTTTGTAATTCATCAGGTTCATGGGGTATATATTTACATAAAATAATTTAGCCATTCAACGAATAAAATAAAAGGTATTCATGTTAATTTCAGAATACAAAATGTATCCCAACTCATTTTCCAATTCCTCTCCCAATACTACATGATAATTGGATCCTTAATGTAAGCGCGCATAATTAATTTAACATAACTTTAATGTCGCGCGACACGACGTACTCAATAACGTGGTAAGTGGGAATGAGCGTGGTACTCGTGTAAATGCAAATTAACCATGTACATATATCACTTCAATCGATTTTCAACTTTATTTTCAAGATATGGAGCTGATTTTTTTCTGGGAAATTGACAGTTTGTAGTAACCTGATGTGGTGTTGACTGTACCTTTGCGGATAATTTAAATTGCAACGTACGTAATTCTAAGGCTTACGTGTTTACATCGAGTCTTATAATTCCTCAAAGTCTAAAGGTAAGTTTTCAATGAGTGCCTTATACTTAAAGCTATCGTTATTTACGGAGCCTAGACTTGGACACTCACTGTCTTATTCAGAGTGCATTTGCTAGTGCGGGACTAAGGTTAAACCACTGATTTTTGTACGTTAGTACAGTGGTTTAACCTAAGTCCCGGAATAGCAAATTCACTCTGAATAAGACAGTCAGGGTTCACTAGAACACCAATTAAAATATACAGGTTAAGAGTTCTAGTACAAAAATTTGACAATTACGTGGTTTATTTGGTGGTTATTGAACATATGAATGATGAATCGCAAATAAGAGGCAATCTTAAACCTCAGAGTATGATTACGTTGTGTTTGCAGCCCCAGATATTGTGTGAGGAGTACTTTGCAGCTGTGGAGCCGACCCGTATTTTAATACTGGGTGTTTAGGTAAATACTATACTTACCTATACTTACAATAAAAGTTGTGTTATATTAATCCAGGGTATTATCTTTCTTTAGACTTCTTAATTTGAAAAGATTCATATTCAACCTTTTATGTGTATTTACAATTTATAAGCTAGCTTAGATTGCGAACATTTGTAGAAATAAATTTCTTGTACGCAAAAATCTCTCGGGACAGACGACCTATAGCTAGAATGGGTTTTCAATTACACACAGAGGAACTAAGAGAGCGGGTCCTCAATATCGCTGACTCAGCTGATACTTTGATGTTTGTCCAGCGAGGGCTGTTGTGGTATTTGAGAGGTGATTTTGGGGGTATAAAAACATTGCCATCTTAATTGAAAATTAAACACGTGTTTATGTCTATAAGTTCTTTTGTTTTAGCTCTTTTGAAAACTAAAATACAACGCGAAAAATATCTTTAAACCAGATATAGAGTGTTTAATATTGTGATTTTTGTCTAATACTCACAAAAACTATAACAAAAAGCACTATCAACAGCCAAACGAATTTCTCAAAGAGGACGTAGATGAGAAAAAAAAATTTTTTTTTTTCATACAAGTAAGAGTTGTGCTAACCAGTCACCTGCGATAAAAATGCTTTAATAATGCTTTAATGCTCAATGATCAATCGTTTATTGCTTCCATAATAAACTTAAACTAGATGACTAAAGCTATAAGACATTATGTTCCCTATAGGGCACTGCAATTAGGAGAGGGACTATCACGAACCAGATAGGTAGATTAAAGATAAATAACACTTGAAAAAAATCATCGACCTCAGGTGGAACTCGAACCCACGTCCCATCGCATGCCGGGCGAGTGCTTTACCAACTATGCTACCGAGGACGTCACGTGACACGATGAACTTTCTCAAGTGTTTCTTCTCGCTGTCGAAGCCAGCGTATCTCTGATCAATGTTGTAGCTATATGTATAGCTGAGTAGTATACTACCCGTCAACACCCGATAGAAATATTTTTACAAATAATTGACTATTGGTTAAGATCAGAAATGCTTAAACATTGTAATTTTTTTTTAGCAATTCCATGCAAGGTTTTATTAAAGATAAATAACACTTGAAAAAAAATCATCGACTTTAGGTGGGACTCGAACCCACGTCCCATCGCATGTCGGGCGAGTGCTTTACCAACTAAGCTACCGAGGACGTCGTTGCATGGAATTGTTAAAAAATAATAATAATTTACAGATAGGTAGATACTATTAGGTTTAAGTATTCATAGTTTTTATAATTTGCCGTTTAGGTATTTACTTATAGCATAATAACTTAATTTTATATACGTTCAGAATTCCATGATTTATGTACATTCCAATATAGACTTTCGTGTATAAAAGTACCAACAAAAAACTATTGAAGAATATCTGATTCAGTTATCAGTATTCAGTAACAAGTAGTACAAATGAGGTAGACAAACGGAATAAAGGTTTCAGTGGAGATTTGTCCAATCCATCATAGTCCATGTCGAGTGGGCGAACTCAAACTGGGGCCGGTGGGGCGTTCAACCTGCCTTTATGCTTTATTCATGCGGTAAGAACACATAGGGTTGCCAGCTATAAGCTATCTAAGGTCCTAATTTAAATTGTTAAATATTGTTAATCCATTTTATTATTATTTTGTGTTTTTCTTTTTTATCTCGGCTAACATGCTGGTTACATATAGCATCAGTACGGGCATAGCCAAGTAACTGACCTATTCTAAGGGAATATTAGTTAAAGTGTGGGGTTCGTCTTGTAGGAACCGCCTAACAATTCGGCATGTATTGAGTATCGCTGCTTTTGCATTGTAACATATAAGTTTTCAGGTAGGTCTAGCAGCTTTAAGCTGTGGTCTAAGTGCTTTGGAATTACACCGGTACTGGAGAGTACCATAGGCACAATATTATTATTATTATTGCCAACATTACATACATTGCTCTGGCCATATTGTCTCTGGTACGTTTGCCAAGGCTTGGTCTTCACTCGAGAACCTGTTTACTCCACCATTCATCGATTCTGTGACAATTATGTGGTCAGCCTACACCAGTCACTCGTCATTAATTCATTCATTCCTTTGTCAGGCATATCATTAACATAATCCATCGATATCTCCTTAGGTTGTCCTGTAACTCTACTTCCATTATACCCATCACTTTCCTCCTCATTACTAACCCCTATTCCTTTAGCTATCTATAAATCGACCTAGTTATCAATAGTGTGGCTCAATTAAATAGCTTTAATCGATAATTTTACTATCAACAGTTCAGCAACACTGCTCCAACCTTAATATGTTATTAACGAAGAAAAACCTCGGTCCAGTTTTAAATGCTACTTATTTCGTTGGATCCACGACCAAAAGTAGATCTGTGCCTTCTGTCCAATTAGGCACTCCGAATTTCTTTTAGTTTTAAAATAGGTGTATTTACGTCGGGGTCCCCGCCAAAAATCAGAATCTTAATAAGTTCCTGGCTGTAGTGTCAAAAAGTGTCAAAAAGGTCAGCGGGGCCTTTTTGACACATGCCTTATAATATTTTAATGTATTAAATTGTTTTCATTCTTTAATGAGTGTATCAAATAAACAATTTTCTATTCTATCCTATGTTTCATAGTTATATTTTACGATAGTTTACTTGACAGCCCTGGGTCCCTCCGCGGCGTGTCCGTCAAGTGTCCGCGGCGATCGTCGTGGAAATTAATCACATCGCGAGAGCCAGAATCAGAGCCTGTTTGCTTTGTTTTCCTTCTGCTCTTGTTTGAGTGATGTTTGTAGTTGGAGCCATATTTTATGTATATGAAAGTATTTGGTAGGTAGATTGATATTTTTTGGACTATTGTGTAATCAAAATTAAGATAATTGAATAAAGACAAAATTACAAAATTGAAATTGAATTTATTTGAAAACTATCATAAGGCATCACGCTCAATATTACCTGTATACAATACGCTAAATAAATTCAATTCATTAAATCATTTACATCACAAAAATATGTTTGCCCCTTGTAGGATTCGAACCCGCAACCACGGCTTTGTAGTCCGAAGAGCGAATAACGACACAAGACGGTCGTCTTTTAATCTTTTTCTAATCACCCCAAAACAAACCCCATATTTTGTCCGCGTCCGAAGTTGTGTTACAACTCTGGTTATTTGTTTTGTCCCGATAACGTAATATTACTTCCTACTCCGTATAAGTAATAATTAATTGTGTACGCGTTGTTTATCTTACCGGGATTTACAGGATGCGATATTCGGAAATGCTGACAATAACAATAAGTAACGCAGGCCGCTTCTTACCGGCATATCTGGAAGTCATTAAGGGCCTATCTTCAGCAGTAGTGGACGCCCTGTGGCCGAAATGATGATAATGAACTTAATTGCATTAAGATGAAATAACTTTTAAAAATATGTCTTGGGTTTGATTTTTAAAATGTTTTATTTCTTGGAATATTAATAGAATTGTAAATTTAGGTTCCGTTATAATTTACACGCACTTAGTGGATATGGCCTACTTATTTAAAGCTTTGATATAATTAAATTCTTCTGACTGAACTTAAAATAAAACCTAAAATTAATTTGTAGGTGGATACACTGTCGTTTTAATTTTTGTCTGCATTGTTCGTATAACAGCAGTTATTTAACGGAATAAATAATGACGAAAGTATGTCCTATATTAGGTATTGGGACAGGTGAGTGACTATTATTTGATACATAGATAAACCATTTTGCAAAAATGAGGTTTAACATATTTTTCGTTTTATCACGTACGATAGTCGTCAACGACTAAAAATCGTGACGTCTTGACTTACCTGCAAGTGTGGTGGCAGAGTTTTCGTTTATTTGGCATGTTTCAATGTTTTGCTGTTAGCTAACTAATGTCGGTTTTATTGGTCTGTCTGTTTGTGGGGAGATGTACTGTGTTATCGGGCTTTTTGTTTGCGATTAATGTATCGATCGAACGTTTGGGTAGCATCTCTAAATGTTTGATTTCGAGTCGAGTTAGTTTAAATTAATTGCTTGGATTGTGATCGATTAATCATACTATAGTAACACTGTTTTATTTAGCTTTAGTTACGAACTGCGCCCCATTTGAATCTTTGGTAGGTAGGAGGTACTTAGATAATACTTTTCCACAACCGTTAAGCCACAATTCGTTTTCAATTTCTCTGGAATCTTTAATAAGGTAGTCTGAAATTACTATTGTCTGCTGCCCAAACCCCAAACAACTCTTTATGTTTTTTCTATCAGCTATTCTGCGTCGACAAACGACTTAAAATATTAACATGGCATAGTAATGCCATGCTAATATTTAAAGTTAAAGTCTTTGCGTAGTAGTAACGCATATAATCCAGCCTCGACACACCTCGTCTAGTACCATTATTCACCATCATTATGGTTTTCTCATTTCTTTAAATTTGCCTACCAATGAAGATAGTTAAGTGCATATTTTTAATTTTCGTGATCGTAGACATTGTGTTGCCGAAATATCGATAGCTAACGTTACGTAGTATTGAATAGCGGTTACTATCGATATGTACGATATTATTTATGGTTCTGTTATGAGTCGATAGTATTGCAATTGATGATGATGATGATGATTCTCCAGACCGATTTCGGTCACTGCATTCCATTTTAGGAGCCTTGTTGGTCAGCTCTGTCGTGTCCCTCATATGGCTACAGAAACCAATTTTGGTAATAAACGTGCGAGTACATCGACTGCATGTGAGGACACCATTATTACTGATACTATCGAGTGGTAAAATTGCCACACAATGTGATTAATCAGCAACACATAAATTTTTGGCAGTGCCGACACGACAAAACAAACCCCGTCACCCTTACTTATGTAGCAGCCAAACAGCAGTTCCGGACAGTTGCCGAAAGGGCCATTGTTTCAGTCGCGAGCCCTCTGCACGCATGGACGGTCACGTGATAAATTGTGTCCATTGTGATCGGGACTCGATTAACCCTTTTGAACTCGTCACAGCAATAACTTTATTGAGCGTGTTTGTTAATGTGAAACAAACAGTAAATTGAATGAGCGATTTTAGGTACTGCAGTACCTATAAACTATTTTTTTTTAAATTAGATGACTATCTTTTTTAACGGGACCTGAATAAATGTTTTACGATCAAATTTTGAAGTTATTAATATGACAATTAATTATCTACTAACGAAACAAGGGCCGGGCCAGTCAAATTTGAATTGCGGACTGTTCTAACTCAAAAGCATAGACACTTATATTTTAAAATGTATTATTATAATTTATATAAAAAAGGTAAACATTGATAGCTGTCTATGCTTATACAGTAGCGCTACCGCATGAATATGTGTATGAATAGATATTTTGCATAACGTGTAGGCGTATGTTTGGCCTTCAAAAGAATGCATAATTCTAAAGAATGTCGCAGACAAACGATGAATTTCTTTTTATGGGAAATCATTACATGATTAGGTACTGTTTTATTTAGATAAAAAACTTAACGTGCTGTTTGTTCCAAAACCAAAACTTGAAAATAAATATTTCTAAATTTTTGCAAATATTTACCAACCAATTTCTTTTATTTCCTATCCTCCTGTTTTTTAACTCTACCACTGCTATATGATAATATTGTGGCAATGGAAAGGACTGCCTCTATATGTTTTGATAAGTGAAAAGCCAGCAAAGAGCAGTAACATAGAGCAGTAATATAGAATTGCTCTTTCGATTGCGTAGACTTAAACCTTTGCTTGCATTTAATTTCAACTTGAAACAGCTATTTGTTCATGAGAAAAACCGCTATAAGACACTGTTTTTGACAGACAGAACAAACTAAGTGATCCTAAGGGTTTTTTTTTCTCTTTTCTTGATATACGAAACCCTGAAATATGTCGATATGATTAAGAAATTATATCTGACTCACACATTCCTTACCTCGAGATACCAGTGCGGTCAGTTTACTTGGATTATTTATGAAGACAATGGAGTTTTGTTTCTACTTCATTCATCGAAAGCACTAAGTTATATCAACTAACTAAAATACTATAAAAAGATGTTGTTTTATCTTAGGTATGAACCAATTATAGATTCTCCTTACGCATTGCTCTTTCCCTAGTACGTTGTACGCTTGAATAGGACCCTACTAGACCTTTTTAGACATGGTCAAACAAACGTAAAGTGTTTTATGTGTCGGTTAAGTCATGATATTTTTCCTTACTGTCGAGCAAGTGGTTTAAAATCCATACCTAAACTCCGGAAAATCCGGAGTTACATGCTGAGATTAGAACTCATGATTCACGGACACTGACATAAAGCGAGATTGTAATCATTGCACGTGGTTTATTGAAAAAAATGCATAGAAATATCCTTCCTTCTAAATTCCTTAAATTGATTGGATAACCTTTATTAAGAAGCCGATGCATGAATGAAAGCCGCATCCAACTGGAAATCATTGGGGGAGACCTATGTTCAGCTGTGGACGTCTTATGCCTAAAATGATGATGATGATAATCCACCCTTTAAAAGCACTCTCTTGTAATTGATGTTTTTTTACAATTTTTATTTCAGTTGTGCATCGATAAGTACCTTCTAATCAGTTACGTTAGTAACAACATAAAAAGTCTCTGATTATGTAATAGTATGAATTTCAAGTCAAAATCGGAAAATATCTTATCGATAGATATGCACTTTTTATAAAAGTCATAATCTTTATTTATTAAGCCACATTCCGAGTTACATTGCTATAATATGAGTTTTATAGGGAAAGTGGTGATTGTGACTGGCGCCAGTTCTGGCATTGGAGCAGCCACTGCAGTGAAGCTAGCTGAAGCTGGAGCCAACGTAGTCCTTGTAGGAAGAAACAAAGACAAACTCAAAAATATATCGGATAAGTGTAACAGTTTTGGAGATAAACACCACGTCGTGAAAGGAGATGTAACTATAGAAGCCAATGCTAGACGAATCGTCGATGAAACAATTAAGAAGTTTGGAAAAATTGATATTCTTGTCAACAACGCTGGTATACTAAGACTGGCACCGGTGACAGCAGACAGACAGATGGCAGTTCACGATGAGGTCATGAATACAAACCTGCGTTCTGTGGTACATTTAACTGCGATTACTTCGGCTCATCTGATCGCAAGGCGAGGTAACATCGTAAATATTTCGAATACCGCTGCAACCAAGGTAGTAGCAGGCATGACTGCTTACGGTACATCAAAAGCAGCCTTGGATCGCTATTCTAGAGGAGCAGCCTTAGAATTGGCTAAACATGGTGTAAGAGTGAATGTGATAAGCCCAGGACCTGTAGTGACGGATATTGTTGAAAACGCAGGATTGACGAAGGAATACAGTTTAAACGGTTTTAAGATGCCACTTAACAGAATATCTAATTCGGAAGAAGTAGCAGATTTAGTTTTGTTCCTCGCCAGTGATAAAGCTGTTGGTGTGACTGGTTCCAACTATATAGTCGACAACGGTTTGTTGTTGAATTGATTGTAATCAAATACACATTATCATCATCATCATTTCAGCTAAAAGACTGCTGTTGTAAAAATTACTACTGCTGTAGATGTTACTGCTGAACATATACCTCTTGATTACATCTGTTTTTTAATAAATCTTTTTTCTTTATATGTATACAAATGTTAATTTATGCCCTTTCATAAAAATATAGATAACAACTTCTCAGTTCATACCAGTTTCAAATTAAAATGTTTACTAAAACGTAATATTTCAATCTGTCTTAGATACAATGAATTATTTGTAAATATTAAGTAAAATCCATGTGCCTGGAAACGTGATCAACAGATCAGTCATTAAGTTTATCTGTTTATGGTTTGTCGCCGATACAGAAATGAGTGGCGCCTTCTCAGTGATATCTGTACCGTGTTTAATTACACCGGTCTCGGTACATTTCGCCTACGTCGCGAAGCCAGTTTTAGATCTGACTTCGCAAATAGCAATGTGACCATTACAAATGGTGATAAACAGGGTGTCCCTGGAAGTATGGATCAAATCGAACAGGCAAAAATTTATGTAGGTTTTATTTTTGATAGATAAAAAGTTTTATCTATTCATTAATTTAAGTTAATAAAGAAATCAAAATCATTACTTTTTACAAATTGGCCTTTAAAGGCACTTTTACCCTTTAATCCTATCACTAACTAACCACTGCCTTCGGATTATTTCTGGGCTAGTGCCGAAAAGAAGCAGCGCAAGAAACTCATTCACTATTTGTCAGCCTCTTTTAAAATAAATATTTTTACAAGATTTTTTGCGAAGCAGTTTTAATCCACACATTTTTATCATTTATATGATCACTAATGGTGTAATAGCCCTTTTTATTAGAGTCATTATATGCAGTTTAGAATTCATATACAGGCATTCCATGGAGTGTAATGATGAACTTCATATGATTGTAATATCTTTATCTTGACAGTTTCAGTATAAGCCTGGGATTTCACCAGAGTTGTGTGAGAAAGAAGGAAATATGTTTTCAAATTATTGACAAGCCGAGCTAACTCACTTGGGTTCTGTCTTTTTAACAAACAGAATTAAACAACACTTTTTTAAAAAGTAAAAAGTCTTCCATCAGAACCTGTAATTTACATTATAAGTTCATCTCATATTTAACTAAAGTAAACATATTATAAGCTCATCTCATATTTAGCTAAAATATAAATTACGAATAAAAAATCTTGCGTACCAGTCATACTTACACCCATACCTTTCATTATGAGTTTAGTGCATTTACTAATAAATTCGCAGTATTCTTACACTCGTAGAGATACTATATAAACATGACGAGACGTTCGTAGAATCGCTGCAATCTGCAGGGCTAGCATGCGCGCATCGGTTATTTTATCGATAGATAAGACAAATTTTGTCTTCGACAATAATTTTGTCGTTTTCCCTAACCTAAGGGATCACAGACGTCTCGAACCCTTTTTCTTAATATTTTCAAGGTCTCCTGTTCTTCGTAGCCACTTATTTGTAGGTTATAACAAGGCATTGCCATGATATTTTGGTTTTTTCTTTGTTATCGTCGAAGACAAAATTACATATTAACGTCAAAAGTCGATAAAATGCCATGACAAAATTTTATCGTCTTGCGCATGCTAGCCCTGCAGATTGTCTAATGTTACCGAGAATATAAAAATCGATTTAGTTGGTTTCAATCATTATCGGGAGTGAAGTGGATAAATAATTAGTTTTTACTTACTTATCATTTAACTAAAGTCTTTTGTATTTTACCTGCAAATATAATGATAGGTTTTTATTTATTCTTGTGGTATTATCTACTGTTATTTGCAACTCTTTCTTACTCATCTCATGTTTAAAGTCATTTTATTCGTTTACTTTCCTATGAGGAGTGTTTAAAAAAAACCACTTCAGCTTTGGTATGAGAATCAAAATTCACTTACCCATACCACGGTAAATTTATCTATACATAACCGTGCCCATACTCATACCTACTTATAAGAGTTACATACAAAATATCAACCTATTTCTTAAGAAAGATAGCTCCAGAATGAAAGTAGTTGTAGGAACTTGTTGATTATTTGTTAAAAATATTCTTTTTTATCTTTATGCCAAGAATTTTGGCCTAAGAACATTCTGAGGCCTGCTTTCACTAAGTAATTGTTATTTGTTCTTATTTTATTAGAGGATATTAACGCCTAATTCGAGACGCATTCGAGATGTGGTGCTGACGAAAGATGCTGCGAATCCCGTGGACAGCCTTCAGACGGAATGAATGTATCCTGAAAGAGCTAAAAATCGCGCCTATTAGACACTTGCCGCACCCGCATGCTCAAATTTCTCGGCCACATAGCGCGGAGAGAACCAGAGTCCCTGGAAAGGACGATACTGATGTGCAAAGTGGAGGGAAAAAGACAAAGCGGCCGAGCTCCAGCCAGGTGGTGTGACCAAACCAAACTTCTACAACTAAATCTGCACGATGCTGTCCACGCCGCCGCTGATAGAGCAACATGGAAGAGCTTAACTCGGTCCCACTGATGGTCACGATCCCCAATCCCTGGGGTTACGACTGAGAAGAAGAAGATTTACTCCTAATGTAAGTTGAACCGATATTGATAACCTCTTTATTGTGTACCGGAGTCATTACTTAATAAGAATTACCAATAAAATAGAACTTCATTTAATTAAATAAAGTAAATAAACTTTTCTATATTGGCTCAGATCTGGGTGTTGTGGTACCGTTGTTGTTTCTGATTTCTATAACACTAGTTGCTGTAGCTACTTACCTCAGGATCAGAACAATGTTTATGATGTTATTCAATATTTTTGTTAATGTCAAGTATGTTAATACCATTCAGATAGTTAGTCAAGTTTCTATGTTTGTTTTACATGTTCCCCATTTTGAAAAGGACTTTTCCTATAAAATTCGTATCCAGCCAGGGGGCCTAGCGCGAAAGTGTATCGTTCGGTCGGTCGTAATAAACGCTCAATTTAAAACATCCGTTCCCCCGTATTATAGGTTTGATCATTTATGAACAATTGAAAACAGTCGGGTTTTTTACACGGCTAGATTGAGTTGGTCATATTTTATCAAAGGATTGACAGATGAGACTGGCCATTTTCGTTAGGTTTAAACGACCGAGCGAAAGATACATTTTCGCGCTAGGCCCCCAGAAGGCCATATGACTTTTTGTTCTGTATCAATGCCCAAATACGCGCACTCGCGTAGCCTTTGAGGCCCTCCCGAATAAAAAGTCCGCCTTTAAAGGGACGGTCTCAAAATTGTTGGCAGGCTTTCCTTTTCAAAGGGATGGCATTATGCGGAATAAAGTTATCTGGACAAGTGGACGTTCCCTTTTATGGTGCGCAATCGTGACCGCCGGGATACGCGGTTGGTCGCCACAGAGATGCTATTTTTATAAAAGTTTGGTTTTATTTAATTGGACGTGCCCATAAATCATTTTTTTTTTCGTTATTCACCTTTGATATTGATGTACCAAACCAGTATTCAATATTTTTGCGTTGCCTGGTGGTTGACTGGTAGAGAATGCCTTTAGGCAATAAGTCCGCCAAATAATTTTTCCATATTAAAAACAACAAAGAATGGGCAATAAGTCCGCCAAATTTATTTTTTTTTCATAAAAAACAACAATAATATTGATTACCAACAGCCAACGCCTCTTTCATCTGAATTCAATTGTACTGTCATCTTTAAAAGTTGTCTGGATGATATTATCGTTGTTAGCTTAGTGCTTGTTTTCTTCATTCCTACACCTTAATTGCTTTGTGAGGTGTATCTGTCTATACCTATTATTAAGACTATAATTGAACTTAAGGTTGGCAACGCAACGCTTTGACTACTGCACTTTTAACTTTAATCAGTGTATCCAAAAAAAAATTATAATATTTTACAGTACTTTATAAAGGCTCCACAAAAATCGTTTTATGTCTTTTGTATTTTGGAACGTTTTAAAAAGTGTGTGGCATCATTTAACGCATCCTATCGTCGAGTCGTATCGCAAAAAGGTCGCTACCGAGTCGGTCATTACATAGAATAGCCGCTAACATTCCGGCGAAAGTTAAATTTATATGCCTCTATGTTTTTTTTATGTCGCAGTTAAATTTATTGTTCGCGTTTACGCGCTACCTGTTTTTTTATTGTTGGCGTTTATGTGGTAATGTTTGGCATATTTCATAATACAAGTATTAGGGATGCGATGAAATAAGTAATTGTCATCTCTAGATCATCGTTACTCTAGAGTAAATTACGACATCTTTAAACTTCTTCCAAACTCTACGAAGGCTGTTAATTTTGTGAAAAAAGTAGAATTAGGAGATTGGAGATCGTTTAGCAGCTGAATTGATCGGGGTAAACTGTTTAAAAAAAAGTGTTTCATAAGAATTATCAATGGAACTTGGCTTCTTAACTCATGCATAATAACAATAAAAAGTATTTAACATATTTTTTATACCTATTGTCAATGTTAGTCTTCTAACAATGCCAAGAAAGAAAACAATTCACAGTTACATTTTATAAAGCTTAAAATTATTTCTCACTTCATTTGTTGTAAGTACTTTAGCCGACTAACTAATGAAAAATTTATCAAATGTACATTCTTCGGCAACTCTAGATTTGAAATTATACCTTATACTGAAGGACGTAAGAGTCAAATATGTTTATGTACCTACTGTTCGGTATAGGACACCTCTGAGACTAACGAACAAGCTATGAATACATATTGGGCATTAACAACACTGATAAAGCTGTTTAAGAGTAATACATACCTTGGAAAAAAAAATACAAGAAAAAAATGATATTTTCCGATGTAATTTTCTATGAAAGTTGACATGCTAATAGCTTCGAAAAAATATATGTTGTTTATGTATCTTTTACAAAGAGGAATTAGAAGTTTCGTAATATAATAACAATTAGTAACTTATAAAAAAAATAAACACAAAAGACTAATTTTTAAGTATTTTTAGCTCCTATCTCAGAAATTATGTGAGTATAACCTTCAATTTTTTTAACTAAAATAGGTATTTGTGATTTGAATAGTTATTAGTAATATCAAATGTTTAAGGATACAAATAAATTATATACGATTTTTTAACTCTATATCCAGCGGTTACGCTAGATTGTTTAGTCTGCACCGCTGGCTGGGGCAGACTAAAAAATTAATTTAGCATACGTAATCCCCTTAATTAATTGCTTTCTAAATACTACATAGACTAGACTGAAAGAGCACTGGATAAGGAGCTTTGGAGACGGCCAATGTGGATTCTGATTTTGTATATAAGTAGGTATAATCTGGTTGAAACGTAGGTAGAATAATGCACTGCGCACTTCATCTGTGGCACACTGGTCACTTTGTTTTGTTGTATGTTAAGGGATTTATCGAATGTAAACAGCGTTCAATGAAAGTCCCATAAAGTAGTTCTTCTAATCACTGTTTAGTTTAATAAATATTAATCTAGGATGCGCACTCTTTACTAAAGCTTCTGCGCACAAATGTCGCACAATAACAAATCAAATTACCGCTAAATAAGGCAAATACAAAGAAAACATTAGAGATCACACCTGAGCTATTATTACATTAATACAAACAGACTGTAGAAGACGGCTCATAGGTCACTGTTATCAAATACTCTAAACACATTCTGGAGGTCCGGTCTAAGACAAGGCTCGCCGTTGTCCTTTAGCTTTAGGTACATTGCCGATACGACCGTGTGTCCCGTTTACTTAAGATTGACGTTTCTTGTCCTTTTCCTCCACTGTGCATTATTTTGTGCAGTGTTTTTGACAGGGTCAGCTTCTTTTAGGTATTCTAAACCAACTGTGGTCCAGCCATCTAACGTGAAAAAAAAAGATATTGAAAAATTGAAAACGTCTAATAATGCCAGAAGAAGCAGCTCTAAAAACGTCTTCATTTGCAATTCGGACTGAACAACAAATAAAATTAAATGTTATTTTTGTAACCTGTGACTATATTTCGCATACCAAAACCTTTGACAGAATGCATCCCATCCGGGCACCAAACCCGGGTAAAGTTCATGCACCTCTGCGACATGTGAAATAATTAGTATCCTCGCACGCGGCCCAATAAAACGAAATCCGCAGACGATGCCCTGCGCGCGCGCCGATTACCACTTTACGGGGTAAAATCTCCACGTGACCAGGGAGATTTAGACAGTTAAAATATATCTGAAGTTTAATCGTAACAAGAGATACTTTTTTACCATCTTGTAAAGGAGAGGAACATGAAAGTTATGCATTTCTTAACGAAATTAAATTTTTATCTAGGTTTTCCACAATTAAAATTACGTTTGATGCCCTAAAAATACAAAGTATTTTTTAAATTCAAGATTCAAAGAAGAAAAAATGCGACAATACCATTTTCATTAAAACTTCCAAAAATAAAATTTTACAGCTTCAGCTCAAGGTAAACAAGCTCTCTTCTATTCCCAGAAACAGACCCACTTCTCTTCGATTTCCATTTGGGGTGGTCGCTTTTTTTGTATTGGCTTGTTTTATTGTAAAGCATGTGCAGGTAATTGCAAAAAAATATTGAAAAATTATTTTAGCCCAGGAAGAAATTGTCTAAGTCTGGCAGCCCAGTCGCACGCGCAGTCTCACCACGCTGCCGGCCGAGTACGGTCGCTGCGCACGCGCATATCTGCAATATTAGTGTCGTCAGCGCGATCGTCACCGAGTGTGTGTTTAGATAAGGGTCGTTGACATCGCTGAAACTGTTAATTGTTATGGTCTATTGGAGGTGATTGTGTTGTGTTTTGTTTAAGTGCGCTATTTGCCAATTCCGATTCGGTTTCTGAGAAATTGTTTTATATGTGATGCAAGTTTCCGGCCGGTGAATAATTTGATTTCGATAATGGTCGAGTCTGATAAATTCCTAGTACTGATGGATGGTTCAGGTTTTATTACTACTGTGGAATACTTTAAAAAATAAGTGTTTATTCTGAACTCTGCATAGAGATAGATCTTAGCTAAGAAATGAGATGCTGTAATAGCTGCATCTTATTTCTTCATTTCCGCACGTCAAGCCATACTTTTTCATTATAATCAGAAATGTCATGAAAGATAACGTCTGTGCAGTGAAAGTTCAGCTCTAAGTGGTTCTATTACATATTATCATTTTCAATCACGACCCGATTACGTCAATTCCCACTCGTTGAGCTACTAAATATCAATCAGAGCCTCTTGTCTTATTGAATGTGGGGCAGGAATGCGTCGCTATAAGATTTTAACTGACTTAAAAACATCAGGGACACGATTTTTAATTTGAATCGTATACTTTACAGTTTAAGGGTTCCGTTAAGAATTTAGTACAAAAGGCCTCGTTAGTGTTAATCCCTTAATTCATATAAATTTTGCGCCAAACAATTGTAATGATCTCAAATTAGGAATCAACATCCATAAATTTGAAGTTTTTTTTTGTCAGGAGCACACTTAGTACCGGGCGCCATTTTAGAAAAGTTAGTTTTCTGAGTTCTTTCAACTTTTTATACCTTTATTTTGCCTTTTTGTGCCTCTTCCTACAAGGACGTCAATTGTTTTCAATCTTTATCATCATCCTATTGCAGTCTACGGCTAGACGTAAGCCTCTCCCAAAGAGCACCAAAGAGAACGATCTCCCGGTTTTCTCATCCAGCCACTGCCAACCATCTTCCTAAAGTCGTCGTTTCACCGAGCTTGGAGGTGTCCTATTATTTATTCTGTGCCTATACTACGTTTGCCATGGCGTATTTTCCACTCGAGAATCCGTTTACTTCACCTTTCATCGGTTCTGCGACAAATGACAGTAGTAAAGCTGGCTCACCGACTTCATGTCACTCAGCGAGCTATGGAAAGGTCAATGCTTGAGATTTAATAAGGTATTAAATCGAGATCATCAGATCAGAAAACTAAAATAAAGGACATAGTAAAAAAATGTAGCAAGCTTAAGTGTCCACTTTGTTTTCAATCAATCAAATTAATTTGTGATTTGTGGCGCATTAAAAAAAAATTAAACCAGAAAATGTCTGGCAAATAAGAAAAAAAAAACGAATTCGGTTTGCAGCAGTTCGGATATACCAAGCTGAATAAACTGACCCTCTAAATGTCGAACCCAGGAACTAACGCACTAGGCTAAGCAAACCACCGCTATTGAGGCCACTTGACTATTTTGACGATGATTCACTAGAACATCTGGTAATATGATCTAATCGCTGCCTACCGTTATGCAAATTTTAGTGTTTTGAACGTGACCATTTACAGGTATTGTAAGATAATGTAAATATAACCATGATTGTTTTTTGCGAATAAAAAATCTTGACTTTATCAAAAAATTATAATATAAATAATATTGTTCTCAGTATTACAACTACAGTAGCTGAGATAATAAGAAGCCCGTTTAACAGCTATAAACAAGCTTGTTTTACGACGATCATTGACGACGATATAATATAACATGACAACAACAGAATTTGGAAAACTATCTAACTTGTAGGGGTCGAAAAGTAAGAAATATTTTAGTATAGCAAAACATATGTATCAAGAATTGAGTAATAAGAAAATAAATAGGTCTATACAATTTTTCCAAGGGTCAAAACAGGCCTAATATTTCTCGACATAAGCTCACAATGACGCATTTCCTATATAGATACACCACGAGTATTACCTACTTACCATATAAATGGTATCGAGATTAAATAAACAAGACAACTTCAAGTATACGCAAAATAAAACACCAATTGTGTGGTTCCAAAGTAAAAGACAATGAATTTAGCTAGGGGTATCATTCATCATAAACAAACTCAGAGCTTCCAACCGGCCGATCGGGAAGTCGCTGGGGGAGGCCTGTGTTCAGCTGTGGCTGAAATGATGATGATGATGTATCTCAGAGCTATGTTAAATGTATAAAATATCTATTTCTGAATTGACCTGAACTGGAAATGAACCTGTAATCCCTGCATTCAAGGTAAATCACCGCACCACAATCGGGTTGTCAAGATGTGTGACCTATTTGTATCGAGCTAACTTGTTATTGATTTTTACTTAGACATAGTATGAAATGACAATTCCTGTCAACAAACATTTACCCATTCTAAATTAGTACAGTCACAATGTCGCAGATTAAATTAATAAGGGCGGAAAGCAGCATTTTGTTTTTCTTAAAAACTCAGGTTTTCAGAAACACAAATTGCGTATTTAAGATTTTCTATTTCTCTACTACATGTAAATAATTTTAATCGAATCTGGGTTTTTTAGCACTCTCCTTTTGTCGAATAAAATAAATGTCATTTACTATATCATAAAGTATTTGCTTCTTGCCCATTGTAATCATAAATACAGAAGAATATCTCAGTGGCTTATTTCAAAAAAATAATTATTTTAATGATTCTTTTAACCTGACGACCTCCGTAGCTGAGAGGCGAGCATGCCGGACATTGTATTTGTTGTCCAATATTTATTATTTTAAAGCTTGTTTACTACAAGAACAAATAATGACGTTCATTTCATTAATTCACAACATAGCATAACTTATAGTAAGTACCTACCTAGTGTTCTGTTGCATGTCTACTTTGTATTCCCATTATCTTGCTGCTTTGTCATGAATAACATTAATGAACAATGCCATAGTGTTGACGACAAAAATACCAGTAGGAACATAGCAATATAATAATATGGATTCATATAGTGCAGGGAAGGCGAACCTTTATGTAACAACGTGCCATTTTTTCTAAAGAAATGTCTATTTAGGTCATAGACGTCCATCAAATAATTTTGACTTTGATCATTGGGTTGATAGTACGGTGATGACACTCTGTAGCGTATGATCAATCGCGGTCGCTATTCATATAATACCTACTTCACACTTTTTTCTCTTAGTGATTATGAATTTTGTGATCGGTGACGTGCCCAAAATATTCTGTCGCGTGCCAATAATGGCACTCGTGCCATTGGTTCGCCATCCCTGATATAGTGCAAGTGTAGAGAACTTGTGTGGGTAGTAATTGCAGTAAAAGATTTTATTGTACTACTCTATAGGAAAGCCGCTGGATGTAGGTCGCTTCCAACCGGCAAATCTGAAAGACACTGGGGGAGGCCAATGTTCAGCAGTGGACGTCCTGTGGCTGAAATGATGATGATGATGATAAATTTCACTCGTTAAAACTGATTGAGAATGATGACAAAAGACAATTACATGCCTGGAGACTTTATTTTATATCTATAATCTAAAACGATTTTTTTTATTTAGATATTATAATTATGTAGGTTAAATAGGTATTGATCGGTATCGTTATTCTGCTTTAAATATTCAAAACTTAGTTACTTCGACTTGATTATGTCATACTGTGAGGATAGCCACTTGCAGATACCAATTATAAATATTTCGTTGCTCTCTATTGCATTTTTTGTGTCAGTTTTCTTCTTCATTGTTGAAAGTCTTTGTGTGGAAACATCTTTACACTTCAAAAAAGCAGAATATTCCGAATTCCTACAAAACTACTAGATGACCTATAATATTAAATGTCACCGTATAATTAATAGACTCCTTTTACGGGCCTAGCTAATAGCAGTAGGTGATACAGCCTTCCATAAAAGTACCGAAGTCGTTTACAACGAATGACCTCGAACTTGATACTCGCGTTGAGGCATTTCAATTTGATGTTTACGATGAATTTGCAAGTCTAGCCAGACAAAGAAAGACTTTCTAAAGTACTACAATATAATACCCAATTAAGAATGTAACAAAGTTCCTAACGTTATCAAAACTGTTTCTGTAAAATATAATACTTATGTAAAATTTAGGACTGAGAACCTGGTTCAATTTTTTTTGGAATTATTAGGTGCCAAAAAGATTCAATGAGGTTGCGTAACCATTTTTTTGTTTTGTTTTTCTGGGCTCAGACGTCATTACAAATACGCATTTGAAAGAATAAGTTAATTGATAGGACACATTTAAAGAAGAATTGCGTCCGTGGTCTTAATTTAATTCTACAAAAGCAAAAAAAAAAAATGGTTTTGATTTTTGTACGTTTGAGTTTTTCTTGAAGTAGGTTGGCTATTATTTTATACTACATTGCGACAAAAGTTCACAAGATAAGCGAACTGCATCAAGAAATCGCGGACGTGTGTAGGTGTAAGTAATGTCAGCCCTCTCTCGTGGAAATTGCATGCCTGTATACGTTGAACTTTTATCTCTCAACATTTGTGCTGACATTAACATCGGATAAATTGCAATCATGCTCATTATTGTTCGTTAAATATTTACCTCGAATGTTTCTTAAGAGTATTTTATTTGATGTCTCTGAATTGCTTTTAAATTGCGTCATTGATACATCTAACGATTAAATGACAGTTCAAAGATAAGTTTAAGATCGAGATAGGTTTGCACATAAATTACTCGTCTAGCTGGAGCGTAGAACGGCTGTTGCGCAATTATTTCTGATAGATAGATTGATGAGTTGGCGAGATCTAACTAGTGTCTAATGCGGCTGCCTTACAGTGAAGGATTTATGGTGATTAGGAACTGATTCGATGTGATCAACTACTTATCTGCAACTCTTTTAATGTCTGCGAAAGCAATTCATTAAATGGTTTAGATCTAAGGATACTTCACCACCTTTTATTTATTCTATGTATATTTCACATGAAATCTCTTAAAACTAAAAGAAATATGTGTCAGGTGACACACACCTTGTCATAGTCTCAATAACTCATTGAGGGCTTTAATGGATTTGACATCCTATTTTCGCAAGGTACCAGCTTTCAAATCACCTAAACGCAGGCTATCAAAAAAAAAACGTTGAGAAAAGTTGCCTAAATTTACCAGATATGGAATCAAACCTGTGTCCCTTTCTCCCAAAGCGATAAAATACCTCAAGGCATTGAACTATGCTTTTTAAAACTTTAATAGCAGAAGTTTTTCCACTTACCCTAATAATTTAGGAGTTACATCAGTCTCCCAGTAATCGCAGTCATAACCTCTGCAACAATGTTTCCATATTAATTTAGTACATGTAGTACCAGACTATCACTTATTCAAATAGCCATCTATTCCGAGTCGGTACCCTTGAGCTAAAAACGTTATATCTCAGACTCCTATTTACTATTTGCCCAGTATATTTGCGGATACATACCTTGTTGGTCGATGACTTGTACTGTTTTGTCTACATTAGTATTGTAGTGTTAGTGATTGTTTCATTGGCAATGTAGTTTGTGCGTCTGTTTTTATGCAGTACTTTTAACCTTTAACGGGCATAAACATATTTAATTTTTATGGGTTTTTAGTCTTAATACAAGTAGGTACATAAAGTTCAAAACATCAAGTTTAATGATGATTTCAATACGTTTATCAACCATCGCACTGGTGAAGATACCAAATCTTGAATTTTGCAATACCTACATTCTTAGTCAGTCTAGAATTCGGTGCGATTTTGTAAAAGAAGAAAGTGGTATAAAAAGCAATGACTGGAATGAAACGATGATCCTGTAAATGTGTCGTAAAAAAACCTTATGTATATTTTTTTCACTATGTACAAAATTCATTTTTTTAACTTTTGAGTCCTTTTTTGAGCACTAAAATATACTTTTTAGATAAGACTCTACTATGGATTATAAATATGTCCATAAGTGGCATCCTGGTTATGGAACCCTTGAACTCTATCTCACTGTTGGCCAGTTTTTATAAAACACTATTCAATAAGCAGATCTAAACACCATTCAATAAGCAGATCTACATCATTTGTCCCGTTTTCTACTTTGTCAGTCAGTAATCACCTTATTCATACAAACTGCAAACGGTATTCCTCAGTACATGTGATTGCATTGTCATTGTCATTCTATGGGACTACTGTTGTCGGAGCTTGATGCACATTGCATGTTATTTGCATGCACTGACTGCTAGGGAGGTCTTCGGAGTAATTAAAGTAATTACATTCCAGTTTCCAGTTGATTTTAATATGTGTAGTATAAGTAGCTTTATTCGCTAGAACCATTCGTGCGTTTTAAGCTTGCAAACAGGCATTTCAATAATATACTTTGGCAAACTGTCAAAAATACAAATACATAAGTTTCTTACATAATTTAAAAGGGACGGCAAGTTTATAATGTCTTTTTCAACACAGTTGCTCGTAAATTCACTCTTATAACACCGTTTTTAGTTTTATAACTCATCATATTACGCACTTGTGCTGTAAAAAGATTATCGCACTAGTGCGGTAATGTAAACTTTTTTTTTAAATCCAGCAAAAGTTTGTGTCTAAGAACATTGAATATTTTACCAATATTAAATTATTTAAGGGTTAAGATGACAAATAAATATTTCATTTTATCAAATTGTATATTAATAAACACAAACTAACTTAACTATCATTTTTGGAAACAATAATTTATAGTTTATTTTATTTTTTAAATTGCTGCTACTCGGCTGAACAGCCAGTTTTTCCTGTGCCATTATTGAACCTGCGCGCGCATCGAAATTGTGGCGCGCGAAAAAAACAAAACTTACGTGCTATTATTTGGTAAAGTTGTTGCTGTGTGGTTAATTACTATCAAAAATGTCTACTTTAAATAGTAAAGACAAGTAAAATGTTATTCAACCCCGTCGGCAATACTAATCGAGGCACGAAACGCGAGTGATAGCCTGTTGCCGCCAAAATGCATAGAAAAACAGCAAAAACGCCAAGTCATATTCGGAGAAGGTATTTTAGATTTTAGTTTGTTTTTTCCTCGCAATTGTGTTGAAAAACGTCGTATGCAACTCGTGTGCATTGATCATTATCACACTCGGCTTCCTTACCGCGCTCGCCTGCGGCTCGCGCTTACAATAATGCCTCGTGTATAATGACCAACGTAGCACACTTGTATCATAATTTACTATTGTCGGAAATTAAGTTATAATTTTTACTTTTGGTGGGGAATAAATTCTGTTTCCGCGGACTGTTAGTTTCTCTGTTGTAAATTATTTTTCTTTAATGCACGACATAAATTTACAATTGGCGGACGTAATGCCTTAAGGCATTCTTTACCAGTCAACCATTGGGGGAGGCAGAAACATTGAATGGCGGTGTGGTAAATTAATGAGTTTAAATTGAGAAAGAAAAAAAAAACATTAAATATATATAAATACATATATAAATGATAAAATATATTATATATTATGCACAAATATTTTAACTACTTATATATAAATAAATTACTAAGATAATATAAACATACATAAAGATAAATATATAAATAGGTGCACGCACTATACACAACGGGCGAACAGATCCAGAACCGTTTGAAAAGGGTCAAAGTAAAAAGTAAACAGCGCATCAGAGCTGATAGAGGCAGAAAAATACAAATCGCGGATAGACCTTTTAAAGCTGAATTTAGAGGAGGACATTTTTACAGAGTCAGGAGTCGAATTCCAGAGTCTGATAGCGGAAAGAGTAAAAGAGTTGGACACATACGAGGTCTTGTGAAGGGGTGTGCAAAGCTTCAGAATACAATTTCGGGAATTCGGAGATTTCGGGAACTCACGTCGTCCTTAAACTTAAATTTGCTTTTGAGATAGTCAGGAGAATTTGGATCACTGAGGATACTGAAGAGCGAACAAAGTATTCTGCGGTTTCTACGCTGACAATTGTTATGCCATTTGATGCGAGAGCGGAAAGGAGAGATAAATAATAATTTTGATAGAATTTCGTTAGCAGTGATCTATGAAGTAGAATTAAAATATCGTAGCCAACAAATCATTAGAAGCTACAATTCACCGATCATTCCAGTTATATTTTGATCCGCTAGTAATTGATATAATTCTCCCTTGAATATTTATTAATATTGACGGCAATTGGCATCCTCATTTACACAATTATATCCGTATAGGTACGACCAGTGGAATGAATTCTGTTGCATATTTATGCTGAACCAGCTCCACATATTGATACATTTATGTCCACCAATTACGTATATTTCTATGATAGGCAATAAAATGTTCGTTAAAAGGAACTATTTAATATTTTACACTAGTGATTACCCGCGGCTATATCTACGAAAATATCAAAAAACCAGGTAAAACTTTCAAACGGAATAGAGATGGATGTTAGAATACGATATTTGTATGTCAAATATTTCTACTCTACAATCTCAGCAGTATTTTAAAACGTCAAAATTGATGCAGAAAAGAAGGTTAATGTAGGTAATACTGTTTCAAAAGCTTATTGTAAAGGCTCTTGATGATCATTTCAAATTCAGAAAGCGTGTAAAAATATATATCTGTTTGACACAATTGGATTACGAAATTCAATGTATTTTTAAACCATTTGTTTCTCAATAACTGGGGTGACTTCAGAAAATGTTCATTTGTAAATTGGCTCGGGACTAGTTTAAGGTGTGCGGAGAGACCCATGCAAAAGTAAATAGTCTGGTATCTTATAATACAAGGATGTTAATTTCTAATTTTTAAACCAGATAAGTTGGCGTGTTGTCTAGGGCATCATTTATCATTTATCAGTTAGGTATTACTTTAGTACTCAGCCCAGCGAACGATAGATTTTAGGTTATCGACCGCTCGGTCTCGGAATCCAAGGCTATAAGTAAAATCACCGTTAAAGAACTTTCCGGCTCAGCGCGTCCTTATCTTGACCTGCATGTGGGTGTTCATAATTCACAATATCCCGTTGCTCAGCCGAGGATGTCCAGGATAATGACGACGCACCAGCCGTGACCGTGGGCGGACGCAACCGATCGTTCAGTCGCCATCCGACTTTCCGATGCATAACTCGAAAAATTACACACTCGAATCAAAAATTTCCATCGTCCCAAGTTTTCGATAATACGTAATTGGTAACGGTGTCCTTCAATGTTCTGTAATCAATGCTTTGGAGGTGTGAGGCAGTTGCGTTCTATTCTTGGTCGATACCGGTTGCAATCTTTCACTTGATACTCGTTAAGACTAGTAATTGTGTAATTTAAGTATTAGATTTCTTGAAACTAGTCAAGAAAGCTTCTCCTGTGTCCATTGTACTGCAATTTATCTCCTCAAGTGAATAATATTAAACCATCATCTATGTATTACTTCCAAAAGTGATTAAGTGAGGTGAATCAGTGTCCAGTGTTTGTGAGTGAACGAAAATGTTGATTACAAAATACACGGCCATCTTGCTAGAGAGTGCGAGAAGTTCAGAGGCAAGGAAGGCAGCCATGTCCAGGTCTCGGGAGAGAGGGGCCTGGTCCTCTTTGGATAGTGGCTCTAGCGGCTCCAGACCTAGTTGGAAACGGCGGCATTTTCAATACAGGTAAAAAGTTTTTATTATTTATTTTTAAATTTATGTTTGTGCGATCTAGTTTAACTGGACTGGCCAGTGGACCGAGATCGGTAAGCAGATCATCGGTCTGTCAGATCCAGTCATCGTTTTGTTGCGCCGGTTTTTCTAATCACTCACCGATATGTACATAATCCATGTAGCGGTGAGTGGTAGGGCAAATCTATGTTTCTGGGACGAGTGTGCCCTGAAACTTAAAAAAAAGTTACGAATAGAGGATCTGCCTGCTGATTTTACGGTGTTGTACGAGTGGTTGGTGTACATCAGAAATTTGAAGATACATCAGAAGTGGAGCGATAAAAAATATTTTAACGAACATATTGGATAATAGATACTTCGCCGATCCGGAGATTTAGGACTAAACTTTTTCGTTTATTTTATTTCTAAGTATAAACTATATATATGCTTATACTAAAGATTAAACAAACATGGCCTTACTACAAAAAAGGTACACAAGGGTTAAACACTTGTTGATACAATGAAATGTTGACACAATTCAGACATTCGAGACATATTACTAATAAACATTTCAAATTGGTTGGCTAATCTTTAGACAAGTGTTTAACACTAGTACATCTTTTTGTAGAAGGACAACAGTGTTTTCCCAATTAGATGCCTCCATGTCCCGTCTGCATTGCACCGGATTGCGGCTAATAAAAATGCAATTCTCGTAATGCGCCGACTGTATTTACTACCTTAATGCGCTGTCCTGACGCATCCGATGAATACCTAATGCCCTTTGTACAGTGTCGTGCCAACGTTTAAATGTGCAGGCTTGATAAAAACACAGCCAGGGTTTAATCTGGCTCGTAATTTTATAAGTAGTAAACTATGGGACGTCTAGAACCTAGAGGTTTTACAATTTTTTTAGTTGGGTAAGAGATTTGAGACCAAGATTTTTTTTCGGAAATTGGATAGGAATTTCATGTTAGAATAAATGTAGGTGATAATTACTTTTTAGCCCTGATTTTATTAATTATCACTTGTTAGAAATAACTGATATTGGGCTATTACCATGTTCTTCAGGACCATGGTTCATCCGTTATCATAGTTATGAATTTATGTTGTTGTTCGAATATGATATTTATGTTGAAATATCTAGCATATTTGTCCGACGTCGGGTACTAAAGATTTAATTGCAGAAGACCTAGAGAAAGGTGGTTTGACGATTTATTTGACCAGCTTTGTGTAAATAATTGGAAAATTTAATCGTTAATTAGTGGATGGGTTTGTGTGGCAGACTTTAATTCAGTATAAGATGATCTCGGTTATGGAAAAAGGCTTTGGATGGACAGCCATGAATGGAGCAAACTTATTTAATTTTTCATGATATTAAATGTTTCATAATGATTGGAACAAACTGCAACAAGCTTCATTTATTTACTTTTGACTCTTCTTTTTCTCCAGTAGCGCCAAGAAACCAACAAAAGTAGATATCTACTGCAAGCATCTCAGTGTCAGGGCAGGGCACAAATTGGCCGCATCCGCTGCACCATTCGTTTGAGTCCAGCTGTCTCTGACAGCTACTATTACTGACAATTATGTTTTATGGTCTTAAAACACAATTGACCAAGAAAAGTACGATCATTTGTGGTAATTTCCAAATCAGCTTAATAGTTCCTTGATCAGTCAGTTATTTTATTCTGTGGGTACGAAAATCCGAGCTTCCATATCTTGTAATTTACAAAAGAATTCTTGTGTCTGTGTTCCTCTAACTACGAAATGTGTTTCCTTCGTAAATGAGAGTTGCAGCTAATTGTCAACCACAAGGATAAATGGTATACTCTAGCCCCAGCTCGATGGACCGACGACCTAAGAAAGATGGCTGGCAGTGGATGGATAAAAAAGCGGGAGAACGTGCTCTTTGGCGCCTATTGCAGTGCACTGCTAGGTGCAAGCCTCCCTTGCACCCAGCAGTGCACTGCAATAGGCTGATATGATGATGATAAGGATAAAGGAGAAAATGATTTTAATCACCTCTACGGTTATTTCGGGCCTACAATATTGTATTTTCTTCTCCTGGCACGATCTCCTATGTATCATTGGACAAAGGCCTAACATATTAAAGAATGTGAGCAGAAGAGCATTGAAAAAATGTAACGATGTAATTTAAGCTTGCTTAAATTTTTACTTAAGATTCATTAAAATGCCAGTAATTTAAAACACAAATTTAAACAACTGTTGTACGCATATGAAATCTGATACAGTGATAAAAAGTATTAAATCCCTGTAAGTACAGCAAAAATAAACTCTCGTCATTCCATTCCTTCGTTACCCTGAACAAAGTACTTTCATAAATAATTTATATCAAAACGAGGCATGTTAAGTGTACGTTTGATTCATTTTAGTGCTCAATTCAAGCGCCCGTATACAAATTGTCAGAACAATTGCTTTGGGTTCGTCCTGGTTGATTCTGAATTGCCGATACGTTCACGTGTGACTGAGTTCAAGTCGTGTGTAACTACTGACATTAGGTCTCGTTGATAAACCAACAACCATTCTGAGAACTATTGTATATAATACACTAAAGGTATACTAAAAGGTATATTCGTATATACCTATATATAGTATATGACTTGGAGAGCTTAAATTTGCGCTAAAAATATTTTTGTATACATATTTGTCTGAGGAGATATTTTGATTGAATTCTTAGTTTGTTGTATAGTTCGCTTTACATGAGATTTTTCAACTGTCTAAAAACAGACAAATTAGTTAAGCGCAGGTTCCAGATTGGATCTTTTAAAATATCAGTCAATGACACAGTTTACTTCGGTATCGATGTTTTTAATTGTTTCGTTACATACCTAACTGGTAGGATAAAATAAATTTAAACTAATTTATTACTTTTAAGAAAAAATAACACGTAAAAACTGGTAGGTTCAACGAATTACATTTAGCGTAATACCTACATAATTATTTGTGTTCGATTGTGTAATTCTACGTATTTTAATTCAATCTAAAGAAATTTTCGTAAATGATTAATTAATTAAAATGTTTCCAGATTGATAACGGTCCATTTGTTTTAGGTTCCTTATTTTTTTTTTTAGTATGTTCAATTGATCGTAAGGGGGCGTCCATAAATTACGTGAGATGTTTAAGGGGGGGAGGGGGTCGAGTCAAATCTCATCTAATCTTACGTTGGAGAGAGGGGGGGTCTCGGCAAATATCACGCAATTTTTTTTCTGATTGAAACAAAAAAAAATATACTATTTTGGTCCATTTAATCCAGATTGTACATGCTTAACCCGTGTCATGATCAACATGGCCCCACCCCCGACCCCCGCTCGTGTTTCAAGTTTCCTAGAAAATCTAGATTTTTAGGATTACTAAGTTTTAAACCTTTATTTGAGTGGTTTTTCTATAGAAAATATATATTATGTATTTTTCTTACGTAAATCCAACGCGTTTACGTAAGAAACCCACATTTCGAAAAATCTCACGTGAGATTAGGGGATGGGGGAGGGGGTTGAATAAAATCTCACGAAATCTCACCTGGGGGGGAGGGAGGGACAGAAAATTTAAAAAAACACCTCACATAATTTATGGACGCCCCCTAAACATTCATACATTTATAATGCGCTGAGCTGAGACAGACATTCCTGCATAATAAGTCTGTATTTCCGTTTGTAAGAGTTAATCAATAGTGATTAACGTTCTATGGTGTGTTGAGAATGCTGTAGGCGTGTTGTGCTATATCGTCACTGAATGGTATAATATAAACCGTCTGTTTAGAAGCAAACAAAATGCTGTCAGTATTTGATTAAAAACCGGCCAAGTGCGAGTCGGACTCGCGCACGTAGGGTTCCGTACCATTATCTATAAAAACGGCAAAAAAAACACGTTTATTGTATGGGAGCCCCGTTAAATATTTATTTATTCTACTTTTTAGTATTTGTTGTTATAGCGGCAACAGAAGTACATCATCTGTGAAATTTTCAACGGTCTGACTATCACGGTTCCTGACATGCAGCCTGGTGACAGACGGACAGACAGACAGACGGACAGCGGAGCCTTAGTAATAGGGTCCCGTTTTACCCTTTGGGTACGGAACCCTAATAAGACATCTAGATGCCCCTTTCTACTCGACAAGATAATAATAATATTGACCTACTCTGTGGTATTACCTTGCTACGGCGAAGCGAAAAGAAAGGGTAATGATTTTGGCAGTCTATGTAAGTTTGTATGTAAGTTATTATGTATGTATGTTCCACCGTAGCGCCCAATCTACTGGTCCGGTTTAATAGTTTTTTTTAACTGTATCTGTCTTATTCAGAGTGCATTTGCTAGTCGGGGCCTAAGGGTACACCACAGACTTTTAATTTGTAAGTTAGTACAGAGTGGTTTAACCTTAGTCCCAGACTACTAAATGCACTCTGAATAAGACAGATAAAGTTAAAAAAAACTATTAAACCGATCCAGTAGATTAGGTGCTACGGTGGAACATACACACATAAATAAAAATAAATAAAGATTTTCGTGAAGATTGCGAAGAGGAAAGTGTTTATTTTATTGTAGAATTTTCAAGACTTGGTATGCTAGAAATAATAATTTGGTTAGAAAGTCAAATACAATTTGCGATACCAATAGATAATTAGATATTTTTGTAGTTTAAAACTCGATTTCAACTATCAATTTTAAACCACAGTTACATCATGAAGTTTTGAAGTATATCCGGGGATAGTTATAACATGTTATTGAATTCAGCTGATTTATTCTTCATCATCATCATCACCAGCCTATATCAGTCTACTGCTGGACACAGGCCTCTCCAAAAAGGAGGATTTTGCCATAATCGCTACGCTTGGCAGGCGGGTTGGCTATCGCAGTTTGGCCAATGGTGGAGAGAAAACGCTGCTGCCAGTCTTCTTAAGGCGGATCTCCTGCAGTCGCCTCTTACGATACCCATAGGAAGAGAAGAGGTGGTGCAAATGTTTTAACGATTTATTCATATTTGCAATTATGCTTATTCTGGATTGAAAAAGACTAGCAGCAAAGTCGAGGGCAACAACTAGTGTACCATAGTATAAAATCGGCTTTCTTCTCCCCAAGCCCTTTGTTATGCAACAATAAGTGCATTGTCCGGTACGATGCCTTATCTTAAGATAAGATCTGAGGCCTGGAACAATATGCATAGCCATGTATAATCGCAGAGAGCAGATAATAGCGATTCGTATATATATTCATTCGTAAGTATATTAAATGTATGTATGTACCGTATTGTTATCCATAGATAACAATACGGTTAACGGTAGTGTTATTTATCTTCAATTAAACCTTGCATGGAATTGCTAAAAAACAAAAAATTACAATGTTTAATCATTTCTGATCTTAACCAATAGTCAAATATTTGTAAAAATATTTCTATAGCGTGTTGACGGTAGTATACTACACAGCTATACATATAGCTACAACATTGATCGGAGATACGCTGGCTTTGGCAGCGAGAAGAAACACTTGAGGAATTTCATCTTGTCACGTGACGTCCTCGGTAGCTTAGTTGGTGAAGCACTCGCCCGGCTTGCGATGGGATGTCGGTTCGAGTCCCACCTGAGGTCGATGATTTTTTCAAGTGTTATTTATCTTCAATTAAACTTTGCATGGAATTGCTAAAAAACAAAAATTTACAATCTATGTACCTATTTATCTGGTATGTAATGTATTGATCTAGTTAAGTTAGATTTGTTCGATCTTTGTATACAAGCTTATTTTGTTGCACCGCCCATACCATCTCTGCCTGGCCCTATGGTTGACTGGTAGGGAATGCTCTTGGCATTAAGTCCGCCATTTGTACCACATGTTATTTGTCTGTGCAATAAAGTTTAAATAAATAAAAATATATAAACTTGTAGAAAACTTTGCAGCGTTTGCGCCGGTAAAGATAATTTGCAGATCATTGAACTACAACTGATATTGCTAAAAGTTGTTCGAGTAAATTATTGCCTGTTAATTCGGAGTCACGAGAATATTGGATAATAGTACTGTTTGATTACTTTAATAACCGTGTTATGCACACAAGCGACAATAGATTTTTTGTACTGTAACTTTTCATTCAGTTAAATGATTTAATTAATTTAACCGAACCATTTTATTAGATTTAAAAGAAGCTTCATCATTATGTTATCTATACATTCAAAGCATACGGTGCAAATTATACCCGTACGCGATCGTATTAGGGATTGCAGTTAGCAGTAGAGATGCCGCGAATAGTTGTTATAGCGAATAGTCGAATACCGATTAATCGCCATTCCCTATGGCGAATAGTCGAATAACTCGCTATTATTATTCGACATAAAGAAAGTAACATAAAAATATACATTTCTTATCAAATAATAAATAATATCACGTTTGTAGGATCATATACTTGCCTACAGCTGTAATCTATAACCTTTTCAAGATTATGTATGAGAAAAGAAAAGAAAGTATAAATATCAGTTTCTCATTATACTGATTTACATTGTGAAATGCTGGCAACCCTTTTCCTGTACATAACTATTTTAAGGGGAATAATACCCATTGAGGTATAATGTACTAGCGTACTAGAGAACACATCTCGAACTAAATATTTCAGCCAAACATTGTAGTCCAGAGGACTACAAAGCTTCAGTCAGTGTCAATAATTGAAGATGTCAAAACTGCTTCTTGATTGTTCAAATACTACAATGCTTGGCTGAAACATTTAGTTAGAGATGTGTTCTCCAGTACGCTAGTACATTATACCTCGTGTTTGTTGCTTAAAAAAAAGTGATTATTTTAACTTAATAGTTTTTTTAATATTCGGTGAATGTCGAATAATAGACATAGTTATTCGGTATTCGACGAATAACAAAAAAATGACGAGTAATGCCGAATACCGAATAATAGCGAGTATTCGCGGCACTAGTTAGCAGTACCTACGCTCAGAAAAAGTATTAAGAAACTTATGAATTAGTACATTTCGCTTACGAAAACATCTTTATAGCAAGTCGTCATCGAAAAGTAGGTTCATTTAAAAATTAGGGGCGTTTTTTTATACCCATTCAAAACTTTTTATTTCGATAGCACACTGCAACTCACAGTAAGTATCAACACTGCTTACTTCAGTAACATCCTCTGTTTCCTATTTTTACCTCTAACCCTTAACATGTACAAATGCTTACATACCATGAAATCGTGTTACTTCTGGGCATCTGGTATCAGAAGTTCAGAACCCATCTGGCATTTCCCAACTACCATCATTTATACTTTTGACGACCTCCGTAGCTGAGAGGCGAGCGCGCCGGACTGTGTATGGCTCCGCCATCTCTGAGGTTCCGGGTTCGATCCTCGGTCGGGTCAATGTAGAAAACGAACTTTTTTTTATTGTCTCGGGTCTGGGTGTTGTGGTACCGTCGTTGTTTCTGATTTCTATAACACAAGTGCTTTAGCTACTTTCCTTAGGACCAGAGCGATGTATGTGATGTTGTCTAATATTTAAAAAAATAAACTGTATGCTAAGAAATAAGCATTAGATAAAGGTTTACTAAGCTGAGAGTTTGGCTCATTTATACATCAACCATCATCATAATCAGACCTTAGTGTAAGACACAATCTGTTATTTCATCCTAATGTTATGTTAGCCTATCAAGCTCAAATTACCCACAGGTGGCCGCGTAACAAATATTTTTTTATTGTGTCTCTGTGCCGTGGCATGACGGGTAATAAAGTTATAAAATAATTCCGTCTCTGAAGCAGATTGCAATTCAAGTCAGTAAATAAAGTAGGCTAAGGCTAAGGCACCATCTCTAATAATATCACATGTACTGTACCCTACTTAATAGCAAATAAATATTTAAATTTGAATTTGAATTTAAACACACATAAACGACCATTATATTACCCTAAGCAGCCCAGGCATATTATTAACTATTAATTTATTACAAAATTTGTATCCCAACACACACTCACACAGCATAATAATGTGATTCCACACTGCACTGCCTGTTTTTAATATAATAAAGTACCTAATAATAAAGTCAAATTGCTTTGACTTAAGATGGCATACTTAAAAAAAAGTTTTAAAAAACTAAGAACCGACTTCAAAAATAAACTAAAAAGCGAAAAATTAATTTCTCTATGGAGAGTTAAAATGTGTTCTCGCACCGACTCCAAAAATAACTGAATAGGTATGTTTTAGTTTAGAAATTTATTTTTCGCTTTTTAGTTTATTCTTGAAGTCGGTTCTTAGTTTTTTATTTAAGTATTTTTAGTGTTAGGACTTTAACAACACTTTATCGTAAGTGAGGATTTATCATTATAGAAGTTGTTTAAAAATATCGTTATAACAAGTGTCGTAACCATGGGATAAGGTCTTGCGTTCAATGCCCAAGTCAATTTAAAAAACAAACATATTTTTTTCTTTATTCTGGGTGTATTGGTTTACGCCCCCAGTAAATATCGTCGACCTTCGTAGCCGAGAGGCGAGCATGCCGGACTTTAAGGCGCCGCCATCTCTGAGGTTCCGGGTTCAATCCCCGGTCGGGTCAATGTGGATAACGAACTTTTCTATATTGGCTCGGGTCTGGGTGTTGTGGTACCGTCATTGTTTCCGAGTTCTATAACACAAGTGCTTTAGCTACTTACCTTAGGATCAGAGCAATGTATGTGATGTTGTCCAATATATACTTTAAAAAAAAAACTGTCTGGTACCTAGTAAGCGCCACGTCTGCCCAAGACACTACAAAATACGTTCTGTCGACAAATCGCAGTATTATCTGTTGACTCCTAACCATTAAGGAGTTCTGTGGCCTCCATCATCAGCTCAGCAGTATGATATGCATACTAAAACCTTCTCCAGAATGTAACAAATACTTTTCTGAAAACCGCATCAAAATCGGATGAGCCAAACGCGAGAAAATTGCGGACAAACATACGGGTCAAACTGAGAACCTACTTTTTTTAAGTTGTTTAAAAACCATATTCATGTTTAATATAGTCCCAATTTTGGTGTACAATTTTTCACTATATTCTTTGTGTGATATCAATTTTTTATAAAATTTTCTTTGTGACAGACTATGTACAAATTTATGACCAGCCCCCCTTACCAATTATAAATATTTTTTCAACACAGATGCTCGTAAATTGACTCTTATAACACCGTTTTTAGTTTCATAATTCATCATATTACGCACTTGTGCTGTAATAATGTAAACTATTTTTTTTAAAAATCCAGCAAAAGTTTATGTCTAAGAACATTGAATATTTTACCAATATTAAATTATTTTAGGGTTAAGATGACAAATAAATATTTCATTTTATCAAAATGTTGTATTAATAAACACAAATTAACTTAACTATCATTTTTAGAAACGATAATTTATAGTTTATTTTATTTTTTAAATCACTGCTACTCCGGCTCAACAGCCAGTTTTTCCTGTGCCATTATTGAACCTGCGCGCGCATTGAAATTGCGGCGCGCGAAAAAATAGAAACTTACATGCCATTTTCCTTAAATATTTGGTAAAGTTGTTGCTGTGTGGTTAATTACTATCAAAAATCTCTAATTTTAATAGTGAAGACGAGTTAAATGTTATTCAACCCTGTTGGAAATACTTATCGAGGCACGAAACGCAAGTGATAGACTATTGCCGCAAAATCCAGAGAAAAACAGCAAAAACGAGAAAGGTATTTTAGATTTTAGTTTGGTTTTTTCCTCGCAATTGTGTTGAAAAACCTCGTATGCAACTCGTGTGTATTGATTATTAGACACTCGGCTTCCTTACCGCGCTCGCCTACGGCTCGCGCTTACAATAATGCCTCGTGTATAATAATCAACTTTGCACACTCGTATCATAATGTACTATTACATCGCTGGTTTTTAACGCACGCCAAGTCTGGCTCGTCAAATAACTTAGAGCGTTCAAGCTCTAAGCAAATTAAAGCAGCAATGCAATAACTAGCGTTGAACACATTCGCGCGCAGATATTTTGATGAAAATAATAAATAAATTGGTTTTTTAATTAATAACAGATATTTAAGGACGAATTGTACTAACAGATAAAAGTAAAAACTCGATTAACAATTCCAACGTTATTAGTAGTGTTTGAACAAGTAATTATTGAAAAACGAGCCATACGTCGCACGCAGACCGCGGTCGGGAGCAGACTCAAGTTCGCGGCGAGCAAAGGAGCCGTGGAGGCAACTTCGCTCTTCCGTACACTCGTTCCTTCTATCACGATATATTTAAACACTAGTCTTTCTTTTTTGTTGTAAGGTCTGGCCTTACTACAAAAAAGATAGACTATATCTGTCTTATTCAGAGTGCATTTGCTATTCCGGTACTAAGGTTAAACAACTGTTTTAACGTACAAAAATCAGCGGTTTAACCTTAGTCTGGACTTGTAAATGCACTCTAAATAAGACAGTATAAGTCTCGTCTCGCCTCGTATGGTCTCCGTTCCGTCTGTGGTTCCGTGTCAGTTTTTTGTGCGCGAGTGCAAGAACACCAAACTGTATCTCCCGATTTTGTTATCATTCGATTATTGGGTTGCCTCTTTAAGTAAGCAATTTAAAAGACTACTTTAAGCAGAACATTGGAAAAGCTGACGAAAAAAAAACTGTTAGGAGGCTATACATACATTCGAATTTCGCCAGGTCAGCTAGATACATGAGGATTTAAATACTACGTAATCAGTCGGCATTCTAGCACTAGCCACTGAACCGATTTATGGAAGAAAATTGTACCGCACTGGTAATTCAAACTTGTACCAACATTTAAAAACGCAACTGTCACACTAATTGACAAGCTAGGGCTTGACGAAGCTGTATCGTTCTTATCTATCGATATCGATAAATCCGCGATCAATCGGTAGGTCGGGTGGGTACTTTTTACCATTAAGATTTATGTCAGTTGTATGTACTAAAATAAAAACAACAATTAAATTAAAAGTATTTATTACATTATGTAATACAAAACATACCAAAGCTTTTTTCTTTTTTTACATTAAATGAGTTATTATTACTCTTATGAATGATGTATCTTCGGCGCATGCCACGTGAGCCGTGAAGCTCACTCGTTGTAAAAAATCGCTGTCGGGGCAAAAGCGCGGCAGGTTTGGGGGAGGGAGGAGAGAGTGGGGAGCTTGATTTCTTTCCAACCCCATATTTGGTTGAACTTAAAACAGAAAAATAGATAGTCCTCTTAAGTATGCTTGTACAAAACATTATCCTGCATTTTTATCCTTGAGTAGAATTTATCCCTTACTTGGAAAGTTACAAACTCTTACCTCTTATTATTAGTGGAGATTTCCCAAACACCATACACATTTTGTTTTCGTATAGACCGCAGCTAACACAAATTGCATTTTAGTATTTACATCGTAGGTACAACTATATTGCTGTATGTGTATAATTATATTTGGTTGACCATGAAACTGAAAAATAGATGAGTCCGTTAAAGTTAGCTTGTACAAAACAACCATTTATCCAGCATTATTGTCCTTGAGTAGAGTTTATCCCTTACTTGGAAAGTTACAAACTTTTACCTCTTAATATAAGTGGAGATTTCCCACACACTATACACATATTTTGCTTTCGTATGGACCGCAGTTATCAGAAATTGCAGTTTAATATTTACATAGTACAACTATTGTTGTAAGTGTATAATTATATTTGGTTGACTTTAAAACTGAAAAATAGATAAGTCCGTTAAAGTTAGCTTGTATAAAACAACCCATTATCCAGCATTTTTATCCTTGAGTTTCCCCTTACTTAATTTAGGGACCTCATCTGTGAAAATTTAAACTTTCTATCACGGTTCATGAGATACAGCTTGGTGACAGATGGACAGACAGAAAGACAGACAGACAGACGGACAGCGGAGCCTTAGTAATAGGGTTTTACCCTTTGGGTACGGAACCCTAAAAAACAAACATAAAATCAAATAAATTACCTTTTTTGGTTTTATCAGGTAAAACAAAAATGGGAATGGGAAATTCCAAAAGGGTTTGATCAGGTAGTGGTGGCATGTTCAATTGCAAGGAAGGTACGGCAGTCCTTTTTAATCGATTGCCTTTTTTATTAAAGGCGCTTCTTAAAAAAGTGGTTTCCACACAAAAAAAAATCATTTTACTTTTGTATAGGTAAATAGGCAACATCTTCGTTTCCAGTTAATTTTACTCATAAACGGCATCTAAAATAAATAGTAAATATTTTGTATCGTCAAATTAAGTAAATGTATTGGTGTACTTACAAGATAAATTTCATTTATCGATAATTTAATTTCATCAATATCGTTTCAATGATAAGGCACGATTAATGCGGATTTATGAATAAATATTAAATCTAGGAGTGCACTTTGTCGTTGCAGATTCAAAACAATACATAAACTCGAAGGATAAGAAATATTTTAAAATATCGCATATTAACAAACCTGGTAGGGTCAAGTGGAAATCTGGCCATAAATATTATTACAAGCACTTTTATTAACGCGTCTGATCCCACAAACTTCACATTTTCGTAAAGACTTTCCCATTTTGTATTGATTCTCACGAAATTTAATAAAATCTTGAAATAAATCGCAAACAACTCAAACAATTATCCAAAATTGGCGCGACGATGACAAACTTCTACAGATTAGTCAAAGAAACTTCACAATGTTACCAACACTAAACATAATTATTATAATACGTCTAAATTTAATAGTAATCATGGAACTTGTAAGCTCAAGGAATCAATACTCATTTTATTATGATAGGGTATTTCTATATCTCAATGATAGGACAAAGTAAGTTCATGAATACTACTAAAATTGCGATTGGATGGTATGTCGACGGCCTGGCTAGATAAGTTACAATTTATTAAAAACGTGTCCTTGCGAATTATTTGCAAGCGACACATTTCTAAAAAGTATTTTAACATAAAAGTGTATCGGTAAATTATTGCTTATTTTATTTAGTATACCCGGCAAAACCAAACTCTTGCGCGAGCTAAAGGAGATTAGCGCCATCTGTTGGTGGCTCGTACTCGCATCTCGCCCAATTTGTTGTTCAACACAATACATGGGCTCAAATAATTTTAGTCTTACACCCGATAAAGGTACCAATAGTAAAAGGAGACGTTGAATCATATTAATTCATCATCTTTAAATATAAAAGGCAACCATTACTAAATAACAGAACCTGATCTATCAACGCTCAGCTCAAACCACTGAACGGATTGCGATTTGACCGAAATTTGGCACACATTACGCTAAAAATTTAATCATGTAAATAGGCGTGCGCTAAGAATTTCTTGAAATTGAACAAAACCAATTTATTTCTGTAAATAGGCATAAACTAAGCTCTTTTTACACGTCCCATTTTTTCCCCCTACCACTACTTCGGGACAATTTTGGGTTAGCGCCGAGAAGAAGTAGCTCAAGAAACTCGGTCACTATTGTCAGCCTCTTTTTAAATAGTATATTATAGTTTACATTACAAGATAAATGTACCTGTGCGAGCAGGGCAGTATTATTTCCGAACATTTTTCACCGACGAAAAAACGGAGGAGGTTCTCAAGTCGACGCGTATATTTGTTTTTTTTTATGTATATCACACATAACTTTGTACAAAGTTGTCCGATTTTGATGCAAAAATTATTTTAGAAAGGGTATAGTCCGAAGTTAGTCCCATATAAATTTGAAAAAAAAATCAACCCTAAGGATATGAAAACAGCGGATGATTGATTGTTCACTCACTGATTGTAATGTTTGACCATGCATAACTTTGTACAGAGTAGTCCGATTTTCATATATTTTTTTAATAGATAGAGCATACCTCGGCATTGGTCCCATATAAATAAAAAAAATCATACTCCAAGGGTGAGAATATATCGGGGTGATTTATTGTTCACTCTCAGATTTTAATACTGATCTTATATCCATAGAAAATCATTAAATAAAAAACTCTTTAACCAAAAAATTAAAACTGAAAAGCAAAAAAAATAAACTTTTTTTAAACCCGCAACCGCCAGGCTTTGTAGTCCGGAGCAAGAACCACTACTGACACAAGACAGTCGTCGTAAGACGTCCACTGACTGATGTTTTTAATGACCAAGTAAAGGAAATGACGTCTATTACTTAGCCGAGGTAAGTTCTGTAATAAGTTCTATGAAAAAATAAGTCTAATAAAAAAACTAAAAGGCGACTTCAAAATGAAACAAAGCGAAAAATAATATGCGAATGAACACATTTTAACTCTCAGTGGCTGGCACCGACTCCAAAAAGAACTGATGGTATGTTTGAGTTAATATTATTTTTCGCTTTGTTTCACTTTGAAGTCGCCTTTTAGTTTTTTTATTAAACTATTTTTTTTAGTTTTTTAGTTTTTTTATTAAACTTATTTTATTTAATAATTTTAAGTCGTCTAATTTTCCCCTCCTAACTCCGCCAAAAATGACTTTACAGCAAAGTGACCTAGACAGATGTTGGCCTTCTATGGACCCCCCCCCCCCCCCAATAGTCGGTATAATAAAAATAGGGTGCTAAATAATTAAAAATTATTCGTCGAAAAATTGACCATTTTTCGGCTATTTTGGTGTCGTAACCATAGGATAAGGTCTTGCGTTTAATAACAAGTCAATTTATTTTTTCGTTACTGAGTGTGCGATTAGCCCTCAGTGAATAAAAATTGGTGGTCTGGTACCTCAAAAGATTCACGTCTGCTTAACACACTGCGAAATACGTTCTGTCGACAAACAAATTGCAGTATAATCGTCTAAGTCCTATCCGTTAAGGAGTTCTGAGACTTTCATCATCAGGTCAGCATCATGACATGATGATTACCAGACCCAAAAATCAGCATTGAGTCAGACAATGTATGCAAAATCATTATGGGTGGGTGCCTTTAAAAATTGAGGGTTGCCCTCGATTTCCCAGGGATCCCATCATCAGGGTATACTCTTTAAAACGAAAAAATAAATTTCGTTTCCCTCCATAATTGACGGCGTAATGGGGTAATAAACATACAAAAAAAAAACAGTCGAATTGAGAACCTCCTGATCATTGCTTAAGCGCTGGCACACACGGACGGTTTTTACTCCGTAGTAGTGCGTAAGCAAATCGCACCCTTTCTGCGCGCAGTGCGTGGGAGCGAAAACAGCATTCTAAAAACAATAAGCAACAAGCATTTATGTAAATACGAAGTAATATAATATGTGTATAAGTCAATGGTGAGGAGACGCTGCTGCCCGTCTTCTTATGGCGGTTCTCCTGTAGTCGCCTCTTACGACACCCATAGGAAGAGAAGGAGTGGTGCAATTCTTTTAACGTGCCGGCACCACACGACACATTGGCCAAACTGCGATCGCCAACCCGCCTGCCAAGCGTGGCGATTATGGCAAAATCTTCCATTTGGAGAGGCCTGGGTCCAGCAGTGGACTGATATAGGCTGGTGATGATGATGATAAGTCAATGGCAATAAGCCTGACTGTCCGATACTGCGGCACTGGGTGTACACACACACACATGTGGCCGGGGTGTCGAACAGTACAGGCCGATATTTAAATTAATTTAAAAATATTTGTGTAATTGATACATACCTACATGCTAACATACGAGTAGTCATACGTTTTTCCTTTCTGTTACTCACAAATATACGGACACATCGTCTGAAATAAATATATTTTATTTTATTTATTTTGTTATAAATATGGTTTTTAGAATGTTGCTTCAGCCTGGAATATTTTAAGCATTGATAACTGTAGGTAATCCATTTAGTATTCATTTTTGGGGAAGTGTATAAAAATCTTCAATAAAGTACCACAAACTCTTGTTGACTTACCTGATTATGAGTTCAAAAACCACATTTAAAAAATCCTTATGGAAAAAGGATACTACAAAGTTGAAGATTACTTGAACGACAAGAGTGCATGGACTCAATAGCCTGCCTAGCTCGCACTTACACTATCTTGTAATTGTATTTCCTGTAATATAATCAGGCTGACAAAGATGACTGAGTTTGTTGCGCTGTTTGTTCTCATCACCAGCCGATATGTTGTCCTGAAGCGGTGGTAGGGCTAAGTTATATGTTGGTAAGTGCCCGGAAGAGGGCCTATATACAGAATAAAGAATTTCATTTCATTTCATTTCAGTAGATAAGTACTCTAGTCAGTAGTGCAATATAATGTCCATTAGGGTTCCCAATTAAGGTGGCTATAATATTATAACGTAGGTTTATGGTTCCGCACTCCATTAAAACTTTCCGGGTGGCCGTGGCTTGAAGGATATTTAGGGTCCCGTAGGGTCGTAAACAATATTTTCAAAGCCTTTTTTATCGAAGGTATAACTATTTTACAATCGACGAGGACGACGTCTGTAGCCGAAATGCGAACACGCCGGACTTAAAATGGCGAATGCCAGAAAACGAACTTTTCTATATTGGCTCGGATCTGGGTTGCGGTACCGTCGTTGTTTCAGATTTTTAGCTACTTACCTTAGGATCGGAGCAATGTATGTGATGTTGTCCAATATTTATATTTACAATCGAAAACTCGGCATTTTGTTCCTTTTAATTTCATAATTGCATTTGAAAACATGGGTCCAAGAGATGTATCCTGGAAACATATTTAGAAATGTTTGCTTTCTTAATTGGCCTGACTAGAAATCGAACTTCAGAGGTGTGTAAAGCCAAGTCTGATGCACTCGCCACTCGGCACAAGGGTGATAGGGATTAATTTCTAAATATAGATAGAATAATGGTAAGTAATGATAAAAATAGATTGCAGTCAATCTGTTTCTTTAGAAGAACACGATTATTAGTTTCTTAAAATCAGTGTGCGACTGCTTGTATCACATTCAAATTAAATTAATGAGCCCTTTTATTACTTTCAGGTAATAACGGTGTCATGAACTTGTAAGTATTTTCTGAAAGAGGTGAAAATCACTATTTTCATGATCTCAAGTGCAACAAGGATAACACCCTTGATATATCTTTTTAGTCTGGAATATGCTTTCTACTGCTCACGAGAGCATCCTTGGCTAATATAGGTCTAACTAAAGGACTTGATACAGCAAGTACCCTGTAAGATGAAAATCTATTGAGCACTATGGAAGGAAATATTATTAGGTATAACAAGTGCCCGCGGAGGTCTTAGTTTCTGCAATCGTTTGTGCGCTTCCTTAGCGCAACTCACGCAAGGTTTGTATAGTGCGCGCGAACGGCGCGCGATTTGCGCGCGTGAATTTCTATTTCACTTTCCAGGTAGCTCACAGGACGTGCGCGAGGCGCAAAAAACAAAATGCACGCGCGTAGGTCGCCAAATTTAGACGCAGCCTTAGATCGCCATAGATCGTCGTCACAGCGCTTGCCCTGGCCGCTTGCTACATTAGTCGCCCAAATCAAAATAATTGTAATTGTAACACTCTTACAGGTTAAAGGCACAGTATAAATATATCTATACAGTAAAGAAGCTACCTACTCGTATAAATGGTCAAAATGACGTACTCACACATGTGCACGCCTTAACAAGAAATCTCAGTAAAATAAGTGTAGACAGTTAGACAACCCTAACGCTCCATTAACGTTTTTGACGTATCTCGACAAACAAGGCCTAGTTTCCATACTGTATTTACTGTGGTAAAGGATAGGTTGTACTGTTAAATTCATTAAGTATCTAAAAAATTGCATTTTTTTTTTGTTAAGATAAGAACCATCTACCCACTAAAAATTTGACATAATATATGTTTGAAAGTACTAAGCGTATTTTTTTGGCTGTTTTTGGGCTCTTTCTCGTTCTTATTCGGGGTAGGTACGCTTAAATATCAACATGAAAAAAAAACTGAAAATTTAGTCATTGCACTGCGATCTATTGACTGCACGCCGGACCAACTTGTCCATTATTGAGGAGCTCGGCATGACCACAAGGTTTTCCGCTATCTGTTTCCAGGATATTCTTAAATACTTCGGACACATCGCTCGCAGAAACGCTGACAGCCTAGAGAAGCTGATGGTAGTTGGTCAGGCTGATGAGAGAAGGTCACGCGGTCACTCACTTATCCAATGGTCTGACCATGGCTAGGTCTGAGACCTAGTTATGTCCCTCACTGGCCTATCAATAAACAAGGCTTTAAAGACTGCTGAGGACAGGAATACGTGGAGAAGCATAGTGCACCGGGTAAATAACACTTCAAGCTAGACACGACTTTCAGCAAAGAAGATCCCGACTAAAAAAAAGTCATTACTCATTTAATTTAAAATAATAGAATGAACTCTAATAAAATATTTTGCTTCACGCTTCACGGCCTCTTCACTGTCTATGGTCGGTTGTTATTAAACGTGCCTTGTCTATATCCATAGTTCAGTTATACCTCAGGTAATAGTTTAGACACTCAAGCTCTTTATTACCGGAAAACTTTTGTTTGCGATATTATATCGCAGCGAATTTCCAATTATAGTTCATTGCTGAAGTTTTGCGGGAGACTGTTTTAACAAATGGACGTGACAAAAGTCTATCTCCATTCTCTCTTGATTTTGCCGAAAACAACAGTCACATTTCCCCGTTCGTTTTTAGGGTTCCGTATTTTCTTTTGATGTTTAAACTATATTGATACAAGTGAAGGCAATACTGGCGCGAAAAATATACTTAGCCAAAGTGATAAGTCGAAGTGTAACAAAACTAATTTCCAAATACATTGCTTAGCAAATCACACCAAAAGGAAAATGTCCACGCAAGAAAACCTCCCTTCGACAAACATAATCCTTCGGATAGGTGAAGTTGTGTCACGCAACTAGATCGTTACGCACAAACTTGTTATAAGTTGCAGAATACAGCTAAATTAACACTAAATCTTACAAGTTTTATTGAGAATGATCAAGAAAATTGTATTTCAAATCAAAAGCTAGGATTACTTCGACTAGTTTCAGTCAAATTGATTGAATTTACCAAGCATGTACTATTCAAGATGTTTTTAAACAGTAGCTTATTCTTTGTGTGTTGACTCAGGCTTTTATATATTATTATGTTAGGACCAAAAATCGCCACCGATATTAGCCTTGTAAAGATGCTCGCGTGTGCAGGTGTAGGGACACGCAGGGCATGACAGAAGATGTGCCACTGTCCGGGGTGAAATACCACATAGACATGCGCTCTCCAAGCTGTTACCCCACCTGTGCATGTTCTCCTTACTTCGGCCTACTTGGACCCTCAGTCTATTTAAGGAAGTCTTTAAATAGACTGCGGGTCCAAATAGGTTGCCGGAGGTAGATCATGTCCAGGGGGGAGTTGCTCTGATTGCTCTACATACGAGTCTTTGCGCTGTTATTTCTCCTTTCATAGATTTAAGCGGGCGTCTAAGTAACTTATTAAAGGGGATAATTATCAACACAAATATTTATTTCCATGGGGTCAACAACAAAAATCGCGATTTTTTTGTGTTTCCGTCCAAACTAACGCCCCAACTCGATGCTAATTTGATAATGTATGGAGCAGTACCATTTTTTTTCGTGATTTTGATGTTGACTTATTATTTAATTCTATTTATTTATTTATATCTCAATGTTAATTAACACCGAAATTGGGACTTAAAATTTCGGAATTATTGAGATAAACATACGTAGTTAAGTGTAATTAATAAATGGCCATTGAGAAGTTGATATGATTAGAAGCCACTGTAAGTGGTTAACATTTATAGATAGAAGTCATCGGAAGTGTCTGAAGGTGATCACTTAAACTTAGTAAGATACTAAGTTTAGTAAGATACTAAGTTTAAGTGATTTAGTAAGATACTACGTTTAAGTGATTTCATATTAATCTATTTTTATCAAGATACACCAACCCATCTAGTTAAAAGACAAGAGATCTACTTACAACTATCTTGCCAATCGAATTAATATTTAATCAAAGTAAAGTTTATTGGTACATTTGTCGGGGATATTGCGGCGTATCATAACGCTGCTTGTTTATGCGCCGATAACTTTAGTGATGGCTTGAACACTTATCGATAACAATATCGATAGATACTATAGAGTTACGCGAAAAATATTTAGAATCAAATTAGGACCTTTAAAAGCAGCAGTCAGAAATTTTTATTTTCATGCAAACCGAACCATCTTTAATCGTTTTTTTTTCACAAGCGTACCTACCTATTTTTTTTTTCACCATAGTTTCTAAATAAATATGTTAGCCTATACTTTTTTCAGCTTTATAGAGTCTTATCATAACATAACCTAACATCAATATGACGTATTAAACGTATGGTAATTTGTATCCCGATTTTTGTGTTTCCAAAGGATGATGATTGATTCCTCTTTGACTTAATTCTGAAGTAAAAGCAAATGAAGTTGTGGGCAAAAGCTTATACCTAACTAAACTAACAAAATTGTCTTTATGTTTGTGTCATATCAATGTTATTTTATAACATTTCTATTAAAATCTAAGCACTAATGAACAACTTATGCCGATACGTCGTCAATTACTAAAACCAATCTATATCTTTAAGGACATGTTCTTTACATTTTCATTATATTTTTTACAACACAAAGCACAGATGGCAAACTTATGCCGATATGTTGATCGATATTTACCAATCCCCATCTTTATCTATACAGAAGACTTGTCACGCAAGTTTTTTCGGTATTATTTAAACAAAAACAAAACAGGCCAATTGTTTTTCGATATGTCGACAGTTATCAACCCCCATCTCTATCTGTACAGGACATGTTGCAAGGCGTGCGCCCACGCAGCAGGATTAACTTAACACTAGCTGCAATTTCGAAAGCAATCGATTGGACAAACCACGTCCCACATTGGTAATTGCCAATATGATCGTTAAAATAACGGAGTAACGTTTACAAGTTTTATAACAACTATTTTATGGTTATCGCTGTGTGGAATATTTTTAACGGAGTTCGTTTGTAACGTAACGTATTGACAAAGTCATTTATCTGTAAAGGGAAAGGAGGTTACATTATTTTATGGACCCTAGAGGTCATGTCCACTGTTTCTTTTTCAGTTTTTTTTTCTGGAGTAATAGGTAGGTAACTAAATCATTATGATTCGCCATCTTAAACAATTTTAATGTTTAAATTCAGCTATATTATTTGACGGCAGAAATTTTTAATATCCTGGTAAATTTTATGTGACGAATAAGTTTGAAATATTATTTGTTTTCGTATAGAAAATGTGTCATAGCATCAATGCTATTCTACAAATTATTAAAAAATCCACTACAAACGGATATAAATAATAAACGTTGTTTAGTTTGATCAATTTTCATTTTGTCTCGGGTCTGGATTGTGGTATCTTCGTGATTTCTAATTTCTATGAAAAGTGCTTAATAGGATCTCATTTACATGTAATATTGCCCAATTTTTAGATATAAAAAGAAAACATATAAAAGGTGAACTCAGTTTTTTCTAACCCAGTCACGGACTAGGTACATTTATTAATGAATCTAGAAATAAAAAATAGTTTTTGAAACTCTTGCTTAGTTTACTTACTGGATGAGTTAAACAGTTTTTTTATAAATCCGTTTCTGCTACAAAATCCTTTTATGAAAAATACCCAGTTAACTTGTTGGTTGAATGCTCTAAGCCAGTTAATTACTTAATGACGCAAAATAACGTTATTGTTTTAAAAATAACAGTATTGCGAAGGAGTAATAGGAAACAATATGTAAAATTACTAGTTATACCGTCCTTATCATGAATTCACAAATTACTAGTACTAAATGTTTTAGAAATCCAATACAACATTTAAGGTTTTCCCACCCGTCTTTATTGCGTTCACCATCATAATTTCGATTTCATGCCGAGTAAAAAAACCGGCCAAGTGCGACTCGGACTCGCACACGAGGTTCCGTGCCATTTTCTATAAAAACGGCAAAAAAAATCACATTTGTTGTATGGGAGCCCCGTTAAATATTTATTGTATTCTGTTTTTCAGTATTTGTTGTTATAGCGGAAAAAGAAATACATCATCTGTGAAAATTTCAACTCTCTAACTATCACGGTTCATGAGATACAACCTGGTGACAGACGGACAGCGGAGCCTTAGTAATAGGGTCCCGTTTTACCCTAATGGCCGTACCCTTAGGGTAAAACCTTACCTAACCTAACCCTAAAAAGGTAGTATCAAATGACAGCTGTCAAATTTTGGCGCGATTTTAACGTTTATTAAGATAGTGCATAGTGGCGCACAATTTCCGTAACAGTACTCTAGCATAAGCAAGGGAATTACAATTAAATCAATTTGAATAAAAATTAAAAGATTTAGCAAAGCAAAGAGACATTATATTGTTTTAAACTTTCATGGTCACTAACATTAGAATAGTTTGTTACGAGATTGCTACCATGTACCTTATTTTTGAGTTCCCGACATTTCGGCACTGTTGCAAGCGCCATGATCACGGAGTAACTCAAAAATAAGGTACATGGTAGCAATCTCGTAGCAAAGAGACATGTTAGCAAACACCATTTAATGGTATCTAAATCACTAAAGGAGGTTTATTTAATTGCTAAAGCTTCGTGGTAAATTATTTATTAGTTGTTCATTAACTGTTCGTAGGAATTAAAGTATTTATGAGGGATAATTATTATTTTTTTAGTAGGTTTAGTACTCTAGAACTAATTTGATAAATATTATTAAGAATTAGAAAAATTTCACGGCAACAAAACGACTCAATTGATTTTGATGTAATTTGATAATATAAAATCTAACCTTAAGGGTCATCCATAAGATTAAGTTATTGCCGTATTTAGCTAGGGAATAGAATAAGGAGTAACAAGCTTACAGGTAAGGAAAAGCAGCGGGCGAAACCAAACTGAAGTCTTAGGCATAGCCATAGTAGAATCAGAATATGGCATAGCCAACCAAATTTAAATGTTGACACATCAGATATAATATGTCTCAATTATCTTGTTGAATTACAAACTTAAATATTGAAGTTAACGAACATTTTAAATTGGTTAGCTAATCTTTAAACAGTGTTAAAACTTAATCTCTTTCGAAATAAGGACGTGGTATTTCCAAGTCAAAACAGACTGAGGTCCAAACTAACGCAAGTAATTAAAATACCGAAGCAGTCTTATGGAGTCCCTTGTTTAGATCCTCCAGAACACCTGGAAACTTGGCCCTCAGTTAATTGTGCAAATAATTGGATTGCACTATTTGGCCACTTAAGTGGTGGGCAGGAGTTTTAGTTGATTTGTGTGGTCGGAAGGGTGGTGTAGGTAATTTTCTAACATGTTTGCAACTAAGTTTAGTGATATTCTTTATTGACGACCTTATAGTCTCGAATAACATTATAATTGGCTCAAATTTATTTATTACTGTTTCTTTAGATATAATAACAATCAGTGAAACCTTCCAAACAAAAAAAAACAAAACAAAATTTGACTACCTCCATAATTCTGGCCTGGTTGACTACTACAACCGTTTTTGTCTAGATACGACTAATCGCTAGCACCTACTATTTAGAACAAGAATTATCGATAATAATAAATATAAATATCGATAAATGTAAAAGTGCCTTTTAATATCGATAAATGTAAAAGTGCCTTTTATGGCCAATTGACAGAAATAAATGATTTTCATTTTTTGATTTTTTTGAATAGTTTTTAAAATGCCGTGCAATCACTAGTGAAGATAGGATTTTTTAAATCCTTAAATCAATATAATTCTAGTACACAATCGCCTGACATCCAATTTCCATAACATAATTTCGCTGTAATTAAAACTTCAACTTAATTGCAAAACTAATGAACTGTTACAAAATATCGTATTTACGATGCGCCGGCTTTCCAGGACTAATGAGTTCAACAAATTGACTTCGTAACTTTGTTTGCTTATTGCTACTGCATGTAGAGTTTTTTTTATATGAAAGTTTATTTAGTAAAAAAAAAACTATAATTTTTATGATAGCTACACACGTTATTGAGAGTGCTGCTTGACGCCCCCAGAGATAAAAAAACCTTCTGTTACCTTAAAAACAAGGACTTTAATTCCATACATTAAAACAATGACAGTTGGGTGCTGTACATTTATGTGGGTATACTTTAACTTACCCAAACACCTGTTAAAGCAAAGAATTTAATGATATTAACTCAATTGACTTACACTTGATATTATTTCGTTTGTCTTCGACACAAAAAGAAGAGGAATAATTTATTACAAAATGATGTCAAAAATTAACCATAATAGTCGCGATACTTAAATTGTTTATTCATCATCAACACTGCTGGACGTAAGCTACCAAAAAGCGCCAAAAAGCACGATCTCCCGCTTTTTATCTGCCATCCAGCCATTTTCTATTAAATATTAAGTACTTAGTATCAACCAAATTAATATTAGGTATTTTGCTTCTGTTACAATTACTATTTCTTCCAGGAACACCCTGTCTAGCTTGCAAACGGGAGTTCCATAGGGAATACGGGAAAAGTTTCCCGGGAAGACTGCCCGAGGCCCGGACGTCCGAGTTCGCCCAATTACAAACCAACAAGACCGTAGGATGTATTATTAAAAATTCAAATATATCTTGAACTCGCTTTTAAAGATGGCGAAGCAGAAAAGGAATCGCTATAGTTAGGAAAGTTTTATCACTATCTCCGTGGCCGAGACGCGAGCACGCCGGACTTGGCGTCGCCATCTCTGAAGTTCCGGGTTGGATTCCCGGTCGGGTCAATGTAGAAAAATAACTTTTCTATATTGGCTCGGGTCTGGGTGTTGTGGTACCGTCGTTGTTTCTGATTTCTATTACACAAGTGCTTCAGCTACTTACCATAGGATCAGAGCAATGTATGTGATACTGTCCAATATATTTAAAAAAATCTACGAACCCCTTCCAAACGGACTGGCCTTTTCCGAAGGATTATTTATTAATTAATTGTGATGACTATGGCGGCAAAATAACTGTTAGAAATACTTAAGTACGTTCATAAACATCCATAATTAAGGTACAAATACCTACTCGTGGTCATCACACAAACAATTGTTTCTTGCGGAATTCGGACACCCGCAACTGTCAGTAATATTACCGTGGCCAGCGCATGCTAGCCCTGCATGCGCAACACGATAAAATTTTGTCGTGGCATTTTATCGACTTTTGACGTTCGACGAACAAAGAAAAAACCAAAATATCATACAATGCTGTGTTATAACGTAAAAATAAGTAGCTACGAAGAACGGAGGCTACGGAGACCCTGAAAATATTAAGAAAAAGGATTCGAGACGTCTGTAATTAGGGAAAACGACAAATATCGTCGAAGACAAAATTTGTCTTGTCTATCGATAAAATAACCGACGCGCGAATGCTAGCCCTGCAGGCTTTGCCAGTCCGAAATGCGAGCCAGCCAGACGATAAAAATTTGGTTATTTCAATTAAACTAATTTGGACTACGAAAAAAATGCAAAGTTTTCAACGTTAGCCTGAATGATTTAGTCAGACCTTAAACTATTATACGACTGTAAGAATAATATGATTTGATTTTCTGTCATTAATTAACCTACGCTAAAAGAGAAAACTTCTTAAGTCATTTTTGTCCTTTAGTCCTTAAAGACCTTAACTTCAAACAACTTTATAATATAAAACATCTAATAATACTTCTGTCTAATACATCTGTTTGTTCATCATGATAAACGATAAAAACTTAATGCAATATTAGAATAGTTTGTTACGGGATTGCTACCATGTACCTTATTTTTGAGTTCCCGATATTTCGGCACTGTTGCAAGCGCCATGATCACGGAGTAACTGAAGATCTTGCGGGTAAGTTGTTAAGGGCAAACAAGAATGGTCAGGGAAGCGATTGAAATTACAAAGTACAAAAATTTCAATCGCGAGGATGGGTTTAAATTGTCAAGTGTCTGGAATCCAGTGATTCGTATGTGCAAAAACCGGAAAAAACAACAAACTGCTGTTTCGCGGTCAGATACTGTTAGTGTTGTGTGTCGAGAACAGGTGCGAGAAAATAGTGAGTTTGTAGACAATGGTACCGACGCGTGCAATAAAAGACAGCGAAAGAGGGTAGACCGAGATGTTTGCCCTTAACAACTTATCCGCAAGATCTTCAGTTACTCCGTGATCATGGCGCTTGCAACAGTGCCGAAATATCGGGAACTCAAAAATAAGGTACATGGTAGCAATCCCGTAACAAACTATTCTAATGTTAGTGACCATGAAAGTTTAAAACAATATATTAATGCAATATTTTTAGAAGACGCGCTAAAAACTTAAGCTAATTAACGTTAAAAAGTTTCCCCGACTGTCGTCGCAAAAAGATTTCAATCACAATATTCTCTTTGACTCGGAATCTTATCTTTCACGGTACGTTACACCTTTTAAGGGATCTTGAGTCGCTCATAATAATCTGGAAAGTTTATTCTACAAGTACAGTTTATGACTTTTCAGATGCAACCTTTCAGTTAGATTTGGCGTTTTCAACGATATTACCTATTTTATTTTTGCGCTGTTATCAATTTAATTTTCATTGCAGTCAGTCAATGTTCAGTTTCAATAACCTATCTTTCCTACCGGGGCAACGCCCGTTCCTAGACGACGCTTGATGTATATTTGAAGTGTTTGCCTACACTGTAATGCTGGGGCTTCACCTGCGTGACGCCTAACGTTTAAAAAACGGCATGATTAGCGTTAACTGAATTAAAGTATTAAGCTACGCGCTAAGTGCGTGGCCACACTTATTTGACGTTTGATTCTAGCGTCTAGCGACTTAGTTAGCGTGTGATCTGTGAGTGTGTCTTTAAAATAATAAAAAAACGCTTCCAATAACTCAATACTTCTCTCATTTTGACTACTCCATCCTAACTTAATAACTATGCACTTTAAAATTTATTTTATAAAGAGTTTTTGAATGTGACCGTGTTTTAACATGTTTAGTATAGTAGGTGTAGCCACAACAACGCACTAAACGCCCGCTTAATCCCTTTGATGTGTCAAAAGTTACCGCCGTCCGAGCTATCGCCTAACGTCTAATGTTATTGAAGCAAATAAGCGCACAAAGACCGGCCACATCCTGCGTACTACGTCAAATAGAGCATTAACAAACGACATTAGACGCAGGTGAAGCCCCAGCCTAACTCTAAGACAGAAAACAAACAAGATCAATTTACCCATTGCTACACATTGTGACATTGTTATCAAAAAGTGTAGCTTTTCCTATGAAGTTTTCTAACGCTGTCTAGCAAGTACCAAATATTAATCCGTGGATAGATTAATAAAATCCCGCGGTGCTGGGATGCAAACTCGTAACTTCAGTCATAACTCACTCCGTCTATGGAGCTAGCACCAAGCTCAATTTTAATAATAACCTTTCAAATTCTTATTTGTACTCTGAGCTTTAATATGAACTGTCGGGATAATTACGACAAAGTCAACTAAACAGACGTCAATCTCAACCAATTGCCTCCAAAATTGGGTCAGAGACCCGAACGAGAGTAAATGTAAAGCTAATATCTAGTGAAAACCGCTTTTACGCTCACTTTTGTGCAACGCGAAAATGATTGAAACGTTTTGATAGTAATGGATGATTATAATTTGGTTAGACGTTGGACACTTAACGGTAATAAATGCAAAGAACATTATCTCTTTACTGTTTGCGATATTTATAAGTAACTAGATGACCCAGCGAACTTCGTACTTCCTCAGAATTGAATAATGTGACAAAACCCCGGTTTGACTGGTAACAACAGTTTGTGCTTATGGGATATAAAAAAACCGGCCAAGTGCGAGTCGGACATGCGCACGAAGGGTTCCGTACCATTTTCGATAAAAACGGCAAAAAATCACGTTTGTCGTATGGGAGCCCCCTTAAGTAAGTAGGTATTTGTTGTTATAGCGGCAACAGAAATACATCATCTGTGTAAATTTCAACTCTCTAGCTATCACGGTTCATGAGATCCAGCCTGGTGACAGACAGGCAGACAGACGGACAGCGGAGCCTTAGTAATAGGATCCCGTTTTACCCTTTGGGTACGGAACCCTAAGAACTTTGTGAATTCCTGACATTCGAATGGAAATACAATATTTTGACACAATCGTGCTGATCTAGCAGCGGCATCCAACCTTTACCAGGTCGTCTGTCCACCTTAACACATTAAACAAGACTATTTTGTAAATTAATTAAAAATTATAAAACAATCCGACCTCCGTAGCCGAGAGGCGAGCACGCCGGACTTTAAATGGCGCCGGCGCCGCCATCTCTGAGGTTCCGGGTTCGATCCCCGGTCGGGTTAATATAGAAAACGAACTTTTCTATATTGGCTCAGGTCTGGGTGTTGTGGTACCGTCGTTTTTTCTGATTTCTATAGCACAAGTGCTTTAGATACTTACCTTAGGATCAGAGCAATGTATGTGATGTTGTCCAATATTTATATTAAAAAAAAAACAAAGAACATAATTAACCGTTATTACATTTCTAAATAGCACACATTTATCCAACCTCATAATAACCAGTCCCCTCAAGAAATCCTCCTCAAATATTAGTTTCAATTAGTGCAGTCGTAGGGGGACGTCAGACAAATGTTGACGGATTGGTGACACCGTAGACGCCAAGACGTAAATGAATAGTGACTATCTCTTAACATTAATTTAGATCAGTTTGGATAGTGTGATAAGTAATAGTAGTGGTAAGAGGTACTTGTAGCTCAGAGGCAGCAGTGATCACTAAAGTTAAGCAACCCTCGCCGTGGTTGTAAGAAGATGGGTGACCAATCACCATTAGAAACAAATAAGTCAATTTCACGACCTCCGTAGTGGAGAGGCGACGCCGGACTTGGCGTCGCCATCTCTAAGGTCCCGGGTTCGATTCCCGGTCGGGTCAATGTAGAAAATGATTTTTTCTATGAATTGTCTCGTTTGAGTATTGTGGTACTGTCGTTGTTTCTGATTTCTATACCACAAATGCTTTAGCTTCTTACCTTAGGATCAGAGCGTTGTATGAATTTTTGTCCAATATTTATTTATTTATATTAATTATCTTTCATCTTTGAAGAGACAAATATAGGTAAGGTATAATCGAAGTCAAATGGTTAAACAAACTTTATGGATTCCTTCACAGCAGCAAACCAAAAACGATGTTTTATTATTTTAAGTGAACTCGAGTTTTTTTCCCTTACTAATAAACCCAACTCTAGATAAAATATTAGCAGTTAAATTTGTATCCGTGTGTAGAATTACACTAGCATTAGAAAAAGATAGGTACGAAAGAAAAACGTAAATAAGTTCCTGTTTACATTTTTCACAGACTAAAAAAGCTTTTGCACTAGTGCTTATTCCCGGCAAGGATTAAAATAAGAGAAAAATGAGATCACAGTAAAATAAACACTAAAAACTCGTGAACTCGGCGAAACGATGAGAGAGAAAATTTCTTTACGACTTCTGAACGTTTGTTATTTTTAGGGTTACAGGCTCAATTTCATTTAAACCTAGAAGATGCCGTGTTACTTGTCTGTTTGACTACTGTCCTCTCTTTGAATGGTAAAGGGCTAATACTTTCTTTTGAAAAGAAAAAACACGATTAGGGCCTACTTCACAATGTATGAAAGTTCTGTGTTATCATATTTAACTTATCTGAAAGATAAACACAATTTTTGCGTTTCAAGATCGTCAGAAAGCGCTATATGACACATCAAGTTCATGAACTTTTATCCTTCACGTAATTTATCTATTACATAGCTATTTGGAATTAACTGCACATTGTAAAACAGGGGGGTAACCATGAACTCTTAAAACAATCTCATATCTGTCAAATCTGGTCAAATCTGTCAAATTTCGAATGTAATGACGTACGAAATTGACAGATTTGAGAATGTTTTAGGAGTTCATGGTTACCCCGCAGGTCGTTAATGCCTTTGTCAAACCTAGTCTGCGACAGATATGTACTTAAAGGCATAACCTATAGTCATATTTTAGAATATAGATATAACAGTTAATTCATTCTGCTAGTTTCCTATTTCAACAATCACAGCATTTCCCTTTACGAAACTAGGCAGTGGGTTTGTGACAATTGTTCACTATACAAGAGAAACAAATCACAGGATAAAAATACAGTTAGAATGTTATAATTTTTCTAGACAAACTTCTGGTAAAAGGCAGCTGAATTAAAATAAAATAGTCTAGTCAATTTTAACAACTAAGCCTGATATGATAACATTGTCTTAAAATAAAAATCGAATCTCAAACTAGCATTTTATCCAGAACCGAACACGCGCTATTAAATTTCACCCCTGTCCATTTTCTTTTCGTTTTTCCACGTCTGCGAGAACTCTCAACAACGGTCTAATTAAACACGGCTTAAGACTTTAATGACTTCTTGTGATTTTTCTAGATGCCTACTACGTTTATTAAGGCGTAACACAGTTTAACTTGTCTGGAAAGTTTTTGCGGTAGTATGACGATTACAACTTTACCCCTGGGAGGTTAGGTAAAACGAAGTTGAATTTGGTAGATCTTAAGGTTTGAACCTTTGAATGCCTTTTTGATTATTCGTAGTTTAAGGTCTAACAAACGTTCCTGCCGTCTTATAATTTAAGTCAAGATTTACGTTATTAAAATCTTATATTAAAAGTTGGTAGGTGTTATTATAAAACAATAATAAAATAAACTAATAAATAGTTATATTTAAAACTAAATTTTATTCAGTAACTTATCACACCAAGAAACACAAGCAGTAAAAGGCTCTTTAGTAAAACGATCTTAAAATTAGGACCAAGACCTATTCAGATTACTAAAACGAAATAAAGTATTATTTTTTAACTGTATAACGCGCCTAGTGAGATCCCTTTATTTTTCATCTTAATGACTATTTTGCGATAGGAGTTTTAAATTAAATAGCAAAGTTTATTTGAAGTTCAAAGCAAACTTCAAACAGTAATAACGCGCTAGCAGTTACGCAAGTCAAACATCAGTAACTGTTGCGCCTAGTTGAGTTTATACGTAATAGTGCATACTACGTGAGTTTGCCGGGAGCTAAACCGTAGGCACTATTCAACTTGTCTAATAAAGAGATACTTTTAATAGATTAAAATTATAATTATTTTATTGTCTTATGTTCCTACTCAAATTACTCATAATTATCGACTAGCACAGCATTTCCCGAATTCGATACCCAGCCAAGGCAATTTAGCAAACGGCTAATTTAAATCTAGAGCTAAAGTTTTATGTTTCATTAACTAATAAAATGTGTGAAATTACATTAATAAGAAGGAAAAAGAGGGAATAGTCTTTTAGCTTAAATATAGGACCGTTATTTATTCCTTTAAAAAGCATAATTTGGATTATTAATATAACTTGGCAGTTGGCATCTATTCACTAGATTCTTTTGTCGGCAAAATCTACAACCGTAAATGCACTTCCCATGGAAATTGGCTCATTTTCACGTTTTAATTTTGGAGTGTTATATTTATTATCATGAAATATAAATTTATATTTTACTTTCAGGTACACACAACAGAATTACCTATATTCCTGTTTACCTGTATCCGTAAGTACAATTCTACATAAGTTGTCAAACGAAAGGGATCTACGCTAACGACGTTAATTGCTGTATGAAGAAACGAGGAGCCTTCAGCAGTAATACCTCCGTGCTATGGTGCTTAAGTATATTTATTAATGAATTCACCCCCTCAGGTAACAAAAGGCTGTTTCAAAGGCTCCATTGGCTAAGTGAATATTCTGAAACACTCACTATTTTTGCATGAAGTTAAAGTTCAACTAGAAATGGCATATTAGTTTTACGACTTTTTCAAAAAAGAAAATATTTAACAAATCTTATTACTGACTTTGGAAAATTATCTGGTGACTAAAACTATATTTTTAGGACGACTATTTTGAACAATAACTAATTCTGAAAAGAATCTAACGTAGCAACACCGTTTTTTAAAATTAAGATGAAATTTTGAGATTGAAAGACAAACGCGCTACTTTGATGGTAATGTAACGCAACTATTAAATTTCACGATTTCGGTATTGCTCCCATAGTAAAAGTTTTTGTTAATTATTTGATGTGGGTACCTACTTTGCATCAAGATCAACCACTAAGCCTACTCTTTAAAATTTATGCGTCATAATTTACGATTTTGATAGCTTATTCAGAAGTTTAGCACCTCTACTATGAGCGATAAATAGAACGTGGCGGTATTGTTTTACGTCCGTTTTTATTACAAAAACACCATTATAAGGTTGCAGTATGTTCCTGCTATTCTGGTAAACCTCTGCACCTTAGAATGATAAAAAGAAAAATATGAAGATTAGCTCGTATGTTCGGAAAAAAAGAAAACAATTGAACAACACGCCACACATGTGTGCGGGAATGGCGCAAACTGAGTCAGAGATTTAAACTCGAATTAAGTGTAGCACATCCAGTCAATGGCTGTCTATGGCAGTGGCTCGCATAGTTGTTAATATAATTTGCGTCTCTCCCGACTGGAACAATTAGGTTTCGTCTCCTTCTAATTGTAGCTTTAGCAACTTCTATCTTGTTACAATCTCAAATTAAAACAGAAACTAGACTTGGAAAGGAAATAAAAAGATCTGGGTTTGTAAAGATATTCGTTTTCCTACACAAAATAAAAAGAAAAAAAATAAATTTTTCGAAGTCAATTAATTTAACATAATTACTTACTTATTAAGGCACATTCCCCTTCTAATTTATAAATTCTTCGGCAATTGTTTCCTTAATAACTTCATTCTAAAGAATCTTTGCAAATTTTCGACTAATAATTTTATAGATTGGATTTAATTGATTAGGGGAGCTTTTATGATCCTAATTTTTAATTGAAGCTTAATGAAAAGCGTAATACATTTCAGGGGCTTGCATTAAATACAAATCTAACTTAAGAGATTTCTAATTTTCGCAAAATTCAGATTTTGAGTGTAGCATTTTAGTGCTTGTAAAAGCGCTTAGTTTAAGCCTATTTACAGAAATAAATTGGTTTTAATGGTTTTTAATGGTTTTGTAAATGGCGCTTTGGTTAGTAAAGTTAAGCAGATCACGCCACGACTGTGAGTGGATGGGTTTGATTCGGACTATATTATTTATTGACATTAATTTATTACAAGCATCTCCGTGCTACGGAAAGAATGTAAAAAGTTGGTCAGGCTCAATATTGCTTGATACTAGTCTTATACGACTCTCAAAGCATAGTCAGAGAACTTGACGGGTTGATAGCATCTGTCATATTTAGTCACTGGCCTTACTTCCCCCTTCACCAACTACCAACCAGCACTTAGCCCGCGTGGTATAATACGGCCCAAACAACCTCATAGTAAGGTGAGGCCCTGTGCCTTGCATTGGGACGTACCTAAAGGTATAAGCATAGTTTACTTTATGGCTTATTTAAATAAATGAATTATAGAGTTACGTTTTATTTTACTTTATTTTAAACACATACAATAAAGCACATAGTTCCTACAGCTGTGCCACCAAGGGCTGCAGCTGAAAATGAACGCTGCAGTTTCCTGCAGCACACGCTGAGCTGGTGCCCATTAAAACATAAATCAATATGCTGACATTTATGTAATCTTTTTTGTAATTGTGTTTTCCGGAATTATATTTGTTTTTTGTCTATATTCTTTGTAAAAATATGTACTTATTTTACCTCTGTAGTGTGCTGTAATTTCTAAGTTGTGTATCTAGTAAAAGTATTCTCTCTCTCTTACACACACACACACACACACACACACACACACACACACACACACACACACACACACACACATCGTAATGCTGAAAACTAGCCCAGAACCCAAAACCTTATCTCCAAGTACAAATATATTCATACATCAGTAACAATTGAAATTGAATCGCTAATCTTGAATAGGTGCTAGTGATTAATTATGCCATATTAATTAATCGTGACGGAGCGTAGATTACCGAGGCCCGTGTACGTGGATTACCGGATCCATCAGACGACAATTAGGTCTATTGAAATGACGGTAATGAGTATACGTCACAACATATTAACGCATGTGTGTTGTCATTCAGAGATTATTGTCGAGTGTTCGTCAACTGTTTTGCGCGCTGTATAATAATGCTGTCCATGTTGCGGAAGATCACACTGAGATAATCATTTAAACTTTTGAGTTGCATTATAACTAAAACTTATAATATTTTATTCATTAAGGAAACATACAGCATTACAATATTACTTAGAGTTAGAATTAAATTAAATTATACATTACAAGGCAACAGTTCAAGTGGATTTTAGGAGACGGCGAAACTTCGCCATAGGCTCGTGAAAAATGTCTACGTGACTGTAGGATGCATTATATTTATTTGTGGCTCTTATAATAAAACTATTTGCTATACTTAGACCGAAAAACGGGAGCAACAAAAGTGTCAATAGTACTACTACATACTATAGTACGTCGCGTTTAGACCCGTTATTATAAGTTTGAATCACACTGAGAGTCACACCGGCAACTTAAAACAGGTATACACGAAAGAAGGGAAAGAAAATCGCCCTGATTTTCCGAAGTCAGAGCTTATTGGTAGCTGGCTCCTTTCAAGAACACGTCGCAAAAAATCGGATCAATGATATTAAGATTTGATTTACCTATTATCAATTATTATATTATTATTATTTACTCTAGCTTGTCAATTATTTTGACTAAATTCATGATAGCTATTATATACTAGATACTATTATTACCGATAACAAACAAAAAAACCTTTACAACTTTGGTTTGCCGTTTTGCGTAGAACCATTATTTAAAGCATTATATTTTATTTTATATGTATTGTATTCTAATTTGGTAACTTACGCAAACATATTCAATAAAGTTACAAACATTTAGTCTACCTCTTCGTTTTATGGCTTCAAATTACACCTAATAGTCGGCTAAATACCTTAGTAATCATGAATTTTAATGGCATTGGTATGCAAAGTAGACATCGCCCCGAACTTAACTACTAGTGGACGTAGCACTTGACATCAGAAGGGGTAGAACGTAGGATGTAATCACATAACTATCTCTTTCACAGTCGGTTAAGGGGAAGCAATCATTGAAAGTTAATACAATAGTGTTGATGGTAAGTAGAGGGATGAGGGGCTTTTCAAGGATTTGGAAGACAAAAGAGCAATATAATAGATAGGAGTTCAAATTGTTTGCTGTAAATGTAAATTCTCTGGGGGGTAACTATGAATTCTTAAAACAATCTCAAATCTGTCAAATCTTCGAAATTCGTACGTCATCATTACGTACGAAATTTGTTTCATAAACAATTTCAAATCTGTTAAATCTTGTCAAATCTGTCAAATTTCGAACCTAATTAGAGATTGTTTTATGAAACAAATTTCGTACGTAATGATGACGTACGAAATTGACAGATGGTCATGGTTACCCCGCCGGTATTTTTAAAAATAAACAAAACAAGTAGGACGAAGTTGATATTGAAGATGTCATCAGTGCAGTGACCAAATAAATGGATTTTTAAATTCTTCCATTTTTCCTTTGCCTCATTTCTAGTTTCATTTAAAAAATAAATAAGATCAAGATTTGGTTATTCTGGTTTTAAATATATTGGAAGCGACAGTCATGACTTCTGCAACCTTTAGACAGAGAAAAAAACATGACCAAAGAATTAGTAATTGCGTCGTTAAAATATTAAATGTAAGAATTTGATCTGGAATAAAAATATATTAAAGATCCTCCACTATGATTGCAAAAATATAAAAATGAATAAAAAATATTTCTTTAAGTAAAATACTTGTAAGGTTGCAGGAAGCCGCTGGATGCAGGCCGCTTCCAACCAGACAATATGAAAGTCACTGGGGGAGGCCTATGTTCAGCGGTGGACGTCCTGTGTTTGAAATGATGATGATGATGATGGTGATAAAGTAAAATACTTACTTTCCTCGAAAAAAGTGTGACTTGATTTTGATGATACTAAACAATCATATCGATTATATTGGTATACAATTTAGAATTAATCCTCTATTGTAAACCGTGTGTTACGGTTTTATAACTTGAAATATTTTCTTTCGATTCTCGAAATGTATCTACTTTATTGAATGAGCATGAAAATTATTAACTATTAGACATAAGACCCTACCTTACATGGGTCAGATAGATAAATAATATCTTAGGTTTATCCATCATATGTTTTATAATATTTTTTAAGGATAGACATTTATGGTTACTAAATTTTAACGATTATACATTCTATACAGTTGATTTAACAAATATTTTCTTTTATTAGCCTCAAAGGTTCAATAATTTGAATGCTGATCTCTAAAACAGTTTCCCTTGTATATGCATAGCGATAGTTGCAAAGTGGGCCAAACCAAACGGTTTACGGGATGGCTCGCTGCCTCGCTCATGGTTTTACAACATATTTATCGTTTTATGGAGCAATGGTGTTTGTTTTATGATAATTTTAGCATGGAATATACGTGGACGACATATTGGCTTTTTATGTTCAAAGAGGGTCAGAGAATAAAAGTCGAATCCAATTCAAATTTATGGATCGCCTTTGAAACATTTTTGGAACAACAAACGCGATTTGTAAAGAAATTGGTTGAAATATACGTCAAATATGATAGACATTGATACAAATAGTAGCTACACAATGTTTTTTTTTTGTTTTTTATTGTTGTTGACGAATTCAAAACTACAGGGAACAACGAAAATAGTATCATGTGAATATTAATATTTTGAGTCTGGAGATATTTTTTTGAGATTTCGATATTGGTGTTACAGGAAAATATATTTATTATTATTATATTTATTGCTTGCGTTAAATTACAAATCACAATTTTAATAAGTTATATGTATTCATAACAATGCAGTTATAAATATTAATACTCAATAAAATGATTGCTTAGTAAGAACCAGTAAAAACATAAGCATTTCAGAAGGAAAATTCTTCAGAAAAGTTAACCAGCTACTTTATAATTCTTGCAAGGACCTTGAACTTGACATTTACAAGAATATAAACACCTTCTCAAGACCGTCTATTTTCTCAAACTGTTTACTTAACTATTTAAACGTAATAATCATCATCTTTGTACTTAGTATCCTTTTCATATCACCCGCGGGTGCTCTCACCAAAACAGGGTTAGGTTATGTGAGGTGATAACCCTTTATGCATTTGGGACCAAATTTGGCAGTAATGGACTTACATGTTATGTTTATATTATTATCGCTAATGATAATTCATGTAATTATGTTGAAGAGTTCTGAAATGGTTATAAAATGAAATGCCAACGTTTAGTCTCTTAATGATGCATTACCTTACATAGGGTATACCTTTTTTGGGCTTTCAATTGTTATCAAAATATGTAAATTTGTGTTATTTTCAGTCATTCATATAGCTATTTAATTAGACGGATAGATAGATATTGTAGAACTGACGGCCGATGGGGCAGAAAGGTTCTGGATCGGAGGCCACGTACCGGCAAGCGCAGCGTTGGACGTCCACCCACAAGGTGGACAGGCGACCTGGTAAAGGTTGCAGGAAGCCGCTGGATACAGGTCGCTTCCAACCGGCCGTGTTCTGTGGCTGAAATGATAATGATGACGATTGATATAGTTTCGTAAATAGATCTTACGTGATAGAATTGTAACTGACAACTCATGGATATAAGGCGCGACTCCTACCACCTCCTCTGCATTTTAATACATTTTATAATTTTACTACATATAATCATGATTCACATTCCGACCATATTTAGTGACATTTATCACGAGCATCTCCGTGCTTCGGAAGGCACGTTAAAAGTTGGTCCCGGCCAATATCGCTTGATATTGGTCGTGAAGCCTAGTCAGAGGCCTTAAGGCGGCTTGATAACATCTGACAGTAAGGTTTAGTCACTGGCCTTACAACACCCCTCCACCAATCCGCACCGGGCCCGCGTGGTGGAGTATGGCCCAAACCACCTCATAGTTGAGGTGAGGCAGTGGGACGTATATAGGCATACTTTACTTTTTTTTTAAATCATGATTATGAATGACATCGCTTGAACATTGAAGTCTAAAGTTAATCCATAACTCTACGCCAGCAAAGTTAGACTATTATCCAAAAACATTACAGTGTTTGGAATTGAAACTCAAATTGAGCGGGGCCTGAGGCGGTTTATAGTAACGTTAACTGCACCAGTCAAATATTTCCGCGTATTTGGCAGGAGTTCCGTAACGTAACGTTATGAATGTTATCCACTAACTATCGCTTTGCTTTGGAACCAGGAGGCGTATTTTTGCACGATGAATACTAAAAACATATTTCTTTCTGAATTGAACACTTTTACATGTTTCTGTTTTGTTTTTATATTTATATAGATATATAGATATATCTTTATTGCACACCAAACAAAGAAGTTACAGTTGATATTTACAGAAAGATGTACAATTTAGGCGGTCTTATATACATTGTGGGCTAGCGCCGAACAGAATCAGCGCACTAAACTTTAAAAACTCAAGTGACACAACGAGTTCCTATGAAATTGTATACAATTGTTGGGATTACGTGTGCGAATTGGACTTCTTATGCTTTAAAATATCTCTAGATTCTAGAACAACAACATACAAGTACCTACTACTTCATGTGCAAAGATACCTTGATTTCTTTCAGCAGTATCATAGTATAATAATGAGTACCCCTCGGTGTGCGAGTTTGTCACACACTTGGCCAGTTTTATTCAAATACACCCTGTATATTATTATTTTTAATTTAATCCGGTTCTTTAGCTTCAGAAGTGGATAGCATGCCTTAGCCCATTCTAGCTTTGGGATATTTTGATATACGTACAATCAACAGAGTGTTGAGCTTGTAGCTAAGACTATGTCGCTCTTACGTTCATTACTATAAGAGTGAAATTCCAACATCCTATGTGTTATGGGGAGACTACAATGTTTGTTTGTTTGTTAAACGACCGAAATGAGTTTGTTCGGTAATACTGGTCGTAAGCGGTGATTTTAGTTGGTACAAAATGTTTGCGATGCTGAGATTTATTTGGTTTGATACTTTATACACTTGCAGTCAAATATTCATATTTGTTTTCGAAGTACCGTAGTAAATAATCGAAAACGCAAAGAAAATTATAAAATAAATAATTTTTTGATACATTATTTCCACAATCACACCAATCTTCTATCCCCAAACTAAGCAAAGCTCGTACTATTATTTATAACGATTGCCCGATAAATGAAGTTTTAATTTAAATATAAAGTTACCTCAGGTATTTAATGGAAATTTACATAAAAAAAAATCTACGTGAATTAATTAGGTAATTATTTTCATACATGTATACGTGGTAAAATCTTCACTGCTAAGCTATTGGTTTTTGGAAATGAAATGTTAATTTAAATGAGAATAACGACTACACCTACTCCTACTCCTTAAAAAAGTTGGACCACTTACTGAAGTAATTAGGTCCCCTGTATAACAATTAATACTTTCCAGCATCTAATGTCTTTTTCATTTACTATTAAATTTGATAGAAATATTTACTTATTATGAAATGCCATTCCCATATTCAGGCCAGTGCCATCCTTTGGGAGTGGCCTTTGCTAAATCATATCGGTGTCCCATCTAGGGGTCAAACTGTCTAGGTCCATTCCCACGGGATGGGTTAACGGGGCCGTTAGATCGCGTGTCTCTACTAAAATAGAACAAGGACTTTTTTAATTAGTTGCTTTTTAGGGTTCCGTAGTCCTGACAAGGAACCCTTGTAGTTTCGTCATGTCCGTCTGTCTGTCTGTCTGTCCGTCCGAGGTTTTGCTTGGAGACTGTTCACCCTAGTGAGTTTTCATTTTGTGGAGATATGTATATCAATCACGCCGACAAAACGATTAAATAAAATTTGGAAAAATATTTCTTTTCAGGGTAGTTACATGTAACGTGGGGATGATTTTTTTTCTTCGTTTATCCCATCGTGTGGGATATCGTTGAATAGGTCCCTTAAAAGACTTAGGGGATGCTAAGACAATTTTTTTTAATTTGGGAACCATTTGCGATATATTAAACGTTCCCCCTCCCTAAAAGCTAAACTATTGGCTTGAAAAATCTGGAAAAATTCATGTGTCATTCAATAGTGCTTTTATGAACTTTCAAGGAAAATCATAGCGGTTAAGGTAGACTAGTTAGTTTAAGAGTAATAGTCGTTCAACTTAGTCATTCAAAAAATCCTTAGAGGAAAACATTAAAAGTTACTTAAATGAAGTAATTTCTGAATTATATTGTGGTAACAACGGGCAACTACGGAACCGGTTTACTTCACTAACAATGAGAAGTTTTATTGATAGGCTTTTTATGAAGTTTGACTTGGTCTTTACTACCACACCGGCATATTTAGCGGAACACAAAAAAAGTCCATAATTAAAAAAAATATGGTTTTATTTTAAAATCTACTCACTACACTTATTTTGTTATTTAAAGTTTCATTTGTTTTAATTAAAATGAGAACACATTAAGAACACATTTTGCGAGTAAAGGCTTTTTGTGAAAAATGGTACATTTTTGAACTTTTTATGTAACCGGGAAAAGTGAAAATTGATATTTAAATAACAATTTATTAAATTAGAAAAATGGTGATTAATATCGCGTATTTCCTCCACGTGCTCTTATTAAAGTTTCTACCCGTCTAGGCATACTGAGAATGATGTTATCGATGGTCTCCTGGGATAGTCTCCGCCATTCCTCAACTACGGCGATTCGCAGTTCACCCACGTTGGCAGGAGCTGGAATTCTGGACTTAACTTTTCTTTTCAGCAAGTCCCAAACGTGCTCTATTGGGTTCATATCCGGTGATCTCGCCGGCCACTCCATAACAGTGATATTCATATCATTAAGATATGCTTGAGTTACCCGAGCGGTATGCGGCCGAGCATTATCCTGCATAAAAACAAAATCGTCACCGATATATGGGAAAAACGGTACGACATTTTCTTCTAAAACTTCTCTGATATAGCGGTCTGCAGTCAAACTCCCTCTGTCAATCACTACCAAGTCTGTGCGAGCTCCCAAACAAATGCCCGCCCAAACCATTATTGATCCACCACCGTATGCAACTGTAGTTTCAAAATTTGTCTAAATGTATCGTTCTCCTTTGCGTCTGTATATTCTTTGCCTGCCGTCAATTTTATTTAAGAGAATTCTGCACTCATCACTAAACAATACGTTACTCCATTGGTTTGCGTTCCAAATTCGATGTTCCTGAGCAAAAGTCAACCTGTTTCTACGATGATTTACTTCGAGCCTTGGAGCCTTTGCGGGCACAAATGAACCCAAACCAGCTTCTTCGAACCTTCTTCGTACCGTACGCTCACTTACGGTTACACCCCGCACTGCTTCTAACTCATGTCGGGCTTGAACGGCCGTCAAACGGGGGTTCCTACGTACACGAAGCCGAATGAAACGATCATCCCTACTCGAAGTGCGTCTTTTTCTGCCTTGTCCTGCTCTTCTCACATAAGTACCGGTCTCCCTGAACCGTTGGATACTGCGATGGATCGTTGAAACTGGTCGACGAAGATCTCTGGATATCACTCTGTAGGTTTGACCATTTCTTCGCATTTCGAGTGCCCTGGCAATCTTCGTTGGGGCTAAGTCAGGCATAATTCAGTCCTCAACTCCAAAAAGATGCGTTATTAAAAAAAAACTAACAAAAAACAGTATTTCAATGGAATTTTAAATCAAACTCAGAAGGAAGAAATACTCGATGTTCGCTCCAGATAAGGTGTATTTGAATAAAATTAAAGCAATTGAATAAAATTTGATGTTCAGTTGTTTTCTTAATTTGAAATTATTGCTTTTTAAATTAAATGACGTATAAACCAGCCAGCAACCTTATATGATACTGATATCAAACCTTTTTTTATGTTCCGCTAAATATGCCGGTGTGTGTAGTTTACTGATTTTAAATAATGAGAATCTTAATAGCAATTCTTTGAAAGATTAAATGGCCTGTTTCACAGTGTAAGGATAGGTTATGCATATGTTCTGTATAGGCTATTTGTTACTTATCTTTAGGATAATAACTATTTTAACCGACTTCAAAAAAAGGAGGAGGTTCTCAATTCGTCTGAATGTTGTTTTTTTTTTATGATTGTTACGCGATTACGCCGTCAATTATGGACCGATTTCAAAATTTATTTTTTAGTTTGAAAGGGTATACTCCCGAGGTGGTCCTATTTACACCAAGTCAGATTCTGATGATGGGATCGTTGGGAAATTGAGGGCAACCCTCAATTTTTATAGACACCTATAATGTTTTTCATATATTTTCTGACTTAATGCTGATTTTTAGGTCTGGTAATCATCATGTCATGTTGCTGACCTGATGATGGAGGCCACAGAACTCCTTAACGGAGAGGAGTTTGAAGATAATACTGCTTTTTGTCGACAGAACATATTTCGCAGTGTGTTGAGCAGACGTGGAGCTTATGAGGTACCAGACTGCCAATTTTTATTTACTGGGGGCGTACCCGCACACCCAGTAACGAAAAAAAAATTAAAAGTTCCTTTCTTAAATTGACTTGGTATTTAATGCAAGACCTTATCCTATGGTTACTACGACACCAAAATAGCCGCCGCCGCCGCCTGGTTGGAGCGTAGGAAAATCCTTTCCTTAAGACTTACAAATTTTCGTCGAAATATTGACCCAATATAACACTTAAATGAAACTACTTTTACGGATTATTTCGCGATTTATTAACATTTTATTTAACCTGACGTTTCGAACACTTTACAGCGTTCGTGGTCACAGGTAGACTAAGGTGTTATTCGTCTTTACAATATTTTGAAAAAATATAAACTACCGTCACTCAGTTAATATTAATTTGTGTTCCTATCTACGCAAAAAGTGCTAACTGTATCTAGAGGTCTTGCAGTGCGGGGCCTAGCATGGGATTTCGTTAAAACAGGATCCCATGCTGGTGGTATTTTCCAACCATCTTCTCTGTTGAAATTCGGGTGTCTTCTTATTTCAATTGCCTCCCGTAACATGCGAGGAACAAATCGTCGTTCTCTTGCAAGGAGAGGATGCTTTAGGCTGGTCAAATCGTATGAAATGGTTGGGTGTATCTAAGGCATGTTCACACACTGCAGACTTAGTATTCCGTCTATGTTTGATGTCGGCTATATGTTCTTTTACCCGCACGCCTATACTTCGTTTTGTTTGACCGATATAGGAGAGCCCACAGTCACATTCCAGTCTGTACACCCCCGCATCTTGAAGAGGTATGTTGCACTTGACAGGTGGTAAAAATTGCTTAATCTTTTTCGGCGGCTTGAAGTAGGTTTTGATGGAAGCGCGCTTCAAAATGTTTCCAATCTTGTCAGTGACACCCTTCATATATGGTAGTACAGCAGGTTGGCGTTCGACGGTGGAATGCTTGACCCGGGGTCTGGAACGACGTGGTACCGGCAACTGGTTTTCCCGTAGTACCTTCCTGACATGCTGGAGCTCGCCAGCCAGGTGTTGGTCGTCACAGATACCCCTTGCTCTCTGAAACAATGATTTGCCTACGGAAGCCAACTGTCGAGGATGATGGTGAGAGGCACCACTGAGGTATTTATCTGTATGGGTGGCTTTACGAAAAACTGTATGACTAAGAGTATGATCTGGATTCCTAGTAAGTAAAATATCTAAGAAAGCTAGTTTATTGTTTGCCTCAATTTCCATAGTAAATTTGATTTTTGGGTGGATTGAATTTAAATGTTCTAGAAAAGCAGAGACTTGATTGGTGGGTAAAATTGTAAAAGTATCATCTACGTACCGTTTATAGAACCTGGGTGTTATAGGTGATGTGCCTAGAGCTCTGGCCTCGAAGTCCTCCATGAAAATGTCTGCGACAACAGGTGATACTGGAGAGCCCATAGCTACACCATCTACTTGTACATAGAATTCATTGTCCCACAGTAAATATCCCGATGTTAGGCAATGTTCCAATAGTTCTGCATATTCTATAGGCATATCAAGTTCAACTAACTTCCTTTTAGTAATTTCAATGCAGTCCTGTAATGGTAAACTTGTAAATAGGGACTGTACATCAAAACTGACCATAGTTTCATTATCCGCTATGTGTAGGTGTTTAACCTCGCTGATAAAATGGTAGGAATCCTTCACATGTGCTGTAGTTGTTCCTCTTAACCGAGATAGTGATCTAGCTACGTGCTGAGCCAGTCTGTAGGTTGGTGTATCAATCTGACTCACAATAGGACGTAGCGGGACATTTGGTTTGTGTATTTTTGGCAACCCATATAATTTTGGTGGTTTTGCGCACGAAGGTATTAGGTATTGAGCATCTAGACTTAAACTTTCACTATGTTTTCGCACTAAGTCACTGGTTTTCTTTAAAACTTTGTTGGTTTGATCTATTTTAACCCGTTTGTAAGTGGTTTCGTCCGCCAGTAACTGTGACATTTTTTGCTTATAGTCCGATGTGTCCATTACAACCGTTGCGTTTCCTTTGTCCGCACGAAGGATAGTTAATTCTGGTTTAGTTTTTAGGTTTTTAAAGCTATATATTGAGTACGAGAAAGATTTGACTTCGGTACTTTGCTATGTCTTAGGACTGATGATATGTCTTGTCGTAATGCTTCCGAGTCTTCTTTCTTTAAATTATTTTTAACTAAACAATCCTCCACGCTGCATATTATTTCTTCATAAGGAATTTGACGCGGTGTTACGGCAAAATTTAATCCAAATTTGAGTACCTCAATGGTATCGCTATCCAATGTTTGTTTTGATAAATTGACAACTGCCCGATTGTCTGTGGTCGATGTGACGTTTGACGCGTTTCGTTTTACAAGATTTTGGGTTGACATTGACAGTTTGTTGTATTTGAAAATCTGTTTTAATTTGCATTCATTATATTTTGAAGACTCGCGTCTATTTAGTATTAGAATGCATTCATCAAAATCTAGTTGGGACAGTTGTAATTTTAAATCCTGACACAAACTTTCGATGGTGGTATTCAAATAGATAAGGTCGGAATGGTGTTGATGTATGAGATGACGGAGCAATTTTTGACTTGCCTGGTTTAAGATCTTCGCGCTCCCGCGTATGTCTCTCTTCGGTGTTATTTGGACACATCGTGGGATGAGGTTATGGTCTCTGCACCTCTTGAGAAAATTTAAAGATGATAGTTTTCTCGCACGCTTTGTCTTTAGATCTTCCAACCGGCGAATTTTATTTGCGGTTTCCAGTCCGTACTGGTTCACATACTGTTGTCTTTTATTTACGCGAACACGATACATTTAAATGAAACTACTTTTACGGATTATTTCGCGATTTATTAACATTTTATTTAACCTGACGTTTCGAACACTTTACAGCGTTCGTGGTCACAGGTAGACTAAGGTGTTATTCGTCTTTACAATATTTTGAAAAAATATAAACTACCGTCACTCAGTTAATATTAATTTGTGTTCCTATCTACGCAAAAAGTGCTAACTGTATCTAGAGGTCTTGCAGTGCGGGGCCTAGCATGGGATTTCGTTAAAACAGGATCCCATGCTGGTGGTATTTTCCAACCATCTTCTCTGTTGAAATTCGGGTGTCTTCTTATTTCAATTGCCTCCCGTAACATGCGAGGAACAAATCGTCGTTCTCTTGCAAGGAGAGGATGCTTTAGGCTGGTCAAATCGTATGAAATGGTTGGGTGTATCTAAGGCATGTTCACACACTGCAGACTTAGTATTCCGTCTATGTTTGATGTCGGCTATATGTTCTTTTACCCGCACGCCTATACTTCGTTTTGTTTGACCGATATAGGAGAGCCCACAGTCACATTCCAGTCTGTACACCCCCGCATCTTGAAGAGGTATGTTGCACTTGACAGGTGGTAAAAATTGGTTAATCTTTTTCGGCGGCTTGAAGTAGGTTTTGATTGAAGCGCGCTTCAAAATGTTTCCAATCTTGTCAGTGACACCCTTCATATATGGTAGTACAGCAGGTTGGCGTTCGACGGTGGAATGCTTGACCCGGGGTCTGGAACGACGTGGTACCGGCAACTGGTTTTCCCGTAGTACCTTCCTGACATGCTGGAGCTCGCCAGCCAGGTGTTGGTCGTCACAGATACCCCTTGCTCTCTGAAACAATGATTTGCCTACGGTAGCCAACTGTTGAGGATGATGGTGAGAGGCACCACTGAGGTATTTATCTGTATGGGTGGCTTTACGAAAATATAACACCTTATTTTTATCATACCATTCGATGGGGGGTCCAGGGAGGACCTACATTAGCTAAGGCTACTTTGCTGTTAAGTCATTTTTGGCGGAGTTGGAAGGTTAAAACTGAAGCTTATTTTAAAGGCGTCTGGGACTTGAAATAAAGTTCGTCGAAAAATTGATCATTAATAGCACCATATTTTTATTATACCAATGGGTGGGTGGTCTACAGAAGAACAACATTTGTCTAGGGCACTTTGCTGTAAAGTCATTTTTGGCGGAGTTAGGAGGGGGTAAGTAGAGGATTTAACACTTAAAATTGTGAAATAAAATAAGTTTAATAAAATACTAGTCAATGCGAATGAACACATTTTATCTCTCGATGGCTGGCACCGACTCCAATTAGAACTGATTAGGTATGTTTTAGTCAATATTATTTTTCGCTTTTTAGTTTAATTTTGAAGTCGGTTTTTAGTTTTTTATTAAACATATTTTATTGCGTTTCACGACCGTCAAAAGGCACTTTTATCCTCTACATATTTTTATCTGTTTCGTATCTATTTAGCACTTTATCTGTACATTGTGAAACATGCCCTAAGTCTTGCTGTGAATGCTATTCTACAGTAAAGGCTTTCTTATAGCTGGATCTTAAAATATGTTATTTTTAGTCTTAATCTTGCCGTAAAATTTATTGTTTTATGTTTTGCACTACAAGAATTTGACTATGCCAATTCCTAATATTTATCGTTTACTTGTGTCTTCTTGTAAGCCAAAGAGACATGAATTTAACCAAATTGAAAACATAAAAACGGGATATAAATATTCTATGTGTAGGACTAAAATCTGTATCCAGTGTTCCAATAGCACTTTCCGTTTTACCACTAAAACGTGATTAAGTAACAAACATCTCAACATACAAACATTAACATTCATGAGTATATCAAAAATATTATTAAGATCTATAGTTTTTTTTTACTCATCAAAATTGATATTCTGTAGACAAATTACTTACGTAATCGATATTCTGTAGCTAAATGCTACATGATAGTGGCTATTTCCTTTATTTGATTTTATTATTTTCAACTATTTTCACTAAATTAATATTGTTAAAGAGGGGCAAACAAAATGTCCGACACAAGAAAGCTAGCTCTTGGCAACGGCGACGAATTTAATCAAAAAGAAAAACACAACTAAAGAAAAATGTCCACTGGAATAAATCGTACAACTCGCTACGTGATTCCAAACCAAGTTGTTTGTTTGCTTAATTGGGAACATACAATTGGGGATTTTGGGAAAAATACTAGTTTAGAACATTTATACCTCAAATTGGGATTGATATTTTTATCGCTTTCTGGGTATTATCATCATCATTTTAAATATGATTGTCAACTGCTGGACATAGGCCTCTTCCAATGACATCCAGATTCGTCGGTGGGAAGTGGCCTGCATCCGGCGGCTTCCTGCAACCTTTACAAGATCAAGATAATATAATAACACTTCTAAAAAATCGAACGCATCGTGTTACCAGGTCGTCTGTCCACCTTGAGGTCTGTGGTGGATGTCTTACGCTACGCTTGCCGGTACGTGAACTCCATTCTAAAAAAATGCCACCTTTGAAGTTTTTTCTCATAGTAAAAGTAAGTACAAAATAATATTATTCGTAAAAATGTTGTTGCTGTGTACATTACCATCAAGGTAGAGCGATAAGTTGAAAAGAGTCTTTTTTACAATTTAAATGTGAACCCCATAGCAAGAGATGTTAGTAGTAATTTACATATTCACCTCCTTAAATACAGAAGATTAATATTCTACACTACATGTTTATTGTAAATTACACAACACTCGTTGGTTTAATTAAATTAAGAATTAAAAAAGTCCCCTCTCTAACATTGTTGATTCCAAAAATGACAAGAATGAACCTTTCTTTAGACTGTTTTTATCCTAAGCCCGTATCGACTGGAACCAGTTGCAAGTTATGTAACATTACCATAACACAAGCTATAATAAAGGCAGACGCAGGTGGTTCGAAGCCAGAGGCCGACACTTTCGAAGTTACACCTATATTTTGTAAGCAAGATGAGATTATATTGGTCGTAATAAGGCATCGAGCACATGTACAATGTACAGAAAGTTCGGCTAGATTATGCATAAAAATAGTATGCTGAAGTCAGGATATAACGTATATTTTTTTAAATTAAAATACAAATCAAAAAACTTTAGGTCCGGTTTGTATATATATTTTTTCAAAAATGAAATCCGACTCACCATACTATTTCTAGGCATATGTTCACATAGGCTAGTTTTGGCTTGATTGATTTACCATTTACCTTAAAACAATATGTAGGGCAGCAATACAGTTATCTAATATGCAACATGTCATGTTAGTGATTTTTCACTTTAATTGTGATGAAGTTAAATAATAATATGATGTCAAGGATGATTTTTTTGCACATAGGTACTTGGATGAACATATTTTTTTTAAATTTTTAAACTAATTTAAGCTCTTAAGGAAGGGTGATTTTGATAATCTAAAAAAAACATTTTGAGATTCCAATAAGAAATTGTTTATTTAAGAGCACTCTTATGATGCCTCTATCTTAATACATAAAATGTGATTTGCCTTATTACTTTATCATATTTAGCTGTCTGTAACTTATTTAATACTTTAGTCACTGCTTAATTATGAAATAAGAACCAATAAGCACTGACCTTTTAGCCGTAAAATGTGTATTGGTATATTTTTTGTTAGTTATTCCTTATTATTCGTAAAATCCAGTCTCGCTGCAGCTACCATAAGTCAGTTCATTTAAATGCGGGGTTTCAGCATTTCTCTACGAAAGTGTGGGTCAGAGTCGCTGGGACCGCACTCCTATTGTGCATTGTGACAATGTCACTTTCGAACATATGTGTCTCAGTGAAAGCTGTTATGAGTGGTGAAATATTGCACTATTATACTGAGCAAATGAATCGAGTTTTTAAAATTTTGCTTATGCAATCATCTTCTGTTTGTCTTTGTCTTTCGGTAAGCTCTATATAATTTTATTACTTTAAAATAAACGGCTAAAATTTTAACAAACTAAAATAAAAAGGCACTTTAAAATAAAAGGTAACGATAACGACTATTCAAAGTCGTCCCCTCACAATTCACAAAAAATCCAGACTAGAGGAAATAATTTTAGAAAATCGAGATTAAAACCAAACGGTATGAGGAAAACGGCCGTCCATTTCCCTCGAGCATCAAAAATCGGTATCGGATCTTCTTTATGTGCCCAACGAAACGTTAAATCTCCTTATCTTTGCCGACCAGGTGTAAAACCTGAATTGTTAACTTTGCTATAGCCGATGTTGCAATCACGATCGACCTTGCATTTGTTGTCTCTTTCTTTGCATTAAGATCGTCAGGTGTCTACGTTTCTGCATCGTTAAAAGTGGTGCAGTTATCTTCGGTTGTCCAAGAAAAATGGGGTATAATAATGAAAAAAGGGAATGAATGTGGAAATGATGAAGGGATATTACGGGCATGCGTAGAAGAGTGAGACAGCGATGGCGGATCGAGTGCGGACACCGGCACCGGCGGCTCCCCAGTAGCGGTCCGGTCGCCGTCCGTGCGTCGCGTCTGTAGAGTTCTAAACATTGTCACATATCAAATTTCACGCGAAAAATTTGATATTGTCGATTTGTGAAGTGTCAGAAAGTTCTGCCGGTAATTGTTGTTCCTGTATTTAGTGCTTGGTTCTGTTAGTTTGCGTTACGTGTGTTTTGGTTGCTCAGTGAATATATTTTTTGTGTTTTGTTTCCAGTAGTAGGTAATTTATCTTTGTTTTGTTTTTTTGTTACACTTTTTTAATTGCTTACCTTTTATTTCGTGTGTCCTCAATGATACTGTCAGCAGAGTTTCTTTATCAGTGTTAACTGATAAGAGTTATCAGTGACTATAGACTACTATACTCTATGCACTAGGCATTGCATATTCAAGAATTAGCAATAGTCCCATCCAGATCATGTTTCGTATGCTTTACTTGAGTTAATACTCGTATTGTAGTGTAGTTGTTACAAGTTGTTATTATTATTTGTCTTGCATCATCGTTATTGATGCGTGTGTTCAATAACAAAATATATCAGCATTATTATAAAAAGATAACGATAGGGCCTATTTTTGTTGACCTACTTCAAGGTCTTGAAATTTTGGTCCTTCGGCTCTTAATGTATTTGCAATGCTATATTGCTTATATGAAAATTTTGTGATTTCCTAAAACTTGTTGAATAAAAATAAAATGCCCAAAGGTATTATTGATCCAATTGCAAATATCGTGGGGCTACTATATTGTGAATCACCAAGTGTATGAAATGCGAAAGACAAAGAAGGGATTTGAATACAAGACGAGGGGCCCTTGAAATTGATCGTGTGCTCCCCAGCCTCTGGTTTACCGAACCCCTGGATACCTACTAAACTTAATACGATACAAATTTGATTTGATGATGGCTCTATGGGGACAAGTCTGAACATGTCCTGTATTATGACGAAGTATGGCGATGAGTAATTTTTATCTGTTAAGGAGTAAATTACCTTTGTAAGGATAACACCGGTATAAGCTAAATATTTTCAAGAGTCTTGAGTGTGTTTTATTTTAAATAAGTTGGAGATAATTATAGATTAAACTTTATGTTTTTTAATGGTGGACATAAAATAAACCAATACACATTAGTCAAAATATGTTTCTAATTGATAAAATAATACTGAAGTTTGAAATTTTCCAATAAGCTCCAATAAAAATATTGATACAAAAAATTTTGGGCTCATTTATCTCAAGAGAGCTTGAACAAGCAAAATATCGTTACAACGAGTTGTAATGGTAACAACAACTGCAATTTAATTCAGAAGTCCGACTCGAAAACCGACAACTGGTTTAACAAGATCGTTATCGAACGCGTGCCACATATTTATAACATTATAATACATAGTATCAGCAATATTCGTTACCCATTGGAGCAGTAATTTAGAAATGGTTAGCCCCTTTTTTTTGTCCTTTTGTTGTCCCCATAAGGCGAGGTCGTTGACATTGGCCTTCCCTTTCACATTTCGGATTTGCGCTATTTATCATTGGATCTATAATACATCGTGCTAATCGCATATTTTATTGTCTCCGTTATGATCGTTTTAATCCGATGCAGAAACGATTTTGAACGTACCCATTGTTACGCAGAGGGACAAGGTAATGAGGTTTCTTTTTTTAACGGTTTTGTTTTGACTGAACATGCACAACGATTGGTCAAAATATAGTCAACACCCTACATCTCCCTCCTCTGACCCTCATTTGACCAGCTTTTTGCAACTATTGCTTAAGATCTTGATGCGTTTTTATGCAACCCAGTAGTCAAATTCGTTTCGTAACATTATTCATAAAAAACAAATGTAACGAATTAATTAAAATACTGAGGAACTGATCTTTCAAATAAGGAACAAAAATATTTGTCTTTACTTCAATATTTTTTAATGAAAATATTCTAGAGATTATATTAACCTTAAAGTAAAATAATTTACTCATCTCATGGTTTCAATTTTACACACGGTTATCCAGGCATTACAAAAATATAACCTAATTGTAGAAATACGACTCTACAATACGAAACGAAGGAATTTCGTTTTATTAGGTTCATGACTATATCATTCAGCCTGCAAATTTAGTTATAGCATATGTTTTAACTTATCCTATGTAAATTCCGTCCTACATCTAGGATATTTCAAGAAAACTGTACTTGAGAACAGTATTCTTTAGCATAACAGGATCGGGTGTTTTCTACCTCTTAGTGGGAGGAAGCAGGCTGTTTGCGATGATTATTATGCTAATGTATTCGGTTATCTAATGAAACGTTTCCTGCTTCGTTTAAAGTGCTTAGACTTCGAAAAGAAGTGGTTTCTTTTGAATGAAATAAAGTATCTTTGCGCCATGAGAAAAATGCTACAGCTGTAGAAGCAATAATGTAAGCAATGGTATAGAACACGGTTTTGAATATTAGAAATGCTGCGAAACGATGAATTGTTGGCATTTGTAGCTCTCTTGACTGTATCTACACGACAGAAACCTCTCCCTTTATTTTGAATACCAACCTAAAACATAACGTCATCTTTGCAACACATTACCTGACTAATACCAAACTACTAAAACTCACAGCCAGCATTATTAACAGCTCTTCAAATAAAAATACCTCCACCTTTAACCTCCACGCTTATAGCCAGAAGGCATAACTGCCAACCATAACCATTGACAGTGATCTCAGAGAAGAAAATAATAGATCTCTCGCAATACATTCCAACGCTTTTTACGCCGATGTAAATTGGCCAAAACAATGCTGCCCAGAGCCGGTGCTTGTACCGTTAGAACGTAGAACGGAGTTCGGATTTGAGTTGCATTGGAGGGCAACAGTCTTTGATAACTAACCAGGGCCGGCTTGACTGGTTTAAATACCTCAATATACACGTAATATTAATCATCTACAAGACCAATTCTTCGGTAAATAATATAGTTATAAATTATGCTTGAAAACCTAATTTGGACGCCCTCAAAAAGGTCAACAGTACCTATAAAAAAAGTATATAAAAAAAGAACTGTTGCAGAAGGTCGATGGATTTTCTTTGGAATAACGGTCAACTAGTGACTTAATTTCAGAACTTCAGGAGTAACGATAAGTAGCTGGCTTCGACAGCGAGAAGAAACACTTGAGAAATTTCATCGTGTCACGTGACGTCCTCGGTAGCTTAGTTGGTAAAGCACTTGCCCGGCATGCGATGGGACGTGGGTTCGAGTCCCACCTGAGGTCGATGATTTTTTTCCAAGTGTTATTGATCTTTAATTAAACCTTGCATGGAATTGCTAAAAACAAAAATTCAGGAGTAACAGTTATCACTGGCCCTTTCCTTTGTCTACTTAATATTATTGCCCCCTTCCCTGACCCTGCGTCCGTGCCTTTCTCCCTCTTGCGCAATCGGCCTCCTTTTCGCACGTGTTCTCCATTTCGCAAGCTTGTCCGATGAGACGACTAGTTTACAGGAAACACGCCTTAAATAGCAACCGGTAGCTTGGGTAAGGAAGTCGTCTTTCGCTTATCACTAGTACTACTATTTAGAGTGTTTCTGATAGTTATAAAACTTAGTAGCTATTATAGATTATGATATATTGGCAGAATAACTTAACAAAATATTGATTTAGTTTTGAGCGGAATGTAGTTATTTGCTGTTTGTTTTTTGATTTAAGAGGATGCACCTAAACACCTAACTAAAAGGGACAATAAATGCTGTATTCAATGCTATTCAAGAACAATGGAATCTTTGAACCCGTACAAACATTTGCTTTGAGTACCACTAGTATTTATAATTCATCAAAAAAAAGAAACAAACAAGTTGGCTAGGATTTGTTTATACCTTAAAATACAAACAATATTCATGTTTGTTTAGCCTTTGAAATAAATGAAGAATTGAAAGTAACTTATGGCCTTCACATAATACCTTCATCTTAAGAACCCACGTACGTACTCATTTTATATACAAGTGTAGGTGTACTCGTAATTGATTTATTCCTCAACCTATGGGTATAGAACCTGCTAATGTCTGGTGATTGGCTCATTTATTTGTTTAGTGAGGTGTAGTATGGCAAGAACAAAGAATTGAAATCAGTAATAGTTTAATAGATACACAATAGAATAATCAAAGAATAGAACAATACAACTAGAAACACACACTTAAAAATCATCCTGCATTATTGTAATACTCGCAAAATGTAATAATTATTATTTATGAACTAGGTAATTCATTCATAGTTATTAACCATTAGGAATAACTACTTACCTAGTATATTTAAATTGTGTTGTGTTCTGTTTTTTCTAGAAGTAAGTATTTTTCAAATATCATGTAGATAGAGTCCTTATCATTGCAAGTAAAATGACCATAGACTTAGCCATCCTTTTTTGAATGATATTGGATTCTGTACCTTTTTCTACGAGTATTTTGCCAATGAAAATTGTTGTGTAGACCTCTTCCGTAGACGTTCCTCTTGTGTAGACGGTATATACCGTTGCAAGCAAATGACCATAGATTTACCCATAGTCTAGCCGAATCATCAGTATCCCATACAGGTCCCAGGGCATTGCACTGACTGAGGAATGCGCCCGGATCGCGCTCGTGGTTACGAAACGTTATGACTAGGCAATCGTGTCTCCGAATACGTAATTATTTCACTTATTTTGTCCAATATTGGCACCCGATTTGAAGGTCTGTTTACACAATGCTTCGTGAATTTCAATCAGAAGTTGAAACTAATACCAAGTTTGATTTGTACGTTTGGGAGTTTTAATTGGGGTTGGCCATTAAATAGATGTTTATATGGGGTTTAGATAAGACAATAACATGACATCTATTTCTGATTTGTAAGTAGCAATCAAACAATACCTAATTCATTTATTCGTCCATCACAGTGGCATCTTCGTCGTATTATTTTTATTTGCTTCGATAAAATGTACGTGTCTTCTAGCAGTTAGTATCTTATTTGTTTTATCGTATTATTTTGCCTTCCTGTCTTCATAATTATTCCTCGTGCTTTAAAAAAATGATAAGAGATCTATTTCAATTTAATTTCAGGCGAACTTACAGTTATTTCTTTAAGTCAAAAGCTCCATTTCAAAATTCAACTCTAATAGTTTTGCTTATTGCGATTCTTGTTTCGTCTTCTCCCCTCATGGCTTTTTAATTACCTCCGTGTACGGAACGGAACATTCGCTAATGTGCAAGGGATGCCTGCTTTCATAAATCAAATCGATAAAATTGAGTGTGAGTCATATAAACTCCGAACTGGTTGGACTCATCTAATTGTATCAATTACATTGAATCTTTTAAAAATAATTTCTGAATTGGTAAAAAGTTGCAAGTAACGAAAAACCTAAGAACTGGTGTTTTTGTTTTATTTCATAGTTATTAAAAATATAATAAATATAGTTTAATAAAAATTTCTACAAATTGTAATTAGCCCGTAAGCTCGGGTCGCGCACACATGTGCGCGGGTCCATTGTTATTCAATTGTTATCTTTTATTGCGAATACAGGTTAAGCCTTAAGAAAAGATCCTCTAAAAACACATCAATCTAGCTTCGCAATTATTATTAACTAATGCTAAAATCATCGTCAAATCACCTCCGGCTATTCCGGAAAGTACAACCGAGCCATTGTTCTAGTGGTCCTTATATTGCGAGTAGCGGTCTTCACAGGCACCGCGTGGCCAAATTCTTAGAATGTCTGCTGAATTCAATTATCCATATACGGCTGTTTTTAATATGCAATAAGAGACGCTTTGTGTTTTGTTGTGCAGTTTTACTGATGACTTTCAACATTTAAAAAATAATTACGCTCTTTATAGTCTTGGATGTTTTACAAAGAGAATCTTACATTATCTATTCGAAGAGAATAACATTGAAAAAGATTTGACTTTTCCTGCCAATATTAAAAAAATGTTATTTAGATATTTTATATCTATAAATAGAAAAGAAGCGCAAATATCGGCTGATACCGAAAAATTTTTAAAAACATTTTCACAGCTCAGCAATTTGTTAAACGAAAAGCAGGGGTAGCAAACGATCTTTAAAAGAAACATCAATCAATACACTTGGGAGTCTAAAGGGCCCAAATCTAAAGTCTTATCTTCCACTCAGCCGCTAGAGTGATGAGAGCGATTCGTCATGTTCCCCTGACCTATTTGAGGGTAGTTTTTTTAAACTCCATAGAAAATTGCTATTATTGCTTAACTATCCGATCTCTATGGTAATCAATAAGTTTTGTGAAGGCTGCTGGATTATCACGGGTTTCATTTTAGATAGGAACCTTGAAAATTTTTTTTTGTATATATTTTACGTTTGTCTGTCTGCACAAAACCAGCATCCTGATTACGATTTTTAATCAGTCAACCCAATGGCCAAGCTTTTAGTTTTTAATTTTTCTTTTCAAAATATCTAGAATATATTGTTTGTGTATTAACACGGATCATTATGTATATCTAGCCGTCATATTTACTCCAGCCAGTGTAATATTTTAATCCAATGTTTTTTTAAATGTCTTTTTTTGCATTTACAATGCAATTATGAATTAAAGATGATTTTGTTTCCCAAATATCTTAGATAGCGAGACAAAATGAGTTAAAAGGCTTAGAAAAATAACAAAATGTGCTATTATACTTTTTTCGGTAGGTGACAATAGATTTTTTGTGCCCTCCCTTAAAACTCAGTGTCACTTTTTGCTTGATTAATGATGTTTCAAACGACCCTTTAAATTCTTCGCACTCTTTCTTATTATTATTGTAAATTTACACTTCGTTGATTAGTTCATTTATCATAACCAACAGTGAAACGAAAGTTGTTGAATTGCCATTAGAAACACAAGTGGAAATAGTGTTAATGCCTTTCATTCTCACGTATGCATCATTATAGGTAATATTGTTCACACTACATCTAATTGCATTCACTGTGAGAATAAAAAGTGCTATAGATTCATTTGAGTCATCAATGGCGAGAATATCGGTAGTTGCACAATAGTTTGCTAGAAAAAGTGTGATTGTGATTATGTGATTGGTGATTTCAAGGGTGTTAACGCATTGATTGTTAGAATTAATCTGCTGTTAATGAGTTATAATATTTTATTATGATTCAATATTAAGATACTTAAGTCGCAAGGATTTATCTTTATTCGTCTTCTAAATAATACAGTTATCATCTAATCAACATGCTAATTTTCCTCAACCGATTTAAAATTAAGAGTTCATCACTTTTATATCAATTGATAGAACTTGAGGTAAGTATCTCAAAATCTTTGTTTAGTGGATGAGCTATTAGTTGACTCACTTAATAATACTATTTTGTACATGTCATAATGTTATTTTTCCCCCCAAATTATTTGAATCATGTAACACTTCCAATTTCATCTGAACTAAATACCTAACATTAACGAGAGCTATCAATCACTTTTATAGACCAGAGCATATTTCCTATCCTGTCGCCAAGGTAAAACCAGGATGCAATCTAAACTTGAAACTACTCGTTAGATCTAACCGCGATCTTCCTAAACCAACAATTGCTGCAAATGGCTCCGTGGCATCATTTATCTTAACAAGGGAACCGCCACCCGCACGCCCGTCATCTGCGCAATCTATCAACAGATCTGCTACAGATCTGTACATAAATAACTAACCTAAATACGTCAAACCTGTGATCTAAAGGTTACTAGTTGCCATTGCTTTATGTAGGTAGTACTGTGAGCTTTCGTTGGTTTCGGAAAGTAAAGTTTTTAAACAAAAACACAAAATGACACTTAAAATAACTGCAATCACGTTGGAAACTGTATTGGTTCAATTGCAATGGCTATGTGACTCCGCGCCCTTGACAGTTGTAAATTGAAGTATTTAATTTAACAGATAAATAAGAAAGTAGAGTGTATTATACCTGCCTGCGTTATTTTTTGTTTTAGTAAGGTTATTTAATAAATCTAATAACTAATCTGGCTTCATCCATCCATCATATGAACAACATTTGGAAAATTAATAACCTATCTTAAGGAACATTATGCAATAATATTTACAACAATTTAAAATTAATAACCTAACAAGGATCTATAGGCTCTAATACTATAGCTGGCATTGAGTCATTTACTTGACAACTTTATTTGGTACCCTTTTCTTCCTCGGTATCCACAGGGTCGCATTATGAGCTACCGCACTTACCCACATCAAAATCACAAACATTTTTGAATAGGGTTTCCTTTCCTTCCTATTCATTATTGGGGTCACCGACGGGAGTTATTTTAATCTACGACACTATAAATATTTCATTTAGATGACGCGATCTTTGCATTTTATGGGTGTATTTTTTGTTTTTAGATTTTATTTCTCTTTTTTAAACAATAATATTAATAGATTTTAAAAACCTAATGAAATTAATGCAATTTAGTAAAATTACTTATTTTATTAGTGGCATTTAAAAATTTTATCCTAAATCTTCTACGAGAGATCACCAAATGTATGTTCTAATTTAACTCTGACATTACTTGTGATGATGAACGAGTCCATAAGATCGGCTGAAATATGAGGATAGAACTACATTAGACACATATTTCACGTCCGAATCTCGACTTCGTACAGTTAGATGCGAAATTACATTTGAGATTTCAGTAATGCCAGTTTATGCGTATAATTTGTAATAATTAGAACTCCATGCAAATTTGTCCGAGGAAATATCTAATTCTACACACGAATACTCATCTCCAATTTAAGTCGATTAACGATAGATTTACAAAAAACTTTCTTAGTGCCCCTTAACCTATACAGATAATTATGATTTGAATTCACTAATGAAGCGAGCGACTTCACAGGGACTGTCCTTGATATACATTTGTCAATAAAAACAATACAATTAAAAATCAATCATTTTGGAATTTAAATTTAAACCATCACATTTGAGCATGTATCTTTAAATTTTAAAAGCTTTTATGAAACTTCAGAAAGAAGCAAACTTGCTCAGTGGCTCGAGTCTTCACTGCAAAAATGCTATCAACAACACAGAGCGTATCCTAGTACGCGACTGTACCTAAGTTATGTAATATCTTAATGTCCCTTGGTTGATTAATGTCTTCCTTCGGACAATATGCAAATTCACCGCCACACGTGTTCTCAGATTAAGGTACATCAGTATGCGGGCCACGACGGGTGACTTCGGCTAAATTCGTGTTTGCACTTTGTAGTTCCTTCTAACATACTCGGAACGTGAGGGGTATTTCTGGTAACAGTTCTAGTGATATATCGAACTTGTGAAAACCATTACCACCATTACACAGTTGAGGAATAGTAATGAATGGCACAGAATAGTCTTTCCATCGCGTTAAATTGCTGTAACTTTTTAAAACCTTTGCTTTTGCCTATTGGAAGATATACAGTTATTGCGTTTTTTGTTTATCGTTGAGTAAATTATGGTTAGTGTAATTATCATCTTTTGTCATGCTAGACAGCAAACTGTCTTAAATATCACCACAGTTAAAGAACTGTATAAACACCATATGGAATTCTCTGTCAGTCGACAAAATTTTTGATGGTTTGATCGACTACCTAAACTGTTTTACAAGACAAAATATACATTTACATAATATTTAATCTTATTAATAAGGTTGACTTGAAATAGGAGCATAACATAAACTACTTGACGGTGATTCGTAAATTATTTCCTCTACCTTTTTAATGAATTTTCAAGTTTTTCCGTTTACAATTTTGCAACACAACTTACCTTGCCAACAATTTACATCTGACCATCTGCAAATACCCGCATCATTTACATCTATTAACCATATTGGCATTATCTGACAGGGTGAAATGCCTCAGGTGAGGACATTAAGATGCAAGTCAGGTCGGACAAACAGACGGGTTGACACAGGACACAGCCAATCGGGCTAGGCATAGAACCAACTACCGCATGATGTGAATTGCAACTGATTTTGAGGTCAATACTATCTATGCGGGGTGTTCCGTAAATGGCACATTGGCACCACGCATTCTATTCATTATTCTTTAGCTTTTGTTTTAAGAATCTTTTCCATAGAACTTGAAAATGCCTAATATCGCATTGATATTTGGCATTTTTCCAAAAGTTACAAAATTCATTATTTTGATGATGAAATGAATGATGAAACTGGTTGCAGGCGAGAAATGCTAACAGACACTGTTTTTAAACAAACAAATCAAAATCATTGGTTTGTAAAAGTATTTTCCAAATACAATCTAAATAAATAATATACAATGTTAAGTGAGTTTATTTAAGTCAAAAGTATAATTTAATTAATAAAAACCACCAACGGAGTTAGTTATTTTTGGATATAAGTAGATTTTTCAGTCTTTTGAATGTTCATTAAATTTTACAACACAAAATGATTGTCACCGTTCAATCGCTTAATATTGTTTGGCATATCTTTCTTTACGCCCTAACCAAAATTTGTTACAAGATATACTGTAAAACATTTTGATTTGTCGCTACAAAAATATCATTGAGATATAAAGTCTTCCCCGTTTATACAGTACGAGTTCAGCATTTAAATATTACACTTTAAAGGCTATAGTCGGATGAAATAGTTCGTGGTTCCTGGCACGTGTTGACTCAAAAAATGTGGGCAAAAACTGCAACTCTCAATAAAGGTGTTTCAAAAAAATGTTATCGACATCTGACCTTGGGGTGCCACAAAAAATACCATAAACTCGTGATTATTATGCGTAATACGATCCACGAACCAAGATTAACTTTTTGTGTAGATCATTTTGTGGAGATTTAATTTCTTGTAGTAGTTTTCTCTTTAGGTATATTTGCCGTGCTTCTATGTAATAATAAACTACTATTAATTTGGCATATTATGGGTCTATTTAGTGTCTTTTCAAATGAAGATCTATAATTGAATACATATATTTTATGTCCATCAAAATGATACTAAGTTATATACAGTATACACAAAATAAATAAAAATAGTCGTAATTTTTTTTAATAAAATTATATTCAATGTGTGATATAAACTAGATTTACAGTGAAAAAATACTGACTCAAATAAAAAAAATATGCAACTTATAAAAAAAAAAATTGTAGACCTGAGAAAAAGATTAACTGAGAAACTCCGCTCACTATTTATCGAAATCTTTTTCCAACCGCATGGAATCTGTTAAAAAATAACTATTTTTTGTTAATAACCTACTTGCACCGTTGTTTTTTATTCAGGTCAAGATTACAAACCATAAAAAATATAAATTCTGTATTCATATTTGTAATTTTACAATGGATGTAAAATTAATCCAAACCATTCTATAATTACATCCTTAAACACACAAAGTTTTCACCACAAACTTATAAACTAATATCAGTTTTTGAGCCATCTTTGACTCTAAACATAAAAAGGAACGAGTGAGGGACACAAAACTGTATTATGTATTCAAGAGGCGATACGGGAAGGCAAAAGCCACAATGTGTTGACTTCCGAATCGTGTGTATTTTTATTAGTTATTTCTTCTAACCGGTAAACGCTCACGTAATGGTTAAGGAAAACCGAAAACTTTTTCTTAATAATATTTCATGAACAAAACTTGAAAAAGAAGACTTCGAACGGATTCTCCAAATGCCAGATAACTTTTATCTGATAAATTTAATGATGTCTCGACACATTTTCAATTGTTCATGATGTCAAAATTGTTCATAACATTTTTTTTTCTGAGTGTTGAAAAATCTGCTTTAATTTATTCATATCCTTTATCACTAAAGGGAACTTGCCACTGACTTGAAATACATTTGGACTGGCTGTCGCATACGAAATAACAGCTAATTCGAGCGTTTTTTTGAGGGCCCATTTGAAGAGAGAAGCGCCACCAAGCCACAAGTCTGACTTCTGAAAACTAGTTTCGACGTAGGATACTGGATACTGCTTATGACTGGCAATCTTGCGGCTTTTACTTATTTAGTTCTAAATACTTCCGCATCTTCTTATACAGGGTTACAATGTAAGGTACTACCAAATTTTTAGGGACCACTCAGAATCAGTAACTAAATCGATCTACGATATAAACGATCTAAAAAACAAACTTTTTTTTTTCTTATTACTATCCGCTGATTAAGATGCTACGCGTGGATAATCTTGTCTCATTCATAAAAAATACGCACGCACTATCTCTGTGCAACCTAGAACTTCAAAGTTCAATGCAATAATATTCGCAATGGCGCGCGAAAACAAACCTTAGTTATTTGGATGTAAGGTACATTTTACATTGACCAACTGCACCAAGATAGTGTTAATAAAATAGGCAAGCAAGGCAAAAATTTCACAGTAGCCAAGCAGTCTTTATTATTTTTCTGTGCGCAAACATAGCGATTCAACAACGGGTTTAAGACATCATTGTTAGCACTCAGATTGTATCATGTTGATATCTCAGTTCTTAATTCCGAACTACAGTGATGCTTGCTATCCGCAAGTTTTTTTGAGTATTCTTTATTTATTTACGAGAGTACACACAAACATAAAATATCCAACTTAATATCCAAAAACTGTTGAACTTTTGTTTGATATATGAATAACTACCTACTTCGATTAATCACGTCCATTTTATAAACTCTTGTCATTCAAAAACAATTTGCGTTACCTACCGCGAATTATATCAAAAGTTAATTCAATAAAATGTCAGATAAAATGAAACCTTTAACCCCAGATATGCATCCACCAGTCATTATGACGGTCAGACCACACACCTTACGCATAATAGGTTTTGTCAAACTTAATTCTTCCTGCAACTTCGTACATGTAGACATCAGAATAAGACAAAGAGGAATATGTGAAGGCAAAAACGGGACAAAAACGAGAAAATAATATCCATATGTGTGCAAAATTTAAGCTGATTTTGTCCCTTCATTATACCTTGATTGAACAACAAAGACCCAAACTTTCACATTACGAGTATAATGATTAGTAAGATAACAATATAAAATCATCGTTTGTTTATAAACATAGAGCACGTGACATTCAGAGAAACTTTCAACGATTGTTATTGCATTTGAGCGAGGAGCACGTTCGATTTAACCTATTATCAGTCAGGTCAAAGTTCAATGCAGTTAAAATATAACAACCTAAAGTTTCAATGTTTTTATTTTAATAATTGTCACCTAGACTTTTTGAAAATGAATGATTTCTGATTAAGATTAAGAGAAAAGGATTAAGAGTATTTACATCTTTATGATTTTTAGACGACCTGGTAAAGGTTGCAGGAAGCCGCCAGATGCAGGTTGCTTTCGACCGGCCGATCTGGAAGTCACTGGGGCAGGCCTATGTTCAGCAGTGGACGTCCTGTGGCTAAAATGTTGATGATGATGAGTTCAAAATCTTGACAAAAATGAAATTCCATTACTTAAATGACACACGGACATGGACAGACGGACAGGTGGACAGACGGACAGACGGACAGACGGACAGGCGGACAGACGGACAGACGGACAGACGGACAGACGGACAGACGGACAGACGGAGAGACGGACAGACGGACAGACGGACAGACGGACAGACGGACAGACGGACAGACGGACAGACGGACAGACGGACAGACGGACAGACGGACAGACGGACAGACGGACAGACGGACAGACGGACAGACGGACAGACGGACAGACGGACAGACGGACAGACGGACAGACGGACAGACGGACAGACGGACAGACGGACAGACGGACAGACGGACAGACGGACAGACGGACAGACGGACAGACGGACAGACGGACAGACGGACAGACGGACAGACGGACAGACGGACAGACGGACAGACGGACAGACGGACAGACGGACAGACGGACAGACAAACAGACAGACGGACAGCGGAGCCTTAGTAAAGGGTCCCGTTTTACCCCTTGGGTGCGGAACCCTAAAAAATCGGCCTACCTTGAACAGAAAGGGTAAACATTGATCAGTTTAATCACTCGAAAGTAAAAAGGACGACTAAAACAAGCCAGACGAGATGTTAAAAATTAACCGTGTCATCGCTCCACGGCGAAAAGCGTGCCCGAATCTAAACATGGTTGTGTAATAGTCATTTTGCACTTTGGATTTTATACATTCAATTTTTGACCTTATTCCGTGCACTTAAGATAACATTTTGCTTATGGTATATCGGTCGGTGGTTTATGTAATACTTCTGCGACCTGTAGCAGTCAGTCTGTATCAAGCAGCGAAATCTCCTTACAGTAATGATGCTTGACGCTTTATAGCATTGGGAATTTAATGGTTTAGTAGTTATTATCGTAGTTTGGCAACCTATGCTGCGGTTACAGTAGTTACTACTTATTTTGCTTTTGAAGGCGTTAGAGTGGCTCAAAAGATTTGACTGAAGGTTGGTATCTTGCTGTAATTACACCACTTTATCATTAGGACTGATTCTGTGTGGTAAATACATAATATTATACAAAACCATCTTGAAGTGAAGGTGGTTTTTGTGTTATAATTATGTTATTATATAACGTGACACAAGACAAATTTTATTGATAAATGGTCTTATGTGATTGGTCTAATGCTTTAATTTCGTAAATTCACTTTTATTTTGAAGTAACTGAACTTAAGATTTTTAATACTTGAAAAAAATCGTCCGCCTCAGGTGGGATCCGAACCCACGTCCATTGCATACCGGGCGAGTGCTTTGACCACTAAGCTACCGAGACGTTAGTCAACTCGACGAAATCTTCCAAGTGGTTCTCGCTGTCAAAGCCAGCGTTTTTTTTTTTCAAGTATTAAAAATCTTAGATAAACCTAGCATGTTAATTGCTAAAAACAAAAATATTAACTGAACTTAATTATAGAATACAGGCAAAACTGATATTTCGTATAGATTCGTTCAAGCGAAAAGCGATTTTAGAAGTTCCGTACACTGTGTTATGCGTGCTAGTAATAATATGTCATTACAGGTTAAATTATTGTTCGAGGAAGCAAAATGTGATTTATTAGTGCTTCTTTTTTTTAAACAGTTAACATAACTTGAGTATGCGCAGAATATTTTATACCATTTTGGCCATATACAACACAAGCCGCCCAAAAAATCCCACTTAAGTCATAAAACCACCTCTGCAGTGTTTCTAATAATGGTCTTCACGATATAGAGAATCTTAATGTGGAGACCAAATGATACGGTTTGTCTCACATTCATATTTATTATAGTATAGTAATTTATATGAAACGTCTTGTAACGTTTACTGTAATTTCTGACTTAATTTTGTGGCTATTTCCATGAACTGAATAAATGTTATATCTTTTGCATTTACGTAGATTGTATAATTTCAGAAATATTTCATTTTATTTAAGATGTTTAGTTAGTAGGTATTTGTCTATAATATCATCTGATCATCCATGTCATGATGAAGTCCAAAGTGAAGAACGTTTAATTTAGTAAATACGCTATCCGACTATCTGTTAAAAAAAAAAGAATCATAAATGTTCTTACAAATAACTAAAAATAAACCGCAAAGATTCTTCGAATAAATTTTATAAGACATCTGCAATGTCCAAGAATTTCTTCATTTCCGACCTAGAGCCTTTCCGAATATCCGTTGTCTGCGCCCATATTTGCGCTGTCTGTCCTAAGCGCTATTTACATATGAGATTTCTCAAAGAAACCTTTGAGAAAAGGGTTTCGATATTACTTTGTGTTAGATATTCGTGATATTTTGTTTGAACTTCTAGACTAAGTATTTTGCTACCGGAATATTTAAGAAACACAATAACTATTAATAAAATTCTTGAAACTTGAAAGTATTGCCATATGCATAATATAACCTACAAAATAGCACAGTAGAACATAAACAAATGCAAAAATTTCATTTTCAGTTCAGAATCGCGTGACTAACAAATCACACTGAACTTGGCAATGGCACTGAGACAAATGACATTCTGCATGATGGTGAACTGGCGTGTTCAATATCGCCAAAGTTTAACTTTTATCACTGAAAATTATTGGTTTCTTAGGATATATTCCAAACGCGACTCCAACGATAATACCAACAATGTCCAGGGCCCTAACCATGAACTCTTAAAACAATCTCAAAGTTGTCAAATCTGTCAATTTTGGTACGTCATTTCATACAAAATTTGACAGAAATGATAATGTTTGACAGATTTGTGATTGTTTTAACAGTTCATGGTTAGGGCCCTGGACTAAAATAAATTTAAATAGATTGATACGATGATGATATTGATGCGATATCGTGGCACCGCTGAAAGACCATGATCACGGAAGAGCTAAAGTTTATGCAGCATGCAAGTTATGCATTATTTAGGGTAAAGGTGCAGACAGATTGATCTAGCCTTCTTTATAGTGCCTTGAAGCGCTCTATACTAAAACCACTTGACTGTCAATTCAATGTTTGTGATAGTGATTATGAAGATTCAAGATGTATATAAAAACATGTATCTAAGAAGAATTAGCCTAAATAAAAACCTTTGCTAACTGCACACGATTGCTTGGTCTCGTACAAAGTTTTCTTTGTACATATTTAGCGTAATTGTGTGTTTAATTGTTGACATATGAATTATTTGGAACCTAATTCAGAATTGGGTAGTAAATTACATTTTAAATTTTATGATGCCAAAGCCACTAGAAGGTGCAGGTGTGACCTCATGCCTATTACGTCCTTGCCCTATCAGGGGGAATGAAAGGCAGGTGTGGTCGAATCGACAACCTAACGACAAAATTCAACAAGTTTATTTTAAATACTGTACTGATATGATAACTCAAGTTCTTGAGACTGTCTTTCTAACCAAAGTTCAGAGCCATTATGATTTAGTATTTAAGTTTTCAGCTTTATTATTAATCAGCTCAGCTATGTTTTTAGTTTACCCCTATTAGCATTAAATGACATATCCTATATCTTATTTTTATTGAAGAGTATAAATCTAGTTTGCTGTAGTGCTGTGTTTGTGTGTGTGTGTAGTGTTTTACCTGTACTTCTTTTTTCCAGTTTAGTCCCACTTTAGTGATAAGATAACATTTACCTACACTTAGTTAACTAGATTTTTGTAATAGCGTCCGCCCACAAAGAACAAGCTGGCAACGTAATGGGAGAATATATGATAGATGGATCCATTTAACTTAACAACCGTTTTATTACTGACTGGATAAATAAAGATGCCATTTGTGGACCTAATGCATTGTAGTTTATTATTAACTCTATGAAATAACCACTAGCTTAATAGTAATTAAACATCAGTTATGACTTGACCGTAAAAGCATGCGAATCTAACGGACCGTTTGGCCTTTTCCTGACAAAATGACGTAGTAATCCCATCGTAATTGTTGAATGAAAGGGTTTACTTAATGATAGTACGTGAGTTGCCTATTAAAATATTTATGATCACATAATTGAAGTTAATTGTAATCAATTTAATGCATGTCTTTTCTTGGAACGCAGACCTCTGCAAAAAACTTTATTTTAATAAATCAGGTTAGTTGTTTATACAACTAATCTGATTTAATAAAATGAAGACTTATGTCTTGACTTATAATTTGTGTCATAACTCAAAATACTCGTCTATCGGATCCTTTATGTGATATGTTATAGAAATATTCTATTATTTTAAGTAACATTTATGAAACTTGTTGATTTAAATATCAACACAGGTTCCCTAACTTTAATGAAAATGATAATTATAGTAAAATAGTTACCTACAGCAGTCAATGAGCATTTACCGATACCTCAATTACAATAGCAGCAGTTGATTAACCTACTTACATTTTAAACGTTGAAACTATTATGCATTAGAAACTTCCTGCTCACGCATTAGATCATGACGACGCAAACAATATATCACAAAAATATATTCATGAACTAATAAAGAAAGATGGCAATTACACAGTTAACTGCATAATTCTGAATTTTGTATCTACTCTTTTAAGATTTAACGAGTAGGTTATAAATTCGACTGTTATGACGACGACGGATACGATACGAAAAATGAGGGGTTGAAAAGGAAAACATTTGAAACAAAGAATATCTTAATTATTTTTTTTATTTACGACTTGACACACAACTGTCTGCTCACGGTTCATATCGTACTATCTAAAGTACGAGTACCTATATAACGACAATTTATTTCTTGAAAATGTAACTCCAAATTAAAAATATTTCAACTTCATTAAAAAACCTACTGTAATCTAGCGTCAAATAACAGACATTTAATTTCGATCTCCTGATATCTATCTCAGTTGTTTTAACTCATTATTTTATTTTAAATTCCGTTAGTTGGTTCTATCTGTAAGAAACGTACGTAGGTATCATCTCTTTAAAAAAAGCCTCAGTTAAACAATATACCTACTCAATAATTTTTCACTTCATCAAACTGAAACCTCGCCGAATTGTAATGTACTCAAACCGTTGCGCAAATGTTATATAACCGACAAGTCAGTGCCGGATGACCGATCTCCAGAGTGGGTCACTGGGGTCTCAGCAGCCTCAATTGGTACTGAAATACCAACAAGGTATGATGCATTACTGCATTAGAAAGTGAATTTGGTAGGAATGTAACTAGAAACTAAAGATTTAATAGATAGAAGACAAACAAATATTTTGGATGATTTAATAATAAAACAAATGCTATTAGTAAGTAACAGAGAAAAAAGGTTAACGACGCTTTAACTATAATATAATAAAGTGATAATAGAAACATGTTAATAACGTAACCTTAATTTACAAATTGAAAGATGAAACAAAAAATAAATACACTAAAGCGGTTTAAGATATTTTAAATCGGCTAATCTTGACTAAAGCCCGGTTCCTATATTCGAGAAACGGTTGGTTTTGCTCACGGATGGTAGGAATTGTCAACTTGACATACTTAAAAGCGTTCCTATAAATGACGCTTCGTCAAATTATATAGGAAAGACTATAACGGCTCGTTACTTTTGACACCAATACGATCAGTTACTGATGTACACTTACGCATAGTAGACTATAGGAACCCGGTGTAAATGCGCTAGTAAAATACACCAAGCTGAAAATATTCACTATCAATTAATATATACTACTATCTAATATCTTCGACTACTACGACTAGATATATCTATCTATCTTCAGCCTATTGCAGTCCAATGCTGGACTTCAGCCCCAAAAGAGCACCAAAAGCCACGATAATATGTATTGCCACAATTTAGGCTGTCTTATGGCTAGACATGGTCTCTTCCATCACACAACCTCCAGGTAGAGGACACTTAAATTAAGATTGAAAGAGCTGAAGAATCATATAATCAATCATACCGTATTTTCTAGTTTTCGTTGTTATCTGTTATTAGAACCGATTCAACAGATTCTTTAACGGTACCAATTTTACCGAAACTTCGAAAACAATACCTGTTGCGAACATAAACAAATTGATTGAACGTTTACCAGCTAGCCAGGTCAAGGTGACCAGATTAATAGAAAGTTTCCAGTATTTATGCGAGTGGACCACAATAGGCAGGACGTTCATAACTGCTGTGTTTAGGGTTGTCAATATTTTGTCTCGTTTTAACTAGATTTTGTAGGTATTTTGCATGTAAAGTGGTTTCCAACGCTTGGGATTAGACTATTTTACACAATAGAGTCCAGAATTAATCAATCATATAAAGTTATTTCAGAAACTTCGTCAGATAGGACTAGGAAGCATGTTTTAGTTTTTTGTTTTGGGTTTCGAGTTTAAAAAAAATGGACCCAATGCCAATGCCATTTTATTGGGTCACATCATGGATGCATCTGATTTTTATTCAAATTATTTTCAAAGTAGTATTCCAACCCTAAATGCAATAGAATGAACTTTACGTATGAACATGACTGTGTCAGCTGGTTAGTTTTTCTGAATGCGAAAATTAATCGTCGTCGTTGTGATTTGTGTGCTGGACTAAGACTAAATACATACAAGGTAAATTAAAAATCAAACAGAATACATTTGCAGAATATTCTCTGCTACTGACTAATAACATTTTCGATTCGAAAAAAAATTATTATGTATGCATGGTAAAAGTTGTTACAATGTCAGCAGATGGTTAGATATCTTAAAGTAAATACAAATGACTAAAATAGATAAATAAAATAAAATAAAAATAAATTTGTTGCCACCAATTTTATAAAGACGAATGCAATAACCAATAAGGGTAATAAATAACCTTCTATAAACACCTCTGACATATGAGAAATTGATAATATTCTGCAAAGTACACAAGTAAAAGATTAAGTAATGTAAGACGTTAATGCACTGCCAGATTAAAGGCAAGCCAACACACCACTTTGATTAATGATTATGCAATTTTCAACCTGTAAAGGACAGCTAGTTGCAATGCAATGTCACTTGACAAGCAATGCCCAAAGTTATCAGTAACCCAAGCAAGGGAATTATTCAAAAACTCAACTAAAGCTGTTGAAAAAGTAACTGATTAATAATAAAATAAAAAGATGAATTTGAGTTACTAGTGTACCTATTTCTACTTCAACATTGACATCAATAAATTGAATACCATGAGCGAAGTCGCGGGCAAAAATTAGTAACTTTTCAAAATCTTATCTATATAATGTTAGTTTTGTGTAGCTTATCGTGTTACTATTCATAAATACAATTGTTGGAAATCAGATACTTCTAGATTTATATGTATAATATTCATAGATTGCTTGTTCTCTTCGAACTACAGGTCAAGTAAAAACTCATGCGCACAGAGATGAAACGACGTGTGGTTGTGCCAGTTTTTGCAAATTTATCAACAGGCTTGTTAAGTAAGCCTTGTCTGATGTTTTTGCTTCTGAGAACTACAATTGTGTATTATTTTTTTTGATTCACATTATTCTTATATCAGATACAGCCATCGATGAGACTTTTTCCCACGAATGTCATGATATTTTTAGTGGCAGTATTTTTAGACTGATTAGAGTTATAAAGTATTCTGTCAGTACTCCCTTTGTTTTGTTGAAATGCTTCAAGCATTAAGTGGTTCGTTTAAAGATGTGCAATCGTCAAACAATTTAGCTCTTTGGACTTTCCGGAACACGAACCTTTATTAACCTAAATTGAACTCTATTGTTCGTTGGGCTTGTCATTACTATGTGAAGGTTGTTTTCCGACTGTACCAAACAAATCAACCGTAATTGGCCTGTCGCCTCGAGCATTTAAAGTGTTTAAAGAAACTCTGCTGATGGTCTCAATTAAATCTTTATTTGAGCACCTTAACCCTAACCTCGCTGTTTCTTTTCTTTCAGACGAAAATGTAGATAGATCAGTTGCACGTACATTTACTAAAGGTACGATGTCCATTGACCAGGCGTCCCCATTGGTGCCTATCAAGCCTCAAGTGTCGCTGCAGAACAGTGCATTCATCAAGAATAGCCACAACAGAAGCAGTTTCTGTGGAGTCAGTCCTTCCAGTGGGACGTTCAAAACATTCGCAGTAAATAGGAAGAGTTGGAGCGGCAATGGGACACTTCCGCTCCAGCAGTTTACTCCAGAAGTGGAACCAACGCCGCTTCTAGCGACGTTCCGTTCCGGGACTGGGACGTTCCCGAGGAACAGGGAACGGAACAATAACGCAACGAATGGAATATTAACACCTAACGGGAACTCGGTCCAGAGTTTCAAAGGAAATGAACTGAGAAGGAGCGGATGCCCTAACGGCCGACGGTACGCTGAGATTGGATACTGGAATAAAAGGTGAGTACGCCACTTCTGTGTTTGTTTCTTAATGGCTTTTGTTTGATGGTTGCGTCATTTGGAGAGATTTACTGACTCTGTGTCATTTGTTTAAGCTAGCGGAAATTAGCACTGTTATAAAATATTCATAAACAATTATATTCTTGTAATTGTATCATTAACATATTTTTAATTTTACGCCTGACTAAAAACTAGAAACATGGCTATTTAAGTCTGAAATCTGGACTGGGTTTTGTCTATTGAATTTATGCCTATTGTTTTTTTTTAGTTGTTTTTAATCAAATAAATAATATTATAAAAACACTTTCGCAACATATATCGTAACTTTCGTACCGTAACTTTTTGTTTAAGTTAGCTAAAAACATTATTTCTCAGGTAGGCAAATAAAAGTTTTGCAACATTTAGGTAACTCGTTACTCTAAGTTCCTTAGGCCTTTATTTACTTTCTTTTTCATCTCAAGTAATTCTGTAACAAGTTTTCCAATTTCATTCTCGTGGTCTCATTTCCTCCCGTTCGGGGTTCGCTCCCTTAATATTACTTTTATTAGCTGAAAACGTTTAACAAACATTGGTTTGGGAATCTAATAATAGATTGAATTTCATTTCACAGAAGGGTCTGATCTTAAAATACACATTTCAAATTCAGTATTTTAAAATGTGGTAAATGTATTATTACGGTTATTGGACACTTGTGAATTATTTTTTTAAAGTTGGTTTTTCGTTTTGAGCGAAAGTTGGAGGATAAGGTTGGAAGAAGAGGTTTTTTGAGGATGGATTGGTGTTTGTTATTCTTTCACGAAAAAACTACAGAACGGATACATCAAAATAGCACAAAGTTAACAATTTTTATTTTTTTTGTGTAATTTGGCCATGTTATTAATAAATTAAAGACCTCGCGAAATTCGAGCAACAGCTATTTTATTTACATAATAGATTTCTCGTGCATAATATATATCTTAAATACATACATCATTAATTAGGACAGTTTCGTAATAAAATTATCCATTAATATAAACATTAAAAATCCAATCAAAATGTCACGATCAATCATTCAATACAACAGTTATTTTTGTACCTACGTATATCATTCGTTTGCATAAACAAGTAGGTACTTATGTTTTTCCGAAATATTCACGCATAAGATCCGAAACGTCTATTCAGCATTACCCAGCTATCTCCAAAACTTTGTTTACCACATTTATCTAATCGGAATCTTCATTATCTTTATGCGTGTTGAGTACAAAACTTCGTCTATAAGTCTCGCATACCCAATTTGGGGCAAACTAAGCCTACAGATAAGGACAAGTCCAATAATCAGGTCTCACTCTTTTTATTAGGGTCCCAGTTTATCGTAGCATGATTCGCCATCACCAACGTTGATTTTATCGTTGGCTATTTAGTGTTCCTCCCTTAACCGCTATTTATCGCTGCGCTTCGCCGGCCTTGCCAATTAAGTTGTCTTTAGGGAAATATTTATCGTCTCTTAGTAATGCTTCGTCGTGGCCTGTTATGTTGGCTATTGTAGTTAATCCGTAATCAGTCGAGAATCTTGTATCTACGCTTTGGACAAGGTTATGTTTAGTGTCTGTTTAGCTATTGTTTTGCTCATTGTGTTGGACATTACCATTGTTGTCGATTGTATCTGCTATGTACTTGTAGATGTAATAATGTAAATGTGTGTAGGAACAGGTTGCTAGCCTTTACGTTTTTATCGTACAGCACCTATGCAATTTAAGAGTTAGTTTTTAATAATGAGTATCCAGTTTAAGCTTAATTTCTTATTACTTTTCTTAGTTTACTTTGCTCCATTATTAAAACCAACATTTATGGGAAAAAAGTAGATCAAATTAACCAAAATTTACACATGACGGCATTTTTCTTTATTTGGTGTTTAATTTGTCATTGTGTCATTTTAGTTATAAAAATACGCCTTTACCCAACCGCTGTTATATTTTGTGAAGAATTTGCAAAGTATGTTAATAGCAAGTAGTTTGTTTTTTTCTTGTACCTGATTAAAAACCTAACATACTTACACGAAAGAATGTAAATAAGTCAACTCGTTGGCTATCTCGCTCACGGTAATTGCGGAGATAAAGCCAGCGGCCAGGTCATCCACCGCAACTATTCTGTTATCTGCAGTGAATGCAGTGAATGGTCCGAAGACTGTTATTGTTTTAAACGTTTTCTAGGCTTATGTTTTATGATTGTACTGTTATGTATTTTTATTACGAGAATATCAATGAAAATCTAAAACAGTCCAAGTATAAAGTTAGATATACTATATTGCACAATAAACAATAAGGGTTATTATGTTATGTTTATCATCATCTTAGCCTATTGCAGTCCACTGCTGGACGTAGGCCTCCCCGAGGGAGAACCAAAGAGCACGATATCCCGCTTTTTTCATCTATCCACTGCACATCTTCCTAAGGTCGTCGGTCCATCGAGCTGGGGGGCGTCCTACACTACGTTTTGCTAGGCGTGGTCTCCACTCGAGAACCCGTTTACTCCACCTTTTATCGGTTCTGCGACAAATGTGGCCAGACGACTGCCACTTAAGCTTGTTACATTTTTGGACTATGTCCGTTAATTTAGTTCTCTGTTGTTTTACAGGCACTATAAACATAAAATTTAATCTACTGATGTCATGAACTACAACAACAGAAAAACTAGTAGCTGCTGCGTGGACCAGACTATTATATCAACGGTTGTTGGCTGTAAGTGTCAGTGACGGAATAAAAACAGCCTGTTACCGATGCGTCGAACGTTACGCAAGCCCAAATTGCCCGGAAAGGTCCAACGATCTATCACAGCCTAGCAAATATAGCCAGCTCACTTTGCACAATGTACAAATTATTGATATACCAAATACTTGCCCCAAAGGAAAAAGAAAAAAAAGTGGTTCATTATCTTCTACTTAATCAGCTTACACTTTGTTAGTAGTTGTTTGTTGTGCTCATTTTATCCAATGAGGCCAGCAACATAATGTCATCGGATCAGCGATGGTATACCAGCTATGCTGAAATTCTCGCATAGCTACCATTATATATATATATTATAAGTTGCCTTTAACGGTTATTGTACCACATTCTTTGATCTTCTTCCACACTTAATTTAAGTAAACAGCTTTTCTGTTTTTCACCCTACACCTTCTTATTTTAAGAACACACGATGACACAAATGACAGCATGCTGTTTTTATTTAGCTATATATAATCGTTACTCGTTTCTGATAGAAAAAGTGGCCCAGAACCTCAATCTAGGGGGTCCCTCCGAGTAGTAATTTGCTCTAATTACGATTGCCTGACTCGACTTTCACTCTTCGAGTATTTGAGTTTGAATTGTAGCACTTTTGAAATTGGGCCAACACTTTTCGTTGGTTCAACTATCTGAGTTTTGCTTCTGAGTTTGATGTATTTCTGTTGCCGCTAAAACAACAAATACTAAAAAACAGAATTCAATAAATATTTAAGGGGCTCCCATACAACAAACATAATTTTTGCCGTTTTTATAGATAATGGTGGTTTTAACTCATTCCATGTTAAACAGTGTTACATCATATTTTAATTTATAGTAGTTGTTTTAACAACTGTGTGTCTCTAGACTTAGTGCAGACACAATGCGTGACGCCTCGGACGCCGTATGTCGATTTTTATAAAATATCGATAAGATGTTTTTTTCTTTTATTTAATAGCAATGGTCTGTTGTACTCAGACTCTGTTCTAGAGTCATAAAGTAGCCTTACACAGGTCTTAAAATAGTAAATATTGTCCAGATATCCGTGTGATTTATAGATAATCAGACCTATAAATTTTTTCGTAAAAAACTTTGGTATTATCGAATACTGAATAGAATAAGAATCCGGGTATATGTTATTTTAAAAAATGAACTAATTTAGTTTACACTACAATGATTTTACCACTTATCAGGTATATTATCTAAAGTACATTTTATATGATTTAGTAAGTAATAATAATACTCTGCCGTCAACATTACATACAAAATAACTATTAAATAAACAAAGAGATCACGTCAATCAATACTCCATCAGATTATTACACAGTGCGCGAGTGCAGATCGCCTTCCGCGTTTCGTAACACGAATGAACGATGGCGCTTCTAAGTAAAGGATTGCATAGATCCGACATGCGAAATGATCGAGTGAAAGCAGTAAATCGATAGGGACGGATTGCGGTTGAAAATCGATAATCGAAGAAACCATAATTATTAAGGTTGCGATAAAACAGACAAATAATACCAAATTTTTATGCTGCATATACAAAACATCAAAACTATGGCAAAATCCAAATATCAAATTCTTGATCTCGCGAATTTATGTATGATATTTCATCTTAAAATACGTAAACATCATTATTTTTCTGTTGTTATCATCAACAGCACGATAGAATCATCTTAAAAATACTTAAAAATAATATTTTTTCTGTTATTATCATCAACAGCACTATAGAAAATAGGGGAATGTTATTTAATACATGTTTACGCTTAATTTAATTATTTACCAGCTGAGAATGACAAAAAACATCGATAAGATCATGAACTTGCGGTGTACATCCTTATTTTTACCGTTTCAGTCTGCTTACTCAATATTATTGATTCCCACTCGGTTATGTAAACTGTAAAGTAAATCGGTTACAGTTGTTTGATAATGGTATGCCGTAAATAAAATGCTAAATAGGTTGTTGTCATGTTCAGCGTTGAATATATTTAAAAATATTATTAACGGACGAATAACTGCGATGCTCAGAAACCGTTGGCAAATAATGTTGTAATTATTTAGCTTGCGTGTGATGCCGGCACGTTAAAAGCATAGCACCACCCCTTCTCTTCCTATGGGTGTCGTAAGAGGCGACTACAGGAGAACCGCCACAAGAAGACGGGCAGCAGCGTCTCCTCTCCACCATTGGCCAAACTGCGATCGCCAACCCGCCTGCCAAGCGTGGCGATTATGGCAAAATCCTCCTTTTGGAGAGGCCTGTGTCCAGCAGTGGACTGATATGGGCTGGTGATGTGTATCTTGCGTGTATTTTATAATGTTTTTAATTGTGACATAGTAAAATTTTTAGAGAAGTAAATTATGTAAGTAGCTTTAATACTTACTTTAATATAAATAAAATTTGTGTTAAAAATAACTGTAATATACCTAAATATTATTATTCTGCAATTATTATGTTTTGTAAAATTATATGCAGATTTTTACGTGGTTATATATATGAAAATATAAAAATATATAAAGTATTTGGCGTCAATCTCCCTTAATAGTAAATGATGATAAAGACTTAGGTACATAAAACAGGCTTGAACATTATTTTTAACCGACTTCAAAAATAGGAGGAGGTTCTGTATTCGACTGAATGTTGTTTTTTGTTATCATTTTTTTTAACGTCATTCCTGAAATTCCTTTAATTAACTTCTCTCTCAGTTTTAAAAGCAAAATCCTATGTCAGCGTAATAGAAAAATCTCAGATTGTCCGGCCGAGGGGCGCAATAATATTTTCCCGGCGCCATATTTAAACGGCGCGGGACAAAAGGCTGACGGGAAAATAATTTTCTTCCTCCGACTACACTATTGTGAAAGGATTTGAGACCCTCTTCAGTCTTTCGGCTATTACCGCCTTTCGGTGGTATATTTATACTTAGCTTGCATTAAACATGGCATTTTACAGCAGCTCAGCATAAAACCGGTTCTATGTAATATTTTTTTCTTTTTTGAATTCGCAATAATGTTTAGGCATACGTGAAAAAAATATCGATATTTTTATCGATAGGAAATCTGCTGTAGCAATAACTACCAGCCACTTTCTCGTATAGCGGTATGTGTATCAAGTGTGTTCCATATCAAATGGTTTACTATACTTAGATACTACTTGTAATGTTAACTGTGACCACTCTGAGCGATCTAAGCATAACTAATAAACTAAGTAGTTGTTTCACGTCTTGTAGTCCTACATAAGCTCTGCTACTAAAATACTATCGTTATGCGTAAACACGATTCAGATATTAACCAGTCTGGTTTAGCCAATAACCTAGCAGACCGCAGCATTTCATTGATAACCAAACACTTCATAACTGGGAACTACGGCCATTCACGAAGCCGAGTAATTACGCTATATGATCGGTAACGAGTCGAGGCGGGGTGTTGTGGGTTTTATTGTGCAAATCAGCACAATTAGCATCACAAACAGAGGTGCACGCACGAGCTGTCTCGATTGTAGGGTTGCTATGGTCCCAGATATAACGTTTAAAATTCTAGACAGGTCATTTTATGATACTCGAGCTGTTATACTTGAAGTTACTATTAGTAAACCATAGTGAAAACTTGGATTTAATAATTTTACTAGCTAATAAGATATAAAGTTAAAATAAGTCAGTGGTTACTTAACTAGTGAAAACTCCAAGCGGACTCAAAAGACCGCATAGGTAATAATAAAATATTATTATTTTCTCGTTTACCCGTAAAATATTAAATAATATAAATATATATAATAACAAAATGTCAGTCGATGCAAAACGCTAGGGTGGGGTACGCAGCGGGCATTCGAGCGTTATTTATTTTTTCTTAGCGTTATTACGCTTTTGCTATCAGTGGTAGATGATAACGAAACCTGCTGCTAACGACATAAAATATTTTTTTTTAAAAGGATCTGATTTTGTAGGTCTACGGAATCCCACAAGCATACATGTATTTTTAAGTTCAAATAGGTCTCTTTTCCAAGATTCACAAGTCCAAAAGCGATTACTGAAGTCTTTCTATTCAGCCTATTGCAGTACACCGCTGGACGTAAGCCTCTGACACCCCCAAAAAGCGTCAAGGAGCACGATCTCCCGCTTTTTTCATCCAGCCACTGCCAGCCTTTTCCCTAAGGTCGCCCGTCTATCGATTACTGAACTGTCTAAAGTAAAAAAATCCAGCCAAGTTCGAGTCGGACTCACGCACGAAGGGTTCTGTACCATTATCTAAAAACACGGCAAAAATCACGATTGTTGTATGGGAGCCCCCTTAAATATTAATTGTATTCTGTTTTTTAGTATTTTTTGTTATAGAGGCAAAAAAAATACATCATCTGTAAAAATTTCAACTGTCTTACTATCACGGTTCATGAGATACAGCTTGATGGCAGACGGACAGACAGACAGGACAGCGGAGCCTTAGTAATGAATCCCATTTTACTCTTTGGGTACGGAACCCTTAAAACCGAATAACGTCTATTAGTCCGTCCATCTGGCAGCCCTACGCACAGTTGTTGGTATCGGCCACACGTCCGCGTCGTGCCCGCCAGACCGTGGCCTCGCACCGGCTTTCCAATGCACATGGGTTCGACTTCGGAAGCTACGCTCGGACAGTAAAAGGGTATTCAAAAGTCGGGGATATTTTGTTCGCCCATACTGGCATGTCTAAAATAATATAGTTCTTGTCAGCGTAATAAAGTAGTTTGACATGGGGTGACATGAAAAGTTAAATAATAACACATTATTTTTATTTAAAGTGGTATTAAAACAAGATAAGTATTATCTAGCCCCAAACTAAGCAAAACTAGTACTATGGTAACTAGGTAATGGATAAACATACATTTACAAACATCCTTGATTTAAGTAGGTATGTACATATACTCGTATACTTGCCAAAAATGCTCCTGCTTATTACTCAAACATTAATTCTCCCGTACGGGGTTGAAACCCACACGCTTAGACTTTCACCATATATATTATGTATTAGCAACCTCCATAGTGTTGCTCATTGCCATGGCCATAAATATCTTGCCCATAGATATATTTCATTTCGTAAAATTTCTCTTATCTCAAAATTTACGTAGGTTTCTATATAAGTCCACCGATGCCAGGTTTCTACCAACTGATGTAATGAACTAAAACACCTCTCTATCATTAGAATAGTTTGTTACGGGATTGCTACCATGTACCTTACTCCGTGATCATGGCGCTTGCAACAGTGCCGAAATATCGGGAACTCAAAAATAAGGTACATGGTAGCAATCCCGTAACAAACTATTCTAATGTTAGTGACCATGAAAGTTTAAAACCTCTCTATCAGACTAAAGTTGGCAGACATCAATCAAACAAGCCATCATATCTAAACGTTTAAAAAATCATCAAAACTACACTTTTTTACCATCATTAACCACGACCATAATGACATGCACCAACCGATCAAGAATTCCATTACACTCGAGTGATGTCCCCCAGGACTCGATATCCTGTCTTCGGCCCAAGAGACATACCGTAATGAGGGCGACAAGGATATTTATGCCCGGCCACGCATCCCGAATACTAAATGAGATCGAATATTGAATAAGGGCATCGAATTTTGTTGCGAACAACACTGTTTGCGAAGTAAACATTACTGACAGGTGCTGATGGTTTGGGTACTTTATAGGTAAATTGATACAAAGAGGCTTCTATGAAATTGATATTGGGAGATGTCATGCAGGATTACGGCTTTTTGTTACCAGGTGAATGTTCATTTGTTTCGAAGCCGCTAAAAGTCTCTCTCTCTCTCTTTCTCTCTCTCTTTCCCTCTCTCTAATATCAAATACATCTTCTATGAAGCCAACATCGATATCTCAGCATTAATGTTGACTTCTCTATACAAATCGTAACAGCTAATATGCTGTTATTTTGTTGTATGATCTTATACAAGCAAGCACACAGTACAATTTTAAACATAGAGCTTCAGTTGTTCCTAAATAATACATACCTAATTAAATTATAATTATAATAACGAGCTCCAAAAATTTTCCAATAAACTTTGTAATCAATAACTCACACATAAAAAGCCTTGTAAAAGTTAGTTAGGTCAATTTAATTTAACCTTACCAAGTTAATTTATCAATCTTGTTAATTAATTTAGTTATATCGAATGGTGTATTTATTATACAATTATACAAGGTAATCTGCTATACACAGATAATAGAAAGGATAACCAACTTAAACATATTTCTGTACCCAATTTTGCGATCTGTCCTGCATATAAAGCATTTTAACAACTAACCTCGTCGTATGTAGAGTTACCCAGCCCGATGGACCTTAGGAAGGTTAGGCTGGCAGTGGCTGGATGAAAAAAGCGGGAGATCGTGCACTCTGGCGTTCTTTGGGAGGCTTACGTCCAGCAGTGGACTGCAATAGGCTGAATAGATGGATAGATGTAGAGTTTTTATTTAAGTAGATAACGTTATAGATTTAATAAATAGTATTTATTTTTTGCAAAACTACCTCATAGCATGAACCGTGGTTCTTGTAAATTAATTAATTTGAATTTTTAATAAGTACATATCACCCACAAGGTATAGAAGACAGAGGGAGAGAAGACCTGGTTAAAGTTTCAGGAAGCTACTGGAATGCAGGCCGCTTCCAACCAGCCAATCTGAAAGTCATTGGGGGAAGCCTATGTTCAGCAGTGGACGTCCTGTTGCTGAAATGACGTTGATAATCATGAATTACAGATGTTGAAGAAAATGTGTAAAATGTCTTGAGATTTGAACATTGTAAGGTAACAATGTTACCTTACAATGTTACCCTTACCACAGAGTAAGTGAATCTCCATTTAAAATTGTCGTCTCCAATAATGTATTCCATACTAGTGTCTAATCTATAAAACCGTGAAAGTGTGGGCACAATCCGTAGAACGTAATATGCGTGATTTGCAAATGCAAATCTATTAATATAGATTAAAAGAAATTTGTTTTTTTATCACGATAATATTTTGATTTAAAAAAAAATAATTAAATACAACATTTTTAAAATACTTTAATATTTTACATAAATTTTCTCAATGTAAATTTTCCACTAAACGTTTATCGTTTTTTTCGTCTCACATGTCTTGTCAACTATGTATTAAGACAGTGCTTAAAATAGTTGAGTCACCTCTAATAAAGGTTAGTGCATTCCAACATCACGTTATTACTGAATGATTGGGAGCCATAAACTATACAGTCTCTTTGGCATTTTATTCTTTTAAAACTACCGAAACCATTTCGACGGTCAGAAATTCAATTGTCGTAAGGGACAATGTATAGGTTTTCAGGAGGAGCAATAAAAAAAACAAAAAAATTAAATTAGTTATAACTTTATTATTTGAAAAGCTATTTAGATGATGTCTTTAACAAATATACTTGAAATTAAATGCTCGTTTATTTGAGACTATTAACAAAAGATAGAAATAAACAATTACATAAATAGTGACCCTTACACTTTAGTAAATTTTGTAATTTTTCCCTTACATCCACAAGTAAATATTAACTGACCGGTTGTAAAGGTCAATGTAATATTGTTAGTTATAAATTTAAAGTAATAAGTGACTTCTACTAATAAAAAAACGATGTAAATGTAATTGAGCACTGTAGTATTTTTTGCATAATAAAACTAATACAAGCTACAGAACCTTAAATTTCCACGTCAATTTATAAGACGGTACATAGTCAATTAATTATATATGCCATCAAATCATATTTTATAATACTGACTGAGTTATATAGTTATTAATAAAGTATCTTAATCATAATAACCATTTTCTATTTCTTCCTCATCAGTTTCGGGTAAAACATCGATCACATCGTCTGCAGTTGGAAGATTGAGATACAAATTGTGAAATCTTCGTGGAATAATGTTCTTTTTGCATAAATTATTTAAATCCTTGTATTTGGCCTTTGATACACACAAACGATTTTCGTAAAGTGAAGGTAAAAGTGATACATTGCTGGTCATCTGTGATTCATTTGTCTTCTGTCCTTTTATTCTTTTTCCTTTTCCTTTACCTTTACCAATTGGTTTTTCGAATAAAAGGACAGTGTGCGTTTCTGTATCATCTTTCATGGAATATTTTAGCTCGACTTTCTTCAAATCCTTCTTTTTAAATGTTGCAACACGAATATCTCTCATCTTGAACTGCTTTAGTGAAGATGTTGTAAAAGTGTCAGCAGTAACATAATTCCAGTTTATAAAATCAGAGTATTCCATAACGTTGACATTGTATGGTTTTGGCCTCTTTCGTGCACATTCTATATACGTAGGCCATTGGTCAGGACTCCAAACTATGAGTTTTTTGACTTCATTTTCAATTACGGCATGTACAGAATCTACTGGCATATAAGTATGCCCTGGTAAAAGGTAATTGATCTGTACAACTTCTATAGATTCAGAAGTATGAAGAAAGTAGTTAATAGCTGCCAAAATTACTTTATTCTTGTTTTGGCCACTGCATGAGTCACAATAAAGCAAGACGTTTTGTATGCCCCTGTCATCGACTTCTTTTAAATACTTAAATAAGCACGTGGCTATATCATTCGCTCCCCGTTTTCCATCACATTCCCCCCAAATGTAACATGATACGTTTTGTGTGCCGCTTTCATACATTGTTAAGTTATACATGGCATATTTACGACTGTAGTATAATAACATACTTTCTCCGTATGGGGTATTCAATACTTTCTGGAGATCAAAGCTGCAAACAACAGTGTTTTTATCCAGTAAGTTTTGATGAATTTTGAATCTTAGGTATGTGGCTTGCTTTTCTTCCTTGTGTTCTTTCATATTTATAATATCTGTTGGCTCTTTTTCTGGATTGTTTTCATAAGCGATGCAAAGACTGCATTTATCTTTTTTAGGTGTGTGAAAGCGAATATTGTATTCCTCTTTAAACATTTTCGTAAAGGTAGTTTCAGTCAATGACGGAAAATCTTGACTTCTGCACTCTTGTAAATAAAGTCTATATAAATTAGACAAGTTTTTGAATTCTTGTGGCAAGTAAACACAAGTACTTTCTTTTCTACAATAATGACTTGGAACAGCAGGAAGATCTTCAATAAATTTTCTAGCGTATACTTTGATTGATTCGTCGATCACGGGTGCATTTGAACGTCTCTTTTCTATCTGAGCCATTCCGTCATTTGCGTTTTTTATAGTGTAAAGAAGAAATTTTTGTGTTATATCCAAAGTTTTTAACAGAAATTGCTGACACACTTGCACATGATCTTCCCCTTCATTTAAATAATATTCGTATGTAGTCTGTCTCCTACTTATATCTTGTTTTGTTTTTTGTCTTTTTATCGGAACTCTTTTGGCAGACCTTACTAACCAATCACGACGGCGTTGTGGATCAAGAGCCCAATAAAACTTAAATAAAGATTGTCTTCTCTCTTCAGTTATTTCGTGACAAATTCTTCCACATTTACCTTCAATGCAGGGATTTTCTTGTAAAGTTTTTTCAGCTATTTCTTTTCCTGCTTTCGATATATACGCCTTTCCTTGTTCTCTAGCCTTTTTCAGTTGTTTCTTTTTGTTGGGTTTCTTCACTCGTTTTTTTGAAATTACTTTTAACTCTTCTGTAGTCTTTTCTTTTTTAGTAGTTTTCTTCTTTTTCTTACGTTTATTCTGACACTTTTCTTCATCACTAGAACTTTCAGATTCTTTAGCAGTCCAATTATCAGAACTTCCATTTGAAAAATCTTTCTCTTCGTCGGAAACAAAATCAATGCATGATTTTCTAAACCTTTTTACTTGAACTCTTTTATTATTTTTGCTATCCGATATCGAATCATTTTTATTTTTATCGTGCAAAACATTTTGATTTAATGAAGATGTGCTAGGCTGTGGATTTTCAATTGCTTCAATAGACGTAGAATCAAGCATCGAAGGACTAAGAGTATTGTCTTCTAGCTCCAATACATTTTTTGAAGATTCCATATCAACGTCTGTAGATGCATCGTGGGAAGGGGAGAAAAAACCACTCTTTGGATCTAACACATTATTTACAGCGACATCATGTGATGGCGAATATAAAACAACGTCTGCTGATGGAACAGTATCTGGTAAAAACACGTCGTTTTCTATTTCCAAAACACTTTCAGTTGGAGTAATCGTAGCATCATCAGATACATGAGGTAATTCAAGAGTAGATAGGAAATTCGCCACGGCTTTATTTGATAGTTCAGGAACAACTAAATTCCGCTGGTTTGAAACGTTTGTTGTTGAGTCTGATAGCTTTTTTATCGGAGAATTAAGGACAATGACTGGTTTTGGAACGTAATTCGATGAAACTGGCAAAGATTCTTTTGGCATTTTGTTTCTCGCTAGATATTTCAATTGTTTTGGAGTTAGCACTATGTTGGACAAAACTACAATCTTATTAGAGTCTGTTTTAATTTTACTTGGATTCATAACTGGCTTAAAATTACTGCTTGATGTTTGATGTTGTTTCAGGATAATACCTTTTGGCTGGGGAGAAAATTCTATTCCAGTATCTTTCGTACTATCGGACATGTCCTCATCAGTGTTTTCAATGACACTGCCAAATGAAGACGTGCTTTGATTATTTTCGTTAGTAGGATCGTCGTGTGTTGCAGCCTTTGAGGAGTTTCTGAAAACAAATAGTTATTTTGCTTTAATAATAAAAATGTCGAATGTACCTAAGCAGTTTTCATTTTTTATTAGTTTGATTGACTTGTAAAATAATTATACGAAATGTATGATGTATAAGAGGTTTTTATCATTATAATTCTGAGTTCATTATTAGTTGTATATGACAAATTTTGTGACTTAGTCCTTTACAACCATATAGCAAGATATCACGTGAAGTAAACTTTAGGTTGTAAGGGACAAAATGTAAAACCTATGTCCTTTACGACCACACCTAGTAAGTTTATTTTAGTAAACTTATGGTAGTAACGGACAAATGCACTGATTTTGGGCCCATACGACCTTAATATACAGTTGTGTTGCAGTCCTTACTACGCAATGTAAAAAAAATATATACGAGATAAGCCCAAAAATCTTCGAGAATTTACGTTTTTATTCCATGTTAAACTAATTTTTCAATACAAAAAGTCAACTTCTTCGGTCTGGGTTATGTTCTTTTAAACTGGCACCTGCCTGAATTGACATTGTGTTAGTAGATTATCACACCGCTCGAGCCGTTTAGCCTAACGGTGTTTTGAATAGGTACCTACTCGCTCGCCTGCTATGGCCTTAAGATGACTTCCTGATAAATTGATGAATGATGATGATAAAAATCAAATTATCAGAATACAAGATTTGAATCCAAAAAAACAAAGTAGGTGTACGTGAGAATACAAATCATAATGATAATACCTAAATGTTTGTAATAACTACGTAAGTACCTACCTACATACTAGAATTTTTGTTCAAAAATAAAGATATAATTACCATCGTTTAGCTTATTATCTAAACACAAATAAACTTTATTTAAGAAACTATGTTAGTTTAAACAATTAATGTAATGGAAATAACTATAATATTGAAATCACTCACCCATACAACATATTGTTTTGAAACTGAGTTAACGAACTTAATTTTCTTTTTCTTCTCAATAAACAACTAGGCAAACAATTTTTCTCTTGGTTTTCCATTGTTAAAACACTGTTAAATATAATAACAAATTTATTTATCACGGATCACTTGCACTTTTGTTTTTTACAAGAATAAACAGGCACAGTAATACCTACTGGTCATTCGCTTCGGTCCCACTTACTCAGTGTTGCCAAATCAATAAATCAAAAGTTGTTTAGTATTTATTTTAGTTACTTATTTTTGAATAATATCCTAAGTAAATATACCTCATGGTGCGTACGTCATACGTACGTCATAAAGCGCAGCTATTATGGTTGCAGCTATTGTATTATAAAAAAATAAATGACATAACATGACAAGGGACTTCCGATGTTATGTCTAACAAAATCTTATGATGTTATAAAGAAACTAAATCCACGAAATGGCGTAACGTATAAATATATTCAAATTACCATGGTGTAAGTGATAGAAAAAGGGACTTCCGATTTAATGTCTGATAAAATCTTATGACGTAAGAAAGACTTTTAATCTACGAAGTGGCGTAACGTATAAATACATTTAAATAACCATAGTGTAAGGGATAGAAAGAAAAGTTTGAGGTACTTACGCCAAATTTGTTGCAGTGGAATAAAAAGTGAAAATGGCGTATAGGACACTCATTTCATTTTGTGTATGTTGTAAAGGACAAAAGGAAAATATCAAGCTTATTACACCCAATATTTAAATACAATTGGTATTTACGTTAAAAAATTATATTATTTTCTTATTAGGAGTACTTTAAGTCACAAAATTGAAAATTACCCTAAAAAAAAAATGGGTCTTAAGGGCCTTATTTGTAAAGATCGCAAAGAATTAAGTATACCATTAGATAGAGGAGAAAAAGTTAAGTAGAATAGTGCAATAATTTTTTTTTACCCCCATGTCCCTTACGCCAATTGAATTTCTGACCGTCGATTTGAATACCATAACATTTATCCTTGACACGTTATTTAAAAGCCATTGTCCATTTGTTGTTATGGGACGAGCAACAGCTGACAGTTAATAAAGCGATGTGCTGTCTCCATTCCATTACAATTGGCGCCGTTGCTAATTGTGGTCAAATAAGATATAGTGCAAAAAGATGAGACAATTCGTTTCATACCACGCCATTCTAAATTAGGCTAAATTATGCTTATTTTACGTCAATAGTAGGTACTACTATCTACCTTACCTCAGGATCACAGCAATGTATGTGATGTCGCCCAATAATATTCCATCCCTCCTTATAATGTGAGTAGACAATCGCAAACTGACCTGCTAGGCAATTTGTTTCTTATTTTTTCGGACGAACCCATACTGAGTGCCTTTGAAGAAAGCCGGGTAGCGCTAAAAGCACTCAGTGTCGTGTGTGTCAGTACACTAGCAGGCGTCACCGGGCCTGGCCTACTATCTAAGTTGTTTCCTCTCATTTAGCTATGACTACCAACTATGAATGGGCCACTTAACAAATTTAAAGCGTGTACTGTCCTATTTTACAGGCTACTCCGCTAAATAGTCTGCTAAGTGGGCTTGAATGATCATCAAACGAAGCTCGCAATGTAGGCGAGAAATGTACTAATTACGTACTTGAGAATTTATATTGTGAAGAAACTATAAATGTTGACTAAAATGCTATAAGACGTTGACGATCAAAATGAATATAATAACTAAAACTAAATAGTGTTAAAGACATTCTTTGATCAGGCAAAATTGTATTGTGTATTTTTTTTGTATTTTGATATATCGAAATACAAGAAATAAGTTCTTACTTTATTTCGAGCGCCGCCGAGCGCTGATTCATACCTAATGTCACATGAATGAAAGATAAGTAATTCACTAATGCAAATATACCTACTGCGATCGGCAATCGTATTGCGTATTTTCACATGAGAATTTGTACATTATCTTCTAACGTTACAAACAAAGACTTTTATTCCTCATCCACTTATTAGCATGTCAAAAATAAACAGCATTTTATTTCTTCAAAGAAACGGTATGTGCCAAAATTAACCGCAGACCATGTTTTTCTATCGCAGACTCGTACGAGCGTATGATTAGATCCGCCTACGCTAGAAAGCGAGGGAAACCCGCAGCCTGTGACTCATTCGTTATTGCTGGCTTAGAGTAAGAAGGCTCAGAAGGTCCTCTCAAATTGTGGCACCTACTCGATTTTGTTTTGCGGCCGTTGGGTCGGGGTTAAAGTAAAGAGGCTCGGAAGGTTTTTGCAAATTGTGGTAACCGATTTTGTTTTGCGACCGTCTCGGAAATTCTTACATCTATGTGAATGTACTGCCATAAGCGTATTCTATTTTATTCATTTAGGTACACATCACAGAATGAGCACAGGTTTAATTAAATATATGAATAACAAAGTAAATTATGCCCCAATTGATGTATGCACAGACACATTAGGATGACTAAAATTAAAGATTTGGTAAATTTTGCCTTGAATTCGGATAACAATTTCATATTTTGTACAAGCTGTTGTGCCATCGTAAAAAAATCCTATGTATCACAATTTGTGTTCTGATTGTTTCACATTCACAAAAAACAATAATTACAAACAAATTGAATAGTTTGTTGTTACATTTTCTGTTGTGCAATAAAATAAAATAAAAATGCAAAAAGTGCTCTCACAAACTCAGATATTGTATTTGTATTTTGTTCGTGGCTTTTATTAGCTTTTTGTGGAACGGGTCTTCTGTTTCTAGCTGTACTATGCATCAGCTTGATATTCATCCGTCATTGCTATGGATTCCTCAGGTCTGTCTGTTGTTATGAGTGACTCATGAGTGTTTGGCGATAGTGAAGGTAGCAGATGTAACATACGTTAGATATGTATGTGTATGTTTACAATAATTGATAAATCTGCAAGAAACGTTAGTGATAACCTTTTTTATTACAATTTGTGACGTCATTGGTATTTAACTTATTTTAAACTAAACTTTAAGTTTGAAAAAGAGTAAGTTTAACGTCTTGGGAAAAGCTAGCGCTTGCGGCATTAATTAAAAGTAATTTTACCAAATATGCTTTTGTTCGTAATTTGGTACTCAATATCAACCAAAAGCGTCAAGCTTAATGACATTGGTCATACATAGCTAGATTATTTTATTTTCGAAAAGAATAAAAAAAAACGTTATATTTCTTATTAAAGTTATATATTTGACTACTCCTACAGCAAACAACATTTTAAAGTCTCCGACTGCAAAAGTGTCAAATCCTGAAGCACAGCGAGGTAACCATGATCTTTTAAAATAATCTCAAATCTGTCAATTTCTTACGTCATTACGTACGAAATTTGACAGAATTGACAAGATTTTACATATTTGAGATTGTTTTAAGAGTTTAAGGTTACCCTCCTGTTCCCTTTTATTTACTCAATCTCTTAATCGATCCATAACTGCCGTTAACTCAGCTCGACAGACTTCTTCACTTTGCTGCACAGATACACACTTTAGCTTAAATTAAAAAGCCAGTCGACTTAAAAACGAATTCACTCCACTTAAACTCTTGTAATAAGTGTTGACTTTAAAAACAACAACGAAAATTGACTGTTACTGATTTAGACATTTTTTGTATTACCTCTGGCAGATAGTTAAATATTCAACTCTATCTTTTGCTGGCACATTTTGAAGAGATAACCATTCATTTGTCTTGTCGAATTGACAGATAAATGAAAATTACCTCTTGAATGAAATTGCACTGAGTTATTAGGCCTAAAATAAAGTGTCTGTTTTAATAAATGATGCCTTAGAATTATTTATGAATGAAATCAACATCCCTATTCGGTCACTCGTCATCGAATCATCAAATCCTTTTTCATTCATATCACGCTTCACACAATCACTCTGACTAGCCTGTGACACAATCTACTGAGGCGGATGACAACTTGGAATAGACGTTCGTTACTTTCAAAATACTTATTGCCGTAAATAAAAATGACCTGCCCGTTCTTAATTGTCTGTGCAACTGTCATAATAGTCCCATCGAACGCTCAGTATCCAATCAGGAGACAAAGGCCGTTCTGATCGCTGCAGGCGTTAATTAAGATCCACGTAAGCGGATTTGTGGACGTGTGATGATGCTGATATGCTGGTTGTTTCGATGGAATGGATTTGCGAGATATAAATTTAAATAGGCCTTAACTGTTTACTAAACTCAGTAAAGTAAGACACAATAGTATTTATAGATACCCCGTCTTATGCAACCGTTTGAAATCCAATAAGGGAGTTAAAGCAATGGTAAAGATAGCATGTATAAAGTTGGTGTCAGTGGTTGAAAAATAATTACTAAGGATCAGATGTATCAGTTCGGCAGATCGGGACCCTCGGCAGAGTGAACTAACGTTGTAGTTTTTTTGGTTGGTTAGAAAGTCCTGACAAACTATAAATATATGAGGCCCTCATAGTTTTCCAGCCAGTTTCAGCTGTTCTACAGAACAAGTGATTTCTATTTTAAAAATAATTAGCACTTTTTGGGCAATGTATGGTGGAATTGAGCACAACCGGATTAGTTTAGTACGAGTCATCGTCATTTAAACTGACAGCTATAGAATGATGTGTCAGTAGATAGTTTGGGATTAAATTCGCTAATCCTGAGATGCGCAAGTGCCCAAGGCCTAAGTTTCATTCTTACAATTAAAATCAATATTACCATGTAGATTTATACGGAAAAAAAATACGCTAAAATGCAAACTACCCATCTGCCAGTGTACATCCAGTCCACGAAATACAGGTTATATTCTGTTCCTTAATATTTTTGATCCGAGAAAGGCTTTTGGTATCTCTCTGCAACATCTGCCGTCCGCCAGCTGTCTTGTATAATTTTGGCATCTTATTTCCATACAAATTCAGATTTAATAAAAGTATTACAATTGTTAAGGCGCTTTTTATGAATATTTTCATTAGAGTAATTGTTAGTGGACATAGAAATAAAAAGCGCAGTTAAATTAACTATAATTACTGCTTTTATTCAGCACTTCAATTTAGCACAGTCACAGTTTTAGAACTTCAAATATTTTAATGTCAAGTAATGGCTGCCTAAATCAATGTTACCAATATTTAATAAATCTAAACTATAGTGGTATCATAAACATATTCGACCTTACTACAAAAAGATAGACTAGTGTCGAACACCTGTTTACAGATAAGTCACCCAATTTAAAATGTTTGTTAGTAATATGTCTCGAATGTCAGATGTGTCACATTTCAAAATGAGTGGATTAATTTTAGACAAGTGTTTAACGCTAGTCTATCTTTTTTGTAGTAAGGCCATAACTATTTATTATCTAGCTTCAAACCTATAGTTCTTGATCGTTTAAAAAGTAGGTACTCTTACATTGCGCGAAGTACTTTAGAGTTTACATCGTTTTCATACTTTCATGGCACACATAACTTTTTAAAATAATAATACTAGCTGCTGCCCTCGACTTTTTCTGCGTAGACTTCAGAATCTAGCCAAAGAAAAATGAATAATCATTTACAGGAACATAAGATAAAAACGCCAATCAATCAATGTTTTTTTTTGTTAAACGTGTAACAAATATCGAGACTCACAAACTTTCATATTTATAATATGTAAGATAGTTGTAAATTTTTGTTTTTAGCAATTCCATGCAAGGATTAATTAAAGATAAATAACACTTGAAAAAAATCATCGACCTCAGGTGGGACTCGAACCCACGTCCCAACGCATGCCGGGCGAGTGCTTTAACAACTAAGCTACCGAGGACGTCACGTGACACGACGAAGTTTCTCAAGTGTTTCTTCTCGCTGTCGAAGCCAGCGTATCTCAAATTTACAATGTTTAAGCATTTCTGATCTTAACCAATAGTCAAATATTTGTAAAACTATTTCTATCGGGTGTTGACGGGTAGTATACTACTCAGCTATACATATAGCTACAACATTGATCAGAGATACGCTGGCTACGACAGCGAGAAGAAACACTTGAGAAATTTCGTCGTGTCACGTGACGTCCTCGGTAGCTTAGTTGGTAAAGCACTCGCCCGGCATGCGATGGGACGTGGGTTCGAGTCCCACCTGAGGTCGATGATTTTTTTCAAGTGTTATTTATCTTTAATATGTAAGATAGTTTAAATAAAACCATTCAAATGCTTGTATTCGCATGGATCAGTAATTAGGGGCTTTGCAGTCCTGAGCGCGAACTGCCACCAGAATCAAGAATAAAATATGAATTTTAGACAATGCCATCCCAAATTCGATAGGACCGAGACCGCCCAAGTTGTGCTTACTCATACATGCATATTACTATATGTTAAGAGTAATTATCTCCACTTTCCAGTCTGCTGGTCATTGTGAGGAACAATGTGCAATCTACTGCGCTATTCAGATGGGAACTGCCTATACGGAAAGTGCTCGAACTAAGCGTGGAGTTTGAATCGGGTGCACGAGTGGATAATTGTCGGTTTATTTATACTGCACCTGGGTTAGATATTCTATAGATCTATATATTCCTATCTATATTAAATAAAAATCTGTGTCAGTATGTGTTTATGCTCTTTTTAATTCTAAATTGTTCATCGGATTCGAATGATCAAACTTTAGTAGGGTATTTTAAGCACGCCCAAGAGGATTTTTGTATTAAGTTAAGTTAAATAGAGTCAAGAACATTTTTTTTTGTTATAACAACCCTTTTCAGTCCAATTAACATATTTTATACACGCCAGTAATTTTTTTTACAAATGGTTCTATTTTCTTCTCCCATCAACTTGATACTTTCTCCGTCGATCCTGTTTTAATTAATTATCGGAATTGCTTTTGTTCGTGTCTGTTGCAGCTTTTCCGATCCCTTGTTTTCGCCAAACAGCCAAAGGGCTAATTTTGAAGTCGATCGTATTGCCGCCACGAGCGATATAATGATGTTGTCGTTTATACTATGAAACTCAATAGAAAATTTGTTTTTTTTTTAAATTTTTATCCGCAGTTTAACAATTTAGGTGGGCAGTTCAATTCTGTTCTTATTGAGTTTGAATTTCAATATCTGCTTATTGTTGTTTGTATATGTTTATTATCACACCAGTTATTAGACATAATTGCGGTTCCTTTATAGTTCTTCTAGGCATAAAAACCTATAAATACGAATGAACTTCGATACCATTATTCTACCAATATAAGTAACACGATGTAGTTAGACAATCGTACTGAAAGCAGTGTACTCCACTTAAACGCTACAGACAAATCCGATCAGGCATTAATCCACCCACTCAACCTAATTGCCTAAGGCATAAAAACCAATTTCCAACACCGTTGTCACAATTGGTATTAGGTTACAACGGCAGCGGATGGTGCTGTTTTGTTGCACTTTTTGGTTCAATTTAATTGATATGAAATACGGCGCTTGCGAGGATCCGTTAACGGTTTCGGAATCCGGAATCGGAATTTTTAGAACAATACTTTGGCTGGTAAAATAAAAACGTTCACCGCGTATAGTGATTTACTTTCAAACACTTGTCTATCGATCTCCTGGAAGTACAGTTCATGAAAGTCTGCAATTCTGCATCCAATAGCTCTTTTGAAAACTTTTGACTAATTTACTACTTGCTATTTGCCTTTTCTCTCTTGTGCTGGTCATTGGTCTTTATTTTACAAGTCTTCTGTGACCAACCGCCTGTATGCACTACGTAGCCTACCAAGTGTTTGAAGATTAAAATACACATTTCTTAGGACTGGAGAACTTCAATACAGTTTTTAGATAAATTTCACATGACTTAAGTTCATGATACATAATTTATAAACAGGAATTAATAAAGCTAGGAAAAAGTAATTATTTTAGGTTCGACCTATGAGTATTATATCTGCGGGGTAACCATGAACTCTTAAAGCAATCTCAAATCTGTCAAATCTGTCAATTTTGGTACGTCATTACATACAAAATTTGACAGATTTTATAATGTTTGACAGATTTGAGATTGTTTTAAGAGTTCGTGGTTACCGCCCTGGAAGTAGATCAAAATAATCGGTGATAATATTTGGTGATTTAATATCTAACTTTTGACGATTTCTATGAATAAATCTGCATTAAAAAGTATTAAGATTCCTCAATCAATATTATTTCATGCGTCTATTAATAAGAAATCTACTAAAACTCAGAACCCATTCTTATTGCACAAGTGAATGTAAGTTTATCTTAACAAGTGAATGCCAAGAGGCCAGCCGCTATTCTGATGCATTTACACAGATAACACCGCTTAACGGAATGCGACATTTAAACCATTACACTTCTTAGCGGCAGCGGGTAAGCGGGGAGATGATCTTATCTTATACTATCTAGAATTATTTAATTATAAATGAGCTTTGCGGTTTGTACAGAATGAAAGCGATCATTATGATTAGCACTTTATGAACTGACAGACCGGTTGGGTAATCAGGGCCATAACCATGAACTCATAAAACAATCTCAAAGTTGTCAAATCTGTCAATTTTGGTAAGTCATTTCATACAAAATTTGACAGAAATGATAATGTTTGACAGATTTGTGATTGTTTTAACAGTTCATGGTTAGGGCCCCGAAGTATAATGTGCCAGCATTTTTGTTTCTTTAGTTATTAGATTAGGTACTACTATTTGATAGATGCAAAAAAATATCAAAATGCCAGAAAGTTAGTTTTGTAATCAGTAAACGTAGTGCAAAGGTTCAGTAAGCTGAAGTATCCATTTGTCATGAAACTGTAAACTGATAGACATTTTGTGAACAGTGAATATTCGAATTTGCAACTTAACAAACGTAGGTAACCAAGGACCCAAAATATTGAACAATATACGATGACAAATTACAGCCACAAATAAATTGGAAATAGTTATTATGGCAATGGTTTAAAAAGAATATCCAAGAATTAGCATTGAGCTTGATAGGCTTGGCTTATGTTGTGGCCTATGAATGATGTGTTGGATCTCCAATATTATAAAATCTCTATAAGATGAAGAAGAAATCACAGCTAAATAGTATTAAACAACATGGAATAGTCGAGCAGTTCTTTAGCCGGTCTCTTCGGTTTTTCGGGGAGTTTCCTTTGATATTGAGTTGCAATTTCATATTGAGTTAGCATTTCTACTTTTATATAATACTCCACGACAAACATTTAAAAGAATCTATTAGGTAAAGAGTTTATTTCGCTAAGTGTAATTGCTGTTTTTTCATATGGAAGTCTGGCTAAAGCAACTCCATTAGCTTTTTATTGTGATAGTTTTGGAATAGAAACTGTTAAGTGCAGACTCCAAATTCAATTTCAGGCAACCACACTCCTGGCTCCATTTTGATAGCAGGGTTGCCTCTTAGGTCGTTAAATAAGACTTAGGCTGAGACAGGCTAGACATTTTTAATGTATTTTTTCAGTAATAGGATTCTCGCGACGTTTTCTAGATCAGTCTGTCTGAAAGGTTTTACCCGTATACGTAGATGTATTAAGCACTTTACGGGTTTTTGACCTACAATATAAAACTAATATAAGGTTAGTCGCAATTATAGACTCATGTAGACTAGGTCGCATTAAAATCTTAAGCTTTAGACTAGTCATGAAGAGAATGGGAAATATTCAGAAACACATAAAATATTTTATGTATTTTTCAAATTAAGGAATATTTAAAACTTTCAATGGCTTGTGTTGGAGAACCGACCATGAAATTGAGATGACAGTGTTAAGCTCTTGAAATATTTATCTTAACTTTATTTCACTAGTAAGTACGAGTAGCCGATTTAATGCAGCATTCATATAGGTATTATTGTAATGTTGTATTACAGCACCAAAAAAATTTTGGTTATGCCTCTGTAATTGATGCGTATTGTATCACAACCCTATCCCCATTTGCGGAATTTAATAAACATGTCCGACCATGCGCCGTATTATGATGCGCTTTGATTGAAAATACCGGAGGGATGGCTTTGGTTAATGAGCGTTGATGAGTGTAAGTGCATGCGTGATTATTATGGTTACTTTGGATAAAAGGGTGGTATACAATTTCATTTGAAAAAGACTTAATTTGGGGATCTGCACATATTGGCAGATAACTCAAGCATTTTAGCTTTTAAATTATTTTTAGTAAATCGAACAATATTTTGATATTCGGATGTTAAAACAATTTTTGGGACTTTTCTTATTAGTATGACCAAAAAGCGAATTACTACCATACTCCAAGTAATATAGTCTCGAATATGTAATATATCTTCGACAATAATTCCTATTGAGATCTGATCCATTTGATATTAAATTATAATTTCCGATAGTTTCAATCAACCCTATGTATTTTGTTCAACAGTTTACCTTCTAAGTTAATCAAAATAACGTAAATTACCTTACTATATTCTTTAATTATCCCAAACATTATTCCCCTCCAACCATTTCAATAACATACAGGTACAAATGGAAATTTGATTCGCTTTGGCGTATTATGCCTCCCCACAAATACTCTATACTCAGAAATCCAACGCTCTTCCAATAATGAAATTGCACTTCGGAAGCTGCACTGATTTTCGTTATTGAATCACGGCTCGAATTTTGCAAATTGATATTTCGCCTCTTGTTTAAGGTTTCCGCTCTTTGATACATTTTCGGGTAATCCCCAATTTCATTTGTTTCATGCACATGTTCTTTGTTTGGTGCTTTTTAATGGATGCCATCTGCTACATTGTTTTATCAGAAATGTAATGTGGTATCTTTGTGTCTTACATTCTTTTCAATTAAATTTGCTTTGACGTTAATGATACCTTCTTAAGTGGATACAGTTGGTAAAGTAATAATTGTTCTGTAAAACAGGTGGTGGTTGAAAGAAAATAAAAAGAAAGTTTTCATTTTTTGAGCGGTGAGGCAATAGGTCCTGTTATGATCAAGAATATAAGTCATATTATACCTTAATATTTAGCAATTAGTCTAGTCATAGTTAACGCGTTGATGCCTTAAAATTTACTGCTTAATCAATTCCGTTTAATATTTAAATCATCTATTGATAACAAGGTAGTTAATTCTTGCGTGTTTTAAAAAGTGGTAAATGGTTCCACAAAGTCTTTATACTTGATAAAATATATCAGGCCTATAAAATCACTCCTATTTCGTCACGGAAGCTGACTCAGGCACTTAACATAAGATTCCGCTACATAACAGATAATTACGCTCACCATGCAAAACAGCCATATTTTAAAGTATAATCGCAGGCATCCATCATATCCATAACCATTGATAGTGTAGTTACAATCAACAGCTAAAGCACAATCTGATCCCTCTCTCCCTGTCTCTTATTTACAAGCCCTTAAGAGCTAAGAGCGTCCACCTCGGCTGCCAACTGTACCACTTCCTATACAAATACACCTTGATAATAATAGACTTTGTAAATCTGTAAGCGATCCTTTCGACTTTAATGCTCAAGAAATAAAGACTAAATTTGAATTTGATGGTGTTAGAGTGGGTGTTGAAGTACAAACAGCCTTGAGGTAGCTTTTCAATGGCCTCTAATTAGAAAAGGTAAGCATCGTAGTTATAGCCAACGGGATTCGCCCACAGTTCCGGGTCTGATTTTTGAAGTTTAAGAATAGATTTTGAAATAATAAGAAACCTGCAATGAAAAGAACAAAGGTTCTTTAAGGATTTTTAAATTAAAGCTTTACCTCACCTTAATAATTTTACTTAATATACTTAATACGATCAGTAATTTACTTAATTTTAACATCATACTATCTTATTTGTATCTTTATCAAGGTTATGCCGCAATAAGTTTTTCTATCCTGATCACCCAAACGTAAACTTTTACACAATTTGCATCGAAAGTGTCCTTGTTCACTGCTCAAGGGACATTTTCTCCAAGCGTTTTCACTTTGGCTTTTTGAATTCTTTTGTTAGGTTTGTGGATACAAGTTCAAAGAAGTTCATCGCTTAATTTATTTCTGGTTAGTCCTTAAATTTCTGAGTTTAGGGTTTTGAATAATTTATTTCTATCATTCTTTATCTTTTACCATACCTATATGCTCCAAAAGATTGCGTATTAGACACAATTACAAAAAGGTAACTGTCACTTCTTACTAATACCGCTTTCGCTCCATAGAAAACCTTTCATATTTCTATTGTCTAAGCATAACTAGGCGTTATGGTTGGCATATCAATTACTCTACAAAATGTGTTCTTGCAAAATGATCCTTTGCGTTAAGTATTATGGACGATTATTGATTGGCAAGTATTCAACTTTTATGATTACCATCACAGTCGATCACAGAGTTGAACATAGTGTAACTATAATGATGGATCGTTCATACTACATGATTAAGGATGGTTTGTAACTGTATTTAATTGATGTGGCCCTGTGAAAAGCTTAGTCTTGGATTCTGGGAATATACCTATATTCGTAAATTTACAACGAAGATAGAATTTTGAGCACCGACTAAATTACCGTCTTACGTACGTAGTTATTATGTACGAAAGTATAAAAAGGGACTCTAAAAAAGGTTATTCCTTTTCGTTTAGGAAGGAATTTGAATATGCCGAAGCATAATATCGTGAATCTCTTTATGTCAATGTTGCAAATTAGAGTACATTTGAGTTAAGTCGTTCTGATATTTGCGAATTTACTAACTGAATATCACGTGAGAAGCATCTATCGTTTCTATTCTATCTTGATTCAAATATATCACAAAGATATAATCCTATACACCAATTTTACGGAACAAACTTTATGTACCAGTTTCGCGATTTCCACCTCTTTTAAAATATCTCTACATTCCAAACCATCTCAAAGGTAATAATCACGGGATTTATTGGAATAATATTCAAAGTGCCAATAGAGCCTTCGGGCCTAAGATACCCTTGATTCACGGTGCGGAAGTCGCCATTCTAAATCAAAGATGGCGCCAATTCCCGCTTCCGTTGTAGGGAGAGAGCATATTATAATATCCAGTAAATCCAATCAGGTTTTTGGATGGAAGGGTTCTTTTATGATAGAGAATTATAACGTGTTACTAGATGTGCTATTAGGTACTATGTAATTTTAAAAGTCTACAAATAACGAAATGAAAACCCAATTAAAATGTGTAAAAATATTTTAAAATAAGAGGTTTTATTTTGTTTTAGACACAGAAAGTAACATTAAACTAGAATAATTCAAGTGATCCGAAAAATTCCTGCCTGGCTTCAATTAAATAAAAAGCGAAGCCACAAAAACTGTATAGTCTATACCCAAGGCCGTATGAAAAAATGCCATGCAATAGAGGTGAATTCAAAAGGCTCGCTTCACAAACGTATAATAGCACCACCCCTTCTCTTCCTATGGGTGTCGTAAGAGGCGACTACAGTAGTACCGCCATAAGAAGACGGGCAGCAGCGTCTCCTCTCCACCATTGGCCAAACTGCGATCGCCAACCCGCCTGCTAAACGTGGCGATTATGGCAAAATCCTCCTTTTGGAGAGGCCTGTGTCCAGCAATGGACTGATATATGCTGGTGATGATGATGATGATGACTTACAAAGAGTGACTGATGCTCAGGCGAAGTAGAAAAGTGCAACTACAAAAAACAAATTCAGTAAGTAGGTACTACTCAGTAACTTCATTAATGACTCGCAGCCTAGCTAGTTTCAATTAAACATGACTGTTAACAAATGAATCAAGACAGATGAAATGAATGTGTCGTTTTTAGGGTTCCGTACCCAAAGGGTAAAACGGGACCCTATTACTGAGGCTCCGCTGTCCGTCTGTCTGTCTGTCTGTCCGACTGTCCGTCTGTCTGTCTGTCCGACTGTCCGTTTGTATGTCCGTCTGTCACCAGGCTGTATCTCATGAACCGCGGTAGCTAGACAGTTGAAATTTTCACAGATGATGTATTTCTGTTGCCGCTATAACAAAAAATACTAAAAACCAGAATAAATTAAATATTTAAAGGGGCTCCCATACAACAAACGTGATTTTTTGCTCGTTTTTAAAGATAATGGCGCGGAACGTTTCTTGCGCGAGTCCGACTCGCACTTGGCCGGTTTTATAGATAGTGGTACGGAACCCTTCGTGCGCAAGTCCGACTCGCACCTAGCCGGTTTATTTTTACTATTTTATGACTTATATATGTACCACAATGTAAAAAATAATATCTCTAATCCACTGCATCTACTCTAGTCAAAGTATCTCATGTTTGCGTCAACTGACCTACCTCTACATTCCGTAAAAACATTATAAAATCTGTTCTACTCTATTCTATTCTGCGCTACTTGTGTTTCTGTGGTATCCCTAAAATAGCAATACCTACATGAACAGGAAATGTATCCATCTTGCTCTCTCTGTCTTCCTTTCCGATGCTGTATAACATGTAGTTTTTGTCTCGTAACAATAAACTCCAGTTAATTAATTTAGGCGTTTTATTGAATATAATAGTTTCAATAAACACTTGGTGTATATAAAGGCTGAGACCAATCCTACTAATATCTGCCTATATTGTGCTATAAATTACTTTGTCGCAAAAACAGTACTGCTTTCAATGAATAAATCATGCGCTGGACAGACAAACCGATCGACGGATATCAACGTGTGAATAAATTTCATTTAGCCGGTATGTTTGGATAGGAAATGGTTGAAAAAACTGTGATAAAATCTTCTTTATTTAATTCTGATTGGGATTTTTTATCTAAAAATTGATCTGTTCTACTGCGATAAACAATAAACAAGCTTTTAACATTATAACAGTGAAAATGTTATCGAAAAGCTATATTGTGGAAAATATTTTTTTTATTTAACAAGAAATAAATCCTAATCAGCAACTTTTCAATAAAATTGTTAACTCGCATCCAAAACTAAGAATATCTATAAAAAATTGTGCTTTTTCTTGTTGTTTAATGTTGTTATCGGTATGCCTTTTCTTTTTTATGTTTTTTGTATTTTGTATGTATTCTACGTTTGTATTGTTGTGTGTGTCTAATAAAATATTTCTCTCTCTCTCTCTCTCTCTCTCTCTCTCTCTCTCTCTCTCAAATTTGCTTAATGTTACTTAATGTTTCCATGTTGCTACACACAGTACATACATACTTCCAGATGCACCATTACAGTTTTCAAGCCACCCTAAAACCAACCCATAATAACACCACACTACCGCATCCTATGTACCAGATATTATGCTACCTATCTTTGCATATCAGAGCACCCAGCCAAAATGGATTGAACATCAGGTGCATCCACATGGTGGGGTAGGCGTGAATATTTAAATCACCAGTGTTATACGTTAGGGCGGGCGCTCACTATTACCGGAGTACAGTCCATTTACATAAAAGCCTCTTCAATCTCGCGAAACGTTTCGGGAATTTCAATTCGCGCTTAGCTTTTTTGTGCGCTTTATTGATTTTTTGTGCAAAATATTTCGGTGGTGCCTAATTGATTTTGATATGGAAGGTCCTGGATCGTATTTTGGTTATTGATTTTATTGTTATTATACACAGTGTTCAATAGTGTATTTGCTTTAAAATATTACAAGTTTCTTTATCTCTATGTAGATTCCTATAAACATGAACAAATAAATTTATTTATTTGTGCGAAAATTCCTGTTTTTAAGTATTGATTAGAATTAAGAACTCTGCAACAACTTTTACCTTCACGATATTAGTTCTGTTCTTGGACGTTGTCTGAAGGAGTTTGCTTTCAGCGTTAAGAACATCTAAATTGAGTAATTGTACATCGCTATTTAAATATCTTTTGTAATTAATTAGGTACAGGTGTGCATTAAAAGTATCATTTTGTACATCTGTGTATTAATTACATTTGTTAAACTGGAAAACTAACTCCAATACATATTATTATAAATATTTGCTTATCATGGAAATCATATCCAATTTTAATTGCTAAATGGATATCAGACGTCATAATGGTATCATGGCCGTCATTTGGGACTTCCCTGTCAAAAACGACCATAGACCGCAGGATAGCGCTATTAATTTTTATGGTCCCTGATAATGACGCAGACCGCGAATTTCGTGACAATGATATGTTTGACTCTCCCCTAGGGAGTACAAATGATATTTCGTACTTAATGAGTTGCTTTATCGATGCTTTGATTCCGAATATGACTGTACGAAGAACGTACTGTTTAATTCAATTACGGGTTTAAATTTTTTTTTGATCTAGTGTTTTTGTGCTTACCACTTCCACTACACGCAGATAATTCTCAATATTTTTGTTTTTTGTTGAATTTGTGTAATGAGGAAACATTGACGAATTGTTGAATTAAGCTTACGGTAGTATTGATTTAAAAAAGTAAAAATCTTAGCATTTAGTCCGTTGCTTTTCAGTTGATGTTGATCTTTTCGGAAATTATTTATCAATTATACTGATTAAAATACGATTTATATTTTAATGAAGGAAAAAGTGTTTTTGAAGAAACTATAAACCGATATTCTCTACTGTGCCCACATTTATTATTGTTATATTCATCTTTTTACGTTATATTTTATTCCCGCCAAGTCATGCTCAAGTTAACATTTGTTATGTCAAGTCAAGTCAAAGGGACTAACCTTGCACGGCAACCAACCATGGCGAATCGGTAAGGTGGGTAATTTTATAGTCACATGTGACGCAGCTAGAAATGCTACTATTTTACATCGAATGATCGGGTAAAAAATCGATATTGTCATTTATTTTCAAATAATATAATGTCATAATACTCATAATGTATTCACTCACCGCACAAAACTAAGCCCAGTAAATGATATTGATTAAGTGTGGTTTTTTTTGGATTGAGTTGAAGATCGAGACGAGTTCGAGTATTCGTCTCATCACTACCGTGCACGCTGTGTGTGGGGTCAACGACCTCGATACGGGCACCAAATTCGGTAGTCGAAGCCGTTGGACATTAATCGACGACGATCTTCAGATCACCGAGCGAGGCCGGACAGTGAGAAATCGGCTTTTTTCGGGAGTGTACACTCGGCCTTGGAATTTTGTAGAGTAAAATCTTAAAATTTCACGTAATTTTAACACTGATATTACCATGAAGACTTAAAAGTTATGATTGAAAATTGACTTTTAAAATGAGAATCAATCATGCTAATCTAGACCTACGTTTTTAGTACAGATAAATATATAACATATTTTTTTTAAATTAACCTGTAAAATATGTTACAATCTTGTAAACGGACATACTTATTTTGAGGCTAACTGTACGAGTGTACTTACATGCAGGTTATGTCCTTTTGCTGCTAAGCCTTTTTGGTGTAATGCTGACGATAAGAGGTGTAACACTAAACGGCTTCCTATATGGTGACAGTGTAACGGATATCAGAGGTGTCCATATTAATAAAATAAAAACTTGTTTTTTTTTTTCTAAAGGCAAAAAAAATATTTTTAAATATTAAAAACTGAGTCCAAAGTACTAAGAGTTTCCGCTGTATGAGCTTATTTCAAAGATCAAGTTTTGTTACATTGACATTTTTTTTGGATACACGAAAAACATGAAAATGTCACAACGCTCCAATCAAAGCTAATTTTTAATTAATCTTCCATACAAAAAGGGTAAAACGGGAACCTATTACTAAGTTTCCACTGTCGATCGGTCTGTCTGTCCGTCAATTATCAGACGGTATCTCATAAACTGTGATAGACGGTTGAAATTTTCACAGATGGTGTATTTCTGTTGTCGCTACATCAACGAATAATCCATACAAAAAATGTGTTTTTAATGGTGTGGAACCCTTCGTGCGCGATTCCGTCTCGCACTTGGCCGGTTTTTCACTTCATCGTCAAAGTTGTGAAAATGCATTTTCGTGCAAATGCAAAATTTCGCATTCAGTTGGAAGGTCATTATTCAGCGAATTAGTAATTTTATGACTCCAATTAGTATGCAAGTCGAGAGAATTAACGGACTCCGTTAGCGCTTAAACGGTAATTAAATGTTAACTAATATTTTAATATTCTGCGCAGTTCATATCGGTGGAAAGTTGTGGAGAAAATTTAACGGTGGTCATTACAAGGTTTCGTTAAATAAAAGTAAATAAATATTTGTAATTTTTATTAATCAAATTTTTGTATGAAAGAATAAACCTCTAGTAAAAATTGTGGCAACTCACTCTACTAATTCTGTGACATTCATTCATAACTTAAATTCAATAATGTATTTGTAGCTCGTGAATATCAAATTAATGGGATATTAAATTAATTTTCTCATGAATTAATACCACGTTCCTTACTAATGTTGCTTTTGTAATCGCGCCAGATGAACGACTAAAGGATTTAAATTGTATTTTATTTTTCTAGATAAACTTGATGAAAAGACTTACTAGACATATTAAATAAAATTTCTCACGAATTAATACCACGTTCCTTACTAATGTTGCTTTTCTAATCGCGCCAGATGAACGACTAAAGGATTTAAATTGTATTTTATTTTTATAGATAAACCTGATGAAAAGTACATTTTATGAGGTGGTGGCATAGTTAACGATTATTTGCTATTAATTCCTAGTCCATCAATTATTTGCACAACGTCACATTTGCATCTTTGGCTATCCTAAGTTACAGATACTGCAAAGATGTCGATCGATTGACACAATCCTAGAAACGATTTCACGCGTGGCTTCAGCTCTCTGTAACGCTCCATTGCTTTTGAGTTTACGTTCTTAAACGCTATGATACTGATACAAGACATACTTTTGTAGCCATTCCTTTGAATTAAACGATGAATATACGACAGAAAGTTAATTGACTGTAGGCAGCGAAAGTTTATTTGGGAAAATTCGTGATATTGAATGGAACATTTTTGGCAAATTGCGCAAACAATCTTGTAAGTTACAAAGCATAGGAATTAAAAGAGACAGAACAGTAAAATAAGAATATATGGATTTTAAATTAGCCAATGTTTTATACAAATATGTACTACTAATATATAAATGCGAGGTGATTAAATAAGTTAATATAACGTACCAAAGGAATTTATTGAACCAGAATCTATTAAATTAAAATTAGGTTATAAATTTAAATGTTAAATACTGTTCCAACTATTAGTACCTATTGCGAGAAAAACAATCATCACACCAAAAGGAACCTCAAAAGAAATTATGAATATCTATAGCCGACAAAATTACAAAAAGGAAAAACATGTACAAAAAAAATAAGTTACAACAAAAAACTCTCAAAGATATAAAGACAAATTAGTCCAACAATTTCTAAATTGGCCAGACCGCTTTAATTCAAGGTAAAAGTTACATACCTGTTGAAAGTGCAGAGGGGGACCCTCAAAGGGATTTAGGGCAAAGCTAAATTGTCTTACTTAAGTAGCGAAAGTACATCAAAGGCCCGGCGAACCGTCTAAGTCTGTTTGGGCGCTTGGGATTACAGCTTCTAGTTTTATTTTTATTTTATGAATATAATTTTATTCGCATCTTATTAAATTAATGTACCCTTAATTGCAAATATGTACTAAATGATTCATGTAGAGTTATTTTATCGCTGTTAGATGAGCAAACAAAAATTAGACAATGAGGCAAAGCCTGTAAAATTGTAAGCGCATAGCAAATTAGTTTTAGTCTTTATCAAACGTGTGAGATGTTTTTTCCTCTATCTTTCGAAATCCTCTCATCATCTAAAGCATCTTTTTGATATAGCTCTCCGTCGGATCAATCCACCTATATTTATTGTTTACCTTTTTATTCTATAAATGTATATGACTGTAGTGTAGTTTTTAAAACTCGGTCTCTTAATAATCTATCAATATAAATACATATACACATTTTTATACCGAACAAATTTGTTTGTACAAACAAGTTATTAATGCTGCTTAATACTTAATACTCTGTAACACCCAAATGTTATCATGTAGTGTGTATACAATTTAGTTGTCAATCTAGTCCTAAGTTACTAATCATATTCGTTGTATCACTACTCATCGATTGTCAACTGTCGTATATGCCAAATAAATAAATAAAAAAAAAACAATGTACTAAACAAATCATATTTGATTTGGTTTTAATTTACTTATCTGTAATCATGTCCAGTATTTGTATTTATCAACAAATAATTGTGATACGATTTACGACTTCGATAACAAACTAACATTGCATTATCTTCTTTTTTCAGGTAACCGCCACATTCCACCGCAAAGAAATCCACAGGCTTTTCTCTAAGTATACTGTAGCATTAAATTTAAATACACTAAAGTTCTATTTGCATCTGTTACCGTCTGCTTTTAAGTCAATAATAATAAAGTTATCAACTCGAGCTATGTTTGCAATGGCGTCACCGCCAATATTTTCTCCACAGCGGCTTACATCTTTTTTGTTTTTAATCGAAATTGATTCTTAAGCAATCGAGGATAGCATTTATTTTTAATTGACACTACCATTTAATTTATATCCGAGTTAATTTAGACCTTAATACCTAACGCACATGGTCGAGTTTTATTTTTATGTAGACGACGTCATGGTGTCTGCGTTGAAAGTGTCGCAACATGCCCTATCGAATGTCACAGACAGTGCCTGTTCACATAAAGTGGCTAAAATAAGTCCTCTGATGTCGCACTGCTTGTAGGAAGTGCATCCACTTTATAGTACCATTTATATTCGAACTAGGCTTTCTACTTATGATTTTATGATATCAAACGTTGAGCGGTGGCATTTGCCTGGAGACATTCCATTTGGAGTTATATCGGTAACATTTTTAATGGCTAGAGTTAAGTCGTAATTGGATACGGTTGGTAATCTATCGTCCAATGATTTATCTACGGGTGTGGAATCAGCGTTCATAATTAATTTTGTATGCTTTTTGATATATTAATTGGGTTTTGTAAATTCTTCGTCGTTTAAATGGTCGGTTCTTTATATATTTTATTCTTTGTTTCGGACGAATAAGCTATGTTTTATATTTTTAAATTGAATTTGGACATGAAAAAGTGGCCCAATAATTAGATACTCTTCAAGCCAAGCTTCAATCCAGTTTGTCTGGATGTTGTTTTACGAGCGAGAGCCGTCCGACTACTTTTGCTGCTTGATTGTATAAATTAGTCTCATATATATTTACTACCTTATGCAACGGCCTGTGTTATACAATATCGATAATGAGGTGCTATTTTTGTCTGTTTATTTTATTCATCATCGCTTCAGTCACAACGAGCCATGGTAGGCAAGAATCACCATTGTCAATAATATCAATATTGCAGGACTCAACCTAAATTGGAAAACAATATCACATACATTGCTCTGATCCTAAGGTATGTAGCTGAAGGACTTGCTATTACAAATTGGTTATTTTACCACATTTTAAGCCATTCGAATTCTGACTGAGTTTTGAGGCCAAATATCAACAGCAAAACTGAAATAGATCATCAGTACTAATCGTAAATAATTAACTGAAGCTAGAGGCCCAAAAGCCTTTTAAAAACCATTTAAAATTGTAGCTTAAACTAGAATCATAACATTAGACATTTGAATTATTACACCGATATTTGCACTCTAGTCTACGTAGGTACGTACTCGTATTAAATTAACCAGTAATTAAGGAAAATATATTAAACCCTCATTTAGTTTCTCAAAATAAAACATCCGCATAGCAATTATGTAAGATTTAACAGATCTATTTAGAGCAGAGTCTGGTAGTGTTGCCAAGTTCAATAAATTATCTGGTTATTTAACAAATCATAATTTGGTCGTCTGTCTGGTAAATTGCTAAGACGGTTACACTTTAAGACCGTCCTTATAGCCACTAAACAGATTGTCTGATCCTATAAATGCAATTTCTTGGACAAGACTCGAGTAATTGCTTACCCAAAGCTTATAGTAGTTTTTTAGCTTACAGAACTTTATACGAACTGTCTGAATCTGAATCCGGACTATCTTGCAAAAAACATCTCATTTTATATTATTGACACCTGCGATCCGAATATGACCTTCTACACTTGTTTACAAAACTGCTACAACTTATTAATATATAAGGTCCAATTTTATTAGTGTTCATCCTGTTAACCTGTGACTAATATAGGTGAAAAGCAATCGTAAAAACCGACTTTCAAATGTCTATCATAAAAATTAAAAAAGTAAATAATAAATTACAAAATAACAACATCGACTTCATATTGCATAAACTACCTATCTTCAACTCTTTCTTGCTCTGTACAAGGGGAAGGAATAAGACGGATAACCAGATGGTTAAACGTAGCAAAGATAGGACGAGTTTATGCAATATGAAGTCAACGTTGTTGATTTTTATGTTTTTTTTAGTTTTTATGGTACACATTTGAAAATTGGTTTTTACGATTGCTTTTCATCTATACACCGTGAATTTTTAATTACCCGAGAAAATTAACTAACATACACAGATATCGATATACATCGCATTTGGCGAATAAAAAATTTTTTTTTTATCAGAAATTTATTTCAAGGTCCCTAACATTCCTTAAAAAATATGCACCATAAAAGTCCTTCTAATTAAAATAGTAATCATTATCATTCCAACATTAACAGAACCAAAATCCACCTAATTTGGTCGCGTAATATTGGCTTACGGAAGGAATAACTATGAATGATTTTTTTTTCATTCATAGTTATTCCTTCCGTACGCCAACACCGTACGTCGTTCCGTTTTTTTTATTCGCTAAATTCGATGTATATCGAGTATGTAAGTTAATTTTCTCGGGTAATTAAAAATTCACGGTGTATAGTCACAGGTTAACAGGATGAACACTAATAAAATCGGACCTTATATACTAGCTAACCCGGTGAACTTCATATGTACCGTTAACAATTTTTGTTTTCATCAGCTTTTCGAATGTTTTTATTATCTATTCCGCTTTTCGGGGCGGAGACAAATCCAACAAATTATAAACCATGAAAATCGGTATAAGTGTTGTAACAAACCCGACCTTGGTTTTATATATGAAACTTCTTTGTACTTTATTGCGAAAAGTTGCGAAAAATATTGATTTATAAATCAGGAAATCTCGAAGATCAAATAAAGTTTTCAATAGGAAAATAGTAAAGTGTCAATGTGTCCCTTTTCATTATTATGTTAAATCTTATTGTACCCTTCATCCCTGGAGACGTGTCAGGAGTTTGAGAGGGACCTTTATTTGGGTCCGAGTATCCGACAGATAACATATTGGTAAAGTGATTCCATTTTTGGCATATAGAGGTTACCATGTCTATCACGGTAATGCTTATTTTGTGGGTAAAAAGTTTGTCCAACTTTTGTACGTGGTGCTAATATACTTTCTTTAATTTAGCCATCGCTAAGATATTATTATAATAAATTCATAAAATAAAACTACATAAAGTTTAGTTTTTAATTCGTGTCAACAATTTTATTGGAAGTCAGTAGTTAGAAATGGCTTAAATGACAAATTACTGACTCAAATAAAATAATACCATAGTTACAAAGAAATTAATAACTTAATTATTAAATTAAAGTCCATTGTAATTTTATACTTGTAGGCCAAACTATTTTTTTAATAATACGGTATAATCAGTGCTTACTATTTAGTATACAATATTTGGTTTCGTTTTCGTCTCTTTCGTGTTGTCACGGCATCATGAAAATTCCTTAAGCTGAAACTGAAAGCACTGAATGCATTGTTCTCATTTTATAGATATCTTTTTCACTCATGTGTCTTTTTTGTGGACATTTATAGCCTCAGGAGGATCATAAGCATTGTAATTTGGTATGGCTTTAAGTTGAACTCATAGAACTCGTAGCTTCGTTCATCTGATCAGCTCCACTTTCTTTTATCAGCGTGAACTATCCATAGCCGAGTGCAATAATTGCTCCTGTGTTCTTGATCTGTCAATAAAACAGATGATGGTAAAGATTTATGTTTAAAATACCTTTTATATAAACTTTACCAGCAAGAGCATATTTTTATAATTATCATGAAAGTCATCATCATCATTTTAGCCACAGGACGTCCACTGCTGAACATCGGCCTCCCCCAATGACTTCCAGATGGGCCGGTTGCGCGCGGCCTGCATTTAGCGTCGTCCTGCAACCTTTACCAGGTCGTCTGCCCACCTTGTGGGTGGACGTCCCACGCTGCGCTTGCCGGTACGTTTACTATGAAAGTAAAGTAAGGAAAACGGTCCAAATCAACTTACAACACTTAAGGTGACACTTGTTCCTTGTAGTATGACGTAACTACTAATAATTATACTCAAAGTTCAGGACTTACCACGGTTTATTACTGCCCAACTCCATGGTATATTTCAATATTTGTTTGCGGACTCTGAAAATGGAAAATAATATTTCAATTTTCCGAGTAATTTTTGGCCGGGTTTGTTTGCTTTGATTCCATAGTCGGCTTTTTGTGTGTGTTTCCGAAAGTTATTAATTGTTGAAAAACAGTGTAGGTTATTGAGTATCAATTCGTGTTTTATGTCTGAATTTTGATATTGATTTCTCCACTAGCCAATATTGTTATTGAAATATAATTATTGAAATAAAAACTTCATCCATTTTAATAAACATTTTTTTCTGTCATGTTTTAATGTAAGTATATCCAAATCAACAACGTCAATAGTGTTTGCTTTGGTAATAAGGTATATTTATTTCTCCTATAAATCTCATTAGTTGGATTTATAGTAGAATTCAAGTTCTCGGTGTAGTCTGATATGTGCCTGATATTATGCCCTTGTCACAAAAGGAATATGAATTACTTAAAATAGTTTACAAAAAGAACATAAAAAGTGCCAATTGTTTTATGTAGGAACATTCTTAATTTACAGCACTATCAAATTACTTTCCAGTAGCTATCGACATCCAAAAAAGGCTAAAGTTTTTAAACTTTTAAAGCGACTCTCTGAAGGGGTAGCATTTACCCAGGGGGTAAAATGCCGTTGCGAAATTATAAACTCGTCTTACAAATAGATTGTGAAGGGGTGCTTGTCAGTTGGATATAAAAGACCTAAGGCTATTGGGGTTGAATGTCGGAGCACTATTTGATATTGATTCTTGAAGGATTGCAACAAATTGAATGATGTTTTTGCCTGTTTTCTTCTCGTTTTAGAAGTCTTATTTTATTGTGAGATGGTTGTATCAGTGTGGAAGATTAGTTGCTGAGTAGATGTTTAAGGATAAAATGAACCGATTTGAAACAAAAAACATTAATCGATTTTATATTTATCAGTTAATTTTAGGCTTTGCAAGCACAATCTTCGAAACTATTAAAGCTAATTTCGATAAAACTCAATAAAAATTGTAAAATTTGATTGGTTGTTGGCAACATATTAATTGCTGCTGGAAAGTTTGATTTAGGGTGGTGGTTGTAGAAACTGGTCTTATACCTTTCCCAAGCTCTTTCACGTTTATGATTCTATCATATTTTGCACTGAATAGTATCCACCTACAATTTTTGAAATTTTTTTTCGTTCACAAAAGTTTTCAGTTCCAAAATTCATTGACATTCATACATTGTCTTTACATGCTGCACTATCATTTATACTTTTTTTACCTGCTAAGGAGATTTTATATTTTGCTATTCAAAAAATATTCAAGAAGTTTCTCTCATTTCCAATTTATTTAAATACCTTTCCCCTTTATCCTAACAGAAATCGTTTATCCATCCCAAACCATTGAATACGGATTACATAACTAATTTTACCGCTCCATTGAATCTGTTTAATATGCAAAATAGCCATTATTCCAACGATTATGGAGTTACCTCATAGAACGCCTACATCTCATTTACATTTTGGTTCGCTGAACAAAATCGGGTTTCCAATGTGGCACCTTTAGATAATACTTAGATATGGGTGTACCTGTCTACTCTTATATGGTATTTAAACTTGTTGATGTTGAGAATATTGAGAGATATTTAACAGTTTTGGTAATTTTTGTGTGTCTATAAACTACCAAAATAGGATTTTTTTACATTATATAATTTTATTTATTTTTCTTTCATCTTTAAATTAATTTATCATTGTATTTAGCAATACATTTTTGTCCCGTTCCCTTCTTTATTGCCAGTCCTGATGAAACAACATCTGTCAAGTTCAAATCCCTGTTGGTTGCCGTGTGACTCTAAAAATTGCCATTGTGTCTCGTTTCCGCGGTCTGATGTTAAATGTTATTTTAGATTAACACTTTTCCTGAGCTTTTAAGCTTTTTTTACACTAATAAATCACAACCATTGACATGTTTGAAATTCCAGTCAAACTGATTGGCGTCTAAATGTTGAAAGAAAATACAGTGTTGTGAATTTTGGATATTGCTTAAAACTCCAATGTAAACAAACACTTATGATTACGATTACGATACTTGTTTAGGCCCGCGATTTAGGTTAGCGTATGATATAAAACGTACGCTTGGAATACAAACGTTTCGCCATCTTGAGTTGGGTCTTTGATAGCTACGTAAACAGTTTAAAGTGAACATGTTTTAACGTTTGTCTTATCATAAACGTTTGCATCTGTTGCATAATTTGCATTCTCTCCAGTCTGTGTCCAAACTAGGACACCTATTTGCATTTGAATGAGACATATTTGAATTTACTAAAGGCTCAATTAGTGTCTTCTTGTCAGTTTGTAAAATATATACATAAGTGTTTGACTTTTGAAAGCAGCTATATTATAACGTAAATGTTAGTGATTTTTCCATCTTATTTAATATCCTTTCCATCAAAATCAGTTTTAAATATCCCTTTAACTTCTATAATAATAATATGTCAGTATTATCTAAAGCTTTCGGTTTCAGGCTCAACCTACTTTGTATGTCAGTCATCAAACTATCCTAAATAAATATAGACATCTTCATATTCCATTGGAATTCCAGTAATTTCTCTCTACGTTAGGCATCCGTATATTAGTTTACATATTGTAATACTGAATGTTGACGTTGCCTAATGGGAAGAGCTGAAACACGAAAATAAACAAACATTAATAACGGGCTAAATAAAATAAACACTCTAGAGATTGATTTATTTGTATGGGCGACGGTAGCGCGGTAAGAATTTCTTATCGAAATAAGCACTATAAAAATTCCTTTCTTAGTTCATATGATGGCAAATTTTTTTACTTTCATTGTTATAACAGTTACCCGTAATTCCCGTGAATTTGTTCGCGTTATCTTCTTTTTTTTCACAAACCTTCCCTAGCATGCTCACAAAAAGTTTAGATGATGATGATGATAGTGATTGGTTTAGATGATCGGATGATTGGTTTAGAAACTTATTTAACTATGCATGTATGTTATAATAATATTGTTAACAGCATATTCTGCTAAATTTTCCAGTATAAACTGAATGCACGTATTACTTTATAACTAAACGTAGCTTATCAGAGGTATCAACTTCTGATAAGCTACGCTTAGTTATGAAGTAAAAGAAAAAAATAAAATTAATAGTAGTGAGTTGATACTCACTACTATTTATTTTTCTCTCATCTGACGTGAGATTTAACGCTATAAGAAAAAAATTAAACCAATCTTTGACCTGTATAGTCGACTGCAAACCAGTTGTATCACATCGTGAAGAATACCAACAATAAGAGTGACAAAATTTTTTAATGGGTTTAAAAAATTATTGACAACTAGTTAGACTTTATTGACATATTTAATAAATCATAGAACTTTTTAATTTAGAATTATTAATTTATTATTATTTAATTATTGCAATAATTGTATTCCTTGTAGTAAAGTAATGTAATTGAGACCACTGACATTGTTAATGATTTGCATGCTATTTTATAAGCGAAACATGAGTACTTTTATTGCTGAATGTCACCTTTTTATAACGATTTATTTATTTATTTAATAAGCCTTATTTTTAACCGACTTCAAAAAAAAGGAGGAGGTTCTCAATTCGTCTGAATGTTGTTGTTTTTTGTATGTATGTTACGCGATTACGCCGTCAATTATGGACCGATTTCAAAATTTATTTTTTAGTTTGAAAGGGTATACTCCCGAGGTGGTCCCATTTCCACCAAATCAGATTCTGATGATGGGATCCCTGGGAAATCGAGGGCAACCCTCAATTTTTATAGGCACCCATAATGTTTTGCATATATTTTCTGACTCGATGCTGATTTTTGGGTCTGGTAATCATCATGTCATGTTGCTGACCTGATGATGAAAGCCACAGAACTCCTTAACGGATAGGAGTTAGAAGGTAATACTGCAATTTGTCGACAGAACGTATTTCGCAGTGTGTTGAGCAGACGTGGAGCGTATAAGGTACCAGACCGCCAATTTTTATTTACTGGGGGCGTACCCGCACACCCAGTAACAAAAAAAAATTTGAAAGTTCCTTTCTTAATTTAACCTGTTATTTAACGCGAGACCTTATCCTATGGTTACGACACCAAAATAGCCGCCGTTCTGGTTGGAGTGTAGGTAAACCCTTTTCTTAAGACTTAAAAATTTTCGTCGAAAAATTTACTTTATATAACACGTTATTTTTATCATACCATTGGATGGGGGTTCCATAGAGGACCAATATTAGTTAAGGTTACTTTGCTGTAAAGTAATTTTTGGCGATGTTAGGAGGGAAAAAATAGAGGACTTAACACCTAAAATTGTAAAATAAAAAAAGTTTAATAAAAAACTAAAAACCGACTTCAAAATAAAACTAAAAAGCGAAAAATAATATTGACTAAAACATACCTAATCAGTTCTTTTTGGAGTCGGTGCGAATGAACACATTTTAACTCTCGATGGCTGGCACCGACTCCAAAAAGAACTGATTAGGTATGTTTTAGTCAATATTATTTTTCGCTTTTTAGTTTCATTTTGAAGTCGGTTTTTAGTTTTTTATTAAACTTTTTTTATTTACAAACTTTACCACATGAAACCGTTTTAAGTTTACACTTCACGTAAAACTTGTCAACACGTGTCGCGAATCCCATTCCCAAGTGGGTCACGTGATCACGTCTCGAGTTATGTTTACCCGAATCGCTTTAAAAATATCGCCACAGCTATTTACGGAATGACCACGGTTAGGTTGTTGAGTATCGACATGTCCAGCTTACAGCGGTGCTTGGCCCGAATGCGGAACAAATGTATTTTAACCTTTTTGCTTTGAGCAATTCTGGTAACTTTAAGATTATTGGTTGTAGCTCGAACGGAATGGTGTGATTCTGGTTGGTTTGATGCTTGAGCTTGATGTGTGAAATGATTATATCATCATTTCAATGTCACATACCTATACTCACAAACATTTAAGTTAGTTTTGAAGTACTTCGTTAATCCTGACTTTGAAGTTTTGTTCACAGTGAGCTATAAAAAGCATAGTGCGGTAAATATTAGACCTCGAATAAAGGCTAAATCATGATGCTGAAAAGAAGTACTTATTTTCAAATATCTTTTACAATATCTAGTGTAATACCTATGCTCAAGTTTCGATTATGTTATAAGCGCATAGTTCAAAAGCCATTATAACTTAGCAAACTATGCAGACTCGCAGTTTCCAGCCAATTAGTTTCAGTGGCTTGCATATTTTAAACTTAGCTCACAGTTGTGCCTCTGGTCAAACCCGGCCTGGCTGGTTTTGAACTAAGCAAACAAGATTCAGACAAAATCTCTAGATTCACGACGAGTTTGTATTTTAGAATAGTTTGTTACGGGATTGTTACTCCGTGATCATGGCGCTTGCAACAGTGCCGAAATATCGGGAACTCAAAAATAAGGTACATGGTAGCAATCCCGTAACAAACTATTCTAATGTTAGTGACCATGAAAGTTTAAAACAATATAGAGTTTGTATTTGTACTCCATTAAAAAAAATAAGTTTGTTAAGAAGTTCTCCTTATAAATTAGCGTTTACTTATATACTTAGTTTTAGAGCTGATATTAATTATTGTTTTCAACATTGTAATTTGTCTATTTGCAATTATATTATCAGATGACTATTTCGATTGTCTCTAAAAATATTTGGTTTTGTCTTTTCATGTACAATTTTCAGAATTTACATATGCATTCAATATATTCTTGTAATGTACGTACATTGTTTATTTACTTGTATATCAGTAAATTAATTGAACATTTTGTACCTAAATTATGTTCGCGTTAATTCCCGTTTCATTGAGTTTAAAGTAATTTTAACGATTTTCAAGATTCTATTCTTTTGATATATTTCCTTTGCATGAAATCTTTCTACGAAGTACGATATTTTCCAAAATTTTGCGTAACTTACTTACTTGTGACTAGAACTAATTCATATCTACTTGTATTATATATATCTCAATGTTGTTTTTTTAACTACTAAAAAACTAGCTTTAATACATTTATTACAAACTTGAAGCGTATCCAGTACTGGACATCACACACAATTTACTACGTTGATGGAATGCCATTCATTCACAAGTTTCAATGAACTCATAACATGGTTTATATGACAGGCGGCCTCCTTGGTATCATACGCCAGAATTGACGTCAAACTTCTTTGGCTACAACTGTTGACGTATTGTTTACGATTCATCCACATGTTTCAATGAACGTTGCCAAACGAACCTGCGGTCGCCCCGCTCTACTTGTCTTCAAGGCGAGTGCATCGATACACAAGGCCGCGGATAACAGTATGGAAATCGCACTAGATTCGATTTACGGTCAGGCGATTTAAATATATCGAGTAATTTATAGTGCAGTCACAAATCTGCTACTATCATCGTCTTTATTTAATAAATCAACAAGTTAATCAAGGAATGTTCGTTCGTTCGTTAACTGTTAGGGTTGTTTTAACTATTATTATATCTTAAGCAACTTCCGTGTTTTGTATATAGAAACATGATTTTATTGAGTCAATGTTCTTTCTAAAAAAAAATTTATCTTTCAGTTCAGCTCTTTGTCAACTCCTATAAAGCAATATTCTCAAATGTTTTTATTTTAAAAACTTCAGTAAACTACGCCAGTAAACTATATTGCTGCATATTGCAGCTCCAACTAAGTTGTCTACCTAGACCCAGACTTTTCCAGTGCAAGCTGAATGTTTTACGACCTGGGATGTCGTGAAAACAGACCGCTTGGATCTTGTGAATTCTTAATGCCAAATCTTTTTGGAAACATGTCGAAAGCGCCAAAATTCCAAAAGATTTTCCGATTGGTGGCTTTGGTATTGTTATTTCACTTGTTTAATTGCCCGATAAAGTCTCATTTTAGACGACATTAGTCACTTATGCCATTTTACCGTTTTAAAGAAGTTTTGGCGCTTACAACATTTTTCCTTGCAAGACTATTCCCAGTGGTGCGATGTGGGAATATTGTTTGTCGCATTTGTCCCCAATGTTATTCCTTTGGATAAATATTAGAGCTGCTTTTCCACGATTCCAAGAATATTTTAGGTGTCTCGGCTTTAGAATTATGTGTTTTATTTATGTTATGCCGAATTTTAGTGGTTATCTTTATATTGAACATTTTGCAGAATTCTTTTTATACAGAGCGTATAAGATAATAGGACACTCCTTAAAATTATAAGTACCTACACATACATAAATTATAGTAATAATACATACGGGGGATTCTAAAGTTTATTTTTATTTTTATTTTTTATTTATGGACAGCTAACAAGACATACACATTAAGTAGCACAGAAACATTGATTATTAACTAGTTTACAGTGTTGCCTTAATTAAAAGCTGCCACGACATGAATAATTATTTGCGTGGAAGCGACGAAGGTATGCAAAAATTCAAAACAAGTGTCGAGCACCGGCCAGCAATCCAACATCCCGCCAACCCACGAGTATTTATCTCTGGAAATTACTAATCTCTGTTACAAATGTAATGGTGGTTAGATATCAGATTAGTGCCCGAAATCAGACATAAAACAGATATAAAAAGAAAACAAAAAAAAAACATCACACATTGAAAATTGTAAATTGAAAAATGAAAAATGTGCATACTATTCGCATCTACAATATTTATCTGCAAACAATAACGTGCGGAGGATAATGACGAAGATGAATGCGGATAATACCCACAAGCATAGAGAAAATAACAAAATAATGTACTCCACAAGTGTGTACCAGTAAGTGGATGAACAAAATCGTTACAGTAACTAAAGAATATGTAAGAATAATATTAAAATTATGAATTACCAGAATTATGGTCGATAACTCGGTTTAAACATGTTTTAAAAATACTAAACTTTGAAAAAATATCTAAATCTGAGTGCTTAGCAAAGACTCCGAACTGACTCTGAATTCTGTTCATAGGTGAGAAATGCCCCAGATTACTTCTAAAAGATTTTGACGAAAAAGGTTTAATGAAGCGCGAGCTTCTTACATGCTTACGTAAAACAGTAAAGTTAATTTGTTGCAAAAGAAAAGAACAATCAATCGAAGTATGAATAATTTTGTATAAGAAATACTGCTCCATTAGCTGTCTTCTCATCTGCAGATTCTGAATCTTGAAGTGTGACAAACGATCATTATATGATGGTAGTTTTTTAGCTATCTTATGCTGAAAGGCCAAGTGCCAAAGAAATCTTTTTTGAACAGATTCGACACGCTTTATATGTACCTTATAGCGAGGGGACCATATTAGGCTACAGTACTCCAAAGAGGAGCGTATTAAAGCATTGTAAACAAGAATTTTACTATGAGGACTGTTAAATGTTTTCGTGTTTCTAGTAACAAAACCTAGCATTTTGAAACATTTGCTTACGAGTTTATCTATATGAATGTTAAACGTTAATTTTTTATCGAAATTAACGTTTAACAGTATTGTATAACAGTTTATGACTTAATTTGTTGGTTGTCTGGCCTGTTCTGATCCTGTTAGCGCTTCTCAAGCAATAGCAATAATTAGTACTCTCATGCTTAGTTCATATAACATCTTGCCGTCATGTGCCTAATTGTTTTAGTCGCAAAACAGCAAGACTTTCTTTTTTTCACAATAAGGGCTAGTACACACTTGCCGTTAGTAAACAAATGGCCATCACACACGTCAACGAGCCCGTAACTCTCGCGCTACCGTATTGTTCACACGATTGATGGATTGTAAAAAACGAGTATTGGACGCAAACTCACTGATATCGTCGGTGAGTTTACGTCTGGTATCGTGTGTGAAAGGGCTTTCAAATTAAGTTGAGCTGTAAATAAAGGTCGAAAGTTATTTCGGGGCTTTGAAGCGATAAATTAAATGGGTTTAATTAAGTATCAGTGTTAATTACGTGCGGTAGAGGTGAAGTACACCCAAGTGGGTAAGTTGTTGCCTAGACTACGTCCTGATTTGTTGATGTAAACATTTACCGTTTTCGTACATGATCTATGCGTAGTGTGGCATTTATCAATGTCTCCCCAATTTGTCATCATAACAAACCAAGTTTTATTTATCTGAATAAAAAACTATAGATTTAAACTAAACAACAAAAAAACATATTTCGATTGAAAGATGCACATACAATTTTAAAACAGTCTTTTGGTTTTATTTGTTTCTTTTTTAGAAAGTTAATAGTATTTCAAAAATGGATAAATGTCAAGAATGTTTTACCCATAGCGCGTAGACAACACAAACCATCATCACCTCAAAACAAACTAATAAAAAAGAAGTAAAAACGTCATCGTATGCGTTAGTAAGCTCGTAACTAACAATGCCCATTCACTGTCACCGTATACGCTCTCAGCGATTGATGCACCTTTAATAAAACATCATAAAACACTATTCTGTCAACAACACTATTATAAAGGTTTCAGGTGTGAGGAACTTAATTAAACATTTTAATAAATTCAAAATTCTGATTTATAAGAGCTCGATAAATAATATTCAGCGAGGCAATGCTGCCAGCCTTCTGGGCACCTGTAACTCTTCTGTGGGATATGGGTGATTTTGAGTTTTTGTAAACTTTTATATACATTATTTTTAAGCACATTTTTGTAAATATTATTTACTTTATATACATAGTTTTAGTTTATTAATGTATTTATATGTACATTTGTGTAAATAGAATATGTTCTCTAACAAATAAATGAGACTCTTTTACTAAGAGAGCAACTTCGAAATAGTAAAATGAAGTTGCTCACTAATCCATATTAGAAACTGACTCGCTACCATGTCAATGGAGAACCAAATATTTTTTTATGTTTTTGATGATGCTCTCATGTAAAATTGTTGTCTATCAGCAGCTGATCACGTTGTATATAGTGTCATATTCTTTCTCCATTCTATTTTGTACAAAGTAGTGTGTAAGAAATGTCCTGTCTGTTTTTGAAAGCCCAACCAGTCTCCCGCCCGCCGAGCCCAAACTACTTGTACATACACGAGTAGGTCAAAAGTTCCAAACCTTTCTTCCGCACTTAAGGTTCGTGGAAAGAGCTTAAGGATGAACGCATTCTTCCTATTGTTAAATCTTGTGCTGGATATTTTGGCAATTTTTCCTTATATTATGTTATACCCAAATTAGCGTAGGCTGGTGCAACGACCTGCATTCGTGTTGTAATCCATTGTGTACTTCGCTTAATATTCACACCGCGAATGGTCCTTTGTTCGGACTGATATTTTCACAACTTACTAAACACAGCGGAACAGTAGCCTCGCTTTTTAACTACAGCGATTTTGAATAGCACCTGTCAGGCCACGGAAACGAGACACAATAATTTATTTTATCGTCACGTGGTCACAAGTGGGTGTTTTGAGTTTGACAGATGATAATAATATTAATATCAGATAAGAATTGTTCCGAAAAATTTTATTGCTGGTTGGTGGAGGCGTTCCTAGATAACCATCTTCCGATAGGGTAGTACTTAAACAGCAAAGATATCGTAAATAGTTCTCGCCATAATAATTGACAATGCTTGCCCAAAGAGGGGTCCTAAACACGTTCATTATCATTTCAGGTCGGGTTGAACATAGGCCCTCCCTAATGACTTCCAGCTTGACCGGTTGAAAACGGCAGGCAACCAGTGGGTTCCTACAACCTTTACCAGGTCGTCTGTCCACTCATTGCATCAAATCCTATTTTTATGTTAGCCAAAACTTATAACGTAGCTATCAAACTTTATCAAAGCGAGATTATTATACAGCAGTATGTTAATTAACGAAAGGCATTCCGGTTAACTGAAATAGTAGCGCGGAATAGTACCTAGCGTATTTGCACTGCTCAATTCCCATTCATAAGTCTCGTGACGTTTTTCGACAACGACGAAATTATTTTTTGTGATCTTTTAAAATAAAAACTTTTTTTTTGTTCGGAATATTTTTTCTCATATGTACTGACGTTATACGAGTTCTGTTACGGGTTAGCGGGAACACCTTTCGTTAATTAACATACTGTATATTATACTTCGTGTAGTAATGATTTGGACTTTCTGACTCTTCCTTCGTTACAATAAAAGGTATATTTGCTACAAACGGCACACCATAAGGTAGCCATTGTTACGACCTTCCCATGGTTATGATGACTAATCTTATACTTTAAACAAATTATATACGTAATTGTTTTGGATTTCGACATGGGCTTTTGAGGTACACTTATACGCATACAAATCAAAGTCAATATTGCAACATTTTTTTTACCAAAATATATTGTAGGTATATTGTTCTCAAAATTGTCACTCCTAATTCGACGACCTCCGTAGCCGAGAGGCGAGCACGCCGGAGTGTATATGGCGCCGCCATCTCTGAGGTTCCGGGTTCGATCCCCGATCGAGTCAATGTGGAAAACGAACTTTTCTATATTTTCTCGGGTCTGGGTGTTGTGGTAGCGTCGTTGTTTCTGATTTCTATAACACAAGTGCTTTAGCTACTTACCTTAGGATCAGATCAATGTATGTGATGTTGTCCAATATTTATTTATTTATTTTATTAATAAAAACTTAATTCTAGTTTTTCTATCAAAAATATACAAGGGGTTAGGTTGAACAATATATTTACTTCTACAGTGAGTTCTTTTCATAAATAGTATCTATTATAGAGCTAAGGAACTAATCGTCAATAAAAAAGTAGGTACTCAGTTTAATAATTACATTTCTTCACTAGACCAAATTTACTCTCGGATAACACTAAACTGTTCTTAAACATTTTGACTCAAATATCTGATATGTGAAAGTGTAAATATAATTTTTATCAAGCAAAATCACGATTTTATAATAATAGATAACAAACAAAATAAGTTCAAACATAAATTAGAACTAGTGTAATGGCAAAAAACGTTTAACTACTTTTTCATTAGAATGCGGTAAATGTCTGCCTGAGGTTTACTTTTTATGTGCGATGACCCAGACATGGTTTACTGTAGTTCAAGTACCTAGTATACCAAAGAAAACGTATGTGATAATTAAAATAATGCTACAGCAGTATAAATGAAGGTAGGTCTTCATTAAAATAACACCCATTAAAATGGGTCCCATTAAATTTTATTTATTTGGAAATGTATTAATCTGTAGCTCCAAATTAAGCTATAAAGACTTTGTATAATCAACTATCGCAGATAATAATAACTTTATAAATAACATACATGGCTTAAGTTCGTACAAAATAGTCGTGCTCGTCATACAAAAACTTGCCCTTTGCAGGTTTTGAACCTGCAACAGCAACGGCTGCTTGATAGATAGCGCGAACTATTAGACCAAGACGCTCTTAGAAATTAGCCCAAAATTGTCCCGAAGCAGTGGTAGGAAAAAAATTGGGAAGTGTAAAAGTTGTTTAAGCCTATTTACAGAAATAAATTGGTTTTAATGGTATTTTTTTGTTTTGGTTTTTAATGGTTTTAAAATATGGTTAAAAATCTTAATTTTCCAGGAAATCGATGGATTACGGAAGGGAATAGATACCATACAGTTCCCAACCAATCACCAACAAATGAAACCAACTAAATAAACCCTAACATAATGCACTATTTCCAAGCCCCACGTCACCTAATACATTCAGTTTCCTGTCCAAGTATAAACACAATAAGAGAAGATATAGCAGGTTCAGTTTCTAGTCAGGTGAAGATTTATTAAATAATATGTAGTCAGTTAGACCTGTGAGACTTTGAAGAAATGCCTAGTAAGTAACTTCAGTTGTAAGAGCAGTCACTCGAATATGGCCTAGTTGCGATTTTCACATTAGGCAGGCGACATTTTGAAAGCGTGTTGATTAAATCTATAAGATTATTTGGGATTGATCTACTCGTATATCAAATCAGCCAATGTACTTAGATGACTGAACATGACCCATGGACTCATAATAAAAGTTACCATTTTATATTTCAGAAGTAGAATCGCTCCCTAAATGGAACTTAGGTAATAAAATTAGACCTTATAATTATTGTTGATCAAATAAGGTGATCACCTAATCATCATTCGGCTGCTTTGTTTATTTAGGTTCATCATCATCATCATTTCAGCCACGGGATGACCATTGCTGACATAGGCCTCCCCCAGTGACTTCCAGATCGACTGGTTTGAAGTACATCCAGCGTCTTCTTGCAACCTTTACCAGGTCGTCTGTCCACCTTGTGGGTGGACTTTCCACGCTGCGCTTGCCGTATTTAGGTACGATGCAGTATATTTTTCTCTTCCATGGTCGATCATCAGAGACAGAGAGAACCCACCCATCTCTTCTTATCGTCGTCTTTTACCTTTCCAGTTCTCCACCCATCGTTAGTCTTACCCATCACTCTCTTCATACGTGGCTGACTTCCTCAGGTGAATCACCTAGTCACTCGTTTATGAGCCTAGTGCATCTGACTGTATTGTGGTATAAGCCCGTGGCATACTGCAGACACGGTCGGCTGCACAGCCGCGCCACCTGGTGTCAACGTACGCGCCAGTGAGTGGAGGTTCGGTGCGTTACTTACACGTTCTAGTTTTAAAAAATATATAATATTTCGGTAACTTTTTTCTGACCTTTTGTTCGTGTAATGGGTTCAGCCGAAATACTGGCCAGTTCTTGCCATTGGATATATAGATTGTGAACGATTTGTATTTTACCCTGTGTTGTGAATTATGAGGTGCTTTATAATTTGCCTGGATTGCAATTGTTTTCGTTAAGGTAACGACGCTTAGATTATTTTTTTAATTCTTTTTGGAATTCTAAACGGTCCAGATGTACCTTTTATTTAATTTAAGTAAAAAAACAGTTTTTAAGGAGAAACACGTTTTGAATATTTTGTTTATGCTCATCATTAACTACCCTTTTCTTAAGATCTCATCTTATAGAATAATTTTTTCCCAAGGTCGTCGGTCCATCGAGTTTGGGGACGGTCTACACTACGTATACTATAGTCATATAGTGTATATTGCAATATATATATTGCTGGTTAGACTCAAAGTTTTCTTTCATATTTCATATTCGAGAGATAACTCTTTATAATGAAAAGTAATAAATTTACTACAAGGGTTATCCATTGTAAACAACAGAAATCTATATAAATATGTTTATTTTTATTAGTACGTATAACTTTTTAAATCGTGTTGTTGATTGAATTTTCAATGTAGGTACTAAATTATAATAAATGCTACCGTTAAATCGCAATTTATTTATAGTCTAACTATAATGTCGACCGCCACCCGGCCGTTGGCATTTCGATCGTCGTTAGGTATATTATTTTAATACTCATCAGTCTTACTTGGCTAGTTATTGCGTGCGTGCGTTCGAGTCGCACGCTCTCGACTCCTATAAATTCATCTATTTCTCCTTTTTCTCAGGCAAATATGTCACCTATTGCATTGATATAAGGTGCATCAGGTCTTGGAAGTTCAGTTTGCAGTTTCCTAATTACTAGACAGTGACGGATAGAAGTGCCGTGCGAATTCCTATCTTTTGTATCAGAGCTTCAGTAGTGTACGTTGTGCGATACTTTTTGCTCTTGGGAAGTTTAGTTTGCAAGTGGAATGCGTTTTTGTGATGTAAATTCTTTTGTTTTTGTGATGTGGAAGTCTTATTACGTATTGACGGTGTATCAGTGTCAGGTGTTTTGCTAACTGATTACCTTGATTGAAGGATTTTTATCAGGTAAGAGTCTCAATTAGGTGATCAGTCAGGGACTTCTGTTGAATTATTTATCTTACTCGTTTTTGCGTTATGTACAAAAACATGTCATGTTGAATAATAAAACTGTAATCATATTGTTTTAAGAGTATATTTACAATCTTTTAAGGATTTATATAAAACAAGTAAAATAATAATTCACTGCTTTTTATATTTGAAGTATTTTTATGCAATTTTAACCTATCAAGCTTCAATTACCCACCGGTGGTCGCGTAATAATAGATTTTTTATTGTGTCTCTTGACCTTGGCCTGACAGGTAATCTTATTTGGATCTCATTTAAATTGCGGATTTTTTTGTAAATTTTAAATTATTCCACAAATAGTATACTCTAAACTCTTAGATATAAGTATTGAATACGTGACAATGAATGAAAGCTAAAAATATATTTGTCCATTTCCTTCTTTGATCAAAACTTGCACAAATTTTTCGATTTACAGACTTCGCTAGCTTCGCTTCTGCTAACTACAAACTATTAAGGACTTCAGTGATAGTAGAAAAAGTATTCTAATTAAAAACCAGTGTTTAATGGATAGAGAACTTTTTTATGATTGATGTTGTTAAGAGCAATTAACTAAACAGGCTGAGCAAACTGAATAATTTATATACATAGATAAAAACTATGTTATGTTAAACATAATTAGAATGTAAGCACAAAAAATAGGCCAACTAAACCGCTTACAAGTCAAATTACAATAATTACTAACAAGAATAAGCGATCATAGCAACTGACCTAGATCATCACAACACATGTGATTACTGGTGATTAGTATTGAAACATATAGAGCACATACATGCAGTAGAACCATAATAAACTTAGCACGCAAAATTAATTAACTCTAAATGTTCTAATTGGAGGTTATTTTAATGTTTTAATAGTCCATTTATTTATTTGTTTTACCGAAATAGTTCGTATAAAAATGAGAGAAAAAAATAGTAGTAGTAATTTGAAACTGATTTAAAAATTATATAATGCCAAGATTGTTAGCAATATAGAAAGATCAAAGAAATACTGATTTAAAACAAAGAACTGCCAATATGCAATTGTCGATATTGAACAAAGAACAATTCCTAATAATGACGAACGTATGGGATTTTCAGAGATGAAAAGCAAAATAATCATTGTAAACAATTTTAAGTTTTCACGATATGTTGCATTGTTTTTTCGCTATATGAACTTACATTGCAATTTCTAATATCTCAAGTATATTTAATTTGGAGTACATTTCCTTTGAACTTTCCATGTGAGCATGAAACATTTCGCGCGCGTTTTACGTAGATATTCATAGTGATCCTACGGTTTCCACTTCTCCATTGTGGTGTTACCGTTGTAGAAATTCTACCATCATTGTTAGTTACTTAGGGTCATTATGGGCAATTGTAGATCTCTTTCAAGTGAAGAATAGTGGTAGTATTTTTTGCTTGTTGTTGAAATTGAGTATGATTTAGTGAGGTAATTTGAAAAGAAATTGTGTTAAGTAAAATAGTGCTTAACTACTAGTGATATTTATGGAGATGTTTACTTTAAATCTGTAAATTTTGTGGTATACTATTCCATAAACTATCAGTATAACCGTAAAAGTTCACCGAACAAAATATGCCAATTTATTCAATACGACTAAAATTTTGGGAAAATATTGTCTGTATAACGCTTGCTAAATTTGCAGTTTTAAAATATTTATTTCAATATTTTAACTAATTTATGGTAAAAAAATAATAATGAAACGAGTCTTAATCTTACATTAGCGCGGAGCCGCTATACGTAATTTGTGATTCTACCATGACTAACATTTTTGCAACGCATAGCAGTACAGGATTTGTGGCAATCCAAAACATTCAATTGAGGCTGGATGTGTTACCTTGGTAGTCATGGACATAAATGGTCCGGCTCCCCTGTTCAGTGGTTACGTAGGCCCAATGGCAATTGCTACAAGTATAAGAACTAGACATGCCGCATCTAAAACCTTAGTCTAAACCGAAAATCGCGTGCAGGTATTCAAAGTCTTCAGTCAGTTACAAACGAACAGTTTTGGTGAGCGCTGAAGGCGTTTAGCCAAGTCCGCCCCACTAGCGGTCTCTGCGCTGCCACCCGTCTTCGCGCAGGGAAGCCTCAGGCATGTAAATGTCGGGCCTGGAGGCCTAAAGCGAAAGCGCATCGTTCGGTCGGTGGTATCTATTATCCGATCAAATTAAAACATCCATTCTCCCTTATCAAAGGTTTGACAAGTTATGAACGATTGAAAATGGTCGGGTTTTTAACACGGCTGTATTGAGTTGGTCATATTTTATAAAAGGATTGACACATGAGACTGACCATTTTAATTTGTTAGGCTTATACGACCGAACGAAAGATACACTTTCGTGTGATCGGGCCAGTGTCGAGTGCAAAAAGCACCTTAACAAGCGGCAAACCCGCTAGTGGTGGTGTCCACGCGAACGCTAGACCTCCTTACGCTAGAAAGCTAGTGGGCCGGATCTGGGGGTAAACCGAACTCGGGCCTCAAGGGCACCTCTGTAGGCTTGGACCTCGGCTTGGGCCGTCGTCCGAAGGGTGGACAAGAGAGAAACTGCCAGGCACATGTCTGTGTCGGCCAAAATAAAAAGGGGTAAAGGAGCACCCGCCATGGGCACCTGGAAATTAATATTTGTAATTTTAACCCGTGGCGGGTTGATAAAAGATTGGCAAATATTTGTGTGATGAGTACGAGCATTTGTACCTTAGTCCTAGCTTAGTTTGGAGCTACAGAATTGATGGAATTGTGAAAATAATTTAGTTTATTTATTTTCTGACTACTTACCTAAAAGTAGCAGAAAATTTACGATAATTGTAACAAAGCCTCAGGTTCTTCCATCAGAATCACTTAACGTTCCCTTCGTTATCATTTACAAATAGTGACCGACGTTAACGACGCATCGTCAAGCATCTGACGCGTGTCTAGTGCGATACCGCCCTAATAGTTTCCGAGACAAATTGCTAATGGACAGACAGGCTGTTGCAAAAATGTTTCTGTATTCTACCTTAATCTTATAGTAGGAGCTGGCTCGCCAAAGGCCAGAGTGTCTCGCTTTTGGACTAACAACGTTTTTTATAAATCTTCTTACGATTATTTCCGTATGCATTACTTTTAAGTTACAACTTAAGCTTTAAAACTTCAAGCATCATCGTAGCAACTTAGTTCTTATGCCTTTTTAAGCAGCTTGTTTATTTTAATTGATAAAAAACGATTTTTACGATGGTCTAACACAAACTTTCTTTTTTACAGGTAATGAAAACTATCCATTGAAGACCAGTAAGTTACATCGGAGTTTAGATGTTATTTATTAAGGTTTTCAGACACATTTTGGATTTTTGAACAAAATAGATGCTAATTTAGCGTTGTGAAATGTTCATCATCTTCCCAAACAGTTTAGTAATAGGGAAAATACATTTTGCTATGTTCTCAAAATACCTTAACCCTTTAGAAGTCGGGAATCTTCATTTCTAATCATGACAAACAGCCAGGACATTTGGGCCAATGTATCATACTTAGCAATATCTTTGACTTCGCCGTGCCCATTTTACATAAATATTTGCAATTGAAATTAACCATCAGCGCCCTCTCCCGGCTATTATTCAAATCGCCGCCACAGGAGACCGGGAAAGTTTCAAATTAATTAAGAGCGCCATAAGACGGCCCGTTAAGAAAATAACAATGGTTTAGAGGTGCGGATTCACACGAGGCGTTTTTGCAGTACCTACCTATGCCTGTTAGTTTTGAAGATTGGACAAGAAATTCCTCGCAATTTATGATTCAGAAGAAGAAACATTTTTGTCGAAACGCATGCAAATATTAGTCTACAACTATCAAATATAAATTATAAACAATTCCGTAATCGATATTGATTTATTCATCCAAAAATATTTCACGAGATAATGGCAAGTTTATTACTTATCACACCCTTGAATATTTCGTTGTTAAGTGTAGTTTACATAAAATACCCACAACTATAAAATCTAGGTAAATAAATAAAACAAATAATAATTTTAAATGAATTACTTTTAATGAAAAAGTTTGTATTGCTAGGTAGGTAATTACAAAATTCAAATAAATATAAAGGTACGTAAATAACATCAAATCTGAATAATTAATGATGATAAAAATAATATTAAGAGGCTATTGTAAATTTTTTGATTACATATAAACGAAATTACATAAACAAATCTACAATAGTGACACATAAGAGTATGCGTGAAAATCACCCCGTCTGTAACCGCATGCAATGTCATAAATGATAGGGCAAGCGCCGCGTCTTGCGGCTTTCAAGCCCTACGCCCAACCCTTCAGGGATGCATATTCAACTGTACTGTTTTGACAACAGTGTCATAGCAATCTCTTAAACGATCCAAGTTTCGGGGACCGAATACGGGAGCATTATCTATGCCTTGGTAAAGTGAATATTAAATATATTTAACGACGTGTGAAGATTAGCATTAATACGCTTTTCCCCTTAACACTAATTATAACTGTTTGTCCTCAAATCATTGTAAAGAAACCTGCATAATGATTGGTTATTGACTAGTATAATATTTACTTTGTGCAAGTATATAAAATGAAGAAAGAAACAGCAAACCATATGTTTAAAGCTGCCATGAAACTCGTTGTGTGTTTTATTAAAAATTATAAACATGATACTTAGTCTAAAATCGAGATTCAAATACAGAAATCAGATTTTTAACCAAATACGTATTTATTTGCCTAAAAACTAAAATTTTATTGTTGAAACCAGAAACTGAAAGGGTACTGCTCAAAAATGTAGTAAATGTAATTTCTTCGTTATACGAAGATGCGATATGCCTTACTCTAAAGCGATTATAGTAAGTACATAGCTACTTACTATGGTGGCCAGCCGGTCGATTCTCTAAGAAAAACGCAACGGACTCGCTCTAAAACTCGACTTAGCCGTACAAACGAACATAGCCTCTATCTTGTTAGTAAGAAGGTTCATATTATTTATCGTTGATGAGCGAGTGCAGCGACGAAGTGAGCGCGGTTTTGTTTACAGAATCGACAGGCTGAACACATAAACAATATCTAAATACACTTTAACATGCAGAATTCGTGTTCATCGCCTAAAAATTTGGCCCCTTTTACGATTTAAACTCTTTTTGCTGCACGGGAGTTATATTATGATCAACCACGAACCCGACAAATATATAACCATAGGTACAGTGTACGCTTTCACATATGGGAAAATATTATTCACTTTTCACTTGTTACATTTTTGCAATTTACCTATAACATTGAACATTCAATCAAAGGCAGCCAAACAGAATTGCACCGACAAAGTACAATACGTCTGAAAAATTGCATACCAGGAAAAATCCAGGGAATAAATCCAGGATGTCTGAACGACGATGAAACCTAACAAATCGGGGGGTCTCGGGAAATGCTATTGTGCGGGTATAGGAGTAGCAGACATAATTCACACGCCTAGAAAGGGTGAGCATGTAAAGACATGTACGTGCTGCAGGAAAATAGCACAATTTATCGTTTTAAAAAAAGTGACAAAAAAATCGCGATTGTCCCCTAATAGAAACATTCGTGTCTGTCCCCTACGGCTCTACACCTTTATTTATGTTTATTTTAGAAAAAAAAGAACATACCTATACCACTAAATATTAGTATCTATTACTATGTACAAACGGTATTAAGAGTATTATGACTGTTAAAAATGAACTGATTACAATGCCATGCTTTGACCATTTGATAAGGTTCCAAAAGAATCCGCCTAGTTTTAGAGTGAAAATGTATTTCATATAAACAAAAATATCCGCATAGCGTTTAATATTCTACAACACAATAAACAAAAGAGATAACTGTTTTAAAGAAGCATGAAAATTTTCCTAAAAATGTCTACAACCGGAATATTTTTGCACTTATTCTTTCACCCACTGTGCACTGAGACATGCATAATTTCACATAAAATTGCGTCTGACGTATGACTTGCACTTATTCTTGCCACTGCCCAAAAAACTCGGCCAGTGTTCTAAGACGTTTAAGTTGAACAACCAGCCTTTAATTAAACATTACGTCTTCCAGAATGGGCCTCAGGTTAGAGTATCTGGTACCTCGTAACACAAGGATCTAGATGTCTTGCTTCAAAACCGTGTCACCAATGGGTGTTCAAACACTTAATATAATATAGTGGGCGAATTTGGTGTTGCAGTCGATAGGCGCATATTTCATTTTATTGTAAGACTATGCCGTGTATGCCGTGTGGTGCCGGCACTTTAAAAGAATAGCACCACCCCTTTCTTCCTATGGGTGTCGTAAGAGGCGACTACAGGAGAACCGCCACAAGAAAACAGGCAGCAGCGTCTCCTCTCCACCATTGGCCAAACTGCGATCGCCAACCCGCCTGTCAAGCGTGGCGATTATGGCAAAATCCTCCTTATGGAGAGGCCTGTGTCCAGCAGTGGACTGTTATAGGCTGGTGATGTGATGTGATGATGTAAGACTATGTAGGTATGTGCTTTTGCGCATAATACGCCATACTCATTATTAAACTATGCCCAAACGCACCAACAAAGTCACTTGAAAAGTACATTTTAAAATACAAAATCATGTAAGAGGCCTTTTTTTTGTGGTGCCATCTTCTTGAAAATTATCTGACCATTAGGAATAGTTATTAACTATTTGGTTTAGAGCACAGTGAGCTAGCGGTTCTGTCTTTGCTACCTTGCAAAATGCATTCTTGCTAAGGCTGGTTCGTCTGGTAACTTTCTTGAGTGTAATTTTCAAGGGAATTGCCCTGAAAGGTCTTTCGTGGTAGCTGCGCATTATAGAATTTAGAATGAACGTTATACTTACTTAAGTTAGGGACGAATGTGTTTCTTGGAAAATGTTCGCAGTCCTAATAGGTTTTGTTTGAGTTGCAGAAGTTTTTGTATGACAAGAGATCTGCTTAACTCTTTATGTGGTGCCATTGATCATGACTTCGTTTTGTTATAGTTAGATTATTTCGCTGTAGTTTATATTATTATCAGTTAAGATATCTGCCCAAACGTCTTATGTAAGGTATGGTCTGCACTCACAACACAACACAATCGATATTATTCAATAAGTTGAAGGCTATTTATTATGTTAGGTATACTATTATTACCTCAATTGGATGCGATTGAGACTATATCGGCATAGATATCGGTAAATTAATGAACATGGTTGGATGTTTTTGGCAAAAGGACAAGACCTCATCCATTAGATCCAAAGAAAACCAAATTCTGGAAGGAAGTATTAGATCTCATCCGACCATAATATTACTTCCTACGAACAAACGAACATAGGGAAATGGTATCGAAAGGAAAACGAAATCTTTTTATTGCCCCTATTTGGGTTTTGGATGCTAAGATTCCACTAAAAGCTATAATAGAAATTGGTTCACGATTTGCTTTTTTTTTTATCAGTTGTTATTTGTAAGCGATTATACCATTTTTTTTTAGTAAAATGATATCGTCTTGCAATTATTTTAACAAGATATTTTTCAGCGGTGCATGTATTTTAAGAGGAGATATTGCGGGTACAAATAGTTTAAATAATAAATAAATCCCGAAAAATATTACTTATTACCTACTTATTGAAACTTGTTTTTGCTGCCAAATGTATATAATGAAATAGATGTGTTTTTATTTAAACTATGCAAAGAAAATGTCTGATTTCATCAGTCAAGGTCTGTGATGAATAGAGTATAAGATTTAAAAAATGTAAACATTATGAAAGTTAATTATTTACCTAAATACCAGCAAAATTTTTGATAGAGCCTTTTTTTTGACAAAAAATATCATTATTTTTTTCACCAACTAGATAACTTTTACTTTAAGTGGAAGCCTGTACTTACCACAATTCGGCGGCTTAACTTTCGTTATGGCCTCCGAAAGTGTCGACAGTTGGCTAAATCGCTGTTATTGTTACACTTTATTTGTTTTGCTCGCCTCGCGACAATGACAAAACGTTTTATTAACCAAATTGTGGAACACTGTTTACAATTTATTATGAGTAGGCGTATCTTACTAAGTACATAGATAGAGCCCACAGAAAATTCTAGTCTAGATTTTATCAAGTTCCGAAATGAAAAATAATATTGTTGACGACACCTTCAAACTAAGTAACAAATACAGAATTTTCTTGTAATCCAGTCAGTATAAATATTTAAATCGACAGAAAAATATAAAATCCTTACTAAGACATTAGTTCTGTTCAATTTTTACGAGTTGTATAGTAAAATTGACCTTTTAAATATCCTTAAAAAATAAATATACAGAGAAACGGAAAATGGATCTAAATGAAATTATATAAAGTTGAGATAAATATATGAATTGTAGCACGTGACATTTCAAAGGCTTGAAACTCGAACCCAAAGTAATCAGATACAAACCATGCGCGCCAACCACAAATCCTGAGGGCTGCAGACAGTGGTTACCGCTTAATCAGTCTGTCTGTGTGTTGATCGTTAAGTCGGTCTTTAGTGAGGCTTCGTAAAAAGGGTTGTATTTCTTCAACCCTCTTTACTTCACCCCCGTAACCATTAAACTGGTAACTTATAGTTGTGACGATAAAACTTTATAGTACATTAAGTTTTTAGTATTTGTAATTGGTTTGGGAAACCAAGATTTAGTTCGAACTACAGTGCGGTTTGAAATTCTACGTATAATACCTCGTAGTTAAGTTTTTATTTTATTAAGTATACTATAAATATTGGACAACATCACATCCATTGCTCTGATTCTAAGGTAAGTAGCGAAAACATTTGTATTATAGAAATCAGAAACAACGACGGTACCACAACAATCAGACCCGAGACAATATAGAAAAGTTCTTCTCCTACATTGACCCGACCGGGGATCGAACCCGCAACCTCAGAGATGGCGACGTCATAATTATTATATAAGGTCCGATTTTATTAGTGTTCATCCTGCTAACCTGTGACTATATAGGTGATAAGCAATCGTAAAAACCAATTTTCAAATGTGTACCATAAAAACTAAAAAAGTTAAAAATCAACAACATTGACTTCATATTGCATAAACTCGTCCTATCTTTGCTACGTTTAACCATCTGGTTATCCGTCTTATTCCTTCCCATTGTACAGAGCAAGAAAGAGTTGAAGATAGGTAGTTTATGCAATATGAAGTCGATGTTGTTATTTTGTAATTTATTTTTAACTTTTTTAGTTTTTTTGATAGACATTTGAAAGTTGGTTTTTACGATTGCTTTTCACCTATATAGTCACAGGTTAACAGGATGAACACTAATAAAATCGGACCTTATATAGTCCGGCGCGTATTCGCCTCCCGGCTACGGAGGTAATGTTGTTCATGTCCGCAAAACATACGATTATACTAACTACGTATAGCAATATCATGATGATAATGTGATCATAATGTGACTACTTTATAGCATTATGTCAAGTTCAAGTGTCATCACTCATCAGTCATGTGATCGTAGCATGAGTCATATGTGAGAGAAAGTAGACACACGCACATGGTATACAAACTATTTATCTGTAGTATTGAACTTGATGTCATCGACCGATGTTATCTGCTATGCGACTGTGGATTCACCTTATCGCTTCTTAGAAAGTGGAACGATTGGTGTATTTGGATTATGATGTTTTTGACAGAGAAGTGCACACATTCTTTTTAGGGGGCGTCCATAAATTACGTGAGATGTTTAAGGGGGGGAGGGGGTCGAGTCAAATCTCATCTAATCTTACGTTGGAGAGAGGAAGGGGTCTCGGCAAATATCACGCAATTTTTTTTCTGATTAAAACAAAAAAAATATATACTATTTTGGTCCATTTAATCCAGATTGTACATGCTTAACCCGTGTCATGATCAACCCACCCCCGACCCCCGCTCGCGTTTCAAGTTTCCTAGAAAATTTATTTGAGTGGTTTTTCTATAGAAAATATATATGTATTATGTATTTTTCTTACGTAAATCCAACGCGTTTACGTAAGAAACCCACATTTCGAAAAATCTCACGTGAGATTAGGGGATGGGGGAGGGGGTTGAATAAAATCTCACGAAATCTCACCAGGGGGGAGGGAGGGACAGAAAATTTAAAAAAACACCTCACTTAATTTATGGACGCCCCCTTACGCAAAATATAACAAATCATCATAAAAAAAGGAAAGAGGAGGCCCCCTGATTACGTAGGGAATGGCATGGCACTGCAGCTTTCCCTTCCCAGTCGAAGATCCAGAGAAAGACTTAAGACTAGATGGGAGAGTGTGTGTGATGTGTAGTGTAGTGTAGTGTAGTGTCTGAAGGACATGAGAGAGCGAGGTTTCCGATGACGACATCGAGGACAGAGCGAAGTGGAAGCGAAAAGTACGGAAAGCTGACCACACCATCATTTAGGATAGGTAGCTAGAAAGAGAGAGATAACCAATCTTCATTATCAGCGCTTGGAAGTCCACTCTACAGAACGCCACAGCGAGCGGCTCTGGGCTGTTTGCATCCAGCGGCTGCCTGCAGCCCTGATTAGGTCGTCAGGCCACCACGTATATATTTATTAAAGACAATAATTCAATGAAATGAGTACGACGAAAGTGTCACAATAGTCTCATAAATAGGTAATAAATGAGTCAATAAAAAATAACGTTTTTTGAATGGACTTAAACTAAAAAACAAACCTAACACCCCTATAAGTATTTTTCGAATAACACCTTAATAAAGTTTAAATACGTTTTTTTTTAAATTATTTTTATAACAGAACATTTTTGGCTATAGAAATCTCGTAATCAAAATAGATAACTCTAAACATATCAGTTTATTTAAATTAAAGCATTCTATCATTCCCGGAATGTCGATTGTGAAACCACAAAACGCAAGCAAAGCTGATTCACGCCAAGTGTCGGGTGGCGGCGGCAAGGACGCGCGGCGTTTGTGTCACATTATGACGGCGGAATGCGCATACGCACGGGCGAGATAGCCGCAAATGAGCCTTAAGTGCTCGTAAATGGTACGAAACTGCTTATAGTTTTTGCTTGACTAATTTTTTACTAAGAATTTGGTGTCTTAACTTAAAGTTAGTCCTTGTAAACACAGTGCTTGAAATAATACAGGAGTAATAACCTCTTTAGCAGCACGCCGCACCTGGATGTCTACTACGAAAAACGAAATCCGTCAATACGATAATCGTTTTGCGGATTGCTTACTATGAAACGTTTCGGATCCGATATCGGCGGCGAAGTTCGTTGTTTGACGAAGACATTTGTTTTATTTTAACATTAAATAATCACAATAAATGTCATAGAATCTTAAAAAATTGATGTATTGATCGTTTTAAGCAGTAAAATAAAAAAACACGTTTATTGTTGCTTTTTTTAAAATGATTTCCGGTTTTTTTTCTATAAGTTCGGTAAATAGCAACTTAATCATTCGTTTCACGAAGTCATTCCGAAATTTGTCTATGGATCCGATCGAAGCATTGAAATCCGATAGTGTTTCGTAGTAGGCTTATCGTTTGCGTATCGTTCGTGTTTCGTTTCGTCCGAAACATCGTATATCGTTTTTCGTAGTAGACGTCCTGACTCTAAACAGTTTTTCATCCGCTACATGCTGATAAAGGTTTGCGTATATCATCATCATCCCTGTTTCCTACCTTGTTGGAGTTGACCCCACACTGCTTTTGTCAAATTATCCGCACTACTAGCAGCTTTGCGTAATGTGTATTATCATCGGTTCAGCTTTTTGGAGGTTCTACGGAAAATGTGTTCACTGTTACTTCAGTTTCATCCTTTGAGCTATATACTAATTCAGTTCTACAGGGTTAACCCTATCTACCACAAAACTTTTTTTTTTTTCAATTAACAATGGACTTTATATGTCGGGCCTAATGTTGGAAATCAGTTGGATGACCTTTAACTTTTTTGGTAGGTTGACCTAACGTTGACTATACAAAAGAATAGGACACTCTTTAAAACCACGTAATCAGCTGCTCATAAACGTTGATGTTTCGATGTTCGTTCTTCTGTGTAAGCAACATCGAAACCGTGAATTTTGCTCCGATAGTAGAAGTTATTGTTAATATCAGGAGCTTATTAATTATGGTGTTTTGTGTCCTATATTCGTATAGTCTGTTTACGGATCACTTCATTTCCCATTTTAATCTTCAGTGGATTTCCAAGTCTAACTGTGTCCTTCCCAATAATTATAAATATGTCATATGCCGCGTTGGTTTTATCCTGAAGCGTCGGACACAGGCGTCCGCGTTTGAAGTTTGTTTGCATTCCGCCTTGAGACGTCCCCGCCGAAGCTATAACATTCCTTAGATCTGTGTTAATCTCATATTTATAATACGAGCAGCTGCTCCTTATGCCGTTTTACTTAGAAATATAGACATGTTTACATTTTATACAAGTATTGTTAAGGAATCTTCTTTCAACACATATTTCGGTACTCTAGCGACTTGTCCCGGCTTCGCTTGGATATTAATAAAGTTCTATACCGTTATAAAACCTACACACAGACCTTTCTTTTATTGTCTATCTTAATATTAGTGAATATCGCTATAGTAATTTTAGAGACCAGCTTAGTTTAAATAACGACAAACTTACGAAGCTATCGCTTTTTGGCCTTTTCGCTAAGATCAAAGTGTAGATAAACTGGAGAATTTCAAAGTAGACTTGAGTCAAAGCATTAATTATTTATTAAAATAATGAGTTTTGCCAATGATTTTTTATAGTAACGGTTTTTTGTCTACAAATAATATCCTTCTGAAAATGATAGATATTTCCTCACCTATATAGTAATATCTAACAAAGTTCGCTAACATTTTACGTTATATCCTAGATCACTGTTTCTCAAAATATAAAATTTGAAAAGAAAGAGGGCGCCGACAATAAAAATATACCTACGCCGTTACGACATCTGCAACTGTAAATCAACTACATTTATTTAAAAATAATGGGAAACCAATCAAACTACTTAGTCTACCTAAGAGATTTGTAAGCATCCTTCGCATTTAGAATTGAATATAGAAGAATTATTATTTAGTATGTCATTGTAAAATTACGAGTTTGCTTTCTTCCTTCGAAGAGGTCAAACAGCAAAAAGTTTTAGATACAGCGCTTAAGTGGGTTTATTCACTCGGTTGCGTGCCTGCCCTAATCCGTGGATCTAAGAGATTGCCTTGGCTTCCTGTCTGAATTACTGCAAATAGTTTTATAAGATACATAAGGCATTAAAACTGGAGAAATAGGTGATGAAAAGAAATAGTTTTTTTTTTCTGTAATGTAGAGACCTATGTTTTTTAGACAGCCTGATTACGAGATGACTTAAAATCCATTATAAGGAAGTATTAGTGGGAGGAACGATTGGAGTAGTAGCTCAATAATTTGATTACACGCAAAAGGGGAAACTTTGTTACGGATCAACATGAAGAATATTTATTGATTTCTATTCCGGAATCAAATCGGAAGTAAAACATCCATTCTTTTTGAGTAATCTATTATATTTAAAGGCAGACTTTTATGTAAAAGATTATATATTTTTTTTAATAATAAAAAGATCAGTTAACTTGCCAGTGTCGCTAACGATAACCTCTGGTTAGATCACTTACATGTAAGTTTGATTTCATTTACGTTTGACAAATTGTTTGACAGACTAGCCTAACTTGTCACCGGCAACATCCAGACGACAGCGATACTCGGTCCCAGCGCGAAAGTGATCTCTGGCGCGCCGCCAACAGCACGACAGACAAATATTTTAGGGCGAATTCATTCGCGCGGCGCCGCACGGGTCGCGAACGTAAATCCACTTTTATATGGTGGGCGAATACACGTTTTACTTTTTGACTTAAAATGTTATCGGCCCCAGCAACAGTTTTTTTTATGACCATCTGGATATCTGAAGGAAAACGGATGACAGATTATAGCTGTCTGTCCTTGTCTAGCACTAGCACAAGACAGGCTGTAGACGTCAAATTTAATATGGTTTTTATTAGTTTTTTAGCCCATACTATACTTTCAATAGTTGGGTAATTAGTCTATCATATTACTTGGTTCCTTGGTGTAATCAAATCCATACTTTGAATACCAGAGTAAGTGACAAGCAAAATATAAAAATGTTTAGACGTGTTTATGCCACTAAATATTCACCACAAAAACTATTGCTTCCTTTTATTTTGAAACTTGTGAGGTTGAGAGTGTTTAAACACAGCTTATTAAAGCTTCCACTTTTTCATTTGACTTTATTTCTTATGGCAATGACATTTATACTTATTTATCTTCAATTAAACCTTGCATGGAATTGCTAAAAACAAAAATTTACAACATTTATACTTTTTGTAATTCTTCATCTTCAGCCTTCATATTTTAAGCATATAATTTGGCAGCTCCAACTAGAAGTGGTTATACCCCGTCTGCATTATTCACACGACAGACGCTTGGAATGCTTCGCTCGAGCATTCATGCTCTTCCCCAAACATTCATGCCTCATAGCATGCTTAAGCTGGGAGCCTGGGATGTAGAGCATTGTCGGGAATTTGAATAAGGTATAAGTGAAAATCCTTAATATGAGTTATGTCATTTCATAAGTTGAGGAAAATATTCCAGTCATCTTTTTTGGTGACTTTAAAGGACATTACTACCAAGGAACCTTATTAAGGAAGAATGAAATGCACACACACATATAGTATTTTACGTAGTGTAGGTAGTCTTTACTCTGCATTTACGGACAACAGCACGTCGACCTACCAAAAAATGTCAAATTTTCTCATTTGAAAATGAACTCTATATGTCAGGCTTAAAGTTGAAAATCTATTGGAGAATTTTTGACTTTTGGGGTAGGTCGACGTGCTGTTGACTGTACAAATAGTAACTTTCACCAATCATAACTTTATTTATAGGTTTTGATAAGTTGGGTTCACATAACTTAAAGTATTATGTATTCATATAAACGAAATAAAAGTAGTTAATCAAGTTATGGTGTAAATTGGTTATGAAATATTAATGACTTGTCTAGAAAACCGCATGTATATTTATTAATTTGTCCACTTGTCATAAATTAAACTTTTCTGTGATGTTTATGTTTCATGTTATGATAAAAATATGCTTTGTCGTTGTCCAAAAACCATAAAACCAATTATCTTTTATTTATCTCTCCTTTAAAACTGAAAAGCCACTTGAACAGTGTTTTATCATAACTTTCCTATTTAAACATAACAATCTGATTGTTTACAAAAGGCAATAAACGTAGAACTAACAACGGCTTTAGAGTCTTTACGAGAGCTCATATTTCTTCGCAGCAGGAAGAATTCTAATAATATCTGGACTAGATACTGTTCTATCAAGCTGTAGAAAATTACACTCGATGTTAAATGTGGACTAATATGTTTGAATTGTTACAAAGCTGAAAATACACGCTAAAAGTTATATTGTGCTATTATAATGACATTAAATCAATTTTATTTTTGCAGTTGACAATTTTTTTTGTAATATTTCATTGTTATCTGTTTAAAGATTTTAATTTAATTCCTTTTAAAGCCAAATCTTATCCTAAATTACTGATCATTGAAACGAAAATTCATCAACTTTATTATTAAAAAAAACATTAAAGTTTTTCTCATCATTGCAGAAATTTTGTTCCTTATGAAATCCATCAAACATGATTATTATAACAGATTCGTTCAGTTACAGCCCCTTTTATCATTTTACTCGAAACGCTATTAAAATACGTCTTCAAACGTTTACCTAAGCTCGCTCCCATAGGACTAGTATTGGGCGGGTAGCCCCATGATGGTTTTTAAACTGTTTCACAATGTTACATGACAAATTGTAAAACCGGTCAAGTGCGAGTCGGACTCGCGCACGAAGGGTTCCGTACCATTTTCTATAAAAACGGCAAAAAAATCACGTTTGTTGTATGGGAGCCGCCTTACATATTTATTTTTTTATTTTTTACTATAGCGGCAACAGAAATACATTATCTGTGAAAATTTCAACTCTCTAGTTATCACGGCTCATGAGATACAGCCTGGTGACAGACGGACAGACAGACGAACAGTGGAGTCTTAGTAATAGGGTTCCGTTTTACCCTTTGGGTACGGAACCCTAAAAAAAGGAAGTAAATCGATCAATCATTGCAATTGATTATTTTAAAGTACAATGGAATACATGATTTTAAAAATTGTAGAGTTTCAAGGTTGTGAGTAACTACGCCATAAATATAAAAAAAATCGTACTAGCTTCGTATGGATCTTAATATTAAAGTTTGAAGTAAATATGTGAGGATTTTAGAGTTAATCTTAAGGTTAGGGTTAGGGTTAAAAGGACTCTGGACTTTTGGGGGAGCCTGTCTTAACAGTTTGGGAAACAATGCCCTACAACTACAACACGCGTCCGTTAAAAAAACACTTTAGGGTAAATGTTTATTCTGATGTTAGCGTGAGGGTTTATTGTTTTTCTATCTATTACACTAAGAGGGAAGAGGTAAATGTGTTTTTATAGTGAGAACCGTTATTATGTACTGGAGGGCATGGAATCTTATTTTAGTTTCGAAATAGATTTTTGTAATGTTTCTATTCCTCAAACTTGATTATTTTTAAAATCATAAAAGTTATTTTAGTCCATTAACGTATTACGTTATTTTTAATATAATTAGTAGCACTATAACATTTTGGTCTACCATGAAAATTAAACCCCAGTTGTATAATCTCTATCACTTCAACTGTTTTTGTTTGCTATTTATTTCTTAACTATACGATTGTTTTGATTATAGGTAAAACATAGGCGCGATTTAAGGATCTAGCTAGTACATTTCTGATTAAGACAAATTGTAATAATAGCAGCTTTAAACTGGTCTGCTTTCGCTCGGTGCTCTCCATTTTTCAGCCGAGTTATGCTTAACCTTGATCTGTTCTAGCAATTCTAATGAGGTATTACTGAAAGATGCTCATTCTGAAATTTATTTTATCTTATGATTTTATTATTTACTTTAAACCTATGAACATTTTGTATGTTGTTTTTCTGGTGCATATTTATTTATTTAAATTGGTTAAGGCAATTGCCATAAGACCTCCAAAACCCTTTGACGAGAAACCAGACTCCAAACCAAACCACCTTGTTCGAAAAACTTCAATAAACTCCATTCCATGTCGATATTTGTCCCCGCTGCCCCACTTAGGGTGTCTCTACACTTTCAGTAGACCTTACCCTAAGAAAGGATTTGTCGGGGGTCGATAATGAATCCCCTGCCGTACATCTTGCTACGGAAATGACTGCAAAGTGTTTTTCTATTCGCTGTCTGTGGGGTAAGAAGGGTAAAATATATAAGTGATATGATGACATAGATGAAAATTGATAACAAGTTTATAAGAATACATTTGAAATGTAAATATTAGAAATTTTTCATATCAATAGGTTGCCTCAACTCAATGGAGTTCAGGTAAATATTTAAACATATTTTTTTTATCCGGGCCACCAATACCTTTATTTTCTCGAGACTTTAAGCGTTTATTTAGCAAAAACTTTAACTGTAACCTCTACACGTTTAAGTTGTTGAATTGCATCGCTATTGCACTTTTTCTGGTTTACCATTAAATATATTTAATTAAAACTTTATTGCACAAACTTATAAGTAGATTAGTAGAGTACAGAAGGTGGACATGATGCTAGAAGCATTACCTGCCATTCAACTATTGGCTCGTGCAGAAAGTTTTTAAAGTAAAATAATGTTCTTGGCATTTACTTTCTTACTTCACACAAACCTCCATATAAATTTAACTATGCAACTTTGGAAAAATCAACGGTACTTCGTTGTATGATTTCCAAAAAGAGTACAAGCTTCTTAAGTTGCATTTTAACGAAAAAAGAAATATTACGCATAATATTGTGCACTGACAAAAGAATCACATATTAGGATATGTGATTCTTTCCAAAACACAATCCAACGTCCCATTCTTCTGGCTCCATTAAAATCTCTTCATCCAGCGCTCTCCCGTTTTGCGAAGGCAATGACGCACGACGCTTTATGTACTGTGAAGGTTTGACGCTTCCAGGGATGTCGCGCCTCCAGTGTTGCGCCTTATAGATACCTACTATGCACCAGAGATCGATAACTAACGAAACAAAACTTTCTTCTTGTCGTCAATATTGTTTTAAAAAACCTAGTATTACTTAAAACCGCAACAGCCTATTTTCCCGAACGTTAGGGGTAAAAAAGTTAGCGAGGTTTTACACAAAGTACGTCAATCTTCTTTACTTACCTATAAATGGTTTTACTATAAATTGGCAAGCCGGAGGTAGTACAAAGTATGTGTGTCAATATTTAAACCATGGCGTTAGGAATAATTTAATAGATTCACAAGGCTACAATTAAATAATTGAACACAGCAATTTTAAATTAAGGGATCAACATTATTTTAATCTCAATGTTTGTACTAAAAGCTATTGCATTTAATCAGTGAAATCATCCTTATCATAACCTACACATTTTATTTATTTTGGTTACTTTTCACACACAATGCATGGACCGTGGTCACATTACAATGAATGTATTGAGATCGGAACGTGAATATCCGTTTTTCTGTATAGCATTAGTCATAAGCAACAAATAAGTTTAAAACGTGGAAAGGGACTAAGGTCCCTATTTATTTAAGCATAAACAACGGTTTGATAGGCACCTATCCTGCCGTCTATAAGCTAAAAGGCCGTTAAATGACAAAAACGAATTTTGAGCTAGAGCTAAAAAAAGCGGCAAAATTTTCAAACCGATGCTACTCAGTTTCTATAAACATTTAGTCATGTTGCCATATACCAAAAGAAAGGTTTTCTTTTCAACTTTCACATGAAGTTGGTTATTTTGATAAATATTAATATTTATGTAAATAAATACATATTTTCCTTTCTAATCTTGTAAAATTTTAAAGATCGTTTCAAGTGTGCATAACTATATAGCGGCTAAAGGTTCATAACTGCTTTATTGTTATGGATTTATTGATAACTGCCAAAAGAGTTTTTTAGGACAGGAAGTTATCGATCTTATCCATAACTATAAAGCGGCTAATTACACATAGCCGCCTTTTAGCCAAGTAGATATCGCTTAACTTCTCTTCCAAAATGTATTAACAACATTTATTACAGCCTGTGCATATCTTAAAAGCAGTTAATTACTAAACCTTTTCATATAACTGCTTTTTAGGCTAGCATTATCCTAGCATTTGAAATAAAATAATAGAAATAGAAATAGTTTATTTGCGTTTAAATAGGGTACACTGAAGGTCTTACAATTAGTTTAATGTTCGGCCCATTTAGCCATTAATAATAGCATGCAAATGTTTTGGAGATTAATTACATATTAATTTCACAAGAATTGACAATTTACTGTGATGGCAGATACACATATTTAATAAATTACAATTTCAATTATTACATTTCTTCAATTATAGAATGTCAAAAAAAAAGAAAGAAAGAAAATAAATGATAATATTTTAAATAATAATTAACAATAATTTTATAGAATTAATCACAATTATAGCTTAAATACTCTTTAACACTGTAAAACAATCTATCATAAAGCCATGTATACAAGGCAGTCTTAAACTGATTGGAAGGTAATTGTTTTATGTGGTCAGGAATCTTGTTGTAGATTTGAATACACATCCAATAACAATTTCTCTGAAACATCACACTTTTCGGGGTGACAACAGATACGAGTCTATTACCATTTCTTGTATAAATCCTGCAAAATTATACGTTAACTTATAAAATCCAGCAAAGATTTTTCAAAGACATGTGCTTTCCACAAAACTACCAGGCATAAAACATTATAAAATAAAAAAATGTGACCTCTTCAAAACAAATTAAATTTGAAATAATGCTTTTTAAGAACTAAGAACCAAAAAAAGCATGGCTAATCAAAAAATATTTCAGAAATTGTAATTTCACGTATTAGAGAGAAGAAGTCTCACTTAGTAATAATAATTATAATCTTTCATCATTATCGATGTTTTCATTAATTGCAATCTATGTAACAGAATCATACTTATACAACCCGCAGTAGTAACAGTTTTAGCATGCACTAAAATTTCTATTTTAATTTTAGTTTCACTCTGTTATTGTAAAACAGTCCGTAATTATTCGCGTCAAAACTCATTAAAAAAATATTATCAAATAAAGTTTGTATTAAAATTGTGGATATCCTGTCGCAAGGACTTCCATATCCGTCTATTGAGCAGTATGGTCGGTATATTTTGCGACCTGTTTCTACCACGGGGTTTGAAAAATTCGACCCGACCGCCTGGACAGTTTATACAAACCTATTGTAAATCTCGTTCACTAACTCGCAGTTCTCTAGGCGTTCAAAACGATTTGACCACCCAAGCTGAAAGCATTAACAGGTCGGAACATAGACTTCACATGAGACCTTTCTAGCTTGACATTAATGTTTGATGTGCCTCTAACCATTTGGTGATTGCTTCCGGTTTTCACCCTGTTGATCACGAAGACATCATTGAACACTCGTCGCTTTGTAGTCATGATAAAATCAATCTCATTTTCGTGGACCCATCGGGACTCATCCAGGTGAACTCCCTGGGGTTCCGTTGCCCATACCCAAATTTCCCCGCTCTCAGCTCATTATCGCTCGCTTGCCCAGTTTTGCGTTGAAACCCCCATCACAACATTGAAGTAAGTTTTAGTGGTTTTCATGGCCTTACTGATATCCTAATACATAGCCTCCACTTCCTCATCAGGGTATCTAGTGTAGAGGTCGGTGTATAGAGCTGTAACACCTTCAGCGAGTATCTATTCCATACTCTAAAGTATCAGGTAGGCAACCCAGCTCGACACACTTCCGATGAGGGACTTGTGGACGAGAAACTTGACACCACTTTGAGACAGTTGTTCGCCCTTCCGGTGATAGTGTAGGTTGCCAGATTTCAGGGTTATCGTGTCCTCCTCGCCCTTTTGTCCTACTTCTGATATTCCAATGATACTCCAGTGCATCCCCTACTTAAGTTTTATTCAAGCGCAATAATCTTTTCATCAGTCTTTAGCGTGCGTACGTTGTGTATGTGTAATGATTATATATTATTCAAGTGATCTTTCTATGGTCCTCGAGGCACCACATTTTAATATTGAATAAAATTATTGACAAATTACGTTTTAAAAATTTTAAAAGTTTCTGGTAACGTTTAAAAATGTCATACTAAATATCTATTAACAAAACATTTCTGCCAACTGAGTTATTGTCTTGCAGTGGAAAGAACAGTGTGAAGACTGAGGGACTACACTTTAGTATTTAAGCATAGATTTTTTTATTATTTTTGTGTATTTTTGTATAAGTACTATTCGCTTTACAAAATGCTTGTTACTTTTACTACAACTACCACAGAAAAAAGTACAACACTACACAACTACTAAATATCATGTGGTCCCTCAGTCCACACAAACAATCTTAGCTGACGAAAGAACTAAAGATACTGCTCAACCAACATCACTCAGTTTCTATTAGCGGATTTAGCGGAAAGGTTGACTCAAGAACTGAACATAAGCCGGCTGCCTCTCGATGGTTTACTGATAATGCTAATTTTATTGGTTTTAAATAATTACATGAATAAAATACTTACCCCAGAAACCTTAACGCCACCATGATGACTGATGATTTTGGCGCGAAACCCAAGAGAATTAATATCATAATTCGCGATGTAAGGTGAATAAAAAGGTCGGATGTTACAAATAATAATTTTGAGTTTTTATAGTTTCCGTTAGATTTTCTGTAAGTCTGGAAAACATACCAGTCAGAATAGAAACAAAAATAACGATAGGTTCATTTTTGCCCTAAATTCGCCTATTAATGGCTTCTAATAATTAAGTCATAGCCAAAACTGCTAAAGTCTATAATTAATACTTCGCAAAGTTCGTTCTATGAAAACAAAGAGTCACGTTTAAAACGGTACCTACCAATGCAAGGCGTTATCAGTCAGAAATTCCAATGATCTAATAATTTCTAGAAATACGCAAACGCCCCTTTCATCGGTGATATTAAAATTTTGGTACGTCGCACTATCCTAGTGCGCTGACAACTTGACTTGTGTCCTCCGCAACCCCAAAAAAATCCCAATGAGAGGCGCGGGAGCTTGCGTAGATTGCCGCTTTTTAGCGATGTATCGCTATTTAACGTCTTTTTTGCTATGCAAGACACAGAAAAAAAAATTTATTTTACTTTAGGTACGGACAAGCATGGCTTTCTATAATAGTTTATTAATTGTAAAAGTAGTAACAATACAACGCTTAAAGGCCGCTAAATGATTCTAACTGCTTTTTAGTTAGGTAAGAGCGTAATTACCGCCATTTAGTTAAGTCTATGCAAGGTATTATACTCCAACGTAACCAAGCTAAAAGGCCGCTAAAATACTTTTGCTGCCTTTTAGCTTATTGTTAAATAATAACGGTTTTTTAGTTTAGCATTAATGGTAAAAATATTTGATCGATCCAAACGTTAAAGTAGTAGTAGTAGTAGCCTTTTAATCTAGTTGGGCTGTTTAGCGGCCTTTATGCGATGTGAAGTATATATTTTTTGTATTTAGCTGTCTTTTTAAAAAAAATATCTCGAAAACGGTAAAAGATAGAATAACCGTTCCTAGACAGATCGAAAGAGATTTTTTTCTATATACTTTATCATTTAAAAAGTGAAAAATGACCAAATGTCATTTAGCGGCCTTTTAGCTTATAGACGGCAGTATCGACAACATAACATCACTATAACACGCCCTTTCACTGTTCTCTATCTGCAATGTGAGATCAATCTTTATAAGCAAGTAATGTTACGGAAGATGTGCCTAGGACAGGTGAAGACTATTAAAGTAGGTGTGATGGAAAGTCTCGTTTATTTTGGTTTGAGTTACTTTGAAAAGCGTAAAAATCTATTCAGGGTAGGGCGTGAAAGGTTTTAAAGTGCCAAAAATGTGTGGAGTGAAAATGTATGTTAAATAATGGATTAATTTGTAGGTATCTAGGTACTTGAAATTATGGATACCTCTAATGTATTTCAGTATTTTTATTCGTAGCTTAGTCGCCATAGTTAAAACTCTACGTAAGTAGAAATTGAAATGAGTAGAAAATCATTATCTTTGTCTGTTTTTTTAATTATCTTTTACGAGCATTTTAGCAACTTATAAATTCAATGTGTTAGTTTTGCAATCATGTTACATGATAGATAGATACCAACCAAAACGATCTCGAAAATCCTTATCAAATGTCGTAACAAAGTATTTACACTGTCTGTCATCAGTTTATTAGTAGTCATTCTTAGACTTTTCTAACTGAATATTATTAATATAACAAATCTTTCAATTATTGGATAGAATTAAGTAGTAATATTTTATCATAGCGTTCAGGAACAATAACTTACTGGTGCCAAAATTAAGCCATCGCTAGCTTTGAAAGGCTATTATAAAGAGGTTATAATTTCCTCCGCGCCACAGGGACCGACCGACAATTTAGTGACGTCACAGAAATCATGTATACCCGTGCCCTGTAGTGCTTTGTTACTAACTGGTAGGATATTGGAAGAATGTCGGGACGAAATAAAGTTGCGCTGGATTCATTGAGGTATAATGTACTATACCTTAATGGCTAGATTGGTCCCCCGATTAAAAGGGGCAATTCTGCAGGTGGGATTACATTAAATAAAATTGAAAGCTGAGAGCAAAGCTCCAGAGGTGAGCAGTTTTATCAGCTAACAAACCTTTTTTTCGGAATCTGCCTCTAACATGATCAACAAAACACGATATGATATGATACGATGTAGCGATTTATCGACAACCAACTTTCAAACTATATCATAGTTTAGCATAGCATACATAGCCGCCATCTTGAACTTGTATCGAAATAGTGAGTATGTCCGTGCCGGCGACATCACGGTCATTCTCGATTTTTTAGTCAAAGTTCATATTTTGACAAAAAATTTGCGATAAATCGCTATGTACCATATACATACCATATCGTGTTTTGTTGCTCATGATAGAGGGGCTGACCTTATATCTAGCCCCAAACTCAGCAAAGCTGGTACTATGGCGACAAGATACCGGATAAACGTAGGTTCATAACTTAGCTACAAATGCACGTCCTCATCGCACATTTTATAGTCTGGATGGAGTGCGAAGCACTAGGTATATACCTAGGTATATCTGGTATATACCAGATGGTCGTCGTCTTAATTCGACCTCGGTATAGTTACTACAATCATGCTCAGGGAAGACTTACCAGCCCACCAGTTGGGTACTAAGCTCAATCATTAATTCTACACCCAAAAGATTCATCAGTATAAATATCAGTGCGCTCCTCACGACCAAAACCACTTTTTGTTACCTCACGTTATCGTAAAAATTATACGCGTAACTCGTTGAACTATCGTTCCACTAACGTTTACAATAAAGATTTCACAGATATTGATTTATTCAATATAATATCATTATCAAAGCTCAAATCCGTTCTTTTTCAAGCATTGGCTAGTAAATAATTTAGCAATCTTTAATTACGTAAAATGTTGCAGCACTCAATTCGCTAATTAATGTTTGCCAGTAATAGTATAATTATAATATTAATTGTAAAAAAATAACTTTCGCTTCTTTTTGTTAATTGTTAACTTATAGAATAAGTTCATCTTTAACCTAAGTACTAAAAGTGGCTCAATAATGTAAAAAGTATTGTATAAACTTAATTTTAACTATAGGTCTTTAGTTATACACACTATTCAACAATGTTATTAATATAAGATAAGATAAATGACTGCTTGTTGCCTTAAATATTTAAAAAAAAAAACTTTAACACACAGACACGCTTTGGTTACAGTTTCATCCATTTTAATTGCTAAACACAAGTATACTAATGTTTAAGTTAATTGTTGCTATTGCGTGTGGCATAATCCATTGTCGAAGTGGGTCAACAAATGGATATCAGCGGATAACGATCAGTGCTTACTTAAATCGATTGATTAGCGCTTACGACATCGATGCGATTGTTGTAGTTGTTTGGCATTTGTTTTGTCTGTGACATGATACTTTTTAAAACAATGTCAACCTGACATTGTTTTAAATTGCTGATCAACGTTTTGCTTGGAACAAATGATTAGGGTTTAGTAAATCTAACCACCTAAATACTAACAACGAAACTGTGTTTTATAACCATAAGATATTTTAGCAAATGTAAAATCACTTACAAAAAATAATAGACATATTTTAAGGTCCACTTGCACAATGATTGGTTAATGCAATTAACCAGTACCTACTTAAACATATTTAAAACATCATTCTGTTTCTGTCACTCTCATTACTGAAAGAGACAGTATGATGTTGTAAATGTTTTTAGCGTTAATTGTATTTAATGAGTCCCTATGCAAGTGAACCTAAGTCAGAGCCTAAGTGTACCTAAGTTTTCATTTTAAATTAGCCTTGCTGATAACTTAAATTGGATTTGCCATTTTCATAACTTTAATTTCACAAAAACATATGTTTTCTTTTTAAAATGATAAAAAAAATAAAAAATACTGTTCGAGATTCTCAATTAAGTTCTACAAATAGCCCTCGACTCTAACAAGAGCTTCTAATCACCGAAACGATAAAAAGCAACGCGCGCGGAATCTAAACGGCCCCTTATGTATTGTTTTAATTAGAGCAAAACTCGAAATAAAAGATAATGGAACGGAAAGTCGTTTTTTTAGAAACCAAGAGATATTTTTGCAGTGAAAAGCACGCACCGGGCTAATGTAATAAAAGACTTGAGTTCTTCAGTCTTAAATTCGAGACTCGAGTCATTTTGCATGACTCGAGACTATTAGTCTCGCAAGTCATGAGTCTTTTCGAGTCCTTTTAGTCTTTTGCAGTCCTTTGAGTCCTTTGAGTCTTTAAAGCTAAGATAGGGTGCATATTATTTTATTTGGTATATTTTTATTTTGAGCGGTGGTATGCGTGTGGTAAATAACGCTGGCTTAAAGTCAGTCCCAAGTTCTTTTGAAAAGACACGGTCACGACACAAGTTCTCGTAGTCATGACTCGAGGCTTTTTTAAAAGACTCCAATTACATGAGATGGACTCGGACTCGAGTCTTTAAAAAGAACTCAGTCACCAAAAATGAACTCAACTTCCATTATAATAAGACTTTAGGGCTCAAGACTCTTACAACACTACACCGTGCCCCTCGCAGATAATTTTGAGACATAATTTTATGCGTTGTGCGATAAATCTATTTTACTCTATTTTTTCTAGCTCTTTGACCCTTGTTCCTAGTCAGAGTAAAATGTCAACACCCTGTACCTGTAGTAGATCCTACTACAAAATGAAAAAAAACCTATCCTATTTTTCCCGACAAACCAGAATTACATAGTAATTGGGAAAATATGACGTTTTAGTTCAATAAGCTATGACTGTAATGCAATGTTAATAATCCTAGATTATATATCCTAAATCCTATATTATATATATTTGGCATTTTGAGTGATTACCATCTTACCCCTGCAGCCACTATATAGGGCGCTGAGCCATTTGAACCATGATGGGAACACAATCTCATCCTACCCAAAAAGCAAAAGGTCATTGAACCGATTGTCTGCTCTTGAAATGTTTGAGTTGGACTTATCCAACACATGACATCAATCAATTGAGATATTATAACGTTTTCTGGAAGGTTAGTGTCTAAACTACACTAATAACTTAACACGTATTGCTTAACAGCTAAGAGTGTAGTACTTTTAGTTCACGTTCCCCTCTTTAACAAGTATTGTATTGAATAAAATGTAACAAAATGTAAATAAAATACTAGCTGTCTGCTTTGTAACCAGGAAAATGTATTCTGTACTTAAAAGCTGTAGATTTTGTAATTTGCTTGTGCTTTTTAGATAGATAGGGCGAAGATTGAGAGAGAAGGGAAATGATCCCCGCTCTGGTTCCTGGTTGGTCCAGCAGGTCTCTATTGCCATTCAACGCGGCAATGCAGCCAGCATAATGGGGACCTTTGGATCGACTAGGTTGCAGGGTGGACCTTAATTGTTTATTTGTGATTTTTTGACAATGCTTTTTGCTGAATTTTATTGATTTGACGTAGCTGCGCATGTGTATGACATATTTTTTTAAATGTAATTTTTGGTAATTTTATGCTACTGTGTGATACGCTTTACCATTGAGTCAGACCACAATAGTTCGAGTAATTCCTATAAAATAACTACAAAACTATTAGTTTTTCGGTAAGATAACATTAAAGTACTAGTAGTAAGTAGTACAGTCAACAGCACGTCGATCTACCCCAAAAGTCAAAAATTCTCCGATAGATTTTCAACTTTAAGCCTGACATATAAAGTTCATTTTCAAATGAGAAAATTTGACATTTTGTGGTAGGTCGACGTGCTGTTGTCCGTACATGCATAGATATAGAAAATGTTAACAATACTTGGTAAAAGATTTATTATTATTTGTTCTGCAAAACTTTATGGACTTGTTTTGCTAAAATTTTGCTTGTACATTTCTATGTTATTACAGTTCTAGATTTTACATTTCTACATTATGAAATTATTGACTATACTCTCTTTTGTATCGTGAAAACAGGTAATACATACAAGTATTAAAATTCATTTTATTTATTGTGTAAAGTTTTTTTTTTGGCAGATCATCACACATCTTGTTATGAATATAAATTACTATTTTAAAGCAAAAATCAATAGGCGTGATAGTTTTTCCGTAAAGTGTACAACAAAAATGCTCAGATTGTGGGACAAAACTGTGTTATAATGAACTGTGCACTTCGAACAAAATTTTCAGCGAAATGGCTTTTCTGCCCCTTAATTTAGACATGATCATGAACTTCTGAATATGTTATAGAAAAGCTATATTTTACTTATCTGAAGGATAAACACGATTTTGCGTTTTACGACCGTTGACTAGCGCTATATGACACATGAATTCAAGTACTTTTATCCTCTACATATTTTTATCTTTAAACCTAACTTTATCCGTAACATTGTGAAACAGGCCCTTAGACTTTCCGTCCGAAAAAGTACCAAAATCATATCTGCCCTACAACATTTTCTCCTATATAAAATTGAAAATCAATTTTCTCCTTATTTATGTTATTTAGAAGATCGGACGATATGTTAAATTCTAGTTAAAAATAGTAAAATAAGACTATTAATCTGAATTTATTTATTTAGGTTTAGCCTAGTCAATATAGCCGAAAACATTGAGCTCTCAGTTCAGACGTTTTAGTAAAATTTGACTTTGATTTACTTTATAACGATTTACTTTTGAGGCAGAATTATTTTTAACGAATTCACAGAGACATCAAAGTTTAATGTATTCAAGTTTAATTTAAGTATTATCTTCAAATAAATTCGTACTTTGCAGATTCCTCAGTTCAGACATTACTGAACTGAGGGCTCTACAAGACTAAGTGCTTTAGGTAGGTATATGTAAACTTTTTATACTGGTTTAATTTTGTTACAAAAACAATTCTGACTTTAAACGCAGCTCAGAGTATGAAATTTAAATTTCGAGAGTCATTTTAACTTCATTTGAATGCAAGTTGAAGATAATTTGTATTTCAATTTTCTCTCTCATAATTTTAGATAGTGGTCTCAGGTCGTCTGAAGAGCTTTTAACGGGAATTTTAATATCCGAGTGAATGCAGTAGGGAGATTCACTCCCAAAGTTTAATATTTTTCAATATACCTTTCCTCTTGGCAGGCTAATGTTTTTATAAGTTAACGCAATTTTTTATTTTGAATGGCATAGATACGTTTTATTGAATCTTTGAGTATGTCATTAAAGTTATAATTAGGTACATTGTCTTTTCTATTATATAAAAAGAAAAGCTAAATTCATGTCCGTGGCCAAGAGGTGAGCACGCAAAAATTAGTGATGGCATTATCTTAGGTCTCTTCATCGATTCCCGGTCGGGTCAAATGTAGAAATCATTTTTTTTTTGTATTGTCTCGGGTCCAGGTGTTATGGTACCGTAGTTGTTTTTGATTTCTTTATCAAGACGGATAATATCATATACAATATATGATATTGTCCAATATTAATTTATTTCAATATTAATTTAATAGGTTTTCACAAGAATCGGTCAAGCCGTTTCGGAGGAGTTTTGTTACAAATAACACGAAAATATATATATATGATGTACGTACACACTAGCTGAATGTTTATTGACTCAGACTCTCATGTAGCTCATAAAACACATAATTTTCTACACAAATGCATGCGTCCTTTACGAGTATGCTCCTTAAGAATAGAGCAGCCAAAACCATTCAACAGAATCGCGGACTGCTTAAATTGCATCAATAAAACGATTCGTAAATACTCCTAGCGTATCCTGAAACCGTTTGTACACTACTGAAAATGCTCACGGCATTTCAACCCTTAATATTTTAGTATAAGGCATATATTCGCGTGAAAACTATTCATCTAAACCATCACTGTGCATTCTACATCCTACTTTCTCAATATTGTATACTTCCTACCCTAAATAGACTAATTTAAGGTACATTTTTCCTTGTACACCTGATTTGTATTGCCTTCAGCATGTCTAAATCCAATCCTTCAGACTCTTTTCAGCCTTGTTATCATGGAAATTGAGCCGTATTCCCTTTGTAATTGAAACTCGTTGGATTGTTATGTTGAGCTGCACTTTGGAAGATTTTCCGTAATTCTCAAATAGATTTCAGCATCTTAAAAGTTTGTGAGTTCAAGTAAAATAAGCCGTTGATTTGTGAACTGAATGCATTGGATGAATGAGGTTTAACGTGTATTGTGTGTTTGAATGGATGGGTTCTCTACTATTATTGTATTGAATGAATCCTGGCTGCCTTTTGTTTCGAATTTGCGTAATAGATAACGTTACTTATTAACAAAGTTGTTAAGTAATACTTGATCTATGTAATAATCCTAACGTAGACTTTTACAAACGTTGGTAAGTGGTGAAAAACAACAGGCGCCACTAACGGTTTGTCAGCGCCTACTTGAAATCCTGTTTGACGACAAATACTTAAATTACAGAGGCATTAAATCCACGTTTTCACCACAAATCGGTGCAATAAAGGTAGGAATATAAACACCAGGGCGGTAACCACGAACTCTTAAAACAATCTCAAATCTGTCAAACATTATCAAATCTGTCAAATTTTGTATGTAATAACGTACCAAAATTGACAGATTTGACAGCTTTAAGATTGTTTTAAGGGTTCATGGTTACCCCGCTGCAGTTAATAATTTTGTAGTCTTCCTCATTTTGCATTTTTACAAAATCGATGACGCGCGCTTTGAAAGAGTATGTTACCCACTTCGTGTCGTTTATTCCTGGTATAATAACGAAAATTGGACGTCGAAACCTGTAGTTGTGAATGGGATTGTTTGCTCAATATATTTACAAAATCAAAAAGTACACAGCGCTGCTTCAATTTTATATGAAAGTCGAATAATTGGACCGAATAACACAGCATGTTAAATTATTTATACCTATTCTCAGAACGAAAACGTTATTAGTATTTATTCCTCACTAGCTTTTTCCACCGGATTCGTCTGCGCGACCTTCAGAATAAAGCCCAAGAGATGAAGGGAATGGGGCTGGCATATCCATGTGGATAAAGGCCCCAAATTAAATAAAGGATAAAAAATGGGGATTTTTATAAGAAAATGTAAAACCGGGATAAAGGTAAAATCTTATGCAATAATTCCGATTAGTTAAAAAAGTTACTTCTAGTAGTGTCGTGTTGTACCGGCACGTTAAAAGAATAGCACCACCCCTTCTCATCCTATGGGTGTCGTAAGAGGCGACTACAGGAGAACCGCCACAAGAAGACGGGCAGCACCGTCTCCTCTCCACCATTGGCCAAACTGCGATCGCCAACCCGCCTGACAAGCGTGGCGATTATGGCAAAATCCTCCTTTTGGAGAGGCCTGTGTCCAGCAGTGGACTGATATAGGCTGGTGATGATGATAAAAAAAGTTACTTCACTTTTGAATCTAATTTCTTTGGTAATGTTGACGACCGAATAGTTCAGTGGTGCTCTATAATATACCTGTTGTGGTGTATTCAAATAAATTTCTCTGTGTTGAGCACTACCAATTTGTATCGGAATCATGAATGCTTATAAATGTGTTTCAGTATATTATTTAATATTAAGTTTCCACAGTAAAAGCTTTGCTATGATTAGGGCTAAGTGTATAATTAAAGGAATAATTTATTAATTTTATTTATCATTATGTCCAAGATTAGCAACTCCTACTCTTCATGCCACATAAATAAAGACTAAACCATGTCTTTCATAATAATATACGTACAATAGAAAGCCAGTAAGCCGCACACGTATCAAAATATCAAACCCTTTGACTTTGCAGTATACAAGCTGTGGTTAGCCGGCGCCCTATTGCAGGCCCCTACAGTTAAAGTTCCGCTTTGCAGTGTTACCACAGTATAATAATATGATATCCAGTAGTCTTTCCTCGAAATGGTTAGTTAACTAACTATTTTTTTTAGTTAAAAACATTATTTTGGTTAAATATTTTAAATAATAATAATTTGCGCCAGATATCACGCCAATTATTATAGTCTCAAATAAAGGGTTAAAATCAATGTAATTAAGATATCAAATGTTTTTATATTGTTTACTATGCTATTACTGCCATAATAACAATTTCAGTAATAATTATATACGATCATAAAATACTTTTAAATAGCGTGAAGCCCTTTAAGGGTAAGATAGACAGTCAGTGCAAATTACCAAGTTAACACTCTTCAAGCAGGGATCCTAAAAATAGACATAGCCAAGCTTTGTCTATACAACATTGACAATGTTAAAGCCTTTTGCCCCTAAAAACGAAACATGTTTGAAATGGTTTAAAAATTCCACACGAAGTCAATCGCACTTTGTGACTATGTTTGCTTCCAAACATAAAAAATGTTTAAATTTTTTTTTTTAAATTCTATCTAATGCAGAGGGAAATCGCTAAAATGTAAAATAAATGAACCTACCGTATTAACTCATAAGCTCACTGTGGCCCGGCGGTCAGATTGCCGCAATTTGTCTGCTGCGCCGCACTAAGCCTCCGGACCCGCGCTTGTTGTGCACAGATACTGAAATACACTACGTATTGCTTAATACCTACCTGCGCTTAATGCTGTGGCTTAATTTGAACTGATAACAATAAAACCGGCCAAGTGCGAGTCGGACTCGCGCACGAAGGATTCCGTACCATTATCTATAAAAACGGCAAAAAATCACGATTGTTGTATGGCAGCCCCCTTAAATATTTATTGTATTTTGTTTTTTTAGAATTTTTTGTTATAGCGGCAATAGAAATACATCGTCTGTGAAAATTTCAACTCTCTAACTATCACGGTTCATGAGATACAGCCTGGTGACAGACGGACAGACACAATGAAATGAAATGAAATGAAATTCTTTATTCTGTATATAGGCCCTCTTCCGGGCACTTATACACGTCCCAACATATAACTTAGCCCTACCACCGCTTCGGGACAACATATCGGCTGGTGATGAGAAGAAACGGCGCAAGAAACTCAGTCACCTTTGTCAGCCTGATTTTATTACAGGAAATACAATTACAAGATAGTGTAAGTGCGAGCTAGGCAGGCTATTAAGTCCATGCACTCTTGTCGTTCAAGTAATCTTCAACTTTGTAGTATCCTTTTTCCATAAGAATTTTTTTAATGTGGTTTTTGAACTCATAAACAGGTAAGTCAACAAGAGTTTGTGGTACTTTATTGAAGATTTTTATACATTTCCCCAAAAATGAATTACCCACTTTCTTTAATCTGAAGCTCGGAACGGCAAGTTTATGTTTATTTCTAGTATTATAATGATGTGAATCACATTTAAGGCTAAACGAACTTAGGTTTTTTCTAACATACATAATATTGTCAAAAATGTATTGTGACGCTACTGTTAATATTTTAATATCTTTAAAGACCTCCCTCAGAGAGTCGCGAGGCCCAAGACAGTATATTGCACGTACAGCTCTTTTTTGCAACACAAAGATTGACTCAATATCAGCAGCTGAGCCCCATAGCAATAGACCATACGACAACAAGCTATGAAAATAACTAAAGTATACTAGTCTTGCCGTTTCGACATCAGTTATAAGCCTTATTTTCCTCACAGCATAAGCCGCCGAACTGAGCCTTCCTGACAAGGCAATTATATGGGGACCCCATTGCAGTCGGGAGTCTATTGTAATTCCCAAAAAGGTTGTTGCATCGACTGCATCTATATGATCGTCTGACATATTAATATGCGTACTGACCTGCCTCACATTGGGCATAGTAAATTTGATAAGCTTGGTTTTTTTTGCATTAAGTAACAGATTGTTAGCAGTAAACCATCGTACTACTTGAGAGAGAGCATCATTCACATCGTCAAAGGCAGCTTTACCTCTGTCAATTTTAAAAATCAATGATGTATCATCTGCAAACAATACTATCTCACAAAGGTCTTTAGTAAAGTAAGGACACACAGACGGACAACGGAGCCTTAGTAATAGGGTCCCGTATTACCTTGGGTACGGAATCCTAAAAACAAATTTACTTAAAACTCATAGCTCTAAACTTAGTAGAGATATGTTTTTTTTATAATCTATTTAGTCGTTTTTTGTCTTGTGTGAATACTTCGGTAAGTATCCTAACCACAGTGTACAGTAATTAGAATATGGGTCTATTTTGCAATTACAGTTATGTATTGATAATGTTTCAAATTTGCACTTTATGCCTCTGGCTAGATCTTTTTTCGCAGTGTGACGTTTACGTAACAGACTTTAATTTTTGATGATGCTATTGGTCAGCAGAAAACCAGTATACATAATAATATAAATATTTTCTGCTAATAACATAATTTTAACGTATTTATTACAAAAAAGTCCCAATAGATACCTACTAACTACAGGATATTAACTCAAACCACTAATAAGTTACTCGTTTTACATTACTCACTGCATAGTTTATCGAACAAAAAACCAACTAGAATCAAGTATTTGGTGATGATTTATTCAGCATAAAACCAGTATATAAATAACTAGCAGCCCGTCCCGGCTTCGCACGGGGTATACAATTATCGCTAATAGTTTCGGCAGCGCATTCGACGAAATACATTTTAAGACTCATTTTTCTACACCTTCGGTTACATTGTTCAAATTTTACCAAGGATCCCTAATTTTTTTCAAAATGAAATGTAGCCTATGTCAAATTGGAAGAATGTAGCATTCTATTGGTGAAAGAATTTTTTAAATCGGCCCAGTACTTTTTGAGCCTATTCATTACAAACATACAAACATACAAAAATAGGTACAAATCTTTCCTCTTTATAATATTAGTATAGATTTATGCTAATAACATTATTATACTATATTTTTTTATTACAAAGAAGTCCCAATAGATACTATCCACAGATAACACCTAATTCAAACCATTATCAAGTTCCTCGTTTTACTTCACTGCATAGTTTATCAAAGATAAAACCAACTAAAAACAAGCTTGTTAGCCGTACGTAGAAAAGCTCAAAGCGCACCCAAAGAGAGTTTCAAAGAAACATTTATTTCACTAAATTAATGTAAACATGTCTCTAATTCCGCTCCCTCATTATATATTAACCGAAGAAGGGATGTTCCCTTTGATCGGCCCTCATCCCTCTAATCCTCAGGATTAAGAATCCGCCATGGTTCATTTTTGCATAATTATTCGCTTTATCAGCTAGAAAAAAATCAATTTGTAAGGTTGCAGCATCGCCTGTTATGTAAATTTAGAGCTTATTCACAACGTAAATGGAAACAGTTTGCTCAGTTCTTGTTAACTGTTTTATCAAGAGAAGAGTGTCACCATGAACTACGTCCTTAAAAAGAATAGGTGCTATTGCTTCACTTGTATACGATTAACTGAAAAAGTGGAGGATTTTTGCCCTAACTCCCAGGCTTAACATCTTGAAACCCTACCTAGTGGGCTGACAGTCTAGTTAAGGTTGCTGGAAACCGCTGGGGCTGCCTATGTCCAGCAGTGGGTAATGATGATGATGGTGGATGAAAAAGTAGTGGTTGGGACTAGCTCATCGTGAGTAATTTTTTATAGGATATATTTGATAATTACGTAACAATAGAACCCCTGTAATTTGCAGAGATGACATTTGATGTAATAATGTAGCAGCCATATTTATACTTGCTCGTGTAGTTTTGCACATTTTAATTAATTAATTAATTACCTAATATTTAACTTCTTTTAACGTACACATTTTGTTACCTATTTGCGTACTTTACTGTACTTTTCTTCACTGTGGTTCAGTCTTATTAATATTTATTTTGTGAAGCTACCCCCAGATTTGCAGTTGCAAATGAGGTGTGTTAAGTTCCTTACAGTATTGTGTTTTTTTACATAATTTAAGTATTTGTGAGAGCCACGGTAATAATTTTGCAGGCATAAATATGAGGTGAATAACTCACACACATTTTAGGGTGTCTTATTTATTCTCTGACAAACCTATGTGTTAAAAGTTGTCTAAAGATAAGACAACTAATTTAAAATGTTTCTTAATAAAATGTCTCGAATGTCTGATGTGTCAACATTTCAAATTGGTTAACTAATCTTTAGACAAGTGCTCAACACTAGTCTATCTTTTTGTAGTAAATCCTTAGAATTTAAGGCTGGTTCTCCTATCTAAATGTTAGTAGGTCTTATGGTAATTACTCCAAATATGATAACTAAACCTACCGAATCTAGGCTCATAGTCAAACGCGCACTGACTTGAAAGCGCTAGAAGGAAGCTGTATTCAATAAACGAAGCATCCTTTTTAAAAGTTTTTTTTTTAATATCTAGAACAGAGTTCCTAGCAATCGAGCTTACCAAATTACCACACACTTTACCTATGAATCCGAGTTATAGTTATATTTTTACTTACTTATTAAAAACATTTTAGGTTTAATCAGTGTTTATACAACTTTAGCTTTATACAAGATTAACCAACTAATATTTAAAATCTATCTAAAAGTTTGACTATTTAGATCCATGGTTACAAGAAGTATTGGTACATGTCAAATTTCAAATTGGTAGAATTTTGAGCCATGACTTAAGAAACAGTCATGGCTCAAAATCTAGTCTATTTTTCACTATGGGGTTAATCCCTTATTACTGCAGTAAGTAGGTACTGTTATTCATAAAGTCATACAATCCTGAATACATTGCATATCATTATCAAATCTATCATAACATAGCGTGAACCTATAAATCTTGCTTTAACTACAAGTGACACTAACTTAATGTCCTTTCTCCATCAACTATGTAATCTCGCATCAACTAACAACTACCCTGATGTACCAGTCTCTCATTTCCATATATCCGTAGAAAGTAAACTTTTCCTCAAAGAAATTACATAGCTGGCTCCGTTAGTGTTATTATATACTTACTCGTATTAGGTACTATTTTAATAGTTCCATCCTATAAAAGTGATATTTCTGCTAATTTTATGTTGAAAAACTGGAAACCAGTGAAACGCTTTTAAACAGTAGTTTAGTTAGTCAGTAAAATATAAACCTAGGGTTATCAAGTTGTTAATAGCCGTGAGAAACAGTATCAGACCTGTTGATTCCCTAAACGTTTTACCGAATGAAATTAATTTCACTTTTTTTTTTGGACGGACCTACCTTTAGTATATATTACCTGTAAATAAATTATTCTATATTTACTGAAACTAATGTAACTTAATTGAAAGTACATAATTACTCTGTCTATTAATCTGTTAATATAGACTTTTGTATTACAAAGGAATGCAATAATTTGCTCTACTTCAAGCAAAAAAGGTTGGACTGAACAAAATGGAAAGTGTCCGTTAGCAACGTATCCTTTGCAGAAAAGGCAATGAAAGTGATAAGTATCGCTCCCCCCCCCCTTTCCTTATTTGGGGCTGACGCGTTGCGGTCGAGCGGTACCCTTTTTAGCCCATGTTTTGGAGTTTCTTAATTGAATTAATCCTTTAAGACTCGGTTTGAATTGTCAGCGAAATTGGAGTTACAATTTTGTTTGCCTTTTGTGATAGGCAGTCTCTTGTTTTTGCTTATTTTTGTAAACAAAAACTGTTGAATTTTATATGAATATGAATATTGAACAACATCACATTTATTGCTCTGATCCTAAGGTAAGTAGCTAAAGCACTTATGTTATAGAAATAAGATACAACGACGGTACCACAACACCCAGACCCGAAACAATATAGAAAAGTTCGTTTTCTACATCGATCCGACCGGGAATCGAACCTGGAACCTCAGAGATGACAGCGCCATATTTATAGTCCGGCGTGCTCGCCTCTCGGCTACGGAGGTGGTCAAATATAGATTTATAAGTACCTACTTGTTTAACTATGTCGTGGTATAAATATCAAATTCAAATAAAATGAAGTCGTTTAGAAACATTTATCTTACAAAAAAAGTTCATGCAAAACTTATCATCAGAATCACATTTGTCGGCCGTTTCCTATCTTCTCTAAACTTAACAGTTTCGCGAAATTCTATAAGCTTTGCCTTTAAAGGCAGTATTTCATAGCTTAAATTAAATTCCGCAAGCCACGTTAGTCGGTAAGTCACTGAACATAGCTAAGCCCAAGGCTTCAGGGCGGGCGGCAGCGGGGATAACGTATGGCCCAAGTTTATGAGCAATATCTATTATTACGGTTAGTTGGTGTGGACAGCTATGGTGCTCTGAAGTACATTCCAGACAGCTTGATAGTCGACTTGTGAGATAAAGCTGCTTTAAACATTTAAGTGTAGATGGTAGTGAGGAGGATTTTGATGGGAGATTCTCATTTTAATTATTTAAAAAAACAATATACAGGGTTGAAAAAAAAGGCTTAACGAAGCCTTAAACCACGAATTCTATACATGAAACCAAGTAGAATGCAAAAAAAATATTTTCTGGGAAATGACTTTTATTTTGGGTATCAAAAAAAATTACTTACTTTCTAACCCGCAATGTATAGCGCGCACGCCACAGAAGAAAGAAGTACTGAATTTTTTTATTATGTTTCTTTGTAAAAAAGTTTAGTATTATCAAACAGAAGTCAATTTTGTAAAAATCTTTAAAAAAAAATTACAACTTTGACTGTCTATAACTCGGTAACCCGTCATTTCCCAGGTATAGTGTAAAAGAAAAAAAAATCGTAATAATACGTAGAATATGTGGTATTCGGCTTCGTTAAGCCTTTTTTACACCCGATATAGAAAAGATGCAGTTGATGTAATTTTAAAATTTTCAACCAGATAACAGTGAAAGCAATTAGAAGTAAATTCATTGCAGGCAGTGAGAAAATTTGAGGAGTAACACATTACAATCAGCTAATTCAGATTATTGAACAGATTTTATCTAATAACATTTAAATTAGCAATTTTTGTAATCTCGGAAACGGCTCCAATGATTTTCATGAAATTTAGTATAACTCCTGCATTGGGGGCCATAAATTGATCTAACTAGATTTCATTTTTAGAAAAAAAAGCCGGGCATAGCTCGATCATCCAGGCACTATGAATTAAAGACAGTAAAAACTTCGTCCAATAAACACTAAAGGCAATAAAACGTCAACAACTCTCACAGTCAAGCAGTGAACTTTGCTTTTGCGCGCTCGCTTCGCTCCGCTTTTATAGCTTGTTTCAGTATAATAGTTCTAGCCTTAAACACCCGGCAGGCGTAGCGGGACTGCGGGAGCCAGGTACTGACGTAATCGTATTAGCGCTGTGACGTCACGATACATTAATGCTGTGAGGTATTTTTATCCTTTTTCACTTATAAAATATTTCTCAATTATAAAATATTTTCGTAAACAAAAATCTTATCACACATGATGTAGTTAGAATATGAAACACTATTTACAAGGGAACAAAGTTTTTAAAATTATCTTTGTTTCATTCATTGAAGAATTGTCAGTATATTTTCTTAAAGATAGACCTACCTTACTAAATTGCCAACGTCGGCTTTTTGTGTTTTAGTGGAATTGAAATTATTTAAAACTATCTTGACATTATTATTATTAGATGGCTATCAAGAAAAAACATAAATAAAGAAGATTAAATGTGTATACATTTTTAGAAACGTCATCCACACCCACACTTAATCAATTTAAAAAGTTTGTTTTATAATTCTGAATTCTATGCGGCTAGTGTGTTTTAGTGTTTAAATATAACATCAAATTATTTAACTTTCATAAAAAGTATCTACTTCTTACGCGTTAAGTTTCGAATCAAAGTGGCGCATACTGCATACTCCACTCTACAGTTTTTTTTTTACAATAACAAACAAATGACTATTCTAGCTCTTTACTATGAACTCCTTACTCCAAGACCGACAAAGCGGCAACTGACTGCTGAGCATTGAGGTATAATGTACTAGCGTATTAGAGAACACATCTCGCACTAAATGTTTCAGCCAAGCATTGTAGTCCAGTGGACTACATAGCTTCAGTCAGTGTCAATAATTGAAGTTGTCAAAACTGCTTCTTTATTGTTTACCGTTCAAACTTTGTAGTCCACCGGGCTACAATGCTTTGCTGAAACATTTAGTTCGAGATGTGTTCTCTAGTACGCTAGTACATTATACCTCAATGCTGCTGAGTGGGTATTATCGACGCGACTCAAGAGCCCTCATGTCACTCCGAGAGGTGTGAGTTACTCAGTGCTGTTGATATCTCAATATTTTGAGTTATGTTTGTAGACTACAAGTGCGCCATCGTGTACACAATAAGTACATTGATAAAGCACTGTTGAGACGAACTTAGATTTGGTTGACTCTTTGTCCAAAAAAACAGTATTTTTTCAGATAAGATTACTCGTATATTTTTTCGTATTGAATAGATAAATAGTTTTGTAAAAAATATTTCTTTTTTGGGTTCATAATTATGTGTCATATTAAAAATCGTTAAGTAATTATAGGTCTTTATACGTACAAACTCTGCCTCAAGTGATAATAATGGGAAAGGTCGAGGGAAGCAAGGGGGTTGGTAAGAAGAGGATAGCATGGATGGATAACATCAAAGAATGGACAGGAGTTGGAAATGTGGGTAGACTTCTGCACTTGGCATGGGACCGTCAACGCTTTGCAGTACTGGTAGCTGACCTTCAGTAGTTGGAGAGGCACTCTTAGAATAATACTTACAAACTCAGTGTAACACGACGGGAATCAAATGCTCGACCTTACGGAGGAGATAGAAACATATTCTCATTAAGTATTAATTACTATATCATCATAATTTCAGCCATAGGACGTCCACTGCTGAACATAGGCCTCCCCAGTGATTTCTGTCATCGGGGGGTTGTTGCCATACTCGCCACGCTTGGCAGGCGGGTTGGCGAGCGCAGTTTTTTATATTATTTCGCACGCAGACGCTGCTCCCCGTCTCGTGCTACAGGATTTAGTCGCCTCGTACGACAAGCCTCCTGTTGGCGGTGGGGAAGTGTATTTTTACTATATAAGTTTTCTAAATTTTTTTTGGAGTTGCTTTATGCAACAAAGTTTCTAATATGAACGCCAAGACCGCTTTTTATAATACTTACTTGACTTTTTAGAGTTGGACACAAGCACCAAATAGCAGAATAATTATTAAAATACCGAAAACAATACGTTTTTTAAAATGAATAATAATTGATTCTGATGTTATCTTTGCCGAGTCTTGTATAGAAAACCGACCAACAGCGAATCGGACTCGCGCACGAAAGGTTCTGCACCATTATCTATAAAAGACCAAAAAAAACATGTTTGTTGTATAGGAGCCCCCTTAAATATTTATTTTATTCTAGTTTTTAGTATTTTTTGTTATAGCAGCAACAAAAATAGATCATTTGTAAAAATTTCAACTGTCTACCTGTCACGGTTCATGAGATACAGCCTAGTGACAGATAGACAGACAGACAGACAGACGGACAGCGGAGCCTTAGTAATAGTGTCCCGTGTCCCGTCCCTTTGGGTACAGGACTTAAAACGATGACAAGGTATAGAACGGTGTGTCGCAGTTCATACTATTATCAACTAAATCAAGGAACAACATTAATTTCTCACTTCAGGGCTGTCACCAGACAATAGAAATGGGACATTATCAAGCGCGCTGTATTCCCGCTCGGATCCTGGCGTTGTGTGTGAGGAAAAACAAAGCCGCCATTAGGCTGTTGCCGGCCGATGACAAACATTGCAACGCCCGCCGAGAAATAGGGTTGGCACTTGGGAGTTTACATCTATCTTTTTTTCAACAATTTAAAATTTCTTGTTTCATTTTTTAAACTGTAAACATAATTAATAAAATGCGGCATGTGTTGCATTAATACCCGTGATGTGTATAGTGTTAGTCTAACTTTTTTTGATTAATTATTATTAGGTGGAGGATTATTATGGTTATTATGGTTATTATGGTTGATTATTATTTTAAATCAAGAAAATAGTAGAACGATTATAGATAATGAGTAAAATGAGTTCTAAACAAATATCAAACGACACCCACAGCGTCACATTAATGACGTGGAATTAGATCCGGTCGTGATTCTGAAAAAAAATATAAACGTTCAGTTTTCTATAACCTCGCGTTAGGCTAGGCGTTAGTCAGTTAATGAGTCAGAAGTCAGAACTTTTATTTTTAAGGAAAACTTAATTTTATCATATGGCAAGCTTTTCCAAATCAAACCCATAATTTGTGCTTAATCTATTTTATAACTTCGTTTTTATTTTATTTGTAACAAAATACCCAATATTAGTTCTACAAAAGGAAAATTACGCATTCAAGACCCAAGTTTAGTAAGCACATTTCATTTCATGTCATTTCACATTTAAAAGACAGTTTTTATATTTTTTTTTCTACGATAATTTCAAAAACTTTATGAAGTCAGCCCTAATTTTCCGAAATGCCTTTTTCCTGTGCGTTCCGTTCCGTGGAATTCGCAATTAATCTCACAGCCCGGCTGAGGCCGCAAATAATCTCTTGCTTTTGTTCGTTTGTCAGAACTTAATGTGCCTACATCTATGGATCTTAATTTTAGGTCAATTAAGGCTCTATAAGGCTAATAATAGAACAACAAACTGAAAATTTGTTGTCTTAAATACCTCCACTACTACTACCACTGCGACAAAAATAAGTAAATAAATATGTGCTAGAAAATTGATGCACGAATATATTGACATGGTTTTGAACCTAAAAAATCCCACCTTAAACTTTTTCATGTAAAATGTTGCCGAGACAAGAACACAAGACTCGCACTGTCAAAAATTTATCAGATCTCATGTAGAGCTAAGCTTCTAACTACACGCCCTAACTCTACAAGGCCTTTACAAACTCTATATCTTAGTTAAAATATGTGGTTTCGCAACTACAAGAACTATTGTATAACAGAAAAGTATTGAACAGTGGATACAATTTTCACCTTACGCCCATGTGAATGTTATTTGTAATGGTCACGCTCGTCTTGGTCACGGTAATATTTAGATACTGTCAGGGGCGTGCGGTGCATAAAGGCAATTAGGCAGTGCCTACCTGATAAATCAAATGAGGTAGGCAGAAGGTACTTACAAATGTGCATTAAAGGTGAAAACTACAAATTTTTATCATTAATACATATTTGTAGTACCTACTGCCTACCTCAAAATAAAACCAATGCGCGCCACTGGATACTGTTATGTCTTGGCGGTGCTAAATAAGTAATGAATGCAAGGTATGATCAGTGTCTCCTAGCCTAGCACATCCTTTCCCCTTAAATCAAACTTGTGACCCTTTGTGTTCAAGACTAATCACTGCGCCACCAGGTACACGAAATAAACAAAAATGTCCACCATAAATAAAATAGTTTTCATTAATCAATTGGAATGTACGCGGTTTCCAACTTATGTAAATATGTTATATATTTTGTGGAAAAACTTATAAAACTATGCTAAAGAATGACAAAAGACATCAAATTATTACAGTATTCCACGAAAGCCTCGTTTATTCTAAATTTTTAATCCTCTAGACAACAATCCAAGCCTGAATACAAAAGAGAAAAATATCTCAAGAAAAGTCATAGCAACTGCACTGAAAACTTCAAAGTGAGAAACTTCTTTGTTGCTTTGATTCTAACTCACAAAGACAAGCTAACTATTATCTTATGCTTTTGTTTTCATTTTTTTCTAATTTTTACCCTTCTATTTAACGCACAGCTTAATAAAAACCCTACTCCTCATTCCTAGTGGTTGTTGAGTTAAGTAAACTTCTTTACCTCCACAATCATAAAAAATCAAAGCTATCGACAGATTGAAGATTATTGATGTTTGTCTATCCATTTAAAATTAGATCTCAAATTTGATCACACAAAACTTTTTTTTTTAATCTCATTAAAATTTGTCCACTCAAAATAAACTGAAAATTTAATTTCCGTAATTTTCGTCACCGCTATTAAGCTGTATCATATTAATATTAATTGAGGTTCCGTTGCACCTGTTACAAGTGGCGTCAAATGTAGCGTTTTAATTAATTACGGTGGTCGTCAGCGCGTCACGCCGTCATAATGACGGTGACATGTGAAGCGATACTGATTTGTTGGGGTTGCGTGGACACCCCATTAAAGTCCCTTGGATACGCGATATTTTGGGTATCCGAAATTTCAACACCAAGCGAGGCTTTTACATGTGTCACTTATTTTCCTATACACGGTGGTCCAGGCCAGATGGATATATTTTTTTTTTAGGTAAGCAGACGCTTAGGGACCTATTTGTACCTGCCATGAAAAAATGCGCTTACAAGATTTTTTTAAATTTTAGAAATATCACTACTTTTTCTGAGAGAACGCAATGTCTAATTTTTTTTTTCTGAGAGAGTGCAATGTCTAACTAAGCACCTAAAATAAAAATAATAATATAATTTGTTATTTTAAAAGTAAATAAAATATAAAGTGGTGATATTTCTAAAATAAAAAAAAACATCTTGTAAGCGGCTGACAAGCGTTTTTTTTCCTGGCGGGTAAAAATAGGTCCCTAAGCCGACTACCTAAAATAATTTTATATCCATCTGGCCTGGACCACCCTGTATAACGTTCCTGCGTTGCTTGGTGCTAAATTGAAGATACTATTTATTAATACTAATTTACACTACTCGTTTTTCCTGACCGCGCTGGCTGACCGGTGGGACTCCCCACTACTGCGTTGTTGGCTCCAACTTCACTCGCTATGAGTGCCCATAACACGGGAGCCGCATCGGAAGCCATTTTCTTTTTACTACATAATTTATTGCAATTACTAACACTAGAATAAGATTATCGTGTTACTGACACCTGGTTTTTTAAAGTCTGAAATGGATCTAAGCATTTATTATTATTATTTTTCCTAGTTTTGGGGACATTTTAAAATACTTTTTTTTCTAATAACCACCACCACTTTACACTATTATCATAGAGCTAAATTATTATAGCTTGGCCTCGCTTTGGGTGGACACTACAAATTAGCTGTTGGTGATTTAGTCATATTTGCTTAGGCTGGTAATAAAGTCTATGGAATCTTGTCCACAAAATTGTTATCTACTTTATGAATCATATTTAGGTATTTTGGCGCGGGTATTATGTAAAAATAACTATGCTACTAAAACACGTGTGTTTATAGCAACCAACATTTTTATATTTCAAAATAACATTATTACTTAAAGGGACAATATGGTCTTTGTGACCAACAAATTGGTTGTCACCACCGTGTCAACACTGACAGGTTATTATAGCGAGTTTTAATATCGCCGCGACGGGTCACGTTCCGGCCCGGCGATGGTAGGGTTATAAGATTTAGGTGACATATTGAATGTGTTAATCTGTGTCAAGTTAGATGCACGCTCTATTTTCTCTTTTTTTCTTATTTTATTACTTATAGCAGCCCGTCCCGGCTTCGCACGGGGTAGACAATTATCGCTAATAGTTTCGGCAGCGCATTCGACGAAAGACATTTTAAGACTCATTTTTCTACACCTTCGGTTACATTGTTCAAATTTTACCAAGGATCCCTAATTTTTTTCAAAATGAAATGTAGCCTATGTCAAATTGGAAGAATGTAGCATTCTATTGGTGAAAGAATTTTTTAAATCGGCCCAGTACTTTTTGAGCCTATTCATTACAACATACAAAAATAGGTACAAATCTTTCCTCTTTATAATATTAGTATAGACTAGGCGTGCTTAATTAAATAATAATTTAAGGGAAAACGAAACTTGTTTTGTTCAGGATCTTGTTACATGGAATTGATTCCAACCACAAAATAAAAGGTTAAAGTTAAACCCGTAACGGATTTGTACATACAGCGTAGCGTCGAGATTTTGTAAAAGCTCTAACAAACGTTCTGTACCCAAATAAATAAAAATAACAATAGAAACACCAAAAACGAATCCCGAATACTTCACGTTTCACTGAAATGTTTTGTTTTCAGGTATTTCCGAAAATCCGGATACCAAACAGACAGTTAACACTAAACTGCGCGCGAGTTATTTCCCAAAAAGTTTCGGACAAAGTCGGTAGAAATTTGCGGGAAGTCGCTAAAAAGTTCGCACAAAATCGCAAACGTTGTAAGTAATTTGCGACGTCCGACGCACGCGTGTCGCACGCCCGCCGTGCGTTGCTTTTTAATTAATATAGGGGGTGAGTGCGCTCGGGTATAAATCTTAGTTAATGCCCCTTTAGTCTGGCCAAGAGTGGGGTTACAACAGCTTCGGAATTTGTAAGACTTGATGTGACATCGAAAGGTAATTAAGACAAGGAAAGAAAGAGTGTTGCAATTGTTACTACTCTTTTTTCTATTCGGATAAGTTATTTTATTTTGTTCATAAGTACCTAATATAAGCATAAGCTAATATTTTTATAAAATAAAGTTATACAAGTGGGAGGACGGATCAACATAATGCGATATTTACAAAAAAAAATACATAACTTCATTGTCGTCCTGTTTTTCGCATGGTGTATTAATAAGTATCATGTTTTAGAAGCAATCTTTACTTACCATGACTTTCTTTTTTGTCTTGCCACTAAAAGCAAAGTTTTAAAACTTGTTTTTGAACTAGTTCATTATTAGATAAGATTTTAAAAAACAGAAGGATTATCTGCGGGCAGTTTTCCAAATGGAAAATACCTTCGGTTACGGTTGCCACCTGAAACAATTGTGTTTTGTCTAGTCTGTAATGTTACCATTAACAATTATATTAGACACATTTACCACCAACAGTTCCTGCTCCTTAGCGTCATCCCACAATTTTGTCCCAAAATAGTGGTAGGGTAAAAAACCGGCCAAGTGCGAGTTGGACTCGCGCACGAAGGCTTCCGTACCATTATCTATAAAAACGGCAAAAAAACACGTTTGTTGTATGGGAGCCTCCTTAAATATATTTTATTCTACTTTTAGGTTATTAGTTTTTGTTTTATCCTAAGTGATAACAGAAGCACGGTCACCCTACCCAGCCTCATGTGCGGCTCTCCGCGCATTCGCAGCCGATATGTCTTCGAGCTGATGGCCAAACGAAGCCATTAAACTGCACTCAGGCGATTTATTAAAAACTTGATGACTATATCATACATCTTTACTGGGAGCTGTTTAATTAATTTGCTAATACCAGAAGCTAATAGGCAATCGATTTATATATGTTTATTTTTATCTAAGCATTTTAATTTTAAAGGTATTTTTTGTTCTTATGTGTATATAGTTTATACTTATTGATATTGACATTGTAGATACATAAATAAAATTACACAATAAGCACTCTGCACCACTTTCCCCTTTCTTTATAGTTATCCTCTGCCTAAAGGTTGTCTGGAAGAGATTGCTTTTTAGCGATGAGACCACCTAAGTTGTACATCTTTTAAATATCAACTGTTACTTCTTTGTTTGATGTGCAATAAAGAGTTCTATCTTTTATGAAATACAGCAAAAAACCTGCCAAGGTGTTTAAAGTAACACTGACAGTCTGTATTTTTGTAAGTTTTGGGACCAGCGGGTCTAAAACGGCCGCATTGGATGTTTCATTTTTAATCTGATTCATTTAGTGAAATGTAGCGGAAATGCTTTGCAAACCCTAAAACGGCCACATTAATAAATGAATCATATGCAATTCATTTCATCAAATGGATCATATTTACTGACTTTAAAAAAATATTGTGACGCGTCCAATCTTATTTTACGGTTTTTGTGAAAATGAATGTTTTTAACAACACAAAGGAACAAAATGTTTTAAAATACTCAAGTTTTGTGTGTTCTACAAATATCAATACAAAATAATTATAAAAAAAACATTAAAATAGTGGATAACCAATTTGACATTTAATATGAATTACTCATTTCATAATAAGTGGACCATATTACGAATTTCCATACAAAACTGTCAAATTAGATGAACTGCAAATATGAAATGTTCGAGGCTCATTTTATGATTCATCAAATAACTTTTCATTTTAAGATTTGCTAAATGAAACATATCATAAACGAAATATGAAACATCCAATGCGGCCGTTTTAGACCCGCTGAATTTTGTTTTTTTGCAGTGAAAACATTATTTTATTACTTTCGGTTGTTTGTCATGTGATTTATATTAAAAACGCATAATTAAGGTTCGATACTTTACATAGTACAAAACAAAATAAAGATAATTTACTGGTGGTTCAAATTATTTAAAAATAATGACAATAAACTTGAACAGATAATGATCAAATTAAGAACATGCGATATTTAACAAAAATACAACATATGATTCAATTAATATTTGAACGATTCACTTTAAACGCTGAAGCGTTTTTTCTTCCATTCATTTTCATGGTACAATTTGTTTACCACTTCCATTGTTTACTTAATTGACCAAATACGTTTATTTTAAACTAGCTGACCCGGCAAACTTTACGCCTAACAGTATTTTTTTTCGTCGGCTTTTCAAATGTTTTTATTATTTATTCTGCTATTCGGGGCGGAGAAAAATCAAACAAATTATAAACCATAAAAATCGGTCTAGCCGTTCTCGAATCATAAGTGTTGTAACAAACCCGACTTTGCTTTAAATTATTCAAAGACATTTTTTTCTTTGTTCCAGAAATGCGACTTTTCTTGAGCCCCATCTTCAAGGGGTAAGGCGCCGTGACAGCCGCAGTTCCGATTCTGACCACGATGAGCGTTCCACTGAAGATGACGAGCGATCACTCATACGCAGGTAAGAGTTTAACTTCTACAAGAAAAGTTTAACCGATAGGCCGTTTTCTGATCTCTCAGCATGCTCAGTATACGCGATACAGAAAGCTTACCGAGCGCCAATATTTCAATGGAGCGTTCCTGATGAGCTCGGTATCGAATCTGTGCCGCGCCGCTCCTGCGCATACTGAGCTAAACGGCCGTATGCTCGGAAAAAAAGATAACAATTGAACAACAATAGACCCGCGCATGTGTGCGCGACCCGAGCGAGAGTATTTAATGCAAAACCTCTAACGAGCTGACTTTGATGTTTTATATAACTTTTTTCATGAGACCAACATCCCCAAAAACATAAACTATTCACATGCATAATAAACACTTGTTTAAGGAGAATATATTTTTAGGGTTCCATACTCTGTCACCAGGATATCATGAAGTATGAACCCTGATAGTTAGACAGTTGAAATTTTCACAGATGATGTATTTCTGTTTCCGCTATAACAACAATAGGCACTAAAAAACAGAATAAAATAAATATTTAAGAGGCTCCCATACAAGTTACAACAGACATGGTTTTTTTGCCATTTTTATAGATAATGGTACGGAACCCATTGTGCGCGTGTCCGACTCGCTTTTGGCCGGTTTTTTTCGTTTTGCAGCAGTCTGTCCTGTAGCGAGGGTGAGAAATGATACAACCGAATGTTAGACAAAGAGTATAATGTCAAGTATCTCATAAATATTGGACAACATCACATAAACTTCATTTTAGTCCGATACAAACACGCTCCATAATTTTTAAAGGTTATACGTGCTTTACTGCTTTATACACACCTTCTTAACAATTCATCTTTTCAGTTCTCCAAGAACAAGGCTGCCGCCCCCTCCTCCGCCCCCGCCGGACGATGAGCCGCCTCCGCTGAAGCCCAGGGAGTTCTTCGAGCGGCTGCAGAGCCAGGCCATGAGGGAAGCGCAGGCGCGGAAGAGGCCACGTGACTTGAAGGACCAGCTGTTCAGGCCCGTGGATGCTGAAGGCAGCTTGGGAGACAGTCTTAGTCAGGTTAGCAGGGTTCTTTTGTTATTTTATATGATCAGTGTTGGGTATTAAAAGGATGGATAAGGTCCGTAATACCACAATATGCTCCAGAACTGGTAAAGCGGATGTAGGCAAGAAAACAGCAAGGCTAAAGTGGGAGTGGGCGGGACACATATGTAGGATGCACCCGGATAGATGGGCCCAAATCGTCACGCAGTGGATACCAGCAGATGGCTATCGCCGCAGGGGCAGACCCAGAAAGCGCTGGTGTGACGATTTGGTTAGTTTTGCTAAGGATTGGGAGTCGTTGGCCATGGATAGAGATAGGTGGAGGAGTTTGGCGGAGACCTTTGCCCAGCAGTGGGATGATATAGGTAAAAAAAAAGTGATCAGCGATGATTTAAATAGTATTATAGTATTGATTTTATTACATGTAGCACTTGCTCAGCTTTGAGGAAATCATCCTGAGGAAACTTGTACAATTCTGACACAAATGCAAAAGGTTATGGAGCAATGTTTAAAAATGGTCTGGTTTCCTTGTCTTTTGGTTCTTTACCGAGATCAGATGACACTACTGAAAATGCTGTGCCTTTGGATAGAGTACGATTGGGACAAACTGAGGACTAAGTGTAAGAGTATTGCTTTAAATTCAAGTCACCGACGGAAATCTCACTCAGACCAGTCGGGCAGTCCGTAAGTATTGTAATTTGTAACGTAAAAAACAAGTATATTTTAGAAATTTTCGATCAGAAAAATAATTAGACATAACTATGATAATTTGTGAATGTCTAAACTTCGTTTTGTTTATTAAACACAAAAGCAGAATAAACATCACTGAACAACTAAACATTCTGTCCAGTCCCGGCCAAACTTTCCCGGCAATCCTTTATAGTCCAACAGAACCAAAGTTAGTATTTCAACTGGATCCAGAACCCTGTCTAATGAACTGTCCTATAAAGTTTCCGAACACAGTACATAGCAGAGTTGATGCCGGTTTATACATATAAAGTATTATTTACGAGTATTATCATGAAACAGTCTAGTGTTGTACACGAAATTCTGACGAATTTTAAGATAAAACTCTAAATTTTGTAGTGTTGGGAACTGGCTGGTCTAAAAGTAATATCGCTATAACCAGCGGCGTATTTATAAAATTGACTATCTATACGCTATCTTGAAAAAGCCAACTTTACAGTAGAGTGCAATTTATGAAAATATGTGATTTAAAAAAAAGTACATTTACTTAGCGTAATGTTTAATTATAACTTTTTTATTTTTGGGAATTTCGGTATGAATTTTTTGTTATAGTTTCTAGTCCATATGTTAAGCCAAATGCCGTAAAAACCGTTAATTGCCTAAAATTTCAGTTAGCGTAGTCTTAGTTGCTGGTGTCGATATGTTTATATTACACTACATACCATGTTGGTTTTTAAGTGTGAAAACGATACTGAAAAACAGAGAGATACAATTGTGTATCCCAATTCGTTGAAGACTTGCACGGAAGTATTTGTTACTAAAAACGTTTTGGTTTTGGTATATGGTATGCCAAAGTATAACAAATATGTAAACACGAGAATTAAAAGCTGAGCCGCATTTATTACTTGGTCTTAATTGGCTTCGAAATAATAAAAATATTATTAAAGTAAATATTTTTTTTTTACTAAAAAAGTAACCAGTAATAGATAACCGAAATGATTTTACTTTTTAGTTTGATGCATCATATGTTATGTTAGCTTTTATTCGATAGTCGACAATCGACTTGTTGCCAACACTAGAGTGGAATACAGTTTTTAGTTTGCAGACTACCCGTGGACACATTTGCATGGCGGATTGTGTTGCGGGAAACGAAACGTCGTTATAATGAAATATAGTATCGGATACCGCATTTGCTTCTAATGGATATGTTTCCGGTGCAATTTATATAAGTCTTGTAACGTTATGCTGTAATAAGCATGCAACGCAGGAAATACTATTTTATTACATAGAATTATAATGTCAGGCGAATATGAATAAATGAAATTACAAGTCGTAAAAACACTATTATGACTGTTCATTTGAAAAGATTTGTAGACAAGATTAATGTATTTAAATAAGCGCTGAATGTAAACTGAACCACTGATCAGGCAAATGAACTTATATAACTTAATGGGCTTTTTTGAGGTCTCTTTGTATTTTTAGACCACCAGGTTAGTGGCGGGCGGCCTCTACCTTTCTTCTATTTTAGTATTTTTATTTAATAAATAAGACATGCATTAATACAAACAATATTGGCCTCATTACAAAAAAGATAGACTAGGTTTAAACCATGTCTAGAAAATAACCAACCAATTTAAAATGTTGACACATCAGACATATATCTCGATAATAATGACCCATATTTAAAATTGGTTGGCTAATCTTTAGACATGGTTTAAAACTGGTCTATCTTTTTTGTAATAAGGCCGTATTAGGTTAGTAATCATAGAACTAGGGAGAGCTTATTTGTCACCCCAGTGTTTGTTTTCATTATACTAAAATCTAAGCCAAGCATCTTTAAATAGTTTTACAAGAATTGCTATTAACTTTATTAACTCGACAGAGCTAAAAAAACATATCAAAAGCTAAATCAACTTAAATGAATCAAGAGAATGCAAATCAACTTAAATTAATGAAGAATCGAAACAATAATTTGTAAACTTTTGAAGTCTCAGTAAACAAGAGCTAAAAATATCAACAAACCACTCGAAAGCAAACTTACAAAAGGTTACCAACATCTGCACCCTATTACCATTTGAATGCGAAAACCGTCTCCCAAAGTAACGCTGGAAAAGAGCAATATTTTTCAATTCCCAGCGAAGATTAGATTTGCCACCGTCAATGGTTCTGTATCGGAGCTCTTAAAGCGATATTTGTTCGATCATATAAAGCAGCATTTGAAACCACTTAGACAAGACGTCTTCAAGCCTTTTAAGTCGGGTAGTGGTAATGTATGATGCGAGTATGGAGACTTAAGGATAGGAATGCATGAGTTTCGAACAAGCTTTTGCATCTAAAATAAATATGACGAAAAGTATATCTGCTTGCATCTTGAGTGTTAGATACGATTTTATAAAGAGTTTTCATGAATAATATTAAGTAGTAACCTGGTGTTTGTGTCGTCTAATACTTTAAAACTGACTTCGATGAAAGTTAAGTACTAATTTAGTACTTTTTAATTTAAAAAAACAAGATATACCGACCATAGTCTAAAATGCTGGCATCTCAACTTTATTTAATATAATCTAAAAATACAATATTTTAAATTCTTTGAAGATATCACCAATATAAATAAAGTCATTGCAAAATACACTTTTGCATTTTATGACGAAGACAGTTATAAAAACATTGATTTTTCAGACTTTGCGTTTCTGTCTCATTTTTTTTTAGTTACAATAATTAATAGTTGATCGATCTTTAAACATAGATTTATTGTAAATTAAATATTTAAAATGGCAGGAAAGTTAGGCTTTAACACCCAGTTTCTGTCTTTCCCACACCTTTAATGCATACCACAAATCTGTATATACTAGAACTACTAAAAGCCATATGTTTCGACAACATTTGCGCTCAAAACACGTACTTGCACTCGAAACACTCAGTCACTTTTTACTTCTAAAAATTAACACTAAGTCAACGGGCTAGAGTCTAAAATTGCATAGCACCATAGCGTGGCGTTCTGTACACCGAAGTGTTATTATAGTTCTTAAGTCATTGTTATAGAGTTAAAAATAGCGTAGTTTCTAGTGGTGAGGTGTACCTTCAGGTGTTACTTCACAGTCAATTGAGGTAGCTTTGTGAATACTTGAGGCCGTCGCACCCCTAACGTACGACGGTTTTGTTTTGAATTCACGTTTGTCGGTAAAACACGTATGTGACAGAAGGAAAAACGAGGTTTCTTATCAATAAAAACCCTGCTTACACATTCCTAGTGAAACGTTCAATGCTAAACTTAACCCCACTTTTGATTAGCATTGCATTATGTTCTTTAATCTCATTTCACTTTAAATGCATTGACACCCTAGCCAATGTAGGTAACGCTGGATGCAAATGGTCTAGAGCCGTTTACTATGGCGTTCTATAAGGCCTATGCCCAACAGTGGACTTCCGAAGGATGATACTTAATGATCATCCAATCTATTAATTATTTGTTTTAATGTTTCGGTCAAGTTTCTTGAAATAGTATTACTTCAACATTGTTTTGTTGAGTGTTGGACATAAAAACAACCCTGCCTATATACAGGGTCATTGATACATTTTTAATACAAGAACAGTTGTTGATTTTTATGGGAAGGTGTGTTTTTAAAATTTTTATTGGTTTAAAAGATGTTGCAATTTAGCTCTTTTATCACCACCACCTTGTCAGAGGAATGTATAATGAACCAATCTGAAGATTATTGTATATTATTATATTGTTGTGTATTATTTATTGCCTCTAGTTTTCATTCTATGTCTCCAGGTATAAGACCTTTAAAACATTTAAATAACAAAATCCCTAACACGCTATTACATGAAACAGGATACTAACTTGTTTGACACAAGTCTTAATTGGCAACTTCTCTAAGCAATTCGGATTTGGCGTCAAGTTAATAACTTTACTTTTAAGGTAAACTTAATCAAAGAGTGGAGTTCAAAGCGAGTGTTTACCCAAAAGGGTAAGTCTAATTTGTAACGAAATAACATTATTTGCATGGTAATTTGTTCTGTATCACGTTTCGTTGAAGTTTAATTTAGAATAATATTTGAGTGAATTTAGTCACAATATCAAAATAACAGCAAAGTTCAGAAGGTTGGGTCGGGATTTTTCACATTGCCTTTCAGATTTGACATGTGATTTTATTTGAAATGTTTTTTTTTTATTTAGTAGCAGGTACACTCTATTGCTTACACAAAAAATAAAGTACAAGAAAATTAAACTTAGAGCTGAATAATACAGGGTGGTCCAGGCTATGTTCGGCTTAGGGGCCTATTTGTACCCGCCAGGAAAAAATCCGCTTACAAGTTTTTTTTTTAATTTTCGAAATATGACCACTTTTTCTGAGGGTGCGCAATGTCTTAATTTTTTTCTGAGAGAGTGCAATTTTTAACTAAGCACCTAAAATAAAAAGATAATGGAATTTTTCATTTTAAAAGTAAATAACACATTAAAAGTGGTAAAATAAAAAAAAATCATATCTTGTAAGCGGCTGACAAGCGTTTTTTTTCCTGGCGGATTAAAATAGGTCCCTAAGCCGACTACCAAAAAAAATTTTGTATCCATCTGGCCTGGACCACCCTGTATAGGCGGTCTTATCGCTAGAATCAATCTTGCACTATCATCGATCATCACAAATCAGCAAACAAAACTTCGTTGATATCCAATTAACATCATAAATATATCATCATCATAACAATCTTTAAGTCATTAAGTTTTAATTGGTATTATCACTTTTTTTTGGTAACATTGGCAAAGTAGATACTAACTGTTACTGCTGGTCATTTTTTTTAAAATAATTATTTAACAAATTATTAGAACCCGTAAGACCAAATTAGGTGCAACACCCATCCTTAATTACGTCTACCATTAAAACTGGTCATTTAGACACTAAGAAGGGTTGGCAAAAGCGTAGTATTCATGATTACGCAGCACTTACTGCCTCATCGAGCCCCGATTAACCCTTAAAGAGCTAGGGACGAAAGTAACGGCCTCTTGCGGCCACTAAATGGCAATGTGTGAACTTTGAATTTGGAATGGCAGACCGTCCTATGCATTAACGCATTTAATGGCGTCATTTCTGAATTCCTCGCGGTTTGTTAAGGGCTATATCTATGGGGAAAGTTTTGAGCACCGCTATTAATAAAATTGTTGCGGTTGAGTGACAAAGCATATTTTTTATTTTGTAAATGTCAACCTAAAAAGTATTTTTTTTAAAGGAAGTGTTCTTTTGTTACATGTATTCTTTGGTTATCCTAGTAAAACCAGATAAAATAATAGTAAAATAGAATGCAATGGCGATTTTTATATTGGGTCAGCAGGACGTTAGGTTAAATGGACACGATTACCATTTTTTTTCAACATTAGCTCCTCTTACAGCCTGTTAAGTCATACAAAATACTTCAACTTCATATGAAAAACGTCATACAAATTATTCAACAATAAATTAAATTTGTATACAGCATGAGAATTTGAGAAACAAAACTTACAGATAAATAAATGAACCAATTCACGTTTCTCATTAGTTTATTATTTTTATCTGCAAAATTTTAATATTTCAAACAATTTTTTTACCGTGGGCGAGCAAAACTAGCATTAGTATTACGAATAGATTATGAAAATGGCGGAGTAATTCATAGCTTTCAAAACCGACATTCAATTCAGATTTTAATGAAATTCCTCCGCGCCATTTATCAGTATTTAAATGGCAACAAAACGTGGATTAATTCATGATAATTTTGTATGAATGGCTTCATAATGGATTGGATTACATTCAATTCATAATGCAAATTAAATTGTAGACAGTAGACAGGTTAACAACTATATGTATTTGTCAATAAGAAAAACAATTTGGAATGGTCATGATTTTGTAACTGTACGAAGAAGAAGAAGTGGTAGATAACAAGAACAAAGCCACAGCACAGATGCTTGATTTTGAGGAATTGGCCTAGGAATTTATAAACGATTATTGCGATCCCACATGCGGATTGAAGTTTTGGTGGTTCTAAACTAAGCTTCTAAATGCGTTCATTGATCTACCTAAAAATAAATCTACTGAAAGTGGCGTGATCTTATCAGCCATAACAAACATTATAGTACCTATTTTGAGAATTATACTGGGTGATACAAAGTGAATACTACATCCACAGAAACTACATACCATAAATATTTATATTAACTTAAGTCAAACTGCTTTCATTTTGACATCACCAATCCTGTAAACACAACTAAGTGAAACTTTTTCTTTAAAACTTCGTAAACCGACATAATTATGACTCCTGCAAGTTTTATCCATTAAATCTAGACTAGACTTTGTAGTTTTAATGTCGGTGATATAACCAGCCATTGTATAATCGGTCTGGGCCCGTCACTTCCGTTTCCGTGCCATAGCACCCCCTAGGGTGGACTTAATTGTCGCAAATTAAAAAATGTCTGCCCGGGATCAATTTATGCAAAAAAGGCATGTATATTTTGTCTCGACAACATTCGTTTAATATATCACATCACATCATCACCAGCCTATAACAGTCCACTGCTGGACACAGGCGTCTCCAAAAGGAGGATTTTGCCATAACCGCCACGCTTGGCAGGCGGGTTGGCGATCGCAGTATCGCAGATCGCAGAGACGCTTCTGCCCGTCTTCTTGTGGCGGTTCTCCTGTAGTCGCCTCTTACGACACCCATAGGAAGAGAAGGGGTGGTGCAATTCTTTTAAAGTGCCGGCACCACACGGCAACGTTTAATATATATCACTTACTAAATACAAAATATCTACAGTAGTACAATATTTTGTATTTAGTACTAAGTAGTGTAGGACCTTAGGGTCTGTTTCAAAATGTACGGATAAATCTGCATTAGTTCTGAATAAGCTATATTTTATTTATCTGAAGAATAAACACGATTTTTGACACAATTTTCAAGCGCTTTTATCCTCTACTTATTTTTATCTTTTACACAACTTTATTTGTATATTGTGAAACTGTACCTTAGGGCCTTTTAGTGACAAATACTTTCAACTACCTACTGTCTAGCAGTGGCGGGCATTGGTTTTATTTCGAGGTAGGCAGTAGATACTTACTAAGTGTTTTATTGGTGAAAATCAATGGTTTTGACCCCTGAGACGCATTTGTATGTACCTACTGCCTACCTCATTTGATCTACCAGGAAGGCACTGCCTAGATGCCTATATGCACCGCACGCCACTGCTGTCTAGTCTATCGTTAAGTCCATCGCGCTTCGGACTGAAAAGCCACTTTATTTCAACAAGTTTAAACAAGCAGTTTCAGTAAAGTTCGATTTCTGGTAATATCTTGACGATATGACTAAAAATCGTAAAATACTAACTTTTCACATATAAATAAAACCGATTTTTACTGAAAAAAGGTGTGTAAATATTGATTTAAGTCAGTCAAGCCCAAATACTTTAAAATGTCGTTTAAGAAATTTTATCTCATCCATATTTCACCAGGCTCGATTCGACTTTACAAATATTAACATCTTTTATTTTATTTTATTTTATTTTATTTAGAAAGTACACAAAACAGAAGTACAACAATAACAAGACAAGTTAGAAGATTTTAACATTTAACAACGATAGGCTGTAATTCCACAGAAAAGGATCGAGATTTACAATTTAAATAACAAAAAAGGAACAAATATGTTATAATCAATACAATACATACATATGGTACACCGTACAGTCTGTACGTATAATAAATAAATACATTTAATAAAATAGACACGCATAGGTAATAATTTGAACTAAACTCTATTATATTTTTATTGAAATTTAAATATATTTAGTTTAACAGTCACACCAATTTCCTAGCCTCAAACTTAGCAATTATTCTATGGCTAGGTAACTAACGAATTAACATACTTAAATACTAGGTATTCATTCATAATTTTGGTCCAAACGTTCGTCATACAAACATTCGCTCATTGATGGATTCAAACCCTTAATCGCCTGGCATTGTAGTTCGGAGCACAAACTAATAGACCAGGGCCCTAACCATGAACTGTTAAAACAATCACAAATCTGTCAAACATTATCATTTCTGTCAAATTTTGTATGAAATGACGTACCAAAATTGACAGATTTGACAACTTTGAGATTGTTTTAAGAGTTCATGGTTATGGCCCAGGGCCCTAACCATGAACTGTTAAAACAATCACAAATCTGTCAAACATTATCATTTCTGTCAAATTTTGTATGAATTGGCGTACCAAAATTGACAGATTTGACAACTTTGAGATTGTTTAAGAGTTCATGGTTATGGCCCAGATGGTCGTCAAAATGTCGTTGTATGAACTTAACAGTATCATCAATTCCTACCTTTGCTCAATTGATTACATCTGCTAATAGGGCCCTAATACGCAATCGGGGTTCAAATGACAGGCAATAACAAACGCATAAGTCAGATGTCAAGTCAACGGACGTACCATTAAGGAGGGTGGGGTCATTTGTGACATGGGGTGACATGACTCACCGGGTTCTGAGCGGGATGACTCTAAGAAGAAATAGGACAAAAGTAGAGCTGTGAAAAGATGTTTGTCTTTTCACAGAAGCAAAAAAGATCTTTAGCCGGTCAACAAGTTTGCAAAGGCCTTTTCCCGAAGCTGGGATTTTGTACTTTAAATTAAAGCGATATTGTCTTAGAATCCAGTTATATCGAAATAATTGATAACCCGATTGACCTTGTGATGCAGCGATTCGTTTTGAACGCAAAAGGTACCGGATTTGATTAGGTTTTGTGAATTCAGAAACTAAGTTTTTCTAGAATGGATCGGGTCTAAATAAGTGTGCTGGAGACAACAAAAAAAAAAAATCTAGTTTCTCGTAACACAATGATTTTAGATATTTTTTTAATTCCGGAATAAGGCAGCTAGTGAGTTATCTGGTGCATACTTGATTATCAATAGGTACATCATCATAATTTCAGCCAGAGGAGATTTAGCCTTTTCCAGTGACTTCCAGATTTCCCGGTTGAAATTAATCAATTTATCAATTAATCCTAAGTAATTATCAATCGATTAAATATCCCAAATCAATAACTTGTTAAAAATTTAGTAAACTTGTTTATTATTTATTGAAGCAAGTAACTAAGGAAATCCACCGGAAAATCATAAAAATTGTCCCAGCACAACATCCCTACACCCCAATTAATTCAAGATCGCAACAGCTCACAATCGTCACGGGTAGTATATTGATTCCTTCCCGGGTGACTCATTCCTGCATCCCTGGCGTGGCAAATGTTTGCGATCTCTGATTCGGCTACGAGATATAAAATATAACACAAGTCGTGATATATGGCAGAGGTGGTAAGCATTTTTGGTACCTAATTAATTATTAAAAATTATTTATTACGAGTTTGATACAGTTAAGAATAGGCAAATATTATATTAATTCATCTTTGTGTAAGTATTACTTTTAGCAAATCACTTTGCAAATATTGTAGAATACATATTTAATTTTCAAAAATATGATATTAAATATACTGATACTGCAGCTGATTAGTTTTATAAGTTTATAAATATAACAAAAAAAAAATATTGGAAACGGTGTCAATGTAGTACAAATGCAGCTTTGTTTGGTGTCCAACTAAATTAGTCGGATAATAGTAAGAATTTATTTTAAGTATATTATTTTGTAAAATTTTCGAAGACCAAAAACGTGAATAAATCAAATCAGTTGACTTTAGGCTATTAAAAGCATTATTAGTGAGTTTTTATTAATTGTTGTTACACAGCGAATAAATTCCTTGCTGCCATGTTCATGTTGTGTCTCACTCTTGCATCTGCATGGAAAACTGTTTACGACCCCTGGTCTGGAAGACATAAAAAGAAAATCGTGACACACACCATGCTCCAAATGACAAATATTTTCGTAGTAAGTGAACATAATATAAGATTTTGTTTGATTGTAGATCTTTTCAAAGGCACAATTTCTAAGAAACACTAAAAGCGGATTATTTAAAATTGGTTTGCTTCATGGTTTGCTGGTCGGCAGCTTTCAATACTTTTTAATCTAAAAATAGTAATATTATTTGCACTTGATTCAAACCGCTTGATCTCGCTTTCAATAATCCTAAAACCCATACCTAATTAATAGTACCCTATTCTAAAAGTCGCAGGTGTCTCGACCGCTCGCTAAAACGCTATAGCCATTTGCGAGACGGTACCACGTGGGCACTTCGCACTCAACTTCGAGTTGCGAAGTGTTATGAGTTCCTCGGGTGGCTGTATGTTTTTATGTCCCCCTGCTTTTAGCAAATTGCGAGATACGTAATTAGTAAAGGAGTTTCTCGATAAACGACATTGGAATTTATCTTTTTGGGTATCTAAATATCCGATATAACTAAACTTATGTTTTCTATCTAAAGTAAGTTATGCAACATGCATTATAATACTTGTATAATGTCTATGTAAAAATTAGGATTCTTGTGTTGCGGACGACTACGACTACGAGGTACGAAATTGAATTTTGTCCAGGACATCTCGGATCTGTTATCCAGGCAACTATATATCAGATCCAATAAAAAAGAAGTATTATCACTTCAATACTGATCTGTATTTTATGTAACGGTACCTTAAAAGTTGTAAATTTTTGTTTTTAGCAATTCCATGCAAGGTCTAATTGAAGATAAATAACACTTGAAAAAAAAAAAACATCGACCTCAGGTGGGACTCGAACCCACGTCCCACCGCATACCGGGCGAGTGCTTTGACCACTAAGCTACCGAGGACGTCACGTGACAAGATGAAATTCCTCAAGTGTTTTTTCTCGCTGTTGTAGCTATATGTATAGCTGAGTTTTTTTTTCAAGTGTTATTTATCTTCAATTAGACCTTAAAAGTTATTAAAATTAAGTCTTTAAATTATAGTTTCCGACTCTGCACATAGTAACAACTCCAATAACCGGAAACTTGTTCATAAATATCATAAAGTTCACCCACACAAACGCCATCAAAGACATTCCGCGACATTCTCACCAAAAGTGATTACAACTTCCATCATAAATCCACATATTTCTGTGAAAATGCGTTCTCCGGTATTGTGAAGAGAATTAACACCTTCGCCGCCCCCTAGACCATTGTTGCTTGTAATTTACGTGCGGTTATTATTGTGTCCGATCGTGAAATTAATTTCGAATATCACCACGTTTTCGCAAACAATCGCGTGACGTCGTAATAACCACACAAATTGCTGCCATTAATTTTGAACCTTTGTTCTAATGAGTTAAACACTGGTTTTGTTCGCGTTATTAATTTTGGGAAACGATTAATAAATCGGTGCGTATTTGTTGTAGACTTGTCGAAATACGAATAAAATACTATTATTGAAAAGTCAGCTGCCGTATCTAAGATAAAATGTACTTTTTTCATTTTTTTAGAAGCTCTATTAAAATTAACTGATCAATCTCTAATAAACCTTTTTTTAACAAATAAATAAATAAATTGTTTCCACAATCACACCAATTATCTAGCCCCAAACTAAGCAAAGCTTGTGCTATGGCGACTAGATAACGGATAAACATACTTAAATACGTTTATAAACATCCATGACTTAGGTGCAAAATGCTCGTGCTCATCACACTAACATTTGCCCCTCGCAGGATTCGAACCCGCAACCGCCAGGCATTGTAGTCCGCAGCACGAACCACTACACCAGACGGTCGTCATTTACCGTTTGACTTTAATTCCATCTTACAGTATGGTCAAATTACGTCTAAAGTGGAGCTCAGTATCTAGTGTGTCAGTAAGTCAGTAGAGATAAGTATGTAATGTTATTTCTACGGCTTCGCAAGGCTACCGTAGACATTCAGCTTCATGCTAAGTCTAAGATGGGGTGAAGCCAACACTGGGGTACTTAGTTTATCCTAACTAACCACATTTACATGGACATGGGGACATACAGATTTACGACACCGCATTCTAGTGTTAGAAATGCCAAGATCAAATTAATCTTTCTTGGAAACCACAGCGTCTTGGTTATAATTTATTCCCTCTGTAAATTGAAGGAAAAGCAAATTTTCTTGTGAGAGGAAAAGCTTTGTATAAGATTACAGCACGAATGGAATTATCTTAATGTTTTTGCGGTAGCTCTGCTAATTTTGTTTGGGAACGGGAAAAGTTTTTTTTTTCATGTGTTCATGCGAATGTTTAGATCGTTTGTAATGTAAGAGGGTGTTGTGGTACCGTCGTTGTTTCTGATTTCTATAACACAAGTGCTTTAGCTACTTACCATAGGTTCAGAGCAATGTATGTGATGTTGTCCAATATAAAAATAAGAATATTTTTTTTGGACTTCTTATGTCAAATAACAACAACCGACTTCGGTAGCCGAGTGGCGCGCCATGTCTGAGGTCCCGAGTTCGATTCCCGGTCGGGTCAATGTAGAAAACGAAATTTTCTATATTGTCTCGGGTCTGGGTGTTGTGGAACCGTCTTTATCTACTCACCTTAAGATCAAAACAATGTATGTGATGTTGTCCAATATTTAAAAAAAAACATCAAAATTTGGAAATTTGAATTTACGGCTTTATTGGCGCGGTAGATACTAATTCCCCTCGAACGCAAATGGTTCCGGGTTGATTTCCAGTTTCAGTCAACTTAGAAAACAAACTTTTTCACTCGGGTCTGGAACAAAATCATGTTAATTTCTGACTTTGCCATGTCAAATTACTCATTGCGTTGTATGGCGCACTTAATGCAATACTCATAATTCCTACCCGTTATTGAATAATTAATATCATAGCCAACAAACCATAACTAATGTATATTGAAATTAATTGACTATATGTTCCGTAGACTAAGAGAGCGTGGTGGCTCTAATGGGCTCTAGGCCTTTTCATTATTGATAGGAATAGCCGTTGGTCAGTCTCCCTTTGAAATCTGAATAAGACAATTTAGCCCCTATGTCATAATAGGAATAAAGTCCAAAATATGTTTATGTTTTGTCGAGAGGAAAACGTCCAGCCAGATCGTTTATTTAACACCCCACGATTAATTTATGGAGCAATAACCCGCTCTGATATAGTTACGTTTTCAGGGTTTGTTTACATATTGGCTTTTGTTTGTGGAAAAACTTTCATAGCCAAAGCAAATACCGATTAATTAAAATGATTTGAAATTGACTAGGAGTACACTACTTATCTCAATCTCTTGCTAAATAATATGGGTGAAAAACTTGCTTAAATCACTTTTCGCCTCAGAGAAAATGGATCTGGATGAGTCCCGATAGGTCCACGAAAAATGAGATTGACTTCATCATGACCACAGAGCGACAAGTGTTCAAGGATGTCTCCGTGATCAACAGGATGAAAACCGTATGGTTAGAGACACATTAAACATTAACGTCAAGCTGGAAAGGTCCCGTTTGATGAAGTCTACGCTCCGACCTTCTATCTACAGCCCCGAAAGCTTTCAACTTGAGTAGTCAAATCGCTTTGATTTTCTAGAGAACTGCGAGTCAGTGGACGAGATTAACAACAGGCTTGTAGAAACTGTCCAAGCGGTAGAGTCAAAATATTTTAAACCCCGTCATAGAGACAGGCCGCAAAAACTTGCCGACCACACCCTCAGACTCATGGCAGAACGACAAAGACAGACGACCTGGTAAAGGTTGCAGAACGACGCTGGATGCAGGTCGCTTCCAACCGGCCGATCTCGAAGTCACTGGGGGAGGCCTATGTTCAGCCGTGGACGTCCTGGGGCTGAAATAATAATGATGGCACTATCAATCTCAATTTCTTGTTAAATATAATGGATAAAAAACTTGCTTAAAATCACTTTCTAATAATTTATGGTAACTACAAAAAGACTAGTTCCCTGCCCTGTCTCAAAGCAGGATATTGTTAAAACCTTCATAAGACATGATATCTCTTTTCAGCAGTTTACCTCTAGATATTTAGGTTCGTTTGTATTTTTTTATTTAGAATCAGCCTAAACCTAATAATATATAAGGTGTAAGCTTATTTGTGTCAGATATTTTTAGGAGTAACTTAGACTATCACATGGATCACATATAAGATAAATTTAAAATTATAGAACAAACTTTAAAAAATCGAAAAAAATCAAAAGTTTTAAAATAAAGAATCTACATCATCCTGTACATGAACCCAAACACCACAAGTAGACTACTCACACAACGCTAGCCGATTCATAATCTCTCCAGAATCACATTCATGCACGCAAATAATCATATTACACTGTTCATCATAATATCATATTACTTGGTGCGTGAATTAAAGTTTGTTCTATAATTTTAAATTTATCTTATATGTGATCCATGTGATAGTCTAAGTTACTCCTAAAAATATCTGACACTAATTCACTTACACCTTATATAATTACATATCTATCTTCTTCAATAAGTATGTATTACAAGTAAGCAAGCATCTACAGCTTACCTCATTTCATCTAGCAGGTAGGCACTGCCTAATTGCCTATATGCACCGCACGCCTCTGCTTGATTGTCTCAATGAGAGCCTTCATAAAAACTCTGATTCTTCATTTCTAAACGTGTTTTATTTATTTTATTCACACATAGCGTTCTTTTTATACATTTCCTAATACGGTATAGGAATTCTATAAAATTCCTAGGAAATGTATACATTTCCTAGGATATGTGCGTATGAAATAATATCTGAATCAATATTTTATACATTTTCTAAATAGCTTCGGAATTGTATACATTTCCTAGGAGTTGTATACAATTCCTAGAATTCATACATTTCCTGTTACATATGTAAAAAGTATATTTAATATAGAATTATGTTTTACATCGAGCTTGATCTTCTTAGTCCGGCTGGCTGGTGTCATTTTATGAATACTATCCTATTTTTATGATGCTTAATCGGATTTGGTTCATGTAGGTACTGTAATGCATGTTCAAAAGCCTATCTGCACGAATGTAACTCTTGTGATGATAATAAAGATCTTAAACTGTATCATCATAATATAATTTTAAGATTCAAGTGGACCTAATAAGCTATTTTGTTTTTTACTTTACCTTAATCGTCGGTGACAATTATTCTTTTTCGTAATTCAAACCTTGGAATTCACACTTATCTGAAGATTTCTCTTGGACTACTCCGTGGTTATCAAAAGAACATTTAACAATCCAGTACACCCAGTTGCAGTTACTGTGATTTTGATTGCAACAGCCTCGGAGAAATCTCATCTACAAATTAGAGCGAAGCCCGACTTTCTACATAGCACAAAAATAACAGAGAGCTAACTTCACCTACGCGGTGTGGCCCGAATTAATTTGAATCGCTGTCTATTTTGTATAGGATGTACATAGGACACTTCTTAAAATCACGTGACGAATCAACTGCTCATTTATAACAACTTTATCATCAAACATTAGTTGTATGGAGCATCAAATTTGTATTTTCCGATTTCGATATTGCTTCCGTAAAAATCATTTTTCTAAAGCAAATATTTAATCACGTTACCTGGCTTTTTTTACCGGCAAAAGACGCAAAATTTCATAAAAACGAAATAAAAAAGTTTATACCCATCGTTTAAAAGTTGTTTTGACCCGGGAAAGCAAATACAATTTGATTTAATGAGTTTTGACTAATCGGGCTGGATAGGATCATTTTTCTCGCAAGTTCATATTTAGTATATTCTTAGCTTGGCCATGCAACTGAACTAGCTGATCTCTCTTCGCTGCGTCTTCTACCAATTACTCCTGACGGCTACCACGAGTTTTTCCAAGCAAATTGCATTGGTTGTAATGGTAAAAATGAACTCACTGCGAGCTTGCTGTTAGAGATTTCCGAATGATTGCTCCGTCGACTCCGCTGACAGAATCTTAACTTTCTCATTTATGAACTCATTATTAGGGATCTAAACATCAAACTTAAAGAAATATGAGTCTACTGGACCGATAAAGTTGACTTGTTACTGTTGAGAATGTTACCCAAACAAGGACAGGTTACTCTCTTTAACCTATATTGAAGCAATACATTTAATATATAGGTTAGAATCTTTTAAAATTTAGAAAAAAGTATTGTGTCTTAATTAATTATATACTTATCTATAATTTTTGTCAAATAAAAATAACGCAGGAGGGTGGCGCTACTTGTCTCCACCGAACACTTATAGCAGTACTGAAAATGTAAGTTCTTATTTTGGCCACCGCTCTTTTTACGGGACGCCAAGTATATAGGTACATATTAGTTACATAATTTAGCATTGGTTTATATGTAATTAATGCTAGGCTCAACATCGTATTTCCATGTAAACCGAAATGCATAATTAAAAGCCCAACATAATTAGAACTAATGTACACAAATGCGCAGTTTAAATTTGAAATCGTGTCTAGTGGTGCCACTAAATGTCATGTATCGACATCGATAAAAAAGATAGTGCATGAATAGTTAAACAGGCGACCGTTGCTTATGTTAGTATTTTATTTGGTTTAGTCACTTTGAGATATTTTTAGTCAATGAAGAATCAGACTATCTAGGTATGAGATTTTTAAGAATATAAAAGTTAATAAACTTAATTTTACCCATCTTCTCACAATATTTGAATTGTGTTTCGTGTCTTATAAAAATAACTATGAATACTTTGTCTTATAAAAGTAACAGCTTTTTGGGTTAAAAGCAATTATTTATCTACTGACTTTAGTAGTTTGAATTACGATTAGTATATGTAACCTATATTAATTAGATCCATACTTTTTAAAATATATATATGCGCCAGACAGCACCAATTGTCATGGTCTTAAAGTAAGAAATTTAGATCCTTGTATTAAGATACCCAATAATTATGATAATTATGATGGTAGATACTATTTTAAGTGATTGAAGTTTAAACTTTATTACCTATATTATCATAATTGTCAGCAAAGTCAACATGATATGAAACATCATCAGAACCTAACAAGTAATGCAATAAACGATCTGATTTGATACTTAAAACAGAAAGCTAGAATACCACGTTCTAGTAAGAACATGTTGCAATGTAACAAGAAAACTTGTTGTACACTTTTCTAATGAGTTTATAAACATTATAGAATATAATAATCGGCAGTTTATCGACACTTTACCATCCCTACATGAGCATTGCAGTTGCAGGGATTATGTCTTAATTAATTAAAGCGTGGTCGTGTTTTATTAGGTCCCGTGGGGCGGAGCTGTGATTGCGGTTTTTTGCTAGTTTACAGAACGACAGTTTTAATTTGCGACATTTTGTTTCGTGAAAATATCCATTTACTTTATAAAACAAGCACATAAAATACTGTCGTTTTTTTAATTTTATATTTTGTGGAAAATATATGTCTTGTCAAGGTTTGAAGGATCACGATGTAGATGTTTTTAAAAAGTAGACGTGAAGAGAATTTAAATAATTAACCTTTACAGTAAACAATATATGTACATTATATACTTTTAAGACAAAATCAATTCCCAACGTTTCTATCTGTCATTGTAATTTACCATAGGAAAAATATTTTTTTCTGTTATATATTTATGTATTTACCGTTTTCGAACATTTCGCAGGTTTCACTAGCAAAGCATTAAAATAAATAAACATATTTGAAGTCTATATTATATATAACCAATATTCTATTGGTCAACTTTTTAAAAAAAATATTCTAATATTGCTTCTTACAAAAGTCCTTTGGTCATTCAAATTCATAAAAAACAGAAGGGACCGAGTATGCAAACTTATCCCAAAGATATCTCCGAAAGGGCACAAATACGCGAGTAACTTTTACATATAAACAACGCAACTAAAACTGGAATAAATGGATACAGCATATATAAGTGCAGTAAGTTCACTATATACCAAGACAGTAACAATATGATGCAATTATCCTTAGTAGCCGAGAGGCGAGCACGCCGGACTGTATATGGCGCCGCCATCTCTGAGGTTCCGGGTTCGATCCCCGGTCGGGTCAATGTGGAAAACGAACTTTTCTATACTGTCTCGGGTCTGGGTGTTGTGGTACCGTCGTTGTTTCTGATTTCTATAATACAAGTGCTATAGCTACTTACCTTAGGATCAGAGCAATGTATGTGATATATAATATATATATAATTATCATCTGCAGCTTGTATTTATCCCTTGCTATTTAAAAGTATCCTCCTACCTTTAAAGCCATTTAAATCTGTTTTTGCCAATTGTTCAAACGATTAATATTGTTAATATATTTTGTTACCTAGACATATAAAACCTTTACATACTTACTAGTATTATAGGAAAATAAAAAATATTTCTTATGATAACTGGTCAGAACCTACTGTATGTTATTTTCATTACAAACTCGGCTGTATGAAATTGCCCCGTCTCCCTTTGAGCGGGGTCTTGCGGTATTCGTAATAACGTTTCCGAGTAGTGAACAAAGGTTTTCTTTCTGTTTGAAGTGAAGCTGCGATATGCCTGCAATATTGCCAGAAGTTTGGGCTTTGGAATATTTTTGTATTGAATAATTTTATTGGTTACCATTGGTAGGAGTAATTTGTGCTCGGCTTCATCAGCTGAACAACACCGTGACTTGTTTTTATTGGTAGATTATGATAATCATGTCATACTTGATGTTACTATACTTTGCCCACTACTGCTTATATGTGATCAAATCCACAAACATAGATTACAACAATGTAATAAATGCGAGTCGGCAAATAACCGACCGACCAAATAATACTATTAATAGTAATCTTCGCAGTTAGCTACGCCAGTCTACAGACATTTCATATTAGCCTTTTATTTTTCATTGCAGAGCCGAGAAAGCCTATCATCAGACGGCGAAGGCGCGCGTGGTGACTGTTCCTCCGTGGATTCTTCTGGGTCAGGGTCTGAGGAGCAGCCGCCGTGCGACATCGGTCTTCTGGAACGCCTCATCAGGACACACCCAGTATGGTTCCTGCCTGGCATCCAGCGGGCTGGCGCATTCCATCTTCTGCAGGGGAAAGAAGAAGGAGTAAGTCTTCTGTATTTCAGTCAAGCTTAGCTGCTTTGAATTAGCTTTCATATTCCATGAGTAAAAGGACCAGCTCAATAAAAAAACTAAAGAGGCAACATCACATCACACTACAACTGTCTCAGAGCTGTCATCCATTGTGAAAGAAACTAAAAAAACACGGCGTAGGCTGGCCTCCTATCTAGTCAAAGTTGAGGAAAGCTCTAAATGGCGTTTTATTGAGAAAGATCTATGTCCAACAGTAGACTTCCACAAGCCCATAATGATTGCAATTTGAGCTGCTAATATGACGGTTATGATACAGCAGCTTTTGATTCTGACCTAGGTCGCTTCTAACCGCCAGATCTCTAAGTCACTGTGGGAGACCTTTTTTTAGCACGTCGGACGTCCTGTGGCTGAAATAATGATGATGAGCTCGAAACTGATATCGTATCGTTTCTCATGAACCGTTTAAAAATTTTCAGAACTTTGTGGTTCGCCAGTCGAGCCAGCCCGACACGATGGCGATCAGCGTCCGCCTCCCAGCCGACAAGGGGCCCTACATCGAGCACTATTTGATCCAGGCTTCTGGCGGCCGAATCGGTCTTGAGACATCGCACAACCGCTTCGATAATATCCCTGAGCTGATCGCTCATTACTGCCAGTGTTGGTGAGTTTCTGATAATATATATTCAAATAAGTTTAACCTAGTTTAATACTCTCTCCTTGGTTTAACTTATTTCCTTAAACATATATAAGACGTAATATATTATGTTTTAGTATTCTAGTAACTTGCTCAATCATTAAAATCTTTTGTCATAAACTAGAGTCCACTTGCAAAATTTTCCTTAATTTAGATTTGACCTGAACTTAGTTTAAAATGTTTGTGTTTATCAGCTTTTGTTAAGGCGATACAACCAGAATGATAGTTTAATCCAGAACTAAGTGTGGGACATGTGGAATGAACGTTAGATGTGTGAGTTAGATAAAATACAGCGAGAAAGGTGTAATAATAAATGCGAATTGCGAATTAGAATGAAACAGAGACGTAGTTCAATTTTTTTTATTTAGTTGTATTTTTCTTGATTAATCTAAAAATAAATCATTGTTCTAGTTATCACATTAAATTAAGAGGAGTTGTATCCTTTTCAGTGATGAATTACCAGTGCAACTCCAGTTACCGCGTGCTCTTCGCGAAGCAAAGAGTCGGCATCAACTCAGTTCTTTAACGCTTCTGGGGCAAGAGTTCTGGGGCTATCCTATGGCCAATCCCAAGAACCACCCCAACAACCTCCTCTCGCCATGCCAATTGGCAAACGGAGTGGTGCCAATGGCTATCACTCCATCTGATACTGGTTCTAGTCTTAGTAGCTTCAACGCAAGTAAGTATGCACCTATGCTAAAATAATAGTGTCAGTTAATAAAATCGTTCGAATATAATATTTTTACTCAATTTTAAAATATTTTAGGCTCAGGAACAAACTCTAGAGAAATTCTTAGTCCAGACAATGACAAAAATGTTGTGCTAAAAATGTCGCCTATCGACTCACCAGGTTCCCCACCGAAACAAAACCAGAACCTTAGCACGTTCAAAGGAAGGACGCCTCCATCACCACCTGCGAAACCAAACAGTGCGTTTGTCAGGGCACCACGACCAACCCCACCAAACACCCTCAACTTAATGTCAAGCACCGTAAGTTTGTTTAAAAATCATCAGCTGTAGCTTCTTCGGTGTTGTTTACTCAAAATGTTATTAAACGCTTCACCTGTTTTCAGGCTCACATAACCCAACCGCATACATTCCCCACAGCAAACACCCAACACTCTCCCACCTCGAACAGTGTGAAAACTACACCCCCTCCTCCGCCACCACGGTGGGCAAAACCACCCTTTTCCAAACCTTCCTTGTCCCCAAAATCCGAAGCGCTTGCTTTCAGCCCCATTAACAAGGCTTCGCAAAATGGAAACATTACTGTCACAACAACCGTCACCTTCTGTGTCAATAACACTCAAATTCACAACCACCAAATAAACGAGAGCATACAAAGTGATCAGCTACAACTAACGCTTGCGTCTAACGCCATCAACAATAACAGTAGCGCTGATACTGTATTCAACATATTGGATACGGGAAAACCTTTTGCTGAGCCTGACGGAGAAGCCCAGGTGAGAACTGATAGTACCTATATACGGTAGCACGGAATCTCGTCTGCATGACCATGTATGTAGAATGGGCTTGTCTTTGTTTCTAACCTTTCATTGCATTAATAAAATGTCTTGTGTGATAAACATTGTACTGACTGAAGCTTATTCTATTCCTATATAGAACATGATGCACCGAATGTCACCAGAGGGGGAGTGCATCAATGCAATGACAGCTAGTTTGCACGGGAGCTTCAAAAGGCAAATGACTGAACAAAATACCACCGATCCCGGATCTCCAGTAGAACAATCCCAAAACACTTCAGACTCCATTGACCCGATTGCAAACAGTTTCACAAAATCTTCTAGCACGGGCTTTGTTCCTAATCAACTTGTATCTCCAAATGGAACTAATTCTGTAACCAGTGGTATATTTTCGCCTACAAGCCAGATCAATTCACCAGCTTCGAACGACACTATTTCTTCTAAAAGTGGTGTTTTCTCTCCAATAAGCCAAACTAATAAGAGTGAAATCTTTTCACCTGTATCTAGAAGTTCTCCTATATCTGGTAAAAATGTTTTCTCTCCTACGTCAAATCAGTCTATTGTGTCTCCTATGACTTGCAAAGATCGGGAAAAAGTTATGTCACCTAATACAAATACAACAAGTACTACACCATCTGGTAGATCGAGAAGGAGTAGACACTCCCAGCGAAAGGAGTCCAAGCATTATCAGGTAGGGGAATGAATTTGTCTGATTGAAAAAATGTTGGTTATTTATATTGTGTTGATGATGATTATTACTAACAGCATGAAGGCATATCAAAACATTATTCTATTTAATACTTTTACAGCAATATTGTTCATAAAGTTAATTTGAAATATTTGGTTTTCTAGGAATCAGACATTCTAGAATCTCCAGGCGTGTATTACAGAAGTTCGTTGATGGATAAAGTATCTGATTACGAAGACATTTGGGGACCAGAGAGTAATAACTGTTCTACCTTTAAGCCTTCAAAGACCGATAGTGATAACAATATAAATAATGGTCTTATGAAAAGTAAAAAACCAGACTTATTACCAGATACATTACGTAAGTTCAATATTTTTTTATAAAATATAGGTATATTTCAACATAGTTAGACAAAACAACGTGTTATATGAAATTAAAATAAGTCACCGATTGATTGTATTAACGATTGTCTATTTACAGCAAAAATGAACAACGCAAAGAGTACTCTATCAATTTTGGAAAAAGAAAATAGACACTTACTTAACTCTACAGAAAGTTTAAATGAAAAGAAAAATCTTTCTGATAGTTCACTCAAAAAGAGCTTCAATGGATCCAGTGAAATTATTGCAACTACAAATAGTAAAGGTGATATTGTGCCAAAAAGACCGGACAAACTCAATATCGCAATGAATATGAACAAAAAACTTACAGAAGAAATCGAAGCTACTTTCAAGAATAGAGAAAACTATAGCACTGAGAGTATGGAAACAATAAAACTAGAAGATGATTGTATAAAAGATCCAATCCTTGATGATTCTGATAAGGATAACACTGGTAGTCCTTTTTATGCTGATCCTGTAGACGCTTTAAAAGAAGTAAGTGTCGAAAATAGCACCAGAAACACTGACCGCAATTCTACCATAATGCTGTTAAATACTTATTCTCTATTTCATATTACAGGCTGGTTTACCGCAAGTTCAGCGTCGGAAGCTAATAAGAGTAGGGATGAACCTCTCCCAACGATACTCGGAACCACCCCAAAATCACCCGTATTATCCTTTACGAGACATGCACAGCATAGAAGAACTATCACGTAAGTTATCTTCATCATTATTATCTACATGGTCTTGGTAAGTCTTATCGTGAAAACGTTTAAGAACGAAAAGAGTGTTATGTGTCAGATATTCAAGTTTAACTCTATTTTTAGCATCATCGCCGAACACTTCATCGTCCGTTGACAACCTAGTCTCCCTCCGAAGCAAACCGAAGATGAAGCCAGTTCAGCCACCACGCGTCACTGCGAAGCCACCCACAGGCAAGGCAGACCAGACATGGACCGTTGACTCCAGTTGGGAGTTCATAAGTCAGTAACGAAGTAACCCCTGAGGGAATTCGGCTTCACTAAAATTTTGGTTGCACTAAGGGACCCTTGGAAAATATAGAAGCGTTTGATACTCTTAATTTTATTAGCATTTCTGTAGGTAATAAACTAACCATCACGATCTATTAACCAATGAACATAAAATTTGAATTACAATCTTAACTTCATTCATATTACAGGATACAGGGTGAATATATAATTATATAGGAAAACAAATCGAAATTATGTTGTTAGCTGCCGATTTTAAACATTTTTTTTTAAATTTTGATTTCTTATAATATAAACAATCAGAAAGATAGATGTTTTTGATATTAACAAACATCTCGTCCTGAATTTTAGAAAATATCGAATGTTTCTTCCGGTTTTGTTGTAATATACTATTAGTAATTTTATTCGATAGTCTCTATATTTTACCAACGGGGAACCTAAATGCTGAAAATTAATTTTGCGCACAAAACAAGTAGTTACTAAACTCATTGGCTATTTCAAAATTATATTTTGCGCTATAGTTTTCTGGAGTCTACCATCACATAGTCTGGAGGTTGTTTAATTCGCTTACGTAATCTGCTTTACAACTTTATTTATTTATTACCCTCTTTAAAAAAATAATTAAACCATGAATAAAATAAGACAACCAATTTATAATCTATATCAGCATCAAGACATCTAATTAGTCAAAACTTCATTTTTTTTACTCTCTAGTCATGGTTTTAATATAGTCTGTATTTTAATAAAAAAAGAGTGGGCACATAGTATTATCAAATATTACTACTTATTTTATAAAATGATACCATAATTTCAATAGCTATTCTGTACTACTCACAGCTAGTTTCAGTTTAACTGGGTATTATGGTAGTCTAGCTTTTTGTCTTTTTTAGAAATCGTTAGGAAAATTTGAAAGTACCTATTTAGAAAGAAATATTTTACTAAAACTAAATATTATTTATATTGTAGATAAAAACGACGAATGTGCAAACAGCGAAAGTGGTACTTTCCCCTCACTAGCAGAACAAGAGTGCCGACTAAGCGCAGTAGATGATGGAGCCCAGCATTTGACAGTACATCAGGTCGTAGCTCAGAGGTAAGGACTGTGTTCATTTTTGAATATTACCTATAAATAATCCAAAATAAATGTCGTGTAAAATAACTACAAAATTAAATTAACCTTAGTCAGGTAATCATGCATGGGCCTATTTCGAGTTTGAGACGATAAAATTTATTAAATCAAAAGTATACATTTGACGAGAACGTGAAAAATAAGTTTGTCTCGTGCCACTCGAGCGACAACACTCCGATTTCTCTAAAAAATCACGTTTACTTTTTGCTTATCGACAAAAGTTTTAATAAACTCGCAATAGGCCCTTAGGTTAATAACTGCCATGAAGTAAGTAGGTAGCTAACTGTAAGCAACTGTTGTTTAAATAAAAAAGAACAAAAATGAAAAGAAGCTAATTAATAAAATAAAATCTTTAAGTCTGTACTTATCAGTTGCATTTGTGATTCTTTGGTAAAAACTGAGAGCGCCACAAGGGTCTGTTTTAGGTCTTTGAGTATTTCTTAACTTTACATTCATCCATTATACATAAGCAAATAAAATAAAATAATTTGTTTAGATTCCCAGAATTAAGGCTGAATGCGGAACCACAGTCGCTGCCTGAAGAAGTACGATCACCTCCGCGAGCGTCGTGCTATGATAACGTCCATGATCTAAGGCCTTTGTCTGAACAGGTAACACATCTCTATTAACTATTATACATTCGAAAGTAACTCAGTCTGCATTATCATTTCACTTTTTAAAATAGGCACCATTAAAACTCTAAAATTTCCACATCCTCGATGTGAGGGAATATTATCACCTCTCATTTTACGATACCAGTCTAATAGGGATGACGACTACCTTTTTTTCTGCGTTTGTCGGTCTGTTCGGTAGATTATTAAAAAGGCTTGGATACGTATTTTTACTTTTTTCACAAAATCAAAATACTTATTACAGGGATATATTGATTTGAAATCTTGAAAAATATTTTTAAAAAGGTACAGCACACCAGAGCCATTTAGAAAAAAAACTGAAATAACCAGAAACGGAAATATTTTGTTCTAAGCGAATCAATTAGGTCTTCCTATGAATACATATTAAGTATTCTTTGTTTTACAGGCAAGCGATGACGGCACGGTGTTTTCTGAGCCATGGGACAGTTCCCAATGGGATGGACTAATACCCCCTGCTAACGGACAGCAAGCTTACGATACGGTAAGACCATATTCGATGTTGCTATTATACACAAAACGCTGTGTGCACCTAGCTAGGTACATTGATAGTTAAACTCCTACCAAAGTATAAGAATTATCATCAATACAGTGTGGGAAGGCCTCTTACCGAACACTGAATCCAATCGATTCAGAGCCATTTGCGGGGCGTTTTTAAGACGAGCCCTATGTCCAACAGTAGACTTTCAAAAGCTGATGATGAAGATTATTCTTAATAACTAATACTTATTGGACAACATCACATACATTGCTCTAATCCTAAGGTAAGTAGCGAAAGCACTTGTGTTATAGAAATCGGAAGCAACGACGGTACCACAACACCCAGACTTGAACCAATATAGAAAAGTTCGTTTTCTACATTGACGCGACCGGGGATCGAACCAGGAATCTCAGAGATGGCGGCGCCATTTAAAGTCCGGCGTGCTCGCCTTTAGGCTACGGAGGTCGTCACTCGGCTACGGAGTACGGAGGTCGTCAAATTCAAATAAGACGATTTCATGTTCCTTTTTTTAAATCATAATTTTTTAATCAAAATCGTACTTCCTAATTAATGAAAACCATTTTCTAACGACTTTAAAAAAGGAGGAGGTTCGCAATTCGACTGAATGTTGTTTTTTTTTGTTGTAGGAAGAGCCATGTGAGTGGGAGTCTCCTTTGCCTCGGCGGGGGTCTGGGACGAACACGAGAGCAAAAAGCTTTCGAGACCGACTGGATCCATTGCTTGGTAAGATTTAAATCAACTTTTTTTTTATAATACATTGAGCGCCATGGGGTCATCCACCGGTGACCCCCAAACAACAGAATTTCATTTGTGTCTAGTTTCATGGCAGTAAAAGGCTTAAAGTTGTACAGTTCATGTAATTATTAAAAATCTGAAACCGAGCAATCATGTGGACCAGTAAAAATAGGTTACAGGTATACAGGGTGTTAAAAAATTGAAATCAACAAACCCAAATTTTAAGGAATGATATAGAAACTTATCAAGTATACGGGAAATTAAAAAAAAACGCCAAATAACTGATCATTATTGCACGGTCGCACAAATTACACCTATTGACCACATAATTCAATGACCTCCATTTTAGGAGAGATCAGAACCTGAGTGATGCCTAGATTTTATTCTAAATCAAGTATCAGCCACAAATTAGGTATAGCGGCGTTCTCCAGCCATAGAGATAAAAATGCTTTGCGATCTCTTTGCTGTGAACAGAGGCCATGTTAAACAAACAAACCCCATTGTAATTTTTTTGTTTTTAGCAATTCCATGCAAGGTTTAATTGAAGATAAATAACACTTGAAAAAAATCATCGACCTCAGGTGGGACTCGAACCCACGTCCCATCGCATACCGGGCGAGTGCTTTGACCACTAAGCTACCGAGGACGTCAAGTTTTTCACGTTTTTCAAGTGTTATTTATCTTCAATTAAACCTTGCATGAAATTGCTAAAAACAAAAAATTTACAATGTTTAAGCATTTCTGATCTTAACCAATAGTCAAATATTTGTAAAAATATTTCTATTGGGTGTTGACGGTAGTATACTACTCAGCTATACATATAGCTACAACATTGATCAGAATACGCTGGCTTTGACAGCGAGAAAAAACACTTGAGGAATTTCATCTTGTCACGTGACGTCCTCGGTAGCTTAGTGGTCAAAGCACTCGCCCTGTATGCGATGGGACGTGGGTTCGAGTCCCACCTGAGGTCGATGATTTTTTTCAAGTGTTATTTATCTTCAATTAAACAAACCCCAATTACGATCAACGATGTAAATGAGAAAATAATGAGCTCTATGTATTTATTAGTTAACTACTGTATTTACATTAAAACTACAAATTAAATTTTTAATGGAACTTAACATTTAAAGCTCTTGCCAAATTTAATGATAAATATGTTTTTAAGTAATTACGTTATGACCTAAGATCCATAATAATTTGGGGTGTCCTTAACCAAAGGTCCGGTTTTACTGACTGGTCTATCTGGCTTTTTGGATTTATGACCTGGCAAGATATCTGAATATAGGGATAATAGGGTCTAAAAGGGGTCTTGATAGACGGACAAAACGACAAAGTGATCTGTCTAGATTTCGGTTTTTCAATTAGTGGTAGGTAAAGAACCCTCAAAATAAGTTTAATATTTATATATTAGCTTCATATGGTATGTTGTAAGTATATTTTCGCTGAAGAATCAACCTGTTTTTTTTTACTTCAGGGCCATAACCATGAAATCTTAAAACAATCTCAAAGTTGTCAAATCTGTAATCAATCAATTTTAGCACGTCATTTCATACAAAATTTGACAGAAATGATAATTTTTGACAGATTTGAGATTGTTTTAGAAGTTCGTGGTTACCACCCAGGTCTTTATTACACCCTGTATTTTAAAAAAAACATTGTTTACCTACCTACAGCAATAATGGGACCATGTGTTTCCTATATTTTACAATGTTACACAAATACATGCACTTGTTATATTGACATTGTGACGTAGTATACATAAGGAAGTCTAATCTACGCTGTTCATTCACCTTTATTCCTCCTGATAAGGCCATGACACAGAACATTCAGGAATTCAGACAATGAATAGATACAGTGAAAGCTAATGAACCAAAGCGTATAATGAAACCCTTAAAAACAATCAGCCCTCAAATGAATCAGCTGCGAGTCTATGACCAATAATCTCTAGACTAAAAATTATGATTTATGTACTAACTTAATTTAGCCATCTTCAAATAAATGTATCATTACTAACGATAGACAACCTAATGCTTCTACTATTTTTAAATAAGTAACGGTACGGCCTTAAGAGCCATCTTTCGATGAACTACAACTAGTTTGTGGGAAGGTTATTGAACCACTGTTCTCTTCTTCTCCATCTGCTATCGGTTCTGTCGAAGACGTTACCAGCCAGCCAGATCAACCTGCTGCATGATCTCGTGTAATAAGCCAGTCATTCACGTTTTCGTCAAGAACGTCAGATATTCATGAAAGAATTTCGTTTCTCCAACCTAATCCAAAATCAGGGGATACATTTTGTATAATATGCACTTTTTGTTAAAGACAATAAAGTCCAAACTAAACTTCAAATATGAATAAAAAATACATACGGCCTTACTACAAACAGATAGACTAGTGTTGAACACGTGTCTAAAGATAAGTCAACTAATTTGAAATGTTTCTTATTTAGAAATATGTCTCGAATGTCTGCTATGACAACAACAATAGTATATCTTTTTGTTGTAAGGCCAATAATGTTTATAAGTAAAAAAACAGAAAAAAAGGGTATCAAAACAGCTGTCACTGAACCTCTCAAAAAGAAAGGTGCATTTTTCCGATTGATCAAGCTTAAACTTTTGACAGAAAACAACAAATAAATTTTATTGTTCAAAGAAACTAATAATCAAAATAATGGTTTCATTACAAAAAGCAGGAATGGATGAATCACTAGTAGCATGATAGTCATACACGTGGTTAAGAACAATCTAAACAACATTGTGTGCATATGCTAAATTACTCAAGTAAAGGTTATGTAAACTGACTGAATCAAACTAATATTTGATATGATTTGCGTTTTTCGCATGTCATTTTCAACTATCTTCTATCTTTTTTCTAACAATCTTATAAAATACAACAGATCCTTGACGTATGTAATTTGATAATGATAATTTATAAGCTATAAAACAAATAAAAAATTCGCATTTAGTTAGGCAGAAATCAGATTATTATTTTGGTTGTATTATTTTTTAAGTGGGCGCAAAAAGTTATATTTTTTACATCGTTGAGTCTCTCTTATCAGCTGATTTTAAATTACGTTTAAATCTGTTTTCACAAAACATTACCTAAATAATAAAATACTCAAAAATTATTTAAACAATATTTATTAATATAATAAATTAGGTCGTGAAATCTGCATCGGTCCGAGTATATCGACTATCGCTCGTTCCAAATTCCGATGTGCCATCAGTTGCTCATTACGAGACATTACAATCAATTGGCTTACATTATCATCAAATTAATTAGCCGACAGCTCTCACAATACTCGAGTACACATCTGCTATCTCTTATAACCCATTAGCTGTGTAAATAAATTAATTATGGTTAAAGTTCAAAGGTTTACGCGTGCCGTACTACGTTTTCTTAGTCAGTCAGTGCTTGACACTCGCGCGCGTGGCATACTCCTAGTGTGAATGAGAAATTATAGATTCAAATCTTTCGTGCACGCGGGAAGAAACCGCAAGGATATCAGCCATGAAGTGGTTCAAAAAGTTGTTCCGAGGAAAATCAGAGAAAGCGGCTGAAGCTAGCGTTAGTAAAGCTGACGCGTGGCTTGAAAGATTTGACTCCATCAAGCCCTATGAAGGAAATCGTCTGTGCTCTATCGGAGAGGAAGCTTCTGAGGAAATAGTTACCGATCCAGAGGAGGTTATCGCTGTAACTACAGCAAAGAATTTTCGTAGTGATACACTGAACGAATTTGTGTTTGAAAGTGACTGGGTGATTTTAACTAAAGAGGAGTTCTTCGAGCCAAAATTTCAACAGCGCTTGACCCAATCGGACGCGGTAACGACTCTGTGTAAAAAGAAGGCTAGTGAAAGAACTGCTAAAGTGTCTACTGTGGTTGCGAGGACACCTCACTGCCATTGCCATGATCTCGAAGACAGTATTACAGTGCCGGCCCGCGTTGGCCCATTCCGTCGTTTCGTAAAAGCAGTAGCTAGGTTTTGGAGGAGATTCTATAAAATTTTATCAAACTGTCAAATGTGCAAAAAGAGAACGAGGAGAAGAATCGACCTGTCTGATGAAGATGACTCAAGTAACTTTACAGGACTAAAGGGTTATCTGTGTAGGTAATATTTTGTATATTTTCTCTTTGCAAAATTTCGGACAATCTCACGTAAAGTTAAGTTATTCTTATTATTCTTATCGAGAATTAGCTGTGGCCTCGAGTGTGATATGGAATTCGTTATGTGAGTACGTGCTTTATTGTTTTAGGATTTACTATTGTTGATCTCAGTTGCATATTGCGATAAGAGTTATAATTTTACATTTACTACAAGGACGTTTAAGCTTACTTTTCTCAGCCCATATTACATGAATATTGAGGAATTCACTTTCTTCGATACTATTAGTGAAGCAATAATGACTTTGTTACCCAATTTCCTTAATAATTACGCATTTAATGACTTAACGGCATTATCTGCCACTTACTACATTATTTTAATTCAAGATTTACTGTTAAGAATGTTTTGAAGCAATAAGCCCGCCCGCTAATTTGTACTCCGTGTGCAATAAATTTAACATACATGTAAAAATAAATTTTTATTTTAGCTAAGCCTATAATAAATAGGTAGATGATATACGCGCGTACTGTACAATGCGTGTTAAACTGTAAATATGTAATTAATAAATAAACAAAATGGCCACGTTACAATCGTTTTGAAATTTTCTGTTGCCCGTTATACCGTCAAGGTATGTGGTCATTTTGTAGGGATAGGTAAATTTTTTTAGGTGTTTTAGATGCCGCTCCCGTAGAATATATTTTAAAAGTATCCGCAACTTATTAACGTACTTTCATAGAAGTGTATTATTTCATATTAACACTGTCAATTAGCTCTAGCTATACATAATAATTAATCTAGCTATACATTTATCACAAGCATCTCCGTGCTTCGGAAGGCACGTTAAAAGTTGGTCCCGGCCAATATCGCTTGATATTCGTCGTGAAGCCTGGTCAGAGGCCTTAAGGTGGCTTGATAACATCTGACAGTAAGGTTTAGTCACTGGCCTTACAACACCCCTCCACCAATCCGCACCGGGCCCGCGTGGTGGAGTATGGCCCAAACCACCTCATAGTTGAGGTAAGGCCTGTGCCCAGCAGTGGGACGTAAGTCAAAGTCAAAGTCAAAGTCATTTATTTTTGCAAATTGGCCATCAATGGCACTTTTACATGTCCCAATTTTTTTTTTCCTACCACCGCTTCGGGACTACATATTGGCTGGTGATGAGAAGAAGCGGCGCAACAAACTCAGTCACCTTTGTCAGCCTGATTTTATTACAGGAAATACAATTACAAGATAGTGTAAGTGCGAGCTAGGCAGGTTATTAAGTCCATGCACTCTTGTCGTTCAAGTAATCTTCAACTTTGTAATATCCTTTTTCCATAAGGATTTTTTTAATGTGGTTTTTGAACTTATAAACAGGCAAGTCAACAAGAGTTTGTGGTACTTTATTAAATATTTTTATACATTTCCCCAAAAAAGAATTACCTACTTTCTTTAATCTGAAGCTCGGAACGGCAAGTTTATTTTTATTTCCAGTATTATAATGATGTGAATCACATTTAAGGCTAAACGAACTAATGTTTTTTCTAACATACATAATATTATCAAAAATGTATTGTGACGCTACTGTTAATATTTTAATATCTTTAAAGACCTCCCTCAGAGAGTCGCGAGGCCCAAGACAATATATTGCACGTACAGCTCTTTTCTGCAACACGAAGATTGATTCGATGTCAGCAGCTGAGCCCCATAGCAATAGACCATACGACAATAAACTATGAAAATAACTAAAATATACTAGTCTTGCCGTTTCGACATCAGTTAAAAGCCTTATTTTCCTCACAGCATAAGCCGCTGAACTGAGCCTTCCTGACAAGGCAATTATATGGGGACCCCATTGCAGTCGGGAGTCTATAGTAATTCCCAAAAAGGTTGTTGAATCGACTGCGTCTATGTGATCGTCTGACATATTAATATGCGTACTGACCTGCCTCACATTGGGCATAGTGAATTTGATGAGCTTGGTTTTTTTTGCATTAAGTAAAAGATTGTTAGCAGTAAACCATCGTAGTACTTGAGAGAGAGCATTATTTACATCGTCAAAGGTTGTTTCACCTCTGTCAGTTTTAAAAATCAATGACGTATCATCTGCAAACAATACTATCTCACACAGATCTTTAGTAAAGTAAGGAAGGTCATTTATATATATCAGGAATAATAAAGGTCCTAATATAGAGCCCTGGGGCACACCCATGCGTAATGGAGCCCCGGATGAGTCAGTTCCATTGACATTAACTGTTTGCGTTCTATCTGTGAGGTATGACTCTAACAGTTTTCCTGACTCATTTGAGACACCATAATGCCGTAATTTCATTAATAACGTTTTGTGATCTACACAATCGAAAGCCTTAGACAAATCGCAAAAAACCCCTAAAGCATCCTGCTTACTTTCAAATGCATCAAAGATATGCTTAATGAGTGCAACTCCCGCATCAGTTGTGTTTCTCCCCTTTGTGAAACCAAACTGATTCTCATGCAATAGTTTGTTTATTCTGAAGTGTGATAAGAGTTGATTAAAGATTAACTTTTCAAATATTTTACTAAGAGCTGGTAAAATTGATATCGGTCTATAGTTAGAGGGATCACTTTTATCTCCGGATTTAAATAAGGGTATGATTTTGCTGTACTTCATCAAATTAGGAAACGAACCTTCATCAATACACTGATTAAATATACAAGCAAGATGCGTTGCTATACTATCAATTATATGGTTGATTATATTAACTGAAATGCCCCATAAATCTTCTGTTTTTTTCATATTTAACTCTTTAAAAGTTTTTACAATAACTTCGGGATTTATATGCCTAAAATTTAGAATAGAAGTACATTTTTCGACATTTGATTTCAAAAAAGTTTCCGCAAGACCTTGTGAAGAGTTTAAACTATTATTAGAAAAAAAATCCTTAAACGCGTTTGCTACCTCATTGTCGGATTGAATAATTTTATTATCAACGTTAAGGCTAATTGTGCGATCTAATTGTTTATTTTTGCATGTTTCTCTATTAATAATGCTCCAAGTGGCTTTTATTTTATTTTTGGAGCTAGCAATAATATCACGAATGTAATTTGATTTGGCTACTGAACATACTTTTTTAAAGATCTTAGAGAATTTTTTCACATGCTCAATAATTTTAGGGTCTTGAGTTTGAGCTTTAAGTTCATATAATTCATATAATTTTCTCCTACTTTTATGAATACCGGTTGTGGCCCAGTCGCTGAATTTACATTTATTTGTATTTATTCTAAGGTGTTTTTGCTTAAATATATTGTTAAACTCATCTTTAACAAATCCAAACAAATTTTCATATGACACATCCGTATTAGCGCTGTTGAATGGCAATACATTTATTCCATAATCAATATTTTTCTTAAATCTATCTAATTTATTGGTGGTGACTGGCCTACAAACAATATCCACTATTGGTGAAACATGATGGTGCTCAAATGTGGCTATTTGTCCACTATGATCTGATCTTAGACAGTTTATTATAGATTTTTGCATAACTTTACAATTACAGAAAATATTATCTAAGCAAGTAGCTGTTGTAGGAGTAATTCGTGTAGGTTCATTAAAAAGATTAATTAAATTAAAAGATTTAAAAAGATTTAGGAACCTTATAGAGTTTTGAGTTACCTCTAATAAATCAATGTTAAAGTCTCCACATACAACTATCTTCTTATTCGTTTTTGATAATTTTTTTAATACCTGTTCCATAGTGGACTCAAAAAGAAGGTAATCGGCAGATGGGGGTTTATATACACTAACAATAATATACCGCTCCAGCTCAGCACACGCTAGTTCAATAGTTTGCTCTATAGAAAGTGCCACGATGTCTTTACGATCTTTTGACTTAATATTTTTTTTTAACAAGAATTAGTGATTTTTTTAACAAGAAGTAGTCAGCTCAACGAGGGGTCGTTGAGCTGACTCTCTATAGTATATAAGCATACTTTACTTTTATACATAATAATGCCTGATTACTTCGATCTAACATTAGATACCTAACCAATGATATTTTTACAATCAACTCTGAAAAAAAGTTAAGGGTTTTCAATTCAATTGTATGTTTTATGTCTATGTTATATCTTCGTCAATTAATGTTAACCGATTTTTATTTTTTTAATGGCTAGAGTTAACCTTTTGTTAGTAGAGCCACTATACTCAAGTATAAAGTATCATAAAGTCCCACAATCACCGCGATATCAAATTAGGGAAGTCCCAATAGTTGAGTGTGCCACAGATAACTTTGGACTGTAGGCGTCGCCGCATGCATCGGATATTGACTAACCACAAAGTTAACCAATGTATTATAGCTATTTAAGTAAATTGATCCAATATAAATAAAAATATATGGGACTTTAGCAAGGGTTTTTATTAGAATCAAATAGGTAAATTATTAGATTGTTTTTTATAAGAAAACAACTAAATGACACCTTTGAAGAATGGATTACTTTCCGGCGGTCCATTTTGAATTTAAACCCGGAATGTTTATCGAAATTAAAAAATCCAAAGGATGTAAGCTGGAAACAGCATGACTGCACTCTCCGGCTTGTATTGCAAGTATCGCACCGAGTGACACGTATCATTGTTTCATTATCAGTATCCATCGTCGAATGTTAACATGAGCCATTGTTTTGTTACAACTGTTGCAGCTACAAACAAAATTCCCGATCGCTAATTTTATTCCAAATAATAAATACCGTACCATTATCTATAAAAACGGCAAAAAAAGTCATGTTTGTTGTATGGGAGCCTTGAATATTTTTTGTATTCTGTTTTGCAGTATTTGTTGTTATAGCGGCAACAGAAATAGATCATCTGTAAAAATCTCAACTCTCTAACTATCACGGTTCGTGAGATACAGCCTGGTGACAGACGGACAGACAGACAGACGGACAGCGGAGCCTTAGTATAGGGTCCCGTTTTACCCTTTGGGTACGAAACCCTAAAAACTAAATATTTTTTTCTTTCTTAGCTGCGGGTAGAGTGCGCGCGCTTCGCGGCGGACGCGGCGCGCGCGGCGCCGGCGCAGCGCTGCGTGCGTACGCGCTGCATCTAGCCCAAGACAAAAGCACCACCTTCGCGCAAAACATCGACAACTTCATCGCTTGCACGCTGGACTCGAAGGAGACATGCCCGCAGGTAAATAATATCTTCTATACATCACACTTTGGCCCAAAAGCTTGTACTGCAGCAACTAGATAATGGATAAACGTATAAAATAGGTACATTTACAAATATCCAGGACTAAGATACAAATGCTTGTGCTCATCACACAAAATTTTCCCCATATCGAACCAGCACTTGTCTTTGCTGTTGGCTGAGTTTTCTTGTTACACATTTCTCGATCTTCAAGGTACGATGTTAGTTTCTTTGGGGATATTGTTAGCCGTTAGCCAATGGCTAAGTACTTGTCTGATACAAAAGGGACGCGAGAAGTAACCTGGTTGAGCTGCATGCAAATAAGTTATTCTACATTGTAAATGGAATGTGTAAAGCTGGGGGAGTTTTAGATATTCTAAAATTTAAATTGTTTATTGCACACATTTGGTTGGAGAGATGTTTTACATTTCGATAAGTCCCATAATATTTTACCCTGGCAGGGCATAGCAACTTAATAAATAAGCATTACATGAAGCTTTTTTATAAAGAAACAACACACAATAAAATTTATGTAGGTATTATTTTGTTGGTATACTTAAATGCTTCTCCTCGAAAAACTCCTGCAGATTATAGATACCTATAGATCAATGTAGAATCATTCGCTCTGGCAAGTGCAAGTCAAGCCACTCGGATGGTGGAGACGAAAGCCTAAAGGTGTATCGATTGACGGAAGTGGCGTTATTAAAACCATCACTAGTTTGGAACAAGAAGTCTCAGGTTCGGAAAACGGAACTCATATATTTAGTAAGTTCTTAAGTGGACAATGTCCACTATACGTGCGACACACATTTGAATATGTAGGTACTATGTCCACTGGACATAGTACCTACATATTCAAATAAGTAACTATACTTAACGGTAAATTTTAATGAATGGTGATATACTATATGACGAAGGAAAATTAAGTAGAACGAGCAATTATTATAATATTATGATTATTTTCTTAACAAGCTATAACAATACGGATGTAATAATAGCAAACATGAATGTCATTACAAAATGCATTGTTTAATTTTCATTGATAACGTTATGTAATTAGTCAATGGCGCCAGAGATATTATGTTTTATTAATGATAACAAACTATTGATTAAAATTAAAAATAGAAACAAACTACAAATGTTTTGATAGTCCCAGTTGTTTACATTGAAGAATTTTCTTCTGTCTTATTTATACTAATACTAGTTGACCCGCCAAACTTCGTACCGCCTTACAGTAAATTTCTTTTTCGTCAGCTTTTCCAATGATTTTATTATTTATTCTGCTATTCGGATCGGAGATAAATCTAACAAATTATAAATCATGAAAATTGGTCCAGCCGTTCTCGAGTTATAAGTGTTGGGTGTCGTGTGGTGCCGGCACGTTAAAAGAATTGCACTACCTCTTCTTTTCCTTTGGGTGTCATAAGAGGCGACTACAGGAGAACCGCCACAAGAAGACGGTAGGCAGCGTCTCCTCTCCACCATTGGCCAAACTGCGATCGGCAACCCGCCTGCCAAGCGTGGCGATTATGACAAAATCCTCCTCTTGGAGAGGCCTATGTCCAGCAGTGGACTGATATAGGCTGAAGATGTAGGCCGACAGTAAATGATCAAGTCTATATTCATTGAGTACTATTTGTTTTACCTATTACGGAATAAAACAAGCATGTTATAATATAAGGGATATTATCCCTGGTGACCAAAAATGTCTTACGTCGTTATTTTCCAGGTGATGATGCGCAACATGCGGCAGTTCATGTCGGGCATGAAGAACTACCTCGTCAAGCACGGGGAGAGGGAGTTCGAGAAAGAAGTCGAAAAAGAGAGGCTCAAGGTAAGGCTCGCCCCGACTAAGGCCTATAAACTATACAGGTTGTACAAGAGAATAGGTCACTCTTTATAACCACGTCATCAGCCGATCATTAAAATTATGGCAACTTTTTCTATGAGAGCAACATGGAAATCGAGATTACTTTAGCTGCTTCATGCAAGCTTACTCGCATAACTCGATGATAATATCTGTCAAACATCACATCTAAAAAAAATATGCTTACGATGTTGCTCCCATAGGAAAAGTTGTTGTTTAACACCAGCTAATCGCGTTGTTTTCGTGTCCTATTCTTTTGTTCACCGTGTTTAATATAATGCCTTAATAACACACATTTAATTTAAATAAAGTCTTAAATAAAACACATTTTTTGTCGTTTATTGTGTTTGACTCTCTTTGTGACATATTTTGTAAGTCAGATCTAGTGATTATCACTCACTTAGTTTCACAACTGCGGCCACGCAAAACTCCGATGCTTGTGATGATTTTAAAACCATACCTATCGCGACGGGCGCGGGTGAAAATCATCTCGTTAGTTTCTAGCCTAGAATCATAATTAAACAACAATTACTCTGTGATTTCCTAGCTTTAGTAAAAAAACCGGCCAAGTGCGAGTCGGTCAGCCCAAAAATTTCAACTGTCTAACTATCAAGGTTCATGAGATACAGCCTAGTGACAGACGGACAGAGTACAGACTGACAGAAAGACAGACGGACGGACAGCGGAGTTTTAGCAATAGGGTACCGTGTTATCCTTAGGTACAAAACCCAAAAAAAAGTTTTTTATTCATCACGATATCTTCGTTTGTTCCCCAGTTAAAACCGACCGAGTTCCTAAACATCGACGCGATCCTCGAAGGCGTGATGCACCGGCTGGTGGTGCGGCCGCTGCGCGCGCGGCTGTACGCGCTGCTGGCGGGCTGGCACGCGCGCGACGTGCGCCGCCTGCACGCCGCCATCGAGCGCGCGCACCACGCCACCCCGCTGCAGCTGGGGGTCAAGGTCAGTCACCTTTAGTATACACGACCTGGACCTGTACACGATCTCGACCTGTACACGATCTCGACCTGTACACAACCCGACCTGGACACATCCGAACCTGGACACATCCCGACCTGGACACAACCCGACCTGGACACATCCCGACCTGGACACATCCCGACCTAGATACATCCCGACCTGTACACATCCTGACCTGGATATATCCCGCACGTCCCGTACATGATGATGACCTGTAAATGACCTCGACCTGGACACATCCCGACCTAGATACATCCCGACCTGTACACATCCTGACCTGGATACATCCCGCACGGCCCGTACATGATGATGACCTGTAAATGACCTCGACCTGGACACATACCGACCTGGACACATACCGACCTGAACACATCCGAACCTGGACACATCCCGACCTGTACCCAACCCCACCTGGGCACATCGCGACCTAGATACATCCGACCTGTACACGTCGGGACGTGTACAGGTCGGATGTATCTAGGTCGGGATGTGTCCAGGTCTGGATGTGTCCAGGTTCGGATGTGTCCAGGTCCTTTACACGACCTCGAGCTATAACATCGACGCGATCCTAGAGGGCTGATGGTGCGGAAGAAATTAAATACGATATTGGGGATTTCGTGAGCGATCTGGAATTCCATTGATTCAAAAATACGCCTCCAGTTAGTTGTGTTGGTACTACCACCAGTCATTATAAGAAGCTCATAATGAACAATCAATTTCCCGGTTCGTTATCAATAATTTTTAGTATTTATTTTAATTTCTTAAATCAATATTATTCATTTGACATCGTTTATGCTACACCATGTAAAGCTTCATATAACAATTGTATTCCAATACAAAATCTTATTTCATATTGCTCGTAGAATCAGTTAATTGTTGGCAACAATCTTCTTAATGTGACGTTTTTGTCATCAGGAATCCACAAAAGTGCCGTCAGCAGCTGTCCTTGCAGTGATCTCAAAACACTTTCTGAAGATGCAAGAGGCTGACTCTCCGTTGGATAAACTTGAAAACCTCCTCGCTGCCATATCTGTCATGTTTAATGCTGTAAGTGTACTCCATCATTTTGAACAGTTTAGTTCTTTACTTAACTTGCAGATCTCAAGAAGTCAAAAGGAAAACTATCACAGCTTGTATTTTTTAACTTATTCAACCTACTTAGTTTTTTTATAAAATTTACTTGGAAGAAGTAGAAAGAAGATTTCTCACACTACGACGGAACCCTATTCGGCCCCGACACTCAGTCATTTAACCCTTAATTGGTCGCGTGGGGTGTCATACACCCCAAAGCAGGTTTCCAGGCTCATAACATTTTAATATTTCAATTTTGCGCGCTGTTATTTTAGGTAGCTTCGTGAATAAGTGTAAAGTACACGATTCAGTTGCGAGAGACACTCGGTTGTGTTCGGTTGGACTCAGGGAGCGCGTTTGGGGTGCTCAACACCCCAGGCGACTGTTTGCGTGGGCCAAATCGCGGGTTATTAATTTTATTATTTCTTTTTAAAACATAGTATTTTGACAAAAACGAAGTTGCATGTTATTTTTATTATTTATATTTTGAGGGTGACAAGAGAAAGTCTGAAATTATTCATTATAATAATAATAAATAAATAATAATGTTTATTTTTTAATAAAATTTTGCTCAAGCTAGAAAAAGGTAAGATAATAAAACCAAAGGAGGAGTAGATACGAATAATCAAATGTGTGCCAATTTTAATGAAGCAGGACGTACAAAAAGATGGCCAATGGTGATATTTTTTCATTTTTTTATATCAAAGGTTCCTATTCCTATGTCATTTATATGTTTAAAATTTACTCCAATATACACCGAAGAGTATTCTTAAGCGACTGGCTGTTGATTTAGTCAAACCTCACTAAATTTCAAGAGCAGGCATACCCATATAACAACAACCGCTGCCAAAACCACTAAAAAGGCATCATGACATTGAGGACCAAGAATCTGTTTCAGGAACATTAAGACAGCAGTCATACAAAAGGTGTCATAATTGTCCAAGAATGCGGGATAGAAAAACAAAGACTGGATGCTCTAAGTGCCATAAATATGTGTGCATTGACTATATGATTGGGGTCTGCCAAAATTGTTACGAAGAAAACTAGTACTTACAGAAAGTTCTTTTTCACAGAGATATATTTTTAAATTAAATTAAAAAGAAGTTTAAAAGTTGATTAAGATGTAATTTAAATGTTCCCATTAATCATCATCATCATCACCAGCCTATATCAGTCCACTGCTGGACACAGGCCTCTCCAAAAGGAGGATTTTGCTATAATCGCCACGCTTGGCAGGCGGGTTGGCGATCGCAGTTTGGCCAATGGTGGAGAGGAGACGCTGCTATCCCATTAATAAAAGTCAGATTTTACATGTATTTCGTATTTTAATTAAATTTATTGATTGAGGGTGCTAAACACCCCACGCGACCTTTGATGCAACTTTTTAGGCGCGCCTAATTAAGGGTTAAAAAAAAACATGTTGTATGGGGCAACCAATCTTAATAAGATTCATATTGAAGATAAATAACACTTGAAAAAAATCATCGACCTCAGGTGGGACTCGTTGATTTTTTTCAAGTGTTATTAATCTTCAATTAAACCTTGCATGGAATTGCTAAAAACAAAAATTTACAAGATTCATATTTAACCCGTAGTAAAGTGTAGTGCCTAAACGAACCATTTTCTTTTAATCACAGTAAAACCACCTAACATAATAATGAAGTAACCAAATTTTGTCTAGATTCTTCTGATTTTTTTATAATTGCAGCAAAAGCCACCTAACATAATATTGACGAAAATGAATTTTGTCCTGATCCTTCTGATTTTTTTATAATCGCAGCAAAACCCACTTACCCAAAATTACTTAGCTGCAATTTTATCCAGATTTGTTTTGATCGCAGCAAAACCTACCCACCAAACACAATAATGACATAACTCAATTTTGTGCAGATCCGAGGCGAGCGGGCTCTAGGCGCGGACGACTTACTACCAGTTCTAGCGTGGACACTAGCGCGCTGCCGACTCGTGTGCGCTGAGCTCGAAGCCGAGCTGATGTCTGGGCTGCTGCCCGCTGCGCTACTAGCGGGCGAGGGCGGGTACTACCTCACTGCGCTGTTCTCTGCCGTTGCGGTGCTGAAGCGACTTGCCCCTGAACCCGGCCCGGATAGCGCTTCCCCTGTAAGTTGTCAGAATAGGTTTTATTCTTTTAACATAGATGATGGATGTTCATCTATCTAAGGCTTTTCGTTACTTTGATTATCTTTTTTTTTTAGTTCCGGTGCTAAGCTAAAAGTACCTAAAACGAAATAAACCCAATAATTAAATTGAGATGGTGTAAATTACTGATTAATAAAATATACTTTATTATTTTCATCTTCCCTTTCTTTTCATAAGCAGTTTGTTTTTAATGTCAATCAGTTCAACACTAAACATGACGTGTTCCTGCCTACCCTAATTTCTTCTCAAAGCAAACTCGTTAGCTTAAAGTAGCTTATTCATTGATTATCTTCTCTTCCAGCAATGGCGTCGCGGTTCAACAGATTGCAGTAACGGCGGTAGCGGCGCTGCTGTAGTGAGAGTCGCCCTGCCAGACGAGTGCCGCGGGTCCATCCGACGCGTGGCGCTGCCATGCCGGCCGGGCGCCAGAGCTCGCGACTTGTGCAGGGCACTGGCACATGCCGCTGCGATCACCAACCCGCAAGATTATGCACTGTTTGCGCTGCATGACGGACAGGGTGAGTGTTTTACTGTAGTGTAGCAAGTAAACCCTGTTGCTACTGTTGAGGCCGAATTACTGCCTCGCTTGTCACCTAGTGAAGTCCCGCTGTAGTGCGGTGTCTATTTATATTACATCAAAGCATAATTTTATGCGACCGAAGAAGGCAGGACAACTCTTCGTATTATGTTTATCTAAATTTTAAACAATCACAATTATAAAAGTGCCGGTTCTTAGTCTACTTAATCATAGATATTATTTATTTTTAACAAATCAGTCGAAAAAAATTAACCTGTCAGACGAAGATCAAAAGACACAATTAAAATTTTATTGTTACTGAGCGGCCGGACGGTCTTTGCCGCTTGATAGGTTAAAGTTTGTAATTAGGTTAGGAGCCGTTGCTTCCTGTACATTCGAATCGTAAGTTATACATAACTATCACAAATCCTAACGATTTCCAAAAACAAAGAATTCTCGAAAGTATGCCGCAAAAACGTATCTAATTCCTATATCCTATATCTTAAACCTATATTAGGTACTTTACTAATTAATAATAACTAATTTAATTTTCTATTTACAGAAACAATGTTGAACGAAAACGATTGCCCACAAGAGGTGATGTTGGAGAAGAGCGGCCAGAACTTCATACTTGCTTACAAGAGGATAGATGCGAAAATCGCGTGGCCGCAGCAGGCATTGCTTTCTTACCCATAAGAGGATTGTTTTTATCAACGCGACAAGTAATCTCTAAGTTTAGGGTCACACTACGAGTATTAAGCAGAGTACTAGGCTATGCACCCTACAGGGCTATAGCTGGTACCTAGCAAAATAATCATTGTACAGCTACTAGTAATACCTTTTTGCTGGTTTCAATCAACTAGAATCTAGCTTTGTTGTAAGCACAACGCAGTGTAACTTAGCTTGAATGTTGGATTAGACTATTTATTCTAGTTGACCTTACCTGACCTCAACTTTCCTTTCCTTCCAAACATTATAAAAATTTAAAATTTACCATAGTTTCATAAAGAGTGCAAATGCTTGTAATTTGCACTCTTACTGATGCGCATTGAATTTGTTAGCATCACTCAAGTCAAATCAATCGACATCGCCAACGCTTAGGATATAAAACAATATTATTAACTATTTCTAGAATTCTTACTTCTCAAGATTGCGGAAATTCACTAGATGATAATGATCAGAAGCTCTTGCTGTGGCGTGGTATAGGAGAGGCATGTGTCTAAGAGTGATCTTCCAAGGATTGATGGTGGTTTTAGATATTACTATTTTTTTGTGGGCAAAGTTCACGCGAAAAGGTCAAAGTCAACTAGAGTATGTTATTAACTATGTGTGACCCCAGATACTTACATGAAGGAAGGTTGTCAACCATGCTCAGTATAAAAATAAGTGTTGAACGGTACCGTGGCGGAGAAAATCTATATTTTTATCACGTAAACATAATAGTGATATTTTCTACGATATTACGCAACTGATTTTAATAACTTCTCATAAGCTTACCGTTATTATAAGTACAGCGCTTTTAAGCAGTATTTTCGAAGCATCGCTAATCAACCTCATGCCTAATGTAAAACGTAGCTTTTTTACTCAATAATTAGAATAAGTACCTACCTGATGTTTTATCTGACTGAACGTTTATTTGGGGTTACGATTACCCGTTTTTGTACATTAATATAGGGTGTGTATCTTTTCTTTGAAGTGTGCGAGTTTCGATGTACATTAAAATCTATTTTTTTAATTTTATTTTTCGCGTAGATTTATTGAACTAAATCTACTGCCTTGAAAAGGTAGTTTTTTTTCGAGTGTACCGATGTATGTTCCTAAATTTAGATGTGTACACTGATCAAACTCACCAAATCGTTGTTTTTAGTTCAAATTTTAGTCGTTCACTAAATTCTTGTAGTACTAAAAATTTACTTTTGAAGTATCGGTATTTTTAACTGTTTTAACTAACTTTTTATGAACTGTGATGTAATTCGTATTAGTAAAGTAAGGATTTACATTGTATTAATTTTGTATATTCGTAGAAGCGTTTCTTAATATAATTTATTTATACGTAAAGATAAGGAAACTATTTAACACAACGTTAATAAACTGGTGGTAAGTTATAGCGACATAACTTATTTTAAAATTTTAACTTTTAATAAAGTTTAATGTTTTTAAACTCTAGCTATTGGATAACCGTTCTAACTAAAACTAACACTATATGTTATTATTACTGTTCGCAACTACACTGTAAGTAGTAAATAAATCAATTATTTAGTCGATTGATTTCATTTATATATTTCACTGCCATTAATTTTACATTCTTGTTTACTAAAAAAGCCAAAAATTGTTTGACGATTGTGTACGGTTATTTGTAAATGTCTAAAGATAATAAATGAAAAATGTCGCTAAAACTTATTCACCATTAAGTTGCATATTCAGATTAAAAGCAATGCCTTGACATTTGCCGCAGACAATATTTTTGTAGTTGTAAAACTTATCTTCTGAGACTTCCTCGCTTAATAAGCTTGGTTGTTAATCTGTGGTAAATCAGCATGAGGCTATGGCAAGGTTTGGTTGTAAAACTCCATTGCATGTTAGAAGAGTTAGGACAAATTATATAATTACGGAACTTTAAACACATTATATTCTTTGAGTATCTTGTTAGATTTTCAAATACTATATGGAAATATTTACATAATGTCATTGCTTGCTCATTTTTTCAAAATTTTGAGTTGTTCCACTTTACTCTAAGCAACCCATTTATTTTAAGTGAAATTGTAAAAAAATATTATTTCTGTTCTATAATGCAATGAAGTTTCACAAAGAACCGAAAAAATCTGAATATGTGCGGCGCCTGGTCGCCATTTTGTATTTATTGCAGTCTGTACGTTAACGTTAGTTATATAACACGTATATTGTGTTTTGATAACATTTTCAGTCATTTGTGAAGAAGTAAAGGAATTTTTACCAAACTTTTGCTTTTATATTTCACAACCAGTTTCCACCCTACCAGAGATGGCGGGGGTGTAAGGGGACACACAACACCTTTTGTCCCAACAGTCAACCTCACCTGCCCGTGGTGCGCCCTGCTGACAGACGGACGAGGCTCTGACGACCGAACCGATAGCGGGATATCTATCTACAGGCCAGGTCAAATACCTTTGGCCGATGACGGGCAGCAGCGTCATCGGTACGAGACCTGGTACTGCGCTCACCAACCCGCTTGCCCAGCGTGGTGAGTATGGGCATATACCCCCTAATGATAAGCCACAAAAAAGTACGGCCCCCAGTTCCCGGCCGCCCCAATATTCCAGGTCATGACAGCGGCCTTGGTTACGGTGGGGTAGGGGGTGCGAAGAATCCCCGGGCTACGGATGGCTGTCATAACAAAATGACCCTGGCGACCTATAATGGACGCAGTCTACGGCTGGACGAAAGCTTGGTGGAACTCGAAGTAGAACTAGAGAAGATAAAGTGGCACGTTATAGGTTTATCCGAAGTCCGACGACAGGGGGAGGAGACGGTAACCTTAGAATCGGGGCACCTGTTCTACTTTCGAGAGGGCGACCAAACATCCCAGGGTGGCGTAGGTTTCCTTGTCAACAAAGATCTCCGTGACAACGTATTGGAGATATCCAGTGTGTCGACCCGGGTAGCGTACCTCGTACTAAAGTTGACCACGAGATACACTCTTAAGGTCGTACAGGTGTACGCACCGACTTCAGCACACTCGGACGATGTGGTTGAGGCCATGTATGAGGATATAACAAAGGCCATACAAATGACCACCAAGACTCACTTCACAGTTGTCATCGGAGACTTCAATGCAAAAGTGGGAGTACAGCAACATGGCGAATCGTACGTTGGACCGCATGGCTATGGAAGCAGAAACCATAGGGGGCAAATGCTGGTCAACTTTCTCAACATGCAGGGGCTTTTTTGCATGAACACATTCTATCAAAAAAAGCCCCATAGAAAGTGGACCTGGCGGAGTCCCGACGGTAAGACGAAGAATGAGATAGACTTCATCATGACGAATAAACGGCACATATTTAGAAATGTCTCAGTGATCAACAGGTTTAACACCGGAAGTGATCACCGACTAGTAAGAGGCACTCTAAATATCAATCTCAAGCTGGAAAGAAGCCGCATGGTGAGGTCTATTCTTCGTCCGACACTGCTTCAAGCTGAACACGGTTCCGAAGCGTTCCAACTAGAGCTGAAAAATCGATTCAAAGCGCTGGGAACCGCAGATAATGTTGACAAGGACCTCGACAGCGTAGTAGGCGTTATACGCGAGGTGGGAGCTAGGCATTTTAGAAGGAAGCGACCAAACAAGGGGTCCAAACTCTCGGGGGAGACTCTAGAGCTGATGCGACTGCGACGGGAAGCGCCAGAGGGAGCTCAGTCAGATGCCATCCATAAAAGGATCCGAAGATTGGTGAGACGAGATCTCCGAAGCTTTAACACCCGCCTCATACAGGAGGCGATCGAGCAAAACCGGGGGTCAAAAGTCTTTGCCCAACGAATGGGGAGATCGCATCTGACAAAGCTGAAAACCTCGGATAGCAGAACCGTCACATCAGTTCCGGAAATACTCGCCGAGATCGAGGACTTCTACGGCCGCCTATACGCCTCGCATGCCCTGAAACCTCCAACTGACGCAAATGATCCTAGAGCTACGCTTGTACGCCACTACACCGATGATCTCCCAGAGCTAGACGTAGACGAAATTGAGGCGGCTCTCAAACAGCTTCGTAATGGGAAGGCTCCCGGCGAAGATGGAGTCACTTCAGAACTTCTCAAGGCAGGGGGAATACCCGTTCTTAGGGAACTGAAGGGACTGTTCAACTCCGTAATAGCCAATGGGACTACCCCGAAGGCGTGGAGCGAGGGCGTGGTGGCTCTGTTTTTCAAAAAAGGAGATAAAACTCTTCTGAAGAACTACAGACCGATCACGCTCTTGAGCCACGTCTATAAGCTGTTTTCAAGAGTCGTTACAAATCGTCTAGCCACAAGATTTGACGCCTTTCAGCCGCCGGAGCAGGCTGGGTTTCGTAAAGGCTATAGTACCGTAGACCATATCCACACAGTAAGGCAGATTATACAGAAGTCAGAAGAGTATAATCAGCCTCTGTGCCTAGCCTTTGTGGACTACGAGAAAGCCTTCGACTCCGTCGAGACCTGGGCTGTTCTGGAATCCTTACAGCGATGCCAAATCGATTGGCGGTATGTAGAGGTGCTGAGGAGCCTGTATAAAATGGCATCGATGACTGTTCAGGTCCAAAACCATAAGACGAGACCTATCCAGCTGCTCAGGGGTGTGAGACAAGGAGATGTCATATCTCCGAAGTTGTTCACGAACGCACTGGAGGACGTCTTCAAGACACTGGATTGGAAAGGAGCGGGCATCAATGTCAACGGCGAACACCTCACGCACCTCCGTTTTGCCGATGATATTGTCATTATGGCGGAATCGCTGGAGGATTTGCAGAAAATGCTGCAAAGCCTCAACGCTGCCTCGCGACGCGTGGGCCTGGGGATGAACTTAGACAAGACTAAAGTCATGTTCAACGATCATGCCATCCCCGGACCGGTCTCCGTCGAAAGCGTGGCGCTCGAAGTTGTCAATGAGTATGTCTACCTCGGGCAAGTGATGCAGTTGGGTAGAGACAACTTCGAGCGGGAAATCGCTAGGAGGATGCAGCTTGGCTGGGCAGCGTTTGGGAAGCTGCGTCATATCTTCTCGTCGCCACTGCCACAATGCCTGAAGAGCAAGGTATTCGATCAGTGCGTCCTACCGGTGATGACCTACGGAGCTGAAACGTGGAATATGACAGTAAAGCTGGCCCACCGACTACATGTCACTCAGCGAGCTATGGAAAGGTCGATGCTTGGGATTTCGTTAAAGGACAAAATCCGAAATGAGATCATCAGGCAGAGGACTAAAGTAACGGACATAGTCCAAAAATGTAGCAAGCTTAAGTGGCAGTGGGCTGGCCACATCTGTCGCAGAACCGATGAAAGGTGGAGTAAACGGGTTCTCGAGTGGAGACCACGCCTAGGCAAACGTAGTGTAGGACGACCCCCAGCTCGATGGACCGATGACCTTAGGAAGATGGCTGGCAGTGGATGGATGAAAAAAGCGGGAGATCGTGCTCTTTGGCGCTCTTTGGGGGAGGCCTACGTCCAGCAGTGGACTGCAATAGGCTGAGATGATGAGAGATGGCGCTGTTGATGTATAGATTGCGTTGTAGCAAGATAATTTATTATCGAAATATACCTACTCTTTAAAATATTTTCTTATGTGTTTATTTATTAGAATGAAGGTACCAAACATAGGTAACCTTGATAACCAGCAATTACTGTATTCGAAAACATACTGAGTGACTAAAATAATGTTTCGTAGTAAAACTTTAAAGTAATTCGTATTTCTATCTTTCTGTCTTCATTTTTCTTGATAATATTAATTTCGAATGCGAAAACAAAAAGCCATTTCAGTCTTTTTACCCGACTGCCAAACGAGGGTTATGTTTTTCGAGCGTATGTATGTATGTATGTATGTCTATTTCTTTGGCACGCCCTACAGCCTAAACCGTTTATTGGATAGTAATTTAATATTGGTACAAAGTATAAATTATATTAGACTATTCGTATAGGTAAGTATAAATCTACATTATTAGGGTTCCGTACCCAAAGGATAAAACGGGAACCCGGCTACTAAGACTCTGTCCGTCTGTTTGTCTGTCTGTCCTTCTGAGTTCTGGCCTGTATCTCATGAAGCGTGATAGACTGTTGAAAATTTCAGAGATGATGTATTAATTAATATTGCCGCTATAACAAAAAGTAGGTACAGAATAAAATAAATTATACGGGGTCTCCCATTACAACAGACATGATTTTTTGCCGTTTTGATAGTTATTGGTACAGAAAGAACCCTTCGTACACGAGTCCGACTCTCACTTGGCCGGTGTTCACTCTAGAAGGTATCACCACGGTTTTGATAACCTAGTATGCTGAGAAACAATATTGATTTAACTGTATCCCATGGCAACTAACTGTTTATAATTTACCTGTGGTTCCCTTAAAATGTGACAATAGTTTGAGTAAAACAAAAGATCAACTTAAGAACACGTCCGAAATAATTAACGAAGTAAAAAAAAGATAAAATGCAAGCGAAATATCTTAAAACGGATCCGACCCCAACATGGGATCCAGTACATATCACTTACCCAGTCAGGAAGTTTCCCGAGACAGGAGAATCTAGCGAGACAATTGGCAGAAGATTGAGAAGTCAGCCAGAAATTATGTTACGTGGGGTATGTAAAATTTTAATCCATATTCGTGACTGCAAACCTATCATGAGACGTTGTTCAGCAATCGTTAATTTTCGGTTAAATAGAAATTGTCTTGAGATTTATTTATGCTTTTCAATTAGTAATTTGTCGATGAACAAGGATCATTAGGATCCTTGTTCATTAACTCTCATAAACAAAAATATTTTTTGCACACTAACTATTCAAACAAACGGCATTCGATGTCAAAAAGGTAACCCATGTCGCGCACTTCTAGACTTTTTAGAATTTCTAGATGTTACGTTTAAGAGACTGTATACCTAAAGTACACCTAAACCTAAAGTTCATAAATCTACATAGTCTTATGTACATAAAATTGAAGCATTAACTAAAATAACTTCATAGAAAACGCCCTCAGAAGAAATAAAGGAGTACATGCGAGACTACAACGTAACGAAGGAGCTGACTCAATCGCAGAGTACCAAAGACTTCGGACGCAAGGCGCCTGAGACGAATAGGTTCAACAAACACACTTCGTGCACTGAGAATGAGTACATTTACCCTCCTAGTAGAAGAGTAAGTACTTTTTTTCCAAGAATACCTACCTATATCACTTGAACGCAGGCCACACTTACCATAGCGAAAAAATCTACCTAGTTAGTTTTGCTTCACTCATTTTTCGCAACCGGGACTTCGTTGAAAACGACCTAAATACAAACGTAGTGTAGGATGCCCCCCAACTCGATGGACCGAAGACCTTAGGAATATCGCTGGCAGTAGCGGGATGAAAAAAGCGGGAGATCGTGCTCTTTGGTGCCCTTTGACGGAGGCTTACGTCCAGCAGTGGACTGCAATAGGCTGCGATGATGATGATAACCTAAATACAACGTTGGAAGCCATGTTATCGCAACCCAGTACCCGTCATGACTATAATTATATGCCTCTTAGGCCTAACCCGACTGACCGGTCAGTCCATGTATGACACGCCACCTTTAACTATGTCTGCTTAGACATAAACGCTAGTCAGCACCATTTATGTCTAAGCAGGTCAGCAAGGATCCATCGGATACAGGCCTAAGGGGTCATAGTTTTGTTTGGTCAGATCAATGTCATTCGCTTATTGATAAAAAAACGTTTTTCAGAATTTATCTTCATTATACTTTGGCTACACCATAGGCTTTGTAGGCTAATGCAGACGAGTTACGCTTGGCCTTACGTACCACGTAAAAGTCAACTAGTCATAACGTAGATTGTCTAGTTTTAAATATCGTTGATAAGAATACCGTTTTTTTTTACTAATAACTCACATAACCTGATGTAGAAAAAGGAGTAAAGACTTCTATTCAACATTGTTATAAAAACACTGTACTGCTGTAAGACTCCTTGAAACCCATTGCAATAAAAAGGTAACTCATACAAATACCGAGACGGAAGTTAGTTGTTCCTGATCTTTGGCATCAGTTTTTTTACTTTTTTTAAATCTTACGATCAGCTTATGATCTATTCTGTTCTAATAAACCCTTTTAAAACAGGAACACAAAAGTAGTAAATAATTTATCCACTAAATGCTTTAATAAATGATTACCGACAAGTAAACATCCCTCAATGGAAGGATCACTAATAAATGATAACATACGGTCTACCTAAATAATAATTTATACGATGTTGCAACTTGCAATATTTATCAAACAAAAAAAATGTTTAATGCAAATCAAGATTTTACTTAACAGCTTGAAGAGAGGGTTCCCCAATGTTCTGCGCACGCGACTTCGGTGATGAAGACCTCATACACTCCCCCCACCACCCCTTCTAGATTGGTGACTGATAAGGACCAGTTCAAGCACCCGGCTAGCTTGCCACCAAACCCGGTATATTGACTTGTTTATCTTTACCTTTTAAAATATAAGGTGTAAGTTAATTAGTGTCAGATATTTTTAGGAGTAACTTAGACTATCACATGGATCACATATAAGATAAATTTAAAATTATAGAACAAAAATTAAAAAATCGAAAAAAATAAAAAGTTTAAAATAAAGAATCTACATCATCCTGAACATGTACCCAAACACCACAAGTAGACTACTCACAAAACGCTAGGCGATTCATAATCTCTCCAGAATCACATTCATGCACTCAAATAATCATATTACACTGTTCATCATAATATCATATTACTTGGTGCGTGAATTAAAGTTTGTTCTATAATTTTAAATTTATCTTATATGTGATCCATGTGATAGTCTAAGTTACTCCTAAAAATATCTGACACTAATTCACTTACACCTTATATACATAGGCTGCCTCGCACACTAATGAAATAAAGGCTTAGGCTACTTACGTACGGTCAATTCTCTCACAATACACGAGACTTACCAAATCAGACTTTTTGTCCTTGTTTTTTACCCGACTACGGCGAAGCCAAAAGGAAGGGTAATGATTTTATCAGTCTATGTATATAAATAAATATATAATAAATAAATATTGGACAACATCACATACATTGCTCTGATCCTAAGGTAAGTAGCTAAAGCACTTATGTTATAGAAATCAGAAACAACGACGGTACCACAACACCCAGACCCGAGACAATATAGAAAAGTTCGTTTTTTACATTGACCCGACCGGGGATCGAACCCGGAACCTCAGAGATGGCAGCGCCATATATAGTTCGGCGTGCTCGCCTCTCGGCTACAGAGGTCGTCGTATGTTTGTATGTTCCACTGTAGCGCCTAAGTCATTATAGATATCTTTAAAATGTGGTCGTAACATTGGTCGTGCAGTTCGCGCGGTCTAAACGTAGTCGGGTTATAGTTTTGAAACTTTATTTACGTAGTCGGGTTAGTTTTCGAAACTTTATTTTTTTTCCATCAACCGTTTTTAATAGTTGGAATAGTTATTTCTCATAAAAATTATTCTCATTCTTTATCTCTAAGAGTTTCATTTATGAAAATTGAAGCAATGTACAGACAACATCTCGTGGACCTACCAAATATCGTAAAATTTTCTTAATTGAAAATGATCTCTTTATGTCAGGCTTAAATTTGAAAATCTGTTTGAGAACTTTTAACTTTTTGGGTAGGTCGACGTGCTGTTGACTGTACGTACATTAAACAGGTAACAAAGGAATAGGCCACTCCTTAAAACCATGTAATCAGCTGCTGAAATAAAATAACCTTCACTATGGGAGCAATATCGATATGTGCAACTGTTTATTTCGAAACACCTCAAATAATAAAAGCTGTTGTATATGGACAGTCAATTACCGTAGTTTTGTGGTTTTTTTTTTTTTTGTGCAACTATTTCTAGAAAATTATTAATTTTAAAAATTATATTTTCCTCGCCAATAGCATGAAATCGAGCCCAGCTGGCATAAAGAGCTGGAACCTTTGGACACGACACACGAGGGGTTCGAGAAGTACTTAGACCCGTATCTGACTACAAGCCGATTGCACCACCGCCCGTTCACTGCTGATCAGCTCAGCAAACTGCCAGCTTCGAATGACGTCATCACATACTACACATTCTCTGATGATCCGTGGGTATGTTTAGGTACATTTTAACGTAGCTTTTTATTGTAAATTTGGACCAAGTCCCAAATCGCCCGTTGGTTAAAATTTAAAAAGACTTCTAATGATGAAATCGTCTTTGAAGGATCAATCATATTATTATTGTCACATAAATGTTAATTTTATTAATATCATAATGCGTTGGCACTGGACGTCGTGACGATTTTGATGTCGAGATTGTGTTCAATCATCAACGAAAATTATCTGATCGCTTTATCCTAACAAGCTACCTTATGATATTATGATATTCATCTCTTGTTTCACACAATATAGGGATGACGACTGGGTAAAGAAAATAAAATTATATTAAGTCCGTCAGTTAGATTAAGAAAAAATATTGGACTCGTATTTTTTTTGTACATCAACCAAAAAAATACTAAGATAAGCGCGTCAAAGTTCGGAAGAGGGGGCTCGTGACGTCACTTCTAAAGTGAAAATTGCATAATGGCGAATCCTAAGTCTATAGAAAATTTTACCTAGCTAAGTTATTATGAGACATTTCGAATCAATAAACCTCTGTAACGTTTTGATTGTGTGAACAAAAAATACGTGTCCAATACTTTCAGAATCAGAATCAGAAACTTTATTTGCGTAAAAACTTTTTAACAATCTACCTACCATAATCATAGGCAAAGTATTTTCTTCGTTTGTCATCCCTATTTTAGCAAGCTCAACCGAAGCACAAACATTATCACAGATCAAAAGACCGAAGCATAAATCAGAAGACTGGAGACTGCCCCTAAGCAAACAGAAGACTGTCTTCGATAGAGAAAATTTCAAGGAAGACTTTAGGGAAATCAGAACTCACAACAAATTGCGATGGGTTCCAAGGTAAACTTATATTAGAACATGTATAAAGGTAGCTCTTTCTTTATAGCAATACAAATCAGACACTTCACAATGTGTGAAAATAAGCAATTAAACTTGAGTGGCTAATTCTATTGCTCAAATAGGTCTCTTCCAATAAAAATGTAAAACACAGCAACGCGTACAGGCAATTGAGTTTAGATTTGTTAAAAACTAAGAACATCTTACATTTAGAGTTCCGAAATATCCCAATGTTATCAAAAATGCGAGCATTTGAGATAATTATTTGAAAACAGGCTAAAAATAGGGACCAAATTTCTGGCGGTACTTTTTCATGAAATGCCCGTGCCCGAAGCAGTGGTAATAATGCAATAAAAATGGAATTAATAGTGCCTCTTATATACAAACATATTTACATAAATTAAATTAGATTTAATGTTATTTTTATAAACCATAACCTGTACCTCGATCCGGCAACAATCAATTTTACCATAGTTAGCGACGTATTAGTTTTACATAACACAATACTCGTTCTTTCAGTAATTCACTTATTTTTCCTCAGCACATTCCGTACAGAAGTAAGGGACAACTACCGACCACAGTCTACCAGAATGTCAATGCAATTTGTCGAACATCTGGAAGAGGACGTGAGGAACTACTATCAACGCTCATTGGCTGGGCTACCAACAAACGCGCCAGAAGAACACTCCGCTATAAAAAGGAATTACAAATCAGAAACAATACATATGGGGTCTGGAAGGGCTATTTGTTCGGTTCTAGATCAACATGTCGAAAAGAATAGGAGATTGGAGAGAATAAACATGCTGAGATAGAATAAGGAGACCATAATTGAAGATAAATAACACTTGAAAAAAATCATCGACCTCAGGTGGGACTCGAACCCACGTCCCATCGCAAGCCGGGCGAGTAAAACAAAAATTTACAATGTTTAAGCATTTCTGATCTTAACCAATAGTCAAATATTTGTAAAAATATTTCTATAGGGTGTTGACGGTAGTATACTACTCAGCTATACATATAGCTACAACATTGATCAGAATACGCTGGCATTGACAGCGAGAAAGAACCCTTGAGGAATTTCATCTTGTCACGTGACGTCCTCGGTAGCTTAGTTGGTAAAGCACTCGCCCGGCTTGCGATGGGACGTGGGTTCGAGTCCCACCTGAGGTCGATGATTTTTTTCAAGTGTTATTTATCTTAAATTTAAACCTTGCATTGAATTGCTAAAAAACAAAAATTTACAAGGAGACCAAAGTTTATTTAAGTAGATTTTATCGTGTATAATAACTAGCTGACCCGGCGTCGAAGTACCGCCTAACAGTATTTTTTTCGTCAGTTTTTCCAATGATTTTATTATATATTCTGCTTTTCGAGATTAAGACAAACCCAGCAAACCTTTAAAATCGGTCCAGCCGATCTCGAGTTATAAGTGTTGTAACAAACCCGATTTTGTTTTACAGGGTGTACAAGAGAATAGGATACTCCTTAAAACCACGTGATCAGCTGGTCATATATAACAACTTTTTAACTTTTCTATGAGCAACATCGAAATCGATAATTTTTCTTACTTTAACAACTTTAACTTCTCCATACAAACTTACTCGCATACCTCGACGATAATGTATGGAGCATCTGAAAATTAAATCACGATTTCGATGTTGCTCCCATAGGAAAAGTTGTTGTATATGACCAGCTGATCACGTGGTTTTAAGAAGTGTCCCATTCCTTTGTACACCCTGTATATTAAGATTATAGAATGTAGTAATGCTAATGCCATATACTCGTATTATAAAGATTTCTTTTTAGGAACTAAATTTGGAGTGGGGCATTTATTGGACAATATGTATTAAATTTTTTTCAAAATCATATTACTGTTTTTTTATTTCTGTTAATAATGTAAGGCCCCAGTACTTGGCACCGATGTTGAGCGCTGGGGCGAAGAGTGGGGATCGCTTTGAGCATCTTACGAGAAACCTTAAAATATATTTAGTACTATCATAGTAATTGTGGAAAAATATTGACGACCTCCGTAGCCGAGAGGCGAGCACGCCGGACTTTTAATGGCGCCGCCATCTCTGAGGTTCCGGGTTTGATCCCCGGTCGGGGTAATGTAGAAAACGAACTTTTCTATATTGGCTCGGGTCTGGGTGTTGTGGTACCGTCGTTGTTTCTGATTTCTATAACACAAGTGCTTTAGCTACTTAATTAGTATCAGAGCAATGTATGTGATGTTGTCCAATATTTATTTATTTATTATTATTTATTTATTTATATAATAGAAACCTCGATGTCAAAACCAATGTAAATAATAATAAGTAACATTACCTACTGCTACGTGTTTCCCGCGTATTGTTCGCTTGTCTTTAGTTTATTAAATTAAAAATAGGTGGCTAGTACCGCAAGTATTGGAACGGGAAGACATCATTCTTTTTTATCAACGACATACAAACTGTACAGCTATTAGATTGATGTTATAAGATGTAATGGTTGTTAGTGTTGCTACACACATATTTGGGCACGCATTTGAGGCTTAGGTTATCGACGAAGCCGGGCGGCAAAACCGAATATCCATGAACATAGATTTAGGCCTGGTAATCCACATTTTTGGTTGGTTTTCGCCCGTAAGGTAGGTGAATAAGGTTCAAAATAATGTGGTCCCTATTGATACCAGTGCCTTTAAGGGTGCAGTGTGGTGCCGGCACTTTAAAAGAATTGCACCACCCTTTCCCTTCCTATGGGTGTCGTAAGAGGCGACTACAGGAGAACCACCATTAGAAGACGGGCAGCAGCGTCTCCTCTCCACTATTGGCCAAACTGCGATCGCCAACCCGCCTGCCAAGCGTGGCGATTATGGCAAAATCCTCCTTTATGATTAAGGGTTAATGTAGTACATACATACAAAAATACGACAAACTGACGACCTCCTTTTTTAAGTCGGTTAAAAACGGATTTTGGTGTTTTTTTGCTTTTTTTGCCATGGATAAAATAGCACGTCTATGATTTTAGCTAACTGAAGTTAACACTACGTAATGTTTTATTTGATCAGTGACTAAAGTGACAGGTACATGTCATAGTCATCACTATCAATCAATCGTGGATTGTAGTCAAATAACAATGTAAACAAAACAAATCGCAATGGATATTATTTAACAGATTGAAAACCAAAAATCAGCACAATGCTCACCAAAGATAAATGGAAATATTGTACTTCCTCTCAGTAATAATAGTGATATTCTACGCGCTGTATTTAATACAGCCGTACTGGATTCTAATCGTGTCCTTAGGGTTTGCATACAGTTTATACGTCCAGCTTACTATGGTATTCTGATATCGGTAAGTACTTCTTATTTGTTCTGTTGAGTCAATGGCGACTGGCGGGTCGGGCGGGGCCGGTCGATTTCACCGCGATGGATAGCGCAAAGGGAATCCTATACTACCAACGCACACGGAGGGCAAAAAGACCGCGCCGCAGGTGCCCGGCGGACACTGGCGGCGCGGCGGTGTGCCATGTGTTCGCGGCGAGGGGCCGCGAGCATCGGCGGGCAGACGCGGTCTTTATTGCTTCGCGGTCAGACCGGCCCGGCCCGCCCCGCCGTCTGCAAAGCGCCTAAATGGACTTCGACCAAAACTTGGCAACTTCTGCGGCATTTTGAGCCGGTCCGTTTAGGTAATCCCGTGTCCAGGTGCAGGGATACAAAGGACAGGATTGTAGTACCCGGCACCGATAATGAGCGCTGAGGAAGAGTGGGGATCGCTTAGTGCAATATCTTACGAGACGATCATCGTATCAGAGACGCGTGTGCGCGGAGCTTACGACCAATTACGGCTGGCGGCGCAGGCACGTCGCACTACTAGCCAATCACGTAATTGTAATAGTCGTTTACGCATCCTTCGCCCAGCGCTCAATTTTCGTGCTGCTAGTTGTAGGTGAGCCTTAGTTTATCGATCTACAGTCACATTTACTGCCACTTGTTCTTCATACGCCCCTTACCAAAATTTTGCCTATACCGTCCAACCAGTGGCGTGCATTGGTTTTATTAAGTGTTGTATTGCTGAATGTCAGTGGTTTTCATCAATTACACACTTTTGTAAGTACCTGCTGCCTATCTCATTTCATTTGTCAGGTAGGTACTGTCTAATTGCCTATTTGCACTGCACGACTCTGCGTTCAACCTCTGTCCGAAACAAGCGCCTTCCAGGTTGGCTGGCTATTTTAGCTAAGGATGTTCGTAATAATTAAATCATTGCTATTCTTGATCTAGAATCTAGATCAACCACTAGTGGTTGGCGCTTGTGAGTTATGATCTAGAATATTGATCAACCAACTCTGGGCTTCAAAGACGGACGTGGGTTCGAATCCCGCAAGGAGTAAGTTTGTGCGATGAGCACTAGCATTTAGTATAAGCCTAAGTGATATCACTTCGATCTCGCTCCTGCAACTGCTTCAATGGATACGGATCGCGCTCACCTTTGTGTTCGTCCAAAAACCGCCACCGACTTGAGCGCCGAACGCGGAACGCGCACGTTGCTCGCTCCAGGAGCGCGAACGTATCCACTATGTGGAGCTGTTGCAAGAGCGCGGAGCGCAAGAGGTTCGCGAACATAGTGGATACATGGCTTCAGGTATCAATACCCGACTATTTTGGGCCATGGAACATATCACATAATTATTTGTATAATCTATTAAGCACTTATCTCCAGACCTTATGACAATCAGTTAAACCAAGATTAACACATATTTCACACGGGTGGAGCTATCGCGCGTGGCCTTCAGAGGACCGTATCCAGCTTGACAGGGCAGTTCATGTGAGGCCTAAGTCCGCTGACCACTTCCGTCGCGTAAGGCACCCTACAGACAAACGCGCTACTGTGACTGCAAAAACAAAGTTTTCAGAATCTGTTCTAGTACGCCTTACTAGGAAAGCTCTCTGACGAATGAGGCACAGAGATTTTCCTTACACACAGAGAGTTTGATTCCCGGATTAAGTCAATCCAGAAAACGATTTCGGTCCGAGTGTGATTAATTAAATCGAGATCTGTTCAGCAGTTGATGCGTTAACAACAATTCTATGGCTATATAATAATCTTCTTTCTTGCGTTGGAATTTTTAATGGTAATTTATATTTAAATACTGTTACCACAATTAACAAATTAGTGTCATTTATGCTTTTGTTTTAAACAATAGACTGCTTGATTAACAAATTGGTCACAGTTTCTAATTAAAAAGTTATAGTTTACCTATAAAACCAAAAATTTATGTTTTATTTTTCTCGTCGTTGGTCAAGTTTCATTTAAAATCACTGCTAAATCGGTACCTAATTCACAAAATTACGCCCAATTTCACCAAAATTAGTGACCTCATATATACAGGGTCATTCGAAGACAGAGACTAATTTTTACTTGAAATCGTTAGTAAGTATTCATAATATTATTTTTTGAAATTGGGTGTCAATTTCAATATTAAATATTTTAGTCAAAGGAATCGTTGAATATTTTTACATAAAAACATGTCTTACAAATAAAACCGTTTGTTCTTTGCGATTGTTAAAAAGCTACATTAAAATTCGTGATAATTAGCCCATGAACTAGTTTGAAAGGTGGCAGTAGTTTTAATTACGGTGTTTGTCTACCCGTCACAACTTGGTTCGAGTATCATCTATAAATAATTTACAATGTCTTTTTATTTACTAACGACACATTATTAAATGTCGAAACGAAGCAAGTGCTCAGAACTCGCTAGTCAACAGTAAATAATTATACCATTCACGCGTGTTTACACAAATGTACCACACAGTTAGCAACCACCGCTCGCTCGCTAAACACATGTTTATTATTTAAAAAGTATACAAACTTTTTTTTTTATGAAACAGCATAAAGATAAAATTTAAAAAGTAAACTGCCAGTGACGGAACGCAAGAGAAAAGTTTTCCCGCGCAATTTTGACAGAAGAGAACATGATGCATCTCGAAAAGTTTTTATTTGTGTTTATCGTTTTGGTAGCCGATGGTTTTGCTACGGGATACATGCCACAAAAGGTATTTTTTACATATTTTTCTTTTTTTATTAGAACAATTACTTGAGAATTATTAAAGAATGTAATGTGTTTTTAAATTCTAACCTATTGTTACACTAATTTCCTTAGAATCGATTTCCCTTATCATAATATTGAATTTAAACACACCATAATGACCGATATGATGCTTTACGTATTACTACGTTTTACTGCAATACAATCGTAATAAATCATTTACGTCACAAATACAAACAATGTAATGTAAGCCATTAATGGACTATTTCATTTTCATGTATGAATGACTACAATTAAATGTATTCACGTGAACGTTGCGGTAGTGTGACAGATTGCTTAGTTGTTATATATTGCAAAGTATTCTTCGACAGAGCGGTCAAATCTCAAGGGCGGACAGTTGCCACAATGGCCTGTATAATCTTTATCTTCTTATATCTTATCTTTTATAAATAACAATGAATTCCTGTTCGTTAGTCTCGCTAAAACTCGAGAACGGCTGGACTGATTTGGCTACTTTTGATCTTTAAATATTCATGTAAGTCCAGGGAAGGTTTAAACGGTGAAAAATGTGGAAAAATTTGCAAGGTAAATACTATAACTTTTTAAACTATCTTGTTGCATTTTTAAACATAATCATTACACTCTAACGGGATTTCATGCAACTACAAACCTAAAACGATTTGTTTTTTGTCCCGACGTTTCGGCTCGATTACACGAGCTGTGGTCGCGGGTTCATGTAGTTGCATGAAAACCCGTTAGAGTGTAATGATGAAGTAAATACTACAACGACAATTTTATTTTCCCATATAAACTGTTCGTACCTCTCAAGCAGGGTGCGTAGGCGGTCCGAAGCTCGCCGGGTCAGCTAGTGTAAATAAATAAATTTATGTTCGTATTTATGATAGATTTGATCCCAGGTTCGATTCCCGACTTAAAGGCAGGTGAATTAAGGAGTCGATTTATATAAAATGGCTCAAGTCTGAGTGTTAGTCTCATAGCAAAAAAAGTTTTCGGGTAGGTACCTCGTAAAAAAACTGGAACATGTAAAAGCGCTTAATTTAAGCCTATTTGCAAAAAAAACGGTTTTATTTAAATTCTTTCTTTGTGGTCAAAATGGCTTTACTTTGGAAATATTTATGCTATTATTGAAATAAAAATAATTTTATTTCATTCCATAAGTTACAAAAGGTGTTACTTACGTAGTATAATTATTTCTCTGTTGTGTTACAAAGTTTTAAGATAGTTAAAAAAGATAGAATCGATTTAAGAGCAGCATTACCCGGCACTAAGAAACTAAAAATAAAATAAAAAAACTGGTAAAATAAAAAAGTGCGAGTCAGACTCGCGCACAAAGGGTTCTGTACCATTTAAAAACGGCAAAAAATCACATTTGTTGTATAGGAGCCCCCTTAAATAATTATTGTATTTCTGTCTTTTAGTATTTGTTGTTATAGCGGCAACAGAAATACATCATCTGTGAAAATTCAACTCTCTATCATGGTTCATGAGATACAGCCTAGTGACAGACGTACATCGGAGCCTCAGTAATAGGGTCCCGTTTTACCCTTTGGGTACGAAACCCTAAAAAGCTGTTGGTTAAGTATACCAACAGTTAGGTAGGTACTGATAAAAAAAACGATAAAAACGGTTATTGAACGGTGTAAAAGCTTTAAGGAAATCCGGCACACAAAGACAGAGACCAGTCTGTGGATTGGAGAAAGCGATGGCAAACTTGTCAATTAGTTGTAAAAAGTCAGTGCATTTAGTTTCACTTTACATCCTCAGTATTAAGGACTTTCGTGTAATCAATATCTTCTTTCTCTTAAAGTAAATTGTTCTCTTCGTAAGGTACGGCATTAATGCAGCACGTCTGTTTGGTCCATTTGGAGCGATTCCAGTCTGTCATAATTGGGCAGAAAAATCGGGCAGTTGGAGTTACTATGCACATCCAGTGATATCTAATATATTGGACAACATATACATTGCTCTAATCCTAAGGTAAAAAGCTTAAGCACTTGTGTTATAGAAATCAGAAACAACGACGGTACTACAACATCCAGACCCGAGACAACAGAGAAAAGGTACCACAACACCCAAACCCGAGACAATATAGAAAAGGTGTCTACATTGCTTTGACCAGGAATCGACGGGACATAGAGGTGACGCCAAGTCCGGCGTTCTAGCCTTAACGGAGGTCTAAATTTGCAGTTTTCTTTAATCAGATATGATTCGACCTAAATCAGTACACATGAACTATATGCATACTTCGCAATGCGAGGTTAACACGCTTCAATGTAGAGCAGTGAAAGTTGTACTAGCATTGGCTAAACCTCTATTAAGGACTTCGTCGTAGGTATTTATGCACTTACATTGTCAAATCTTAATCCTCGAGAGTACCACCTCCCAACCAACCTCCAAATAACACGCGAGTATAATATTAATATTTACCTATGCTGCGAAGTTTTGGAGATAGTTTGGCTCCCCTGTACGAGTGTAAAAAGGAACAATAATGTTTATTCCATATGTGACAACTAGACTTGCCATATCGAGGATCATAATCAACGTAAGAAACAGAACAAAGCACTAGAAGAAAGAAAAAACGCGAGTGAGATAGATCTATCACTGCTGGACGCAAGCCTCCCCAAAGCGCCAAAGAACACGATCTCCCACTTTTTTCATCCAGCCTCTGCCAGCCATCTTTCTAAGGTCGACGGTCCATCGGGCTAGGGGGCGTCCTACACTACTTTTGCCAAGACGTGTTCTTCTCTTGAGGACCTATTTACTCCACCTTTCATCAGTTTTGCGACAGGTGTGGCCTCTAGATTATCAGAATGTCTTTATATCACCTTTCCATTTGCATTCCCGTACTTGAAATTGAAATCTATTTAACATTAAGTAAAAAATCGGTTAAGGAAACATAGAATAGAATAGAATAGAAAAAGATTTATTTGACACACACAGAATACAAAAGGAAAAAAAAATAAACATTTACAGCATAATAAAAAGCAGTATGTGTCAAAAAGGCCCCCGCTCAGCAAACATGACATTTCGAAGAAGTTAGTTAATTTAGCTGTAACAGTTTAACTGCACTGTTATAGTTACCTAAATGCGGACATACTGTCCGACAGATGTTGTCCTAGGACAAAGCTGTATGACGACATTGACGAAAAAATAATAGAGAAAAAGGTGGTACTTAATTTTTTCCAAATCTGAAAATTGTATTTTTGTAGAATCCCAATGCAGCGTCATTTATGAACAAATATTTTGTCAAACACGTTAAAATAAATTGTGTAGACGATTGTGTGTTTCTGTCAATGAATATTTTTTTGGTAACTTGACCATGATGATTTCACTTTTATCGAATGAATAGTTTGTACAGTTTAAAAAATAATTCCCCTTATAAATATTTGCGTTTTAAATACCAAAGACTAACGTTTCAGACATTTCTGTGAGTTTTTGGAAATACCTACCTTTTCGTAAAAAGAATCTCTAGGTATGATACAATTAATTTGACGACCTCCGTAGCCGAGAGGCGACCACGCCGGACTGTATATGGCGCCGCCATCTCTGAGGTTCCGGGTTCGATCCCCGGTCGGGTCAATGTGGAAAACGAAATTTTCTATATTGTCTCGGGTCTGGGTGTTGTGGTACCGTCGTTGTTTCTAATTTCTATAACACAAATGCTTTAGCTACTTACCTTAGGATCAGAGCAATGTATGTGATGTTGTCCAATATTTATTATATTTATTATTTATTAATTAATAGTGTCTGCTTACTAATGAAGCTTAGCTTAGACCAGATAAGGTGACAAAATAGCTTTGTTAATAATTCACATACAAAGTACAAACGTAACTAATGGATTTTATGCACAGATCGTATGTCGAATGAAAACAACACGGTGATTTAAGTTATTCGCGTTAGAACATGGTAATTAAGTGTTTCTCGTTCTCATTAACTAATTAAGTAAGACGCACTTTTTGCTGTTAATGCAAAAAAATTCAAATATCGTTATTATTGGTCTAAATTGGTCAAACTAGACCTGAACTTCGTTAGGTTAGGTTAGGTTAGGTAACCTAACCTACCTTATTATGTTTAAAAAAAATTAAAAGTTAGCTTATTATCTTTTAAACTTTTGGGAGATAATTTAATTTAACGGCTAATTAATGAAATACCTTGAAAGCCAGGTTGTTTTATTTTCAGCCTTTTGCATCCAATTTCTCAACTTCTTCCAAAGCGGAAGGAGGAGAATTGCGCCAAAAGCACTGTCAACGCTAAACCGACCAAATATAGTTAGTTACAAATATTAATAACACAAAACAGGGTTCTTTAACTACCTACTGCATATTAATGGATTCGTGGTTTTAGCACAATTCTGAACAAGGGGTAAAATATGGGCCAGATATTAACGTATTTGACATTTCAACTGAGAATATTTTCTGTGTTTTAAATTTTTAGCTCTACGTCTCAGTGTACTATGAGAGCCGGTGCCCAGACAGTAAGGCGTTCGTGCTGGAGCAGCTGCGACCGGCGCTGCAGCTGCTGTCAGACCACATCATGCTGCGGCTGGTGCCTTTCGGGAAGGCGAGGGTTAGTAAAGATAGTGGTATTTAATAGAAGTAGTGGTAGTTGTTCCCAAATTAACAGTGAAAGCTGGTGCTCAAATAGCAATAATACGGTTACTGTAGTAAAGAAATGCAGTTCTTCTTCGATCACATCATGCTACAGTAAGTACTGTAACGGGGATCGTAGACTCAGAGGTTGGAAATAACTTATACCAATAATTTCTGATTCTCGTAGTATATTCTGTCAAACTATATTCTAACACAATACATATCACAACTATACTTAGCTCTGTTATTCTGCTGGCTGCTTCCAATATTTCTTTACATTACTATTATTTCCTGTTTATTTATTTATTTTAAATTACTTCTTTTTGATTATTTTTCAATTCTTTTCCTCAGCATAAATTCCATGTTTTTTTCACGCGTCACTCAAAAATATTCAAAAGCAACTTTTCATATTTCGAACATTCCTTGGTAGACGTAGAGGTTTTACTCGCTCGGCTATAAACCTATAAACTCTACAGTACCTTACGAGAAGACGAGGTTAAGTTTAACAATTTCAGTTGACACCACCAATCAATTGACACACTCTTTATGTGCTGTCGAGACGCACCTCAGCCTTATAATTTGTATGGCTAATATGGCCCCAACTGCCTAATTTTTATTGATTTTGAAGCAAACAAAAATCAGATTCTTTCATACTTAAATGATAATCCGGATGTCTAATTTCATAAATGATGTCCCAAAATTGTTTATGATTGGTGTCCTCATCGCAATTGTTCGTCGTCGCAATAACAGCATAGCTTTTTTTGTATACTGGGAACTAGCCCAATAACAAGGCGTTGTGCCAAAGCACCTGTAGTTAGAACTTCAGCTGCTCATTGATCATGTAATGCTACGGCAGATGCCTTGCGGAATGACTAGGGTATTACGTGACAATTCCAGTTTTTCGTCCCAGTATATAATAAGAATAAGTGCTTATATATTGTAAGTAAGTAATGATAAGGTGATTACATGCGATATATTCCAGCTGTTCTTTTCACAAAATTAACCAGTGATAGAGCATCCCGTGATTATTATTTTTTTGTTTTTTTTTTACTTAAAGAATGAAAACTGGGATTCAGCATTTTTTATGACGCTAAAGTACCTATCAGATTTAACCTAAATGAAGGCATATTATAAACCTATTTTGAAAAAGCTACAACTAGCTTCGGTACTTATCTCAATTCAGGTTTCTGGGACCAATGTGCCGTAACAAGGTTTAACAAATATACGAAAACTACCAAAACTGGGGATTCGGGTACTCTTGTAATAGGGGTACTCTGTCCATGGCTGGACTTCCTTTTGACACTAGTTTCTAGGACAACGTAACTTAGTCATACATCGCCCGCTAACATGTTAATTGGCATGTTTGTCTGTTCCAGAGTATAAACCAAGGATATGACGGTTTCCAATGCCAGCACGGTCCGTCCGAATGCTTGGGAAATTTAGTGCAAAGCTGTGCTTTGGATCAAATGCAGGCTATGACAGATGTTCAGAAAGTGGAATACGTGGCTTGCGAATTTGAAAGATTCGCTGGAACCAGGGGGGACCTCTCGGTAAGCTTTTAACTGTTAACAAAGTCGATAACAAAGTACATCCTTGTATCCTGGGATAATTTATCAAGATACTAGTACAATTATACAGCAGTGGACTGCAACAGGCTGATATGAAGTACAATTATACAGGGTGTACAAGAGAATAAGACACTCCTTAAAAACACGTAATCAGCTGGTCATAGACAACAACTTTTTCTATGGGAGTAACGTCGAAATCAAGATTTTTTTAGCTTTTTCATACAAACTTACTCGCATATCTGGATGATAATGTATGGAACATCTGAAAATAAAATAACGATTTCGATGTTGCTTCCAGAGCAAAAGTTGTTGTATATCAACAGCTGATCACGTGGTTTAAGGGAGTGTCCCATTCTTTTGTACACCCTGTATAGCATAAGTTAAACCAGATTTAAATTAAAGGGTAAATTATTGTGTTACAAGAATTTTCATCATAATGCACACACAGTTCGTCGAACTAAGTTCATTCAAAAGACTATCATCACGCTATCAGCTAGGTGCAAAGCAGAGGATGAGGATTTATTCTTAAAACATTTACTTAGCACTTACACAGTCCTCATTAGGCTGAATTTTTTCGTTTTTTTAACAACCTTGTACCAAGACCTGTAAGGATTGTCGACTACACCGTTATTAGTTACTTGGATTTTAAAAATGTTATAATAATAGTGGCCAATTCCGGAAAAAAAAAATCTCCATTTTTATTCATTCCAGTACGTGCAAAGAGCAGGGGTAAAATATTAATCATCATCATCGATTCAGCTATAGGATGTCCACTGTTCAACATAGGCCTCCCCCACCGATTAATGATTGGCTGGTTACAAGTAACCTGCATCCAACGACTTTCTGCAACCTTTACCAGGTGTTCTAGCTGTCTACCTTTATTTATTTATTCCAGTGCGTGCAAGGAGCAAACCTGTCTCCTGAGGGTTCTGACACTGTATAATTGTAATGTTAATTTATTTCAGTGCGTACAAACAGCAGGCGTATCTCCTGACGCTGTAAAAGAGTGCATGGCGTCCAGCAGAGGTACGGAACTGCAGCTCGACGCGGAGTACCTCACGCGGCTCATTAGGCCGAGATTCGTACCCACTGTCACCATTGATGGGGTATGTTGAATATAAAGTATAATCTCACTAATCCGGCACTTCGATAGATCGGCACGTCCAATAATCCGGCACCCTCCGCCCACGCCTCCCTCGCCCCTCTACACCTGTGCGCTTCGGTCGCTGCGTCGTCGACGAGCAGTCTAACCTCAAAACTTATCACGTGCACGTGCTTACGTATTTGTTTTTTTTTCAAGTGAGAATAGTTTATAACATACATTGACTCCCTCTATGAAATGCTTTATTTTATTCTTTACCTATGACTTTTTCACTATAATCCAATAATCCGAACATTCCAATAATCCGGCACCCTCCGGTTTTTAATAGTGCCGGATTAGTGAGATTATACTGTAATATTAGTGTAATAATACATCTGTCAAAATACGGCGAAAGTTCGGCAAAAATACTCGTGGCCCACTTGCGCGGGTCAGGATTAGCGAATTTAATTCCGAACTATCCACTAATACGGTATTAATTAAAAAAAAGAGATTAATGAACACATTTTAACCACTCCATGGAGCACCGACTCCAGAAATAACTGATTAGGTATGTTTTAGTTTAGAAATTTATTTTTCACTTTTTAATTTATTTTTTTAGTCGGTTCTTAGTTTTTAAAAAAAAAAAAATTATTTCACAATTTTTTGTGTTAGGACTCTAACAATACTTTATCGTAATTGAGGATCTATCATTATAGAAGTCGTTTAAAAATATCGTTATAACAGAATTTAAAAAACGATTATTTTTTTTCTCGTATCTGGGTGTACTGGAATACGCCCCCAGTAAATAAAATTACTGTCTGGTGCCTCGTTAGCGCCACGTCTGCCCAATACACTTCGAAATACGTTCTGTCGTCAAATCGCAGTATTATCTATTGACTCCTAACCATTAAGGAGTTCTGTGGCCTCCATCATCAGCTCAGCAGTATGATATGCATACTAAAACCTTCTCCAGAATGTAACAAATACTTTTCTCAAAACCGCATCAAAATCGGATGAGCCAAACGCGAGAAAATCGCTGTCAAACATACATACAAACATACGGGTCAAACTGAGAACCTACTTTTTTTAAGTCGGTTAAAAATCATTCTATAGCTATCAGTTTGTATGACAGACAATGCCAGAAACAGAAAAATGTCTTAATCTCGCACTAAACTAATCCGGTGGTGCGCAAGTCCACCGTAGTGTTTTTTACCTATCACTCACACATGAACTGAAATTTAGTAGCATTCGGTGACGTTAGTCGATCCCATCGTCTATAAATGACTGACCTAAGCCGGCTTGCTATAGAAGCTCAAGTAGAGCCCTGTTCCGTGCTTAAAGACAGTTTACGGACGCATATTATTATTTTTTCGATACGTATCTATTGTGCGTTTCATGTGCCGGAATTCTGATCACCAAAAAACTAGCCAAGTGTGAGTCGGACTCGCGCACAAAGGGTTTCGTACCATTATCTATAAAAACGGCAAAAAAACATGTTTGTTGTATGGGAGCCCCCTTAAATATTTATTGTATTCTGGTTTATAGTATTTGTTGCTATAGCGGCAACAGAAATACATCATTTGTGAAAATTTCAACTCTCTGACTATCACGGTTCATGAGATACAGCCTGGTAACAGACGGACAGACAGACAGACAGACGGACAGCGGAGCCTCAGTAATAGGGTCCCGTTTTACCCTAAGGGTACGGAACCCTAAAATAGACAGAATCGCCGTCGACAAGAAAAGAAGAAAAGTATTTCTAAATGCACTATTTTACCACCTTTTGATCGTGTTAGCTAACCATTCCACAAGTGGTTTTATTAATGTTCATTGTTCTTATTACCAGATATTCAACCAGCAAATCCAAGACTCCTCGCAGGTAGACCTCTCCGGCACTCTGTGCTCCATCCTCAAGGAGACTCCGAAGTGCGCCCACCATTACAACTCTATAGCCATGAGACAAGTACTCTTTTGATTAAAACGCCATATTTTTTACTTGTCATTTTATTTCTTATCCTTAGACTGGATTATACCAACTTCTATCCCCCACTAACAGGTGATTAAATTTTTAACAGAGGAATGAAAGTACTGCTGCTCGTCCGTCAGATGAGTTAATCTCCTGTTAGTGATTTGATAGTGGTAAATACATTGATAGTTAAACAAAGAAAACTAATCTTAGAAAAATACTTGTAGCAATGTATACGCATTTGTTTATAATACATTGAGAGATTGTCCCTTTAAAATTGTTCAAGAAAGAGTAATTCATGTAGGCAAAACCCCGTAGGCTAGCACTTAAAATTCATTGGAGACGGCAGAACTGATTTGTAAGAATTTTTTCGAAGAGACTGATTTCCGATGAATCCAAATTGTATATTCGTAAGACGAAATGAATTCTACAAAGAGTTACGGGTAAATGAAACTTAGATTTGGACTAGGGTAACTTTTGTTTATACATCCTCTAATTTAGGTTATGAAGGTGAATTGTCAACGATCCACTGGTAATAGTGAGCTATGTTCGTATATACACTAGGCACTCCTTCGCTTCCGCAGTTTTCCGAGCCGAACGATACTATGCCGACCTGAAATAATTAAAAGTATTTATGAATCTTTATATAGGTAATATTAATAGCTTCCAAGAACGTCAAGTGTCTAAGTCCAGGCAAGACATACATTAAAGCTCGGGACATTTCTCGAAAATTCGGGAATGGCTCAACTGATTTTAAAACAATTTTTATTTATTGTGTGGCCCAAGACTGACAGACCCAAAATAATAAAATTGTAACTCTAAGTGATATACTATTCACTGGGCCATATGGTAGAAACGAAGTATTTAAGATGGATCATTATTAATTTTTGACAGTTTTGAATGTAAATTGCTATACAATGAAATCCATTATTGATTGTGGCTTACATTTGAGTGTTATTGTGTAAAATAAAACACAATAAAATATTATGATTAGGAAATATTTAGTCTCACTTATCAACTAAAACAAATTGCATTCGATCCATTAAAATGGTGTTAAACTTTACACATTTGCGCCGATTTGATTTAAATGCCTTGCCAAGACAAAATACTTTTTCAACTATTAAAGCCGATATACTTTTTATACTAGAATAGTTTTTAACAAATAGACCTCTCTTTTATTTGATTGGAACTACAATTTTAGTGAAATTGCCACCATTACAATTCCTACTGCAGTAGTATCTATAGCTAGTAGTATCTACTAGAATATAACTATTGTTTCGTCTTTGCTTTGCAATTGGACTTGGGCCTTTATTTAATTGCAGGTAGCTCGCTCCATCATCGAATGCAAAATTACATGAAAATAGGTTAATGCATAATTAATTAAAATCTTTATACCTAATTATTGGTAGCTTGATTTGGACTTTACGTACGGCTCGTTTTTTGGTTAAATTCTCCTTTAATTCCCTACACTTCGTTCCTTTTTTGGGCCGTCAGCTTCTGATGTCGTTTTACCGGATCTGCGACACTTATAAATCCGCTGCTAGAATTCTAAGGTTCTGCTGCATCCCTTAAGTAATGTCACAACGAGCGACTCCACTACTAGACATCGGCTTCCCTTATAAAACGCCACAGCGAGCGAATCAGCAGGGCTAGCAAATGCAACACGATAAAATTTTATCGACTTTTGACGTAAATAATTATGTCGTTTTGTCTTCGACGATAACAAAAAAAAACCAGGCAATGCCGTGTTATAACGTAAAAACAAGTGGCTATGTTCAACGAGAGAGAGACCCTGAAAATATTAAGAAAAATGGATTCGAGACGTCTGTGATCCGTTAGGTTAGGGAAAACGACAAAATTATCGTCGAAAACAAAATTTATATTGTCTATCGATAAAATAACCGATGCGCGCATGCTAGCCCTGCTGGCCATTCCGCAGCTTACCGCAGTCTAGATTAGGTCGTCAGTCCACTTGCCCAGTTTGCGACTTCTAGTTTGTACTTACCACTTTTTTTCACCAATGTTCGACAGTTTTGCGAACAATGTGGCCTCCCCAATTTCACTTATGCCCTTGCCAACAAACAAACCTCATCATCATCATTATTTCAGCCATATAATTAAACAAAGGAGACCTAATGTTCTTTTAGATGCTAGAAACCTCCAGGTTGGCCGGTTGGAAGCCTACATCTAGGCTCTAGCGGTTTCCTGAAACCATTACCAGGCCGTAAAACCTCACCTGCATGTAATTCCCGTTCCTGATAAGTAACAAAGGAGCCCCTCCAAAGCCAGAGCACGCGTCCCGACCCGCCTCACCGCCTGCGCAGAGCTGGCCCTCATGCACCGGAACTGAATCCCCGAATATACGCTCACACATCTCAAGGGATAGAAGGGGAACTTCTAAGAGCTGTTGGCGGCTCACCTGGAAAATTTCGAAAGGAATTTTAAGCTCGGACTATTAAAAAGGGTCATCCATAAATTACGTCACAAGTGAAAGGGCGGCAAAGTGTGACTTTACGTGACAAGGGGTGGGAGAAGGTCCTACATTTTGTGGCGTCATATTAAAAAATCTTTTACACAAAATTAAAAAAAAAAAACTTTTTCTAGATGTAAAATTGCTAAATATGTAACGTCACACTCGGGAGAGCTTACAAATACCATGAAATTCGTGTGATGTAATTTATGGATGGCCCCTTAGCAGTCGGAAACGGCTCCAGATAAGTCCGGATTCAATCCGTTGCTCAAGCAAAGGGCCGTTATTAAACGGGTCCTAAAAAATCTGGCTGGTTAACTAGTGGTGTGGTGTGTATAGGACTCGCAGGGGAGATAGTTGGACTGATCCATACATACATTCAGCTTTTTCTACCCCAGTACTGCAACAAGTCTAGTTACTTTAAATTGGTTACCATTAGACCTTTACACCTTAGACCTGGGTACTAGAACATTTTTGGACCATGGTTACAGTGACCATGATCCAGTGTTATCAAAATAATGTGCAAGTTTGCAAATTGCTATATTTTATGACAGCTTATCTTTTTTATTCCTTTTTAAATTAAAAAAAATTGAAATATCCTAATCTGTTAAATTTTTACAATAATATTAAATACGAGATTTTAATATATTTACAATTTTGTTCACTCTGAAAAGTAGTTTCCGAAAACCGTAATCAAAATCTGCACGGCTTATTTTTTCTAAAAACATAACTGTTTGTCCATTATTTCCTTGAAAGTTAGCATAACATTTGAGCGCCTGTGCCTAAAGATGACGACCTACAACATCATTATCATCATTTCAGCAACATTGCGACCGCCTTATACTTCTCGAACCAACAATCGATTATAGCGATCGGCAATCAGGCACCTGAACCAACCCTGAGCATCTCGGAGCGTAGCGAGTCTTACTTGTTCTGTGATTTAAACTGACCGAGCCTTAGGTACTTACCACACTATTCTGTCCTGACAGTTTCCCCCACCCGACCAACGAAGCGCGCTCGTTCAATATCACTTCTGGTTTGTCGTTTAAGCACACTGGTGCCGCTGTCACTGTATAACAAGAAAATGGCTCGACTGATTTGTAATTTCCTGGACAAGGTTTATATAAAAATAAAACATTTTCCAAGTCGAAAAAACTGATCCTATGAGTCGTTTACTGATAGTTTCTAGAAGAAGAAAGTGTCTGCAAAAATATTTACTTAGTGTATATAGTAAATATGCGCCTGACATAGGCAGACATCAAAACAAACCTGTCTTGCCCCCGTTTCGAAACCGTTCGATGGTAAAGACGACCGAAAAAGCCTTAGAAAAAAACACGTGACACTACGATTTTTTGCATTAGAGTCACTTGACTAACCGGCTGTCAATTCGTTGTTATAGTATTAACTGGATGGCAAAGAAAGTAAACTAACATGTAAGCTTGGCCAACCGATAACAATCAATAGTTCTGCTAAATACTAGAGTAATTCTGAGTTCTGAGTTTGAGGGTTCTGAGTCAGGGATCACGAAGTAAGGAACCCCATTCATTACAAGCTACCAGCTGAACCGGACCAAAGCTTAAATTAGGTAGCCTAATAACTCTTGTAAATCTTTTAATAACAACAGTCGGTCGCAACAATGACATTAACGAATTAAATATCCCATGCCCACAGCAATTTCATGCAACGTGATCCCGAGCATAAATTAAAATATCAATGCCACCAACAGCTTCAATTACATTCGATTATCATTTTGCCATCATCAGTGTCAGTCAAGGTCGCGTCGGAAGTCAGAAGTCAAGAGTGCCAGAATTTAAATGACATTTCCGTAATTTTGAGTAACGATGACCTAAACTTCCGGCTTTTTCGTTAACAGCCCGAGAGTGATTAGCATTAAATGAATAAGTTCTCAACAATATGATGATACGGAAACAAAGGTTGATTGTGTTTTTGTCAAAATTATTTCGACAAAGGTAACTCAATCTGTAAAGTATGAATTAAATGTAGGTACCTAAAGTCAGGCCTCTTTTTCTAAAAGAAAGTTTGATAAGTTTATTCGTTTTTTTCTTAGCATCTTTTCCCGTTTTGACGAGACTACCGCATTGGGAATAAGCGCCCATAGCTTCCCGCAGACTAGGTAATGAAACCGTTCAGGTATATCCAGTTTTATGTGAATGTATCTACAAGTTTCTTCACTATTCTTTTTTTGACACCAAGGCGGTTTTGATACGGTCAAAAATCTGTGCAAACCTTTTAGCAATGATAAAACGTACTTCATCATAAGCGTGTTAAATAAGTTTAATATCAAGTTTTTATTTTCCTTTTCCTACAGCATAATCATTACATACCTGAAAACTTAATGTCGTCCTTCAGCACAATCAGCGCTATGTCATGTCGGAATATCTTCTGTTCGTACCCTGGGTGCACCACCACAGTGGCAACTTTGATGGCTTGGGTCGGAGGCGCGCAGAAGTACTCGTTGCAATCTGGACTCTTGCCGGTGTCCCATTCCCCTACCACCACTGTTGATCTGAAGATTACAGAAGAATCTTCATACCATTGGGTAGTAGTCATTCTATAGGGAATGGTAAGATCATGGAGAGATAACTCGTGCCAATCCAGTGTGACAGTAGTAATCATGATCCTGTATGTATGAGATCTGCATGCTTGATCTTTAACTGAACCAAAACGATTTTCACCCGATTGTAACTGATGATGGAGTAAAAGGCGTTTAGTCATAAAGCTGTCTAATAGAAGGGCAAGATTATCAATAGTAAATTTCAAAGTTTACATTGTTTAGAAATTTACTGTTGAAGATAGACCTCTCGCATTGATTTTTAGTAGAAAATACCTTAACACTTAGCATCTGTGCAAAACAGTTTCGTCTGTCCTGTTCAACTGAATTGATAAAGTTTGTCATGGAATGGGGTGGTGGAACAGATTAACGGTGGTACAGAACTCGATTTAGTGCAACGTGAAATTGGCTTATATATTTATTACATACAATAGTAAATATGACTTACAGTTTATATCCTTCAGGTTTGGCGAGAGCACAGTGAGCTGCTGTCAACACCACTTTCTTCGATATGATTGAGCCGCTGCACGCAAACCTCACGTTGCCAGACTCTTTATCTAAAAACATAATACAGAATAAGTACTTACTTACCAAATGAAATAAGCTCAAAGTCGCTCAGCGTCATACGGAAAGAGCTGGGCGTTTCTTTGCGAGGAAGGATCCGAAATGAGGATAGGTATGCCTGAGAAAACCAGTCACCGACATAGCCGAATTAGCAATGGTAAGGCTATATCGCTTGCAATGCGGACAACTGTTGGGGTAGAAAGTTTGTCGTGTGGTGGCCAAGAACAGCAGCATGGGCAGCCCTTCCATCTAGAAGACTTGTTTGCAGAAAGCATATACAAAGGACCTGAAACCTTTGGCGTTCTATGAAAAAAACCTATATCTAGTAGTAGACTTCTAAAGGCATAAGATGGTAAAAAGAAGGTCTACTAAGGCTACTAATATCACAGTAGTGGCTACATCAAACATGCCTGCCCTGCTAGCACCTTAATATCTTCAAAAGAGACTAGAGATTATCTTACGCGTGAACCCTATCCTGGCCACCCAAGGGTGTGCTCCAAGCCCGTTATAGTTGACCCCTCTGACCATGCTCTGGCCACACTTCTCTGTGCCTTCCTGGTACACCTTGCCGCAGTCGCAAGAAGGGCAGCAGATGTAGTCCTCGCTGTTAGCGTGTCCGCATGTCAGCTCGTTTAGACGATGGAAGTATCTTAAAAACAAAGACAAATATGAAAAAATAAACGATAACGATCTGGATAAGTCCTTGGGTAGAAACTTTCAATTTCATCCATTCCAATTTGAAAATAGTCGTACATCGACACGAGTGTAAGCATCCCTTTACAAATAAACAGGTCGCCAACACGTCTGGTCTTAGGTACTGTAAAGTTTGTGGTTTTGCCCCAGAATGGTAATTAAGTTTAAGGACTAAGTTATTTTTGGTAATTACTGCAAAGTTTGTGGTTTTACCGCAAAATGGTAAATAAGTTTACCATTCTGGATGCTAAGTTATTTTTATGCTATCATTAAAATGTGTGCTTAAAAATAGATGAGCTACTAATATTACATAGGTACTTTTTATAACAATGGGAAAGGGATGATAGAGAAATAGTAAAACCTTTAAAAGTCAACAAAGATGGTCGAACGTAGGTACCCAACGTTTTTCTACTTACGCCAAACAGGCCAATTTGGGATCAACTAACTGCTGGTTTTAAAACAAAACGGACTTTGTTTTTCAATTAAAAAATCTCTTACTTATCTGACGAGAAGCACGAAAAGTCGAAGAGGTCTTCCAACATGGGACAGGAACTGATAGGCACGCAAGACGTATGAGGTGGACATGGTCCCTAAAAAAAGAGAGATAAAACATTTGAAAGGCGCCAAAAATAATAAACTTTGGTGGAAATTTTACTTACTTTAATATTATCTGAACTTTCGTTATTCAATTCATCTAAACTCACGCTTAACGTCATACCTGAAAGTGAAAAATGATTATGTTTAAGTAGCCATTAGAACTCATCGTTTGTCTTTGTTTCGAAGTAAATTTTGATCTATATTATAATGCAATAAAATATTATACACTGCGAAGTTATTCTATTTACGAGACCATCTACAAATAAAAGAATAGACCATAGAGTGGTGCCCCGTCATACCTCTCTGTAGATAAGGCAAGAAGAGTTCTTGCCCCATGTCGTGCAATAGCCCTAAAAACTATATATTTTGTACCACTAGAATAAGATTTCTTACAATTATTAGATTAGTGTCTCACTTCAAAATATTTCGTATGTTTGCATGAAAATCTGTCAAGCATTTAATTTATAAATATAAGTACAAACCCAGACTATCTTTAAGACTTATTGATTGAAGTTAAAGAAGAAATAGATGATCAAGAAAAAGATACTGCTTCAACAATTTGCATTTGGGCAATAACAACGTAGGTATATATAGTACACAAAATAAAACCTAACTACTACATATTGAATCTGATAAAACGATGCTTCAAAATGACCTTGACAAATCACAATCATTATGGTTCAGACCACATAATCGAGGCTACAGCATTGTGTCACTTGCAATTATTGGAACGTGATGCATTTCTGTCCCCCTGTTACACTGGACAGCTCATGTTGTTAAATACATGAACTAATTTTATGTCTACCATTATGTCATGGCTAATAGGGGTCATGCATGAGGAAAAAATAATGGATAGGCAATCTACCTGATAGAAGTTCGCAGTATGTGGGCTGAAATCATTGACTTATACTGGATGACTTTTTTTAACGTCAAGAAAATAAACGTGTGAGATAGGTAAACGATATAGGTGATGATAACATGATAATTAAAAAAAATATATTTTTTATTTTTATCAACTATTTATCCCCATAACCATCAAATTCTTAGTTAATTTTGACTAACTGAACATTAAAAAAAGAATATTGGTAAAATAATAATAAAAATATGAAACCGACCAAAACTTAAACGCATATTCACTGATGTATTCTATGTTTATGAATTTTTTTGGACATTCCAAAATTTATAAAATCAGTTGTATTGTATAAACACACTCACATAATATCACATAGTTTTAGGTACAGAATACACAGTTATTTTTTCCGGACGGTAAAAAAAGTCATCCAGTATATGCTGAAATGATACAATAATTACTTAAGCTTGAAATCTAGCCCGACATAAACTTACCTACTTAGTAAACCTCTCAGCATCAAAACGAGAACGATATAAGAACTGTATTATTACGCGGACTCATGCAACCGCTCGTTCGCCAGTCTCGCCACTTAATAATCTTTGGTCAATATAACAATCAAATACCTAGGGGCTGCCCTCAGTAGGCAAGGAGGAAGTTGATCCTTAAAAACTAGACAAAGTATAACTTTTAATCGCAAACAATTTATTAAATGTTGGGGGGTAGAATTTGCACCACGGAGACTCAGACGCATGGAGATAGGAGACTAGTAATTCAAAAAAATATTATTGTACTACGAGGTGCCTTCATACGATATTTTCCAGAGGCATCTCCCAGTCCCACTACACCAAGAAACTAATCAGGAATAAAACCCGGCACCCTATGCGTTTAAGACCAAAGATGCTAGCTACAAAGCTACTAAGGCCAATCGGGTTGTCAGATAGGTAGTTTATTTCTAAATTTTTTGTGGTCTATATTAAAAACTAGGGTGTTTAAATAAGTAAGTGGCAACTATTTTAGTAACTCAAGAAATCAATAAGCTTTTTTGATAAAAAGTCCCAACATTACCATGAGAAGGTACAGCTATGTAAGCAAAAGGTTTTAGAAAAGTTTTAATAAAAAAGATAATGAGTTTAATTTCATTGAGTCCTTGAGTACAACCCTGTGCAATAAAGTTTTAAAAAAATAAATTATTTTAATATTTAAAATTTCAAACAATTATCTTTATCATTTTTCAACATGGTTTTTATTTACTTGTAGCTTCAACAAGAACTTCAAATTACCACTAAAGACGAGGTAGGTATTTCTTAGAAGTAACTAAGTAGTATAGTTTTTAAACATATTAACCTTGGAAAACTTAAAAACAAAAAATCATAAGAAAATAAGTAGTATTAATGTGAATTCAAAGAATCCAAAAAACTTACTCCCAAATTGTGCATTAACAGTCCACTCAACACACAAATACAGAAGCACAAAAACTCTTGCGCACGTCATATTTTCGACCTTATCACACTGAATTTAAAGCACTATGTCGGCTTTGCCATCCTAAGCTGTGGTTACAGTGAACTTAATTAAATGTTAAAATCGGTTGGATGCTGCTTCGAGCCGGGCAACAACAAAAATGATACGGTACATGGCGCACGATTTGATCGCTTATACGCAGGGGAGATCAACATTCCGAAGCAGTTTTTTTGGCTTAACTTATCTAATAATATGGGCTAATTTGAGTCAGACCAAAAAAGGACAAAACCAAAAACGGCACCAAAAATCTATGAGTACCAACTACTATTATAGAGCACAACCTAGAGTCTACAGATATAAACGTTGTAGGTACAAATAAGTAGCCAGTTAATAAAAACATATTATTTAGCATCGTGTAATAAACATGCTAGACATTGACTCATAATTTATAGCTCTGGCCAGTTAAACAGTTTTTCAAAATGACGTGGGAACAGAAAAAGCTTTCCAAAAAGACGAGGGAAAAAGGAAAAGGTGACATTTAATGTCATAGAAATGTCATGAATACAATATTAGAATAATTCATTATGCGAGATGTCTAGTTAAAAAAATTAGATTAAATAAATACGAGTAAGTTTGGACAAAAATAACATATTTTGTTTTTTTGATCCCATTTTAACATAATATAAAAAAACTGATTCATAATTTTGATACCAAAAAGCAAAAAGTCTAGCTGAAGTTCCTAAGTAAAATATTGAAAAAGGTATTTTAAGTCTTACAAATTGTTTCCAACACCTGCACCGGTGAATCACCGCAGTCACGATTGGTGCAAGAGTTTATTACAGATTCACCATAATTAATTTATTGGATAATAATAATGTTAAGCGTGCAACCATATTTTTACAGCGATACCTTCGTTCTAATAAGAATGTCTGTGAACTTTAAACTTACGACATACTCTTATGTGCATCAGAGTAATTACTCAGTTGCAAGCTTATTAGATGATTAAAAATAAAGCATGAGAATCCTATTGTTAAACTAGATTAATGATAAAAAAAACAAAGAAATTGCTGTTTCTGGGAATACATAACGTAAATCTAAGGAACACAAAACCACTGCCTACCTACATATATCCTTAAACTTGTAACTTTCCCAACACATAATTATTATTGATAAGAACCCTAAATCGAAATCTTACTATATAAAACAAAGTCGTGTTTGTTACAACACTTATAACTCGACAACGGCTGGACCGATTTTTATGGTTTATAATTTGTTGGATTTGTCCCCCGTTCCGAATAGCAGAATAAATAATAAACAAACGAACGAAAAAAAATTACTGTCAGGCGGTACAAAATTCGCCGGGTCAGCTAGTTAACAAATAAATTAAGTAGTTACCTTTATTAATTTGACGTATAAGTAGCATTAGATTTTCTTTCTTCGATGTTCAAAGTTCTAAGTTGTATCTTTTCATAAAAAAGAAAAGAAGTGTAACCAGTACTAGTCTAGACATCTCTTACATCCATTTATAAAGATCGAACCTCGATGATCAGGTAGGCATTTGTTTTATTCCTAGAATCTGCATCAATTTGTGGAGCGAGATGCCGTCTACTCGGCCGAACCCAAAGTACGTGTACCACGGCTGATTTAAATAGGTTTTTTCACACGATTCCTTTGTTAAGTTTTTGCGGTTTCTGATGTCATTCACATCAACTTTGTTTAGGCCAATAAACTACCTAAGTAGCTCTAGTCTATGAACCTTCCTTAACATTGAAAATTCCAACAAATTTCTGTGCTGAATTTCTGTCCTGCATGCGCAACACGAAAAAATTTTGTCGTGGCATTTTATCGACTTTTGACGTAAATATGTCGTTTTGTCTTCGACAATAACAAAGAAAAAACCAAAATATCATAGCAATGCCGTATTGTAACGTAAAAATAAGTGGCTACGAAGAACGGGAGACCCTGAAAATATTAAGAAAAAGGATTCGAGACGTCTGTGATCCGTTAGTTTTGGGGAAAACGACAAAATTATCTTCGAAGACAAAATTTGTCTCGTCTATCGATAAAATAACCGATGCGCACATGCTAGCCCTGCTGAAGTACATAGTCCTGAACCCAACGGATATAAGGGTCAAAAGCCAGACACATTCCTGAAGGGCATGCAAAAGATTTCTCGTGACTTATTTTCAGAAATAAAACATCATTAATATAATCAAATGCATTGCATTAGATACATTAAAGTGCATTGACATGGTACACTACGGCTTTCTTTTGCATTTAAGTAGTTAATAAATAAATCTTTTATCTTCAAAAATTACAGAGTAGTTATTATATTAACACTGACTCCCACAATAGGATTCCCTGTGTTGTGGGATTCGGTCTCTTTCGCCAAATTATTACTTATATTGTTAATACTAAAAAAAAAGAAACAAGCAAAAAATAAAAAAAAGTGTGTGTGTGTGACATAATTAGAGTTGGAACTCTAATTATGTCACATTTTGATATCATCATTAATTTGCTTATTATGTACCTAGTTGCAGTGAGTTTTACATAATGGTGCCATTGTACCTCAGCACGTTTAGCTTTACCATTTTACACAAAGCTTTAATGACGCCTAAAAAACTAGTCCTAATTAGGCATAAAACACCTACAAATTATAAAAAACTTGACATAAAATAGGTACTTTGTTGCTGCTTTCAAAACTTTCCTATTTGTTGCTCTTTCCTATTCACTATTCATCACCCAATGAGGTAAAGACTTGTTGATGCAAACGACCATATAATCATAATTGAATGTCCTAACAATAGTGGCAAAATAGGTTGTCTAAATTCTGCACTGTGTAATCAAATTTGTAATCACAATAAAAGTCAATATAGTAGGGTCTGGTAGTCGCGCTATTCTCTATACTCGCATTCAACATGATCATTAATTTCAGCTAGGACGTCCACAGCTGAACATTTTCCTCCTTCACCAAGTTCCAGATTGGCCGCTTGGCGCATCCCATCTTGGATTTCTAGACTGCAAGAATGGAAGTAGAGGACGCTTTTTTTAGAGTAAAAGATGTGAAAATGTAATGATTAATGCATTAGGAAGATACTTACATAGAGAAAAAATTCATAGAGAAAAAATTATACTACGTAAAAGTAAAAATACTTATAAAAAACGCTTCCCAGTGACGATGACATAATGAAGGATTTGAATACAGAATAAACTTTTTCTTAGATTTATTTATATTTACCATCATTCACATCTACTGCCACGGTTTACCAAGCCTGAGTTCATCAAAAAACGTCGCCGGCGATACTTGTGAATGGATGACAGGTCGCCGGACGGCCCGGAAGGTCCAATATTGCTCGTCAGGTTTTAAAATGGGGTAGGTAATTATTATCCTCATCACCATTTATTCTATGCAGGACTAACTATCCACATGCAGTCACATCCAATATCTCCTCTGGTATTTAGATTAGGACTCAGGTAATTAGGACAGGAGCGAGCATTGGTGGCTCACTCAGTCTTTTCCAATAGCTAGCAACATTTATTTAAAGACAAAAAAGACAGACATTTTTTTCCACCTTCATGAATTTAAATGGACCTAGTAGCAGGCAGGCCTGAGCCTACTCAATCTGTATTAAAGTGTAATTGAGTTCTACTACCCCATTATCAGATTAGGAAGCAATATTTCATGGGAAACAATGGCCGTCACGGTGAATGCTGGGCAGCAGCCTGTGACATGGGATTGTTATAGTTTACTAATTACATGTCATAAAGCTTTGTAGTTTTTGGGAAATTTCGAAATTATTTATAATTTCACTTAGCCAAAAAGCTAAAATGGAGTATTGTTATATGGATTTATTAACTTTCCTATTGTTACTGTTTAAAACATCTTCTACCAATGAAAGATTGTCCGGTAAATAACATAATTAATTAGTTTTTTTTTTTATAAATATAGGACAACATCACATATACATTGCTCTGATCCTAAGGTAAGTAGCTAAAGCACGTATTACAGGAACTAGAAATAACGACGGTACCACAACACCCAGATTCGAGCCAATATAGAAAAGTTATTTTTCTACATTGGCCCGACCGGGAATCGAACCCGGGACCTCAGAGATGGTGACGCCAGTGACGCCAAGTTCGAGTTCGATTCTCGGCTACGGAGGTCGTCAATATTTAGTATATTATCCAATGTAATGAAACCTTATTCAAAATCTATTTTTCTTATTGCAAGCCTTTGACATCATCAAACCAGAATTTCAAAAGAAACAAAAACTATGTCATTTTAAACCATTGTCATCAAAATCATTCAATCATGACAAAATCTGTAGCAAATACCAAATTAGCATTCCAGTGACCAATAAAACCCAAAAACTATGATGAAGCCGGCAAAATTAGTTGACCAGACTGCAAAACAACTACCATAATGGTAATACAGATCAAATACCAGAACATAGCAGATAAATATCTTAACAAGATGTATGCATCAGAGGGGACGTTCAAATTGGCGAGCAGTGCTTCAGATCAAAACGTGTACTTCACCTATGTCTGCCTGGTGAACGATCTCAACCCTAACAACCGTTCGAACCACCGGCCTTCCTACCGATACAATGATGGAAACATTGAAGAAGTGAGTATTTTATCATCATCATCATTCATCATTTCAGCCATAGGACGTCCACTGCTGAACATAGATAGGCATCCCCCGTGGACTTCCAGATCGGCCGATGAGGCAGAAAGGTCCGCCGATTTCTCTCTTTTGCCCTGATCCCGGACAATTGTGCTATTGCCGGTCATTACCGCCCAAGAGGCGAGAGGTTTTTGGCCTATAAATCAAATAATATTAAAATAATATAGTATTAAGACTTATATCCTTTCATCATTTCTACGAGGTGGGTCAGTGGTGCATGGATTTTCTCTCAACATTCTACCTGGACTGGGAATTTAGTAAAATCATTATAAGTATACAAATCTCGTATCACGGTGTTTGTGGTCGCACTCCTCCGAAACGGCACTAACAATTTTTATGAATATTTGTATGCATATTTATTTAGTGGTTATGAGAATAGGCCGTAAAAGTAGGTATATTTCGTACCACTAGGAGATCAGGCGAACGAAGTCGCAGGCAACAGCTAGTATTATAATATATGTATATTAATAAGAGTGCCTAAATTATCTCTCTTCATTAGAAATAATTAGTATTTTTTAGAATGTTTATGTTTTTGCTAAAGTATTATAATTTAAACTTCAGGTTGAACAAGAAGACGCGCCTATCAGAGTTGAGCGTTCAAAAGCTCTTCACGAACTAGTGGAAAGCCATCAAAATGATTTAGGAGAAAGCGAATTTGATGAAAACGATGAAAAAGCTAATGTACGATACTATTTAATTTCATTAGAAACATTATAACATTTTAAACGTATTGAAAGATTTGAGCAAATATTTTTATTCTCATCATCATCATCATCATTTCAGTCACAGGACGTCCACTGCTGAAGAAAGGCCTCCCCCGTGACTTCCAGATTTGCCGGTTGGAAGCGGCCTGCATCCAGCGGCTTCCTGCAATCTTTACCAGGTCGTCTGTCCTCCTTGTGGGTTAACGTCCCATTTGAATATATTTATTCATCATTCATTATTAAAAAAAAACATTTCTAGATCTGGAATTGCAACAAAAATTTACTGTTTTAATACTTTTAATAATTTACAATAGGCCACAACATCTTTTGAGGAAAGCGAGGGATCGGAAGTGGAAGACACTATTAACTTTGAAACTGCAAATCCAAACGTCCTTAAACTGACAAAAATGAAATGGCTGACAGAAGAACAAGAAGGCTCTCCTAATTCTAGGTGAGTAGATCTAATGAACGAGTAGTAGATGTGTTGAGAAGAAAAAACAAGTCAAAATGCGTGATGTCGTTGCAGAAATAAAAACGCACTTACTGGTGCGAAGTTAGAGGGTAAGAGGAGACGTCATACTTGATACTTCTGAAGATAATTTTTAAGGTAATGCCACATAACCAAACATTAACGATATTTTTTCATTCCTAAGCCTCGGATCCAATGGATTCGACTGACCGGTCAGTCCTGAATCTTATGCCTAAGCAGATAAGGTTGTAAGTGGCTTGTAATAATACCTGGATTGACCTGTCACTCGGACTCTACCACTATCACGGTTGGTGGAAGACAGAGTGCATAATTTATGCTCAGGGGTGCCATTTATTTTATGAATATAAAACAAATGTAACCAACAGACAGAAAAAAATCAGGAAAACACAAAATGAAGTTGGCTAAAACTTTAAATAATAGAATCTTATTTTCAGCTCCCCATCAATCTCTCCCAACATGTCTATGACAAGTACCTGCAGCAGGGAATCTGATGACCACCTCTCTCATACCAGTATTGGTGACAAGTACCTTTCTACCATACTCCGATTGGACAGAGAGCACAATATGTTTGGCTTGTCCAACATAGCAATTGTCGGGTCTAGACCTTCTAGAAAGATGAAGAAGGATGGAGATAAGCCGGTGTTCCCACAGACTCAGATCGTTCATGTCTGCTGTGCGAGCAACTGCTGCAAACATAGGGTGAGAAAAAAAAAACTTTTCGCTTCGCTTTGAGCGCTGGGGCAAAGAGTGGGGATCGCTTTGCGCATCTTACAAGACCATCGTCGTATCAGAGACGCGTGTACGCGAAGCTAACAACTAATCACGGCAGGCGGTGCAGGCGCGTCACACGACTCGACGACGAATCACGTAACCGTAAATAATAGTCTTCTGCGCAACTTTTCCCCAGCGCTCAATATCTGAGCCGCTAGTTGCACGCGTAGTCCAGTACCTACAAAGGACATCAAGAGATATATAAAACGTCTTTCATACTAAAATGTTTTTGTAGATACCGATACATCGTACATCGATATGACGCCTGCTGTCAGCAGTTAGCAGTCATATTTAAAAAAACCTGATAGAGGTGCTTTACGATGTTTTTTTTTCTTTTTCAGAGCAAAACTGATTTACCCTCTTCTCTCAAGGTAAGTATAGAGCCATTTACTATAAAATTTTAACTCATAAGGTTGAGCGAACGAACAGCGGCGTTTGTCACCTAACTGTGATAATCACTGCCAAAATGCTGCCTTCCTACAGCTACAAACACTTCAAACAGATCAAAAAGAAATTTTTGTTTTGTTTGCTTGAGGCCTTAACATGAGTGAAATGTCTAAAATCTCTGATTATAAAAAAGTGAAAATGTGTCTTCTACTTATTTTCTCCTTTCTCAATCAACTTTCTCTCAAACGTCACAAGCTATTTTGTTAACAAAAAACAAGGTTATAGAATTATTTATACATGTTTTGAATTAAGAGTTAATATTTGATGACGCTTTTTATTAAGTAGCATTATTTACTTGAAAACATGTTTTTTTTTCGTTTTTTAGAGATCATCCGCGTGCGCGCTTTTGTATGGCTGCGCCGCGTCAAGGTCATCCAAGCGTGATAAGGCCTCAATGTAATGAATGTTTCAGTGCGGAGGCTGCCAGAGCTGCTGCAGCGCGGATCCTTTCTGTCCAACTTGTGGGCCAAGTAATCCACCTTGTGTAAGTTGAATTTTAACTAAAAAATAATGTTACCTGTATTATTTGTCTATTTACTTTTCAACTATGTCTATTTTATTGCAGAAAGATCCATCACCGTGCCCTCCGTTGGTTAGTCAAATTTTATTATCAACATCAGCCTTTGAAAGTGCAATGGACGTAGGACGTAGGCCGCCCTTATCAAAAATCGAGCAGCTATTGGCCATTTGCATTCAGACGCTGCCGTGTGGTGCCGGTACTTTAAAAGTTTTGCACCACCCCTTTTCTTCCTATGGGTGTCGTAAGAGGTGACTACAGGAGAACCGCCATAAGAAGACGGGCAGCAGCGTCTCCACTCCACCATTGGCCAAACGGCAAATATGGCAAAATCCTCCTTTTGGAGAGGCCTGTGTCCAGCAGTGGACTGTTATAGGCTGGTGATGTGATTCAGAGGCTTCCCGCAACCTTGACTGGCTTGTCAGTCCACTAGGCAGTCGCCCCACTGCTTCAACCTAAATAGAACAGCTTAAAATGCGATCAATAATAAAATCAAAAATTAAACAGGGTATTTTTATAAATTTACTGCTTATTTGTCGCAATATTTTTAAATTTTATTAAACTCTGTTTATCGAGTGTCGTAATTCGGCACACCCTGTAAATCAAACGCTATTTAATTGTACCTAAAACGAAATATTTAACATATTTTTTCCAGTGTTCATCATGCCCAAAAGGAAGTTGTACGTGTAAGGTAATTAAATTTGCATAACAATTAGTTTATAATTAGTACCCACGTATTGCTATTATTTGGAGTGGTTAGCAGGTTCAAGAGTTCACGCACTGTGGATGATACTAACAGTCCCGTAGATAATACTAATACTTCAACATTTGAGCCACAGGACGTCCACTGCTGAACATAGGCCTACCCCAGTGACTTCCAGATTGGCCGGTGTGAAGCGGCCTGCATCCAGCGGCTTCCTCCAACCTTATTATACTCATACTTACTTAATAATATGAATCGATTACATCTAGCTAGCACCTAGATATCTTGTCTTTTGACAATGGCAAACAAGTAACATTTGCAGCAGAAGTATGAAATAAATAATGGAATAATTGTAGTTCCCGTGAAATAATATAGGACTTTGAAATGTAATCGTTAATTGTGACAGTTGTGGGTTAAGGGTAAGTTAAGCTACAATGTATTGAAGATAATAAAAGTGTGTTAAAAGAACCTTCCTCGTACATGGAATAATTGGTACATCCTTTCTTAAATTCTCGCTTTTCATCACATTTATTGAAACTAACCTATCTATTTCAGCTGCCTTCTCCACCTTCAAAATGCTTTGTAGACTGCTCCAAAAGCTTCGGGATGAAGGTAATTAATTAAAATTATTTGTTTTGAGTAAACTAATCAGTAAATAAAATTGCAGAAATTATGAGAAAACTAATAATTTCTGCAATTTTATTCAGCTAATTGAAACTACTAGCGGTGCCTGCAACTTTGTTTGCGTGGACTACAGGATTTTTGGTATGACATGTTTGGTTTAAATAAAGAAGTATATACATTAGACCTGGATAAAGAGTATCCTACGGGTTAATCCAGATAATATCCTTATTATTTTGGAAATTTTTATCTAAATCAGCTTGGCCGTTAACGCGTTATTGAGTCGCAAACATCCAAAAATCAAAAGCAAAAATCCTTACAAACTTTTACTTTTAAAAGTGGGATTACGTCAAGATGGGTATCATACTTTAAGTTGTGAGAAGTAGAATCACTCGCTAGTAGAAACTAAGTAAAGTACTAGGACCTAGCACGCAACACATTTTAATAAATAAATGAACTAATAAAACTTTGATAATAAAACGTTATATATATTGAATTGAAATACTGACTGAGATTGGGCGTGTTTGTTTTTTTTAGGTAACTGTACATCGCCAACCGAAACAAGAACCAATAGAAATAGAGCTCACTCCACGATCCAGCTGCGTACTTCATAAGGTTTGTTTCTTTTCATCATCATCATCATTTCAGCCACGTCCATTGCTAAACTCCTTGCTCCCCCAGTGACTTCCTGATTGGCCGGTTGGAAGCGCCCTGTCCAGCGGCTCCATGCAAACGTTACCTTTTGTTTCTTTTGGTAAAAATAAATATAGGGCTACAATGGAAGCCTGAAAGGTGGTGACAAATTTTTAGGCGCAACTCAGAATTAACCATGTTCCAATTTGGCACCACCTTGCATGTTGTAACCTCATATAAAGCCTTCCTTACTACGAGCTCATGATAAACGGTGTTTTTTACTCAGATTCTAGAGTTATATTCGAAACCCTTTCTCCAGCCTTTCGCAGCCCGCTCCTGCCACCACCTCCCGCGCTGCGTGCCCCCCTCGTCTTGTTTCCCATACCTGATGCCGTGCTTCTGGCCTTCCCGGCCTAGTGCACCCTGCAGCGTACCAGCCCGCTGCTTCCACAACCCACCTTGTCTGGCGCCCAGGAAACGGCAACCACCAGGACAGAAGATGCCCCTTGCATGTCCCCCTGTGAGTAAATTTCTTTTTTGATACTTCTACTATAGGCTAGTTGACACCACCAATCAATTGACATACTTTTTATCTGCTGTCAAAACGCACCCTTGACTTATAATTTGTATGGTGATATCAAGCTTAGATGTTATAGTTTACCGGACTCAACTGCCTAACTTTTTATTGGTTTTCACAATTAATCAATGATGTCTTAGAATTATTAATGATTGGTAATTGGTACACTACCCTATTCATGTTGTATGGCACTCAAAGCGCAGAGGCCACCAGAACTGTCTGAAGACTCAAACGAGAACATTCGTCAAATTTCCACAATTCACTGTGTATGGCAGTCAAAACAAAAAAAAAACAACTGTTTGAAGACTCTTAATATAATGCTGTGTCTTGCTGTGAGTATGATCTTACCTTCTACTGATGATACCACAAACTCACGTTTTATGGCACCCAGAATGAAGAGAATAGAATATGCCACGGCCTGTAAGTAAATCCATCGATGCCTATATTATTGACACTGTTTTATAGGTACAGAGTACACAAAATCATATCAATGCTCTAGCTAGACAGTATTACTTACTCGTATAGAATAACCAGACTAACGCACCACCTCGATGACAATGTTTTGCAGAGTTTAAAGAGTAGGAAAGTAATGTTCTTTTGTATACAGAACAGAACCCAGAGGAAAAGATCACGAGTCCGGTTTGCTGTGTAGGTAGAATTTTCAATGATTCCTGTATGTAAGCAGGAAGCCGCCAACACAGCTTGCAGATACCCATGCCTTCTTGTAAATACAACAAAATTGGTAATACGTATTGCTCCATAATGACCTCAAATTCTTAGTATTATTTTTAAAAGTTTTTTAGGTACCTAGTCCGAAAAAAGTTCAGACTTTAAAGAACTTTGATAGGGCATTGACACGATAATGTCGCACAATTAGTCTCGGTATAACACGATCTGTGACGAGGTGTTATTGAAATGAGATGAGATGACACGGTTATTATTAGTCTTAGTCAAATGCTATCAATTTGACTAAGGGCCTGTTTCACAATCAAAAAGTAAGCACTACTCAACATATAAAGAACACATTTTGTATGAGCCGATGAACCGAGAGTTACTTCATCACCTGCCTATATTAGTCCACTGCTGGACATAGGCCTCTCCAAAAGGAGGATTTTGCCATAATCGCCACGCTTGGCAGGCGGGTTGGCGACCGCAGTTTGGCCAATGGTGGAAAGGAGACGCTGCTGCCCGTCTTCTTGTGGCGGTTCTCCTGTAGTCGCCTCTTACGACACCCATAGGAAGAGAAGGGGTGGTGCTATTCTTTTAACGTGCCGTCACCACACGACACTTAGCGATTGTGAAACAAACAGGCCCTAAGACTAATAAACGTTTAAGTACGGAACAATAAAATATGTAACATTTGGTCTTATTATATTAACCCATTCTGCTAAATGTCGTATTTCAATTTGGAAAACCAAACAGTTTCACAACTTGCACTTACTAATAGCATTAGATAAGAGATTGAATTATTGTGCCACCAGCACTGTTCACTGCTTTGCATTGTCATCACATCATCACATCACATCACCAGCCTATATCAGTCCACTGCAGGACACAGGCCTCTCCAAAAGGAGGATTTTGCCATAATCGCCACGCTTGGCAGGCGGGTTGGCGATCGCAGTTTGGCCAATGGTGGAAAGGAGGGTGCATTGTAATGTAATGAAAATATTGTTTACAAAATATATATAATTTAAATGGGCCCCTTTTCAATTATTCAAATTTAAAAATATTATGTCCATATTTAGGGTTTAAATGGTAGTGCGCTCAATGTCGGAAATGTATAAAACCTATTATTTTTTCAGGGAAAGTGCCAAACTGCAAACTCTAAAACTAAATGTCCTAACCAGTGGTGCCCTGGGGTAATTACCATTTTATTTCTTACTTATCTAAGTAAGTTTCTGAAGTATATTTTATTTATTTTTAATAACTATTGTTTCAATTTACAGAAAAGTACTCAATTAAAAGCAGCTTTAGCTAAACGATTCGGTCAGAAATAATATTGAGATGGTGAATCCGGAGGAAAAGGTTTTAAAAGAAGCTGTAAATTGTGCAAAAGTGAGTAACTTTTCTTTGCTATAGGTATTTTTTAACGTACAATCAACAGCACGTCGACCTACCCCAAAAGTAAAAAATTGTCCAATAGATTTTCAACTTTAAGCCTGACTGACATATAGAGTTCATTTTCAAATGAGAAATTTTGACATTTTGTGGTAGGTCGACGTGCTATTGTCCGTACATATTTATTAGGGTTCTGTACCTACTACTAAATAACTAAATCAAAACGATATAGGAAAATTACTTAAGAAACAATGATCTTCGATTATTTGTTTCTAAAAACTTGTTTTGTCGGTAAATGTAGTTTAAATCATTCGACAAACACTTAACTCCACTTTATTTACGTATTTTACAGGCAGATGAAAAAGAGTCGCATAGCTTCGTCGATGAAAAGAAGAAGAAGAAATTTCGAGTAAATACTATTTTAAGACATACACTATAATGTTAAAACAAATTTTCATACAACTGGCAACCCAAGCGGTGGAAAGTCAGCCTTATGGCTCTAACACATAACACGATACGACTATATGCCGTGTAGGTTTCCACGAAACAACGTTTATATGTAGAGCCTTAGATAAGACTCACGAAAAAGCAATGACATGACTTCTCACCCTGTGTTGCTGAGACAAAAAGGAAAGCCTGTTAACTTTTTGTCAGCAATACGCAGCAAAAAGCTGCAGTGGATTCAAAGCTTAGAACTCCTAAAACAGCACTTATTATACTAGAACTCAGTATTCATTTGAAACTAAAATTGTGACGATGGACACTCCCGTGTCCATCGTCACAATTTTCGGGAGACTAGGACAATGTGTGCTAATCTAGGTGTGCTGAGTGAGGTGCCCATGTGCCAGCATAAAAATCGTAGGAACAAATGCTTAAGGTAGATACCACTTCAAAAAACAGGGATTTATATTCCTTACATTAAGACCCTAAAATGTAGTGTAAATTATAAATAATAACTTGCGTAAATTCAGTTGTTTTCCAGAATCAAGCAGTGCAATGCGAATGCGATCTACCTGCCTGCGCCAGCTGCTTCGTAGTAAGGCCGAAGGTAACACAAATACATACACAATACATTTTCACGTCCGTCTGACTTTTGCATGCATTTATACTTGTATTAAGTAATCCGTGGAAATCTGTAATTAGCCGTACTTAATTGTTAAGAACTTTCAAAGTAATTTTCTTCTGTATCGCCGTTGATTTGATTTCCCAAATAAAATAAAAATAAAATAAAATACAAAGATCAGCTTAATTAATGTAAATACTGTACCCGGCACCGATTGAGTGCTGGAGCAAAGAGTGGGGATCCCTTTGTGCATCTTACGAAAAGATCATCGTATTAGAGACGCGTGTGTGCCGAGCTAACAACCAATCCCGGCCGGTGGTGCAGGCGCGGCATACGACTAGCCAATCACGTAAACGTAATAATGGTCATAATAATGGTCTTTTGCGCATCTTTCGACCAGCGCTCAAAATTTGTGCCGCTAGTTTTAGCGCTGTAAGTAATTAAATCGCGCAAGCGTAGTTTCGCTACCCCTTACTTCTATGTTTCTTCTTTCTTTGTCTGTTCTCTTCTACTTAAAGGTTTTCCGGAAGAGATCACTATTAGCGATAGTAAGATCTCTTAATTGTACGTATTTCTTTTTAAATAAAATATGTTTAATTTACTTTGTTTTAGGTGCGAAAGAGCATTTATCTATCCATGCCTTAAAAACAAATAATTGGTCTTAGTCATTGTTGGTCCTAATGGACTGATATTTTAAGTTATTTTTTTCAGATTTCAAAATCGACAAGCGTTTCGGGATTAACGGAATGATGATGCGTGACGTGGATCAGATTAAAATATGGCCCCGCGTCATGCGGGAGGTTTTGAAGGTAAACACTGTCCGGCTGTCAACAGCTTACCTCGAAATGTCAGATTTTCTCGACCAATTTTTAAATCAAAGGTTGGCTGGTAGAGAATACTTTTGGTAACTTGCATCGACATACCTGTTTATACCTGACAACCGAGTAGTTTGTCCAGATAATAGGCAATTAGTTTGATACTTTGTCAGGGTAAAATTTTTCTTATTATCTTGATGTTGCAACATTTTTTTTTTAATAGTCTGTCCAGGATATTTTAGGCAACCCATTCGAACAAATAATAATGTACTAAATTTGTTATAAAATATGTTTCGTTCTTTTATCAGCTGGGTGAAGGTTGTTTTAGGTTTGGATCTTCTACTATATATACTGAAAAAGATGTATATATTTTAATAAGAATTTACTAATGTAAATTTTCTTCTTTTTTTTCAGTTTTCGAAGTATTTTCCATATCTCAGCACGCCAACTGTTATAAATAAATAATATCGATATAATTGTTTTATAAAATACACGAAATCATAATGTTCTAATAAATTATTATTACAACTGATGTTTTTTTTAAATTAAAATACCTTTTTGGTATAAAAAAGGGGTTCCAAAATTGGCACGAATACCTTTCGGTATATAAAGAGTTTCCCAAAATTAGCACGTCCCACTGACACCGGTGGTATTCGAGCCTAAGATGCATCGAACAAGCCCATGTACAATTCTTCCTTGTCGGTATCACTCTTGACAGTGGTCGTGGTCATCATTTCAGGTGTTGGTGGCAAGCCTCACAACATGCCGCCACTCCTCTCTGATGGCTGCCTTCCTCGTGCATTCATGCAGTGATGATGAGCTATGTCCAATAGGGTGGGTCACTCATGTATGAAAAAAAAATTTTGTGATTGCATTCTAATAGTGATATTTAGCTGTCTTGTGAGTAAACAAGTAATGCTACGTAAAATAAAATCAAATTGAGTTGTATCTTTAGCCCGCGCATGCGGTTCAAAGTTGATAAACATTTGTATAAAACAAGGTAAAATCAAATTCAATTATTTAATTAAATTTCTAAAATTTTCAGTATAAAATCAATGTTTATGGAAGTTAAGAGCAGAAAAATAAATAAAAACTAAAATTTAGACAGCTTTAAAATCAATTTACTTAGGAAAAACAGAAAAAAAAACGTTACTTTTTGGTCAAACAATCTTGTTTGCTTTCAAATCTAGGCATTATTTTTTTGAGACGTCAGCTTTGCTTGCAATAAGCCTTCTTTTGATTTTTATTAAAACCGACAACCTGTGTATGCATAGTAATTTAAAATATTAAAATCATGTTGTTATTTCCGCAAGATTTCATGACATAATTTCTTCATTCGTGATTTTAAGAAGCATACGTGGTTCAAAACTTTTTGTAACAACATTATGTGACTAATTTTAGATACATTGGTACGCACCTTCAATAAATAGACCTGGGCGGTAACCACGAACTCTTAAAACAATCTCAAATCTGTCAAACATTATCATTTCTGTCAAATTTTGTATGAAATGACGTACCAAAATTGACAGATTTGACAACTTTGAGATTGTTTTAAGAGTTCATGGTTATGGCCCTGGCACATGAAACACACAAGGTTGTCTTCCTATATGGAGCACATTTCATACTTTCGGTATTCTACGTGCAGCAAGTCCCTTACCGTTTGTTATTCATTTAAATAACATCGGCAGATGTCATTTCTGAATAGCTAAATAGGTAATAATGACGTCGAATTAAGGTATTTACTAATTGCTTAAGGTTTTCTGGCAAATATCAAGAGATTTGGATCAATTCCAATAAATTTTTGCACCCATTTGTATGTTTCATGTATCTTTCTTTCAAACCAAACTAGGGCGTAAGCTTTGACACAAAATTCGGCTAAAACTCATAAATTGTCTAAATGAATTGAGGAAGAATCACGAAGACTCAATATTCTATCAAATATATAATTATGTTCTTATTTTTTTTATCTACGGAAATTTTTATTACACTTATAAGCTTCTATGATTTGTAATTGTTTTCGGTTGCGACACAGTACAAAGTGATGCTTTTCTCCAAATTGTTTTAAGTTCGGAAATATCTAAAAAGGTAGTTCTCCATTTGTATTCTTTCTATTTTTTCGTTGTAGCCTATTCCATTCTAATATTTTCATTCTTTAGTAACTTATTGCCCTTGTGAATTAAAAAAATTTGAAAATGGGAAATTAATAAGTTTGTCTCCTTTTTTTGCCTATTCAAAACAACGAATCAAATGTTTTATACGCGGCCAATTTAAATCAATTTTACGTTTATCAATAACACTCTTTTTCTTGCACAAAAGTAAATCCAAAATAAGAAATTAAATCAGCGCTGAAGTAAGCCTACGACCACTTATTAATACACCCTCTATAAGTATGTAACAAAGCTAACCTAGGCTAGTAATCACTAGCTATTTAAATAATATTTTACAGGATTGTTTTTTATCTAGTAAGACAGAATATTTTCACTATTAGAACATAAAAAGAGAAAAAAAAATTTTTTGACCCACGCTAATGTCCATAGAAAAGTTTAATGCGTTTTGAGATAAGATTGCTCGGGTTAAAGCGTACTACTTCTACTTCGGACCTACATTATTCGAATTTGGATTGGAAACGGATCAGATGCAGTGCGTACCGTTTAGACCGCGCTCATATTAATAAAAGACACTTATTTGATAGATCAATATTTATTTATTATCAACTCTAAGGATCATAGTCCCTTGACACAATGAGCCTCTGGACACACTTCTTGTGCACAGGCAAGTTATGCTGTAGCTGATCGATCACTGTATACGGAGGAGTTCCTTGGGAAATGTGGCAGTAATCACTACAGTACATGAACGGCGCGATGTTGGTCTGGTAAGGGTTAGGGGGGAACGGAGCAAGGTCGAAGGACTCTCCATGGCCCCAGGAGGCGAGTGATGAATACGCGTACGGTATCTTGTACTTCTTCTTCATTTCTGATTCGAAGACACTGTAATAAGAGTAAATAGTTTATATTGAAGAGTGTACAGTCAGAATCCTTACAATTCAAGGCTCAATAATAATATTAGCAGTAGCACAGTAACCTAAACGTAACGCTTCATCTAACGTCTGGATTACTAAATCAAATTGATAATAAAGGTCATGTAATCTGGAAGTCGCCGGGGCAGGCCTACGTTCAGCAGTGGACGTCCTGCGGCTGAAATTATGATGAATATACGTTCTTCAAGCGTAGGTATGGCAAATAAAAAAGTAATTCATTCTTTCACTAAAATTACTGTGTAAATATTTACTTTGTGCCACTGGTCACAGTAAACATTAGCACACAGTAGTTCAGCGGGTGATATAGTAGCGCTATCTGCATAAATTAGCTTAGCAGGTTGTAACATTTTGTTAGAGTAGAATAAAATACAGCAATTGCCCCGACGGATCGACAACATCACATACATTGACTCTGATCCTATGGTAAGTAGCGAAAGCACTTGTATTACAGAAATCAGAAACAACGACGGTACCACAAACACCCAGACCCGAGCCAATATAGAAAAGTTCGTTTTCTACATTGACGTGACCGGGGTCAATCCCCGGTCGGGTCAATGTAGAAAACGGAACCTCAGAGATTGTGGCGTCATTTATAGTCCGGCGTGCTCGCCTCTCGGCTACGGAGGTCGTTTTACAGTTTGGTGTCGATAAATCGCTATATCATATTATACTACTACACTACTTACTACTATAGTATTTTGTTGGGGCAGGAAAAGAAACTAAGCCTTGCAAAGCAAAGTGTGGGACGATGAACTATATTATACAAACCCTTTTATGTTATTGACAGGGTTGTGGCACGCAGCAACTTCTTTGTACTCTTTCTTGACGTGGATCCTGTCGTATACACCTCTGTGCACTTTGGACGTCAAAGGCATCCAAATCTCTTTGTGGCGTGGTCCAAAACCTCTTACCTAGTGTAAATAGTAAAGTAACATAACAACACGCAATACGCATGCATAAGCAAGTAACGAAGCAGTACAAATTAATTTGAAAAAGATAAAAGATGCAAATTTCTTTGTAAAAAGCAAAGCAGAAACATCAAACCTTAGGCAAATTGAAAGCTGAATAGAATGTGATCTGGTCCTTAGCGCCGATGCCGTATTGATCTTCTACCGAGAAGGGTTTATGGCAGGCCCTGTATGTGGTCACGTAAGGGTCCAGCAGTCTACGAAACCCACCGGCGCTGTCAGAAATGGCGGGCGCTTCGTTTCGGCCGGCGGCTACCACCTTAAATAAAAAAAAACAGAAATTTAAGAAGATAGCGGAACGTAAATTTCCCCTAGACCTCGACTATAGCAAAAGATGGAGCAGAAGTGGCGATAAGAGCAGAATACAAAATTAAAGGATATTGGATAGCCTCGGTCTTAGAGCTATTTCACGCAGGCTATTTTTGCTACTGCACCGCACTGCGATATCGCAACTGGTACGCCGCGCCGTCGCCGAATTGGATATCGCAAAGATATATCAATAACTTTAAGGTGCAGCGCAGACGACAGACTATCTGTGACGCACTTTTTAGTCTGTGAAAATAGAACCTTTGTAATTGTATGCATTAACGCACACGACGCGCAAAAAGTCCGGCGCACAAAAAATCCGTGGTATTCGGGCAGACAGCGCCGCGCCGCGCCGCGCAGCTCCGCACAAAAAGTGTGCGATAACAATTGAACGTTTGCTTCAACGCGCGCTAACGCAGACGGCGCACACTTTAGTCTGCAATCTACGTCTCTACAGTTCTGCCGAAAAAATTATCGAAGATGTGCGTCGTGTACGTTGAGTCTGTGAAAAATCCGCGACCGACTTTTACGCGCCTTGCCGACTTTTTGTGCGCCGCAGATTCGATCACACAATAAGTTTAATAAAAAACTAAAAACCGACTTCAAAATGAAACTAAAAAGCGAAAAATAATATTGACTAAAACATACCTAATCAGTTCTTTTTGGAGTCGGTGCAAGCCATCGAGAGTTAAAATGTGTTCATTCGCACCGACTCCAAAAAGAACTGATTAGGTATGTTTTAGTCAATATTATTTTTCGCTTTTTAGTTTCATTTTGAAGTCGGTTTTTAGTTTTTTATTAAACTTATTTTATTTCACAATTTTAAGTGTTAAGTCCTCTATTTTCCCCCCCCTAACTCCGCCAAAAATGACTTTACAGCAAAGTGACCTAGACAAATGTTGGTCTTCTGTAGACCACCCATCCAATGGTATGATAAAAATAATGTGTTATATTGGGTCAATTTTTCGACGAAAATTTGTAAGTCTTAAGGAAAGGGTTTTTCTACACTCCAATCAGAACGGCGGCTATTTTGGTGTCGTAACCATAGGATAAGGTCTTGCGTTAAATACCAAGTCAATATAAGAAAGGAACTTTTACATTTTTCTTCGTTACTGGGTGTGCGGGTAGGCCCCCAGTAAATAAAAATTGGCAGTCTGGTACCTCATAAGCTCCACGTCTACTCAACACACTGCGAAATACGTTCTGTTGACAAATTGCAGTATTATCTTCTAACTCCTATCCGTTAAGGAGTTCTGTGGCTTCCATCATCAGGTCAGCAACATGACATGATGATTACCAGACCCATAAATCAGCATTGAGTCAGAAAATATATGCAAAACATTATGGGTGCCTATAAAAATTGAGGGTTGCCCTCGATTTCCCAGGGATCCCATCATCAGAATCTGACTTGGTGTAAATGGGACCACCTCGGGAGTATACCCTATCAAACTAAAGAAAAATTTTGAAATCGGTCCATAATTGACGGCGTAATCGCGTAACATATATACAAAAAAAAAAAAACATTCAGACGAATTGAGAACCTCCTCCTTTTTTTTGAAGTCGGTTAAAAAGTGTGCCGTCTGCTTGATTAAAAATTGTGTCCAAAATGTGTCAAAAATCGGTATATCCTTCATAGTATAGTAGTAAGATAAGTAAAATATAGCTTATTCAGAACTAATTCAGAACTTGTCCGTACATTGTGAAACAGGCGCTAAGAGTAATTAAAATATCATTTCGATATCTAATTCATATTATAGAATCCTGGATCGTGTGATTAGGTGCATGTTTTCTGTAAAGTTAAACTAACGCATACGTACATCAAATATGTACTCAGGATCAGGCGCCTTGACTGTGATCTCTGGCGGCATGGTGGGTTGCTCCATCACCCCTCTGAAGTTGTCCTTCATCTCGGATATCATAGTCGGTTGTACGATGCTCTTACCTTGAAGCTGTAATTTAAACATAGTTATCGGATTTATAGAGTGCGATTAAAACGTTCGCGATGTCAAACACAACACAAAATGTTAAGTCACGGTTAGTGGTTGTACTTGGCTACACAAATTCCTTCAAGGCCCTACTCACCGAAAAGTTATTAAATAAAATATAATAATAGAATTGAACATAATTTATACTGAACCACACGCATGTACAATTACAATATTATGCAAAAAAATAAACGAAACAATTATTACAATGAAGTTTTTGATAACGAGAGATACATTATATTGACAAGGTATCTACTTACCATAATATCAGAGAAGCTCAGTGATGGACCCTGTTCTTGCGTAGTTGCCTAGACTAAAATGAGCGCACACCATGCAGCAATTAGGTTGGTTAATTTAACAATAGCTGTATACACTATAAATAAACTAATTGTAAACACTACATGCAACACAATAATGGTAGTAATTAAAAAATATTTATCTTCTTTAAGTAATCTACACACTACACAGACTATCACATCAAGTAACTAAAACAAAAAAGCCGTCTAGATCTGTTTTTTTTAAATGAGTTTTAGTTATATTTTTAAAAGGTGGAAGTGATTTGCCAAAAATGTCTGATGCCCTGGTTGCACTCGTTCGTCAATTTTGAACATCCGTGTGATGGGAATGTCGGACCCAGAGATATGTTTCTGAGTGGTGGAGAAAAAAAGGTAATTGGCGTACGAGGACATACGCTAGGCATTAAAAACCTGACTTTTACGAGCATTTGAGGACAGTCTATTTGATTATTCAAAAGTTTATGTAAGAAAAACTGGTCCAATTTTTTTTTCCCCAAATCGAGGGAATCCATTTGAGTGTTTCATTCGGAATAAGATTTATTTTTTCGAGAAATACTTCTGAAAAGGACAAGTGCCACATAAACCTTTTTTCAGATTAACTCAGTCTTGGTTGCTGGCTTTTTGGGTTTTGAATGGAATGCACTGAAGTGACAATTCTCCCCAAAATATTTCTTTGCTACTGACAATACAAACTGGCCAATATGGCATGGTCCAAGTTAGAACAAAAAGGATATTGAATAATTGACATCCCAAAATATGACAAACAATGTAAGTACCTACTTAGAATTACTTCCATAGATGAAGATACAGTTTGAAGATTGAAACTCTGAAGTTTGAAGATTGTATTGATGTTTATATCAATTAATCCCGATTCCCGACAGAACACCGACACAAACACTTTCACACTCACATAGTTAATTGAACTTCAACTTTATATTAACTGCAGTTATTAAGATTTCTAATTATACAACGTTGTTACGTTTATTTTTAAGATGACTTACCCGTTTCTCGACCCCAGTCATGAAGATAACTCGCCTGCAGTTGATGGAGCAGTCAGATCTCTCCATGGCCTTGTTCGGGTTGGGCTTGACGCAGTATTCCCCTGTGGTTGTCTTGTAGCTCTCTTTTTCGACCACCATGTCACGGCCGGTAACTCGCTCCGGTAAGGGTTCGTCGATTTTCTAGAAATTAAAGACAGAAATATTGCTTGTAGGTTTTATATACCTCCTCAGAGATTTTCAATCCCTGTACGCTTACGCATTACCTGGTTTAGCATTGTGATATGTCTATAAATGTTTCATAGTAAGTTTTTTTTAATGCAAATTGTATTTATGTATGCAAATTGTTCATGGTACAAGTAAAAGAGGCACTTTTATGTCGCTTAGTGTAGCTTACATACATTTTATAAGCCAAGATTTTGATAGAATAAAATTATGTATTCGGGCAGTAGAATCAGTCTTTAATGGATATAATCCTACTAATATTATTAATGCGAAATTTTGTAAGTATGAATGTTGTGGATCTTTGTTACACTTTCACGCAAAACAACTGAACGGTTTTGGATAAAATTTTGCATGTACATATAGAATGACCTGAATTAACATATTAGATAACTTTGTATCCCGGTTGGATGTTCCTGTGGGATATATTGAATAAACTAAAGACACAGACAGAACAGCTAGTTATCAAAAATGACAATTAAAATTTGCAAAAATAACAATTCAGCCATTTATTAATATTTTTTAAATACAACTTTCCCTACTTACGCAGTCCAAGCTGTGTGGTATGGCCGGTATGTGCCGATGGCCGATGCTAGCAGCAGTTCTGGTCTCATTGCTGGACAATCGTAGCGGGATGTTATACTGCACATTGCCCCAAGTGTTCACATTTTGAATTAACAGCTCGTTGAGAACTAAAGGCTTGGTGCCACAGCTTTTCGGTTGGGACATGTTGGGAAGCACTTGAACAATAAATATTATAATTTCTAAAAAATAGGGAAAAAATATATACAAAAATGTTACAAATTGACAGCTTCATTTTATGCGACTTTTGTCGACAAAAGAAATATCGTCAAAAACATACATGTCTGACGTTAACCAGATGTAGGTAGACCTCAGTGCTGTCATATTATATTCTTGTCATTCTATTTGATTATGGCCCAAAAATACAATATCTTTGTTATGGCCATTTTGGTACTGTTCACTGTATAGGGTGATGCCACAAATTACGTATAGCGGCGGCGGTGGTGATGCGGGCCATAAGTGGGCGTACATACGCTTCTTGGGTTGGGAGCGTATTGAAAATTAAATAAGTAATGGCCCCAAAATAGGCAGTCATGTGCAGTATTCGACAAAATTCATTCTCAGTAGGTACTTGTAATTACGTACTACATATCAATTCCTTGCGGTACTCTTACTAGTGGCGCTTCAAATGGGCACACAATATGTGTCATTGAGTAGGACGTCAGTCGTGCGTTTGCTAAGAGCATTGGCATAGTAAAATAATGAGGAGCATTGGTTAGATAGTCAACGTGCTTTTGTCAGGACTGCACACGGAAATTGTAAGTATAACTTGCGTTGGAAAAATGAGCGTAGCGAGTCTACTTGTTCTGTGATGACAACTACCAACAGCGTGTGCGGTGCTGCAAAGGCACGCGCACGACTCATAGGATGAGTAAAACTTTGTCCACGGACATTTAGTATTTTTAATAATCAAATACTTTAGGGTACTCTCGCCAAACAACATAAATGAAACTGATTAGTATAACTAATACTGACCCCACACAGGGAGTGCGTTCCTGTAGCGTGCGACAGACGCGAACGCCGAGTGGGGTCAGCCTTAATATTGGACATCATATTGCTCTGATCCAAATGTAATAGCTAAAACACTGTTATATGAACCGAGAGACAACGACGGTACCAACAACTTTGTTTTTTAAAGATGTTTATGAGTATATATAGAATCCATTATTGGCTGTAGGTTAGGTATACACGGTGTTACTTTGCATCCTTGCCATATTTACAGAGGTAGCTATATCACTGACAATGATAACAAATCAGTAAAAAATGAAAGACCTATTTTTTTTTTAATCTTGAGTTTTTTATTTTATCGACAATCTATTAAACACAACACTAATTATCGAAACACATGCACATCACTGTTATTCATCAGCACAAAAGACTTTGTAGTATTACTTGATTAGTGATCGCGTACCGTTCGAGACAAAATCAGTTTATTCCTATGTGTACTGCAAAATCAAATTTACTAAAAACTTAGTGTGCTTTATTTATGGGAGTCTCTAGTTTATCTAAACAATAGGTATTGTTCCCTACTTTTATCTCTGTGAATATGGCAAGGATGCAAAGTAACACCGTGTATATGTGAATTGTAACTTTTTTAAGAGCTGTGGATTTTGAATAAAGAAATAAAAAAAACAAACGTAGACCCGAAACAATACGTAGGTACCTCTAGAAAACATCGACCCGACCGGGAAATGAACCCGGGATCTCAGAACGACGCCAGATCCGGCATGCTCTTGACTTGGGTTAAAACAGTCCACTTTTTTGCCCAAAAAATCAAACACCAGTTATTCAAAATAATTTATTAAAATCAAAACATCTTCATCATGAATTTAGACACGGAATTTTTCTTTTTCACAAAAATAGGGTTCGTCCCTAAATCGTTAGCCAGTTCGGTCATATGCTCCTTCTGCAGGTACATCGGCAGAAGCACGTCGTTTTCAGAGAGCCACTCCATGACGTAGTCAGTGATGGCTGCCACGTGCGGCGACTGCTCAAACCTGGACCTGATACGGATCCTTGTGTTGAATCTGTAGGACTGAGATGGTTATAATAATAATAATATTTCATAAAGTTTGTTTACAATATTTTGCTGAGTTTTCCCAGTAAGTAGTCAGGAGACACTTGTAGTGGGAATAACTCGCTACTTCCCTTATGTTATGCTTTAGTAATTGGTACAGGTAAATAAATTTTTTACCTCCATACTACGTTCACTGGCAACGTCAACCTACTGCTTCAAGGAAGGTGAGGCACGATGACCTGTTGCAACGTAAAAATAGAATGTATGCCTACGTCCCACTGCAGGGCATAGGCCTCACTTCAGCTATGAGGTGATTTAGGCCATAATCCTCCATGCGGGCCCAGTGCGGTGCGTGGAGGAGTTTTGTAAGGCTAGAGTGACGGGTGAAACAAGTTGGCATGTAATTTTATATCGAATAAAATGACTTACAGGATTATACAGAGTATTTCCAATAGATCGAAGAGCTTCACTCAAGGTTTCGCCCTTTCTTTGACCCTGGAAAGGTATTATTACACATCAACATAAGTTTGAAAATAAAATGAATAAAACTTGATGTTGATATCAAGTTTGAAAATAAAATGCATAAAGAAATAGGACGCCTTCAAGAAGTGCCACAGTCGCAAAATAGATGCGCAGCATACTTGTCATACTACTTTCATACAATGTTTTCAGTGTTTTCCATCGGTTTTAAAGCCAACGTATTATTCTACATACAACTTTTTAAATAAATAATAGTTCTTTATTCAGTATGGTAATAAGAAGAATACAATTACAATTCATGTAGTACCTAAGTTCGACCTAGGAGTAAAGCTAGGTAATTTAAATTGAATAGCTAGTAATAAAGTCTCTCACTCTAACCATATAAAAATTCTATGAATAAGGACCAACATTAAACTCTGAATAAAAATTCTTTTTCATACAAAGTACCCAATATGATTCCTATCCTAATTCCAAACAAAAACGTGTTGTATTTCAGCAAAAATACAACAAAAAAAATCACAACCTTTAAGCGCAGTTCACTGCTAGTTGATATTGTATGAAAATTAAGGGCCGCGTGTCTGCCGCGCGTCTGTAGCGCTCCTTCAAGACTCTTAGAATGCAAATATCAACCTACCTTTGGCAGCATTTCTTTAGCCATTGCAAACAGTTCATCGCACCGTTCGTGGTACAAATAAAACGCCCACTGTGCACGAAAGAACGAATAGAAGTCGTCGACTTTTTTAGCCTGAAAAAACATTTTATTTAATCAAAATTTGTTAAAAATTATCAGGGCGAGCGAAGAAATAGATAGAAGGGCGAAAGGCTAGATACTGTTAGGGCTCGCCCTATTGCTAGATATAGTTTAAAATTAAAGTGTTAGTTTTTTTGTTATACTTGCGAAACCTTATGTGCCAGAAACGACTTTGCTGGATTAGGTTCGAAATATATAGGTTCATATCCTTTATTTTCTTATAGGTAGTGCTAAATAGTAAGTCGGGGGGAAGCCAACCCTCTCCCAAGTAGAAAAACTACGGGAGCTCTCACAAAGCTCAGTTTTTTGCTAGTATCTATACCAATTACATTAATGTTTATAAGTTTATCCGCATTCATCTTCGTCATTATCATCCGCGCGTTTTTGTTTGCGTCTTCATAAAAGATATCGTGGATGCGGATAGTATCCACAATTTTCCATTTTTTTTTTCTTTTTATATCTGTTCCAATCTGATATCTGATATCTAACTACCATTACATTTGTAACTGCGATAAGTAATTTCCAGAGATAGATACTCGTAGGTAGGCGGGAAGTTGGATTGCTGGCCGGTGCTCGACACTTGTTTTGAATTTTATGCATACCTTCGTCGCTTCCACGCAAATAATACATATCGTGGCAGCTTTTAATTAAGGCACCACTGTATACTAGTTAATAATCAATGTTTCTGTCCTATTGAATGTGTCTGTCTTGTTAGCTGTCCATAAATAAATAAATATATAATAAATAAGTATTTATATAATAATAAAATAGTTGTTTACGTGTTACCCATATTACTCTTAACTGTACTGTTTATTGATATGGAGCTGGTAAATCTGTATCAATAAAATAAAATAAAATAAATAAGTTTTTACTCACGGTATACCTCACATGGACGTTATTGAGCACGGACGCGGACAGACCGTACAGGTTCTTGAAGTTGTCCAGCGAGTGGTGGTCGGGGCTGAGGCACGTGATGCCGTCCACTATGTACTCATTGTTTAGATGCAGCTTGAAGTAACCGCCTTTGAACGTCTCCATCACGTAGCCCTAGATACAAATCGTATAACTGACAAGTCTTTCAAACCTCCGTAGCCGAGAGAGGAGCATGCTGGAATTGGCTTCGCCATCTCTGCGGGTTCGATTTCTGGTCGGGTCAATGTAGAAAACGAACTTTTCTATATTGTCTCGGGGTTTTAAGTAGCCGCCTTTGAACGTCTCCATCACGTAGCCCTAGATACAAATCGTATAGCTGACAGGTCATTTATAACACCTCCATAGCCGAGAGGGGAGCATGCCAGAATTGGCTTCGCCTTCTATGCGGGTTCGATGCTTGGTCGGGTCAATGTAGCAACGTAGCCCTAAATACAATCGTAATAGCTGACAGAAATTTAACACCTCCATAGCCGAGAGGCGAGCATGTCGGACTTGGCGTCACCATCTCTGCGGGTTCAATTCTTGGTCGGGTCAATGTAGAAACGTAGCCCTAGGTACAATCGTAATAGCTGACAGACATTTAACACCTCCATAGCCGAGAGGCGAGCAAGCCGGACTTGGCGTCGCCATCTCTGCGGGTTCGATTCTTGGTCGGGTCAATGTAGAAACGTAGCCCTAGATACAATCGTAATAGCTGACAAACATTAAACACCTCCATAGCCGAGAGGCGAGCAAGCCGGATTTGGCGTCGCCATCTCTGCGGGTTCGATTCTTGGTCTCAATGTAGAAACGTAGCCCTAGCTAAATACAATCGTAATAGCTGACAGACATTTAACACCTCTATAGCCGGGAGGCGAGCAAGCCGGATTTGGCGTCGCCATCTCTGCGGGTTCGATTTCTGGTCGGGTCAATGTATAAAAAGGAACTTTTCTATATCGTTTCGGGGATTTAAGTAGCCGCCTTTGAACGTTTCCGTCACGTAGCCCTAGATACAAATCGTATAGCTGACAGGTCTTTAAAACTTTCGTAGCCGAGCGGCGATCATGCCGGACTTGGCGTCGCCATCTCTGCGGGTTCGATTTCTGGTCGGGTCAATGTAGAAAACGAACTTTTCTATATTGTCTCGGGTCGGGGTGTGATTCCTTCTTTACCTATTCCATGTGTGGTACCGTCGTTGTATCTGATTACTATAACACAACTGCTTTAGCTATTTACCTCAAGATTAGAGCAATGTTAAAAAAAATAATTTAGAGAAGTAAGTTCTTTTTAAATGTCTGTCTGCCTCGTAACGCGTGTGCGCAGAACTAACAATCAATCACGGTCGGCGGTGCAGGCGCGTCGCTGACTAGACAATCACGTAATCGTAATGGTCTTTTGCGCATCTTTCACCCAGCGCTCAACATCAGTGCCGCTAGTTGTAGTCGCAAATAAATACGAGTAGGGATAAAGGAAAGGCAGCTTTGTTCGGACTCTCGGTATATTCAGGATAATTATATATATAATATAATTCTCGGATTTAGCAGCACCAGCACAACTTTCTACTCCAACTCTTCGTATGACAATCTGATCCCCCGTAAAACAATAGAAAAACGACCGTCATCACATTCAAATCCGCATTCGTTTCCTCCTCTCGCTCATTCCGTCTTCTTTCCCTTTCAAACACCTCACGTTTCATTAATAATATACATTTGTAACGTTAAATGTAATCTTACCATATGTATATTTATTATTTCTCATAACATAATACTTACGTTATACTGCTTTGATTGTACATAATAATGCGGAGTTTTCTTCCCGGGCGGACGGACTTCTAAGTACTGCAGGCCCCCAGGCAAGACGCAGTGTGTCACTATAGGCTTTTTAAGTACTGGTAGCTTCTCCATATGTTTGTCACCACTTTCATTGAATTCACTTCTGAAAAGATCACAGTATTATCATAGAGAAAGAATAATACTGCGTAAAAGTATTATGTATAGTGTTATGTTGTTCATGTTGTGGCAAGATCTTAAAATAATCACTTGATGATGTTGCCGGCCATTTCATAAAAGGATACTATTTCATGATCCGGCCAACTGAAACTGGCCAAATCGTTAAAACGTCGTTTGCTGATATTCCTATCTACATTTGGCCATTTAACTAAAATTAAAATAAATTTAAAAATATTACAATAATTTGTAATTTTGAATGGAAATAAAAATATTTTAATAACCTATTTGCAATTTTGAAAGGAAATATATATTTTTTAATAACATAACTAACCTGCCAAATTAGGTATAGATTTTTGACGTTGCGCTCATTTTTCGAGCGACTTTCTTCGAAATCGCTTAGCTTGGCGTCTTAACGATAATTAACTGAACTTTAATCTTAAATTTGCGAATTATTATTCACTTTAAGAATACAATAAATGTCCGCCGATATGATTCCTTATAAAAATAAAGCAACATCAGCGCCTCTAGCGGTAGATATTGTAACAATTTTACGATATGATCACAAATGATTGGACATTTCATGAAATAATCGAGCGTTTAGTTTTGCATATCGTCAAACGTTGAGTATTAATTGATAGGTACTTGGCCGTCCCATGAAATACGACCATTTAATAAAATAGCCGACCATATCATGAAGTGATTAATTTTAAGATCTGGGCACGACATACATTGACACCAACTACTATGTTGAGTATAAATTGATAGGTACTTGACCGTCCCATGAAATATGACCATTTAATGAAATAGCCGGCCACATCATGAAGTGATAAATTTTAAGATCTGGTCACGACATTGACACCAACTGCTATGTACATACGAGTATTATGTAGATGATTAGGGGTTTCACGTATCTTATACTTTTGTACACAGTTCTACAGTATGGGTACCTACAATTTTTTTTATTAGTACAAAGATCTGCTTCCCAAAGTACCTACCAATAAACTCCATTACAGTAAAGAACATTACGGGGATTTTTAACAATGTAGGTGGAATATGTAAATATGATATGAATGAATGAAGATGAACATGAATGTAAACGGTTAAAGTGTCAAACATATACGTAACAGATAAAAATATGTAGAGGATAAAATTGCTTGAATTCATGTGCTATTTGTCGTGAGTACAAAATTTCTGCAAAACTTATACATAACCGTACATTGTGAAACCATTAAATAAATAAAAAAATAATTATATGTAGTAGTAAGTAGCTAAAGCACTTGTGTTATAGAAATCAGAAACAACGACGGTTCCACAACACCCAGACCCGAGCCAATATAGAAAAGTTCGTTTTTTCTAAATTGACCCGACCGGGGATCGAACCCGGAACCTCAGTGATGGCGGCCCCTCGCCTCTCGGCTACGGAGGTCGTCGAACAGGCCCTAAGAAGTGGATTGGGAACAAATAGGTTACTACTCGTATACAGGGTGTCCGATGTTGCTCCCATAGGAGAAGTTGTATATGACCAGCTAATCACGTGGTTTTAAGGAGTGTCCCATTCTTTTGTACACCCTGTATTTATTTTTTAGGGACAAAACACATTATAAACTTACGAAATTTTACTAAAAGAAGATTGTGTCGAGGCGGCCGAGGTTAGCGGCTGTTCAGGGGTGGAATTCTCACAAGCAGTCGTCATAGAAAACCTAACCGAAGTTCTTCGTTCTGGTTTTTTTGTGAAAAATAAGGGATCTAACTGGTTCCTTATTTGAGTTCCTAGCTGTAATAAACACAATGAAATTATCCGACTAATGTTATAAACAAGCTGACCCGGCGAACTTCGTTATTTTTTTCATCAGCTTTTCCATTGTTTTTATTATTTATTCTGCTATTAGGGGCGGAGACAAATCCAACAAATTAAAAACAATGAAAATCAGTCCAGCCGATCTCGAGTTATAAGTGTTGTAACAAACCCGACTTTGTTTTTGATAGTAAAGATGCGAAAGTTTGTTAGTATGGATCACAGAACAAGTAAGACCGCTACGCTCCGCTACGCGGTATGGATGTTTGTTACTCTTACACGCAGGGGCGTGCGGTGCTTATAGGCAATTAGTAGTGCCTACCTGGTAAATGAAATGAGTAGGCAGTAGGTATTTATTTACAAAATATTATTGATAAAAACACTGATTTTCATCGATAAAACACTTAAGTATCTACTACCTACCTCGAAATAAAAATAATGCCCGCCCCTGCTTACACGGAACCTCAGTCCTTGCCTCTCGGCTACAGAGTTCGTCGAAAAAAGTTAGCTAATATGAGGACCTTAAAATTTAAAACTAATGACTGCTTGTTTTTAGATTACCAACCTTCTGTCCCACTTCATAAGAGTCATAATACTTAAGCCTGTATGTGTCTGCGTAGTACCGTCTATAGTACCGAGTGGCCGGGCCGGCCGCGTATATGTACGGGTCCTTGGTTTTGAACTCGTGGTCTATTAGAATACCACCGTCGTATACTAGGCCACTTTTCTTGATTGCTGATGATAAAAAAAATAAAGTTATTGAAGATAAAAGAAGGAATTGCCTAAGTTAAGGAGGCCTTCAATTGCCACAGTTTTATTGCGAAAATGGTTCATTTGTTCTGACATATTCATTTGCAACGTTTCGTTTCTTACAAGAACTATAGTATAACAGAAAAGTAGTACATTTTTCACCTTACGGTAGAGAAACGGCCATGGTGCTGCATATTTTGACTATGGTCTACTGCATATTTTAACTATATAAGAATTTATGAATTTAGGGCTTGTAGAGTAAGAAGCATAGCTCTACATGAGATCTGATATAGTTTTGACGGTGCGAGACATATGTTTGGTCACGTCATGGCAACATTTTAAATGAAATTTTTTTTGGTGGGATATTAATTAAAATTTTGAACCTCCGCTCGTTACCCTGGTAACCCTTTTCTTGACAGACAAACATAGAAAACGTTTTTTTGTTTTCATTTTAACTCTGTAAAGTGTCATCAGGACTATTGGTGCCTGGCGCATAATATTTAGTTAATTTACCATCATCATCATATCAGCCACGGAACATCCACCGCTGAACATAGGCCTCCCCCAGTGACTTCCAGATCGGTCAGTTGGAAGCGGCCTGCATTCAGCGGCTTCCTGCAACCTTCACCATTATATATGTTAATTATTTTATTCGAATACCATTCAAAGCCTGAGCACTAACGCCAGTCTTCCCATAGTAGAAGAACACACAGCATTCCAGGCTTATCATCTGGAAGTGCGAAAGAAGTTGCAAGTGAGTCACCAGGTTGTACCCGTCCACCGTCCACGACTGGAAGTAGTATGAGCGGTACACCGTTATGTTTAAACTATTTAGCACTTCTTTTATTGATTGGTCTACCTGGAAGGCAAATAAATTCAAATTCTTTATTCTGTATACTGGGTGACAGGTTTTGTGTGGCGGAGCCTTCAAGGGGGATAGTAGAGGTTTATTTCCATTCATTTTTACCCTAAAATGTGCTGTCCTAAAATTAGCCAATTTGGGATAACTGAAATTTTGTGTTTTTTTTTCTTCAATATCGTTATCTTTACGACACCACCAGCTTATATCAGTCCACTGCTGGACACAGGCCTCTCCCAGAGGAGGATTTTGCCATAATCGCCATTGGGCGGGTTGGCGACCGCAGTTTGGCCAATGGTGGAGAGGAGACGCTGCTGCCCGCCTTCTTGTGGCGGTTCTCCTGTAGTCGCCTCTTACGACACCCATAGGAAGAGAAGGGGTGGTGCAATTCTTTTAACGTGCCGGCACCACACGACATTGCCGGACCAATCATTACCCTAATAAGCACAAAAAAATATAATTTGGAACTTTAAAAAAACCTGTCACCCTGTGTAGGCCCTCGTCCGGGCACTATAAATATAGGACAACATCACATACATTGCTATGAATCTAGGGTCAGTAGCTAAAGTATGAATGAATGAATGAATGAATGAAAATCGTTTATTTGGCACAATTTACAATAATTAAAATTCACGTTACACAATTTATAAACAGCCATGTACCAAATAGGCCCCCGCTCAGCATATGCCGAGGCACAGAATGCCGCGACGCTGGTTTTCAGCGGACACCTTAAGACAAGAGAGTGGGCGTCGAGCCCTACAAAAACGGATATTATTCGTATTAACATTGTGAACTCATGTTGAAAACAAAATGAACAAAGTTCCTACATAGTTCTCACAGAGCTATATTAAATTATTCATTTATATATAATTCGTGTATTAATAAATATGTATATTTAATTGTGTATTTGTTTATATGTATTTTTTTTAACTTAACAAGTGATACAATATTTTTATACAACTATTCTAAACAAGGTATGTTTTTACAACAGTATTATATATATATATATATATATATATATATATATATATATATATATATATATATATATATAATTATAGTAATTACTTTGTTATATTCAATAAGGTCATTCGGCTTTTTGAATATTAAGGAGATGTTTCTTGTATTTAATTTTAAAAGTTTCAATATGAGAACAATGTCTGATGGGCGGAGGAATGTTATTCCAACACTTTGATGCCGAATATCTAAAACTACCACGAAAAGCTGCTGTTTTAAAAGTTGGACAAATTAACCTATCATTAATTCGTGATTGGCGTTGAGTGAACTTAATTTTATTAAATAAATAGGGAGGATCGTTTCTTTTGATAACACCAAAGAGCAAGGTTGCAAAATGCAATTTGCGTCGTGTCTCCATGTTCATCCAATTTTTGCTATTTATATACGGAGTTATATGAGATCTAGGGGGAATAGGAAAATAAATCTAGTGCAAGAATGTTGAATACGCTGTATCACTTTTTTAGTGCGACCCAATAGACACAGGCCAACCACAGAGTCAGCATAGTTCAACTTTGACAATATAAGCGATTCGCAAAGGTAAATCCTCATTTCCACACTCAGGTACTGTCGTACCTGGTACAAAACCCTCAACCTGTAATAACACTGCTTGATAACATCACTAACGTGCTTTTCAAATCTCAATCTACCATCCATCCAAACACCAAGATTTCTTGCTTCATTAACTTGTTCAACATTGGTTTTATTTAATTTAATTTCTACCACGCCACTATTAATTTGATCGATTTGAGACTTGGACCCCAATACAAGGAATTTGGTTTTGATAGGGTTCAGCACTAAACCATTCTCTTCAGACCATTTAGCTATATGATTAAGGTCTTGGTTGATTTTATTAACAGCATCACTGGTGTCCATTGGTTTGAAAGAAATATATATCTGAAGATCATCGGCATACAAATGATGATTAGCGTGTATTACAGCTTGTGGCAAGTCAGAAGTATAAATAATGAAGAGAATTGGTCCCAGTATCGAACCCTGGGGGACACCTTTATTTACAGGAGATGTAACAGATACTTTCCTTATGCCATTACTAGAAACAATTTCCACCTGTTGTGACCGATTACACAGATAACTGGAAAACCACGCAAGAGCCGTATCATCAAATCCATAATATTTCAATTTAGCAATAAGCATCCTCGTATTGATAGTGTCAAATGCTCTTGAATAATCTAGTAGTACCAATATCGATCCTTTTCCTGTATCCTGTTCGGTCAAAATGTCATCGACCACGTCAAGTAAAGCCGTTGCCGTATTTCTTCCTTTTCTAAAACCTGATTGTTTTTCTGGTAATATATTATTTTCCTGTAAATATTCATTAATCTGTATGCTAACTACTTTTTCTACTATTTTTGACATAAATGGTAATATGCTAACCGGCCGAAGATCTTTTAATTGTGTAGGATTATTAGTTTTTGGTAGTGGTATAACCGTCGCCCGTTTCCATATTTCAGGGTAGGTGCCTGTTTCAAGGGACTTGTTAATGATGTCGGTAATGAGTTGCAATGTACGTGGCAATGTCAAAAGAATCATGTTAAGCGATATTCCATCTACACCCTGAGCGTTGGTGGTGATATTTTTTATGACTTTGAAAACCATTTCTTCATTTATCCGTTTAAAAGAGAACACAGAATTATTATTAAAACGATGAGATAAAAAATATGCAAGGCGGGAAACATTAGAATAGAATAGAAATAGAATAGAAAAAACTTTATTGACACAGTACAACACATAAAAAAATTACAAAGAAGACTATAAAACAAAATTAGACTGTGCCAAATAGGCTTCCGCTCAGCAATTGTCATGATATGCTTGCAAGCATGTCATGACGCTGGTCTTCCGCGGACACCCATTGTTGGCATTGCGCATCCTTTCGAGGAGACACTCTTGAAAAATTATATGAGTGTTAGGTTATCCTAAGAGAATGGATGCGACTTTGATTGTCTCTCAAAAGGGTGCGCAAGGCGGGGACGCTTTAAACAATAAACTATTGCCAACAACATTTGCATAAACAGACAATGCCACGGAAAAAGAAAAAGAAAAAAAACATATAAATTTACAAATAACTAAATGAAAATTATACACATACTTAACCAAACTTAATTACTTCTGGCTGTATGGCTGTGTACCATTGCCTGTCCCACAGCTTATTTGATCAGTGGCCCCACCGTGAATAAATCCAACTAGGTACTACTGTCAAGCCACAGATTAATATATGTCAAGCTATATGATCACAGATTAGTCAGAGTATGTATATGATGTCAAAAATAACCATGCGTTTGCCACGTAATTTATCGAAAAAGAGCGTCAGAGAGGCAGATTTCCACCCGTGTGAGTGTCAGAATCGTGTATGGGCGCAATTCATTACTAGGGGTTCTAAACGCGCGTGATTCGCTTCGCTCCGAACCTCTATGCCCACCTCGGCAAGCATGTTGCGCAGCACCTCCCGGTAAGTATTTACTTTTGACTTGGTTTCCCTTGTTCCTCGTCCAGTACGTCATTAAGTGGATTGTTTTTATTTTGTGGTTTTAGAGAGCACCATGCCGAGGAAACCGAGGCACTATCATCACCGGGAACATTCAAGAAATGATCATTAATACGGTCAGGATCACTAATATTATCTGGTAAATCGGAAAGTTTTGCTTTAAAATCTACAACATTTCGCTTTATGTGTTTCCAGAGTACGCGAGGGTCTTTCAAGTTTTTATTTATACAATACTGATAATACGCAGATTTTTCACTATATATCGCTTCGTTAACTAATCGTTTAAGTTCTTTATAATACTTTTTGTCGCTATCAAGCTTTGTTCTACGACTTTTCACTTGCGCTTTATCTCTTAAAATCATCATATCTTTTATAGTCCGCGTTATCCAGGGATAGCTTTGTTTTCTTACATAAATCTTTTTTACCGGTGCGTGAGTATCAAATAATTCTTTAATTTTAGCATTAAATGCAGCAACAGAGTCACTGACATTTTCGCCAAGTAACTGTTCCCAGGATATATCATTGACATGTGCATTAAAAAGGCCCATGTTAATATCATTTAAAGGTCTGTAAAATATCCATCGAGGTTCAGATTTCGGCCTTTTTAGACTTATTTCATAAGAAATGAATGCGTGAGCACTAAGATCAGGTATATGATCTACTATCACTTTAGTTACTTTCATGCTACTACATACTAAATCCAGCAAAGTCTCGGAGTGCTCAGTAAAATGTGTAGGTTCTGTTACATATTGAGTTAGATTCATACTTTGGAAAAAATCTAATAATTTTTTCGCATTTGTTTCATATGTGCGAAGCATGTCGACGTTAAAGTCCCCTGTCACAATAACTTGGTCAAATGTGGAGAAAAATGTCAGTGTCTCTGCCATAGCATCCAACAATGTATCTACAGTTTGCCAATGTGGCCGGTACATTGTACCAACTGCAATTTTGATTCCGTTCAACTTAATACCGAGCCACATTTGTTCTACTGCGAAACTGTTCGGGTTTTCAAGAACACGAGCAGATATTCCTTTTTTAAGATAAAAACCAACACCACCTCCACGTATTCGTTTGCCAGCAGGGCGAGGTTTGTGCAACAGCCTGTAGCCTGTAGGAGCAGGCGCTCGCTTCTCCTCGCCATCCTTGAGCCATGTTTCGTTGATGGCCATAACGTCGACATCGTGTCGTTCCAGCGCTACCAAAAATTCGTCATGTCGCGTACCTAGTGAGCCGGGATTTAGAAGCCCTAAAGATAGGTTTTTATGTATAACGAAACAATAGGTAAATGTGTGCAAAATTTGAATATACTTGCAATTATTAAGATATTTCTTTAAAATTGTAATATGGCGGCGATTGAGTTTATATAGCATATATACATAAAATAAATACTGTCTCATATAAATAGTTGTTATCAGTTTTTTAAATTGTTCTCTATGAATATTAGATATACACTCCCAATTAACTACACAAAAAGTCATTAGCAGCAAACACATAAGAACATTTTTCTGGTACATTAATTTAATATTGTCTCTAAAGTTAAAGTCATCTGAGCACTTTGAGCATATTTTTTTACCAACGTTAAATCCTAAAATAAAGTTAAGACAGAACAAAAACTTATTAAAATTCTCATACAAAAAATGGTTTATAAAATTCACTATATAACCATTAAATAATAATAGCCAGCTACAAATGAGTAAAAATCTTAACAACAATAACAGTAGACTCTTATAAAAACTTTCAATATTGTCCCTTAGAAAATATTTAAAAAAAGTTACATCCATACACATTAGGGTTATTTCTATAAAATGATACATAAAAACAAAGTGAATGCAGAACAGCCAAACATTTAGAACTTTAAGTAAAAAACTATTTTCTATACAAACCCAATTCGTTACATAGCAGCAAACTAATACAACAAAATTTACTGTTGTAGTGTAATGCTTACTGAGTGCTAGCAATGCCAGCCCCAACAGTGTCGACACCAAAAACCCTGCCTATATCAGCTTCTGTCCGCAGTCGATAGACTGCCTCTCCCTGCTCTCGCCTTGTGAATAACTTTCCATCTCGCGTCCAGACATATCTCCACTTCAGACGCTGAGCGGCTTCTCGTGCCTTCTGGAAAAGCATACGATTTAGTCTTGTAAGTCGTTCGTTTACATAGAATGGACCTGTGACTCCAGGTAAATCCATGCCCTCCGTAGTAACGCGGCGACGAACGCGCGCGGCCTGCAGCAGGGCCTCCCTCGTGGAGCGTCGTGCCAGCCGCGCGACTAGCGGCCGTGGTCTCGGCGGCGCCCCGCCCTCTACGGCACCTCTAACAGGTCCAACACGCTCTACGCTTACAACGTCACGCTCTTCTATATCCAGCCCCAATTTCTTAGCCACTGTAAGGAAAATGTGGGTGGGATTTTCATGTATATTTTCCGGAAGGCTCGAGATTTCGACATCATTAGCTAGCAATTGCTGGTCGCGGTCCAGTATATCCATTTTTAATTGGAAAATGGTTTCCTCCATTTTCTTAACATCTGTGCTCTTCTCATCATCAGTCATTCTAGCTTCCATTGTTTCAACTCTAGCTTCCAAATTCACTATGCGAGTATTCTGTTCCTTAATTGTAGCATGAAGATCAGCCATGGTCATGCGCATCATACTAACTTCCTGTCGAACTGCCCTCATCTCATTCAGCAGTAACTTAAAATCCGTCGTAGAGTCCTCCATCTCCTTATTAGATAGCCCTTCAGAGTCCAATGGAACTACGTTAAGTTTCTTCCTTTGTGTCACGTTTGCATTGTCCCCATTCGGACTATCTGGGCTAGAATTATTTTTTGTCTGATTGCTAAGATGCGGAGCAGCATGGTGAATCGGTGTGTTAGTATATCTCTTTTAGGTTTTTTGCTGGCACACTCTGGGCACACCCAAACACGCTCGGTACCCGCAGAATAAAATGAGTAAAAACGTTTGCTGTTTACATTTGCACAGTCCAAATCATATGCGGCTTTGCAAGTCGAACAACGCATAAATTCTCTTTTTGGTAATGATCTTGAGCACCCTGCGCATTTCCCTGTAGGCGTATTAATAGACTTTGTAGACATTTTTGCAATTAGTAACGCCCTCTTTTGAAATCTAATGTTTCTCATTCAGAACTGTGCTCAATAAATTATTAGCACTGTAACTCTTGTCACTAGATGGCGGTAAATCTCCCAGTGTTTCTTTCTGTTCTTCAGTGCCCTCTATTGACTGGTAGAATTATTAATACTATACCAGTGCGCGGTAACATGAGAAACAAAACGCCGCTCAACCTCGTCACCAGATGGCAGAAAATTTTACAGTTTTTTTCATAGCCTGCTACGCCCTCTGTTGTCAAGTAGAATTTTTATAATATAGCTTTGGAATGTTCTAGAAAATTGCACACCGTCACATAAACTTAGGTCATATAAAAAGCGGAGGAACAGCCTACCATCACTATAGTTTACATCTATTTCAAGCACAGTCCTAACAACACCAGGCTTAACACTAAAAAATGTATATTGTCACTAAGATGATATAATAAGTCACTGATTTGCAGAAAACTAACACTTGTTGTATCATTTTAAATACATAAATAATTCGCACAGAACTTTATAGAACAACATTCTCACACTTTATTTACATCAATTGTCAGCTAATTACAACAAAACCGTGTCAATAACATGTTTTTTACTTTACAAAATGAATTATAAACACGAGCTATCCGTTCAAGCAAGGCAAGTAGCGCCCTCTCTCCCCTGTAAGTACTTGTTTTATAGGAATAAACAGACACTAGGTTGCGTGTTCGAATCCCGCAAGGGGAAAATGTTTGTTTGATGAGCACGCGCATTTTGTTCCTAAGTAATGGATGTATATTTAAACGTATTTAGGTAAGAGTGTTTATACAAACAATATTATTAATATAGTGTCTAGCTAGACAAACCTAACATAGGCTTTAGGACACTATTAACCAAAATTATGAAGTAACTTTCTGAAAATAAATTTATTCTATTATTAACCTATCCAATGCGTCCTACCAGTTTTAACCTACGGAGCCGAAACGTGGAACATGACAGTCAAGTTGGCCCACCGACTACACGTCACTCAGCGTGCTATGGAAAGTTCTAAGTTGGGGATCTCATTAAGGGATAAGATCCGGATCGAGGTCATACGACATAAGACTAAGGTGACATAAGACTGATATTGTCCAAAAATGTAGCAAGCTGAAGTGGCAGTAGGCTGGCCATGTCTGTCGCAGAACCGACGAGAGGTGGAGTAAGAAGGTTCTCGAATGGAGACCACGCTTAGGCAAACGTAGTGTAGGACGCCCCCCGGCTAGATGGACTGATGACCTGAAGAAGGCAGCCGGCAGCGACTGGATGCAAAGGGCGGGAGATCGTGCGCTGGGCGCTCCTTGGGGGAGGCCTATGTCCAGCAGTGGACTGCAACATGCTGATATGATGATGATGATTCTATTATTCGTTATCTAGTCGCCATAGTAAAAGCCTTGTTTAGTTTGGTTCTAGATAATTGATTGTGATGAGACTTTTCATCCAGTACCAGTGTCTGCGAATCATCGTTCCACTATTTTGAAGGGCTCCCTACACTGCTACTGCCTCCCCCGGGCGTGCATACGTAGCTAAACGATTATCTGTATACGCACTTTTATTCATAAGCCTAGAATAGTTCACGCATGTAGTGTGAATGTACTTTTTTGTTAGGGTTCCGTATTCAAAGGGTAAAACGGGACCCTATTACTGAGGCTCCGCTGTCCCTCTGTCTGTCCGTCTGTCACCAGGCTGTATCTCATGAACCGTGATAGTTAGAGAGTTGAAATTTTCACAGATGATGTATTTCTTTGCTGCTATAACAACAAATACTAAAAGACAGAATACAATAATTTTTTAAGGGGGCTTCCATACAACAAACGTGATTTTTTGCCGTTTTTAAATGGTACGAAACGCTTCGCGCGCGAGTCCGACTCGCACTTGGCCGGTTATTTTTTTACACCAGTGGCGCATTGTATGCTACATTATATTGTTCGGTCTCAGTTCATGTTGACACTTAAGTTAACAGTGAATCTTCTTACAGTCTACTGTTTCTAGAAAGAGAAAACGTCCAAAAGCTCCGGTCTTCTAAGATACTAACATTCTCATTACAAAACGCAGGCACTCTCGTTTTTCCATTTTCATACGGGAACGGTTCTACGAACACAATATTCTCTGCGGGTACTTTGAGTTCTAATAGCGCCGCTAAACAGCAGTATGCGTGGATTGACGCGCCGTAGACTATAACTTTGTCTGGAATACAAATTATTTGATAAATCATTAATTAACTAGTCAAATTGACTATGGTTGTCAACTGCGCGCTGTTTGAAGCGCCGTAGCACTTTAAAAAGTCGTACGAAAGAGAGATAGAGTAGTGACAACCCTAACGCCCGTAGCACATCTCCGCTGCGAAACACGAGTAGCGAAACCGCTGGATGTATTCAGCTGCGATCTAGTGTAGAATGACAAGCGTTCCGCGACGCGGAACGTAATTCAAGTCAGTCAGTTTAGTTGAGAGAATCGGAGTGAAATGTCGTTATTATAGTCTGGATGACTAAGCAAGTACAGAATATCTATTTCAGACCTCTTGGATCAATTTTTCAGTGAATTTGATGTCCACTTTAATTAAAAACGCACTTTCGCGTCTTAAAAATTGTCAACATCGACAAACACATGCGGAAACTATGCTGTGCCGCAACAAAATGGCGGAAGTGTGACATGTGTCGGTGCAGATCGGCGAAACCGCGAGGAGAAAGAGACAGCATTATAGTCAAATCAATGCGCTAGAAAAGGCAATTTCACTAGTGTTTCGCTTCTAATACTTGCTGATAGGATATGGCTAAATCATTGCGGATCGTGTATGGGTGTGTGATAATAAATATATTTCTATTCTATTCTTCTAAATATAAATAAATATATTTATATTCTTGATACACAAACTTAATACACAGCTCTGATACGATATGTGATACGGCCCGAACCCTAGACCTCGTAGATATATGGATTAGAATTGCTTGCTACAAAATAAAAAAAATATGAAGGTCACAATGAATGATCCATTGTCAACTTCATATTTTTTTATTTTATGATAATATCACAAGTGGAAGTCCACTGCTGGACATAAGCCACAATGTGCAGCAGCTGCTCAGCTGCTGGGGGTGTTGTCATCCATAAATTACTGACTGCTGGATGCCGGCCGCTTCCAACCTACAATACCTACCTATATCCCATCAAAATATTTCTTACTGTTATAGTCCTGCCAGAAGAAATTGTTGACATATTTCATGGCTCTGTTGGCTTCGGCTATGTTGTTTACGATAAAAACGTTATCCGGGAGATAATCTGTCGATAAGTACACGTCAGAATCGATGTATCGCGGCACGTCTAGAGGAACGTAGGGGGCACGATTTCTGTGGGAAGGTAATAATTGTAAGAAGATTAAACAAACTGTTATACTAAAATCAAATCAAATTATTTATTGCATTACATGTGTGGTTAGCAGATGATACCTGAAGGTCGTCTGGAAGAGATCTTTTTTGTGATTAGATGGCCTAAATTGTGCATATTTCTGTAAACACCAATTATAACTATTTTCTTTGGAGCGCAATGACAAGCATTTATCTACATAACTTCTTTAATCACAAAATTGTAGCTACTGGAAAAACCAGGAAATACATATTACCTAGCACAACTGAGTACCTAATTATAGTTATATTGCCTCACGTGATAACAAACAAAAAAAACATTCGTAAAGAAACACAAAACTAACTGAAGAATATATCTCTTGAAAAAAACAACGTATAGATAGATGGATAAGAACTCTTTATTGCACTGCACCAAAGAAAGAGTACAGAGTGCAGCTGATGTTTACAGAAAGATGTGAAATTTAGGCAGTTAGTTTATTTACTGTAATATATCTGAGAAAATTCAATATCAGTAGCTCAGTTGGAAGAACATCGCCTGAGTTGCGATGGTTATTTTATTCGATTTCTACCTAAAGTAGGGGCTTTCTGTAGTGTATCTACTTTTTAAGTATCACCACAATGAATGTTTGTATGTATGCATTTTTCAACCATTGAGAATTTGGTGATAACACTTACACGCCAGGGAAGATTTCTGATTTTCATTCATTAAATACGGCATCATACAAAGTCGCGACCCACAGCTAGTTCTAAGTTAAAAAACTCACTCATTTTCAGTTTCCCTTTCATAAAGTTCTTGCAAATAGTCCGGGTGTTGATACTGTTTGCCCAAAAGCAGAAATAGCATATCGTAGTAATATTTATTGCCACTAGAAAGTGTGATGTATTTCTCTTCTCTGAAAGCAACAACATTTTTGATTAGATTTTTATACTACTTCCCGAAGACCATCATCATCATTTCGTCTGTCCACCTTGTGGGTGTGAGTCCCACGCGCTTGCCGGTACGTGGCCTCCATTCCAGAACCTTTCTGCCCCATCGGCCGTCAGTTTTTCGTGCTATGTGCCCCACCCACTGCCATTTCTGCTTGCTAATCCGTCGGGCTATGTCAGCGACTTTGTTCGTTCACGGATCTTCACGGATCAGAAATGATCTGATTCGATCTCGCAAAGAAACACCGAGCATCCATAGCGCACTGTGCAACCTTGAGTTACCATATAAGGCCCATAGTGAGAGGTCACGTTTCTGTTCCGTATGTCATCACTGGTTTATCGTTGTTCATAAACTTACCTAATTTATGATTTTATAATACCTACTTGAAAAATAAAATCGACCACCTCAGGTGGGACCCGTACCAGCCAACCCAGCCAGTCTAAAAAAAAAACGCTGGCTACGACAGCGAGAATCACTTAAAAGATTTCGTCAGCTCTGCTAACGTCTCGGTAGCTTAGTTGGAAAAGCAATCGCCCGGTAAGCAATGGTCGTTGGTTCGAGTCACATCTGAGGCGGTCGATTTTTTCAATATTATTAAATCTTAAATAAACCTAGTATGGTAATTGCTTAAAAAAAACTAAAATTTAACTTTTAGGTAAAATTTTCCAAAACAGAATTTGACATATAAAGCACAGCCTTAATGTGAATGGTTTTTAATTTACATTTGCTACGTGTATCTATTGGTACAGGATATACAAATACTCACTTGTCAATCTCCACCATAGTTCCCTGCACAACATTGACGTAGTAAGTATAGGGGACGCTCTTCAGGAACTTTTCTCCCGAAGTGCGGTACCGCTGGAACATCATCTTGGCCGCCGACTTCGCTTGCCTGACGTACGGCAGCCCGTTGGGAGATATTAGGGTGACGTGGGTAAAGCTTAGGTATGATGATGCGTCGCTATGGGAAAATATATTTTATATAAAATAAATAAATATTGGACAACATCACTTATATTAACGACCGTCTGGCGTCGTGGTTCGCGCTTTGGACTGAAATCCCTGGCGCAAGGGGCAAATGTTTGTGTGATGAACACTAGCATTTGTTTGTATGTACCTAAGTCATGGATGTTTATTATTAATTCGCTATAATATAAGCTTTGCTTAGTATGGGGCTAGATAATTGGTGTGATTGTGGAACGAATCGAGACAGTTCCTCGAAAAGAAGCTGGTTTATAAATTAGGACTTTTGACAAATTGAGAATAGCTATGTTTGAGCTGTAGAACTATCTAAGAAAATTGTAAAGGAAGAAGTACATAGTAGAATATTGTACAGTTCCTACCTGAATAACAAAGTATCAAGGAAGGCCATGGTGGTCCTGGAAGCGCCAACAACCACGATTCTGGTATTGATATCCACTTTCGGAATTGACGTCATCTTCTTACCCAGAAACCAGGTACTGAACGCTGTTCTGAAAGGAAGAAAGCAATTTTTTTATATTTCAACTCCCATGCGATAAAGTCATTGTTAAAAAGTATATTATAATTAGGGTGTTAGTTTAAAAAAAAAAATTGAATTATTTATTAATGGTGAAAACATCTTAATTTTTGATAGGCTATAATGTTGACACCACTTACACATAGATTGACTATAACAAACAAATATACCACCAGATTAACTTAAATCACTAATTAATAAATACAATTAAATAAAATTCTTCATTTAATAAGTATATATTATGATCCTCTTCTGGGCACTTATACACGTTTCAAAATATTACTTAGCCCTACCACCGCTTCGGGACTACATATCGGCTGGTGATGAGAAGAAACGGCGCAACAAATCAGTGACAACAAGACGACTAACATTTTCTTTGATAAAGCAGCTATTTTCTTCATTTCAGGAATGTCAGCACAATCTATCTCAGATTTCCTCGGAACTAGTGGCACCATAGCCTGTGCCAAGGAGTTTGCTTTATGGACTACCTGAAACACAAGAAAATTTGGATTGTCACAGGTTTTTTTTTAATAAGATAAAAATAAATAATAATAAACGTTTGACAACACACGCGTAATCATGTTCTCGAAGAAAAGAATCAACACGTGTTACCAGGAACCGAACCATTACGGTCATCACGCCACGCCAACGGTATTGATAGAGACCACATTATTTTGAATTTCATTCACCTACCTTATGGGTGAAAACCAATCAAAAATTTTGACTACTCAGCCTGGTTAAGGGTTAATGTTGTATTTTCTTTCTTTGCATTAACTTTTTTGCTATAATACTACAGGTCCAGCTCTATTGATATGAATGCTAGTATTTCGCTATACAGCCTTGTTAAATATTATTATTTGTTGAATATCATCAAGACGTATAGATCTAGAATCCAGGTCAAGTGCACCAAATTTAATCCAAATCTATTCACCCGATTATGTGTATTTCATGAGTAAAAAACATAAAAAACATAACCTAATATTACAAATTTGGGAAATTGCTTCCAAAGTAAAATTTGTTACACATCAGCAGCTGATTACATTCAATTTCATAGTTTTAATTCAACACAATTTTATAATCACCGTCAATACGAGTGACTCACCCACTTATTCCTATAAGCAGTCAGCCACAGCAATGCAGTACTGCCAGAAAGTCGCATCATCTCGCGAGCGAAGAATCTGAAGTGAACTTCGAAAGCCGGGTATACGATGACAGCCTTCATAGTGGAGAACCCAGCATTGGTCCCGTGGCCAGAGAAGTGGTATTTGTGGTTGTGGTATAAGTCTATGTTGAATTTCGCTCGGATGAAATCGATTTGCTCGGGTGGCCTGGAATGGTCGTGCTAATACAGTTTTAGGGAAATTAAAACCAACTAACCCACTAGGTCAGAGGACCTAGTAAAGGTTGCAGAAAGCCGCTGGATGCAACCGGACAAACTGGAAGTCATTGGCCTATGTTTAGCAGTTGATGCCCTATGGCTAAAATGATGATAACCCGGCAAACCTAAAGCCAGCATTTTTATGAAAGATGAAATCGGGAATGTGGTTATCCGATAGAAAACTAAAGAAATCCTTTATAACCCAAATAAGATTTGCCATAGATTTGCGACACCAAATTAGACCGATAAATCAGAGACCGCGACTTAGCAAATCTTAGCAAACGCAAAGGGCACCCTTCCACAGGGTGAAATGATGATTTACTTATGTAAAGAATCGGGCTTAGAGCATGCATTGGTAGATGCCTGTCTAGAAGTGGACTATAATCTGACAGATCACATAAACATTAGCCCCTTGGGGAATTCAAACCCGGAACCCGCCTAGGTTTGTACTCCAGCTCGCAAAACACTACACCAGATGGTCGGCAAATTCTAAAGCGAAAAAAACCGTTAGTAATTAAACTTACTCTATAATCCCAACGCCCACAATAGATAGCCCACTCAAGAAAACGTAGGCATAATAGTGAGCCTTATTCACGATGGAATTTTCTATGGTCCATATGGTTTCCTGGGCATCCATGTTTTGCAGCATTTGAGCTATTTGGGGTATATCGATAATCTCGGCTGCTCGTACTCGCAGTTTTCTGAAAATTTGATTCCCTACTGTTTAGTCGAACAATATCACACCCACTAGTCTTTGATGTGACATTTAAGATTTGGAATGTTAGTTAAGTGTTCGGGTAATATTGATGACCTATACAAAAATATTGGATTAGTTTAATTTTTTTCTGCTTTATAGCTTTGTCCGTTATACGTTCGACCTTGATCTTATACGGCGTCTAATTTTTACATTTGACGCGATGTCAATAAGACCTCCTGAAACCCTTTGACAGGGGGACCATTTCGGAGCATTCCATTTAAAAGATGTTTGTACTGCTCAAATACAACATCTTTTTTATATAGTTTCAACATCGTAATCTTTAAACAAGCTTATTTGACAGCTGGTCCGCAGTTTAGTATGGTAGACGAATAGGTAGTTTTGTCGCGATTCAGATATTGTTCACATAGTAAAAGTTGGTAAAAGTGCACTTTTTTGTTGCACTTTTTTTATCAAACAGGGTTTTGTTACACCTTGTACATCCGTTATAAGCAGGGTACTCACCTAGCCTTATAGAAGTATCTGATACTGTATCAATGAGTACGTAGGCACGAGCCTGCTGCGAGCCGCTCGCGCTTGGATTTGAGACATATGTTGTCGGTCTGTTATCGGTACGAGCATTGGGGATTCGAGAGCTCGTAACTGGATATCCGGTGACCGTGGACGAGACGTGGCCACTTGAAGGTTGTCAAAGTATCAGATACGTTAAAAAACCAATTTATTTTTGTAAATAGGCTTAAACTAAGCGATTTTACACGTCCCAATATTTTTTTCCCTACCACTACTTCGGGACAATTTTGGGCTAGCGCCGAGAAGAAGTAGTTACATGCTGCACGGATAGGTGAGTATAACCAGCAATATATTCCGAAAATCAAATTCACGACACACAGGTGTGAGGCAAAACTTCGAATACTAAGCTACGTATTTACATAATACAATAAGTACGTTTTTTTCGATGTGTAAAATGGATAATTATTATATTATGAACTTACCCGAGGACAGATGACCTGTGAGCGACGTAAAGAGCATATTTACTGCAATTCTTCAATTGTGTTGGAACGTACTGAAACAAACGCGTATTATTTATAGCAAAAATATTAACGTAATTTTATATCGAATTAGATTTACCTATAATCTAATAATGGGTTTGTGACATTTTGGTAGGGAAGATAACTTACACAAAAATGTTGAAGCAAAGGAAATGGTTTATCCTTACAAGGGACTCTGATAATGCAATAGTCGTAGTCCTTCATTATTTCAAATGCTGCTTGTAACAAATCAAATGCACGCCTGAAATAAAAAGTTTTTAAATTAAATAAAAATATTGTGATTGCACGAGGTTTTTAAGAGCAGACACTACAGCCTGTGTGTGATGCTCGTACCACAGTTCGGCAATTTTGTTTTATTGTAATTCTGCTGTGTTACTTATTATATACACCTGTACATATTAGCACTTTAGCAGTCCAGTGTACCGCTCCGTATGATATAATATGTTATAGGAAATTTTGTACACGGCAATTGTTTTTCCCACTGGTCTGCATGGGATCTGACTAACTGCCTGTTGGTGGTGTTAATAAATGATATGAATTTAGAATCGTCATCATATTTTTAGGTATAGGACGTTAAACTGATTAATAGGCTGTCTAGTTCTGAACATTAGGCCTCCTCCTTTTACTATTATCAGGTTGTTTGCAGCCTGCATCCAGCGGCTTCCTGCAACCTTTACCAGTCGTCTGTCCACCTTGTGAGTATCGTCCTACGCTGCGCTCGTCGGTACGTGGCCTCCATTCCAGAACCATTCTCAGAAAGATTCTCAAACCTGTTTAAGATGTACAGTCAACAGCACACCAAGTTACCACAAACTGACGAATTATTGCTTGAAAATAAAGGTGAAAATCGATTGAGAAATTTGACAGTTTTGGATACCACGACGTGATGTAGTATGTACTATAACACTTGCCTGTCGTTAATGTCATCATTGAAACCACACAATTCAATCATAAACGCGTTCGGATCTCCGTTATAAACAACAGCTTCGGACTCGTCTGTGTGTTTTTGTTTATAACTTATGGAACCGCGGCCTGTAACATATAATATAGTAGATCGTGCCGTTACAAGCTTGAAGCCACCATATTTACAGAATAAGTCATTTACTTAATCTCCTTTTCTTAATTTCGCATAATTTTGTTTCTCTCCAGCAGCGCGCTCCTTCAGACCTAAAATAGTTTAATAAGTCAACGTTTTTTAAACTTTTTATTGGTATTCATTATTATTTAAAATTTGTGTATAATTTAATTCAAAAAAGAAACAAACAACAACTACTCACTTAATTGTTTTTTTTATTTCTCATTCATAACTTTAACTTACTAAGAAATACAAGGTCCTGAATTGAATATGACCTTCGTAGCCGAGAGGCGAACACGCCGGATTTGGAGTCGCCATCTCTTAGGTTCCGGGTTCGATTTCCGATCGGGTCAATGTAGAAAACGAACTTTTCTATATTGTCTCGGGTATAGGTGTTTTTGTGGTACCGTCGTTGTTTCTGATTTCTATAACACAAGTGCTTTAGCTACTTACCTTAAGATCAGAGCAATGTAATATCATCGTTCATCGTTTCAGCCACAGGACGTCCACTGCTGCACATAGGCCTCCCCCAGTGACTTCTGTCATCGGGGGGTTGTTGCCATACTGGCCACGCTTGGCAGGCGGGTTGGCGAGCGCGGTTATTATATTATTTCGCACGCAGACGCTGCTCCCGGTCTCGTGCTACAGGATTTAGACGCCTCTTACGATACGCCTCCTGTTGGCGGTGGGGAAGTGTATTCTTTACGGCCGTCCCCACACGGCACAATGGAATTTAATGGGAATGTAATATAAATACATATAATTTTATTTTACTCACAACTGCTCACAAGACAGTACATCAGGGATAGTCAGCAGATCGGTGTCGATGTTGACTATTTCGTAATCGAACGGATCTTCTTCTAGCAGATCGGTTATGGAGAAGGCAGTTTGCTGCGACTGCGTCGGCGACTCCACGTACACTTTATCGCTGTAGTCATCAGAGTGTCGGTGCCTTTACAAAATTTTGACAGTTTAGCGGTTGGTGATTAGTGGATATTTAAAAAACAAATAACAAATCTGACGTACTAAATTATAACAAAAGCCAAACATATTAAAAATGAATTATTGCAAAAGCGCTGTGAATTACTAGCAAAAAATGCAATAAATAAAGTAACAACTGAATTAAAGCAATTCAGTTGCCCTTAAAGGTAATTATTAATTAAAAAAAAATACTTATGATACTTGAAGTTATACTCGTACATATTTTATAAACAATAGGGGCCTCATCTTTTCGATATATCTTTAACATGTCCACTAATCACCAAATAACCGTAATTTATTTTCAAAATTTTCATTACTACCCAATGTTATTTTAAATCTAAATTAGTAATTTACTTATAAATAATATGTTCCAAACTCTTGCGATTCCGTCCAAAATAGACTTTGCTTGTCTTCGCATTCTTAGCAACATTTATATTTTCTTTTGATGGCTCCTGCAAAGATGTGATAATAATTTACTTTAAGGCATTTGCTTTGGCCATAGAAGAGTACAGTTAACAAAACTTACATCAGACATAACAACTTTTTCCTTTTTCACCATACGTTGAAATGGGCTCCACTGCCCTGTCATTATTGGTTCACTGAAAAATTGTATTGGTGAGTCCAAAATTAAAAGACGACCTGGTAAAGGTTGGAAGAATCCACTGGATGCAGACCGCTTATAACCGGCCCCTACCAATCTGGAAGTCACTGGGGGAGGCCTATGTTCAACAGTAAACGTCCTGTGGCTGAAATGATGATGATGAGTCAAAAATTACTAGCTGACGAACATTTAAATTGACCTCTCCTAAACATCAGAAGCCCGTTATTTAATTTGAGCCACAATCTTAGATTCGGTTCAAGTAACATTAGTACAAATAATCACAAATAGTTTTGATTTGGTTCAAGTAATATTAGTACATATAATGTATCCTCGTTAACTCAAAAGATATGCAAATACAGTGAAAATTATAAAAAAACATATTTTTTGACACAATACGCACTTTCGTTAATACGTCGTACTAAAAATACTTCAATAGATGATGATGATGATGATGATATAGAGCAAGGAGGTGGCCAGTCGATTTTTTCAAGACCACACTAGTTACACTTCGTGTTTTGGCTCATTTAATTCATTTTGACGACTCATATTTTCTTATTATAAGTGTTTTTTCATTTTAATTAAAAAAGTATAAGTACCATACCCGAAAGTTTTAAGTAACGCATTGGATCTTTTACTTTCCTCTTTTTCCATGGGAGTGGCTTTCTTCAGCCCGTAAAAAGGCCGTAGCTCATAAGTGGAGTTCAATTTGTCGTAGTTAACATCCGAATTTAGACACATCACTCCAACAGCACGATCTTTATGCTGGAAATAAAAGTCCCAGGTTCTTTGGCTGTTGTGGGTCAACTTAGCGGTAAGTTTTAGGTTCTTGGTAAACTTACCCCTAAATTGTAACACAATAGATTTATTTATTTTATTTATGAAACAAAATCCACAGCTCTTAAATAACAAAGTTTGAATAATATATGTTTACCTTACAGCCAATAAAGGATTTACTTTTTATAACAAAAAAAAAAAACAATTAGCAGACGGTCTACAGAGAATAAAGCCAAACGTATAAGCTGTATAGTAGGTATCTTTAAATCTTACAGAGCATACTTAGATTGTTACTTTTTGCAACAATCAGATTCGATAACGCACCATAACCCGAGAATATATAATAAATAACAGGTACTACGTACCATAACACAAAAAGGGCTACGGCCTTGATTCACCATTACCTAATCACACATTTGATTTGGATTCATTTGGCGCACTGATAAACGGGTAAATACCCCGAGGGTACAATAACTAGAATTCAATGCGGGCGGAGAAATGGGAAAAAGATATAAAAAGTAAATCTGCCAAGCAAAAAATCATAAGACAACATTCTGAGGGAAGTCTCCACAGCATCTTATGATGTTTGCAGAAACATGCTCAATTCTAAAGAATTTATTCAAAACCTAAAGCCAAAAACAAACCGATCGCAGTCACGCACTTCTAATATCTACCTAGTTTTAAGTGAAGAATCCTTAATGGATATAACAAGAACAAAATCAATGTACTTACATCAGCCACTATGACCTTTCTCTTACTTTCGGGGTGTCGTGCTACGAGTTCACTTATGTAGTAGTATCCATACAGATCTTTTAATCGCGGGCATTTCTTGTCTAGGATTTCTACGATATCATCATTGTCTTCTTCACTGCAAAATTAAGGGGTTTTATCCAGCTAAAGAAATAGCATTAAATCAACATCCACTGTTAGGCATAGTCAAGCTATTTGCTTTTCGCATCCAGTAATAATGTAGAGTGATGATATCTCTTTCTTTCATATGTATTAATAAGGGGTGAAGAGACAACAGAGTTTTATTCTATCTCATGCGGCTTTCTTCCTAAGCTCGGGTGCATTAAACTTCGTATGTTTTTTGTAATTATTATTTCTATTCGTTATGCAAGTAAGATTATTAAAATATATTGCAATATTATGTGGCAGCAGGCGATGTAGTCAACGGCTCAACACCTCTTTAAATTTAATATTATTAAAGGGATTTTCAAATTGGATTTTAAGAAATGTTTAATACGCAAAATCAATTCAACCCATTACTGTTCATGGCTTAAAAGACTCGTGTATATGACGTTGCAAAAGACATTGGAATCAAGTAAAACTTACACTGCCCGTCGCATTTTGAGTTTAGGATAAAACTCAACTCTTAAGAAAGTGTACAGATAGTGACATGTTTCTATATCGTCGAGGCGCCTGGCACAGTACTTGTACACATTCCGTCTTTTTAATGCCGCGCATGTCAGTACATCTGTAATTAAGAGTGATACATCCCGAATAAAGTCGAAACAACATTATTATCATTTATTATATTCTCGAGTTTTAACACGCTAAAAGCTGTTGAAATAGGTGCTTATATTGTATAAAAGCAAAAATTCTAACTTATTTTTTTTATTTATTATTCTCTAGATGGTTTATCTTATGTGCATAATGACTATGATAATGACGTACACAGTTCGGTGCAAGAAACGCGTCTTTCCGCCGCAAATGTCGAGGGCGAAGTGACCAGAAGTGACAAAATAATAAGAGCTAACAAATTGTCTTAGGTAAGGCTACACTGACATCGAATACTGAGCTTTCTCCCAAAAAAATGCGCATCTTCTGTCACAGCGTAGCGAATTTTAAGTCTATTGCTTCACGCCACTGTTGGCGTGACGCAGTATAAACAGTAGGTAGTCACATAAAAAGATCTTTCTGCTGCGACATATAAAAAGTATATTGGCGGAAAGTCCTTTTTTCTTTGCGTTGCAATATGAACTAGTTTAATGTTTTTTTTTTGCAATATTGCTGTTTAATTTCCTTACAATAGAAGTAAAAAGCAGAGTGCATAATACCTACCTACCTACTCGTACATAAAACCTATTTTACTTTCGACTTCGTGCGGCTCGTGGATATTAACGTCGTCTCGGGTGAAATAGTGCGTTATAAGAGTGTTTGGTAATTTTGATATTCCTTCGATATACTGACTGTTTCCCTAGGTTTTATTTTGCTGTGAAAAGAATGTTAAAGAGATGTAGATAAACAAGTACTATTGTGAAAGGTGTGGCGGGACTTACTTGCAAGTTGTGTTTGCTGCAGAGGAAAGTGAACGTTGTCCAGCCCCTCTAGCATGTAGAACAAAACACAATATGATACGATATGATATAGCGATTTATCGCATATTTTTTGTCAAAATATGAACTTTTATCGAAAAAGCGAGCATAACCGTGACGTCGCCGGCACGGACATCCTTACTGTTTCAAGATGGCGGCTATGTTATCATATTTTTTAAGTAAATAGGCGATAAATCGCTATATCATATCGTATCATATCGTGTTTTGTTGATCGTGCTAGAGGGGCAGATGTTGGTAAGCAGTTATTTTGGTTTAATTCACTGGCACATTGTTATTTATTTAATGTTTACTTATAGCGCCAGCTGGCCGGCCTGGAAGTAGTTTGAATGAGTTTTGGTAGCCAACTGCTCTTGAAATTGAACGATAACGTGCGCTTGATTGCGTCATACATTCGTTTAGTTCTTCGACGATAAAACAGAAAGCGGAAATTTGGAGCGGGAAAAAGAGAAAATAATGCTTGTTCTAACAACGAGTGTGCACTTGTTGTACAATCTACTATTGGTGGTCTTCGAAACGCGAAGAAAAACCTCCACTTCTCGCCAGCAACAACAGCTACCTTGTGGCCTAACTATAGCACTAAACGAGTCCTACCGTCAGGACACCGCGGCGGCACGACGAGCACGACCTGCTGCAAGTACTCGTCGTGCTCGAACACCGACACCAGCGCCGCGTCCAGGAAGTACGCCGCCGCCGACGCAGCGCTGCACGCGTAATGGATGAACAGAGTGTTGCGCGACATGTAGAACCGTCTGGAATTGTAAAATTAATAAATATTGGACAATATGGATTTTGTGTCTTTATCGCACCGCCCACAAAACATCTATGTTTAGCCTAGTGGTCGATTGGTAGAGAATGCCTCATGGCATTAAGTCCACCTAATGTATGATATGTTTTTAATTCTGTCCAATAAAGTTAATATAAAAAAAACATCACATACTTTGTTCTCATCCTAGGGTCAGTAGTTAAAGCACTTGTATGGAGCGAGACAGTATGGAAAGGTTCGTTTTCCACATTGACCTGACCGAGAATCGAACCTAACACCTCAGAGATGCCGACGCCAAGTGAGCCGCGCTCGCCTCTCAGCTACGGAGGAGGTCCAGGAAGAGGAGGTGGTTTAATTAAGATGGACACCAACCATAAATAATTCTAAGACATCATTTATTAAATCTGACACCATATTTTAGGCCCGATAACCCGGTACATGATCATTTATTTTTGTTAGCTTCAAAATCAATAAAAAGTTGGGCAATTGAGGCCGGTATACAATGACGTCATAGCTTGCTATCGCTATACAAATTTTATTATAAGATTTGCCTTTGAAATAGGGTACATTTTGATGGTAGTCATGTCGTGGAGTTCAGTTTTTTCAGCCATCTATGAATAGCATGCAAATACATACATTCTTATACGGGTAATAATTATGTTATAGGTATTAAATTATCGTATTACAGAGGAGGTAGAGAAGGCCTTACAATAATATTTCAGGGCCCAGGAGACGTATTTTTAAATCATGCGAATTCCAATTCGAATACGAAATGGCAAGATTCGCAAGCGAATGACTAAAATCGCTATTTTTGAAAATTCATTCTGCGAATTCTGCAACGAGTGGTCCGACCCACTCGTAGGTATTTCGATTCTACTCACAGATTAGTATATGTAGCAATTCTACTAGTAAAAAGTTCAGAAGTATGACTTTGACAAGTAAACATATGGTTCACAGATTAAAAACTTTTTTTTTCGTTCCGTTTCATGCGATTCATTGCCGGTTTTTAAAATCAATAAGTTTTTGCATTCCGGTTTTAAATAGTTTCTGCGTGAAACGAAAATAGTTAAAGAATTTTACCATAATAGCAACACAGAATCCGAGTGATTAAAAAAGGGGAAAAATCGGGAGTGATAGAAATAGAATTCGCACACGAATCGTATTCGTGTTCGAATTCAAGATTCATTTCGAATGCTTTAAAAATACGACTCCTGTTATTTTTAAAGTTGTTGTTCTTTCTAGTTTAAAATTACAAGCTACAAGCACCTTATTTTATGTACGTATTATAATATATTATTGTAAAAGTTGCAGGAGTAAATTTTTGTGCGACGAGCACAAGCTATACTAAAGTTAATATACGTTTTCAAAATGTTTATCTGTAATTTAGTCGCACAATCTGTGCTTAGTTTGGGGCTGGCTATTCGGTGTGCTTCTTGACGGAGTTTATTATTATTTAAAAAAGTTTTCCTGCGAGATCTGAAAATCAGTTTAATTATCGTCTACATACTTACTGGAACATATTTCTGATCCAGATCTCCCAATCTGCCGGATCCAACCCCGGGAGATTAGGGTAGTCGTTCAGTGCCATAAACCCCACCACATCTTTGTCTTCGTCTATCATACATATCGATAGGCATGAGAGTTCACTGGAAAATGATAGTCAACTATATTATGAAAATTTTATGAAAAACTTTAGAATAGTTTGTTACGAGATTGCTACCATGTACCTTATTTTTGAGTTCCCTCAGATCATTTCGACAGAACGCCACTACATACCAAGAATGGTCAGGGAAGCGATTGAAATTACAAAGTACAAAAATTTCAATCGCGATTATGGGTTTAAATTGTCAAGTGTCTGGAATCCAGTGATTCGTATGTGCAAAAACCGGAAAAAGCAACAAACTGCTGTTCCGCGGTCAGATACTGTTAGTGTTATGCGTCGAGAACAGGTGCGAAAAGATAGTGAGTTTGTAGACAATGGTACCGGCGCGTGCAATGAAAGACAGCGAAAGTGGGTAGACCGATATGTTTGCCTTAACAACTTAACCGCAAGATCTTCAGTTACTCCGTAATCTTGGTGCTTGCAACAGTGCCAAAATATCGGGAACTCAAAAATAAGGTACAGTCAACAGCACGTCGACCTACCCCAAAAGTCAAAAATTCTCCAATAGATTTTTAACTTTAAGCCTGACATATAGAGTTCATTTTCAAATGAGAAAATTTGACATTTTGTGGTAGGTCGACGTGCTGTTGTCCGTACATGGTAGCAATCTCGTAACAAACTATTCTAATGTCAGTGACCATGAAAGAAAAACTGGTTTACAAAAGCAATGTTTTTGAGGATTATTAGTAAGTAGTTTTAGAAGTCCTTGTTACATGAGAATTTAGAGTCCTATATTTTATCAGTATACTTATCCCCTTTTAGGAATGATTCTACTACTGAAATTATAACTTGCAAAATGGTAAAAAACTATAAGGCTAATATAAAACGAAACTAAGCGCTCTTTCAAATAAGACGTTTTAAGCTGGAAGTCAGTAGTACGCTTGCAGCTTGCAGCCCGCACACTAAGGCTCGTACTACGTATAACCAGCTGGAATCCGCTAGAATCCGTTAAAACAACGCAATGGATTGAAACCGTAAGGCCTAAGGTTGCGAACAAAGATAGGTAAATAAGGTCCCGCGGTCTCCAACCGCGCGGTTCGTAATCGCGCGATTCCCGCGTCTCTGAACAGATGCTTTACCCGGACCGGTTTCCGACTGGGTATAGTTCGCCTAACTGTTAGTAGTTTCACACTTTATTTGTGACACAATTTTCCGTGTTCGATATTCGGAACTTACGACAGACGTCCTACTCCAAAAATCTTATTTGAAGGGGGTGTTTCATATAGTCAAACCGTTGACTTGTTGCGCTTTATATATTAGTGCGTAATATGGCAGCTACTTATACTCAGCATATTATTACTCAAGATCAAACATATTTATTATACTTCTACTTACATCAGTTCCCCAATATCAACTTCACCGAACAATTTCTGTGAATTGTCGTTCATAAACGTCTTAACATCGTGTTTGTCTGCGTCGACTGCCTTTCTGAACCTTCTGCCTTTCGGGCCGACTTCGAAATCGAAGAAAATCGACATTTACTACAACAGTTTATAAAATAAGTGAGAGTAAATAATCAATATTACAATTTTAGTGGATTAAATATTTTTAAATTACAAAGAAATGTTTAAAACTTGACACTGTTTGACAAACAAGCACTGATGTAACTAAATCTATATGGTTAGGGGTTAATAAAAAACTTATTTGTTTAAACTATGCAAATATATTACAACCATAATTTACATTTAAAATTAAAAATTATATTAAAATGACGAGTTAATTGTAATTCATACGTCGGCCATAATAAAACATGCGAGTATTTTGTGATATTAAATCAATTATGGTATGTTCTAGTTTAAGCCGACTGTACTTCAGAAACCGTCGAATAAGTAATGCGTTACATTCTCTTATTATTCAAAATACTGATTACAATTAAGTACATTACTGTGTTATTTTGTAATTTGTGTTCGAGTCATCATAAGCTGCCTGGAATTTTGCAATGTTTACAAACAATGTGATGTTGCTTTTGACATTTCACGATCAACGTGGCCCTCGTTTCCTCGAATGTCAATAAATTTGATCAGTTTATTAAATCATGTAAGCTGATAGTCGAGTCAATAGTGGCCAATCCACTAACATTATTTATTAACTTCGTTATGAATAAAGAATTCCCATATGGGGACGTGCGCTTTTGTCTACACTGTTTAATAGCTACATCTTTTCTTTCAGCTCATATTTGCACCATCCTTATGTGATATATATAATTGATACTTCTGGTATGGTGTGCAAAAAGCAGTATCTATTTATTATGAAACCCATTCATAATAAAAGAAGGTAATACTTATATTTACTTTCACTATAATCCGCAATATCTAGTCACAATACGGACTTTGTAAGTAATAAATATTAGTAGATTGGTCGCTATTCACAGAACCTTCAAGTTTTTTATCTAAGAACATTTTCATCAAAGTAAAATGAATTCGGTAATTCGTTTATCACAATATTAAACGGTGTTAGTAAGACAAAACTAATCTAAAACGAAACAAAGTTCTGATAAATCTAAAAATAAAAACGCACAACTTATAAACTAATCAAAACTAAATACTCATAACGCAAGCTATAAACAATTAAACCCTACATAATATTCGCCTTTCAAGCATTATATGAAAATAAGAGATTCACATAATATACATTCATATGAAGATTAAAATAATAATAATGTCATTAGTTACCACAGAATATTTGTACATAAACATCATATTCATAATAAAAATTGTAAGAAATTGTCAATGTCTAATTTCAATTTGTTAATTTAAAGAGAAAGTTAATTATTGCCTTAAATATATCACAAACGTTCACATATTCTAACGTTTTGTTTAAAATGTATCTTATGCTTGAAGATAATATTTAGGTTCAAATTTAAATGTTTTACTGTAACCGCCAAGAAATAGTAAACGATCTATCATTTTAAGACATATTTATAGAAAATGTAATTTTTCTGTAGACTTTGCTTTCAAGATATTGTTTTCAAATTCAATTACCAGACTGTATTACTTCTCAAAGCTACTCGAGACATTTTTATCTAACTTTAGCAAACAAAACAAAACTCCAAGTATCAAACATAAGTTAAAACACGTGAACGAAGTAAAATCAGTCTTAACCTCAAATGAGCGGCGGGAGGTTTTTAGCGCGGACTAAATGAGTATGGGACTTGGACCGACTGACGTTATTGGGGGTAGTTTTAACAGACATACTCGACATAGTGTTCTGTCGCTGTAAGTTTACTTTATTCGCGCTCAAAGGCGCTCGGGGAGTCGCGAAACCATCATTGTTCAACTTCAAAGCTGACCGCGTCAGTCTGGTCGGCGTATACAACAGATTACTTTTAGGTGTCATTGCCATGTTCACATGCTGAATGTTCTCTTTACCGATTTTAGGCGTGAGGGGAGTGGGAATTTTCGCCGTTTTTTTTGGGGTAGTGGGAGTTTTTCTCTCGTCGATTGAGGAGAAGACGATGGCGGGGAGAATAGGTTCGGGCGCTCTGTTGTTCGCCATCGAGCTGCGGCTGATTTGCTTCTCGTTAATGTTGTCCTGGAATAAAACAATTCATTTATGAAAACAGGAATACGACCATCACTAGAACTAGAGATAATTTTCGAAACGAAATAAAAATTGTATTAATTGTGGTACAGTACAGATAATTATTGTAAAAGATTGAAAGTACGACTGATGGGACAGACATATAAATATTTTATGAGTAATAATATAAAATCAGGCACTACAATAGACTGAGGCTATAAGTTAAATAAATGATAATGTGCATTTACTATCTATTTAGTGATAAACATGATAGAAGGTTAGGATGAATATACCTATTTGTATCGTGGCTGGCTAAGTCAAAACTGGTTCCCAAAAATATTTTACTTCAGTTCAGAAAGCCGACAGACTGTAGCTACAAGAAAAAATCCGGCAAAGTGCGAGTCGGACTCACGCACGAAGGGTTCCCTACCATTGTCTATAAAAACGGCAAGTCTGTTTTTTTTGTGTTTGTTGTTATAGTGGCAAGAGAAATATGTACATCATCTGTAAAAAAATCAACTGTCTTACTATCATGGTTCATGAGATATAGCGTGGTGATAGACGAACGGACAGACAGACGGACAGCGAAGTCTTATTATCAGGGTTCCGTTTCACCCTCTGAGTGCGGAACCCTAAAACATCGCCTAGTCGCTCCAAGTCCGAGGATGCTAAATGTAAAGCATTGGTCCTCAAGACCATTACCATGACAATGCTATCTATTGCATATTTTTACTCAATATGATGATGACGACGTACCTAACTGGGGGAAGTCCTATGTTCAGCAGAGTGACATCCTATGGCTGAACTGATGATGGCGTACCTTAAAGTCAGTATAAGTGGTGAGCAGCGTGGTCTCCATGAGCGGGTCCTTCTGCTTGTCGCCCTCGTGGCTCGACGCCGTCGCGTTCGTCGAGCGGCGAGACGTGCTGCGGCGCTTGCCGTGAGACTGGAATTAATATTTAAATGTTAACCGCCTAATATCTAGTGTTCAAATCAAATCAAATCGTTTATTTGCTTTAAATAGGTGGTTACAGAGCTCCGAAGATATTATACAGATATTTGTTGTAAAAGACTTGAGTTCTTCAGTCTTAAATTCGAGACTCGAGTCATTTTGCATGACTCGAGACTATTAGTCTCGCAAGTCATGAGTCTTTTCGAGTCCTTTTAGTCTTTCAGTCCTTTAAGTCCTTCGAATCTTTATAGCTAAGATAGGGTGCATATTACATATTTTATTTGGTATATTTTTATTTTGAGCGGTGGTAGGCATGTGGTAACGAACGCTGGCTTTAAATCAGTCCCAAGTTCTTATGAAAAGAAACACTCAGTCACGACACAAGTTCTTGTAGTCATGACACAAGTTCTTGTAGTCATGACTCAAGTCTTTTTTAAAAGACTCAAATACATAAGTTGGACTCGGACTCAAGTCTTTAAAAAGAACTCAGTCACCAAAAAAGGACTCGAGTCCCATTGTTATAAGACTTTAGGACTCAAGTCTCTTACAACACTACTACTATCTAGACGTAACAGAAAATCTTTCGCTTGTCACACATTCTTATTTACTGCTTAAAGTTTTAACTATTCTCCCACGGTAAGATAGTCCTCCTTTACACCTTCAACACATATAGGTAATACATACCGTGCGCTTGTGCTTGAGAATGCTGCCGTTGACTTTAGGCGTTTTCTTGAGATCACCGCCGTAGTCTAGCTTTCGTTTAGCGTGGTCACCTTTGCCCTCCACGATCGCGCGGGTGGCTAGGCGACCGCTAATGCGCCTGCGGAAAATGTTAGCTTATTACTAATACAATAGAGTCATGTTTCAAGAAAACCGGGTACGGGAACGAGACCAACTAAATTACGCCACAGGACGAAGTGTGACGAAAGGGTAGGAGGTAAGTAACCTACTAAGTTTCAGGACGTCACATTTCAAAATCTTATAAGTCTAGTATTGAAACAAAATTTGAACTACAAACGAAAAAAGATTTCTAGATGTAAAATTGCAAAATATGTGACGTCACACACGGGAAGCGGAAGTGGAAAAATGTGCCCTACTGTGACAGGGGAGGGGGCGGGTCAAACATCATGAAATTGAACGTCAGCGTAGGACGCCCTACGAAAAGGTGAAGCGTGATACGCAAAGCTGAAAATGCTTTGTTGTAATAAGTCCAATTTTGTACGATTTTAATCTATGCAATCAAGTTAAATTTTGCAAAATAAGCTGCCGACAGATGTAGAAAAGAGCCAAAAATCGGACTCAATGGCGTGCATTGGGAAAGGCCTCAGTCCTAGAGTTTGGAGGGTCCAAAATATCGATCAATATCGATTTGGTTATCAATTTGGGTCTACAGTAAAGACGATTTTACATACAAGCGTCAAACTTTGAGTTAATAAACTCAGTATAATTAACAATTAACTACTCAACATTCGGTTTTGCAAGTCTTTGATACAGAAAGTCATACGTAACTCAATTCCAAGATCTCCAGCTATTTATTATTTGAAACACGTTTTTCCCATTGCTGTATTATTTACGATACGATAAAACAAGTAAATAACAGTATTCAGGTTGTTTTGCATACACAAATCATAACAGGACAGAATGAGATTTTCAGGAAACCATGTATTTCCAAGTGATTGACAGCTAATAACACTAAAATACTACCATGCCAGACTAGACTACTACGCAACATATTTTTTAGGAACTACTTACTGATTGCTATGTGTCTACTACTTCATTACATCTGACATCGAGTTAATTACGTTAAATAATATTACTAACTACCAAAACTAGTTACTGTACAGTCAGCAGCAAAAGTGGATAGGGTACTTTTATTTATTTTAGAAAATATTTTATTCGCTTTTCCATGAGAAGATGCCATAATAACAAATTTAGTTGTGCCGCTAAGCCCGATATTTGACGAGTTATCCTCCTTATAATCGGATCCGAGCCCCTATTCAGAACCTTCCGTTAGCCATTTGGCAACCGGTAAATCACGTGACTGACACTAATGTTAAATCCATTTTAACGTGGTTCTCCGTTTGTCAATTTTTCATCGAAAGGTTCTCAATCAAGGGCCAGCTGTGAGACATCATCATCATCTACAATAGCACCCTCTGTTGTTTTATACCAACGACCTACAACGATGTGTTGTATTTAGTTGCTTTGCGTCGACTCGTCTTGGATATAAAAGGTTTTTTTTTTAAATTATTTTTGTTCAGAGTGTTCTGGAAGACGCAACACACGCAACCCAAGGATGTTTATTCCTAATACTTCTTAATACTTCGAAATTATGAGATCTATTTGTTTATTGGCGGGTTTTTATTTATTTAATCTAACGCAAACCGTGACCTCTCAGTTCTCTCGTAGCTTCACAAGTAAATTTGATGTATCGGATCTTCCTTTATAATAATTCAGAAATATTTCGTCATACTAATTATTTCAATAACTCATTAGGCAGGCCTGTATCGTGAATTACTTTGCTGTTAACTGTACAAAACGGTAACAATTGTTAACGCCTACATTCTGCATTACGTAAGTGCGTAATCGAGCGCTCAATATTTCTCATTCCTCGCTTACACAATGCTAATTTACAGCAACGATTAATTTCTCTACTGTCACTAATCAAGCAAGACTTGCCTCGCGTAATCGTTCGCATCGAGTCACAAGCGCGCACTGTTGAGAAGGAATGAAAAATATCATTATAGGGATAAACCCAGTTGATGGGATGGACAGTGACAAATAAAATATATAAGGCGTTTTAAAAATATCTGCCTTCAAAAGTATTGCGTATACAGGGCTACATTGCAAAGGGGTGCCAAATTTCAAAACTGCATGCGGTATTTGTTGTCAATTTGAAACTCTGGTATGCGACGCTCTTGCTGTTAAAAATGTACCTTACATCGAAAAGGCTAAGTTTTGTTTTCGTGCGCCATTGTGACTATTATTGCATTGAACTTTGCAGTTCTAGGTTTCACAGAGATAGTGCATGCGTATTTTTTATGAATGAGACAATATTATCCATGCGTACCATCTTTTAACAGCGGATAGTAATAGTAAAAAATAAAAATAAAACGTGTTTGTTTTTTACAAAAATGTGTTTGATCGATAAGTTACTGATTCTGAGTGGTCCCTGAAAATTTGGCACTACTTTGCAATGTAACCCTGAATAGATTACAATAGTAAATATGTTTTATGCCCCGGACGTCATCTATTTTTTATTTAAAAGATTAAGCTTCATTATGTCTAAAACCGTCCACACCTGCCCAACTAGCCCGCTCGCTCGTCGCACTCGTCACTCTCTTGCGCATTGTCAAATACGGATGGCAGAGTGTGTTATGCAAAATGAAGCAAAGTATTAATTGATTCACCGAAATTTCTTCACTATCGTTATCTATACTTAAATAATAAATACTTTCACCGATTGCAGCCTTGGCAGATATTTTTCGAACACCTTGTGCAATTTAAAAAATGGGCTAACGATACAAACTAAGCAAATGCTTGAACATTTGTGATACGTAAATTGATGGAAGGGACATTGATATCGATGTTTCATGTAACTCGCACAGCGTGATATAAACATCTCAGCAATCGAACATTAGGTCGTATTTAAATGATTATTTTTTACCACAATGGCTACAACAAGGCCGTCGACGCAATAACATAGTAACGATATGCATATTTGTAATACAAAATCTAAATGAATAATGTCCACATGTTCGCCCCGACTAGACAATTTATTTTACTGTTAGTTTGTACTTATTAATGTAGCTTGTTTATTTTTACTGTAGGACTAATGTGTCAAACGGTCAGTTTCTGCAGAGTTCACCACAGTATAGTGATTATCTCCTAAACTATGCGAATGCTTATTCATATCTGTAAGGGTTATGGATTGGCTAAGCTATCTGTCAGTCTGACGCGTCATTTTTTGGACCACGGTATATACCGGTGCAATATTTATTTAGTATACAATCCCCGGCACCGACATCGAGCGCTGGGGCTTACTTGGGGACCAATTTACGCATCTTACGAGACAAACATCGTATCAGAGACGCGTGTGCGCTGAGCTAACAACCAATCAGTCGGCGGTCGCCGACTAGCCAATCACGTAATCGTAATGGTCGTCTGCGCATCTTTCGCCCATCGTTCAACATCCGTGCCGCTAGTTGGAAGACAAAGATGGACATCTTACCTCTTAACCGTTGAGATGGCAGATCTCTTCAGTGCAGATAGGTTGTTGGAGAACGTGGTGACAGCTTTCGTAGCGCTGCCCGTGATGAGCTGCCGCTTGCTGGGCGGCCTACGGGGTGGGCATACTGTTTAATGTCAGTACGAAAGAGTACACTAAGCGGGGTGGAGGGATAGGGGGTAAAGCGTGTGGTGGAAGTTGATATTTGTTTGCAAAGCGGGCTAATTTTATAATAATAGCAACAGAAGGCCTAGTCTATGTTTTATAAAAAAAACCTTCGAAAAGTTGTGAAATTGTAGACACTTTGTTGTGAGACATCACATCCACATCTTAAAGACCTAATTTTTCATTCAAATCCAAGGAGAATTTGTAATGTAATGTACGTTGTCATAAAAAGATATAAGAGTAAAACCCACACTGGGCCCTCCTTTGTCATCTTCTGTTTGATCGTTACATGTGGTGAGGAAACAATCGAGTCAACATCCTATCCTTTCGCATTTATTCTATAAGTGGGATAGCTATTTTTGTTATGATCTTAGCAATTTGCGGATGGTTGTATAAGTACATACCTATTCTTCTCAGCTGTGGCGGCGAGCCCGGCGGCGGTGCGATTCCGCTTGCCGAGCGGCGACGTGGCGAGCGAGCGGAGCAGCGGCGTGTTAGGGGTTAAGGCTTGTTTGCGCGCAGACAGCTTGTTGTGGCGCTCCTAGGAGATTAATATATAAAAGTTATAGACCAATGTTATTTCAAGTATTTGTGTCGTGTGGTGCCGGCACCTTAAAAGAATTGCAATACCCCTTTTTCTTCATATGGGTGTCGTAAGAGGCGACTACAGGAGAACCGCCATAAGAAGACGGGCAGCAGCGTCCCCACTCCATCATTGGCCAAACTGCGATCGCCAACCCGCCTGCCAAGCGTGGCGATTATGGCAAAATCCTCCTTTTGGAGAGGCCTGTGTCGAGCAGTGGACTGATATAGGCTGGAGATGATGATGATTATGTTATTTCAATCTTAATTTAAAGTAAAACTAATTAAAAACCCAATCAGGCCTGTCTCACTCCTCGTGTAGGCATCGAAAACATACGTACGCGCGGCGACCCACTGCGTTAGGCTCTTCCAGTAGGGACTCGCGAGCGAGCAGTGACACGCATAAGCGTTTTATTCGCCTATTTTCCTATAACTATTTTCAAAATGGAAAGCAAAAGGAAACACGCAAAAAGATACCGTACAGTGTGACGATTAATAACTATTCAGGTTTATAAAATTACCTTACTGAGTAGGTGTGCATTTTTTTCAGTTATTTATTAATAATTCAAGAGACGAGCCGGCGAGACGTTACCGCGACGACGCTAGATAGTGTTAGTAGCTTCTTGTAGCAGTCAAACATAGCGCGTTGCTTATTAAATAGATCGAGTGTAGGTTTAGTCTATTATGAATCGTAATCTAGAGTTATAAGAATGAGATTCGCTTGCAATGGATTTCTGTAGGTAGTATCTAAACGAAATGGAGGAAGAGATCGCTTTTTAGCGATAAGACCGCCTAAATTGTACATCTTTCTGTGAATATTAACTGTAACTTCTTTGTTTGGTGTGCAATAAAGAGTATCTATCTATGGACATGTTATCTGACGCGAGCCAAATTACACCGTATTGTTGAAGGCATTTCTTTTCTCACCATTGCAGAGTCGGATTTCTGTAGTCTTTAGTATTCTGTGACCCAATTAAATAACAATTCCGTAATTTTCTCTAAAACTTCTAAAAAATATTCAGTTCCAGTGCTTAAATACTCTAATTTTGAAAAAGACGATTTGTTTTTTTTATTGACTGGAATAGACAAGCGAACCACCACGCCACCACTACCAATCGGGTCGTGAAAACTGTTAAACATGCGATAATCTCTTTAACACTTGACAAAAGCGGAAACACTTAAGCTCTAGTTTAACAAATATTCTAGGATAGTAGTGTGAACAAATAATTAAGTAAAGAGATTACTGGCTATGAAATAGACCATTAAATATACTCACAGCTTTCCGATTTTCCCACTCATCTTCAATCAGTTGTATCAGAGGTTTCCCATCCACGGTGAAGGTGCTGCCGCTCTTAGCTTCGTACTCCGTCACCAACTCCCGGAGTTGAGCTTCGATCTTCGGCAACTAGGAAAAGAATAAGACGTAAATAAATAATGTGTAGGAATACTAACTGTCTTCTTTTGATTGCTCAAAAAATACTTTTGACAAATGTGTACACTTAAACCAAGAAAGGGTTGGTGAAAACCAAAAGTGAATAAATATTTATGAGGGTAAGTGATTGTACAATAAAACCGCTTTATATGTTTATGCTTTTAGCTGGTGGTTTGTTGCCGGCCGTTTTTATCTTTATGCAGGATGTACAAAAGAATGGAACACTCCTAAAAACCACGTGATCGTCTGATGATATTAAACAACTTTTCCTATGGGAGTAACATCGAAATAGTTTTTTTTTTTTAGAAGCTTTAAACACTATCATAGTGGTATGCGAGAAAGTATGTATGGATGGAGCAGCAAAATAAATACTCTCGATTTCGATGTTGCTCCCATAGGAAAAGTCGTTGTATGTGATCAGCTGATTACGTGGTTTTAAGGAGTGTCCTATTTTCTTGTACACCCCGTATACTTGCATGACGATATGCAATCTCTTCTAACAATTACTCACATTGCTAGCGATGGCTTTCCTCTCCTTCTCCTCTCGCAGTAGCTGCCCGCCGCGGTTGTGGTAGCGGCCGGGCTCGGTCGCGCGCGCCTCTAGTTCGGTCATCTTGAGCCAGAGGTTCTTACGAGTCATAAATAGCTCGAAGATATGCCTGGGTGGACAGATTAACCAATAAAACCCATGTTTTTATTTAAAAAGCATCATTTAGGCTTTTTCATGAAATTAATATGAATAACCCTCTTTTACGTATTTTTTTACCCTACCACTATTCATCATTATCATCATTCAGCGGACGTCCTCTGCTAAACATAGGCCTCCCCCAGTGACTTCCAGATTGTCCGGTTGCGCGCGGGCTTCATCCAGCGTCGTCCTGCATCCTTTACCAGGTCGTCTGTCCACCTTGTGGGTGTGAGTCCCACACTGCGCTTGCCGGTAGGTGGCCTCCATTCCGAACCTGTCTGCCTCATCGGCCGTCAGTTGTACGTGCTATACCACTGTTACGAGGCAATATTGTGGGCTAGTGCCGATAATAAGCAGCGCAAGATCACTCTTGCCTGTTTTTTTTAAAAAGTGTGTATATTACAAGTTTTAAATTTACCTGTATGCTATTTCCATATTAATAATTTAAAGTATTTAATTTATGGCTTGCTTAATTTGAGGCTAGAAAATGGGTGTCATTGTGAAACAATTAATTTATTAATTACAACTTATACATACTTGTTCTCATTGTAGAACTTAGTGATCTTGTCCAAATACAACTCGTGCAACGTCAGCGTGTCCTCGGTGAAGATGTCCTGGTAGTAATGCACGAACTCCTCGCGTTGCGCCTGCGAGTACACCACGTTGTCCCACATCAGCTTTATCTTCGTACGGACGTTGGCCACGAACACCTAGAAACAAAAAAATATTTAATATTTTGAAGGCTGTGGGGGACTGGAGACCCCCAGACAACATTTTTTTATTGGGTCTAGTTTGTAAACGGGTAAAGACTTAGGAACGACACCCTTGAACTAATTCGTCAATGCATACTTTGCTAAATTTAAAACAAGAAGATTCTATAAAATCTGTTTATTGTCCTGCGCTTTTTTTAAATTAAAAAATAAAAATAACTGTTGCACTCTTTGCTCTTTTGAAAGACATAGATGGATGGATAAACGGGCATTTAGCCTTTTTAGCTTATCTTAACTTTACACTGAGCATCAGGTTCCTGGGCCCCAAGTCTGCTAATTTAACGTAGCATAATTGAATATCAATTGGATCTCATTGTAATTGCTTGACACATTTAAAATTCTGCTACTAATTAACTGACTTAAATTTAAGACTAAAATGAGTTGCAGAATACCAAATGTATCTAACAATTACACATTTGGTATTCTGCTACTAAATTAAGACTTAAATTTAAGAATAAAGTTGGTAGCAGAATACCAAATGCGTCAAAAAATAACAATAAGATACAATTGATATTCAATTATGCCACTTTTAATTTAGCAGACTTGGGCCCCTGGTGTTTTGTCACAAATAGTTTAATTTTATTCTACATTAAACATTCCCTCGAAAATATAAACTGTTTTTTTTAATTCTTTAGATTTTAGATGAGTTTTTTTGAAATTACTTAACTAGATGGTTTCCTATATTCCAAAATTATTTGGTCCCGTCTTAGGTTTACAAAAATCTAATAGAATTAGCTCCAAATGTCCGCCAAAAAAACAATACCGCATTTAGGATCACAGTGAATTTTAAACCTATAGCTTACTTGTATCTTCTGCCTTTTGATTTGGTCGCAACGCTTGATTTCTTCCTTAATAGCGGCTTCAGTGTGAGGATGGCACCCAGGGTGGGCGTGCAGGAAATTCTCGCGGTAGATTAGGTCTTCATCCAGGACGTCCCATAACCTAGAAAGGCGCTCTCTTAACTCCAATACCTGGAATTAATGTTAATATCAATATTCGCTTGTAGAATTTAGGTTTGATTGAGTTTAATTTTCTCGATATCATGGAGACGTCTTGTCATAAACTTGACGCACACAGTATACAGTAAATATCATTGGACTGCAACAATACTTTTGGTAGTCTAGGGGACTTTGGTCCCCCACCGACAAAGGTCTCATGTGTGCTTTAGATGATGCATTTGTAAGCGATCTATTTGTTTTGCAGACATAAAATACAATTTATGATCATTGTACTTACCCTATTGTTAGTCTGCTCGAATCGTTCTTGCAATTCCTGCTGAAGCTTGGCGAGGCGGTCCATGTTCAAGTCTGTCACCTTGAAGTCCACAGACAGGGATGTCACTACGATGTGTTCGAACTTGTTCTGCGGCTTGATTTGTAGCTTGTCTATTACAAAGAAATTAATGTAATTCACATAACAAAGGCAAAGTAGCATTGCCTACCTCAAAGCTTCTTCATACTACTTTTCTCATATCAATTGTTAGTTTTACTTAAAATTAAATAAATTCTTAGTTTCAAATTGTCTTAATAATATTTAGCTTTTGATGTCAGATATCTCACATAGGTGTTATAAATAAATAATGGCTAAAGCCTTCTGGTAGGATATATTATAACACTCACCCATAATATCCTTAATTTCCACTTGCGTATTCAGGAATATCTCAGCGCGCTTGTCCCTCTCTGCCTGTAAGACTTCTAGGTGGTTCTTCAACCGTTCTAGCTCCTCTTCGGAAGGGAGCGGGATCTCCTGCAACTCCTGGATGGTGACGCCAAGCTTCTCAGCCAGGTCGCGTTGCCATTCGAGCAGCCTTTCCATCTTCATGCGACGCTGCTCCACTTGTTCTCTGTATCTGTTTTAAATAACAATAACCTATAGTTTTTAGGATTTTGCACCCACCTATTACTTACTAAGACTCTGCTGTGCGTCTGTTTGTCTGTCTAATTGTAAAAATCCAAAAAAATATATAAAATAAATATTTAAAGGGCTCCAAAACAACAAAAATGATTTTTTGCCATTCACTAATATTCATATCCAGCAAGAGAGTCAGAACTGAAAAGTTTAGAAACTATATTATGACTTCTAGCTTGACCATCATATACAAGGACTTTCTTTATTATTTATTTTATTTTATTACAATATCTGATTCCTTAAAACATTAGAGTCTAATGTAATGTTATAAGGCTTTTTGGCTGACAATGGTCTAATCATTAGACCAAGCCAAAAAGCCTTAATTATGTTGTATGTTTATTGTTGTATGTTATTTTTGGCTGAAACTTGTTTTAATGTGCCATTTACTATTAAAGCTCATTCTTTCTCTATTATAGACAGTTAATGCAATAATAAAATATATAATTCTAAAGAGCTACTATAAAAGTAAGGTAAGTTTATCAACTAATAAAGGTTACATTTTAAGCCTGTAATTACAATGATATTTAAAGGTAAAAAAACTCCTGTAAAATTAACACAATAATGGACTAAGTGAGCACACAAGTGACAAGACCTCATAATATGATTGCATGCAAATGTACCATATTAAACTTTTAATCAACACTTCCATTTAGATTTTAGTGAAACAGTAAAAACACCAGCAGTTTATATCCCCCAAGTAGTGTTTCTGGAATTATCTAATAATAATAATAATAAAACAGCTATTTGTCACTAACCCTGTAATCTGTTCTTCCAATTCCCTTTTGTACTCGGCCAACATCATATCTTCTTTAAAGTCTAGGATAGTAATATCAACTGACAAACATCTGCTTAGTTCTTCCGTTTCTTCTTTCAGTTCTGTGAATAAACAACAATCCGTCAGACCACAAAAGGAGACACATTTTTTTGTTATTCAGTCATATCGATACCTCCAATGAACACTACGCAAACTTCTAAGTTTTAGGTTTACAGACGGTGCTCTTTTACAGTGGCTTGTGAACCCCCATAGTGGAGGAAGTACATTTACTTGGCGTTATGTAAATCTTATAACTTTTTTTTATTCTAACGATATTATAAAATTTTAGGGGCATATTAGTAAAATATTAAGTCAATTTAGGTAAAATACACTAATTTTAGTTATCAGTGTTCATTGAAGCTATCGTTATGTAAGTGGTTTGAGCTTGACAGATTTATGTGTTAGGGTTTTATTTTTGCTAAATAATTACATTAAAACCACAAAATAGAAAAAATACAGAAGGTCCACTCCCGCCGTTCTCGAAAACAACTGCCCAAATTGGGCTGACTGCCTAGGGTTGCTATTCTGATTTTTGAAATAAATAAGTGTGCCTTATTACACCGATTAGTTTATTCATTCATCTTATCATACGTCCAGGCCTAAATGGGAAGACAGAGCAATAATTACTCTCCCCAACTTGGCTTCTTCAATTACTGTCGTTTTTAACAGCGGCGGCAGCTGCGCGTTGTTAGAAATTATACGTACTCACTTCATTACTTAGGTACTGTTATGACATATACTGACATTTCTAGGTGGCGTATTTATCCTAGCAACGACAATGTAAAAAAATCAATGAATTATTTAATATGTTTATAATTTTTTATTCGACGCTTACCTAAAACACTGGTGTTAAACCAATGACAATTTAAGTAAAATTTAAAAGCTCATTCCTGCTGAATGTGTAGTTTTATGAAATGAATGATTGATCGCTATAAAAACCTATCTTTACCTTTACTACTTACTTACTTTACTTTACTTACAAGAGAAAACCTAGACTTAGTTTTTTATACCTTTTAATATTATTTTGGGAAATTTAAAGAACGTGTAATCACAATTTTGTGTTGTATTCAAACATCCAAACACACTGCAGCAGTACCTAATAAAATATCTGATTAGGACCTACTATGTTTATAGAAATGAGAATTTAATTTTGTTTGTCTACTTGCACATCCCAAGATTAAACAGCATCAAACACCATTCTGTGCCAGTATGTATGGTAGAGATTGAGACAGAATACAATAAGCTGATCTTAACATGCACAAATGGACAAAAAGTACTTGTTACTTAAACTAAATTATTGTGGTATTTATTTTACTGACACAAATTTACAGCATAACTAATAGCCTTGTTTTTTATATGTTTTTGAACAATATTATAAACATTTAAGTACTCACTATCAACTTGCGCCTGCATCGTCTTGAGCTTTTGTCTGGTTTCAGAAATAACATCTCGGTGGAGCTCAGTTTCTATCTGTATCAGTTTGTTGATGTTGTTGACCTTCGTGGCATCTTCAAATCCGAGATGGGACCAGTTCAGCCATAGCTCTTCCATCATGACCCGCACATTATGTGCTATTTTATCTTGGACTTCATCACTGGAAGAGAATGTTGACCAAGTTTACAATGACTTTTCAAAAATGATTTATTTGATTTATGGAGGGGTGTGTCCACAAGTAGTAAAGTTAAATCTATTGCATAGGTACATAATATTGTAAGTGTAACGTCTTTTTGGACGGGGGAAATGAACACCCATTCTCTTGTCCTTCGTGTTTAAATGACAAACGTTAGATGTTAAGTGATGTTAAGAAACAAAATTTAGTCTAGTTCTGGACAGTAGAAATAAGGACAAATAGACATGATAGGGACAAAAATAACCGATGTTTAGGAAGAAATAGAGAAAATACTTACAATAATTTGTAAACGTCGTCGGTTAGGGCAATCATTTTCCTCAAGATACACTTTCACAAATAACACACACAAAAGTCACATGAATTAAACTAACAAAATCAAACACTTTACAAAATGGTACTATTTTAGAATTACATTTACAACAGAACGAATGCAACCAACGAGCAAGAAACGTTTGAAGTTTTTAAATTCAATACGTTACAAAACAAAATGACTACGGACGCGCCGTGATTGGTGTAAATCCCACACTTTAAACCACAGACAAAAACATTTCGTTCAGAAACGACAAAATGTCACTTGTATATTCGGTACCGTTATTAAATAACGGTTCATTGTTTTCTAAAGGAAAGAAAGGTATAGAAAAACAAAAATAAATGAATAATTTATTTGCTTTTTGGCCCTTCAACTTTATTAAAAGTTATCTAAAACAAATAAAACAACCAACCAAGTCCAAGCGTCATCATTACTCATTCGCGCATCGGGTGACCGCTAGAAGTAATAATAGTACTTTTATTAATGTTGCTGAAGAAGATAAGTAAGTGTAATTTTATCATCTTTTTTTACTTTGTTTTGTTAGGTAGGGACCCATTAAACCTATTTTATTTATTTTCTTTTCTTTAGCAGTCCTCAAACAAAGTAGGTACAGTACAAAATTGTGTGAGAGTCTGGTGCCTGAGATGGGTTTTATATGGCGATGCAGTACCTAACGGCATTATCCTGCATTATCACGCACAATGATAAACTTTTTCCGTTGGATGTTGGTAAACCAACAATGGTTTCCCTTGATGACATTACGGATGCGATTAGCATACCGACGCTGCAAACAATTACGGTTACGGTTTATGAAATACGAACATCCGAGACCGCGTGACATCAAATAGGAAACTAAAAGGCTTCTTATTGGGATAGAATTTAATAGGATACGTATATATTTTATTAAAACCTTAGAGTAAGTAAATATTTTTCGAACTTCTTTTCACACTTAAGTATTTGACTCTATAAAAACTTACTAAAACAACGACCACTGCATGAGACTTTGCTTTTTCGTTTTATCCAGGCGTTGTAATTGATTTTTTTTAAAGGAAACTTATTAATTATTTATTATTGTAGAATAGATTTAACATTTATGTAATTTATATTTAAGCTGTAATTTTTCCCCGAGTCGGGCACAATCTAAAAGCTTATGATTTTAGCAGTGTTCGCATTTACGTTCTTATGTTTCCTGTAGGTTCTAAACTACCTACCGACATTAATTTAACTTTGTAAAATGAAGTGTCGATCGATTTTTCAACCGACTTTAAAAAAGAGGAGGTACCTCCTCTTCTTTAGACTGAATGTCGTTTTTTAAATTTTTTTTTATGTAATATAACTTACCTACTATAACACTTTAATCCTACAATATGAACTAGGTAGGCTTACCTACGTTCGAATTAGGTATACCTTCATTTCTTTAGACTTAAGTAATTCATTAAAAACCTAAACTTATCATAATCTTAACTACAAAATAAAATACCTAAAGTATTAGGAATATATTTAGTATTAGAAATTAAACATTCTTTCACGTTGTTGTAAGTAATGCCCTTATATAATGAAGTCACACAGAGTAATAATTTGCTTAGAGAAAGAACACAGTGTAGCTAATAACGGTTCAAGTCAAGACACGAGCAAATAATGAGCTTTCTTTAATTACCTAGTAAATAACGGCGTCACTTGTACTGTCTATATACTTTGTAACACCATACCCAACTTGTGACTGGCAATAAATGAATCTGAATCTGAATCTGAAAACTCATAATTCATAGAAGTGAATTGGGGCGCGTGACGTTATGTGCAAACTAGTTTTAGGTAACTAAACGAACCCCGTTACCCTGTTAATTATAATATTTGGCTTGGACAAATAAGTTATGTTAAAGAAATTAATGTTATTAAAAAATAATGCCATATTTCATATTATATGTGGTCTACCGACCTAACACATTGTATGCTTAGCACGACGCACCTTTAAATACCTACCCTTATATATTTTTTCAGCGATTCCTTTAGTTGGTATCAAATCAAAATTTCTACCATAGCTAAATTTCAGAATCAAACAATAAATAATAAATATTGGACAACATCACATACATTGCTCTGATCCTAATGTAAGTAGCGAAAGCACTTGTCTGCTCTGAACCTAGAACACAGAACCTATGCAGAACTTATCGGTACATTGTGAAACTATTAAATAAATAAATATTTGGCAACATCACATACATTGCTCTGATCCTAAGGTAAGTAGCTAAAGCACTTGTGTTATAGAAATCAGAAACAACGACGGTACCACAACACCCAGACCTAAGCCGATATAGAAAAGTTAATTTTCTACATTGACCCCATGTCCGTCTGTCCGTCTGTCCGTCTGTCACGTCTGTCATCTCATGAACCGTGATAGTTAGACAGCTGAAATTTTCACAGATGTTGTATTTCTGTTGCCGCTATAACAACAAATACTAAAAACCCGAATACAATAAATATTAAAGGGGGCTCCCATACAACAAACATGATTTTTTCGCCGTTTTAATAGATAATGGTACGGACGGAACCCTTCGTGCGCGAGTCCGACACGCACTTGGCCGGTTTTTTAGTCTCCCAGTAAATAATCCCAAACCACAAACTCGCTGGCCGCCATTACACATCATGAGCAATAACTTCATGCTTGATAGACGGGCGCGCAGATATTATCTGAATGCATGCTTGCGCTAAATTACAGTATATAATGAGTCATAACAATTATTTTAGTAATTTAAGTTAAATACCCGTAGTTATATTGGAGCACATAAGCTCAGGGTATGTACTAACTAGTAGTAACCGGGAAGTTCCCATTTTAGGTCTATAGTTCTATATGCAAAATGCGTTGCATTTAATTTAAAAAAATGACGATTGCGATCCAACGCACCTTTTTTAAGGTTGTAATCAGTTGAGTCACTTTTGTGTAGTGATTTGACTTTTTGTAGGCGATAGATATTGAATAACAATGAAGTTAGAAGGAGATACTAAGTAGGTAAGATGCCGATACTCGGTAGATCTAGATGACCTGATTCAATCTTGAGGTATGAATTCCTGTCGATCTTTCTATTGACCTGGGGGCCTAGCGCTAAAGTGTAATTTAGTTCGGTCGTATAAACCTAACAAATTAAAATGGCCAGTCTCATGACATGTCAAGTCAATCCTTTAATAAAATATGACCAACTCTATCTAGCCTTGTAAAAACCCGACTGTTTTCAATTGTACATAAATTGTCAAATTTTTGATACAGGGAAATGGATGTTTTAATTTGATCGGTTAATACGACCGACCGAACGATACACTTTCGTGCTAGGCCCCCGGACTCCTGCGAGCTTATTCCCCATTATCGTCAAGATGGAGATGGAAAGCCTAAGGCTTGATTTCCTCCTAAGCTGACGTCGGTGACCGGCGTCGGCGGCGCGTACCGTCGGTCACGTATGAACACAGAAAAGCCCCACACTGCGAAACCGATCACTGTACGGAACAGTCGTGTGCTAAATTAAATTGTGATTTGACTGATTAATAATGAATCCATTTATAAATTGTTTAGTTGCTGCAATATACTTACGTAAGCGAAGGAGACGTAATAGAAAAAGGTATCACATTCACCCACTAGTTGCACAAAGAGCAGTATATGGTGAATTTTCTACTTTATTTGGAATGCTACGTATGGACGAAGAAAAAATCTTCAATTATTTTAGAATGTCAGTTGAAACTTATGATGAACTGTTATCAAAGTTAGAAGACAAACTGAAACACTGCTCAATATATCGGGAAGTTATATCTCCCAACGAGCGCATTTTATTTTGGCTGTACGCGCATACATCCATACGGCAGAGCGGTCAGCGGCGCACTGAGCGCGCTCCTATTGTTCCGTAGCGCGTCAGTCGACCGACGTACGCGCCGCTGACGAGCGAGACCGACGCGCGTCGTACGCGGCGCGTACTAAATTATCTGCCGCTGACGACAGCGTTGCAGTGCGGTGCTTCATAGAACATTGTGTTTATTCGTACGCTCGACCGATGTACGCGACCGACGTCAGCGTAGGAGGAAATCAAGCCTTAGTATAGGAAAAACATTAGTATAGGACTACAAAACTTCAGTCAGTGTCAATAATTGAAGTTGTCAAAACGGCTTGTTTATAATTCACCGTTCAAACTTTGTAGTCCACCGCGGTGGACCGGGCTACCAATGCTTGGCTGAAACATTTAGTTCGAGATGTGTTCTCTAGTACGCTAGTACATACATTATACCTCAATGGTCAAGACTTACCTACTTACGAACTAACTAACGTCATCATATATTACGTTCCTACTCACCGACTTTATAGTTAATCAATAATGTCTACAACTCGTTCTTAGCCAACGTATTAAGACTAATGTTTGGTTGTTACATTACTCTAACTGGGTCTAACTATTAATTTGCTAAACAAACAAAAACTATCATTACAGCACCTACTCAAACTATGCAGCGCAACACTTATCGTAACAATTTATCTACAAAGAGGTCAGCGCTATAACAAATCTTTAGTCCAAACGATAAGGTTCAAAATAAGTTAACCAAGATGAACTTTATTTAAATTCGAAGAAAGACTCAACACCCAGCCGCAAGTTGATGAAAGAGAACCACTTGAAACCGCAAAGCCCCATACAGGGTGAGCTGCCATGCTTTTTCCCACCTCATTTTCGGGTCCAAGATAAAATAAATAAATGTGCGTTTGTCAAGACACCAATAATGAATTGTAGGTATAGTTTCGAATTACGGAATTAACATTCTTGTGTTATCATCATCATCATCATCTCAGCCTATTACAGTCCACTGCTGGACGTAAGCCTCCCCCAAAGAGCGACAAAGAGCACGATCTCCCGCTTTTTCATCCATCCACTGCCAGCCATCTTCCCAAGGTCGCCAGTCCATCGAACCGGGGGGCGTCCTACACTACGTTTAAAATAAAATTGTGTTATGGGGAGCCAATATTCGATCTAATTTAGGAACCAACCGGAACTGGTGATCGAACCAGAGGCCCCGCACAAAGCACCACTACGGCTACCTAGTTTTTGGTATTTTTTTGAGAAAAGTAGAAAGGGATTCTTTTGTCTTGGTATATGACAAGATATGGTCATAGGCATAATGATGGAGGGATAAAAGGCCGTAATAAAAAAAAGAGATGTGCGATTTGCCAATAGATTAAATTGATTGATCAAGCGTAAAACCACTTTAACAGAACTCATCTTCTAACTTCTTTTTAAATATTTTAAATCATCCTTTAACTAACGTTAATATGATGTGTAAGTATCTCAAGGTTAGACTACGGCCTGTTACGTTTTAACTCGGCTTCATAAATCAATTACAATTAGAAAACCTCTTTGTTTATTTAACTTCCAAATGAATCCATTTTTCATTATAGTACCTACTTACCCATATTATAGTCATTTGAATGAAGGTTGCTGAAGGTTACATAAAAATTATTACACTTCTTACTTAGATCGAAGTTAACATCCCAAAAAAAAAACTGAAATTCGATTAGCGTATTTGTGGCGCAGTGATTCGCCTTGAACGCAATAAGTCCCGGGTTCGATTTCCAGTTTTTTTTAAAATGGATTTGCAGATCCGGGTCTATCATCATTACCCCCTAACATCTGCAAAGGTACTAAACTTGAAATTTGAAAATAAACCATATGGTTTTTGGCTTCTATAAAAGTAGAAACGGTCTCCAAGTGAATCCAACTCGCACTTTCAAGGTTTTTTATTAGTCTCGATCTCTGGGCTGTAAGGATGTTTTAAAAAAGTTACATTTTTTGTCTATAATAATAAAAATATAAATAGTCTTTATTTCAAGAAATAAATCTCATAGATTACATTACAGTACATTAATTAGATTATATTAATTCCTAATGCTAGAGAGATTCAAAATTTATTTGAGGTTTTAAATCGAGGTTTTAAATTAAAACATTATTTGTCTGTTTGAATTGAACTCAATTCATACACATAAATAATATTTCAACAACACGGTCAATATTTATAATAATTAGGTAGGTAGGTAGGTACATTTTTAAGGTTCAAGCATCACAGGTCACATGATTATTCGGCAACTTTCATACACAGATAATATAATTTTATTTTTGCTATGTCTATGCTTTTAAATATTGGTTTTAGTGAAACTCGTTCATAAATCTCGAGTTTGGAACAGTTTATTGCCCGCTTACGCTTTTGAACTAATTTTGATGAAACAGATATATAAATTAAATATTAAATATTGGACCACATCACATACATTGCTCTGATCCTAAGGTAAGTAGCTAAAGCACTTGTGTTATAGAAATCAGAAGCAACGACGGTACCACAACACCCAGACCCGATCCAATATAGAAAGTTCGTTTTCTACATTGACCCGACCGGGGATCGAACCCGGAACCTCAGAGATGGCGGCGCCATTTAAAGTCCGGCGTGCTCGCCTCTCGGCTACGGAGGTCGTCGCTATATATATGTAGTTGTTATGATACTTTACAATACTTGCTATATAATATGTAGTTGTTATGATACTGTACAATACTTGAATAAATAATGCATTCGCACTTCTTCGTATAGCCACAGAGAAAATGTATTCTTGTTAGTTACGGCATACGTAACGTTGCAAAATACAAGGTTTTTATTACAATATCTCGTCATAAACAGTTAATCGAATAACTCATGGGTCATTTCATTCGCGATATTACGTCCTGACTTAATCATGCCGACAAAATATGAAAAATATAACTAACCCTATTACTCAGGCTCCGCTGTCCGTCTGTCTGCCCATCTGTCACCAGGCTGTATCTCATGAACCGTAATAGTTAAGACAGTTGAAATTTTCACAGATCATGTTTTTCTTTGGTGGACAGACGACCTGGTAAAGGTTGCAGGAAGCCGCTAGATGCAAGCCGCTTCCAACCGGCCACTTATATGAACGTCATTGCCAAAGCCACAAAAAATTGAATAAATTAAATATTTAAGGGGCTCCCATACAACTAATACAACAAACGTAATTTTTGCCGTTTTAATAGATACCTACCTAATGGTACGGAACCCTTCGTGCGCGAGTCCGACTCGCACTTAGCCGGTTTTTTTTTATTATTATAGGGCTATGCCCGCAACTTAGTTTGCGACTATAGTATGTTTGGTATGTGTCATAATCTTATCTACGCGAAGCACTCTTAAAGAATAAAAAATAAAGAACAATATAGAAAAATATCCCACAAGAACATTTAACTGGGATACAAAAATATCATGTATACAGAGTGTACAAGAGAATGGGACACTCCTTAAAACCACGTGATCAGCTGGTCATATACAACAACTTTTACTATGAGAGCAACATCGAATTGCGATAAAAAAAATTCAGCTTCTTCAAACAAACTTACTCGCATACCTCTATGATAATGAAGCGAGCATCTGAAAATAAAATCACGATTTCGATGTTGCTCCCATAGGAAAAGTTGTTGTATATGACCAGCTGAACACGTGGTTTTAAGGAGTGTCCCATTCTTTTGTACAGCCGTTCAGCCGTTTACGAGTGACGCGTTACAAACATCCTCACAAACTTTCGCATTTATAATATAAGTGGGATATTAGTGGGATTGTCTACCCCCGAGCAAGTGCTGCAGTTAGGTAGAGAGAGAAAACTTCGAGCGGGAAATCGCTAGAAGAGTTCAGCTTGTTGCAACAACATCTGCTTGGCAGAATCATCAGAAACATCTCTTCGGCGCCATTGCCATAATAATGCCTGCAAGGTATTCGATAAGTGCGTCCTACCGGTGAAGACCGATGGAGCCGGAACGCGGAACCTACAGTAACCCTGGCCCTCCGCACCGACTACACGTCTCTGCGAGCTATGGGAAGGTCGATGCTTGGGATTTCATTAAGGGATAAAATCTGAATTATCAGGCAGAAGACCAAAGTAACGGACATAGTCCAAAAATTTAGTAAGCTAAGTGGCAGTGGGCTGTCAACATCTGTCGTAGAACCGATGAAAGGTGGAGTAAACGGGTTCTCGAGTGGAGACCGCGACTTGGCAAACTTAGTCTAGGACGCCCCCCAGCTTGAAGAAACGACGACCTTAGGTCTTCCTAAGGCTATGGTAAGAAGGCTGGCAGTAGCTGGAAAAAAAGCAGAAGATCGTGCTCTTTGGCGGGCCTTGGGAGAGATTTATATCTAGCATGGAAATAGGCTGACACTAGAGAAATGAGAAATATTTTTAGCGAACTTCAATTGCTTTCAATTGATTAACAGTTGCAATACAATATAATACAATAAGCTCATTTCTACATCTCTAATTAAATTACTAAACACAATACTATGTGAAATCTTTTCTATACTTATTCTGATTTCTTTTTACCAGTGCTTTAGGCAATAGTAATTTATTGTGTTGGGAAAGTTTCTCGAGTAGTAGGTAGTAAAGTCACAAACTGAAATAATAAAGAAATAAAAGTAAAATGCAGAATCAGGAGGTCAGGGGGTGTCATAGTTGACAAATTAAGTACTCAAGTCTTTGTATAGGAAAATTTCAATATCCCGTCAAGTCCGTATAAGTATACTTTGAAGCGATTGCCGTTCAAATCATTTTTGATCAAGGGCGTTGACGACAAATCCATTCTTATCTGAAATTCGATATATTTTAATTTGCATTAAGAGGTGAGCATTAATTAATTTTGTAAATACATTTTATAACCGAATGGTAAACATAGACCTTGGTCCGAAAAAAAGAGAAATGCGTTAAAAAGCATAGAATACTTACTCTCACCAGTAAACCACAAAACAAACGAATTTTATATTGCTAATTATATGTTACGGAGGTGTTTAAGGTTTTTCGAAAGAGGAGATAATGGTTTTTTGTGAGACAAAGAGTTTGCGTACGAGACAATCTTATCAGTGACGGCGCTCGCGCAGCAGCGCGCCCGCGCCGAATCAAATGCATTCGAAGTATTAAGGCTATGGACACACACTGTAAAGACGTAAAGTCTGTTCAAGCACATCAACAAAATATTGTAGAACCCATGAGAACTTGAATTTTCATGATAAAATTAGTCATTACTAACGTAAACAAATATTAGACAACATCACGTAGGTTCCTAAGGTAATTAATATATATAAAGCACATGTCCTATATCAGAAGAACGACGGCATCACCGAAAATGAACAAAAGTTTGTTTTAACTTAGTTTATTTTAGTTTAGGTACATTAATCCGTCCGGGGATCGAACCCGGGCCCTCAGAGATGGCGACGCCAAGTCTGGTAAACTAGCCTCTCGACCACGGAGGCTAACTTAACTACAGCTTAGCCAGGATATATAACTTTGACAATGCTCTATCATTAATAAGTAATAGGTTCTTATTAGATAATAAGCTTCATACAATGCGCTCTTGAGAAACGCAAGACGACCGTCTGGTGTAGTAGTTCACGCTCCGGACTACAAAGCCTGGCGGTTGCGGGTTCGAATCCCGCGAGGTGCAAATGTTTGTGTGGTGGTAAGTAATTCATGGACGTTTATAAATTAAGTTTATAATACGCGTATATATTACGCGTAATATAATTAAAGTACTTTAATCAAGCTAACTTGGACGTGTAACGTTCAAATCTAAATGATAGTAATTTCTATGTGCCACTGAACCAGGATTTGAACCCGATACCCGTTGCTTTCGAGGCGACTAACTGCACCTTTTGAATTGATTGCGCAGTAGCAGCTTGAAAAAGATTGCGATCAAGAGCAAACCCATGAATGTGTATAGAGTAGGTAAGATGTATGTAAGTAATGCATCCGCTGTGTCGTGAAAATAAAATACTGCGTAAGTGAGTATTCAGCCTAAGTGCGTAACGCTTGCGCAAACTTGAGACAATTACCTAAATAGCAGCCAAATCGCTGCGATTTCGCTTTTTCGCGCGTACTTTTTTGAAACGTTTTAAAAAATAAATTATAATATTACGAAAATGTGAGCTACTAAACTGAGCTAAAATTACTTAAGTGCTATATTCAAAATGTGTAATTCATTTATCACCTACATAACGAAACTAATATTGCATTAAAGAGTAAGTGTACTTACGAAAATCAGAAAGAATTTGGTTTGGCAGTAAAATATGGCTAATTAACTAGGTATTTTAACATGTTGGATTCCTAGGACGCGTACGATAGCACTTGCTAGCTACTTAATTAACGTAGACTTAAAAATTACATTAAAAAATATGTAATGTACAGTTTACATTACCATCATCATCATCAGCCACAGGACGTCCACTGCTGAACATAGGCCTCCCCCAGTGACTTCCAAATCGACCGATTGGAAGCGGCCTGCATCCAGCGTCGTCCTGCAACCTTTACCAGGTCGTCTGCCCACCTTGTTGGTGGGCGTCCTACGCTGCGCTTGCCGGTACGTGGCCTCCATTCCAGAACCTTTCTGCCCTATCGGCCGTCAGTTCTACGTGCTATGTGCCCCGCCCACTGCCACTTCAGCCAGCTAATCCGTCGAGCTATGTCAGCGACTTTGTTACATTACATTACCATCTATTGACAAAACAATTTTCTCACTTCGTATATTGTAGATACTTACTTACACTGTCATTTATTACCAACACTTACATACTTCTTTTCTTTTAGCTGATGTCACTATTATATACTGGTCTATTTCATTACCTAATAGCTTCGCAAGAGTACATACCGTATTAGTTTTTATTATTCTGATCTGATCCTCAGAAGTGCAACACTTAGTCTAACCTGATGCTTAGCTACTTTTTATGCGCACGTTATGTATCGTACCTCCTAGATGAATATTAACTACAGTCTACAAGATACAAGAGAAAGTGTGATCCATTTCATTAGAATCGAACATATTGTTTATCCATTACCAGTAACTGTAGCAGTGACCAATAACATATTAGTCAGAGTTTTAATCGGTAGCTTTTGATGACAATGTAAATGCTGATGTATGGAAAACAGAGGCTGCTTCGTCAACTTAACATGTAATAAGTTAGCAACACTCCAAATTTCATACAAATTTACATATATTTTGATAGATTGAAAAGTTAAAATAAATACTCTATAAGGCTTTTTTTTCTATTTATTCAGGACACCAAACAGTCTTACAATGATTCTTAATTTAAAATACTACATTACTATACATATAAGTAATTGTAGGACCAACAACATTGTCCACATAGAGATAGTGATATTTAAGTTGAGAGCAGACATCTGGCTTAGGGGGCATTTTATTCTTTTTTTTCTACGAGTATAGCACGAGTAGAGAGGATATTAGAGATGATATTTGCCACCCTTTACTGGCCACTTTAACGAAACATATAGCTATAGGCCCTTGGCCTAATGTCAGTTTTAAATAAAAAATAATTTAAACCTTGACGCCAACTTTAATTGCCTTTTGAGTGGCGCCGCCTAATTGAACACCTTTTTTTACTTTCGGACTATTGATTTTATGTCAAAATTTCGCACTATATGTATAGTAAAATTTACCCTTTCCTTAATTTCTCAGTTTCAACACTATTATATTGAACGGCCTAAAGCTCGTACTGTTGAAAAGCACACACGCTAAGTACCCCTATTTCCAGGAATTCCAGGAAAATGCACAATTCCTGGGTTTGTGTTCTCAAACTAACTCGATTCTACGAGTCAATTCCCAGGAAAAAGCTAATTATTACTATAATCTAGAACTAAGTAGGTATTAGGCCATCTGTTCATTTCAAGTAATGACCACAATTGTCATCATTGAAACACGATTCTCAAGATGATATATGATTGAGGAATCGAAGTTATTTCCCAACTGCCATGGACTGGTGACAGTGTAATTGGTTATAGCAAATTTCACTATTACGACTCCAGAGAAATCATTTATTTTACAGATGTAGGAGTATACGAGTAATAAAACATTAAACATATAATAATGCCATTCTTACCTCTCTATCGTAGCTCCATAAATAATGTCTATCAATTTATTTAATATCCCACAATAGAATAATGCCAAACAATATAGGAAGGAAAGGTAGAGGAACTAGTTTCATTGTAACACTACTGTACACAACACGGGTATTGATGCAACATACTTACCTCTTTTTATTTTTTTATCAATACCCGTGTTGTGTACAGTGTTATAATTAAAAAATGCAACTAGTGTCATTGGTCTGAATTTAGAAATTAACGTCTCAGAAATGACGAGTGACGCTCACACACATACAGTTTTCCTAGCATAATACTTACTCTATGGCACTTCAACCAAACATTAAAAAGGATTTTGCAGCATTTTCATACAAAAAGCGATAAAGTTTCGATTATTTAACACTACACAGCACGGGTATTATGCAACATAACTATTTCATTGATAATTTGTCCCGACGTTTCGTGTAGTGTTAAATAATTAAAAAATGCATCAAGAAAGTTTAAAAAATTTCGATTATTTCAATATTCAATAGACTTATTTATTTAACTGCATTTACAATAATCAAGGCGGCATGCACCGATAAGTTTGTTTACAATACAAAATATAAGAAGGTGTGTTTGCCTTGCCTTCACGATGTCCTTTTGGAAAATTCATAAATGCTCTACTTTCACTTTTCCTTCACATTTTTTTTATCTGTGTATAGCGATGTTTACTTATTTTGGAACAATAACAGGGAAAACTTATGAGCTTATCAAGCAAAGCTTGAACCTTATTCTTACCATATCTTATGCTGCAAAATTCCTAAAAAATAAACTGGGAACTAAATACTTGCCGTATAGAGTACCTATAAACGACCCTTTCCCTAATGTCTCGGGCCTGGGTGTTGTTGTACCGTCATTGTTACTTTTTTCTATTTCACAAGTTCTTAAGCCTTAAGTACTTTAAGATCAGAGCAATATGTGTGGTAATTATTATGTTCAATATTTAAAAAAATATATTGATATTAACAGCACATTCTCCTCGTATTCTAGAAGCAAAATTAATAACTACCTTTACCTACCTACCTACCTATATTACCTACCTTTTATACCTTTACCTATTATAATTTTTGATGTATCAGAAAGTTATATTTTTGTGCCAAACGTCCCAAAATATGGTCATTTCATTATCGTTACCCGACTGACAACGCGACGAACCGAACCGATTGGGCGTCAGTCGTGTCGTGGCACGGCCATTTGCGAATTTGGTTTTGGTTTTTTTTATTATCTGGGATCGATGCAAACTTTCATAACATGAAAAGTGTATCATGATATCAGACAGCGTTCACGGATGCAAATTACAAAACGCTAACAACGATCTGATAAGCTGACCTAGTTAGCTTTTATTTACTACTTAACTTCTTCCCCCGACTTTGTCTGCTTTGACTTTAGATAAGGTTCATAAAAAAATGGGAAATAAATAGGTTATGTGCTAAGGTGATGATGATCAATATTTTGACGACGGAACCACGAGGCGAGCATGCCGGATTATAACGATTTCTTTAACACAAGTGTTTTAGCTACTTACCTTAGGAATTAAATAGACCAGTGTATGTGATGTTGTCCAATATTATTTATTCTTTATGAGTAGCTAATTTAAATTCATCCATTTAGCCGTTAAAGCGTGATTAAGTAAGAAACATACAAACTTTCACATTTATTATTAGTAATACATTTTATTATTAAGCGCCTTCACTTGATCAGCTGATTGCAATGATAGCATGAGAGTTTAATTGATTCGATTTCGAATAAAAAAGTGTATCGATTGTAACGGTGTCGTTTAATGACCTAAAGTCGACAACTAGAATGGAATGGATGAGGAACTGAGGACTGCAGAAGATCAAGGACCTGTCGCACAGATTGAGAAAGGCTAAAATAAATAAATTATAAATAGTTTTCACAAAAGCACGCATTAGCTAGCCCCAATCTAAGCAAAGCTTGTATTATGGCGATAAGACAACAGATAAACATACTTAAATACGTTTATAAATATCTACATAGGAATATCTGAGTTATCACACAAACATTTGCCTCTATCGGGATTCGAAGTTTCGAACCCACAAACGCTAGGTTTAAGTCCGGAGCGCGAACCACTATTACCAGAGGGTCGTCAAATCGCTTTGTCCAGCAGTTCAATGTTTATTGCTTTCAACATTAAAACTACACATAGGTAACAAACTGCAGTTGGCAAAAATAGGCTTAGACATTATTATTTGATTTTTACACCAAACTCTAAATTAAAAAAAAAACAAGTACCTAAGAGTGCAAAGATCCAAGATTATGGTTGGGCCTAAAAACGTACAAGAAATGAGTTAATTCAATTATTCATTTGCCCAAGTTATCTATAATTATTATTTCTTTGCTCAATTTTGGCTTCACAATTGCTACGTTACAACCAGTGTTGATACTTCACTCTTAATTAATTCTGCTGATTGCTCAACCTATAGTTATCCGAGTTTGTGTACCGACTACCGATGCTCTGTTTCGCAAATATTAAGACGACCTTGCTCTTAATTTTTATTTTCAGTTTTAAGAGTAAGAGGATTATGATACGTTAAGGCCGATAGACCTGAAAAGTTTTCAATGTTATGTCACCCGATTTGCCCTTCGAGAATTAAATAACTGCTGAGGTTTTATTTTCTTAGATAACTTTCCTTTTAGGGCTGATTCTACTACTTAAATTAACTTAAAGTAAACTTTTAAACGAAATATAAGTCGATAGTCTCAAACATTTTTTACCCATGCAACCCAAAACAGTTACCTACCTAAATACAATATTTTGACAACAACATGGCCCCCTATAGAATGCAGCTCATTCACTACTCCTAAAAGGCAGTTAGCTAAGAAAATAGATCCTCACATAATTAGTGTCAGTCAAGCTCATACTAAGGATCCCGTATATCATCATGTATCCCGTATATCCCATATATGATCATGATACCTTTGATGTCACTTGCTCCCGTAACCCGTATTATTTGATGCGTCACATCTGGTTATAAGGCACTGAATCGAATGGCATCTGAAGATAAACTTTTCAGGTCATGGCTGCAAAATAATATCCAGAATTACCTGAATTAGATTTAATATTCAGGTTTCCTTCTGAAATAGTATTCCCTTGAATACATTTATTTAACAAAACAACGGGAATTACATTTGGATGGCCTTTATTTCTGGGAGCCTCTGTAGCCGAATGGCAACCTAAAAAAACTATTATTAAGAAAAGCATAGAGAGAATTTTCAGAGTATTTTATATTTTCGACCCAAAGAATTTTTTTTTTTTTTAAAAGACTCAACGGAGTTCCTCAACCAACTAAAGAATCCTTTGCGCATCTCATTGTTATGTACCTACGTAACACCTGCCTTTTATCACCACACGATTGTTCGATCAAGACACGTGAAAGCCTACATGTAAATCTAGCATTACCGAACAATTACGTTACCATTACGTTGTAATTATAAGAAACTGTCGCCGATCGCAAAAATGCTCCCAACAAATTTCTCCCTATTGTCTGGGACGTCGATGGATTGTCAATGCGTGTGTACCGCAAGTGCACTCACACTCGCGCAAGTGAAACCGAGTATATAAGCGATGCAAATTACTGACGAACGCATAACCGACTACCCTCTCGCCCCAGCCGCATTCTAACCACTCCGATATGAAGTACCACGTGCGTATTGTGATTGTGATAACCCTTGCTTTGGACAGTGTGTGGACGTGATGTGCTACCAAATTAGTGTTAAATTTGTGCGGATTCGTAGGATTCCTAAAAACAATTTGTTGACTAAAATTTAATTGGCTCCTGTATTTGAAATTAATTTATGTAATACTAGCGACCCACCCCGGCTTCGCACGGGTGCAATGCTGATACTAAATACACTACATTATACATAAACCTTCCTCTTCAATCACTCTATCTATTTAAAAAAACCGCATCAAAATCCGTTGCGTAGTTTTAAAGATTTAATTTTTTTTAAGATTTAATTTATTTTTGCATACATAGGAATATAGGGATAGAATAAGCGACTTTGTTTTATACTATGTAGTGATTTTTAAACTGTTCAAACAGTTTCAGTACAATTTATTCAAAGAAAGTAACAGTGCGTTTTGATCTGAGTAGAGCAGTTTCGAGTTTATGTATAAAAAACAACTTACAAAATTCAAAATTTTAACAATCATAAAGTTTTATGTTATGCTATATCCATAATAACACTCTCTTTTAACAATTATACAAAAATAAATTGAGTGAACAATCATCTTTTCAGATGAAACGATCCGAATCCAATCGTCAGTTGTTAAAGCCGTTATTAAATTCATTTATGTGCCCGTTCAGTGAGCCGCTATCGCTTTGGATTTCTTCCTGCTCTCAATTTTATAGGAAGACTTTCATATTGCATAACCCCTAAACGCGGTGTTCCTGATACTTTAGCGAAATAAACCGGTCTCGAGAGAACGGCTACTGAGCTATAATCCCTTGTCTAATTGACTGTTATACAATCCAAGTGTTACAATAGTTTGATTGTCGATATTTGGAACACTTACATTAGAGAAATTAGCATCAGGAATCAATTGAGTGTCTATTAAATTGACCAGTTAAATTAAATAAATTTATTGGGTTTTCAAACAAAGCAACGATTTGCATTTGATGTTATGATCAATTAATTATCTGCAAATTAAATTTAAAAGCTAGAACTGTCTCCAGCAGTTCTTAATATTTAGTCTCAGTTCTTAATCTACTATTAACATTATTATTTCAAAAGTCGAATTATGGAATGACAGACACATAAATAAGCTTTTAAAAATAAATTTAGGTTTTACATGATCGGTAAAAACTAAAAGTTGTCTTTTATTTCGCAGATTTTCTTGGGATTCCTAGCCGTTGCGGCCGCCTACCCCGGCATCATCCATGAACATCACGAAGCACCACAACTGGAAGAGAAGTTTGACCATCACCTCATCGGCGAGTCAGGCCACCACCACCACATCGAGCATGAACACGCCAAGTCCCACCAGTCAATCAAGTTTGAGCACTTCCACCCTGTCCCAGTCTACGTGAAGAAGGAACACCATCATCTCCTTGAGCACCCGCTAGAAAAAGGCAAGTCTGAGCAGAACCTGAAACTGATCCACCCTGAGACAGAGCACAAGCACGGTGGCGGCCTGGTCCTCGAAGACCACAGGCTGGACACTGACCACCACCATGGTTTTGAGCATCATGGAGGTTTTGAGCACGGAGGTTTCGAGCAGGGAGGCCAAGAGCAAGGCCTCGAGCATTACGGAGGATTCGAGGGCTACGAAGGTGGAGAAGAACTCAAAGGCTACGCCGAGATCCAGCCCTCTCACGGCTACATTTCTGAACACGGCCAAGGCCTCTCCGGGTATAGCGAGGATTCCTACAATCACGGTGGTTACTAACTAATCCTAGGCCCGATCCGACGTGGAACACCCTCCACATGAGATAGGACCATTTCTTGCCTGTTGATATTAGCTATAGCCTCTACATTTAAATTGCGCAAGAAATTTGTTGGACTATGTAAGTTTACTGATTGTAAAGAATTGTGGAGAGTTGGTTATGTGTGTAATTTCTTACGCGATAGAAATGTATGTAATTAGACGTAAGTGGCTGATTGTCAAGACTCATAGCATAAGTTCGGGAAGTGCTCTATTTTAATGTACCTGATGTAGACTTAGAAATTGTTTTCTCGGTGAATCATGTTGAAACATAACGCGTTGCGTTGCGATTTTATTACGAAATTGTTGAGCCGCTCGTGTGTGGCCTGTCTGTGTGTTTAGTCTCGCGCCAGATTTGTTTGTATGTGAAATCTCGATGGATGAGTCCCTGAAATTGTGATATTAATAAAATGTTTGTTATAACTTATCTATTCTTTTGCTCATAACTCCCAAATAACGGTAGTAAGAAGATGACCTAAATATTTTAGTATCAATCACATGAACGAATGTATATCGAATTTAAAAGACTAACCTTACACATATGTCACTGTCAAATTAAATAGTTCCAGCCCCCTAACCATGAACTCTAAAAACAATCTCAAAGTTGTCAAATCTGTCAATTTTGGTACGTCATTTCATACAAAATTTGACAGAAATGATAATGTTTGACAGATTTGTGATTGTTTTAACAGTTCATGGTTAGGGCCCAGTTCTGTGAATTTAAAACCAGTATTCGTTATTAGTATTAGATAATAAGCAACCAGTTTTGATCGATAAGATTGGCATCGGTCTATACCGCTTGATAAGTTACTTTCTTTTGTATTTTTTAACTTGTCGAGAAATTTCCAGCTTGCTATGCTCAAATGAATTATCAGGATGATGTTGTCTAAATGATTGGCCAACATAATGGGTTTTGCTTCACCAAAACTCATTTATGATGTTGTCCGAATCATTGGCCACATAGTGGGCTTTGGTTCACCAAAAATCATTATAAATCTGAATACCTAGAATTGCCTATGAAGAGGTAATATTTCAGCATAGTTTTAGTAGTTTGGTGTTGTGTTAAATCAATATTCATGTGCGTTCATTACATACACTACGATGTCACTGGCCGTCAGTCGCTGACACTATACGAGTATAAATATAGATAGGTATTTGTTGTTCTTACTCTGAATACTAAATTAAAAAGAAAAACATCAAATCATTCCTGCAGGGCATTAAAACTAGACCCCTTTTCCCTATTCAACTAAGTAGTCTTAAGTGTTAAATGGATCAAATATAATTCGTTTTCTTACAACCTTATTGTAGCATTTAGACTTTAGAACGTGGTTGCTCTGGTTAAATAATTCTGGGTGCAGAAATTACGTGACACCAATTAACAAAGACGTAGTGCTGTCAGTAATTGACCACTGCTTGACTAGCCACATAATGATGTATTACAACTCCGTTACGCAGCCAGATGACTTGCTAAGCTTTGTGGCACGTAACAAACGGCTAGAAGTCCGATCATGCAATTATAATTTTACATTAGTTACTTTCCTCTTAAGCGGTAGACTGCGCAATATGATTACATTACTTTTTGCCTCGCTAATGTAGTAATTAAATTGGTTAATACGAATAAGGTGTTTTATGTGGTGTAATAAAAGACGCAATGACAATTATGACCGTTGGTCTGCTATGTGAAGTAACAAATATTTGTTACGTTAAATTTAGTCAATAAAATCATTAGCCAACTTTAATTGAATTTACTTAGTGGCTTTATAGGTATCCTGTTTCATTTGTACGTAAAAATATTTTGAGCTCTTATTCAAGGCTCGCGTTCATTTTAGGACTCGAGCTCTTTTGAAGGCTCGAGCTCTTTTAATAGGTTCAAGCTCTTTTGAAGGCTTAAACTCTTTTCAAACGTCGAGGCGTGGCTTAGAGAGCTCGCGACTCAGCTAGGCTCGGGTCTACGAGTCTACCGAGCTCATTGAGTCCTGCCAATACGCCTCGATGCTTCAAAAGTAGAACCTGACGCTTCGAGGTTTTTACATCACTAGGTAAAACGAGGAAATCGCTTTAATAACTTTGACTATGGGGCCAAAGTTGACTTCACTAATATTCCATACATTATCGTCTAAGTTTTAAACGACCATTCCATGTGGAGAGGTGCGATTTTTTTCTTTTTATTTCGATACTAGCATCCCGTCCCGGCTTCGCACGGGGTAGACAATTATCGCTAATAGTTTCGGCAGCGCATTCGACGAAAGACATTTAAAGACTCATTTTTCTACACCTTCGGTTACATTGTTCAAATTTTACCAAGGATCCCTAATTTTTTTCAAAATGAAATGTAGCCTATGTCAAATTGGAAGAATGTAGCATTCTATTGGTGAAAGATTTTTTTAAATCGGTCCAGTACTTTTTGAGCCTATTCATTACAAACATACAAAAGTAGGTACAAATCTTTCCTCTTTATAATATTAAGTATAGATTGGTGCCATAGTAACATTTGACAATTATAATTAGTAGAATACCTTGTTAAAGCAATTACGTTATCTTACCCGTAAATCTATATGAATACAGTTTATCTAGTTTTTATCATCATGTCTAACGTAAGTAAAATATTACAAATTAATAATAGTAATAGATGGAAAGTATACTTAAATATTATATGTTTGTCAAGACGCTCCATAAGTATGGACTCAAACAAGAAAGCTAAGTTTGTGAGGCTGGCTCATAAATAATTGATGTTTTCTCGTAATATCTTTATGGTACCAAACACACTATTAACCATAAATTGTTTGTGTAATATAGCAACTTGTTTTTACTTAGGTAGATATTTGATATTACTTATAACATTAGACTATTTAATTGATTAAAAATTACTGAACTCACTCACTCATCGGGAAATAGGAAAATAAATATCTTATAATATTTTGGCAGTTTTCATCGATTAGGAATCAAATCTTACTGATAACCCTTTCCATAAGATTTAATTCCTTAATATACTTACTTATTATAAGTACTTATTCATTGATGTAATAAATCGTTTTATTTATCACACAAACATTTAAAACCATATACATAACATATACGATATAATGAAGCAAGGTTGCTTTGACGTTATAAGGCGAAGACCTATCTCCTTGGTTTTAGTATTGCTGATGATCATTAAAAAAATATATTTGACTAATATCTGTAGTACAATATATACAAAAACGGCCAATTTCGGAACGGATTTACCTACTGAGGGTGTCGGACTAATACCGTATTTTTCTTTCATCAAAACTTTCCAATATACAATGCAGATGCATTACGGAAAGTGTTAATGACTCTTGTGTCCCTACTAGATATAGTGATTTAAAGAAGTTTAATTGTTATCACGTAAATAAGCGTGATGTATACTGGAAAGGATTCAATTTGTTTTAGACTCACACTTAGATTTTAATACTATTACAACTTCTATACAGGGTGTACAAAAGAATGGGACACTCCTTCAAACCACGTGATCAGCTGGTGATATACAACAACTTTACCTGTAGGAGCAACATCGAAATCGTGATTTTATTTTCTGTTGCTCCATACATTATCATCGAGGTAAACGAGTAAGTTTGTATGGAGCAGCTAAAAAAATCTCGATTTCGATGTTGCTCCCATAGAAAAAGTTGTTGTCTATGACCAGCTGATCACGTGGTTTTAAGGAGTGTCCCATTCTCTTGTACACCCTGTATAAACTGACAACTGTAATGCCTAATGTGTTGTTGGTACATTCTAGATACGCATATTTCGTACCGTGTCGGTATTGATATTCGCGATTTTTCGCTCTGCTTACACTTGTGTAACTGCTCATTAGGAAGACAATAAACTGATTGCTTATCTGGACTGCAACTGACCCAAATGGAGCCGTTGTAATTCCTTTGTTTACGATTTTGATTGAAAAATACTGACTTGACTTTTATTGCGAAGGCAGTGTACCGCAGACGCATTTTTGGCTTTGCTTGCTTAGAGCGTAAAATCTGGAAAAAAAGTTGTATGTTTTACATAATAAAACAAATCGTTACTCAATAATTTGTTTGTTTTATTTATCCAGTAAATAGACGAATAATAACTGTTTATTCATTAGAGTGACCTTCCATGGTCAACCCACCTTAATTCTAATTTGTTAGGTTGTACGTCCGAACTAACGAAACATTTTCGTAGTGCGCACTGTGCTATTAGGTGTTTTTTTATTAGTTTTCGAACGGCAAAAGTCACACTGGCATAATGAAATATTTTTTTTTCTATGGGACCATTGAGTTAAATTTAACATGTAAATGTGTTAACATATATTTCAATCATCATCATCATCTCAGCCTATTGCAGTCCACTGCTGGACGTAGGCCTCCCCCAAAGAGCGCCAAAGAGCACGATCTCCCGCTTTTTTCATCCATCCACTGCCAGCCATCTTCCTAGGTCGTCGGTCCATCGAGCTGGGGGTCGTCCTACACTACGTTTGCCTAGGCGTGGTCTCTACTCGAGAACCCGTTTACTCCACCTTTCATCGGTTCTGCGACAGATGTGGCCAGCCCACTGCCACTTAAGCTTGCTACATTTTTGGACTATGTCCGTTACTTTAGTCCTCTGCCTGATGATCTCATTTCGGATTTTATCCCAAGCATCGACCTTTCCATAGCTCGCTGAGTGACATGTAGCCGGTGGGACGGCTTTACTGTCATATTCCACGTTTCGGCTCCGTAGGTCATCACCATATCAATGTATGGGACCAACATCGAAATCTCAAAATATAAGGTCACTTACCTACCCAAACAAATCGTAATGTAAAATTGATTGGTCATTTTGCTTACAAACACTCTACTAGCTCTAGATTGATGATGATGATGATATGGAGTAACTTTTTTTACATTTCAATGTTGACCCCACGGTAAAAGTTTGACTACTGTCAAATCCACAGTCTTATAGCCGCTAAACTAATCGCTCAACATACATGACATACGTTCCCTAACATAGTCAGCAAGTCGATTGCTTTGTTTCTCTGAACGGAATTAAAGCGTGCAAATGGAGTAAATAGAGGTAATAAAACACATCATTAGAAAGACAATAAAGTATCTGGAGTAACTCACTCGACCTAGATGTTCTTCGGTCTTATACATTTGTAAGTTGTTTTAATGAAAATAATCATTTTTAATGTATGTCTTAGTCATATTTAAGTGTATAATATTTAATTGTCAATTAAATTAAAAGAAAAACAGACTACTACGAAAAACCAAACTCTAGGCTTATAATATTACATTCATTGCTTTATTTGGGTGGGCAGAATTATTAAGCTATAACTTTATGAGTCCCAACCATGATATCTTTGATAGCAGTATTTTTTAAAATGTAATATTCTGTGTTTCCTGTTTGCCAAACAGCAAAGGTTTCGTGTATTAGAGTATACCTAACTTTCAAATTTTCAAGTTTGATATTTGTTTAAATTCGTCTAAAATTATTATTAGGTTAAGTTGATCTGAATAAAGGCTATTATTATAATATTCTGTACAGTTGCATGCGTTGCAGTGGTAACACTGCATTATGTTTCCAGCTTCATTCTTTGCGATTTATATTAACATATTGTAGTAGTGTTGCCACGCTACAGCCTTCTTACACGGATTTTTAAAGAAATATATTTTATTTGTCACTCATTTGACTTTCGTAGTCAATATCCCCACTACCCCCACTACCGACCGACTCAGCGGCTCTTGCCGCCGTCGAGTTTCTGCTCATTCTGTGTTTCCGTGCCGTAGCCTTCGCACGTCCACAGTCACTCTTAGTCACCGGGAAATTATTTTAAAATAACTATCTCTCAACATGGGTAAGAAGCGAAAGTATGAAGATATGGACGACGAAAAAATATTAAAGAAGATTAGAAAATTACAAAATAAGTTAAGGGAAAAACAGACTGAAGAAAAATCACCAAGTAAGTAAGACATCTTAATGTTTAACATTAAACATCCACGCACTAATATTTTTATATTACTGAACTTTTAAATGCGTAACTGCCACACTGGGCTTTTATCGTTTAATCACATATTGTTGCGAGCTTACCACACTGGGTATTCTCCTTCATTACTAAAATGGTTCTTATTTCTTTTCCCAGGTCCATTTAGACCTGAAGATGTCGAACTCATGTCGAACGAGGATTATGACTCCATTTACATGCCGCCAAGTGAGTGGGCCGGCACCGTCACTCCAATGCCTGAACAATCTATGCCTGAACAATTATCAGATCAGTTAAACGAACCTCAACAAGGGATTTGTTTGTCACCTCAGCCTGGACCATCTTCTGCACCTGTAGCACCAGCGACAACGGTGGAAAAAGATCTTGACGATTCGATACTAAGCATTCTTGGTGATGCGCCTAAACCGGAAACTTTTTTCGGAGGTAACATCCATAAAGATGTTGCTGCACGATGGCAAGAGATACTGGCTAAAGGATTGCCCAAAGAAACGAAGGAAAACCTTGTAAGCGAATACTTGGTTCCTGGTAATTGTGATTTATTGGTGCCACCAATACTAAATCCAGAAGCCAAAGCGGCACTTCCTGAAGCATTAGTAAAACGAGATTTCTCGCTCCTGAATAAACAAAAACACATAGCAGCAGCACTGGCAGCTTTGGCCCAAGTAACCGATATGTTAATTCGTAATGAATATACAAGGGAAGCATTGCTTAAACCTCTTAGCGATGCTAGCCGTCTTCTTTGTGACAGCCACCAATTGGAAACAAAAACTCGGCGTAGTTTTGTGATATCTTCTATAAATAGTAACCTTAAAGGAGCGTTAATAGATACAAGTCGAGACAAATTTCTATTCGGAGAAAATCTCACTGAGAAATTAAATGCCGCAAAAACAATCCAAAAATCTGGAGATACACTAAAAAGTCAAAATCGGCCTCAAACAAATAGAAACAACTTTAATAATAAAGATAAATCAAGGAATAGATTAAACACCAAGGCCCTGCATCCCAGACAGACGGCGAACAGGTACGATGCAGGGCAGATTCGATCAGCAGCTTACAGAGTGCCTCCAGTAGCCAGAACGCAGCCGCCGCCATTCCGCCGCATACGTTCGCCGCCGCCTCCACAGCCGCCACCGCCACCGCCGCCCAGGACTCGCCAACAGTATCGCCGCTAGAGCCACAACAATCTGAGGTACAGTACGCTGGTCGTTTAACCCGTTACTCCCGTAAATGGGCTGACATTACTGATGATACAACAGTTCTTGCTTGGACCAAAGGCTATACAATCCCTTTTTAATCAATACCTATACAGTTTTCTCAGCCAATTGTTTATCCAAAATGCGAGCAAGAATCAATTGATTTTGAAATTGCTATTCAAAAATTACTAAAGATAAATGCCATTTCTAAATGTAAACATGTTGTAGGAGAGTTTGTTTCAAGTGTATTTTTAGTACCAAAACCAAATGGAGAAAAAAGATTTATCTTAAATTTGAAAAAAAATAAATAATTTTATCAATACATCACATTTTAAGATGGAGGACTACAGGACATCCTTAAAATTAATAAGCAAAAACTGTTATATGGCATCAGTTGATTTAAAAGACGCCTATTTTTTAATTGGTATCAATGAATCGCAAAGAAAGTATCTCAGGTTCAATTATAACAATACTCTTTATGAGTTTAATTGCCTTCCCTTCGGTCTTTGTACAGCGCCATACGTTTTCACTAAGATACTCAAACCTGTCATGCAATACTTAAGAACCAAAAATTTTGTGTCAGTAATATATCTTGATGATATCCAATGTATCGGACGTTCAAATATTGAATGTGAGGAAAACGTACACGCTACCATAAAAATTTTGCAATTACTAGGTTTCATCATTAATCGTAAAAAAAGCTGCTTGATACCTAACACTGTTAGTCAGTTTCTTGGTTACGTGTTTGATTCTAAAAGAATGAATTTATCTTTGCCCAATACTAAACGTATAAAACTATTAGAGTCTTTGAACATTTTCCTAAAATTAAAATCTTGTAAATTGCGTGAATTTGCTAGACTTCTTGGTTTATTGATATTAGCCTGCCCAGCTATTGATTATTCATGGATGTACACAAAAATGTTAGAACGTCACAAATATTTATGTCTGCTTAAAAATCCAAATTATGAACAAAATATATCTATTCCAAGTGAACTTAAATATGATCTACAATGGTGAGTAGAACACGTAAAAAAGGACGTTTCAATATTCCGTTTTAATAATTTTTGTATAGAAATTTTTTCGGATGCATCATCGTCTGGCTGGGGCGCGTATTGTGACAAAGGGGGATCATATGGGTTTTGGAAAACAGACGAATTAAATCAACATATTAATGAATTAGAAATTCGAGCTGCCTTTTTCGCTTTGAAAATATATGCTAAAGATTTAAGAAACTGTGAAGTTTTACTTAGAATTGATAACGTCACTGCAATTTCATGTCTAAATAGAATGGGTAGTGTACAGTTTCCTCATTTGAACAATATTGCAAGACAGGTCTGGCAATGGTGCGAAAAGCGTAAAATATTTGTTTTTGCCTCTTACATTAACACTAAGGACAATTTAGATGCTGACAAACTATCTCGGCATAAATTCCATGATACAGAATGGGAGTTGGCTGACTATGCATTCTTGACGTTAAAAAATAAATTGGGGAACCCTGAAATTGATTTGTTCGCTTCTCGACAAAACACAAAAGTCATTACTTTGTTTCTTGGAAAAACGACCCCGATGCATGGGCCATTGACGCTTTCACAATATCCTGGCAAAAGATATTCTTTTACGCTTTTCCTCCTTTTTCACTTATTTTAAAAACAGTTCAAAAAATAATCAATGACAAGGCAGAAGGCATTATAGTCGTACCTTATTGGCCAACGCAACCTTGGTTTCCACTTCTTGAAAGTATAATTATACCTAATGGAATTGTTGAATTTGATCCTGACGTTAACCTTTTAATATGTCCTTTCAGAAAACCACACAACTTACACCGCAGCCTCCGGTTGGTTGCCGCGAGGTTATCAGGCAAGCTCTATTAAAACGATCACTATCTGCCAGGTCCGTCGAAATAATGCTTTCTTCCTTATCAGTAAATACCTATAAGCAATATGATTGTGCCATAAAAAAGTGGATAGAATATTGTAATTTACATAGCTTTGATTATACAGCAGTTTCTGTACCTATTGTAATTCATTTTTTAACTGAAGTTTTTGATTCTGGTGCTAAATATGGAACTGTCAATAGTTATAAGTCAGCTTTAGCCCTATTGCTTGGCAATATTACCCTTAATGATGACAGGATTAAAAGATTTATGAAAGGAGTTTACAGGTTAAGACCAACAAAACCAAAATATGATCACACATGGGACCCTAGCACCGTATTAGATTATTTAGCTCAAAAATGGCCCAATGAAGATCTTAACTTGGAAACTCTTTCAAAGAAAACGTTGACTCTGTTGGCCCTAGTAACTGCTCACCGAATGCAAACTTTTGCCTTAATAAAACTCGAAAATATCTCGATTTCAAATAGAGAAATACTCATAAAAATCCCAGACTTAATTAAAACATCTCATCCTAATGCATTGCAACCACTTCTAAAATTACCATTTTATCACGAAAGACCTGAGATTTGTCCAAGTAAATGTTTACAGGTATACTTAAATAAAACCAGTAGCTTACGTAAAAACACGTGTAATTCTTTGTTTATTAGTTATAAAAAACCTCACAATAAAATTTCTACTCAAAGAATGAGTCACTGGATTAATGATATCCTTGTTAAAAGTGGTATTGATACTTCAGTATTCAGGGCGCATAGTACGCGTCACGCGTCAACTTCTGCGGCTAACAGACTCGGCGTCGGGATAGACATAATTAGAAAGACCGCTGGTTGGTCCAATTCTTCGATGACATTTGCTAAATATTATAATAAGGATATAGTTTCTTACGATAATAATCAGTTTGCAAGAACGATATTATCGTCTTCATGATTTGTAATCCACTATATTTTGCATGTTACACAAATTGTTTACCTGTAAATAAACTGATTTGATGAAAACTTATATTTTTATTTACATATTCACGTACTTACCTGAAGAGTACACTTTATTAACTCAATCACATTTTATTTAAAATTCTTTAAACATCTACAATATGTTAATATAAATCGCAAAGAATGAAGCTGGAAACATAATTGAGAATCAAACGAACTTACCAAGTGAAGTTCGATACCAATTATGTGACAGCTTCATTCGACGCGATTTATATACACCCACCCGATAATTAAAATCATTTTTATTAATTTGCATAACGTTTCAAGTATTTACTTTACACTGTAACTCCCAACCCTGTAAATAAAATGTAAAACAAATCTAATCACATAGTAAAAGATTATCTTTTTAACCGACTTCAAAAAAAAGGAGGAGGTTCTCAATTCGTCTGAATGTTGTTTTTTTTTTTTTTTTTTTTTTTTTGTATGTTTGTTACGCGATTACGCCGTTAATTATGGACCGATTTCAAAATTTATTTTTTAGTTTGAAAGGGTATACTCCCGAAGTGGTCCCATTTCCACCAAGTCAGTTTCTGATGATGGGATCCCTGGGAAATCGAGGGCAACCCTCAATTTTTATAGGCACCCATAATGTTTTGCATATATTTTCTGACTCGATGCTGATTTTTGGGTCTGGTAATCATCATGTCATGTTGCTGACCTGATGATGGAAGCCACAGAACTCCTTAACGGATAGGAGTTAGAAGATAATACTGCAATTTGTCGACAGAACGTATTTCGCAGTGTGTTGAGCAGACGTGGAGCTTATGAGGTACCAGACCGCCAATTTTTATTTACTGGGGGCGTACCTGCACACCCAGTAACGAAAAAAAATTTGAAAGTTCCTTTCTTAATTTAACCTGTTATTTAACGCAAAACCTTATCCTATGGTTACGACACCAAAATAGCCGCCGTTCTGGTTGGAGTGTAGGTAAACCCTTTTCTTAAGACTTAAAAATTTTCGTCGAACAATTGACCCTATATAACACCTTATTTTTATCATACCATTGGATGGGGGGTCCATAGAGGACCAATATTAGTTAAGGTTACTTTGCTGTAAAGTAATTTTTGGCGAAGTTAGAAGGGAAAAAATAGAGGACTTAACACTTAAAATTGTAAAATAAAAAAAGTTTAATAAAAAACTAAAAACCGACTTCAAAATAAAACTAAAAAGCGAAAAATAATATTGACTAAAACATACCTAATCAGTTTTTTTTGGAGTCGGTGCGAATGAACACATTTTATCTCTCGATGGCTGGCACCGACTCCAAAAAGAACTGATTAGGTATGTTTTAGTCAATATTATGTTAATATGCAATACGTACTTTTAGTAAATAAAAATATTATTATCTTTGAACTTAATGAGCAGAAACTCGACGGCGGCAAGAGCCGCTGAGTCGGTCGGTAGTGGGGGTAGTGGGGATATTGACTACGAAAGTCAAATGAGTGACAAATAAAATTTATTTCTTTAAAAATCCGTGTAAGAAGGCTGTAGCGTGGCAACACTACTACAATATGTTAATATAAATCGCGTCGAATGAAGCTGTCACATAATTGGTATCGAACTTCACTTGGTAAGTTCGTTTGATTCTCAATTTTATTTAGCTTTCATGGTTAGGCCTATATTAAACGCAAAAGGTCCAAGAATCTATTTTACTTCGGGGTTATTACTATTGGTGGATTCATTTAACATTAACACGTCTTGTCATTAACCATAGCTAACCACTATTTAATAGTAGAAAGCTGTAATTACTATTTTCTTATAAAAAAGTATGAATTATGAGGAAGCTACTGATGATATATATGCCACAGCTGATGTCATAGGTCAGACCGTTGTTACCACAAGACAAGCACTCATAAAGCACTAACAAGAGTTCACAATATACGGGGCAGTGTGGCGACAGCGCTTGCGCAACGTACAGAAATCTCGTAATTTTACGTACTCATGCCTTCCTGGTATAGTCTGAGACATAAATATGTATTGATGTGAATATCTCCCAGTCTCAAGCTCTCGAGCTATTAAAATTGAAACAGAAAACTTGGATCGATTCAACCAATCAATCAAATTGTTTATTTGCCAGAATACATGGAAATAACAGGTGTAACATACAGTGGTCCGAAAACAGTATTCTACTTGAGTACAAGCATGCAAAATATTAATAAAATTTAAAATACATTTCTAAAAATCAATATACAAATAATTAGAATTCACACAGTCCGCTCGGGGATCGATTACTAAGATCCATGCTGAAAATGTATTCAGACGGCTCGGTGTGGTCGTATTGTCAATTATAAAATCTCTAAGAAGAAGCATGAGTTCATCAATAGGCATAATGCTTACCTTTGCACTGTTACAAAGAACGTGTGATATTAAAAGGTAACTACTATTTGACCAAAGTCATAGCAAGTTTGAGGTATCATGCCAATTTAGTTATAATCCTTCTTAATTGGCATGATACCTCAGTATCATGCCAATTAAGAAGGATTATAACTTGCTAATGCTATGAAAATGCAACTCCAAGTTGTAAAATCCTTTGGTTGGTGGATAAGCGTCTTGGCTGACTTTTACATGATCTTGAAGTTAATGGCCACTGTGTTCTAAGTTCATACACATTTTTTTGCACGAGTGTACTTTATTTAGTATTCACGCAGGCTTTGCTTTCTACCTCGTGAACGACATTTGTCGCTTAAAATTCAATCGAACGGAAGATCACGGGAACGTGTGAAAACCAACAAACGATAACTAACCGGCCGAACAGTTTATTGTACGTGCGTGTATGTAATTTCTTAGTAAAGAAAACTGGCGATTACGTTAGAATATCAATGAAATCATGCTGGTAATGAAGGCATCATTTGAATATTTATATCTGCATCTATAATATGGTTACTGAAATAACATTTGTACAAGCACGATACATTTGTAGCAGTATTTTCTGACAAAAGACTTTAAAAAATCTTAAATATGTTGAAATTCTTTACGAGTTTTGTAACACCAAATTAATGCAGCAACACGAGAACCTAGTAAATTTATATTCAACATGTTTTACAAATAAGATTGACAAAAAAAAACTACAAACAATTAAAAAGACGGTTCCAAGTTTTGAGCAGCATTTATTTAATATTAATCAACAAAAAAATAAATAGATCCTTACTTCATTACAATAACACTTTTCTAATTCGAAATTAAGTCAATGATTCAGTTTAACAAGAATTAAAATAGCTCAGTATTTCCAAACATGTCGATGAACTGCTGATTTTTCTGGACTCAAATAAGGATAGCTTACATGTTTGAGATTTCCTGGGATGGGACGTCGTTTTGTTACGACATCTTTACGCACGGGAGCGTTCAAGATTGCTTCAGCTCTTGATAATGCGTTTTCTTTTTCTAAATTGATCACGAATTTTTCGAACTCAGCTGAATGTTTGTGATCATCAAAGTTTGGAGCATACTTGAGATAAGATTCGTCTTTCTGAAAACCTAACGCACTCTGCTGTAATTTGTCGTCCTGGTTTTTATGCTCTTCGTCATGGGGATATTCAAATTGGTCCAGTTCAGTTACCCACTTGGTTATTTCTTTGACTTCTTCTGGTTTTGGGGCTCCAGGTGAATTGTCAGGTAAATATTCATAAGGAATTAGTTTGTATTGTTTACCATGCAAAGGGTCTCTCTGAACTTCAAAAAGTTTTGATAATTCATCATAATTATGATGTTGATGAGGTATAGGATGAAACAGTTGCAGTTTAGGTGTTTCATGTACCTTTTTGTCGGTATAAATCTTAACAAACGAATAACTTTCAGGAAACTTCTGGTTCGGGTTCGGATGGTTGATTTCTTGGATAGGTGCAAAATACTTTTGATCATCTTGAGTGTTTGGCATCGGTCTCCACTTTTGTTGGTAATCAGGCAAATATTCTGGTGGGTTTTCATTGATGTGTTCTTCTATTTGCGGTGGAGGTATATTATGAAAGTTGGATTTTGGTCTCTGAATATCACTTTGGTCATTTATGTAGATGTGTTGTCTTTCCAGTTGCCTTTTTATTTCTGCTTCAAGTTTCTGCAGATCATGCTCACTATATCTTTGGGCATCACTTTGTTGACGTAAATCTTGGTCTCCTTTACTAGCTTCTAATGCTTTTATCTGACTTGGTGTAAGATACAATGTTACTTCTTTCATAACGTATCCTCGTGGACTGTGGAGAGGAGTTGATGGTGAAGTTTCTTTGAATATTTGAGGTCCATTGTCATCCGTGGTTGCTTGTACTAAGACCAAACAAGTCATGGCCACGATCCATTTCTGTAACCAATAGCAAATAGTTTGACTATTAATCTAATTAAGTGGAAGTTTAAAATAATTTTGTATACTTAGTTGAATTATATCAAGAGATAATCTGTTCAAATGAAAGGCAGGCTAAAGTAGTTTAAATTTATGGAGAGAAATAACAAGACAGTTTTAAAACTATATTATTTTCTCTGATCCTATGGTAAGTAGCTTACCTGATTAAATAATATGATTAGGGTCGATTTTTCAAACACCACGCGGTAACCACGAACTCTAAAACAATCTCAAATCTGTCAAACATTATCGAATCTGTCAAATTTTGTATGTAATGACGTACCGAAATTGACAGATTTGACAACTTTGAGATTGTTTTAAGAGTTCATGGTTACCCCGCAGAAACCAGGCGATCTTTACTGTTTACATAGAGAAAACGTATCCGTTAAAGCTATCTGGCGTTTGAGAAATAGGCCTAACGTCACATTATTTACTAAAATTTACTAACTTATTGTCAACTTACTATTGAGGTCATGTCGATACGTCTTGCGGGTCACCAGTCGCGATGCGCGGACGCATCTGCGTATACCCCCATTGGACCGCACACTTTATACGCATCACTTATACCATAGATACGCCATTTGACTTGCAATTAGATCAAAATCAATGAGGTGACGAAATAAGATACATAAGAACATAATACTCTGACCACTTATGCTAATATTTGATTGGTAATTCACTAATAAGAGTTTGGAACTAATAGAGGCAATCCACTTTGATAAATATCGCGAGTATTTTAAAGATACTCTGGTGCTTTTTATACAGATCTCTTTTAATTATGAGTCTCATTTGTTAAAGTTGGCCTAAACTTATAGAAAGTTTTTTATTTTATTTTCTGCGAATCATTTAGTTATTTTAATTTATATTTCTCTTTCTAAAAGAGACAATTTGTACCTATATGGTGGTGGGTGTCCCAAAAATGGTGCAAAATCACAGATTGACATTCAAAATAGCCTATGACTAGATTTTTCAGATAAAAAGAAACTAGAAAACATATCATAGTTTTTCCCGATGGAAACGCCGCTACGACGCTAGAGAAGTGTCACTAGAAAATACATTCATTGAAAGTTCACTGTTATACGGACTATAAATCGCAGTCTTGTACTATTATTCATGTTTGCTGTAGAAATTTATTTATTTTTCAAAAGTACTAAACATTGTAGATTTTATGCTATGTTTTTGTGTTGAAATTTTAAGAATAAGATATATAGATAGATATTTTATTGCAAACCACAGAAAACAAAAATAAAGTACAAATTTATATTTAATGATGGAAACTTAAATTTATAATAAGTAGTTATAAGAACGAGCTTTAGAAATTTTACCTATAAAATTAATCTCTTAATGCATTTGGACTCTCACTGTCTTATTTAGAGTGCATTTGCTATTCCGGGACTAAAGTTAAACCACTGTACTAACATACAAAAATCAGTGGTTTATCCTGTCTTTTTTTTTTTTTTTAATAATAATAATAAATAAATAAATATTGGACAACATCACATACATTGCTCTGATCCTAAGGTAAGTAGCGAAAGCACTTGTGTTATAGAAATCAGAAACAACGACGGTACCACAACACCCAGACCCGAGCCAATATAGAAAAGTTCGTTTTCTACATTGACCCGACCGGGGATCGAACCCGGAACCTCAGAGATGGCGGCGCCATTTAAAGTCCGGCGTGCTCGCCTCTCGGCTACGGAGGTCGTCAAAGTCTGGACTAGTAAATGCACTATAAATAACACTATAATAGGATGAGTGACCAAATGATTTTCTGTTGATATAATAATATGATATATAATATGAACACAATATTATGCCCGCCACAACGTAAGACTGTTTTTGGTGGCTGCTCGCCTATTCCACGTCTCTGCAAACTATACAACAAATACACTGATTATTTGGATATCCACTGGGACTCAATCTTCCGATTTAAGAAAAGTATAAGATCTAGGAGATCTATGTAGCATTGTCAGGTAGCCCTTTCCTTTCCTTTCTTCTCACAGCTTTCACAAAATTTGAATGCCATAATGTTTATTTGATTTGTCTTTTTTTTTTTTTCTCTAAATAATCATAGTTTATTGTAAACACATCCCACACATGTGCGAAATATGGTGCATTTTGTGTTTATCTATAAATCTGTTGTGCTATATTTTTTATTTACCTAAGCATGTTTCCTCTAGATTAATAATATTGTAACTACAGTTGATATTCCTATTCCTAATAAAAAATAAAAATAAATAAATATATAATAGCCATAATGGGATGTTTTGTATCTTAACGTAGTATGTTAATTTAATCAAGTGAAACTGTTGTGGTTGCGGGTGCAGTCGTGATAGGGCTGACAATAGCAACAAATACTGATTACTACCTGTCCCGGCAAACTTCGTTCTGCATCAGAATCAATAAATAAATTACAAGTACCTATGAGATAAAAAAAAAACTTATCATTTGGGTGAAATTTTCCATTTGCATCCTTTCAAAAGGGGCATTGGGCATTGGCCATATAAACGACCTCCGTAGCCGAGAGGCAAGTACACCGGACTTGGCGTCGCCATCTCTAAGGTCCCGGATTCGATTCTCGGTCGGTCAATGTAGAAAACGATCTTTGTTTCTTATTTCTTTAGCACAAGAGCTTTAGCCATTACCTACCTAATTAGATCAGACCAGTATGTCACGTGGTCCAATATTTATTATTTATTTATACACTGACTGATTTGCTAGATCAGGGAATCACTTTACAAAGTAATTTACAATAATAATGTATATATTAAGCGTCATTTATATTTTTATGTATTGCAACGTTGTGCAGGTCGTGATTTTAACCGTTCAACCCGTCACCATGTATTCATCATCATCATTTCAGCCACAGGACGTCCACTGCTGGACATAGGCCTCCCCCAGTGACTTCCAGATTGGCCGGTTGGAAGCGGCCTGCATCCAGCGGCTTCCTGCAACCTTTACAAGGTCATATCTTTTAAACTTTTGCGTTGCATGATTATAACACACTGTAACGGGAATAAAACTTTACAAGGTCGTCTGTCCATCTTGTGAGTGGACGTCCTAAGCTGCGCTTGCCGGTACGTGCCTCCGTGTATTATACGAGTATAAGTTAAATTAACAGGGTCAATAAATAAAAGACTTGTCGTGGGTTACATTACAACTAATTCAAATCTGACAATGTTTTGGAAGTTCAAAGCAATCGAAGAACGGAAACAATGCTAGCTACGCCATCTCTACCAATTCCGTCGCCGTTCTTTGCAACTTGTGTGGTTCACGAACAGAAATATACTTTGAACGTTATGTTATCGAGCACTGACGATGTCTATTGGATTGTGAGCAGCGAAACCTTGCAATATGTCGATAGATGGCGCACTCAGTTTGATAAGTTTTAAAAAGCTACCGTACTTACTAGCCTTTAGAAGAAGGACTCTGTCCGTCTGTCACATATTCACGGGCTTGAGAGTTATTTTATAGATAGATATTTAATTTATAAATAAATATTAAACAACATCACATACATTGCTCTATGGCAGTTGATCAAGGAATTTATATGTACGACCGACGAGATTAACAAACTGTTATAGAGAAGGTTAAATAAAAAACTTTAAAAAAAGTTTCAGGTTTAGTTTAGGAAAACAAAGATTGAAATCATATTACGAGTTCATACTCGTAGTATGATTTTAATCTTTGTTTTAATCTGACAGACTTCTCATTTAATCATGATTTTCTAATCTGAATGTTTTTTCATGAAAAGGTTTTTCAAAATAAGTCAACTAAGTTGTAAGTCCCTCTTGGTCTATCGGTTGTCTGGATTTATGTATATTTGTGAACAGTAATTCACCTGTTCTGCACTTAGGTCATCTGTATATTTTTCTTTTTTCGTCGGTGCCGTTTAGCCATTCAGCGAGGAAACGCTGCAAGCATTCTCGCCTCCTTGCCTCATGGACACGCGTTTATTTTTGAGTAGGGAGTTTAAAATTTTAGGTATTTAGGATTGTTATTTTATAGTACTTATAAGTTTATAAACCCAATCAATTGTCATCACAAGTTTTACGCGATTTACGTTTAGGTTTAGGTTAGAGCTCTAATTCTGACAAATTACGAAGAAGGTTGATGATATTCTTCGTATTTTGGAGTCACAACAAACTAAAAGAGACGTTTTTTTTTTGTCAGAATCACACTAATTAGCCCCAAATTAAGCAAAGCTTCTATTATGGCGATTAGATAACGGATAAACATACTTAAATATGTTTTTAAACATCCATGACTTAGGTACAAATGCTGGAGTTCATCACACAAAAACATTTTCCCCCTGCGGGATTTGAGCCCGCAACTGCCAGGCTTTGTAGACCGTAGCGAGAACCTCTACACCACACTGTCGTCATAATCACACCACTATTCTGTGCAGGGGTCACCATGATCGCCGAGCTACAGTTGATGAATGAAATGAAATTTAATCGTTACTGTTTGTTTAAGACTGTACTGCTTTATATACTCATTAGTAAGATTATGCTGTTCTACTGATACTAACGTTATTCAGCATGAAGAAAAAAAAGTTTGCGTTAAAACCTTTATACTTTAGTTTTGCAGAATTCGAGCCTACGAAGACGATTTACCTACCTACTCTTCTCGCATGCGCAATTTTGTAGTATTAGGTAGTATGTCCATCTTACCAGAATACTACTATCAGAATTATGCTCAAAACTGCAAATATTTAAAAACTTTTATTTTCAATAGATTTTTCTCATCAAGATTATAATGCACCATTATTTATTTCTCTCAATACTACTTTTATTTATCTCTTGAAAAATTTAGCACTTCTGATTGCTTTATAAAGTAAAGCAATCAAAAGAGCTAAGTTTTTCTTTACTTTCATTAGCGCTCTCTTATTGAATATTATTGTTCGTACTGGCACTAACAGTAAAATAAATCGTCAGGAATAATGTTGGAATTTATCTTTTTATTATTTGTACAACTATTTATTTACAACTAGTGACTATTTATTTACACGTATTGGCTATTTGGTATGATCACAACTTATGCTCTAGGGTTCACCAGCAGCAGCTCTTCTTCTTGTAATGGGTAACGTGCTTAATGATGTGGATGGGGTATGGTTTCCATACTGGGACTGGAACCTCGACGTGTTTCTCTACTGGCACGTGCACCTTCTTGATGACCTCGTATGGCCTGTCTACTGGGATGTGAACCTTCTTGATAACCTCAACCGGAACGTGCTTCACGACCTCAACTGGTACAGGCCTCTCTACCTCGACGTGCTCAGTCTTGTACACTGGGTATGGCACATGCTTGACAACGTCGACTGGCACTGGGTAGGGCTGAGGCACTGGCACTTTCACCTCTTTGCGAACAGGAACGGGTACAGGTTGAGGGACAAGCACCTGAACATGTCGGATGACTTCAATGGGCACACGACGGACCACGTTTTGCACTACGGACTGCAGTTCGTATCTCGTCGCTGAGGCAATAGGTTTCCCAACTGTTACTGTGGTTCCAATTACTCTAGGAGCTCCGAGGACGGTAGAACCACCTGTGGCTGGTGGTGGACGGTTGGAGTCAAGAATGAGGCTGCCTGAGGATTCAGGAGGTCCGTAGACAGGTGCGGGGGCTGCTGCTGGGTATCCAAGAGATCCGCTGCTAAATGACGAGCTGGGGAGCGGTGCGGGAGCATGAGCGTCAGCAATCAATCCTCCTCCAACGGCAGGCCCGCTGACATCTCCAATACTAGATGATCCGGAGCTCTCTGGGGGCCCATAGGAATTTGATGGCGGCCCGTAGGAATTTGATGGGGCTCCGTATGACGCTGACGGCGCGCTCTGGGCTGAGTCTGTGTATGAATCGTGATTGTGATGGCCTGATAGGTATCCTGCTTTGGCACTGCAAACAATTGCCGTCAAGAAGAGTGTCCTAACCTGTAACAATGATAAAGGTTATTGATATCTTTTTGGTTAGAGGTAAATTATAGGTTTTATCATCTCAACACTTACAACAAACGCCATGGCTTTTAGCTAAACGCTTTGAAGCCAGATCAGATGATGTGTTGTCTCTTCCGAGTTTTGGTTGTTTGTGAATTGATATCGTAATGACCCCACATATTTATACCGATTCAAAGCTGGTCTACCGATGCGATGCCTATGAATAAATTAAGTTTGTTTTAGCGGATCTCGCTGCGTCCGATTCGTCACTAAATTTCTATGTTAATATGTTAATCCGTGGTCTCGATAAAAGCGGTATTTCCTAAGATTACGTAAGGCTGATTTATGAGGTGGTCGGTGGAGACAGCTGGTCGTCGGACGGGGCCATCATTGTTTCGATTGCCCTACTTGTGATAGGCTTTAATAAACAGGTTTTTTTGATGCGACTCTACGGTCGAAAGTAGTAACGTATAATTCCTCGTAATAGTAATGGTCTACTGCAAGTGTATTATATGAACCTTTAGTAGAAAAATCAGATTCATCAGATCAGATTATTAATATTGATTACACACAAGTACGAGTGTGCCAAAATGTCAGTCTCTTCTAGCCCTTAAGCTCAAAACTGAGTCTTATCATTTCTGCCAGATGAAGTATTTTTTATAATTTGAGAATTATTGGTTGCAGCAACACATAAACCGACAACAGTTTGTAAGGACGAGAGAAATGAAACGTCTCGAAGTGGGATACAGACTCAATTTATTAATCAAATAAATCAGATTATATAGGTGATTACATAGTCCACTAGTATAGTTATGATATACAGGGTGTTCATACAGTACACCTCCCACGGCATTTTTAAAAATAAAATAAGTTTAGTGCAAGCTTATTTTATTTTTAACTATTATTTATAATTCTAAATAAAGGATCCATTATACGAGTATAATAATACGCTAGTTAAATCTGTCATATTTATAACATTTTTGCATATTATAATATATTGTTATTGTTATTGTTGAAATAAAATAAATGTTATAAGCTTATTATCAACTCAATTAATCATTAAATTTTTAAGTACTTACATACTTAAATACATTTTTACAATACAATTACTTATTACTTATTTTTTATAAAATAGTTTTGTTCGATTTTTATGAACGATGTCTATTTTACCGTCTTTTATAATGTGTACATTTGGAGAAACATCTTTCAATACAACATAAGGTCCAGAGTACACTTCTGAGAATTTATTACCAGTTTCATTTTTTATCAAAATTAAGTCATTTTCCTTATAAGTGATTTGATTTAAATATTTATCATATTTTTCTTTACGAACTAATTTGCTTTGTATTAAATTCTTACGAGCGTCGCTTTGGGATTTCTGTAATCTAAATTTTAATTCTAAGGGGTAGTCATCGTAGTTGTAAAGAGGTTCGATATCTCTAACCAAATTACTCGGCAAGTTACATTTTCTTCCATAAACTAATTCAAAAGGTGTATAATGAGTTTCACTATGTACTGACGTATTAAATGAAAAAGTCCAAAAAGGTAACCAGCTGCTCCACATGTTTGGTTGGTTTTCAGTTTGGATGCGTAAATATGCACCTAAATGCTTATGAGTATTTTCCAATCCTCCAATACTTTCGTGATGATATGAAGTAGAATTAAGCTTATCAATTTGTAATAATTTGCATACCTCTTTGAATGTTGAAGACATAAATTCGGTTCCTCGGTCTGTTGCTATGACTCGTGGGATTCCATGGCGAAGTATAAAATTATTTACAAATGCTCTTGCAACTTCCACACTAGTTTTATTAATTAATGGGTATGCTTCCACATATTTTGACAATTCACATTGAATCGTTAGAATGTAAGAATAATTATTCATATCTTTATCTAATGGCCCTACAATGTCTAAATACAACTTTTCAAACGCTGTGCCAGCTGTAGTTGTGATATTCATCGGTTCTTTTATATGAATTGAATGTTTTTGCTTTTGACATTGATCGCAACGTTTGACAAATTGTATAACATCTCTCTCTAAGCCTGGCCAAAAATAGTATTTTTTTATGTTGTTTAACATTCGTCTGATACCTGCGTGCCCGCTTGTAGGTAATAAATGAAAGTCGTTAAGTATTACCGTTTTATCATTAGGATCACATATTCTTTCTACATCACTTAAAATGCAAATTCGTGGCCCGGACCACATTTCAAAATGTCTTATTTCATGACCGATTAACTTAAGGAATTTTTCATTACCCTTCATTTTAATAAAATATACTTCTTGAACATTTAGTTTCTTACAAAACTTTTCCAAATCTCTCACAAATTCACATGGTGATATCTGTGATCGAGATTCTGGATTTATATAGATTGTTAGATTTTTATTTGAATAGGAAAATATCTTACTTTCTACAATAATCTCATTATTTTTACGTAGTTTATTTAATTCTGCCTGTGAAACATATCTCATTTCAACCGACCCCTTTGGTTTAGTATGAGTTTCTACGATTTTTGGCTGAGCAGGTAAATCTTTATTGGTGCTCATATCGGGAGGTGAAACAATTTGCTCTAACTTTTTCTTTTGTGCTCTTGTAATAACATTCATCACGCACTCATTCATAGCTTTCAATTCTCGACTGGTCATATTTATTCTTGATAATGCGTCTGCTGGCGCGTTATCAGATCCTTTGACATACTCCACAATAAAATCATATTCTTCTAAAGCAATTCTAAATTTCAATAGTCGACTAGATGGATCTTTCATGTTAAATAAATACACCAGAGGTTTATGATCAGTCCTAATTTTAAATTTACGGCCATATAAATAAGGTCGAAAATGTTTTATAGACCAAACAATAGCAAGCAATTCCTTTTCTATTGTAGGATAATTTATTTCAGCTTTATTAAGACATCTACTGGCATAAGCGACCGGTTTGTCATTGCCGTTTGAAAGCACTGCTCCGATCGCATAACCTGATGCATCAGTCTGAAGAATAAATTGATTTTCATTAGAAAAAATTGGATACTGAAGTACAGGTGGAGATATAAGACTTTCTTTTATTGATTCGAACGATTTTTGGCATTGTGAACTCCAAAGGAATTGTTCATTTTTCTTACACAACTTATTTAAAGGATTTGTTATTGCTGCAAAGTTTTTAATAAATTTTCTGTAGTAGTTAGCGAAAGCTACAAATCTCCTTACCTCGTCGGCAGTTGTAGGTATAGGGTAATTTTTTAAAACAATTATTTTTTCGGGATCGGGTAAAATTCCTTTATCTGAAACTACATGACCCAGGTAGAGAATTTCCTTTTTAAGAAAATCGCATTTATTAGGGTTCAACTTCAAATTTACCTCTCTTAGTTTATTTAAAACATCCTGAAGGTTTTTATTGTGGCAAAATAGACTTTTTCCAAAAACAATAAGGTCATCTAAGTACACAAAACATTTATCATATGTTAGTCCAGCCATGGCCATGGTCATCATTCTAGAGAAAGAATTTGGACTAGTCTTAAGCCCCATGGGCATTCTGGTCATTTGATATTGGCCTGAGCTGAACGCGGTATATTTTCTGCTTTCAGGTTCCAATTCGATGTTATAATATCCTTGTTGGAGGTCTAAATGAGAAAAATATATACATTCAGAAAGAGAGTCTAATATCTCGGTTATGTTTGGAAGAGGGAACTTATCGTCTTGTATGCAATTATTGATTTTTCTGTAATCTATTACCAATCTAAATTTTTTATTTCCTGTGCTATCTGGTTTTTTAGGCACTAAAAGGATTGGACTAGACCATTCACTTGTTGTCGGTTCGATTATACCTTGTTTTAACATTTCATGTATTTGTTTTTTAATTTCTGGTTTTTGAGAGTGCGGTAGTCTGTATTGTTTTGTAAAAATTGGATCTACATTTGGTTTTAATGAAATTGTGTGTTTATAAATATTTGTCGTAGTTAGTTTATCTCCTGGTAGATAAAAAACGTCTGAATATTTTGCAATTATATTTTTTATAGATATTTTTTCTTCTGTATTCAAATGATCTAATTGTAATTCTGTAAATACTTTTTGTACTCTTTCCGCGTTATTTAGGCTTTCATGAAAGTTACAAATCATGTAATCACTCGCTCTGAATATATTTGGTATAATATTACTTAGCGTAACAGTGTTTTCAGTAGTATTTAATATTCTAATTGGAATCTTGCCATTGTTTGGTTTTACTAAGGCACTTGCCATGAAAACACCATCACACAATTCTAATGCCGAAATCACACATTCATCATCTAAATCAGTATCAATGAAATGAATAGACTCGGATCTGGAAGGAATTATTAATGAATAAATATTCTCGTTGGTCCTCAAATCTAAAATTACCTCAGAATTTGTGGAAGTAACTAGAGATAATGTCATATTGTCAAAGTTGATGTGTGAGTTATATTTCTTTAAAAAGTCAAAGCCTATAATGCCGTTCGTTTTACATGGTAAATAATAAAACACATAAAATGTATGTTGGAATGTAACGCCCTTTGTTCGAAGTAACAACCACACGTATCCGACTGCCTTTACTTTTCCACCGATGCCATTTATAGTAGTGTCACACTCTTGTATCGGAATGTTTAATTTTACAACGTCTTCATATTTGATAGCTGATATTGAAGCGCCTGTGTCAACAAGCCAGTCATAGGTTTGTCCATATAAAGAAAATGGAATGCGTAAGTTATTATTACAGGAGAAAATAAATGCATTACTTTTAGGCTCGAAAAAACTCGTCTAGTTGCAAATTCGTGTCTAAATTATGTACGTTATCCTGATTATTTTGGGATTCATTATTTTCGTTACCTTGTGATTGAGTCATTGCCTGAAGGGTGTGGTTATTACCCGAACTTCCTTGACCCCTATTATTATTGTAAAAGAACCTACCTCTTGTCTGGTACGATGGTGAGTTACCTCCCGTACCACGATGGTTCTGCCAAGACGAGCGGCCCCTCTGCTGATAACTTACGCCGCGTTGTTGTCCTCCTCGTGTATAATTCTGTCCTCTTGGATGAGAGTATCTCCGTGACTGAAATCGTCCTCTACCACCTCTATAATAAGAATTGCCCTCGTAATAATTAGTATTAAAAACATCGTAAGATGATGACGATGGAGACATAAGTTCCTCATCTACAGCCGCTTGGACTGCATCTTGCAATGTTTCAAAATTCCTGGCAGCTATGATAGTGCTCAATCTATGATTCCGAAGTCCATCGGCAAAACGTTTTATTGCGAGTTTTTCATTGAGTGGTTTTAGCACCGACACATTCTCAGATTTGCCGTTAGACTGCGACATTGTTAAATCTGCAAATAATTCTGAAATCTCTTTGCCAAATTCGGATATGGATTTATCGTTTTGTTTTATAGTTTGTAATTTACTTTGCAAAGCAACAAATGATTTTTTCGGTAGTAATTTTAACTTCATATCCTCAACCATGTCATTTACATTTGAATAATTGGAAGATAGTCTTAATTTTGCACTTTGTGATAAGCGACTTTTTAAAATGAATTGTATCAAATTTTGTTTTGAGTTTTCCTCCAACACTGAACTGTAATATTCTATATTATCAATTAAATGTTTAATATTTGTGCCGTCATCATTAATAACTGGTAATAAATTTAACGCTACCTTAAGATCAAATTTCTCCATGTTTAAAAAATGTGGTTCCACACTCTGTTTACACAATTCAGTAATGTTTTTATATAGATTATCAAAATCTTCACAGTATTTATCAATTAAAATACTTTCGTCTTTATTTATCCTCTCTACTTTGCTAATATTTAGTAAATAGTTATTATATTGCTGAAGTAAAAGATTTGCTTCATAAATTTTTTTTTTCGCAAGTTTTTCCTTCCCTTCTAGCAGGTCCAATTTTTATTAAATATACTCTAATTTGCAAAAGTTCATCATATAATTGTTTAACGAACTCTGCCATGAATCAGTAATTAATAAATACTGTGAGTTTTAATTACCACGAAACACATAAGTACTAACTAATACACATAATATTACTATAATAATAAATACCTGTTATTATATGACAGTCTATATAGATAGCGGTATACGTTTATTCATATCTTTATTTTATTTGGCCATGTAGAATTATTCTGCACACATACCGTTACACTTTATTTTTATAGCACTTAACACTTGAAGACGACAAAGTTAGGTAGGTGTCACTCACACTTTTTCACTGGTGGACTCGATGTGGACGTTGGGATACCCTCCAATCGGTTGAAGTTGAAGTTGCCGTCTTCTTAACATTGATCGTCTCGTTGCATGGTCATCAAAAGCTTCTCGAATCCATCGAAAATGACATTTCCGATATATTTTGAAGATAATGTAAAGTACTCCGAGACCCAATATCAACACGATGACGGTCACAAGTATGTTTGTGGTAGATGCGTGAAATTTCAATTCTTCTACAGCAGCGTTATTATTGCCCCCCGCTGCGTTTTGGGCTATCACAATTTCTTCTTTAGACTGTTGTTTTCCCATTTTTCGACTTGTAGTTGAAGTAACTTAGAGTACCACAATTGAAAGTTGAAATAACAATGAATTTAAACATCGTTAAAACCGTGCACAATCCCTCGATGTTTATGAAGCACGGCCCTTATACGGCGCGGTGTCGTTTGCGAGCGCACGCGGCTGGCAGGGTCGCCATGTAAGGACGAGAGAAATGAAACGTCTCGAAGTGGGATACAGACTCAATTTATTAATCAAATAAATCAGATTATATAGGTGATTACATAGTCCACTAGTATAGTTATGATATACAGGGTGTTCATACAGTACAAGTTAATCAATGTTTCACTGGGATTCTGTGCTCCAGTGTTCTGACCAAGGGATTAAATATTAAACGGTGCAAGGGTTTTTTATTTTTACATGAATTCCTCTTAACTTTTTTTTAAACGCCTGGTTGGCAATCCCGAAAGATGTCGATTCCGCAATCTTATAATTTATTGTAAGTTCGCATACACCTGTGCAGTAGGGAGCAGTATGATTTAAATTCAAATTATTGATCTTTTAACTGATGGTATCTTATTAACAAAAATCTTAGCAGAAATTATGATTTAGCAGCAGAGAATATTGAGCATTGTTAAAAATCAACACTTAAGATGCAAATAATGGATGCCATGCAAATAATCTGAATAAATAAATCTGAATTTGGAAAGAACAAACATCAAACTGAAGTTTATTCCTCAACTAGTGACCCGCCCCGGCTTCGCACGGGTGCAATTATCAGTGTTTCTCCACTATATTATGCATGTATTATACATATAAACCTTCCTCTTGGATCACTCTATCTATTAAAAAACCGCATCAAAATCCGTTGCGTAGTTTTAAAGATTTAAGCATACGTAGGGATATAGGGACAGAGAAAGCGACTTTGTTTTATACTATGTTGATAGTGATACGCTAACCAGTTACATACGTAGTGTTGATTTTACGTCGAAATCTATACAGGTAATATAATAATAATAACGCTTGCGATCATGATAGCCCTACAGGTGCAATATGCTACACCCATCCTTCCATAATCCCAGCTATAACAATAATTTAAATGTCCATTCCGTAGGCTTGGCTATTTCATAAGACATAAACGTTACTCAAGTTTCTCTAGAAAGTCGATAGAAATTCCATAAAACGTACAAATGTTCCTTATCCTCGTCATTAAATCTATACCTTCTTTAACGAAATAATTTGATAAAATAGACAAATAATAAATAGGGTTGTAAAAATAATAAATATTGCGTCTAAGATAAGATACCTTTTTATAAAATAAGATGATGGTATTTTAAAAATAGATCCTACCTAAAAACTACGAGAGGTTTTGAAATTCCAGGAGGATAAAAATTACTACTTATTACTTTGTTTTCTTTTCAAAATAACCGCACGTAAATACTTTACTTACTTACTTGGGTACTTTTGATATTGAGACAAATCATTTCTTTTAGCTGAACAGGACATTCATATTTCATTGGTTTGTCCCTTAAGTTTTCCAGATTAAGATTTCAGTTTCCCGTAAGTCCATTGTTAACCAGCAATTTGTTTTTGGTCTATTTTTCGTCATACATGAATATCACTAGAAAGAGTTTGATGGAAAAATCAAACCGATTTTAACTAAAACCACTTTTTGGGGTCAATTCAATAAGTGATTGCGTAGTGTTTAGCCCCGGCTTTGCATTTAAGTGTCTATGTTATCTCCTCCTCCTCCTCGCGTCGTGCTCCTCATTGCTGAGGGTCGTGAAATCCCCGTGGAATAAGCTTCTCTCTAACGGTATCCCGCCATCTGTGCCTATTCTTGGCCTCGTGTAGTACGACATGCAGTTTATGTTATCTAAACGCGGTAAAATACAGACTGGGGCCATAACCATGAACTCTTAAAACAATCTCAAAGTTGTCAAATCTGTCAATTTTGGTACGTCATTTCATACAAAATTTGACAGAAATGATAATGTTTTACAGATTTGTGATTATGTTCCATAATCTCGTCCTCGTTTTGTAATATGTAGTAGGCACCTTTGTGTAACTACGCGATCTACAATGTTTAAAGTATAGCGCCTTAGAGCGCTATTTATACTGAAAAAAATAAAAAACACAACCAATGGCATCCTGTCCCTGGTGTCACGTTTGACATCTGTCAATCTTAATGTCATTGTACTTTTTTGTACGCTGCGCGATCGTACGTAATTTTTTTCACACGCGTTTATTTTTAGTATTTTACTGGATTAGTAACGTGTTTAGACTATAAAATATAGGCCAGTAAGGTTGACGAAGTCTCAAGAAAGAAAGAGTGCCAATTGGAGATGTTTTATAACTATTTGTGATTCAAAACGACGTCGACACCGCCTATCTATTGCAGTCCCGCTTCTGCTTGGCACACAGTTTCTTTTTCAGCCGTGTTTCTGAAGTCGTCGGTCCATGGAGTTAAGAGAAGTCCTACACTACGTTTACCGAAACATGACCTCCATAACCTGCAAGAATTTAATCAAGAAAACAAGGGAGTGCTGCTATGCTGACTTGACATCGGGGCTTTTACGAGGATTTCCTCGTAATCGACAGCCACAAGCAATCGGCCGTGATGATAGTATGATCATTTTAGCTGTTCACCCCACATTCAACATAGCCCGTGAGAAATTAATCAAGAAAACAACGGATGTCAACTCAAAACCAATGATCAATGACGACCCGGAGCCTTCAAGAGAGGTTGGCCGTGGTGATCGCATGTTCATTCTAGCTGCTGCGTTGTCTCAGAATGACTACAAAACAGAGCCTTGATGGTGGATTGGGCTATTCATTCTAAAGTGTCGTCACAAGATATTGACCTGAGACTTAACATGACATTTGCTCTAGTAGTCTTCATGAAGGGTTGACTATGAGACCAAAGCCTGTGAGAAATTAATCAAGAAAACAACGGAAGTCAACTCAGAACCAATGATCAATGACGACCCGGAGCCTTCACGGGAGGTTGGCCGTGGTGATCACATGTTCATTCTAGCTGCTGCGTTGTCTCAGAATGACTACAAAACAGAGCCTTGATGGTGGATTGGGCTATTCATTCTAATGTGTCATCACAAGATATTGACCTGAGACAACATGACATCGGCCCTAGTAGTCTTGATGAAGGGTTGACCGTGAAACGAATAAATGTCTTGCACCACAAATATACTACAAAGGATTAATAATATCAGCAGGTAAGCTGTAAACATCACACATTTGTTCCAGCTTATTTGATGTCGCATAAATAATTACCAAAAGAACAGTATAATTCTATCTCGCAGCAGAATTTTACCACTTTCACTTGCTTTCACGAGGGGTCAGCTTGTGGCTTAACATTATTAATTAACATATTGTGGATCTGCAATTCATTATATAAAGCAATCATAGACTGACTTCATCAATTGAAATTGAATATATATTTGAATACAAAATGTCAAGGTGACACTGCTCCTTGAGCACCACTGAAGCTGAAGAAAAAGAGGAGGGGGTAAATATTGGTACTGAGACACCAAGACAGTGTCCACCCTCGATCTTAGCAGTTTTTTTTTTCTACCCAACATTTTGACTCAAGAGAAATCACAGAAAGAAGCTCCTTTATCAGCTGATATTAAAGGCTAAAAGACTTCTGAGTAACCAAGTCACAGACTCATACCTAGACAATTTCAATTAGATTTTAAATTTTTGACATTTCATATGTTTCTAATATATTTACTAATTTAGAATTGGGCCTTCCACATATATAAGGCTACCAAGTCTCAGATACACTTGGCCTTTTTTGCTGCATTCACATACATACAAGACAATGAAATAGCACTTATACCAATTGTGACTTCTCGCAGTGTGGATTTCCATCTCAAGCATTTAATATTATTGATGTACATCTTGATGTTGGCCCAAGAGGAAGAACATTATAAAGCATAGCTAGTTTATAATAGTTGGCATACACATACTTAAAATCTAAACCACAGTTTTGTGTTTTTTAATATATATATATATATATTTTTTCATAAAATTGTAAGTTTGAATAAATAAATAAACATAACTTGCAATCACTAAATAATATCTGTAATCAAAGGATATTCTGTTTACCAGATTGGTGTAGTGGTTTAACATTGGAAGTTGCAGGGTTTGATTCCCAATCGGGTCGGGCATACTGCCCTTGGTCATATGCTTAATCTTGTACCTTGTAACATGGGAATGCTAGGTCCTTGCTTGAAGACCATTACAATTGGTCTGTTAACTAGTGCATATTTGTGTTATTGTTTCCTATGTTTCATAAGTTATGTGAAATCCCTTTTTTAGACTTACATTAAATCTAATACATTTAGTCCTAAACAAAATTCTAAGTTTTCATAATAACCTATAAATGCACTTAATAATACCTATTCTAATAGTCTGGCTGAAAGTCAAGGCTAGGCTACTTGCCTTCATCAAGTGTGAACAATTCAAGAGAAAGGCACACTCATCTTATTGGTTACAAATAAAAGGTTTATTTACTTTTTGGCAATAATATAATGTAACCATTGTAAAAAGCATTTTATAAACACTAATCACTGTATTCCAAAATTTTCAGAGTCAGTCAAAAATTCATGGCAAGATTTATGAAGCCTTATTAATAGGCATTTACAAAAATGATACACTATTATATGACCCTTTACACTTGTTATATGGTTTTGTAACAAATAATTTTATTTTACAGTTAAATAGACCATGGAAAACTAAGAAACATTTTTAAATCAGTTCAGTTTTTGTAATACCATTATATGACCCTTATACACTTGTCATATGGTTTTGTAACAAATAATTTTATTTTACAGTTGAGTAGACCATGGAAGACTAAGAAACATTTTTAGATCAGTTCAGATTTTGTAAATAGAACATAAAACATCCCAAACAAGTTAAAATTGTCTTAATATAATACCTACTAATTATGTTTCATAAAAACTACAAGCTATTATTAAGCTCCAAACTTAAGAGTACCTACCTGTATGACATGTTATTTTATCAAAGTAGCAAGTATATGGAGATGATTAATATAAAATGAAGATTTCAACTGAAAATTTGAAAATAAACCGAATACAATTGGCATTCAAGGCATTGGTGACAGCTAGCAGTAGTTGACAAATATGTTCACACTCCTCGTTATTGGATTGAGGCTGTCAGGGTACCAGACTGATGTCCGGACCACAGAAAAATTCAAGTTTGAATATTTTTTCTATCTTATTAGATGAGACTTATTGGTAAGTTTTTATTTTTTATTTTATCAGTTGAACAAGCATTGATCAGTTCAGTGTTGAATCTTTCTCTTATTAGGTTTCAGAAACTGTGTTGTTTCAGTAACCTATTATTTCCCCCCTGGAGATCCACATACAGTGCAGGAGTTTCACACTGATTTCCAGTTGTATATTATTAATTTGTTTTCTATCAATGGTTTTCTAACAAGATTAATCAAAAATTAATCTCATTAACTATAATAATGTTGAAACCATTGTTAACTAAAGGAAACTAATCTCAGTCTACGCGGAATCGGTGGGTTATTCCTTGCCAGTAAATATGTATATGAATCCCTCTCCGACTGAATCAATACTTGCAGCATTTCTATTAGTTTTATTTTTTATTTAATAACACATAGGTAACGAAGTATTTGCCATATTAAACACTAATATTGATTTATTTTGAACCATTGATAAGTACAGACAACAGCTCGTCGACCTACCACAAATCATCGTTTTTAGCAATTGAAAATGATTTCTACAAGTCAGGCTTAAAGTTAAAAAATCTGTTGAAGAACTTTTAATTTTTTGGGTGGTAACTTTAAACGTGCTGTTTACCGTACATTAAACAGATGGTTCATTAAAGTTATTTACCAAGATTTCTATTTGAATATAATAAAATAATCATTTTTATAAAATTATTACCATATACCACTTGTACTGGGGTAAAGTTACCTTTTTAAATACCTACCCATTTACTAAGTATGTACATTCTTTTAGATAAATGAGACTAGGTTTAGCTTAAATCATTTTCTTGTTTTCATGATAACATTAAGCAAGCTGATGCCCGCGACTCCGTTTGTGTGAACTTTAGTTTATGCATAAATAATTTCTATTGCGAAAATCGCTATTGCGTCAGTTTCATTTCCCATTTTCATTTAGATTACTTTTTTCGAGTTTATGAGTGATTTGCTTTTTCTTCTTGGTTCACCTGTAAGTATGGTACAACGGTCGTCGGTGTCATCAGTTGACTGCATCAATATACAGAGTTGTATTATCATACGGGGCTGTACCTCCATACAGGGTGGTACCATCAAACAGGATTGTACCATCATACAGGGTTGCACCGTCATACAGGGTTGCACCGTCATACAGGGTTGTACCACTATACAGGGTTGTAACATCATACAAGGTTGTATTATCATACAGGGTTGCACCATTATGCATGGTAGTTACATCATGCAAAGTTAAATTATCATACAGGGTTGTATAGATCTGAAGATGTTTTGATATTCAGAGTTGATTGATTAATTCCAATGATGAATCAAACAACTACACCCGCGTTAGATAAAATTTGAATGAAGTGTCTACTTACTAACAGATACTTCATGAAATAACACCTAAAAATTTTTACATCTAAAACTTCAGCAAATCATTAGGTATGTGATCATAATAAATGATTTATTGATTTTGCAACACAACTTTCCTCTTTGAACATCTACATATTACAAAACGAGGACGAGATTATGGAACATAATTTATTGATTGGACTAACTTACCTAGTGACGTCCAATCCTAATTATGTGAAGTAATCTCGTCCTCGTTATAATCCCAGCCCAGCCCTGATTCTAGGTTTTTTAGAAATATATATATACGAATGTATATATAATTGTATATTTAGTCCTTAATATATGTATACGCTTTTATGACCCCTTTTTTGATGTTGAAAGTTGTGTACCTATTCTTTGAAATAATGACATTAAGATTGACAGATGTCAAACGTGACACCAGGGACAGGATGCCATTGGTTGTGTTTTTTATTTTTTTCAGTATAAATAGCGCTCTAAGGCGCTATACTTTAAACATTGTAGATCGCGTAGTTACACAAAGGTGCCTACTACATATTACAAAACGAGGACGAGATTACTTCACATAATTAGGATTGGACGTCACTAGGTAAGTTAGTCCAATCAATAAATTGTTTTAACAGTTCATGGTTAGGGTCTAGGTCTATTCTGTAGATCCATTTTAAATGTTGTCTCCGAGTACTTATGTTATCTAAACGCGGTAAAATACAGACTGGGGCCATAACCATGAACTCTTAAAACAATCTCAAAGTTGTCAAATCTGTCAATTTTGGTACGTCATTTCATACAAAATTTGACAGAAATGATAATGTTTTACAGATTTGTGATTGTTTTAACAGTTCATGGTTAGGGTCTAGGTCTATTCTGTAGATCCATTTTAAATGTTGTCTCCGAGTACCTACCTACTTAGATAGTATTTATGGACATAGCTAACAAACCATCTCATTTTACCTATTTCCTCTAAATATTAGTTGTATATTTTACAATATTATTTCGCTGGTTGTTATCAGAAGGCCTAACGAAAATGTATCTTTCGTTCGGAAGTATAAGCCTAACAAGCTTAAAAAACCCGTCACTTGTATCAATCCTTTGACAAAATATGACCAACTCAAACTAGCCGTGTAAAAAACACGACCGTTCTCAATTGTTCATAATTGTCAAAGGTTTGATACATGTGAATAGAAATTTTAATTTGATATGATAATACGTCCGAACGAACGAAACACTTTAGTAGCCCTCCAGCTGCCTAACTTATTGATATCGATATCGTTTTCCATCACCTTCAAACTCATTTGACCCACATGTTTAAGCAATTTTTAATTTGTGTCCGTCGTTAAGAAATCGTTATGTAAAAGTGTCACCAAACCCTTCAAGAATTAATTTTTACAAACGTCACGCAATAGGACATAGTTTCTACACAAGTTTTCTCCGTTTGTGGGAATTTGTATGCAGATGAGCAATAAAAATTATCATTACTGTAACCGATTTTGCGTCCGATTTCTTCCGGTTCGATTTCGACATGATGTTGCGCGAAGTGTCTGGTCAGATCTTGAGCCTGACCTATGATTAATATGTTTGATAAGTTATTTATATACATACTTTCCGATATTTTCCGGGTTCATACACATATTTTCCGGGTTCGATCCCCGGTCGGGTCAATGTAGAAAATGAACTTTTCTATATTGGCTCGGGTCTGGGTGTTGTGGTACCGTCGTTGTTTCTGATTTCTATAACACAAGTGCTTTGCTACTTACCTTAGGATCAGAGAGATGTTTGTGATGTTGTCCAATATTTATTTATTTATTTATATTATTGATACGATATGAATAAATATGCACCAGACAATAAGGATGACGACTGGGTAAAGTAATATAAATTCTATTTAGTCCGTCAGTTAGATTATCGAAAAATAATGAAATCTTACTTTTTACTTTTGTCAATCAACCAAGCTCTTACTAAGTGATAGCCCGTCAAGATTCGTGACGTCACTTCTAAGTAAAAATTGTACATGGGCGTGACGTCATGTGACATTTCAAATCAATATGTTTCCGTTATATTTTGATTATTGTGAAAAAATTAAAAATACGGTCCAAATACTTTAATAATCCACCTGATTGACGAAGAAAAAAAAGTAAGTCATCATCCTTATTAAACACATATTTTCATGGTCTCGACTCGACATGGTCTCGAGGTACTTATGACGCTGTTGCTCAGCGTCTCCTCTGGAAAGAATTACAGCGCACTCAGATTCATTCAATTTAGAGAAGCTTGTTTCCTGGTGAGTTGATGACCTAATCCGAGTATCAAAACTGGGACCGTGTGTTGTGCTAACCGTGAAAATATGGGTATATTTAATAAATTGGTTTAAATAGATATATATACTAATAGACTTACTTTAAATTTCCCTACATAGTACAAAATGTGACACCTATTGTAAGTTCGCTGTGTTTGTCAAAAGAGACTAAACTTACTAAAAAGCTATCAGCAAGCACACTTAAAAGCTTAATTTTATGCGGGCGGCACTTAAGCTTTTCTAAACCAAAATTTGCTGTGCTCTACTGGGTCCGTATACAAGGTGGGACTCTCCTTAAAACCAGGTGATTAGCTGGTCATATTATACATCAACTTTTTATATGGGAGTAACACCGAAATTTTTTTTAGCTTCTCCATAAAAACTTGCATACCTCGATGATATTTATAATGTATGGAGCTTTTGAAAAAAAAAACTCGATTACAATTTTGCTCCCAAGAATAGTTTTTGTATATCACCTTGATCATGTCGTTTTCAGGAGTGTCCTATTATTTTGTATACTCTGTATAACTAAAAAATTGTTAGGTGGTCCATGGTAATAATAATGGTAAAGCAGTAATTAAATATTAAGCATTGAATACATATTGAGAAACTAAATGAACCTTAAAGGCCTAAATTATTCATCTTTCTGTGCACCACAAAACTGTATCATTTTATTGTATGGTAGCACAGTGTATATTATGTACTGTGATGGTAGAGTGCTACGTTTCATTTTGTTTGCTTGCTACATTGATTTGATTGTAAAACTAGTCAAAGGCCAAAATGGGTAAACGTTTTAAATTTCGATCAGTTTGATTGTGTGCGTGAAGAGGGATGTGGCGAGCGTTGAGCACACACACACTTGAGCATGTTGAAGCACACATTGTGAAGAGTACTAATGCAAAAAAATAAAATTTAACACGTTTACCCGTTTTGGGCTTGTCTTCTGTATACATTAATTTTACTATAATACCAATTAAATAGCGAACCTAGAAATAACCGATTCGTTGTTCCGTCTTGATAAAGAAGATAGTGACTTTTGTAAAAATCAGCTGATTACTTTTTATTCATTTCAGTAAACTCATAAAGTAAAAATTTTATAACTTAGAAGTTCATGTTCGTATTATTTTACTACTACTACAACTACTAACTTGAGATGTTTGTTCATTTATACACCGAATGCGATTTAAAAGAGTAGCACCTACTAAGTAGTAGTAGGATTTAGTTTTTTTTTTATAATAATTGTTAAAGTCATATTTTTTTTATTTGAGTCTACGCTCCGTCAATCCCAACAGAAAATAAAGTAAAGCAAATCATATACCTATCCAAAATCAATCATTTTCTTTTTTCATTAATACTTCTGAACATTCAATTCTCATATGCCCTTACCTTTTCGATTTATTGTTTGTCTAAAACTAAGATATTAATTCCTTACTTGATTACTGAATGAAGATATTACGCAATTATCTATATTATATTAAAAAGTTGCCTAAAAGTGATCGATTTTGGAGATAGGCACTACTAATATAAACTTTATTTTTGCGTTTACGAGGTTGTTTAGCGTGTAGTTGTTTCTTAGATATCGTCCATTAGTAACACCATTCTTGCCTTATTATAAAAGTTATATGAATAACTTTTGCACTATATGTATAGATAATGTGAATGAATTTGTATTTGCTGTTACCTGAGACTAGGTAAACAATATTTTAATAGTTAAATAGTAGGTACTGTGCACTACTTGACAGAAATAAAGTCTTTCGAAATAAAATGAAATAAATATTCTTTGGATAATCGTTTTAATAAAGTAATACTTACATTACTAGAAACAAACGAGACAAACAATAACAATATTATACAACTAAATTAATGACTTAGTTATCACCCTACGTTGCAGCCCCTCGATGAGCCATGACGCGAAGAATATTTACAAAAGACTAGGAATAGTAATGATATTTTACATGAGGTAATATTGGCTTATTTGGGTATAGCGACTACCATCCGTGGCCATGGCCGTGGCTGCTGTGGCCGTGGCTGCTGTGCCCGTGGCTGTGGCTCTGCGCCTGGTGGTGGACAGTCTTAACATGAGGTACTGGGTATTTCTTCACGACGTGAACGGGCACCTTTATCAGCTTTACGACTGGTACTTTGACAATCTTTTCAACTGGCACCGGGTTGTCAACTTGTACTTTAACAATTTTCTCTACCGGTACTTTGACGATTTTCTCGACAGGGTATGGCACTGGTTTGTCAACCTTCACGTGTTGGATCTTAACGACTGGCACGGGCACGTTCTTAACGCGTGGAACTTGCACGGGGTAGGGCTGTGGCACGGGGATCTGAACCGTCTGGGGTACTTGCACTGGGACAGGCTGGGGAACCCTGTGGGTCACTTCACGGACGACCTGATAAGTTTCTTCGCGTACGCGGTATTGAGTAGGAGCACCGTTGCCGTTAGCCAAACCGTGAATTTCAGTGATGACCGGAGCTTTAGGTCCTGGCGGTGGGGCTTCACCTCCTACTGCTACAGCTCCAACACCACCGATAGCTCCAGCGACCCCAATGCTTCCAGTAGCTGGCAATGATAGGCCGTTGGAAGACGATGGAAAAGATGCACCACCAGAAGGCAGTGATGAACCAAATCCTGATGATCCGAAATCAGTTGATGGCGAGAAGCCAGAGGAAATAGGTCCTGAGAAACTAGAAGCAGCAGGTGCTGAGAAACCAGATGAGTGGGAATCGAATCCTGATGGAAGAGGCGATGAGGATAAGCCACTGCTGAAGCCACCACTTAGTCCGCCTTCAACTGAATGACTGGAAAATCCACCTCCGAGTGAATGGCTAGATAGTCCACCGCCAAGAGAATGGCTAGATAGTCCACCGCTAAGAGAATGGCTGGAAAGTCCACCGCCAAGTGAATGGCTGGAAAGTCCACTGTCAATAGAATGACTTGAAAGACCACCTTCGTAAGAATGGCTTGAGTGTCCACCGCTCAAGGAATGGCTAGAAAGCCCACCGCTCAATGAATGACTGGATAATCCTCCACTTAACGAGTTGCTAGAAAGTCCACCGCCTAATGAATGGCTAGAGAGCCCACCGCTCAGAGAATGGCTAGAGTACCCACCACCAACTGAGTGGCTGGAAAGACCGCTGTCATGATGAGAAGGACTCGAGTATCCACCACCTAAAGAGTGGCTAGAAAGCCCACTGTCATGATGAGAATGGCCGGAGTATCCACCACCAACTGAGTGGCCAGAAAGTCCGCTGTCATGATGAGAATTACTCGAGTATCCACCACCTAAAGAGTGGCTAGAAAGCCCACTGTCATGATGAGAATGGCCGGAGTATCCACCACCAACTGAGTGGCCAAGTCCAGACCCATGGAATGTGGCTGATGGCAAGGATCCAGCGGGAAAGCTGCTAGGCGAGAAGCTCGATGAGGAATCAAGAGCACTTGGGGCGCTTAGGCTGCTAAGGCCTGATGATGAGAGACTTGGTGAGTAATGATGGTCATGGTGATCGTGATGGTCTGGAGGCGCGTGGTGGTGATTGCCATGTTGGTATCCTGCGTAGGTGCTGCTTACTAGAATGGCAAAGATCGCCAATTTTTTCTGTGAACAAAAAGACTTATGTTATTGTTGTCCCTTACACTTTAATTATTTAACTTTTTGTTATTGATTGTTTACTCACAAAAGTAGCCATTATGATTAGCTAATCGCTGGCCACCGAAGTGAACTTGTCTCTTCTACCACAAGCCTCGCTTGTTTGTGTTGGTCGGAATGTTTTCTTCATATTTATATCGATGTCGCCGGCTCGCTGTAGGTCAATAAAATATTGAGATCGCGACCGAGGAACTGGTTTGGATACATCTTTCCTTTTCTAACGGAAATTGTTGAATTAATTCAACGATCGGTTACTTAATGTGACGGAGGCTTATGAATGACTTGCTGATTTGTAATGTTTTCCATAGATAATGCTAATTGATTGAAATTCTAAAAAAATCTTCCTTCGATGTGATATTTATCATTCGTGTTCACAATATTAATATGGTCTTTTGCAGTAAAGCGTTTAAATATAGATTCGGTTATTGTTTTAGGCTTGTTCTCGATGCTTAATTATTATCATTGGCTGATCAGCAACTGACTGTCAAACGCGGTTTGCGATCAACGCAAAGAATTGAACTTAAAATCGTTATGAGTAGTTAGTGGCACGAAGTTAGCGGCACGAAAATATTAACTTAAGTATAATTATCTGAAAGATGATTCTAATTACAATTTGTTTGTCCATAAATCTAACTAATTAACGAATTGCTATTTGCATTACACGCAACAACTGCAGAGACAGCCTCTGAAATGGGCCACAAAAAACGAAATTTCATAATTTGATCTGGACATAAATATTTGCAGTGATTGGAAGTATGGTGCCTGCGTTCAGAAAGCGAAACACACGCAATACGACAAGACACGATCAATCCGGCTCGCCCGTTGCTCTTAGAACAATAAAAATAATTGCTGACATCAATATTAAAGATCATCTTTGAAACATAATAAATTTAACACACCTTTTATTAAATTGGATGTCTTCAATCAAGTTTTCTCTTATTTATTTGTCAATCATTAATTTATTTTTCATTCAATATTTATTCGACGATTAGTTGCTTTAGGTGAATTTACTCTATTTACAAGTAGAGTTTTAAATTTTATTACATATATGGTGATTGTGACAAAGAGCACGAAATATGATATTGATGAAAAACAGTTGCTATAATCTTTAGACAATTATTGCGTAACTCAATGTAGAGGACATCAATCTGTATAACTAACCGATCAGCATAATTCAAGTGAAATCAAACTGGAGAGATTGAGAACTAACGTGATATGATGTCATCTTTTTTCGGTACTTGAGCACATGATAATATTCATAGATGCATAATAACATGTTTAATTGCGTGTTACGCACGAAACGACGGCATTTTGAGGCTACAGAAAAAAGGTGTTAACGAATATTCCAAACATTTTATTTTTTGTAACATCAACAATTTAACAACGATAAGAATCAATTCTTATACGCTCAAAAATTAACACATTAATAACTTCGACTTATCACAAATAAGATTAGTTAAAATTAAATTGTTTAAACTAGGCATTTAAAAATATTTACAAAACTTAACGGTTTAATTTTAGATTAGCGATTCTTTCTGACTTAGATCTAGGTTCATGGAAGTTATTTACATTATGTATTTTTTTATAAATGATATGGGAATCATACCTGAATAATTATACAATTTAATTGCAATCTTTATAAAATAGTATAAATCAAAATAAATGCCAATAAAGCACCAAAATTCTATATAGCAGACTTGAGATTCAAAAACTATAAAGTAAGTAAATTATTCATAATACACAAACAATATTGGCAACGTCATGAACAAAACCTAGAATACAAATTAAAAACTTTACATTCATTAAACTTTGACATATCGAAACATTTGTTAAGATTTAATATAAAAAGTATCAAAAAAATTAAATAAACTTAGAATATGAGTACAGACTTAGTGTGGATAATGCTAATAGTATCAGAGGAGTAAAGTTTACTTCTGCGTTATCTTATGAACTTTCTAATTTGTCAACATCTACATCAGATTTAGCTTCCGCAATTTGTGATGGTGGTCTTAATACAGTTTGCAAGGCTGGCTCATCATTTTCAATATCACTTCCAGCTTCAAACAATGGCTCTGTTTTTAAAACTCTAACGATTTTAGGTTTCGTCACCCGTCGCCTTCGACCATGTTTCTCAAATTTACTTCGTGCACCTCTGTTTCTTGACGAACGTGGTGGAGGGGGTTTCAGTAAAGGATATGGCTCATCAACGTCAGATTTGGGATGTTTCCTTTGAAACGAATGACGGCCTGGAATTAACGCGTTTGGATGTCTTAGTCTGTCTACCGCACGAGGAAGAAATGAATTCTTAGGCCTGTCCTCAACAAAGGCAGGCGATATGGCATCTTCATCCTGTGCAGTTATATCAGTGCCAGTACTTGCCTCGCGAACGTTAGCTATATCCCCTTCTTCTATAACCGCTCCTATGGGATGAGTGTTTGATGCATCAGCAATTGGTATTATACTTTCTTCTTCTTCCTGACTTCTAGAGTATTTGACTCCTTGGTAAGGGTAACGACCGGAATTGTAAATTTCTAAATAAGGACTACTTAGTGCACCGATGCCATCATTTAATACGCCATAACCACCAGAGTTGTCATTTTTTAGAAGTAATTGTTGCAATTGTGACATATCAATTTTCAACGGCAGTGGTTTGTTTATTTGGTCTCTTAAAGAGAAAATATGGGAATCATCAACTGATGGTTTACCTTTTAACATATCGGCAACTAACTTTAAATCTACATTAAACGGATTAGCTACTTTAAATCCATTGATGGTAGATAACAAACTACCAGTTTGAGCATCTATTTCTGGTCTATTTAAGTTTAGATTTTGCTGCTTATTGAGTAATTTATTTAGAATATTGTTCGCAACATCGATTTGGTGACTGCCAACATTTTGATTAAGCCTCATAGGTAAAGGTGTTGGTAAACTTACTTGATCGAAATTATTGAGTCTTAACGAGTCACTAGATAGTCCTTGTGTTAAACGGTATGGAATATCATTCAGTTTTAAAATACTTGCAATGTCCGATACTTGGTTTTGTGGGCGTTGTAAACCTTGTGGTTGCACATTCGCTGAGGATTGAACGCTGTCTTGGTAAATGTTACTGCTTTGTGACACATAATTGACTGGCTGGGGAGTACCTTCAAGGTAACGTTTATTGTCATTCAAAGCTTGATTGTATTGTGAATCCGGGGACTGTTGCTTTGCATAATAATGCTGGATATTTTCAGCCTGTTTCAATTTATCATTACCAATATTATATTCTTCTGGCTTTGCTTTAATGTTAAATCCATATATGGCATTTTTATCTTTATAGTAAGAATCAGTGACGGATCGGTAATACTGTTTAAAGTCAGGTTGGTCTTTGCCATAACTAGATAATCCGAATTTATTGTTATTATCTATTCCTACGACTTTTCCTTGAGAGTCTGAATTTGAAACTACATTTGAGACGTCAATAGGAACAATATTTTTTAACGCCTTGTCATGATCAAATGGCTGTTTAGTTTTACTTTCTACGTTATTTTCTTTTGAATTAGGATAAAAATATGGCGAACCTGATACGACTTCTGTTTGTGAATTATACGAATAAGAGTTAGAATTTGAGTTGTCTAAATACCTGTTTCTTTGTTTATCATTATTTCCATAACTACTACTGCCTGGTGATATATTTCCGAAGTAATTGTTGTTATTATAGTTAGGTGAAAAACTATTGTAAAATTGTTGTTGTTGCTGCTGCTGCTGCTGTTGTTGCTGTTGTTGTTGTTGCTGCAGTTGTTCTTGCTGCTGATGCTGCTGGTGCTGTATTTGCTTTTCATGAGCTTTAGCTGCAGCTTTGGCAAATTCTTGAGTATCCAAAGTTTCTGGGCTTGACTTGGATATTTGATCGTAACCATGTCTTCCTATATCCATTTGGAAATTCATTTGACTAACTGCTGCTGGTGTTTCAGTTGACTGTATACCTATAGACTGATATCGTTGATAATTTCCAGGTGTGTATGTTTCTTGGCTAGTGGGTGGTTTTTTCGATGGCATCTTCCAACCATAATCACCATGTGAGTAATAATTATATTGTCCACTTTCAGGCTCTGGATCTCTAGTGCGAGTTTTCAAATTATTCATAAGGTAATCGGGTTGAATAAGATTTAAAAATACATTATTTGCCGAAGGAATATTACCGATACGATGAGTTTCAGCATTCATGTTATCAGAATTAATTTCTGGATTGTTGTTGTAATTATTATTTTGATATTGAGAAGCCATGTCTTGTATGGATTTTTGGAGGGAATTCTGCCAGGATTCTCGAACAGAATCTGAATATGGGGAGGAAGATGGCGCTGGCGTGGAACTAGGATATTCATTTTGATATTGTTGAACGTTTATTGGATATCTAACTCCATTGGCAGAGTTGTCATAATGATCAATCTGGATCTTTTTAGTTAAATCGTTGTCGTAATTTAGCGAATTACTACCAATCGTAGAAGTTATCCTATTATTTCCATAATCGGGTGTTCCAGCTTGAATCGTTGATAATGGTGATGAAACGTACTGCTGTAAATTAGGTGGACTTGATAAATAAATGGGCGAAGAACTTGACACATACGTATTCGACGGAGTGCCTACAAACTGGTTGCTTGGTAAAGCAGTGGACAAGTAAGAAGTAATAGGAGATGGAGTGCTTTGAATACCATCAAAGTTATATGTATTTGATGATCCGTATTGATAAGGATTTGAGTTTGTAAGATAAGTTGAGACTTGTGACATTTTTGGTTCTAGTTGTGGGATTTGATTCTGTTGCTGGTTGTTATTGTCATAACTGGAAGGAGCTGCTGTTGAGTATTGGTACTGTGGCTGTGGTGTTGCTGTGTACCCTAAATTAGATGCTTGGGTAGATAAATGTTGCTGTTGGTAGTACTGGTTTTCTCTCTCCCTCATTTGCTGTAGGAACTCTTCAGGTGGTAAGGAGTACTGCACTGACGCGTACTGGTTACTAGCGCCTGTGCCGCTGTCTTGCGTTTCAGTTTCTTGTTGTCTCGTGTCCTCCTCCTCTGGGCGTTGGAATGGGTTTTTGATGCGGTATATTTTCCGTGGTCTAGCGCGATCTGCCCGATTGTATTCATCGTTTTTCTCTGGGTCTGACATGTGGTACCTGACACTCACGGAGCTGATGGACTGCGTGTTAGGGTCCCTCTGGATGATGTTGGTACTGTAACTGGTGATAGTTTCCACTTGCCCTTCATTGGACGCGATCTGTTGCAGACGGAGGAGGTCCTGATCGCTGAATCCATCTTGACAGCGGACGTGTTTGACAATTTGTATTATGACTAGTATCCGTATCTGGAAAGAGAAAAAACGTTGTTAGTGAGTAAAAACATTGAGGTATAATGTACTAGCGTACTAGAGAATACATCTCGAACTAAATGTTTCAGCCAAGCATTCTATGTAGCCTGGTGGACTACAAAGCTTCAGTCAGTGTAAATAATTAAAGTTGTCCACCGGGCTACAATGCTTGGCTGAAACATTTAGTTCGAGATGTGTCCTCTAGTACGCTAGTACATTATACCTCAATGAGTAAAAACTAGTAACTTGGATGCATAGACCGAAAATTCCAAAAAAGCTGTTACATAGTAATTTTTAGAATAGTCAATTGAGTGAGGTCAAAATGCTAAGTAAAGGACACAGTGAAAAAAACTTAACAATTTCTTGCGTTTAAAATTATTGTCATATTATTTATTTTCGTTGCTAAAATACGTGTTATTATTACAAATGATAAATATGGGAATACCGTATTTCATTATTACTGTTGTTCTATATATAGCTTTAAAACTCTTCAACGAATCACGAAAAATAAACCAATTAACAGCACTAACATTGTAAACCATCATGTACTAAGTAGTTATACTACCTTTATACTAAGTATATTCGTATAAATACAATCTCTACAAACGCAGGATTCATCGGAATTTAGCAGTGGACAAGTTTTCCTACATTTTACAAGCTTCCTAAGGCGGGGGCAAGTTTTCTCTTCAAAGTGCACTTATGGTAAGGTCTCGTGGTTAGATCCACGACGACCTGCGACTTCTTGATGAGCGGTTAATTATAGTATGGTAATTACGAACCATAACCACTTTCACTGAAGCACTATGATCAGGCTTTGACGAGGCGGCTTGTTATAATAGTACTTAAGGGACGTCAGTAGAATCCTGACAGAACGTAATGGTCATAGTACCGAATAAAAATGGAATTTCGCTCATCAGAAAACTAGTAGAATGTATCATTATTTCTGGGGTATGGGAGAGAAATTATGTTATACCAAAATGTTTGTTTACTCGTACTATTTGATGTTTTACTTTTATGATACTGAATTTGTTAGTCCTACATTAATTTGCATGACTGTTTTGTAGTATTTTAGATTTGTTGTTTCTTTATTGGTACCAATAACATATTTTATGTTTAATGTGTGCTAACAGTTCCTTGTCCTTCTCTGTCACGTCTGCTTATAAGTTTTATTTGAACTTTGACCTTTCTATAAACCATAACAACTATCGAATCTAACCACAATTTTAATCTCAAATTATCGCCCAGTAGCGCTGGGTGTTTTTCTCTGTCGTGAAACATAAAGTACAATAAATTTCTTAGTACTTTGTCTAAGCATACAAATATTTTAAAGTATTAAATAATTATTAGTTTAATATCGGGATTTTAAATATCGCAGTAAAAAAGTGTCTGGCCTTTATAAAAAAAAACAGAAGTACCTGCATATTTAATTTGCTTTTTGCTCATTGAAGCTTTGTGCATTTTTGACGATGCTCAGTATAAAAAACATAGGTGCATCATTTGCAGTCCATGAAAAACACGAATGTTTTGACAATGCAGAGTATGCTATGGAAAGCGAACGGTGGAATTTGCGAGTAGCGGCGACAGTGACAGCTTGCCTGCGCATGCGCCGTGAAACGTTGACGATTCACGCGTGTGTGTTTACTATGGCGTGGCGCGACTATTGATCTCATCGTTTACTATTATATTCTTACTCTCATGCAATTCTGTCTTGTTGTCTATTTATCAATGCAGGTTGTCAAAAAAATAGGACATCCGTTAAAACCACGTGATCAGCTGCTCATATTCATCAACTTTTCTATGGGAGCAACATCGAAATCGCATTTTTTTTTATAAATGCTCAATACAAACTTAAGCTCAAACTAAAGGATAATGTATGGAGGAATAGTTTGTTACGGGATTGCTACCATGTACCTTATTTTTGAGTTCCCGATATTTCGGCACTGTTGCAAGCGCCATGATCACGGAGACAAACAATATAATGTATGGAGAATCTGAAAAATGATTTGGATGTTTTCTCCCATAGAAAAAGGTCTTGTATGAGCAGCTGATCATGTGGTTTTAAAAAGTGTCCTATTCTTTTGTACAAGGGGGCGTCCATAAATCACGTGAGATGTTTAAGGGGGGGAGGGGGTCGAGTCAAATCTCATCTAATCTTACGTTGGAGAGAGGGGGGGTCTCGGCAAATATCACGCAATTTTTGTTCTGATTGAAACAAAAAAAAATTATACTATTTTGGTCCATTTAATCGAGATTGTACATGCTTAAGATTTAATCTTAAGCGTATATCGTAATACGATTAAGATCATTCATACACGAAGCAATTTTTTTTTTCTTTTTACAATAACAATCCAACGCGTTTACGTAAGAAACCCACAAACTTGAAAAATCTCACGTGAGATTGGGGGATGGGGGAGGGGGTTGAATAAAATCTCACGAAATCTCACCAGGGGGGGAGGGAGGGACAGAAAATTTAAAAAAACACCTCACGTTATTTATGGACGCCCACCAACCCATAGAAATATTCTGATCTAAAGGTACAACCTGCTTACTAAGACTCTATAAAACGATTTTATAGTAAGCACATTGACAAAAAAAAAAGTGAAAACTTTTCTTAGATAGAGTCCAAATATTAAGCTTATTGAAAGTACGAGACTCCACGTGAAGTCAAGCGAGCATATTACATTACGGTATTATGCTTCATTCTGTTTGCAATACTTGGAACGAACCTGACTCACAATTAACTAAGTTTTTTTTAAACTTAAAAGTATGCATTGAAACCTTAAACCCTCTCACTCAGTCCCACGTATGTGTCGCGAATTCATTAGTTATAAAATTGTTATTTTTTTTTCGAGCATAGGGATTATACTATAATACGGGTTAGTTATTTAAATGTCAAGAATCATTCATAAATCACATTTATTCACATACACGTGTCATCATAATCATTACTCCACACATTGTAGTGTTACTGACATAGATCAATCAAACATCAAGATATCAATGATTAACGCCGGTCGTAGTAAATTCCATTTCTACGCAATTAATCTTCGGATTAATTTGTATTGCTTGAGTGAGCTAATTATAAGAATGTTATAAAATGGTCTAATAAATATACACCGTGAATTTTGAGATACCCGAGAAAATTAACTAACATACTAAGATATCGATATACATCGAATTTGGCGAATAAAAAAAACGGAACGGCGTACGGCGTTGGCGTACGGAAGGAATAACTATGAATGAAAAAAAAACATTCATAGTTATTCCTTCCGTACGCCAATATTACGCGACTAAATTAGGTGGATTTTGGTTCCGTTAATGTTAGAATGATAATGATTACTATTTGAATTAGCAGGACTTTTATAGTGCATATTTTTTAGGAAATGTTAGGGACCTATTAAATAAACTTCTCATAAAAATTTTTTTTTTTATTCGCCGAATTCGATGTATATCGATATCTGAGTATGTTAGTTAATTTTCTCGGGTATCTCAAAATTCACGGTGTATATTTTATAACATTCTCAATAAATAATTCAAAATAAAAATAGAAGAACTGCATGCTAAGCAGCTAGATATATGAGTTAGCATATAAAGTATTAGCACATCATAACAAAAATACATTAATAGCCTAGACAGTATGATTATGAAAACTACAAGATTCTGTAGACATGCAGTCTTCCTCTACCAGACCATGTTTCAATAAAAGAAAATGGCTGCGTTTACATTACTACTTTATGAAATTATCATTATAGGCTAAAAATCTATGTAATCTGTGAACTCTGAATGATATCTGTGAATGATAATGAATACGAGCTTTACACCTCCCGGCTTAGCCCCTTCTTAAATACGGATCATCAAGTGAATAATAATAATTGTTATTACATTTATATTTTGTTAATACTAAACAGCTACTTGTACCCACGACAGAATAAATAATAGATATGGGACATGGGTGGTATTAGAAGTCAAGTATCATACAATGCACTCCTTGATAACGCACACATAGACAATATAGACATCGCTCACGAATCTGAACTCTCGGAAGTTTAGTCCCAGCCCGATTGATCTAATGGTTCGTGACCGTGAATGATGTCTTTAGCATAGCTTCTCACACCCACTATTATTTATTGCACGATCTGTAGATGTTTTCGGGGTAAAACTCCAAATGGATGTTTATTTGAAAGTTTCATATAAATATTATATATAAATAGTTATATGTAAATATTGGTCTAAGAATAATTATGTAACTCAAATAGTTCCGGAGACTACCTTCTACATCCAAAATCTCAAACAAACTTTGTATCTTTCTGTGTAAAAAAGTTTAATAAAAAACTAAAAACCGACTTCAAAATGAAACTAAAAAGCGAAAAATAATATTGACTAAAACATACCTAATCAGTTCTTTTTGGAGTCGGTGCCAGCCATCAAGAGTTAAAATGTGTTCATTCGCACCGACTCCAAAAAGAACTGATTAGGTATGTTTTAGTCAATATTATTTTTCGCTTTTTAGTTTCATTTTGAAGTCGGTTTTTAGTTTTTTATTAAACTTTTTTTATTTTACAATTTTAAGTGTTAAGTCCTCTATTTTTTCCCTCCTAACTTCGCCAAAAATTACTTTACAGCAAAGTAACCTTAACTAATATTGGTCCTCTATGGACCCCCCATCCAATGGTTTGATAAAAATAAGGTGTTATATAGGGTCAATTTTTCGACGAAAATTTTTAAGTCTTAAGAAAAGGGTTTACCTACACTCCAACCAGAACGGCGGCTATTTTGGTGTCGTAACCATATGATAAGGTCTCGCGTTAAATAACAGGTTAAATTAAGAAAGGAACTTTCAATTTTTTTTTCGTTACTGGGTGTGCGGGTACGCCCCCAGTTAAAAATTGGCGGTCTGGTACCTCATAAGCTCCACGTCTGCTCAACACACTGCGAAATACGTTCTGTCGACAAATTGCAGTATTATCTTCTAACTCCTATCCGTTAAGGAGTTCTGTGGCTTCCATCATCAGGTCAGCAACATGACATGATGATTACCAGACCCAAAAGTCAGCATCGAGTCAGAAAATATATGCAAAACATTATGGGTGCCTATAAAAATTGAGGGTTGCCCTCGATTTCCCAGGGATCCCATCTTCAGAATCTGACTTAGTGGAAATGGGACCACCTCGGGAGTATACCCTTTCAAACTAAAAAATAAATTTTGAAATCGGTCCATAATTGACGGCGTAATCGCGTAACACACATACAAAAAAAAAAAAACAACAACAACATTCAGACGAATTGAGAACCTCCTCCTTTTTTTTGAAGTCGGTTAAAAAACTGTCGCGTATTTTGTGTATTGTTGTGCACTCTCATTAGAAAATAATAAAACTACCTATCTAAAAAAATGATTAATAAATTTTATTGACTCCAACTTTTTCATCTCAAGCTAATTAAAAAAACGTTTTTTCATTTACCTATTTAAAATTCAAACATAACATTACAGCTTGGTTTAACAAATGACAGCATTTAGAAACGACTAAAGATTTTAATTGAGCTAGTATAATAAAGTGTACAACTGTGTCTTTGCAAACCCGTAACAGATATAATACCCATCACTGCATCTGCATGTTTGCAAGGTTCAAAGCACCAAACCCATCCATCACTCAAGCTATCAACTGACAACAGACACCGTCTATTAAATCAATTCCCGTCTATTAAAAGGTAATAGCGTGCAATCTGGACGTGAATCCGATCGCAGTAGAAAGCGCTGCGCCTGCGCATCGTGCGCATTATGCATGCGAACTCGGCAAATGCCGGGGTGAAAGGGTAGGCTGTGAGTCCGTGCCGCCCACACAAACGAAGCTTCTTCGGGGTCGTGAATCAACGGAACAGAGAGAGTGAATTATTTGCCAATTAGTTTGTTGGATTCGTTGCAAATCTCGTTGAAATAATAGCTTCTTATGTAAGTAAATGTAATGTTTTGTTACGTCACAAAATAGAATAACCAAAATAAGATTTTCATTAATTTTCAATCGCATTACGAACTTCACTTTGCATTTTTAACGACTTGATGTCATGTTAAATTCGTGTAAGACACTACGGAATTTTGTTTCGACCTAATTTAAAATAACCGGAATTAGCAGGCAAGTACTTATTTTTTAAAACTCCAAAGGAATACAAACTAAACAGTACAAATACTGTTGTGTTATGTATATATTTATGTTTATACTTTATTAATTGCTATGATTGTTTCATCCTAATTTTACTTAACAATACCTAGTTTATTCAAGACAAATTCTCAACTCCTATCGCACTAATATCCCGAAGCCATCTTGAAACATTAAGTTTCATTTGCGCTTACAGATGGGCCTTGGAAGATTTATGTTCCCACCACCATATTTGGTTTCCCTGTGAAAGGTTATAGCAGATTGCAAGGTGTCGGTGCTGTCGTGCGCATTTGAGTTATTTATTCCCTGTAAACATGCATTAGGGAGGCAAATGGTGCTACCGTGTCTTTATTTTTCACCCTATCCGCTTGTTTCCACATACTGACGGCTGGTGTTGCAATGCATATTACTAGAATAAAGCGTCGTAACACCGCAGGTCAGTACCAAACTTTGGAATTTACAAAAGACGGGTATGTCGAATACATTTATTAAACACATTATAGTGTTACACTGTTTAAAACACGCTTTTATTATTTATAAGACCCACAAATTGCATAATTTGGGCGTATGCAATTTGTAAACTCAAGGGTTTTACTAGTAGCCATTGAAAAGTGGCTTGTCCATCATATCAGCTTAATAGTATCATGTCTGGTCAACGCCCTATATCGTAGGATTAGTACATATTAAAAACGAATAGATGTCACTACAAGGCTCATTAGGATTGGGCTTGATATCAATGAACTATAACTCTTGATAAAAACGTTATTAAAACACTTTTTTAACACTTTTGTTTTTTAGAAATGAAATTTTAATAGAATTTTTACATTTATTTCAAAACAAATCATTTTAACTAAAATTTAAAACAATTTCGGTATAATGCCATCTACCGGTTTTAACTTAAACTATCTTTTATGTAAACGCAACGTCAGCTATTGGATTGAAAAAACTAAACACGGCATTTTATAGAGTTGATGTTGATTATAGAGGTAATATGCATTTCGTATTATTTTATCAAATAATTTGAAAAATTAATAAAGAAAAACCAAATTTTAAAATGTAAGTATATTTTTTAAATAAGTAATTATATACTCTCTGGTAATTAACGGTTAAAAGCAAGAAGCTTTAAAATAATGTGGCTTTTCGACAACTGTCAAATATTTGTTTTTAGGGCTACCAGTGTAAGTATTGTAGTTTTATAATATGGGGATTTGTTTTAATATTTGGAAAGTAATTTTAAAAATCATTTTTTAGGAGAAAAATATGTATTACTAATGTTTAGCCAAAAACGTTTCCCAAAATATCACAACCCAACTATTTTACACAAATTTTCATTTGGCAAAAAAACATTTGTCAAAACAACTCATTGCAATTTTTTAGTTAGCAAATCTTTTTTTGGGATATTATTGTTTGACAAATAATTGTTTGTCATGTTTCATTTAACCTGTCAGGCCAAGGTCAAGAGACACAATAAAAAATCTATTATGACGTGGCCACCGGTGGGGAATTGAAGCTTGACAGGTTAATCAAATGTTTCATTTGGCATAACTTTCTCTATGCAAAATATTGCATGGCATACGATTTACAAGCTTACTCTCTAACTTAGAAAATATCATGCTGCATCGACGTTTGTTTTACATAAGGTAAAAAAATAGTTAAAATGGCTAAAATGGCTTGCGATTTTTCTTTGATCCCAAAAGCAATAATTTTTGGAATAAATTCTTAAGGTTATTCTAAACAAAGACAATTTGGTAACCCTGTTCCAATTTTTTTTATCAACTTTGATAAACAATGAAATTTATTTAAAGGCATTTGTGTGTCACGCACGTCCAAAGGTCACGTCTAAATGACGTAAATATGTCATAAACGGTCGTTTCAAGCTATAACCTAATTAGTAATTTCGTTATGTATTGTCAAGTATCGATGCCCAAAGTGCTAAGAATTCGGGCTAATATTCCATGGGCGCGACTTCGAATCTTAGTCGGCGACAATATTTTTTCGAAATCCAGACTTGTATTAAAATAGTTTGATGAAAATTGTTTATTCATATTTAAAACCATTTTGAATAACTAAACTCAGTACTAAACTTTTTTTTAAAAATAATATTCACAAAATAAATAACAAATAGAAAATGGGTCCCAGCTCGCCGTCATCAGTTTTCATAAAAATTAGGATCATACTCTAGTGAAATCAGCAACCGACTTAAATGAAGATAAATATAGTACTTAATATCTTAAAAAAGTTATGGATGCGCACAAAAAGTTATTCAAGATAATATAACAACTTGAAAAAAAAGAACCGCATCATGTGGGATCCGAACCCATATCTCATAGAAACTACGAGCGAGTGCCTTTTCAACTAAGCTACGAGGACGTTAGAACGATTTTCGAAATTTGTCAAGTGTTAGTTTATATTTTTTGACAGAGTGTGCAAACAATTGTAAACCTTATGGTGGTTTGGCATTCTCTGACGGACCGAAACAGAAATTAATGTAAATAAATGTTCTATTTTGACGTAGTATAATTCTTTCTCTGTGGTTCTATGAATTATGGGCAAGTTATCTATCATTGCGCAGATAGTGCCATCTAGTCAGAGAGGGAAACCAACTATGGCGTAGTTATATTTTAGTTCCATTTACTCACCACCTTCGCTGTCTTTCGCGCGAGTTAAGGTGGAAATTTTCAAAGTACCGAGACTGTCCGTCTGTTTTACGAAGTATTATTTTTTCTCTATGATAGTATCAAGTTATTGTAAGTAGGAATAGTATCCTTAATTTGAGATTCAAATCGATACGATAAGTACGATAGATGTATACCCGATTAAAAATGACTTTTCAAGAGTTCATAAAATCGTTGGAAGTTATTTAGCTGAAATTTCAAGAGAAGCTCATAAAAGCGTGTAAAAAAACTACTTAGTGTAAAAATATACAAAGTTTTTACGACCGTCTGGTGTAGTAGTTCGCGCTCCGGACTACAAAGCCTGGCGGTTGCGGGTCGAATCCCTCGAGGGGCAAATGTTTGTGTGATGAGTACAAGCATTTGTAAGTCATGGACGTTTATAAACGTATATAAGTATGTTTATTCGTTATCTAGTCGCCATAGTATAAGCTATGCTTAGTTCTGGGCTAGTTAATTGGTTTGATTGTGGAAACAATTTATTTAATTTATTTTACAATGCTATTAAATTTAAAAACTTATGTAACTTATGACAAGATATATAGCGTGTTAAAAACTTATGTAGTTTTTAACACGCTATATATCTTGTCACGTGACGTCCTCGGTAGCTTAGTGGTCAAAGCACTCGCCCGGTATGCGATGGGACGTGGGTTCGAGTCCCACCTGAGGTCGATGATTTTTTTCAAGTGTTATTTATCTTCAATTAAACCTTGCATGGAATTGCTAAAAACAAAAATTTACAACGCTATATATTCTTAATCTGAGATTTAAATCGATACGAATTATGTATACTCGATAAAAAATACTTTTTAGATTTGCTAACATCGTTAATTATCTGATATTTCAAGAGAGGCTTAAAAATACTAGTGTTACTAATAAAAACCAACCTACGTCAAATATTACGATAACATTTTAACGCCGTGAATGTACACGAAAAGATTTATGGTCTCATCAGTTTTCTTTGTCTATAATGTAACCTTTCCCAGCAGATTGCAGGCTATTGATACGTCGTGAGCACTCGCCTGATTTATTCGGTATAGCCGTGGCATTACGGGCCGGTCGTGCTACCGTGCCTTGTTAGTTGTGTGGAATGGAAGCTTTGTATTTACTGACTGGCTGACTGTTACTATAGCGCCCATTACGTTGGGCGACATAGCTGCTTAATCCGTGAATGTAACAGAAATGGTAAAATGACAACCGCTCGATTTTTGCGTTACCTAATCATTGCTAAAAAAATTGACGCATAGCAAGGAAATAGATACCTAGGTAAATATATTTCAGTTTCGGTTTTCAGTTAATAAATGCCGTAAAAATGGTGAGAAAAATCTTAATTGGCATGTTTTTTTTTTAAATTGGCATTATTTTGATAATAACTAATAAATAATTTTAGTATAAACATCAAACAATTCGAGCAACTGCGCACTACGGGCTTTTTGATATCGATCTTTTAATTACTATGAGTAAACAATTGAATGTGCACACTGAAACGATTTTTAACCAGGCGATTTTCATGTTAATTCAAAGATCCAACTGTCGGCCGATTAAAAGTCTGTAGGTAGTCTTAGACAAGTGAATGCGCACGTCGAAATGATTTGCTATCGGCCGATTTTCATAGTAATTCATAACCGATCCAACTGTCGGCCGACCAAAGTCTTTAGTGTACCTAGTATGCAGGATAAGAAAGATACTCGAATATCGTTAACAGTGTTAAGTTATATCTCAACCCGCCTAAGCACTTTCTCCATTGCATGCAAATTATTCAATACACCATACACCTTAAGTAATGTAATTTAATAGCCATCACGCATCCCAAGCCCTTTGCGAAAGGTCAGCTCTCTAGCGCTGCGAACTTAGCTGCTTTATTCTAAATAAGTTTAACGACTATCTCAATTATGTGGTTTAATACATAGGTGCGGCCTACTATGTAATAGATAGCAATTTACCGATCCCTAGCCCTGTTAAAAGATCAGATAAATTAGCGTAGTTAACTTAATTTTTCTCATTAAACTTAGATGTAACATTGCCATATGTATTAGATTTACTGAAATGAACTTAATAAATATTGGACGAATCACATCTGATCATACAATAATAAACTAAAGCACTTATTATACAGAAATCAGAAACAACGACGGTACGACTTTATTTCACTCTACCCGAACCAGAAACTATTAAAAAAACGTTCGTTTTCTACTCCGACCTGACCTGAAATCGAATCCGAGACCTCAAAGATGGCAAATCCAAGTCCAACGTCCTCGTCTCTCGGCTACTTAGGTCATTTTCGCCGAGTAAATTAGGCGGATATAGCAGAACCAAAGAATCCTGTGAATCCTAATTTTAGTAAAATCTAACAAGTCCCCTATAATTTATTTAATCATTAATATCGGAAATTTACTAGCATTTAGTAAACCCTTTAGTCATTTACGAAACATGTTACCAATATTTACTCTTACACATAAAACAGCTGACTTTATGCTAACCCCCTACATGGTTAGGTAATGTATGTGAATAGTTATCGTCATCCCAAGCTGTCCCAAGCTAAGGTTAAAAGCAGCTCTCTACGCGTTCACTACGAGCCTTATGCAGCATGCTACGGCTTCGAGCGATAAATATCAATAGCGGTCACAGGTCGCGGTGACAAGCTTGCTTATGGAGCTAGGGGTGACACTTGGGGAAAATGTAACTTTCATTTTTATTTTTTTGCACTGTATAGTTTTGTAAAATATGGTTTTGAGAACTTGTTGGACTCAGAAAATATTTGGTTAAGGACGAGAAATTTCAATGAAGTGAATATAAATAAAACTACACTTAAATAACGATAACTCCAATAAAGTCCTTGCAATAAATAAAGGTTAAACAATTCTTTGACTGCCAGGAAACTAGAACCAATAGAAAATGTTTTATATGTTTTTTTATTTTTTTTTGTATGTTTTTTTCCGAGCATACAGGTTTATTAAATTTTACTTATATAATTAAAGATAGAGAAAAAAAAAAAATTAAAATAAAATAGAGAGAACAAAAAATTTAATCAATGGATTTGACAACCTTGTAATTAAAATCTATTCAAAATGTTACTAGTCCTCGTATGTCCTACTGATAAATTAAATTTTAATTTTTACCGATGTCACTTTACAGCGAAGCATCGCCAGCCCTGGCGCCCTAGGATGCGCGGGCGCAGGGCATTTCTCTGCCCTTTAGCGGCGCGTTTCCCTGCGCGGCGAAAGCGCTTCCGAGGACTATCGCTTTTAACTACCGGTTCTAGCCGTGGGAACACCCAATGATGATAAATGAATATTGAAACAGGTAATTTACAATGCGTAATACATAATAATATAAGGATGGAAGAGTATTTTAGGAAGCCGCTGGATGCTAGCCGCTATCAACCTGCCAATCTGGAACTTACTGGCCTGTGGCTGAAATGATGATGATGATGATGATGAATAATTATATATATAGTGAGCGTGACTCTGCCAGAATTTTTGAAATTCAGACACAAAATAGCAAAACTTTTATGAATTGGTATTATTTTAAAATACTCGTCCATTTCGGTTCCTTAGTATTTAATATATTTATTATTTATATTAGCTTTTGCTACATTGCTAGGCTATTGTGTGTGCAACAACGGAACCCTACTGCCAAAAGGCACAAACCAATCGATGCCAAAAGTCACGGTGTACCTACTCTCTGAGGGACTGACTCTCTGTAGAAGGTAATATTTATTACATACAGCAAGTCAGCAGACCTGATGTCATTCGTTCTAAATGTAATAACTCAAGTGTTTCGTCCACCCACTGTCACTTTTAACTACCTGTTTCGAACCTGCACAGCGTGGGAACTCTGAAAGTAAAACCTTAGGCATTTCTAACCACTGCGGCAACCCTGATAACTTGCTGAATACATTTGGAACCACATTTCGTCGCTTATCAATTAAGCCATTTAGAGGATAGCAAGACTGAAAGCTCAATATGTTTACGTCTGATAAAGGCACCAAGCTGTACATTCGTTATAATCTGAGCTTTCATTTCATAGGCGGCCCCTTAAGTGAAAGCTCAACTTAAACTGGAAATAAATAACTTGATAACTTTTGCATTTTAATAATTTTATGCATTGAGTTTTCCAATGTTGCTAGCTTTACAGATAAACGGTAATTAAAGTGTCTACTTAGAAATGTTAAAAGTGAATTTACTTATTTATACACCTTTTCCCGAAGAAGTATTTCTTATGATTTTATTATTTACTTCAATAATCGGTGCTTATCTTCAATGTAAGAAACTAAGACCTTACTTCACTAAGCTCTGTTTTTCATTCATGTTTCATAGGGTGAGTGATATGACCAAATACTTAGCTATTTTATGTCAAAGACGCATAGTGAAAGTTGTTTCAATAAATATGGTACGCATCGGCGTAACAATCATCATCATCTTGGTATTTACCTTAAAGCTATAAAACAATAAATAAAGTTGGTAAGTATTTTTTCGTGTCCGGTAGCTTACGACGACTTCTGAAAATTAATGGTTCAATCCATTATGTTGAAGACTTATTCTTGACTCATTCGTTTTTTATCATTAACGGTAAACATTTTTTACGCCCTCACATTCAGAAGTCATGATTTGGAATTCCAGCATGCAAAGAAATATGGATTTGTGAATCTATGTACAGATTTACTTTTGCTGCAAATGGTAACATGCTTAACGAAAAATAGTTTTAAAACAATCGCTCTATAACTTGTAGTTTCGTGCGTTTTCAGAATCGGTTCCTAATTGCGCTTACGCACATGGACGTAACGGCATCGCGGCGAGGCTGTTGCGTGCTTTAACATAAACTCTGACTCATACTACCTATGTAATCTGGTGCTAGCTTTGATATCATACACATTGAGGATCATCTTGGTTTAGTGGTTCGCACCCCATACGGCATAAGGTAAAACCGGGATAGATGCCACACTTTTTGAAAATATGTTATATCTCCCTGTACAATTATTTCATTCTTTTAATTGTAAAACTAGCAAGTAGGTACTTTGGTCTATTAACTATGGATTAATGAATGCAAAAAAATATTACCTTTGACATTTTCAGAGTTAACCGATTATTGCGGACCTCTAAATTTTGAGACATCTATCCCATATAGGGGATAGTTGCCAAGTCCATATAAATAACATTAAGGATACACGACCCGCTGAGAAATAGGGCATCTATCCCGAAAAAACTTTGATCTCACTTAGCCGTCTCGTGCAATCGCACAGAGACATGAGACACGATCCATTTGGTGGTAGTTGGCAAGTCTCTCGAAAGATAAATAAAATAACACGCTATGTATTTTCAAAACTAGAGTAATTACAATCGGGGCATCTATACCACTGGGGCGTCAATCCCGGTTTTACCCTAGATAGTTATTATGTCTTTATGACCCTTCATTTTTCAAGAACCCATAAATTACAATTCATATAGTTTCTGTTATTTTACGTTACTTTTTTACACAAAGACGGCATTCATAAAAGCCGCTATCGGTTTCAAAGTTTAAGAACGCTCTGCCAACCATTTACGTGTCACGAATACGACGCCAGGGGATGGTAGTTATGGCGATAAAAGAAATGAGGTTTTAATTTGTTATTTTATAAAACATAAATAAGCATTAATGGCCGGTTAGAGTACACACTGGTGGTTAATATTATAAATAGCTAAGGTAAATTATTATACATAAGAAAAGCCAATTTCCATTAAACAACAATTCTAATAAAAAAGAAAAGATTAACCAAAATGTCTTTAGTGGCATGGATATGCTCAATCTAAATACCTAAGGCAAATATATATCCACCAATAGGCAAACTAGCCTAATGTTATATCATTATGTGGGCAGTTACTCTCACTTATGGGAATATTTTCCAGTTAGGCAATATATATTATGTTGTATAATAGCTATTTATGAGTGTCCCAAAGTGGGACAACTCAACCTAAACAGGGACAGTGACATAATAAGTAACTTCGGAAAGTAGGCCTAGTATAAATTATGTTTGCGACAGGCCTTACGACAAATCCGTTTATATTTATAAGTTTGCGTGGTGTGATGAATATTCTAATATAATATTAGTAAAAAGATGATGGAATAGACCTATTTTTAGATATATTAAGTAACAATCCATTATGGAACCAGTTAAAAAAAATATTTATAAATAAACTTAAGAAACACTTGTTGGCAAGCCTTGGTGAATACTAAGTAACATATATGAGACTCACCTGATCCCGCACACAAACTGTGTAAACAGTTATGCGGGACAATGTTAGCATTAAAGCTTAAAAATTGTATGATTAATAATAAAATAAAAAATAATAAAGTATGAAACTTTTTAATCGACTTTTAAAATCTACAAGGTCACTGTGGCTCTATACTATACGTAAATTATTTCCTAGATAAAACGAATTTATTTATTTATTAGTAATTTATTTATTGGAACAGATTCACCAGCAACAGATCACAAAAAAATACAATTCAGAGTATTAAGGGGAAAATGTGTATAATATATTTATATATATATTTGACGACCTCCGTAGCCGAGAGGCGAGTACGCCGGACTATATGGCGTCGCCATCTCTGAGGTTCCGGGTTCGATCCCCGGTCGGGTCAATGTAGAAAACGAACTTTTCTATATTGGCTCGGGTCTGGGTGTTGTGGTACCGCCGTTGTTTCTGATTTCTATAACACAAGTGCTTTAGCTACTTAACTTAGGATCAGAGCAATGTATGTGATGTTGTCCAATATTTATATTTTTATTTTTATTTATTTATTTATATATGTCTCCATAGAATACTTATAAAATAAAACCTTGTCTATTTTATGACAGTGAGATGTTGAATTAGGGACAAATATAAATAAATAAATACATATTGGACAACATCACATACATTGCTCTGACCCTAAGGTAAGTAGCAAAGCACTTGTGTTATAGAAATCAGAAACAACGACGGTACCACAACACCCAGACCCGAGCCAATATAGAAAAGTTCGTTTTCTACATTGACCCGACCGGGGATCGAACCCGGAACCTCAGAGGCGGCGCGATTGAAAGTCCGGCGTGCTCGCCTCTCGGCTACGGAGGTCGTTAATAAAAACCTAAAAAGTGTTTTTCTCATTTTCACCATTGGTATCAATAGTAAAAGTTGCATAGTTACATTGATTTATTTCATTTTTTTCATAAATCATCATCACCAGCCAATATCAGTCCACTGTTGGACACAGGTCTCTCCAAAAGGTGGATTTTGCCACAATCGCCACGCTTGGCAGGCGGGTTGGCGATCGCAGTTTGGCCAATGGTGGAGAGGAGACGCTGCTGCCCGTCTTCTTGTGGCGGTTCTCCTGTAGTCGCCTTTTACGACACCCATAGGAAGAGAAGGGGTGGTGCTATTCTTTTAACGTGCCGGCACCACACGACACATTTTTCATAAATACTTTTTGGTAACCTTCTTTTGTTTCTATTTCAAAACTAATAAAACTGGCATTTAAGCTCAAGTCCAATAACAGTTTGATTTGCTAATAACTCTCTCTATGATATCATAGAATAACTTATTATTAGTATTGCTAATTTACAACATTATATGTAACTCTATCGGAAGTATAATATTTACATCGTAAATATAACCATAATGGCATCTTACAAGAAAGTTAGAGCTAGTATCATCTTCTATTCTATAAGCGTCTTTTGCGTTACAAAATAAACATATTTACTGTAATGAATGTATCTAATTTTAAACGATAAAAAATGTGATACCCGAACGTGCAGGGGAGATTAATTAAAATGAAGAACTTTAAAAGATATCTCATTATTTTGTACAATTTTTCTTAAAGCATTATTTTGCTCTTAGAGGATCAATATCTCTTCTTCTTTTTCATTTAACTTATTAGCTATAGAATCTCTTTCTTTGTTGGTATTCTCAAATTAAATTTCTAAAGCTTTTTTCTCTTCCGTTACACACGCAAGTTTCATAATATCTGACTTTAAGTAACCCTCTTTAACACGAAGCTCCTCTGCAAAAATCTTTCTTGCATCAGCAAGTTCATTTCTTATTGCCTTTATCACATTATCTTTATTAACTATATCTTCAGATAGCTTTATGTTCCTTTCATTTAAGTTTTGACATTCTTGTTTATGTTTTTCGTTTATTAAGTTTACTTCTTGCAAGCACAAACTCATTCATTCGATTGATTCACTTTTTTTTCTGAATAATTTTCTGCAGTTTAACTACTTTTTTTAGAGCATCAACTTCTTTTGCCAATAACTGGTTATTTTTTTCGACGTGACCATAATAATGATCAGCAGTGGCGTCGTTTTCGATTGCCGCAAACTCTGACATAAACGCCTACTCTCACAAGTTAAAGTCTTTACTCTTCGGAAGTAACCAAGAAAGTGATGATAAAAAGACAACATCGAAATAAACCGTTCAAAACATTCTTACATTGACCACAAACCGCACAACTTCTTTTCATGTTGACGACATGAAAAGAAGTTGTGTCTGACAAAATTTTGATGACCAGTTTCACTTCACCACACGAATCACATTAAGAAAAAAAGACAAAAAACTACTAAAAAAACCGGCCAAGTGCGAGTCGGACTCGCGCACGAAGGGTTCCGTACCATTATCTATTAAAACGGCAAAATAATCACGTTTGTTGTATGGGAGCCCCCTTAAATATTTATTGTATTTTGTTTTTTAGTATTTGTTGTTATAGCGGCAACAGAAATACATCACCTGTGAAAATTTTCAACTCTCTATCACGGTTCATGAGATACAGCCTGGTGACAAACGGACAGACAGACAGACAGACGGACAGCGCGGAGCCTTAGTAATATAGGGTCCCTTTTTACCCTTTGGGTACGGAACCCTAAAAAAGAAACTATTCGTTACATGTTAAACAAAATTTGGAAAGTCACAGTTTGTCTCTCACATTCTATCATAAAGTTTTCTCGGTTGCCTCCAACTATGAAACTACTTTGCCTATACCAATAAATCTTTAACATGTCCAATAGCTATATTCCTCTAATTGACAGCTATCATGATATCACAAATAAGGGGTGTTCTAATGACACAATCGTGACCACCCAAGCATCGCATCTCGATGACCGAGAGCTCGATTACCACGGGTTCAACAATCGGTGATTTATATCGATTAATTCACACGAGTAGCAATTGGATAATTACATCTCTACAGACGTAAATCAATTTAATTGGTATATCTGATATTAAGCCGCAGTAGTATTTGTGCAAAACGATTTGATAGATTGATTAATGTACAAGCGTTAACTGTATTGTTAGTTTGCCATTCTACTCAGTAATAATATAAAAAACTAACTATAAATCGATTTGTTTTAATCTATAAAATACAATTTAATAAGTATTAGAGTCGTCAAAGCTAATTTAGTAAACCTTAACACAACAGTGTCCCATATCGATTAATAATTATATATGTAAATGAATATCGGCTAAATGATAATCGAGCTAGAGTAATAAATAAATATTGGACAACATCACATACATTGCTCTGATCCTAAGGTAAGTAGCTAAAGCACTTGTGTTATAGAAATCAGAAACAACGACGGTACCACAACACCCAGACCCGAGCCAATATAGAAAAGTTCGTTTTCTAAACTGACCCGACCGAATCGAAATTCGGGGATCGAACCCGGAACCTCAGAGAAGGCGGCGCCATTTATAGTCCGGCGTGCTTGCCTCTCGGCTACGGAGGTCAAGACCGACATAAATGATTATTTTTTAGATAAGATAGTTTGTTTGTTATTAAAGTGTAGAAATAAAGCTAGTAGGTAATAAAATAGGTAAATCAAAACTGATTTTTTTTAGTTTTATATTTCGCTATTATTGGCACTGCTTTACTACAACGTAAACACAAATCATGTTAACTAAAAGACTATTATAAAATCATTAGCATATTCATAAAAATACATAATTCAGAACAAGTTTGAGAATCTGGGGCGCGAAATAAATAATTTAACGATTAGAAAAATTCTTATTCGATTATCAAACTTATAAACATAATTTAATTAACTATCATTTGAAGTTATTAAAATAAATAAGTGAAAGTTACAATAATAGTAAGTTCCATAACAATGGTAGGTAATTAGGGTTCTCTATGTTAATGGAAAGATATGATCGTTTCCCATAAATAAAGTGTAGGAAGCAAAGACAATCAGCTGACATTACTCGTAGTACAAGTGACAGTCATTATAAATGATAATGACAATAATGTATTAGAAACTTCCTCTATTTATCATATTAATCTTGCCGCGTAACTCTAAAACCAAGATTTTTTGTAGAGTTTGTGATATTCAAACTGATTTTAACGCAGTTAAAATGCACTATAATTTTAGTAACCAGAAAACTGTTGAAGAATTTTATTACAGTTCATTAATTGTTTTATTTATATTTATAAAAACTTAAATTTATGCATTGATTAAATTATGTTAATATAAAAAGTTTTATGATTTAGGTAGAAATTCAAAGGCCTATTATTAGTTACGCAATCGACGACGTTAAGGGACACATTTTATGGATCTCGTCAAGTTTATGGCTTTTGTAATATTAATATTATAAGCAATCATAACACTTCATGTAAAATCGTACATATTATTTAATTTCATATTTTTTCATTTCTTTTCATTTTTTAATTTTAAACTTATCCTATCAAGCTTCAATTGCCCCACCGGTTGGATCGCATAATAGATTTTTTATTGTGTCTCTTGACCTTGGCCTGACAGGTTAATCTTAGATAATAGTGACGTTGACGACCGTCTGGTGTAGTGGTTCGCGCTCCGGACTACAATGCCTGGCGGTTGCGGGTTCGAATCCCGCGAGGGGCAAATGTTAGTGTGATGAGCACGAGATAAGTCATGGATGTTTATAAACGTATTTAAGTATGTTTATCCGTTATCTAGTCGCCATAGCACAAGCTTTGCTTAGTTTGGGGCTAGATAATTGGTGTGATTGTGGAAACAATTTATTTATTATTATTATTATTAATAAATCAGTATTCAATTATAAACATCTCTTTCAAATATTGTTTTGGAAATCTCTTTCTTACCTAATACTAAATCGTACTTGTGCAGCTATTGTGTGGATTTGAAGCGTGTTACAAATTTCAATTGAAAGAGAAACATCGACAAAATTGTATTCATAAGAACAAATGAAAGTAACAATTATAATTACTTAATTGCGCTGGCTGATCTTGTCAGAATGATAATTAAACTGTATTTGAGATAGAGTTCTCTCTGGTGCCGTGCTTCGTACCTCTCTGGCTCGGTCTAGGCTCTGCCGGAATCCGTAAGCATCCGCAAGAGTCCGTTCAAAATCAATCTTTTTGCTTAGCGATGGATTGATTCCGCGCTAACCAAGTCGGGTTTCCGGTCGGGTATGGTCCGAGCCTACCGTCAGGGTCCCTGCTGAAAACCAGCGTCGTGATACGTCCCTGACTGTCACGACAAATGCTGAGCGGGGGCCTTTTTGACACATACTGCTTTTATTATGCTGTAAATGATTTTTTTTTCCTTTTGTATTCTGTGTGTCAAATAAATCTTTTTCTATTCTATTCTATTCTAACAGATGATGGTTCTAAATTTAATTTTTATGGCAGAACATTATGGCACTAGCATTCTTAAAACAAAATTGTCGGTTAGTGAACTAAAGGTTTTGTTTTAAAATGATGAATTGTAATTTCAATAGGCACTTTTAGACCTATCCGAACATTACTTAACGATAGTGAAAACGTTTTTGTTAGTTAATTTCTATCAATATTTTCTAGGCGCAGTATTTTCTAATTAAGTATATTAATGTATAATTTTTGTTCAGTAATCTCTACCTATATTTTCTAGGGGCATTATTGTCTGATATGGTACTATTTATGATTGTTTTTGATCTCCAAAACCATTTTCACTAACAATTTTGCATTTAGTAATTCTGCTTACTTTTTCGTGATAAAAATGTCCTTCACTAATTAGGGATAAACAAAACACAACTCACCGTTTGCAGTACGGCCTTCATCTTCATAATTTAATTCACCACACAGTTCATTGAACTAACCAACACAACATATTCACTACACCAGTCTAAACGGGAATGTCCTAGGGTTGATCGCGGTGCAGAGCTGAGTGAAGTTCAAGGTGACTCATGTCTAGGCTTATATAGGGGGGTAGTGGACCGTGAAGCGAGGGATGTGTGAGTGCAGTCTAGATGCACCGCTGCACACTGGCAAGTGGAACCTGTGGCTCCCAAACTAGGTGCATGCTTTGAAATTGGGCTGTAAGTAACTACATGCAGTCTCAATGTTGTAATTTTTCTTTATGGTACATGTGGGATAAACTACGATAAATTTCAGCAAAACTATACCGAATACTACTTTAGCTACTTATTACAATTTGTATGAGTAAGCTTAGTAATGTATTTTTCAATACGTTTTATGCAACTCCCCACAAAATAAGAATTGTGTGTGGTGTGAATTTATGATACAATATGTTAAAAACTTAGGTTGCAACCTGCTACATAAATATATTTTGTAAACGTCACATTTTCGGGAATATACTAGGACAACATTGTTATCTAATGGTACAGCAAACAAGGAATGGCAAATACCCTAATAGTGGAAAGCATAAAATCTAGGAACAAATTCATCATCATCATCATGATGATGAAGATGCTATTATAAAAAAATATGATTGACTTCTTGTAACATGAACAAATGATTAAGATAAAGAATACTCAGAACTGAGCCAAACTATCTTAACTGCACAAAACTTTAATGACAGAAACGAAATCTAGGCACTACTAAAGAACAAAATAGTTACTTAGTCGCAAACATTTCAGCCTATTTAATTGCAGCCTACTGTTGGGCGTAAGCCTCCTCCCCTAAAGAGCGCCAAAGAGCACTATCTCCCACTTTTTTCATCTGTTCCTAAGGTTGTCAGTCCATCGAGCTGGGGGGAGTTTAGTCGCAATATTTCCTACAAAGTGGGCTACCTTTCTGATTACAATATGGGTGATATCCACTTAAGTTTGAGAGCCACTGTCCACTGGTCCACCCAGCGGGGAGCGTTGTCGTTTCCCCGCCCAAGGACCAGCATCTGCAACTAGAAAATGGTGTTACACAATTGCACACACTTTCCGATGACGCCATAATGTGATGAAAGTGATCTTAGATCCATATTGCACTTATGTAATAAGTAGGTACCTGCTCACATAAATACAAAAATTAACCTGTCAGGCCAAGGTCAAGAGACACAATAAAAAATCTATTATGTGATCCAACCGGTGGGGCAATTGAAGCTTGATAGGTTAAAGAGTAGATCCATTATTGGCTCTAAGTTTAGTTCTTCAGTACGTCTAAATTATAATTAGAGGTGTGTATCTTGTAATTAAATAAAAAAATAAAAATATAATTTGATATTTCAATCTGTTGGAGTCCAGCGGTTGCATGAGACATTGTTATTTTTTTTGCTAATTATATCGTTTTGCATAGTACAATAGGTTTGAGGGGTCTGTAGTAATTTTAAATATTGCAATACCTTAATTATTCCAAATCATATATTTGTCTTACACAGGTAAAACGTTATTATATTACATAGAAACAGGGTACCTATTATGAAAGCGCTGCAATCAGCCTTAGCAGCAAATGTAACAGAGCTTATAATTATAATGAAACATGTAGCTATTAATGTTATTTGACTACCTCGGGTCTGTTAACTGGAATATCAGTTTTTTTTTTATAAAAATATATAAATAATATTCTGCCTACGATAAATTTAATGAAAACTTTACAGTTCATAGTATTACACTCCGAAAAAAAATTTATATCAAACGGAAGTTTTTTTATAAATTTAATTAGTACCATCAATATTAGCACTTACCGCGGTTTCAAGCTTTGTATGTAGCACTCTATGTATTGTTTCTTTAGCAAATAGCCTGAAAATTACTACTTACCCAATTCGTTACGCTATCTTCGATTTCTGCAACGCATTGCCCTTGAGTTCAGAAGACGAGAAACAGGCGTTGACAGGCAGGTTAGGTACATTGCAACTCTTTACGCAGAGGTCAAAGGTGGACATAACCGAGATGGGGAAAATTACTTTTAGAAAATATTAATTTTAGTATAAAGGGATATTTGATTCACTTAGAACTTTTAAGGGCTGATGCTGCCATATGTCAATATTGACTGACAATTTTTTTATCATTGTCTAGGACACGATTTTAGTTGTTTTTTTTTATAGTTTTTCCCAAAACATTAATATTAACGTTCCATTAAAAAGATATGTCAACAATCAATTATAATTCAAGGAGTCGGTTTGATCTACTCCATTTTTAAATATTGCTTGGTTTATTTAATTTTTAATAAAATAAAATATTCGTACGAACTAGCAGACAACTCGTCTTCAATTGTAAAATTACCTCTTTATTCAATGAATTGATTGGATCTACAAATTTTAACAAACAAGTCGTCTCCTTAATTTTTAAATAACCTTTTTACGTAATAAATTCATTGGCTCTACATAATAATTATTACGGAGCTCACTAAGATAAATTGATAAAACCTTTAGCATCTTCTTCACTATCGCTTCCTGATCTAAGCACTAAATTACTGTCTGTATAATTAATAACAATGAATTCAATAGGAAACCATACTTTATTGTGTGTGGGAGGAGTTACCCTTGAGGCGTCGTTTTGTTATTAATATTTACATAAACAATCTAGAAAGTAAGCTTGAAGGGCTGTAATAATACTAAACTATACAAACAGCGGTTGTTAGTGATGTAACCGTTCACTATTTTTCTATGATCAAGTACGATGCGCATGCGTATCGATTATTCGAATGAGCGTCGGAAAGGTATAGCAAGTTTGTTTTGTACCTGGTTAGAGAAAAAAGGATAATGTAAATTATGTGTGTGCTTAGTAGTACTATAGCGTGTAATTTAATCGATTCAGACAAAATAATATACATAAAATAAGAAAAATCTATCAAGAATAATAGCCGAGACGGTTATTATTATAGATAGATGTGTACCAATTTATTGTTCGATTTCGAAGTAGGTGATTATAAACTTTAAACATTCGTGTTTTATGACGGCATAAATCTATGTTTGTAAAACGACAAGTTCTAAATTGATTTGACAGGGAACTGAACCCAATATCCAAATGCGCTAATAAAAAACATATCAAGGTAAAGAGATTTAAAATCTTTTTTATCACAAATCCCAAATCTGAATTACACCCAGTATCGAGTATATATTTGTGACTCCTGATCATCACTAGGATCCTATAAGGCGAACGAATATTACTTGGAAGGACTAGGTGTATTTACATCTAGAGAAATCTGTTGCATAATTAAAAGTCTGATATTAAACTTGTTTATGCTTTTTAAAAGGTGTTTCAGCGGTAACTAATGGAATAAATTTTACATTAAATACAGTGTAAGCGAGTTTTAGATGAAAGTTTTGCTTGTTTGCTTGAAGATTATGTCGCCTTTTATTAGACTAGTAAAGAGTTCAACTATTAACGTGTATTCTACATGTATGCTTTGACAATTATTTAATTATTTGGCGAATGTTGCAAGCTCAAAGTTTGCGAACGTATTTACTACCTTTATCAGTTACAGCAGGGCGGTAACCACGAACTCTTAAAACAATCTCAAATCTGTCAAACATTATCATTTCTGACAAATTTTGTATGAAATGACGTACCAAAATTGACAGATTTGACAACTTTGATATTGTTTTAAGAGTTCATGGTTACCCCGCTGGTGTGTGAACGTAGTGGATACACAGTTTCAGATTTCAGCGTCAACTACCATCATTTGGAACTGAGGTTAAAAATAAACTTAGTCCGAACAATAAATTTTCACGCTAGGCCCCCTGCCCCAACGTATCGTTCTCCTATCCTAACCTAGGAAGAGGGTTACGTTCGGAACAAAAATTCTAATTTTTTTCAAGTTCCTAACCTAACCCGCGACCGGGTTAGGATTTCGGGTCAGGTTCAAAATAATTGGAACATTTTAAATCGTTGGTTATTGTGTTATGACTAATAACAGTAATAAGTTCCTCACTTGCAAATGAACGTATAAATCAATATATACGATCTTCCAAGTCAATAAATATCAGTGATTTAGCTATCGGAGCGACTACTGAAGCCGATCAATCACAATATGTCACACCGGAACATTCATATATCAATAGTGATGTTGCATCGTAATTTTAGTTATTGTAATTTTTTTAAGTCCGGCAGAGCCACCTACAGCGCGTTTAACGGAAGCCATACGAGGGAAAATGTATATATTTATTATTATATACCTTTTAATTGGAAGTTATTTTAAATTGTTTTAGAGTCTGTAAAAGTTTTAAGATTTCTGTCAACAAAACCATGTTAATGGTCGTTGGGCAATAAACTTGCAGGTTTCCATGAATACCACTGCATTATCAGCCGTAACTATAATCCTAAATTCATTCAAATTGACCCATTACTAACTTTGTGTAATAATTATTTACCCTATATGAATAAGTAAAATTGCTTCATCAAATGCTTAAGTCCAATTATTGTGTATGCACATGGCATGGCATGCACATGGCATGGCTAATCAACGTTAAATACTATCTTGTTTCTGATAATGCTGTCCTCAATGCGAAGATTGTTGGTATAGAAGTTTCAGCTACCGTCTAGAATCCCAACACCACCTAAAATCCACTGCAAATACTAACAAAGTATGCTAGCTGCTATCAAGTATGCATCTAGTTTGTGTCACACCCATATACCGGCACGAGATAAGTTAGACTTAGAGTATCGAGCAGTATCAGGAACACAATTAGCGCGATACGTCCTGTAGTGTTGCACAATTGATTGGACAACATGCGATTTCCACGGCGTTTCCCGCCGCGTGACACACGGACGGACTGTTTGATGAACTTTGTGGAGCGAAACAGGAAACAATATTTTGAACATAAGAATGATCATTTCAATCTTTAGTTATGCGGGTTTGTTAGTATGAAATATGGTAATTAGGTACTGCATCAGCAGTTAGGGTGCATACAGGCTGCTCAACACACACAGGTATGCAAGGTTCGCGCTACGTGCGCCCATTTAATTCACGAACAGAACGCGAACTGCACATTATGCCATATTTTCATGTAGGCTGCGTAAATACTGTAATTTTACAACCAGTGAATTGTCAGTTGAAGAATGCACATTCAAATAACCCCTGTAAAATGAGTTGGTATTATCGCCAAAAAATTCAATGAAATTGTTATTTTAAAAACACTCTATTATGCCAAATTATCTTTATTTACACAACGCCAATAAATGCCAGATGCGTCAAATGCCCCTTATAAATAATATATTTTATTATTAGGGCCAGATTAACTATTACACTTAGTCCCTTGTTACAAAAGTCAAATCAATGTTGAAGATAGTAAAATGATCAGACTTTAAAAATTTTCGGAATACTGCTCACTATCCATTCAGACCGTGTGTCCCTCATCTAATGATAGCTCACCAGTCAAGCTCACTCTTCCTGATTCCTCATAACCGGTGTAGGGTCGGTCAGGAAAACGCGGAACTACTGAGAGTGAAACCCGCCCGGCCACAAAGCTGCGTCCCTAGTGGGCGGTCACCTTTATAACCGTAAATTAGTAGGTAATACTAGTAATTACATAGAAGGAAAATGGCTAGGGCAGGCAACGGTGTAAATTAGTCGTTTATCATTTTATTGATTGCGCACCGATAATTGTATGACAAACCTATTTCTAAAATCAATATATTATTTACTCTTAGTATTTTACCAGATAAACTGGATAACTAACTAACTAAAGAAGAATTATTTCTACAAAATTCAAGTTATCTTATTACATTACTTGGTTTTACCTTTTGTCAATATTTTTTTTTCCGATTTCATATTAGATCGATTTATCATACTAATACCTTCTTAAAGAACTTTATATGTATAAACTTAATTACTATAACTGTAAAATAGCACTCGAAAAATATTTTAAAAACTTGACCTACGATAAAACAGAAGAATTACTTGTAGCTTGTAAATAAATAAATAAAAAATAGATTAGTATTTTAGAATTGTTACCCAACTTAATTGTGTTCTACTTATATTTAATTATATTGTTAATTTGTACAACATAAGATCTCTCATGCCTGAAGCACAGGTTCCACCTAGTTCAGGCAAAACATCATTTTCTGCACTGTTTAGTTTTAAGTTTTTACCATAACCAAATGTAACTGCCTTTCAAGTATTCAATAAACAACATTTTTTTTGTCTTGATGACACAAACAGAATGTATTACATATTCGGGCTAAATGACATTGGCTGCTGAACATAGGAGGGAGTCCTAATAACTTTTTAGTTTATGCGTGCTCATGAAAAATGTATTTCCATTCCTTAGTTCGTCATCAAACTTCATAATTAGTATTAATGTAATGTTGGATTTATATTTAAAAAAAAAGGAAACAATTAGGTAGTTGTGCATGTGTGTAATTGTTTTGATAACACCAGTCGTAGTTCGATTGTGGGAAAATGCTTTGAGTTTCGTCCAATTTTATCTCTTTTATAAGCAACACCGCAAGAGCCGATACTGGTGAAGATATAATGTACTTGTTACAACTTTTAGTAGCTTTTTACTAGCCTAATCATCTAAACCCAAATAAAAAATTATATAATAGTTAATTTTAGTTACAATTTTTAAAAACCCTTTCTGAATATTACTGCCACTTTTCATTGTATTTAACATTGTCATTGTACACCTTTCATAAATGTAGGTTTAGCCTGAATCTAATCGAATTTAATTGAGATTTCTTTTATTTGGATTACACCATGGACAAATAAATTGTGCAAGAGATAAACACCTAAATTATATCTATTTTCTTATAATAACTCGCACAGTTTCTTACGATTTTATTTGATTTAAATCTAGATTTAAACACAATGTTGACTCTGCCTATCCCAGATAGTCCAAACTGACAAAATATTGTTGAAATATCGCCCGCTGTAAAGACTGAAAGAAAGAGAAAGAAAAATAATATCCTGAAACATGATTTTTAAATCATTTAAATATACTATTTTATTAAGAGCTTTTGTTGCAGGCTCACTCACGCTATCTGGTGTCATCGAGCTTCACTAACTGTTGGAGTTTGTACGCTTACGACTGTGCTTTTTTAATAGCAACACATCATTCTTATAGTTTTGAGTGTAGCCTTTAAAGAAGCCGTTGCCCAGCAGTGGGGAAGTATAAATCCTCATTACTGGGCAAAAGCTATCCACAAATTGTTAAAGTAATCTGTCAATCCATGAAAAAAACAAATAAAATTAGACTCCAAATCGTGACGATAAAAATATCTATTTTAGGCTTACGTCTCTGCTAGTGTCCACTCTAGGGCATTCGCATTTATTTAAGTACTTACTGCTTATATTTGTATGTATTTTTTGTAATAAATGGATTAAGTAATGTACTCCTAAAAATATAATTTATGCCAAAATCAGTTTAACGATAAAAGTTAGTAAACACTTTTATTAGTTGTCTTTTAGCGCCTGAGGAATTCCCAACACTTTCCTCATCGTAGAGCACCATTGCTCATACCTTTTAACCATGTATCGTAAAACTAAAGAATACTTTCATGTAAAGAGGAAACAGATTATCATAACCAATCGATACTTAACACTACATCCATCTTTCATAACAGAGAACAATAGGGTATTATCGTTTTTTGCGTTCGCATTTCATTACAGCTTCACTGGACTGTGACTCCATTTCTTTTTACAGCCAACTGTTCTGACGCTAGTTTCTCGTGTTAAGACAATTACGGATAACAGTGGTAATCACTGGGTTGGTGCTTCTAAGAAGTGGTCGAAGACATTGCTCTTAAGCAGAAATTACTTTAGTTTATTCCTTTGTTTTTAGGCGATTTTGATTGTGAGTACAATTCCAAATAGGTAGTGTTTGTTTTATTTGCTGTTATCTTCATGTTATGTAGGTTCGCAAAAGAATTCTATATCATAGTTCTTACATAAATTAAAATCCTCAATTAGAATCTAGATTCAATTAATATTACAAGGAGAGAGTCAGTTAATTTAAAATCACAAATGACTTGCGTTATTTTTTAAGCCTGACATCGAAGAATTATAACGTAATTATTTAAATTTTAAACAACCTAAACAAACTTTCATGTTGCATTTTATTAGCAAAGTATCACAGCGCCGGTTTTTGAGTAAGCTTTTCATTTAAGGCACTTATGTGAAAAGCTTACGCTTTATCAATACCATTTGGAAACCATGAATTTTTAAAATAATCTCAAATCTGACAATTTCGTACGGTCATTACGTACGAAATTTGACAGATTTAACAAGATCAGTATTTGATCAGGCAATATAAAATACTAAGTTTAATATGATGATTGTGGCGCTGTCTGGTCAAAGCTAGCGGTTTGCTCCAGATTTTTGGATTTTGTATAATACATATTTTTATCTATCCATCCATTTCTTAGTCTCCATACCTAGTTAGTAAAGGCTTTTTTAAGTTTGGTGCTAGATACATGGTGTGATAACTGGGCCTTTGTATACTTTAAATCAACTGTCGTTTCTAATTATTAGCCCAGTCCTCTTTTTAATTATCCAAGTTACCCTAGCCAGTGAATGCAAACCGTCATGATCCTACACCAGGTTTTCCAAGTCAGTAATTTTGTCAACGGTGATTTCATGCAATATCTATCAAAGTATCTAAACTACTGCAACTCATAAATTGCATCAATTAAAAGTTAAGTAAGCTAATAAATCAGAGCAAGAATACATTTAATTATTACCCAGATACACGAGCAAAAAGTCGTGATATCGCATCAATAGCTGTAATAAGTTGGAGAATAAGATTGATGTGGTTTTTGTGAAGATAATAGCATAATCGGGTTACAATAATCGCAAATCTAACGCGACGTCTGGCCAACGTTAATCTCGTAATTACACTGACATTTTTATTGGTTAAATTAGTGTCACGAGCTACATGCTTTACCAGCAGAGAGGTGGTCAGTGGACGGAGTCTCATTTCACATCGTAGGTCGTCAATTCAAAGACAAAGACTTCTGGATGTTGTTTAATATCGTAGATACACCTACGAGTTTATTAGCACTAACTCAAAGGTAAGGGAAAATATCGTGAGAAAACCTATACATTTAGATAAAATTTGATGTGTCTATCATCCAAATAGTGGTTTTCTTGTCTGAGGGTTACGGAGGTCAGGTGGCAATTCTTCCAAATGTAGAGCAGATGCTTCATGTAGAGACGAGACATGACAGTCAGGTAGCATTAAATAAAAAGAAAATGACGTGTTTTTTAGTTACTAAGTACATACTATAATTCAATGTTATTTTTATTTTATTTTAATTTAAACTTTATATTTTATAAATAATTCAACAAAAATGTACTTATTCATCTTGGTTGTAAAAATATTGAGTGCCACGCGCGTAATGAGCTGACCTCGTGTTTTATCTGCAATGAGATGGGTCTAGGATGTTTGTGCATCATTTGTCTACATTCCTTATAGCAGTGAAGAAAAAAAACCGGCCAAGTGCGAGTCGGACTCGCGCACGACGGGGAACCCTTATCTATAAAAACGAGCAAAAAAATCACGTTCGTTGTATGGGAGCCCCCATAAATATTTATTGTATTCTGGTGTTTAGTATTTGTTGTTATAGCGGCAATAAAAATACATCACGTGAACATTTTGACTGTTTTGATACCACGGTTCATGAGATACAGCCTGGTGACAGACGGACAGACAGACAGACAGACAGACAGACAGACAGACAGACAGACAGACAGACAGACAGGCAGACAGACAGCGGAGCCTCAGTAATATGGTCCCGTTTTACCCTTTGGGTACGGAACCCTAAAAACAAAGCAAGTGTTTCTTAAACTTTACTTAAACTTTCTTCATTAACAATGAGATATTATAGAAGTAGTCCGTCCGCGTCGATAGGACAGGCTTCGTTGGCACTGTTTTCTTGTGCTTGTCAATGTGAGTCATTATGTGGAATAATAATTTATTAGTCTGTAAATCGCGATATATCATTCATATTATGATAACCACGTGACACAAATAACACCAGACCAAATAATGATTTAAAGAGTTTATTAAAGTAAAACAATACTTAAATCTTACATTAACATTATTGCACTTAGATACAGCCTCGTTTTTGAATGAGATTAAAAATAAATAACATTTTAATTGTATAAACCAATTCTATAGCAATTTAATGACAACGAAAAAGATTTATTCATATTTTGCTAGGATTAAAACAGTGTATTTTACACAATTTCTAGTATCGGTTGATTCACACGAAAATTTACCTAAATAATGATATAATTCAGTAACTTTTATTCATGTTTGTTAAACAATTAAGAACGAAATGAAATGTACAGCCATTTATTTGAAAGCACATAATAAATAACTCACAATTGAATTGTGCTGTTTTCTAAAAGCTTGATCAAAATATATTTTTGGGTGTAAAAATAAATGAATGTCCAGCGGGGTAACCATGAACTGTTAAAACAATCACAAATCTGTCAAACATTATCATTTCTGTCAAATTTTGTATGAAATGACGTACCAAAATTGACAGATTTGACAGCTTTGAGATTGTTTTAAGAGTTCATGGTTATGGCCCTGGAGTACGACTTATCATGAATAAACTTTCTATATACGTGCAACACTTTAGGCAATTATTGTACGTACATATAAAGTATTATGATATCTCAACTTTACAGTATATTTACAACTTATACACTACTATCGAGTTTCATAAATCTAATTACGATGATTTCTTATGGTCGTTTTTCTCGGGGCGTTTTTTCATTTGTGTCGAATGGCTTTCCGACTTCTCGGGTTTCGCGTTGCGTTTTGGATGGGAATGGTAGTTTCGAGGATATGAAGGAGGCTTCTGCTTTCCAACAGGCGGTATATACTGCGAAGGTACTGTGTACTCAGCCTCAGGGTTGAGCTCCTGGTTCACTAGTTGACTGTAAGGTATCGAATGCGAATTAACATATGACACCTTCTCGGCAGACGGATTTCTAAGAACCGTCTGTGGCACCATTATTTTGTAGGGCGACTGGTATTTGGATGAGTGCGGCATCGGAGTGACGTAGCTAACGGTCTGCACCGTCGCTGTATTAGGTTTCTTGTCACGTTTGTAGCTCAGAGGCAGAACCGTTGCGATCGTGTGATCTTTGCTCGGATAGTTCTCTGAAAGCACCAATGTATTTGTGCCAGATTCGTCACCTGTTTGTTTCTGGTAGTAGTAACTCGGTGTTCCTGCTGCAGCGTCCTTTGCCATTGTTTCACTCATTTGTGAGTAAATGGCAAGGGTTTCCTTTGGAGAGCTGTATTTTGATCCGAATCTAGATCTGCCTTGATTCGAGTTGTAAGTTGGCACGTGGTACTGACTTGAGCCGTATTCAGAAGCTATTGTTTGCTGAGGAGAATATTCAACATTTTGTTCCTTTGGCGCGCTATACTCTTGTGATGCTAATTGCGAGGATTCGTAAGATACTGGTGATGGTGAATGTTGCGGTGATTGTGCCTCTGGTGCTCCATATTCCACATGTTCAGAAGTTTCATAGCTAGATATTTGCTGAGGTACCCCATACTCTGCATGACCTCCGCTGCTTTGGTCTACAGCTGCATGCTGACTTTGACCTTCTTGAGATGCTTCATCAGGTTGCGAGTATTGGGGCACATAGTATGCCTGACTTTGCTCTGACTGGGGCATATATTGGTACGTATATTCGTATTGCTGCTCCGGTTGCTGGTAAAGAGATTGAGCCATGGGTGCATAGTACTGTTCTTTACGGGTATACGTCGTGGGATACTTAGCCATAACAGGCTGAACTGCGGAGTATTGTACACCAGAATAATCTGCTTGAGTGTGATATGATGGATTCACGTGAGGATTGGCATAATTGTGAGGTTCATTACCTGTCACTGCAGAAGTTGATCCTGGTTCTGATAATAATGAGTTTTGGTATGTCATTACTTGAGGAGCGAAGGAATAACCGATTTTCTTGAAGTAGTTATTAACAACTTCTTGCAAGTTAACATTATTAAGATAATGAGAAACAGGGTAGTTGTTAGGCAAGTTAGAATACAGTTCAGCTGTCGGTTGTTTCAGAAACGAACTAGGAATTCTCAAAACTAAGACTGGAACAACTCTTTGAGCTAATTGAGAACTGTGGGTCTTAACGTAGTCCTGATTGAGGCCTGCACTCTGGTATTGTGGATTCTTTAGCAGTTGGGAAGAATCTACTAAATAGTTAGACATCACCATTGGGAATTGTCCACTCAACGCTGAGAAGTCATGACCGTTGTAAGTAGTATACAGGGTAGATGGATGCGTTTGCGGTGCTTGCTGATGAGACTCACTAGAACTGTATGGCGGTGGTGGAGACACGAGGCCTTTTATGTTCTGGTAGTTACTGTTCGGTGATTGGGTCGGTTGGTTATAATTATATGAATTCTGTTCTTCCTTAACATCAACCAACTCATAAGCCCGCGAGGGTTGAATCTCTACATTGGTAGATGCAGTAGTATATTTTCCAGGTGAGCCGTGGTTGTATGAAGTAGGCTGCGCTGCTGGAATGTCTTCCTGGGAGTACGGATATATCATGAATTTACCTTTATCTTGCGGTTTTCCAAAATAGGTGTAAGTGTACCCGTTATTTGTTCTGTATCCATAACCAAGATTGGCGTCAATTGTTCTTTTGCCTTTTGTTTTCGAGTCAGTGTCGTTTACGATTTCTATGGCAATGACTGCTGGAAATGGTGCTTTGACTGTTCCATTAGAGTTGATATTACTTTTATTATCAATCTTTGTGTTGTCTGCAGATGCATCATCTTTGACCCCAAACTTTGCTTCGACTTCACGTAAGAATTTCCTCTCTTCGTCTGTGAGACTTGCATTCGTCGGCTTATTCTTGTCTTTGATCTCGGACTTGTACTTTTTTGGTTCTGGTTCCGCCCATGTCGTCAATATCGCAGCGCAGAATATAATCTGGAAATGAAATAAAGGCTCTATTAGTTACTAAATCTTACAAAGTATAATTTAATACTACATTATTTTATTTCGCTAGGTGTTAAAAACATTTAAGTCAAAATCGAAATATGAAAAAAGTGTTGGCTCTCCTATACAAACCTATTTTAGGGTTCGGTAGTCCTGACAAGGAAAATTTCTTACCTAATAATAATTCAATAGAGGAAAACATTAAAAGTGACTTAAATGAATTAATTGCTAAAATATATTGTGGTAACGACGGGCAACTACGAAACCCTACTCTGCGCGTGGCACGACACGCACTTGGCCGGTTTTTTTTTAAAAACAAGCTCTTTCGGAAAAGTGGTATTTATAAACACAAACATATTCAAAAAAATAATTTCGGCTAAATTCATGTTTCACGTTGTTTTTAATTTTTTTGGAGCACAAATTTTACTATAAAAATGGCAATAGAACAGTCTCTAACAAAGTTTAAATTAGGCTGCAAAAACGACATAGCAAGAGATTAAATGACTAGAATTTATTGCGATTTAATAATTAAAATTCAGGTTACCGATTTTATTACAAAAAAAAGTTATCAGTTTAAAATGTCAATTAGATACCAACTATGTTCCTAATAGTATAAGATAAATTTAAAATAGTCTATTTTATAAACTATAAAATAGAATTACTTCAAGCGTTTATCTTGAGTATTACCATTTACCACATCACATATCATAATTCGAAATAATCCTTTTTTTCATCATTCATTTTTGCCTTAACAGTGTATTAAGTCAAAAAAGGATATTTTTTACTTTACTAAGGGATTTTGAATCAATTAAACTATAAAATGCTATTAAAGATTGTATTATGCTATTACACATGCGATGCCCGAAACATTGGCGATAACTATGACGTAGCATGAAATAACGGTTTTCCCTCAATTCTGTAAAATGATCTATTTTGACTTAGTGCAGTGTTGATCTGGGCGTGCGATATAATTTTTATGAACATCAGCATATCATCTACATAAATAAGATAGACATAACAAATTTGCTTTCCCCAAAATATGCACATTTGACGCAAGAAGAGTCATATTTACGTAAGAAATAAATTCATTGAGATCCACGGAGAGAGAAATTTTATAGCGTACGTCACAATAGGCGCTTTGCATTATTTTCACATACCATCGTCGTTATTAAAAGCATTGCGTTTAACATTATTCGCTAATGCTTCGCTTCAGAGATATAAAATACGAAATATAAACTATGCATCATTTGCCAGTCGCGTGCTCTTTTATGAGTCAAACATAGGGTTGTCGCTAGTGCTACCAATCTTAGATTGATTATGAGTGGTTTAAAATAATGACATAAACTAATTTAATACATAAACTAACTAACGAGAAGATGATACTTACACGAAAAGTATAGTTAAGTTAGTTAAATATAAATTGACTTGCTTATTATTGCTTGTCATATAAACTTCTAGATCTATGTCATCAATGTAATTATTTATTTAGTAGTGGTCAATCTCCGATATTGATCTATTCCGATTCTGCTTTAATTATTTTAACTTTTTTTTCTTCTTTTTCTTTTTATTTAGGACTTTAACTTAATTTATTATTGACATAACTTTATCGTTAAATTTGACAACCCTACCGTAGACTCTCTAGTTGCAATTAGGTAACATAACTTATTATCAAGTTGGTGTTTTCTATCACTGAGCGATGTTATGAAATGCCTCTGAGTGATGACTACGGTCATCAATCCGCATTTCGTCTGACGGGATAACTGCTTTTTAATTTGACAGACCGTCAGGTGTTGAATGTTGTACATCATTTCCTAGCATACCTAGGCTATAAAGCTTTAACATTCTATTTTAATAATTAACTGTCTTTTAAGAGTCGTTTTTGTGCTTAAATAACTAATTTTACGATGGATATAACATCGAACTTACAATACAAAAAAACTTCATACTTTTATTTGGTATAAAAAATATGAAAAAAATATTTAGATTTCAATATTCGTCAAATAGTAAAAGTTGCATTACGTCGTAAAAACCGAACAGTAAATATTTAACAACTGGCACTTTTTACTCTATGTAATAAGTAATATTTAATGATAATGGTGGAGAGCCAGTGACTAAACGATGTCTTAATCTCGTGCTAAATAGTAGTATTATTTTACACCGATAAAATTTTATCCTGATGCATACTTCCCTACTAAATGTAATGATAGCATTTCTAGTTTCTTCATGTCTCTGTGGAGCCGGCAGGTTATCTCCCGCGATCGTGCCTGCTTGCGCAGGCGCAACACAAACGTTCCCGCGACCCTCCTGCCCTAACTTTCTTCGACTCGTTTCAAATTATTACCTTGTGTCATTAATTAGATGTCGGTCTTTTTCCTATACTAAGAAGTAAGAGTTGACATTAATTTGAACAAATTCTTGAGAGACTAGGATTTTGTAACATTGCAAAGTAGTGCCAAATTTTAAAAATAAGATCTAGACGTGCACCTATTAGGGTTTTTGTTGACAATTTGACCTCTGGCATGCGCGGGCGCTCCGGCTGTTAGAAATGTACCTTACATCGAAAAAGCTAAGGTTTGTTTTCGCGCGCCATTGGTACTATTATTGCATTGAACTTAGCAGTTCTAGTTTGCACAGAGATAGTGCGTGCGTATTCTTTATAAATGTGACAAGATTATCCACGCGTACCATCTTTGAACAGCGGATAATAATAATTTTAAAAAATAAGTTTGTTTTTTAGATCGTTTATATAGTTGATCGATTTAGTTACTGATTCTGAGTATTCCCTGAAAATTTGGCACTACCTTGCAATGTAACCCTGTATACTTACTAACGAACCGACAATGCCGGCCCGAATATGTGTGTAGCTACCCTAACAGATCAAATAAATTACCTATGTCTGTGTAATCTAGGTCAACGCTAACATCCAAGTACCAAATAATATCTAAGGTTATATGCGTGTATGATTCGCTAGTCGTAAATATAGACAACAATAAATTTTCAAATGCAAATGATGATGATGATGAAATGTAATTCGACTTATATCTTAATGTTGCAACTGTAGAAAATCATGGAATGGAAATAAAATCATATTACAGGTAGTACGAGTAGAATCAGTGATCCCGACTACGTTAATTTAAATTTAAATAATTTAGGGCCCCGCAGAATATCAGTGTCGTGGCAGCCTTCAGTTGCCACGACTAATACTGAGTGTACAGAAAAAAAAATACGAGATGTGCCAAAAAGGACCCCTTTTTGGCACACCTCGTATTTTTTTTCTGTTTGTAATCTGTATGTCCTTTTGTTTGTGCCAAATAAATATTATTCTATTTTATTCTAAATCGCACACTGCTTTGACGTCCCTTCTAACGATGTAGAGACTTTAATTACATGAATTTAACAAGTTTATTATGATGTTTTCTGTGGTACAAAAACTTTAAACAAATCTATAGTTTGAAGTAACCAGATAGATATAAATGCAGCTAACAAGCGTGGTTTGTCAAAAACGTTGTCGTGGGTAAAATATTGTACGTTTTACTGAATATAATAAAATTAACTGTATTATCTCTCTTCAAAAGACATTTACGAACGTTTGCTGTTTCATTTTAATTGGACTTATGGGCATGCAATGTGCATCTTTGGTTGGTTGGTTCTAACCTAATTAGTTTACTATTCTAAGGCCCACTTGTGCATCCTAGGATTAGCGAATTTAATCCCGAACTATCCACTATCACTGTATTAAACATTATGCTAAGCTGACAAGATGGTGATAGAGACAGTAAGATGTCACAATCTAGTACTCAACTAATCCGGTTGTGTGCAAGTTTACCTTGGTAAACGTATCTTCTACACAGATAAAGACATTCTTATTTTTATCTCGTAAAATTGCATCATTTCAATAACTACAATCTGTTCCCAGTGCGCTTACGCAACCATTTTCTCCGGCAGTCCCGCGACCCGGGTTTCCTCGACCCGAGTTACGTGCGCCATTTTATAATGCATTACGATCCATTAATCACAATAACACGTGGTCGGAACTTAATATGACTTAATTTATTATCTTACCCTCTTACTTACTATATTAAAAATCTAGTTATTGTATTAAATGTGTTCATCAAAAAGTTTGTTTTCATATTCTTCATACATAATAATATCATCGAGGTAGCGCGGTAGTTTACCGGGGTATCAATATTTTTTTACGTTGTCGAGCCCCATAGTAAAGAAAAAAAATATATATCAGATCACAATTTCCTCCTTTAGTGTTCCTACTGATTGAACACCCTGTTTAAATAAGATTGAATTGTTATAAATTTATTTTATTTTATTAGTGAATGGTGTCAATTTTCTAATTCTATCAAGGCTTTACTAGTAAGGCTCGACACTGCAGGCTTAAGAAATAGGAGAAGTCTATAAGTTTGACAGATAATTTTGGCCTTGGTAATTTGGTATAGATTACATGGACTAATACCTATTAGGTTTATACAATTTGATTTCAATAATACCAAAACACTTTTTAAAAAGTAATGTACACCCATCTAAATACTTTTAAATGTTTACTAATGTTTTAAAATATTTTACGAAATTAAAATTTAGTTATTTGACACTACACAGCACGGGTATTGTGCAAGAAGTCTTCCCGTCTTCCCGGCCGTGGTCGCGGGAAGACTCAATAATACTTCCCGCGACCACGGCCTATGTAATTAGGCCGAAACGTCGGGACAAATAATAAATAAAAAAGGTATGTTGCATAACACCCGTGCTAGTGTTAAATAATTGAGAAATGCAACAAGAAAGTTTAAAATGTTATATTAAAATTTTAGTTTATGTTTAACAAAACACACTTAACTTTAACACAATAGGATATTCTTTGTCCCGTTCCTGTGCCATGTGTGGTAAACTATTGCCATAAAACCACCGTAACCTTACAGGGAACCAAGACAACCGGCCATGAACATTACTAACAAAAAGTTGCTTGAAAATAACAAGGAAAACTTCAAAAAGTATGTTACGATGTTACCAAACGAGGAGTAAGTAGGTCTAAGCTAACATAACATTAAGCATCGAGATAAGCGAAATTTTTGTGAGGAAATATGCGGTAATTTTGCAAACGCAACACTTGAACTAATACTACTGCATGGTAATGTGGTTGACTAATAGGCAATAAGTCAGAGCCCACAGCTTGTATCTGATCGTAACTAAGATTTGCGGTAATAGCCGTGGGAGATGTGCTGACGATACCTTACCTTATTATGAGGAAATACCTAGGCAAAGTATTTTTTATACGATATTGTTTATTTTAGCCACACAGCCATGTTTTCAATATAAGTAAATAACAAAGTATGTAAGATTTTACGTAAAACTGACCCATTTGGATCTTTGTTGTCTAATAAAATAAACCGCTACGTGTTTGTTTTGAGAAGACTGCGTCACACGTCTACTTTGCAGACTTGTCTTGCAGCATATCATGGATATATTGGCTCAATTCTGAAGTATGGACTTTTGGTTTGGGGAAATTCCACTGACTTAAATTTTCTGTTTAAAGCGCAAAAAAAGTGCATAAGGGCAATTTGTGGTATGTCCTCTCGTCAGTCTTGTGAACCTGTATTTAGAAGTTTACAAATATTGCCATTACCTTGTATGTACATCCTTGAAGTAGCTGTATTTGTCAAAAATAATATAATGTTGTTTAAAAAGCGAAGTGACGATCATAGCTTAAGGCTCAGAGATCCAAATAAATTAGTGTATAATTTTTTACCTAAACTACAACATTATCATAGACAATGTGATGCTATGTGTGTTAAAATTTACAATGCACTTCCAAATGACATTAAACAGTTACCAAAAGTATGTTTTAAAAGAAAACTTGTAAAATGGCTTAGTGATAAGAATTTTTATAAAGTCAGTGACATTTTTAAATAAATAAATAAATTTGTATATATTTTTTGACATTTGGTACTATTCAATTTGATTTTTTTTTTCACAATAAGTTATAAAATTATTTGACATCCAATTAACTCGACAATTGATATTATTTAATTTGATTGTTTAATTATTAGCAATTACTTATAAATATTTGCATGCCATGTAAAAAGGTAAAACGTGAGTACTGTTGTAAAAATGTTAACACCTGTGTCACACCATGTTTTGCGCAAATAAATTATTTCATTTCATTTCATTTCATTTCATTTCATTTCATTTCATTAATAAATAAATAATAATAATAAAATATTTTAAGACGAGAAAGACCGTACAAAGAGCAGTTAATTCATACCTATTTAAATTGGAAATTTTGGATGTTTGTTATTTAATCATGCTTCAATCACTGTTAATATAACCCGACCATTTCATAAAGATATATCTTTTACCCACGACCTTATTTGCCAACCGTCCGAAATCCTCTTTTTATTTCGTAACTTAAATTAATTTAACAGTATTCATGTCAAATGAATTAAAGAACATCCAAAGTGCTTTAAACATAAAAAAATAATAACATAAAACAACTTATAAGTTAATTTAATGGTGATCGAGACGAAACCGCACAGTCAGCATTTTATCGACGAAATTAATGTGATCTTGAACATAAAGGCGTATTTTTATTATGATGCCGTTTACTGGTACATTATTGTCTGTGTCGTAACCGCGCGGGCTAAATGTCAGATGAAAGTGAATCGCGGGCGTAAGATCCCGGCTTAGGGCTAGCACATGAAGGGAATCAATATTAATATCGTTTTAAAATAGATTGGGTACTGTCATAGTTAAAACAACATTGTTTAACATGCCTTTTATCAAATCTTAGTTTCTGATGAATTGAAAAAGATAAATAGGCTAATAGATTCATCCTCTACTTTCAGGTTAAGTGTTCTCTCTATCATTGGTACGCTCTATTCAGATGATTAAATAGCAAAGATTAGTTTTTAGGAATTATTTTTGGATAAGGAAGACTAATTTACTGTCCTAGACGGCTTACACGTAAAGTTTGATTCCCGGTTCAATTCAGAAACCGTTTTTTTTTTCTAAAAAGTCTGGGTGTTCTGCGGGACGCCATCACCAACATTTACTGTCTGGATATTCAATATTTACTGCGATACCAAGATAATTTATGTGCTTATTTCCTCATATAAATGCATGTATTTATAATTATTTGTCGTTCCAGCAATTCAGTCATAATCATTGCAATGCGATATCTTGCATTATCGGTAAACGGTATGCTTTTAACAACCCGCGCGAACATCAACGTTTACGGCACACTGCACATTTGAGGACATAAAATGTTAATGGGCATAATTATAGTTAAGAGTAATGACACAATTGCAATTAATATTAGTGCCACCCACTTGAACAAGTTATCCACAACAGCAGACCAGGACCATAACCACGAACTCTTAAAACAATCTCAAATCTGTCAAACATTATCAAATCTTTCAAATTTTGTATGTAATGACGTACCAAAATTGACAGATTTGACAGCTTTGAGATTGTTTTTAGAGTTCATGGTTACCCTGCTGAGATTGCCAGGGCTTTTTAATTCAGCAATTCTTTTCCTTACTTTTAGATAATGATAATATTGCATAGGTATGTGACGATCTTGAACAAACTAACATAAATTTAGTCCAACTAACTTTATAACATCTTGCTAGACTGCTAGACTGACAGGTGCTTATTATTGAACAAAGGAACATTAAAAAGCTACACTTGATATATGCTAATGTCATCATTTACATTGTACCATTCTTAGTTTGTAACTGTTTTTGCTGTCTAGATGTCTGTAAGATTTACACTGCACTAATGAACGTTTGTCAGTCTTAAGTCAATCCGGACTAACTTCTTACATGATTAGATTTAATTTTATAGGTAGGTACTCTATTTTTGGACTATAGATTGAAACTTGCTGCAAATACAGAATGAATGTTATTAGTGTGAAATGCTGAAGTGTTTGTTTATATTCACGATAAACAATTTTGCCTTAGAAACTAATGAATTAATTATTTCAGTCAGAGGACGTCCACAGCTGAACATAGGCCTCCCCCAAGTCTGGGGAAAATTAATTTTGAGATAGGATAATTAGTCAATTATCCTATCTCAAATTAATTTTATGCGTATACGCTTGCCATCTGCGTTCATGTTAGGCAATTGGTATTGCACACAACGAAATTAAGTTGAGAATTTTGAGATAAATATAACTAGTTTCTTAGGCAATGTTTGTTATTATAATTGTATCCAAACCCTTCAGTATATTTTACACTTATGAATATTAACCTTATAATTAGTGTTGTCAAAAACTAGACAATAGTTAACTTGACTGATTAAATGAAATGTAAATAATTAATCTATAATTTAAAAAAAAAAGGCTTATAAAGGAAATCCACTTCCATCTATCATAAAAATTCACCAAATATCTAGCCTTAAACTAAGAACAATACTAGGTTATAGCAGCTAAATAACAGACAAACAACACTTGCTTTTGCTGTCATTTTAAAATGTAGGTAAGATTCTTTTTATGATATTTATTTTTGGCATGACGATTCCCCTAAGTTATATTCTTTGACATCCCTACATATCGCGTAGAGAAAGTTCACCCTTGCCCGTTGCCCAGTGGGACATTGCGAAACAAACTGCACGTGTTTCCTTGTCTGGCCGGGCTAACGAGCTTTGGCTAGTGTTGTTGAATATTCTTAGTGTTCTCTCTTGGCCATATATATATTTTTTAAATATCGCATGACCATGACAATTTAACTTTTTCAGGTTTCATTTTTGAATAATTGACAATGACAGTTTTTTTTTAAGTACCTAGTTAGTGTTTCATAATTTAAAAAAAATATTAGCACAGAGGGACCATTAAACAAAATAATATAGAAGCCATTTCTGACTGTTATTGTGTTAAAGCAGCGGTTCTCAAACTTTTTTTGCTGACGGAACCCTTTTGAAAACCGCAATATTTGTCGAAATCCCAAATTAAAAAAGTTATGCTACTAAGTGTTGAACTGTGAACATGACATTAAAAAACAGCTGTCTTTTTCTTCTTATTATTACAATTCTTCTTAGTATTAACGCGGAGCCCCTAAGGAGGCTTTGCGGACCCTTAGGGCTCCGCGGAGCACACTTTGAGAATGGCTGTGTTAAAGGACCGAGAACAAATACCTAATCTGGTAAAAGTGTTATGCAAATGACTCCAAATAATTACTACTTATACCTAAAACCTATCAATCAAAATCCATAAAACGATGTCTTCATTTAGCAATACCATAAAAGTTAATCAAAAGTGTCAAAGTTCATAATATAATAACTATTTGTATCAAAACATCGGCACCTCGCAGTAATCTTTATACCATAATCAAACAAGACCCAGTAACCTATTTGGGGTTACATAATAAAGTCGTTAACCAATTGTATTTTGGGCCAGAATTATTCACCCGGTATTGTGTTACGATGATTCGACATTACTCCAACTCCTGCGCAATCATGATGACTGTTAGGTGTCTGGCGTATGATTTCACGTAAATTATTTTAAAAGTGCACTTTAGATGGCATTAATTCAAAGAAATCTACAAAGAGAGGCCATGTCAAGAGTAATAAATCTTCTTGTGACACAAATGATTTTGGCTACAACGTAAATTTATTTCAATAAATATTTATTGGTACTGTCAGATAATTTTTGTTACCGATTCACCTACTAATAGTATCGACAGCATAGTAACTACATTGGTTCGATACAATCCACACTAGGTATAGCGAGTAATCAATAGTATTAGCATACTGTGCCATCGATATTGTAATTTTATATCTCAAGGTCACATTCTTAGAGAACATTGGAAACTTTGACTTTGAAACATGTTGAAAAAAGATTTACATGTTAGTATTATTTGATTGCAAATTACTAAATTAATGACCAAATTTAATGGTATTCATCACATCCCATCTTCCTTTAATTGGTGAAAAAGGCAAGCAAAAAGTTGAGGTAATCTACCAACATTTGCTCACCTATTAAATGTTAAAATCGTTGGTCAGATCATTAAAAATATCCACACAAATGCCCAAGGTGTGGATGGCATATCATCGGAAATGATCCTGCTAACTCTCCCGCGTACCTTGAGTGTTATTACATCTATTGTTAGCATGTCAATTGAAACAGGCACGTTTCCTAACATTTGGAAGGAATCTATACTAATATTATAAAGAGGAAAGATTTGTACCTATTTTTGTATGTTTGTAATGAATAGGCTCAAAAAGTACTGGGCCGATTTAAAAAAATCTTTCACCAATAGAATGCTACGTTCTTCCAATTTGACATAGGCTACATTTCATTTTGAAAAAAATTAGGGATCCTTGGTAAAATTTGAACAATGTAACCAAAAATGAGTCTTAAAATGTCTTTCGTCGAATGCGCTGTTGAAACTATTAGCGATAATTGTCTACCCCGTGCGAAGCCGGGACGGGCTGCTAGTCAATTATAAAGCCGCTTCCTAAAGTCGGTGATCCCAGAGACTTAAAAGATTTACGCCCTATTAGCATATTGCCTTTTCTATCTAAGATTGCGGAGAAGGTTTTGTCTATGCAAATGACTGAATATTTAATTAGCAATAATATACTTCCTCAAAAACAGTCAGGTTTTAGAGCGGGCAGAAGCACGGCCACTGCACTTTTGGATGTGATTGACGATGTGCTTGCGGGGCAGGATGTGGGTGAGGGCACCATCCTTGTCTTGCTTGATTATTCTCGCGCATTTGACACAATAAATATCTCATTGCTGCTGGCTAAATTGACGTATTACGGTTTTGATCATATGACTCTTAAATGGTTCTCAAGCTATTTGAACGATAGATTCCAGAGAGTGGAGGTTGTTTTATCCAATGGCACAAAACTACACTCAGCGGCATGCCCAGTGAAGCAGGGGGTTCCTCAAGGCCTTATATTGGGCCCTATACTCTTTATCCTCTACACTGCCAACCTGCCTTATTGTATTTCTTACTGTAACCATCACTTGTATGCCGATAACTTGCAGGTTTATAAAAGTTTCAAGCCTGATGGAACAAAGGCAGCTACGACTAAAATCAATAAAGATCTTGCGGAAATATCCGACTGGTCTGAGAAAAATGGCCTTGTCTTGAATCCGACAAAGACAAAATTCTTAATGATAGGTACAAAGACGCAAATAAATCGAATTAACTTATGCCAACCCGAAGTCAAGATTAAAGACCACAAGATTGAACAAGTGCACGAAGCTAGAAATTTAGGTGTTCTCTTCGATGGTAATTTAAGGTTTGAAAACCACATACTTGGTATAGTCAGGCAGTGCTACTACAGATTGAAGTGCTCTATCAAATTAGACAATACCTTAGTACAGAACTGAGAATTAATTTGTGCGAGTCACTTATTTTATCGAAACTTAATTATGCGGATACTGTCATCGGCGGACGTCTCTTGGTGCGAACTCAAAAGCTTATACAGAGAGTCCAAAATTCATGCGCCAGATACTGTTTTTCGATACCACGTCGGGCGCATGTTTCTCCATATTTAAATAAGCCCAATCTCATCAGCATGGAGTCGAGACGTGCTTTGCATTTTGCTGGCTTGCTTTTTGGTAATAAAGTATCACAGCTCATCATACCTTTTTGAAAAGTTAACTTTTTGTAAACGCAATTCTCGCATTCCCGACCGACTTCTTTTTGCAAAACATCGCACCGTTGCATTCCGGGGTAGTTTCAGATACTGTGCAACGAAGTGTTGGAACAATATTCCCCCACCCATTAGACGTTCTTTGACTGTTCGCACTTTTAAGTTAAAGTATAAGGAGTATTTACTGAACCTACAGAAGCAAATGTGACTGACTACCCCCATTCATCTATGACTGTATGACATGTTTCCACGCATATTAAATTTTAATTAAAAAATTTTAGTAATTTAGTCTTGTAGTGTGTTGTACTATCTTTACATAAGTCTTCTTATTGTAGTATTTCTGTCTTGTCGGCCGTAGGCTTGGCGAACGCTGGGGCCTCTGATGGTTTGCGCAGAATACCAGTGGCCGTGTCGTACTCGTTGCGTCACTACCTTTTACTGAGCGTAGACCATTTTGGTACCACTAGTTTTAGTTTTAATTTAAGTTACTATAGATTGTGCTTTATGTAAATTTGGTGCCAGATAAATATTTTTTCTTTCTTTCTTTCAAAATAGCAGGGACTTTTAAACATAAGTTGCAAAAAAGATGATTGAATTATCGCTAGATAAACTCATAATAATACGGAAAAGATGATAATGTTATTAGAAATTAAATTTAAGAATTTTGGGTAAATTGAACCGACTTTATCAACCGACTTTTAAAAGAATGGAGTTAACGAATTGAATCTCCTTTTATGAAACTGAATGTTTTTTTAGTCAGGAAAATACAAAGCCGATATCAAGTTTTTGTGACCACCAAATAAAATTTACGCCACCCTTCGGTAATAGCTTGGTCTATAATTTAATTCAGAATAAACTTTCCCAAGAATGGTGAACTAAATAAAATTTAAATTAAATTAATAGTATAGGAAAACATATGTTAAAAAGGTCATCGGGTTAACCGAAATTTTGATTTTGGGTCAGTTGAAATGAATTCAGTTAGATAATGTAGGTATATTTATAATTTTACGATACATTATGCAAGTTAATGGCTGGGCAAATTGACCAGAACATAAATTATCATATATAATCGAAAGCAAACGGAGAGAAGAGGCTGGAATGTTCGCATGCTTGTATATTCTGCGTTTAATATTGTAATATGTTTTGTAAGCGTTGATCTTGTATAAAGGATTGAACATTGGATCGGCATATTGTAAGTTAGGACCTTTATTTTATTTATGAAACAAATTCCACGGCTTTTAACTAACAAAGTTTGAATAATATATATTTACCTTACAGCCAATATAAGATTTTCTTTTTTTATGGATTTTCCTTAGGAAGATGGCTGGCAGTAGATGGATGAAAAAAGCGGGAGATCGTGCTCTTTGGGGGAGGCTTACGTCCAGCAGTGGACTGCAATAGGCTGAGATTATGATGATTGTTAGTTAGTGTTTAGTAGTATTAGGCTGCCCAGACTTTTTGGAGAACCGATAGTCGGGCTGATTTTTCCTAGGCCAAGATCTCTAATCTACTTTTTGAAGGACGTGTGCATTGCACTTTTGCAATTACTACTTCTATTTTTTTCTTCTTTTTGATGCTGGCAGCCCAAGATAGTATGAATTGAAGAGGATTGAATGAAGGATGACCTCCTTAATCAACCTATACTAAATTAGTTGAATAACTCTATTGAATATGATAATGCTGAGGCCCTGTGCAAAAGCAAAAAAACATAATATTCTATTATATTTTGGATGTGCTATTATTAGGACCGCGGTATAACCATTTCTTCCAATGCAAATAGTTTAAATTATTTTTACTCGCCAAAGTTATTTGCCCTAATACTTCGGAACAACTGTGAGCTATGGTGTTTATTATAAAAGTTATCATAAATCTATAACGTTTAAGATTGTTAATAGAGTAAGTTGTATTTTGTTGTCAAAAACATTTAAATATTGTTGCAAAAAAAACAATTACTCCGTTCGTAGTGTCAACATTAAAATATAGGAATACCTATTCATAAAGCTAAGGCAGAGTTTTTTCATTCTACAGATATTAATATGAAGGCTTTGAAAGTCTAAAATAAATAGTCTTATATTTATCATTATTTTCCTGTCGATGGCCATTCCAAAGAGGATTTAAATACTACGTGGCCATTCTGTAAAAAATTTGATGACAGATATTCCGCCACATGAACCGCACGAAACGTCTTTTCGTGTGCAGCTAGTCTGTATACACGGGACATTAAAGAAGGTCCATGGTTTGGTGGCCTTTGGAACCGTCAGTGTAGATTTCCTTAGATTATCCATACCTACATCAGCCGACCTGAGTCAGCGCTGGTTACTTATTAAGCCCTTGAAAACCCCTAACGGACAATAAAATTTGTATTGTTTCCCTGGGTTGTGGAATAAGTTGACTATTCAATTTTTTTTTGTATAGTCTAATACTTAGGATTAGATTATACAAAAAAAATTAAGAATTGTATTACACAGTTTAAATGAGAAACTTCTCCTTTTTAAAGTCGCTTGAAAAGAGAGTACCCTCAATGTTCGGAGGTTAACAGTCTAATGTAAGTGTATACACATTACATAACGAACGTCCGGAGTAAAGTAATGTTATGAGAGTTAAATAATACTTAATTGATCGTTAGATGTACATTGTTTTAAACGGAACTGACATAATGTTTGTTTGTTTTTATTTTCGTGTTTAGCGATGCGTTCTATTACACGTGTCTGTGTCGTACGTAACCGTATAAAGTTATTATAGCCTTTTCTTCTTTGTGGCGCTCTTTCCCGTTTCTAGTTGGGTACGTTTGACAATGGTCCTAGATGCAGTTCGTCTTGATATATTTGGAGATCTCCGTAACCGAAGTACCAGACTAGATTACCTTAATTACTTTTAAACCTAAATTATGTACCTAAATTATGATCGCATTAATTCCCTTTTCATTGAGTTTTAGGTTACCTTGCTACTTTTGTGTGCATATTTCCTCAAGATGTTTTTTACTCAAGTATAAATAAAAAATAAAAACTTTTATTTCCAAAAATTACGCAACCTATAGATTTCTAGTAGTAACCTAAACTAGGTAATCTTTTATTTTAGGGATAAGTTTAAAACCGTACATGTTGACGACCGCGACCTCTGTAGCCGAGAAATCCAGAGGTAGATACGAGGTGGTATCTACATATACAGGGTGTACAAGAGAATAGGACACTTATTAAAACCACGTGATCAGCTGGTCATGTACAACAACTTTTTCTATGGGAGCAACATCGAAATCGAGATTTTTTTTGCTGCTCCATACAAACTTTCTCGCTTACATCGATGATAATCTGAAAATAAAATCACGATTTCGATGTTGCTCCCATAGGAAAAGTCGTTGTATATCACCAGCTGATCACGTGGTTTTAAGGAGTGTCCCATTCATTTGTACCTGTACAAAACCTACCTGTATAAAATCACTACTCGAGACTTCGTGTTTAAAGTGGTCCTAATGACTACACTTAAAGCGATGGTAGCTTAGTTGTCTGAGCTACCTAGACCTTCCTACTACCACTACTACTCATCGTAATATTTACCAACAAACAAATTCAGAATAACTTATACTAAATCCGTTATAGAAACCAGTTTTTAAACGGACATTTAAAACGGTATTGCATATTCAGTATCGCACCGAAATTAGACGTTTTAATAACTTTCACGATTTCAATCGCTTTCTTTTATTAAAAACAGTACTTGGTGCTACGCCTGAATCTAGACACGTAAAGATCTAGCTTTCTTTTTTGTTACATCGCCAACAATTTACTCAGGTTAGACTGAAAGTAAGGAATTAAGATCCTTTGTTTTAAGAGGAACTAAACGACGTTTTTTTTCCGAAAGCTTCTCATAATACACCTAAGCCCGATCAATTTAGAATTGATCGTTTATCGTTATCAAATCCATTACAGTCGTTACATTATGGAAAAACATATATATTTTATTCAAGGTACGTAACTAATTATTCTATAGGTATACCTTTAAAAAAGGAAGAAATACAAGCTAGGTCTACCTACCTTTTAGTTTTTTAGTTAAACTACTTAGAAATTTATCAATTGTTGTAATTATTTAAAACGATTACCTTAATAATGGTTTGAGAGTGCTCTTGCTATGTTCTGATAACCTAATTTGTAATGTTGACTTCATTGAAATATTACTAAATATGTTTGTATCTATGGTTATGCCATCAAGAAGTTACGTGGTTTCAGCTTTCAAGGTTCGCGTTCATAGAATGCTTATTTAGGTAGAAAAAATCAACGATCCAGTAACGAAATTAATTTAGTTCAACTCCATTATGCAGCACGAGCCTCTAAGGTGAACGCATTTTTTAATACTTTATGAAAAACATATTAATCCCTAATCCATTGCTTAGCAGCTCATAAATGTTTGTAATTATGAAGTAATGTCGACCAATTTTCAGTAAAATCTAAACTTGACCCAGATAAAATGTTTAAAAATAGCTAGATATTTGAAATGTCAAAAAAATATATGTAAAAGACTCAAAAAAGTGATACTAAAAAACCGGCCAAGTGCGAGTGGGACTTGGACACGAAGGGTTCCGTACCACATTATCTGTGAAAACGGCGAAAAATCACGTTTGTTGTATGGCAGCCCCCTTAAATGTTTATTTTATACTGATTTTTAGTATTTGTTGTTATAGCGGCAACAAATACATCATCTGTAACAATTTCAACGTTCTTACTATCACGGTTCATGAGATACAGCTTGGTGACAGATGGACAGACGGACAAACGGACAGACGGATAGCGGAGCCTTAGTAATAGGGTTCGTTTTACCCTTTGGATAAGGAACCCTAAAAAGGGCTTAAAACAAAATTGACATTTAAAAAATACAATATAATCCTGAAACTTTTATGCTTGCAATTACTAACTTTATAATTTACAAGTATTATTCGAAGTACAAACATAGTATTGTGATATATAGTATTATAATTTACATTCTACTATTAACATGCATGCATGTATGTTGTTATATATTATAACAATTCATGATAATGTTATAACATAAGAAAATCTACTGAGTTTATTAAATGCTTTAAATATTTAAAATGTAACAAAATATTTATAGCATAATCAAATTGATCATAATAAAAAAATCAAATTACCAATGGAATCCACCGCATCTCGTACCGGCCGGTGTTTCTGTCAAAAGAAAAAAAAACTTAAAATTACACACGTCACGTATCACTAACACTGCGTATCGTATCGTATCAATGTATCACTAATCACTGCACTGATCCGCACGCACCTGGTGTCCAGTCGGGTCGGGAGGTAATGGTCCGCCTCAGCGCTACTTACCGCACTTTTATACCTCGGAAATGTAAGATGCTCAGCCTCTGACCGAGAGCCTCCGCGTGCACTCTGCACAGGCAGTAGCGCGCACGGTAAATTAGTGTGCGCTTAAACTTCTACCTACAACAAATCACCATTATCATCTAGCTATAAAAATACCAATTGTCAGAATATTCGGGAGCATTTTGACAGTTTGGACAGGTACTTGGTCTTCACTCACTTCTTAGTATTTAAATCCTCATTGTTCTAAATCAGATTAAGCATTGAGTAACTAAGGTGGAGTTTTTTTTTTCGTTCCAATAAACAGACTTAGACTTATTATAAAACAATAATTCGAGCAGAATTGGGTACAATTTTCACGACAATTTGTGTCGCCTTGTTTACGGCCACCTTCGCGGAGATGTAGGGTCATAGAAGATAAGACAGTGTAGGTATGTTCTCTGTATTACAGTCACATTCTCTTTGTAGTTCGTTTCTGATCATCACTTCTCTGGAAGAAGGCGTTTTAACGCCTTCAAGGTTGGCCAAGAATATTCTTGTCTAAGTAGCAGCTATTATTAAGTAGGTGGTTAGAAACCTCCTTCTTCCAATTTCTTGCCACCTACCGAATAATAGCTGGTACTGTTCTGGAGAACCAGAGCTGAATTTGGGCGATGTGGGGGTAAATGAATAGTCAAACATTCATCTACCCAAAAACATATTACACTCCTTTTTGGAAGACCTAGGCAGAAACATTAAAAAGAAAAAATCCAGGAGTGGAGGCTTTTCTTAAAATTAAAAGAGGTAATACTACAAACTTCTTTATATACCATCATGTAACATCCAAAGAAATAGATAAAACCAACCAAATCTAAATAGGTATTGACAAAACTGATGTACCTACGTTACATTATAATTGACATATCTTAATTTTGTTAGTTCAATTGTTTGTCTATCTACTATAGGCACCCAGTGGAACGCTCAAAATCGTTATTTTTACTTTCACTGCTAACCAAAACGAAGCAAATTTTTGCCGTGTTTACCAACTTTCAAATTGATATTTCTCTAAAAAGAAAAACTCCAGTTGTCAAACCTGCATCAAGTCAAGTAAAAATGTAAACACTAAGCCACAAAAAATCCGTTTGAACACGGCTTCTTTTGTTATAAAGTTACGTTAATAGATTTAACACGATGAGCGAAAAGTAAAAGTTTTTTGGTGCAATAGGTACCTGCACTAACAACTTGCAATACTGATTTGTTTTTTTTTTTAAAGCTAATTTTCTATTCGAGCAGCAGTAATTACAAAATTTTATTTTAGTGAAACTGCATGGTTTCATCACTTGAGGGTAGAAACTGCTTAAGAATGTTACAGGAGTGTCTGAATCAGGCATATAAATAACATACTTTGAGCAATAAAATGTATTTATTATTTACAAAAAAACCATAAACAACGCACATGTATTTAGAGAGCGCGTGTAGAGCAGAGAGGCGCTTTCATTTTATTTACATAGTGTCTCGTTTTACTTATAGGCCTTCTAATGTATTTTTTTTATAAAATCTACATAATTATCTTACGGCACAGGGTTTATTTTTATAAAGGTCATATTTAACCATAAACTAAGTGTTATACTGTTCTTTTATTTACTCGAGAAATAGTTACTCCGTATAGAGGAACTCTTTCTGTGTTATTCAGAGTGCATTTTCTAGTCCGGTACTAAGGTTAACCCACTATTTTATACCCACCCACTCTACGTTAGTGGGTTAACCTTAGTCCCGGATTAGCAAATGCACTCTGAATAAGACATATACAAAACCCAATATAAGAAGTTAAATGAGAATATCACTAACCTTAGACCTAACCATAATCTCTTATCAGTATTACTTCAGCTTCTTAGCAGTATTACTTCAACCTAGTTTTGTTTTTCTGTATAGAGTTTAACATAAAATCAACACTCACGTACTTTTTAGCACTGATGCTGAAGGTCCTTAAATCTAAAAGGCACTCTTAAAATACGTTAACCTTTTTTTCTACAGGTGACAATCGTACTTCAGCGGCAAGGCCACCAGTACCTTTATTTATTTTTCAGAATCTCTAGTAACTGTCTTATGTGCACTTTCTGCCTGTTCAATTGAATTCAACAGTATGGTATTCTTAGTCTCCGGCAGCAGGTAACACGAGATGGCAGCACTCAGAGCTAACACACTTATTATCAAGATTGAAATCCATTCTATCCCGATATTGACCACAAACGGTGCTGCAAATCCACCTATTCGGGCAAACACTGAACACAAACCCATTGCAGAGTTTCTTATGGCAGTAGGAAATATTTCTGTAGTAAACAAATATATTAGAGCAAAAGCACTAAATGCTCCAATCTGGCCGATTATAGCAAACACCAGTATGACTGATTCCATACTTTTGGGTACAATTAAAATTACAAGTAACGCTACAGTTGTAACTATAAAGCTGGACATAATTGTAACTTTTCTTCTAAAATATAAAGATGCGATTACTACTAAGGCAAGTGCAGGCGCTAAGCAAGATGCAGATAGAAAAACATTCACATAAATGTTTCCTCCTAACCGACCTATGTATTGGTTAATACCGAAAAATGTAAGAGCACAGACAGCCCATACAAAAGGAGTAATTATGGAGTACATTCTAATCCTTGGCGTTTTGAACAAGTCAGAATATGAGCCGCTGCGTTGTTGTTGATCTTTAGGCAGTGTTTCTGCTTCTATTTGATCAACGATGGCTTCAATATTATCCAATGGCCGGTTGTTTCTGTAATGATAAAAATCGTGATTATAAATAACCAATAATTAATAATGGAGTGTCGTGTGGTTCCGGCACGTTAAAAGAATAGCACCACCCCTTCTCTTCCTATGGTTTTCGTTAGAGGCGACTACAGGAGAACCGCCACAAAAAGACGGGCAGCAGCGTCTGTTTCCACCATTGGCCAAACTGCGATCGCCAACCCTGCCAAGCGTGGCGATTATGGCAAAATCCTCCTTTTGGAGAGGCCTGTGTCCAGCAGTGGACTGATATAGGCTGGTGATGATGTGATGATGAATTATGGAGTTGAAGTTGAAATTGAACGGTTTGATTTCTCAACTAACCTCTGTGCTATATGTGTTAGAATAGCAACCGCTTCTTTCTTCATTCCAACAGTGATAAGCCATCGTGGAGATTCGGGTATGAGCCAGTAGTACACAGCGACCAGCATCCAAGGCGTGTTCGTGGTCATTAAAAAATATCTCCATTCTCTCACATTATACGCTATTACTGGTAGCAGAAAGTATGCCACAACAAATTCTGACTCCACCAAACCCATAGTCTGTACTCGAAACGACTTGCCGCTGAGTTCCATGAGTAAAACGTAGCAAGAAAGCATTACTCCTCCAACAGCGGTTCCGGATAAGAATCGACATACTATAACCATCCATAATTGAGAAGAAAAGGATGACAACGTCTCGAAGACAGAACTGCAGAACAGTGATAGCACGACTGCTATTTTTCGTCCATGTCTACAAATAGAAAAGAAAAACAGCTTCAACTATCGTGTTAGCATAAAAACAAATAAAGTAACCGATTAGTAATTATGTAAATGTATGTTTGGTCCCTACCACAAAACATAAATATCTTATAATATAAATAAATAAAGATGCTAAACTCGTAATACATTTGTTGATAGTTTAAACTGCCGTCTACTTTACTTGAAATACATTGTAATTAAGATAAGCAAAATAGCCAGTCATAGAGTCTGGCCATCACAAGGTGCGCGCTAACAATAAAATACAATTTAATATTTAAAAAAACATACATTTAACTTTTATATTTATTACCTAAAAGCAGATCAATACGTTACTATAATATAATAATAGATAACTACATATAATTATAAAAATATGTTCTAAGATAGGTAACTTTTTATTTTATCAGACATTCTTGGATATTTACTTTTGATCATAATTTTTGCATGCATACATTAAAATATATTAATAGATAAGTAATAATTTTAGTCTATGATAAAAGTAACACCTTTTTGCGTAAGACTTTACCTACCTGTCAGATATGTAGCCGTAAAACAAACTGCCAGTAGCGATGCCAGCTTGCAACATTGACTGTGTGAGGCTCGATAACGTTTTTCTATCGCAAATCAACTGAAAATCGCTTGTGATAGAACTGACTATAGTATTTGTGTCAAATTCCGGGTTTTGACATGGACAGTGATTGGTTGCATTCTGTATTCCATCATCTAAGCACATATAATCGGTGTTAGGAAGGAGAAACACTACGTTCGTCAACTCAAATTCCACAGGAAGCCGACCCACAAAAAGCAGGATAAGTATCCATGTCTGATATTTTCCGAATCGACCGATAATTTTTTCTATTGCATCTTCAGACATTTTCACTTATTTTTCACACTGAGAACACATGACACACTGACATTCAAGAATAAACTGCTACAAACCATATGTGGCACTAATTCGTTCATTTATTGCATGACTAATAACTGTTAATGTGAATAAATTATGTTATTTTATTTATCAACTTACATTGTAATGTAAAATTTTAAAACGCATCGGTGTGCGGAAAGGAGGATTTAAGAATAAAGGAGGATTCAGCTGCAACATTTTGGCGATAATTATAAGAGTTAAGATCTTTGCCTATACAACATTTTAAGAACCTATAAACAAGGAAGAAACTAAAATGTTTTTTTTTGGTGAAATAAGTTGATTTTACTCATGATAAATACATCTATAACTTTTTGATACAACTTAAGCACTTATACTCGTACTATACACTTACAGGATGATAATTAAATTATAATCACACTTTTAATTTTGAATTTAATTCAGGGCATAATCGTCGAATTCATTCCCTAATTTCTTTTGGTAAAACTAGATTTTCATTATTTTGATTATCTCTCTCTCTCTCTCTCTCTCTTTATCTTTCTGATCTAAACAACAAGTAAATAACCGGACAATATTTAGTACTTATTCGAATCTTCTTGAATAAAATAAGAACTAAATAAATCTTAAGAACACGTGGCATAATTCATTTTGTTAACTATTTCTGTATTAGCGTGTACCTCAATCAATTGCAAAACATCTACGAGTATACCTAACACTAAAGCCTAAACATTAAAAAATCTATAAATTTTAAGTCTAGAAGGTCTAGGTCTGAATACAAATATTTCTATGAAGTTCATAAAATTGGACGGACGTGCTGCGGGGTTTTTGAAAAACTTGGTGCCAGGATTAACTGCAGTTTGTCACACTTGATCTACATTAACATAAAGTTTTATTTATATCCCGTTTATGTATACCCGTGTCATGATTGTATTAACTCCTGGCTCAATTCCTAAGACTCCATACGAAGACAAAGTTGCGGGTAGAAACTAGTCATTTGATAATTTTGAAATGAGCGTTATTACGAAACTTAGAAACTTTAAAATTCAGTTAATACTTTTACCTATCGAATTTAACAAATTATTAAGACCCAATTATCACGGCGCAAATGAAAATGATGTTGGGCAATTTTGACCTGGTAATGACGGATATTATGCTAACATATTGTGCCAACTTCCTTCCGCCACCACACCTGATCTGTGGTCGAGCCTACACAGTTGCTTGTTAAGACATCCTGCTTTTGCAAAAGCATATCCATGATACGTAATACGTTGATTTTTAAACAAACAAAAACCTGTCTGATTCGAAAAGAGCAAAAAAAAAACAATGTATTTTTGTAAATAAGTCCAAAATAAACTTTACAACTTTTTTTACCGCCCAAAAATCAATATTGACTCGATCGACTCTGTCTAATTTTTGGGTAAATAATACGAATATAAATTAGTATTACTTTAGGGTAATCAAGTAACGGTTGTATCCACAATAGACTGGCTTAATATGGATACAAACCATCATGTACCCTACAGACCTTTAAACTCAATCATTCAAATTAACCTTTATTTCAAATACTCTTCAAAATGGTCTTTGCATTAAAAGATACTTAAACAACAGTACCAACTTACTAATTTAATTATTTATATGACTTGCTGGGAAGTAGGTAGGTAATTAGGAAATACCTACATTTCAAATTAAAAAAAAAAGACCGGACATTCATTTGGATATAACATATTAATAATTAAAACATGTTCAAACTCTTTACAATACGAATGCTGAAACAAAACGTAGTCTATGACGCAAAGCTTCCACTCACTAGAACAATGACGGGAATGCGACGGCTATTAAAGAGCTCGCATAACAATTAACGGAGAAAGAGACAGTTTCCCCGACAAATAGAGGTGCGGGTTGCATAATGAGGTGGACTAATTAAAAGTTAAGGCATTTCGCTGGGAACTATAACGGGAATGACATACAACATAATATGAGCTAGACTGTTGACATTCAGATACGCTACCGACATGAAAACTGCTTGACTCTTTTGATTTGGATATCGAAAAAGAAAAAAACTTTAATAGAGACCAGCCCTCCTTGCATGACCAACAAAACACGATATGATATGATATATAGGGATTTATCGACACCCAACTGTCAAAATATGACATCCGCCATCTTGAACTTTTGTCGAAATAGCGAGCATGTCCGTGCCGGTGACGTCACGGTCATGCTCGATGTTTCTATAAATCTCTATTTCATATCATATCATATCGTGTTTTGTAGGTCATGCTAGGGGGGGGGCAGATCATCTTCGTCTGCGTCACTAGCAAAACTTTCGACCCTGATTGTGTCAATTGTATTTTTTTTTAATAGGCCAATAATAGTACTTGCATATAATTTTTATTTTTTATCCTACCACTGTGACAATCAGTGAGTTAGTGTGGATGACGTAGTAGCCTTGAACGCAAAGGGATTAAGATTCCCGATCAGGGTCATTTCAGAAAAGGACCATTTGAAAAAAAGTCTGGTCCCTCGTACTTAAGTAAGACAAGAGTGTTAGTTATTTACTTCCATGGAATCAAAATTAGTGTGTAGTGCTATATTCAGAAATATTAGCTTACTTTTAGGTGCATCCATAATTTTGTTGCAATTCTTAAAAAGAATGGTCAGGAAATTGCAAAGATGAATAATTCGACATATAAAGCGGTAATTTACTTACATTTCGCACATTAAGCACAACAAGTACTATTGTGATGATACGTCTCTCGCAGTATTGCGTCATAGCTCAAATGCACTTGAGTCAGGGCTGTCGATCGCCTAAAATTGCATAGTAGAAATATAAATATGAGACAACATCACATACATTGCTCTGATTCTAATGTAAGTAGCTAAAACACTTGTGTTACAGAAATCAGAAATAACGACGTTTTCTACATTGACTCGACCGGGGATCGAACCCGAAACGTGACGTCATATAGTCCGACGTGCTCGCCTCTCGGCTACGGAGGTCGTCATGCCAGACTGGGGTAGTCCCGTGTGTAAAATAACAAAAATTAGACAATATCACATCGCTCTGATCCTCTGATCTGATTGACGACCTCCGTAGCCGAGGGGCGAGCACGCCGCACTTTAAATGGCCCCGCTATCTCTGAGATTCCGGGTTCGATCCCCGGTCGGGCCAATGTAGAAAACGAACTTTTCCATATTGTCTCGAGTCTGGGTGTTGTGGTACCGTCGTTGTTACTATAACACAAGTGCTTTAGCTACTTACCTTAGGATCACAGCAATGTATGTGATGTTGTCCAAAATTTATAAATTATCTGATTGCTCGGAATTGTCTCTTTAAGTCCAGAGTGAATAGGCATCTTCTGGGCAAGCTCGCTCCATCGTAGATCCCATCTATGCTCTAGAGCAAGATTGGGGTCAAGAGTAAGCCCAAGATTAAGTAAAAAAAAAAAAAAAAAATTGTTGGGAGTAAATTAGTAACAATTACTAATCGCAAGATAATAGAGGTATAACACTTAAAATAGTGACCGCCTTAGGTGCGAAATCTGACCTACGTCTCGTCAAATAAGCTACTATGAATCCGTTAATATTACATACAACATTATATTATTTTCAAATAAGGATTTTCCTAGTGACGGGATTTAGCTATTTTAGATATTATTTCTATTTCGTTTTTTGCATAAAAAAATTACAACATCAACAAATATACCAATACCTGAAAATTTTAGGTAGCAATTCTTAGTTATTGTATTCCTTATAAAAATTGTATATGAAAACATTGAGACAGCCCTAAGAGCGTAATCCATTTTAAGCTGAAATAATCATTTAAGTTTTTCTACTAAAGTTTCATTTTGTAGCTTCCTTGAGATGAGTTGAAAATGTATTTCTTACATAATGATGCAGTATATTTACATCATGTGTACTTTACATAAAAATACATACACACAATTAAACTTAATGTAATTAATCAATATCAAATGCGAACAAAACTTGACGTAACTCCCTTTAGATTTGAGTTATGAAGTAGATATAGTATTTATTTATGTTCATTTACGAAAACATAAATTATTGTAGGTAATTAAATGACTTTATAAACAAGTTAATAAATTTTGTTCTATCATTAATTACCAAAATTATTTCCAAACGTAAAGATTAATGCATCGATCATGGGAAACGTTTATGCAATCCGCTTTGAACTGCTTATAAATTATTATAAAAACTGTTTCAAGTGTCAATCAAAGTTGTTATTAATTTTGACCATATCCTACTGTATGAGTGAAGCTTCCAAAGCACGCAACAGCTCAATTACAACATAGTGATATATCATAAAAGCGATCTTTGATGAAGCTTGAAATAAGGTGCAATTCACACGCAGATACCTACTAAATATCAGGACTACATTAACTTGTTCGATAACTCATAGGACAGCGCAGCAATATTTCTATTGTTTCTTATTTTCTTGGTTGAGTGTGATATTAGCATTTTTTTAAAGCTGACTAATAAGCTACTTTACCCTTATGACCTTCCAATATGCAAATCATCCTGATTGATAAACTGTGATATTTTTATATGTGTTTACAATAAAACACGAGTGTTCAGTGTTTTATTGCCTTTTATGTATTCCTTGAAGGCTACTCTTCACGTAGTAGCAGGGTTCAAACGCCATCAGGTCTAAAGAAAGTTGTCTACGAAACAAGTCACTTGATACTCGATGCATGTTGAATACAGTCATATTTCAATGGTTCTGCATCTCTATCACTTCACAAAACTTAAGAACACAAACTACACCAAACTTGTACTCTAAAGCTCTTTAAATGATAAATAAAAACCATTAAACAGATCGACCATGCTCTTCGTTCGACTACCCTCCACCGAATCCCAATAAAAATATTAATTTTTGAACTGATAATACCTACTCATATTTTAAATCACTGTCAAATATGCCGGTCACTCATGATGAATTATAAGTAATTTAAGAAATGCAAGTTTTAACATACTTTAAAATTTCATTAGGGCTTAGGAAATTAGCATTAGCCAGTTTATAAATTCCAATTCAAATCCAAAGATATTATAACATAACTTTTAATATTTTTGTATATTAGATATTTGTGTGAATCCATCCTAGAATCCTACTGTCGAAACACTGTAATGAACCAGCTTTTAACTGACTTTTACAAAGAGCCTTTTTCTGCAGGCATGTTAACTTTATGACAGTTAAATGACAGTTTAATGTATGTGACATATTTGTAAGTATCTTGTTCATTAGCAAAGCAGCAAAGCATTAAAACATAAACTATTTAGAAATGTGTTTGATTGTTATTAATGTCATTTCGACTAACTTTTAAAAATATACATTTAGCTAAAATATGCCAACCTATATGCTCAGAAACACATACTATACCTTTGCCTAGTTATCCAAAGTGTTTTGCAATTCATTTCATTATTTACAGAATAGGAGCAAAATTCCATCATTTTTCTCTGATGACCCAAGAAATGATGAAATCTCAACTGTACTACATAATTTACGAATATTATTGTTATTAAAAATGTTGCATAATAAGGAGAGTTGTTACATTTTAGTTCTGTTTTTTTTTCATTATAATTATACACATACAATACACATTAAAGGCTTCAAAAGATTTAAAAAACAACTAGGTATGATGATACATTAGTGCAACGGCACATTTGTGGTTACAAAACGACGTACGAGTAGATATCACAGTCGTAACATCTCTTCAAATCAGATGTAACCTTCAATGTTGCGTTATGTGTTACACTTAGAGATGATACATAATATGGTCCGCTATTTTATTGCTTGTCAAAAACTGAAAGGTACTTCATGAAGAGGAACTCATGGTTTCTTCAATCATGTAATTACTGCACCCGGAAACTTAGAAACCTTCCGATTTATTAAATATGAAATTAAATTATTTAATTTGAGCTACACCACAAATAAGTCTTTAAGATATCATCATCATCATCATATCAGCCTGTTGCAGTCCACTGCTGGACATAGGCCTCCCCCAAGGAGCGCCACAGCGCACGATCTCCCGCTCTTTGCATCCAGTCGCTGCCAGCTGCCTTCTTCAGGTCATCGGTCCATCTAGCCGGGGGGCGTCCTACACTACGTTTGCCTAAGCGTGGTCTTCATTCGAGAACCTTTCTGTTCCACCTCTCGTCGGTTCTGCGACAGACATGGCCAGCCCACTGCCACTTCAGCTTGCTACATTTTTGGACAATATCAGTCACCTTAGTCTTATGTCGTATGACCTCGTTCCGGATCCGATCCCTAAATGAGATCCCCAACATAGACCTTTCCATAGCACGCTGAGTGACGTGTGGTCGGTGGGCCAACTTGACTGTCATGTTCCACGTTTCGGCTCCGTAGGTTAAAACTGGTAGGACGCATTGGTTAAACACCCGGCTTTTCAGGCACTGCGGCTGTGTCGACGTGAAGATATGACGCTATGACTTTAAGATAAACTTTTTAAAATTTTAATTAAGGACATCCAGGGGACTGCTGATTTAGCTTAGAGTTGTGTCTTGCAAAGGAAACAGGAAAGGATAGGTACTTACCTAAATAATAAGTTTAAAATATGTTCTTTAAATTTATCTGACTTTATTTATTCGCTTGAGATACTATGAGTCCGTTTCGGTGTCGTAAGAACTGATTCGAAATTAGTTCATTGCCATTTATGCCTCATTTGTCAAGCATAACTTACTAAATAAGTATGTGGTATCATTTTTTATGTAAATAACCCAAATGATGTGTAGTTTTAGCAATCAAATAAAAAGCGGTTTCATGTGATATTTTCTTATAATTAAATGATTACCCACACTATGACATCGCCATAAAATTTAGTGCAACCGTTAAAATGCCCTCGACGTCGTGTTGTGTAACATTTCAAATCATAGATATGAAATATATGCTATAAATGTTACAAATTAAGAAACTTTAAACTATCGGTCTGCTTGTACTTACCATTTTTAAGGGGATGGGAAGCCCTGGAGACCTGTAATACGGGTTTCTATGGAAACCTATCTCAGGCTCCAGTCTCTTACACACAAGGTAACACTGCTACATTGTACCTTTTTAAATGTTCACTGTAAATATGTGAGATAGAAATAAATAAATATTATTATTATTATTTTGACGACTATCTATTTTGGTCTAGTAGTTCGTTGCCCGTACTACAATACCAGGGGGGTAACCATGAACTCTTAAAACAATCTCAAATCTGTCAAATCTGTCAAATTTTGTCCGTAATGACGTACAAAATTGTCAGATTTGAGATTGTTTTAAGAGTTCATGATTACCCCGCAGAAGTTGCGGATTTGAAGAAGCAATTGTTTTTGTACTGACATTGAACTTCTGCAATAATGAGCGAGTTATAGATATTTAAAATATACGAGTATTATCCGATAACTAGTCACTAATTTAAAAGGTTTTTATCATAAAGAGTAAACAAGAAAAAGTTGATACTAACTATGCAGTTATTACTAAATAAAGGGTATATCTTATATCTTCTTATATATAAAATTCTCGTGTCACAATGTTCGTTCCCGTACTCCTCCGAAACGGCTTGACCGATTCTCATGAAATTTTGTGAGCATATTGAGTAGGTCTGAGAATCGGCTAACATCTATTTTTCATACCCCTTAGTGATAAGGGTTGTCCACTCTTAAGATTTTTATTACTTAAAAATTATTTATATGGCAAAACAACGTTTGCCGGGTCAGCTAGTATTTTATAAGGTTGAAACATTCGCTTCTCATCTATTGACCTACTTCTCATTGTACAAATTAGCACATTACTAATCGACTTTTAAAAAGATTGATACATCGATTTTATTATAGGCATACATTGTGTAACTGATCTCATTTATTGCTTATACAACATTTAGGCATATTTTAACATTTACTCCCTATAAGCGGCTCTAAATATCATTCGAACATTTAACGCAAATTTATCTTAAGCGATGATGATTTTAGTTTTTTTTAAATGGAAGTTTGCAACTCGTTTTGCATAAATAAATAATATTTGCATCTACAAAATCAATCTATTTTCGTTTTCTTTAACAACAATTTCGCCCGTATATATTCAATTACTATCATGTAATAAATAATGTATGCGCATAGATTTAATCACATTTTCCGGTCGGAGGTTGAAAGCAGATGTGTTCTTAAATTAATATTAGCCATAGTTTAGAAATAGATTTGGGTAATGATGTTTTTTCCTGGTGAAGGGACATTAGTTAAGTCATGCTTACATAGCTCAGTCATTAATATAAAAATACGCCAATTGCCATGGTCTCAAAGTGACAAATTAACAACCTTGATTTACAAGTTACAATAAATTTTACCTAAAAAATATTTTTCTAAATTCTTGTTTTTTCTAAAGTGTTCCGAATCGTATCTGTTTCATTCAAGGTATCACCGCGCCACTAGACGTCAAAATATAGTTTTTGTTGTCGTTGTAAAGATAATTAATGATAGCCATAAGGATAGTAATATCATAAAGAAAGAATAATACTACGGTAATATTGAACTCACTTTAGTATATTTTGTGCTGATGAACCACAAAGTACAATGTTAGTTGTTGGTTTAAGTGGGGAGAGACTGTGACCATATCTAGTAAAATTAGCCAAGAACTTTTTATGACATCACAAAGCCTACATGCTGCGGGGTAACCATGAACTCTTAAAACAATCTCAAAGCTGTCAAATCTGTCAATTTTGGTACGTCATTACGTACAAAATTTGACAGATTTGATAATGTTTGACAGATTTGAGATTGTTTTAGGAGTTTGTGGTTACCGCCCTGCTTGCGTTGCTACAAAATACCGCTACAACCAAAGTTGGAAGAGGCTTGGCACCAAAAGCACGTGGAAGCAATACCTGCTACGTTACCACGATTTTATTATGCATATGAATCGCTACTAAATCGCTTCTTTCATGCGTATAAATCTCTAAATTGCTTCTTTTTTGCGTTGCTAAAGCGGCAAACGGTCAAAAGTAGCGATGCAGAAGGTCTACGAAAATGTGGGTCTCTAGTCGTTTCGCACCACCAGTTATTCGCCCCGCGGTGCGAATCGCCCAAGACCTTTTTTTAAAATGGGTCCTTTCGCACCACGGGGCGAATCGCCCAAGATTTTTTTGTAATGGGTCGATTCGGACCGCAGTGGGGAACAAAACAGTTCTCTTTTTGGATGAGTAAATATGGCCAAAAATATATAGTTTTATTACACATCTCTTATAGTACAACCAGGCACAAAATAACAGAACAAACAAAATATTTTATAAGTTACTAATGTCATGAGCCTACTAAGTAAATTTTTCGTGATATTGCACTGTAATATTATTGTATTTTTTACTAAGTAAAGATATTGATTATCGAAGTAAAAAAAATGTGAAATAAATGCAAAAAGTGCCGGCATACGCGCACATAAATTCCAAGAATTCCAGGGAAACTGAACCCTTTGTTACAAAGTTGACTTACACCGCGTTCCATTATTGTACTATGCGTAAGTGTACATTAGCAACTGATCGTATTGGTGTCAAAAGTAACGAGCCGTTATAGTCGTTCCTATAAAATTTGACAAAGCGTCATTTATAGGAACGCTTTTGAGTATGTCAAGTTGACAATTCCTACCATCCGTTAGCAAAACCAACCGTTTCTCGGATATAGGAACCGGGCTTTACAGGGCACATAAAAATAAAATAAGCTGGACCGCCCGTGCGCATGCTTCTGATTGTTTGGACGTATTTACCTATCAAATTTAAATAACCATTCACTTGTATCAATCCTTTGAAAACATATGACCAACTCAAATGAGCCGTCCGGACAAACGTAACACGTATCATAGAAGGCCTCCTGACCCGCACTAATAAATCGCGCTACTGAAACGCGCTACTGAAACGCGCTATTGAAACGCGCTATTGAATCGCTGTAAGTAAATAATCACGGTGGGCCCTAGCTTTGAGAACCACAGCAGGTAGACAAAGCGAGTGGCTCAGTTTCTTGCCCGCAAACACTCCTACAGATGCGCACTTGCGACATGCCAATAAACATGTGAGAACATGACGCGTGCGATCAGCTGATTACATAAAGTGCGCAATACACGTGTGATTTTGTTGATTGCATTTTATAAAGTTTGTGGCTATGGAAACTTTATGTTTATGTTAACTTTTTTAACTGTATCTTTCATCGGGGTGGTAACCATGAACTCTTAAAACAATCTCAAATCTGTCGATTTCGTACGTCATCACGTACGATATTTGACAAGATTTGACAGATTTGAGATTGTTTTAAGAGTTCATGGTTACGCCCCAGGTGTCTCTTTTGAGCTTTCAAGCAATTGTGGTTTACCTGCTACTTAAACTTTACAGAAACTTTTCGTTTTTGCCTTAGATGATATGCTTAATTTACCAACCCAACAAGTTCGGTTCATCTAAAGATTTTCCACCGCGACAAATTGACTAATTACAAAGTGATGGGGTCATCACAAGCTGCTGTCAGAATAGAAGTGGGTGTAGTAGGCTCATGCGCCTTTTCATATTTAAATGGCAGGCAATTAATTTTTTTTAACATGGTCTTAAGTAAAGATTCATTTATTCTATTCCATTTCGTATCAGAAATTATTAAGTAAAAATACAAAACACTTACGTTTACGGCACGAACAATAGCGTCTAGATAATTTACAGTTTACGTTTTCGATTGTGCCAAAACAAATAACAAAAGCCACTAGCAAAATGTAGCTAGCGGTGTCATAGGTCTTTGATAAGTAGAGATCGTATCTCCATCGTCCCATTGGTTATGCGTATAAATGAGCGACTTCGTTGCCGTTTCAGTAACACTTTAAAGAAACTTTGAAGTGAGTCTACTACATCTGCTTCTATTTCGATGTCGAGGGACTTTGTAATAATAAAAACCATAAAACCAATAAAACCAATTGATTTTTGCAAATAAGCTTAAACTAAGCACTAATATGTGTAAAGATTAGTGGCGCAAACTGAGAACTATAGCGACGATAAAGTCATAATTGTCTCTAAAAATAAGTAGCTTAAACTTAACTCAAGCTTCCCATAGAAGTCTAAATTTAGATTTCTGATACTAGATCTATCAATTTCGTGAGAGTATCAAGGTTGTGCATTATATGATACAACGGTTTTGGAAATAAATACTTTAGAAACGTAACTGTAGTTAAAATAATGTTACATATTTACTAACATCATACATCGTTATGATACTGGCGGTTATTTGAACTGACTGAAAATTTATATTGTTATTATCGGTGAACGAGAAAATCACCGAAGAGTATTGTGCAAAATAACGTGAATTTGTAAGTTTAACCTCCGTTTTACTCTCCTATTTCTCTGTCTATGACTCTAACGTTCCAACTAAAATAAAACTTTTCTTTTTTATTTTTTCCAACAAACTTAATCGTAAATAGTTTAATATCAAGTTCTCAACTCGATCGATTCAGTTTATTCAGCATCGTACTTATTCTAAGCTACTCAGAACGTCTCTTTGACGAGCGACATTGACAATGTTAGCGATATAACATCGTTTTGCAATAATACACTGGTTTCTACATGATTGAAATTCTGATTGTGTGTAATGCATGTGTTTTGGTTAGCTGAAATCTTTTCAGAAAAAATACTAATACTCTAGACTAGAGTCTAGAGAGTCTCGATTTTCAATATTATTCCGGTTCTAGGCCACATGGGTTTTGTATATTATGTGGCCACTGTATATGTGGCAAATTTCAGATACTTTCATTTAACCGTTAAAGCGTAATTTAAAAAGTTGTAAAATAATAATATCAGTAAGATTTATTATAATAATACATGATTTACAACCCTTTTTTGGCAGACCGATAAGAAAAGGTGGTTCTATGGGTTTTCGTTGACCAGTTATTATGATATTAAATCCGCGTTTGAGCGCCCACTGTCATTTCCAAGAGAAAGGTTGTAAAATATCACTTAGCAGTGATTATTGTTATATTATATAGAATATAATAACTGACTGAGTAGTAGCTAGGCATTTATCTTATTATTTACAGATATATTACTTATTATGTTGTTATACAGTTCGATAACTCGGTGGAACAATGAGTCGTTTATGTTGTTTTAAAGAAAACAAAGTCCTGTGGAGATGAAGGCATTGAATTGAATTGAACATTCCTCCTCCTATTATTACCCAGGTTAAACTATGGAGTACAATCTTTTTTGTCATGCCTCGACTATTAAAATTGGATGGCCAATTTTAAGTCTTGGTTGAAATGTTGCCAATATCTTTACTAATAAGGCCAGGATTGCAATTATTTTATTGTACGGACAACAGCACGTCGACCTACCACAAAATGTCAAATTTTCTCATTTGAAAATGAACTCTATATCTTAGGCTTAAAGTTGAAAATCTATTGGAGAATTTTTGACTTTTGGGGTAGGTCGACGTGCTGTTGACTGTACGTGTACACAAAATAAAAAAAACAATCGTTTGTCAATAATCTGTTACTTTATTAATTCAACATAATTTGTATTTCAGGAGCTTACACATTGACTCTTAATACTGCTTATCTATGTAATATGCTTTTATATACTTTAGAGTTGGGTAGGTCCCATTACACATGTTAGGCTTTGTACTAGTTCATATAATTTTAAAAGGTTCATTATCGTCATCACCAGCCTATATCGGTCCACTGCTGGAGACAGGCCTCTCCAAAAGGAGGATTTTGCCATAATCGCCACGCTTGGCAGGCGGGTTGGCGATCGCAGTTTGGCCAATGGTGGAGAGGAGACGCTGCTGCCCGTCTTCTTGTGGCGGTGCTCCCTATAGTCGCCTCTTACGACACCCATAGAAAGAGAAGGGGTGGTGCAATTCTTTTAACGTGCCGGCACCACACGGCACTTTTGAAAGGTTAGTTACTACCAAATAGTAACAGCTGATCAATCGTGTCAATTAAAAGTGTTTGATGTTAATCTTGTTAAAAAGTTTTTGTAATTAAACAGTTGAATCATCTGTTAAGACGTTTTACGTTAGTACAAATACACTTAGTTTAGAAAACAGTCATCAGTTAATTAATAACAAATAGTCATATCACTATGGCCATTATTATGACGTTTATTAATGTAAATAAATATTTGGTCATTCATTTCCTCTTTTTAAATAGCAGATTTATTTTTTAATTACGAATATTCTTTCTCAAAAACAATTTATAGACTTTTTAAAATAATGCAGACGTAAAATATCATAGATACTGATCTGATATTTATTTACAAAAAGATTTAAGTTGGTTTGTTAATTTACACGGTTCGTCTTATAACTTATTTTTTTGAAGATTGTACCGAAATAAAATTAATAGCTTACAAATTTTACGAAAAATAAGCAATACTTAATAAACTCGATGCAGGCCGCTTTCAACCGGCCGATCTGGAAGTCACTGGGGGAGGCCTATGTTCAGCAGTGGACGTCCTGTGGCTGAAATGATGATGATGTTGAAGCGTTACTTTGAGTTTCTTTTGTATTTTTGCTAAGAGTTTGAAACATCATTGCTTTTACTTGAGTGATTCTTAATTTTCTTACCTTTCCTTATTGCGATAATAATGTGCTAGTAACATTTTTTTTTAACTTTTATAATTCCTCTTTTTACTAACTACGAGCTCGGTATATAATAGTCATTTTAAACATAAATAAATAAACATGCCCCGGTACACACACAAATTGTCTTGGCTTGGCAGTAAGGAATTAACATCTTGTTTTAGAATTGAATACATTATAATAGAAGATAAATAATAAATAAAATCATTTATTATTTCCAATGGTTTACAATAATTAACAAAATAGACATACTTATTTTAAGCAGTCAATGGGAGTAGGTTCAGCTGATGCTACCACGAGCTTAGGTCACGGGGCTTTTTTAGGGTTCCGTACCCAAAGGATAAAACGGGACCCTATTACTAAGGCTCCACTGTCTGTCTGTCTGTCTGTCTATCCGTCTGTTACCAGGCTGCATCTCATGAACCGTGATAGTTAGACAGCTGAAATTTTCACAGATGTTGTATTTCTGTTGCCGCTATAACAACAATCTAAAAACCAGAATAAAATAAATATTTAGGGGGGCTCCCATACAATAAACGTTGCTCGTTTTTATAGATAATAGTACGGAACCCTTCGTGCGCGAGTCCGATTCGCATTTCGCCGGTTTTTATGAAGTTGTGTTGTAACTCCAAAAACAATTTTACTATATGAAATAGGCGTATTTCCATGTTATACTCTGAACAATAATTTGCATAAACATCGGAGATGGCTTTATGTAACGGCCAATTTATCTTGCTTGATATGAGATAGTTAAAACATTAGATCTTAATTATTAAGTTACGAAATAAACGGACAGTAAATTTCTTTAATTAATTTTCTCGTGGGTTATACGTAGCTACGTTTCCACATTTCTTAAATGCTTGTATGTTAATAACGTAAATCATTTTTGATTAACCATAGTCTGGTCTTATGGATGTGCAATAAGACATAATCTTAATATATAAGGTCCGATTTTATTAGTGTTCATCCTGTTAACCTGTGACTATATAGGTGAAAAGCAATCGTAAAAACCAACTTTCAAATGTCTATCATAAAAACTAAAAAAGTTAAAAATAAATTAAAAAATAACAACATCGACTTCATATTGCATCAAAACTACCTATCTTCAACTCTTTCTCGTTCTGTACAAGGGGAAGGGGAAAGATGGTTAAACGTAGCAAAGATAGGACGAGCTTATGCAATATGAAGTCAATCTTGTTGATTTTTAACTTTTTTAGTTTTTATGGTACACATTTGAAAATTGGTTTTTACGATTGCTTTTCACCTATATAGTCACAGGTTAACAGGATGAACACTAATAAAATCGGACATTATATAAAACAAAGTCGGGTTTGTTACAACACTTATAACTCGAGATTAGCTGGACCGATTTTCATGGTTTATAATTTGTTAGATTTTTCGCCGACCTGAATAGCAGAATAAATAATAAAAACATTAGAAAAGCTGACAAAAAAACCTGTTAAATAGACGGTACGAAGTTCGTCAGGTCAGCTAGTAAATAAATAAATAATGGACAACATCACATACAAATGCTCTGATCCTCAGGTATGTAGCTAATGCACTTGTGTTATATAAACAGAAACAACGACGGTACCAAAACACCCCGACCCGAGACAACATAGAAAAGTTCGTTTTCTACGTTGACCCGACCGGGAATCGAACCCGGAACCTCAGAGATGGCGACGCCGTATAAATTTAAATGGCAAAATCACATAGAGACACATTTAAATGGCAGTTATTTTAAGAAGGGTATAATACCCCTACATGGGAGTCTTTTGTCGATAAAATTTATTGAATAAGGCCCTTAAATTATCGCTGGTCGAAATCCAGGCACACTGTATATGAATGGAGCAGCCAAAAAAATGTTCCTGATTTTTTAACTTCGATGTTGACTTGATACTAAAAATTAGTTTACCTTGATTAACACATTCACCTCCTTAAAGGCATCTGATTAAAACCACATCAATCATCATCATCACATAATGTATAAATTTTTTACACTAAAATTAGATTCACAACACTTATATGTTACACCCTTAATCCTGAAGTATGACTTAAACTGGATGTTTCTCATTACTCCGGAATGGAGTGGTTGATTTCCAAGTGATTTAGGTTACATTGCAGCAAGCAAAGAGTACACACAAACAAAAACTCTACTCTCCATTAAGTATCATAACTTATAACATTTTTTGACAATTATTTCTAAAAGCCGTATATTTCCGAAACGATTAGAGAACATTTCGGTTTAAGGCTGTATTTACGAGATAATAGTATGTGATAAGATATGTCCGAGGTGTAATGCATCCAGATGAACCGTCTACGCGGAGTTGAACGCACGTGCGCCGGCAGATGAACGCACGCGCATCGGATTTTCACTTTTTTAGAGATCCACTTCTTGGTGAAAAATTACTGAAAAGACTCGGCTGACTGATGAAGGAAATTTAAGTTATTTCCCGGAGCTCCCTTTTATTTTAGACCGTTAATTAATAGACTCAGTGGTGATGAAGGAAATTGAAGTTATTCCCTAAAGCTCTTTTTTATTTTAGACCGTTAATTAATCACTATGGCTAGCAGATACGTTGGTTCTATTAGGAAAGTTTAAAGAAAGCATCAATCTGGAAGTCAATGGGGGAGGCTTTGTTTAGCACAGGATGGACAATGGCTGAAATGATCCATAATGGTAATGATAAGCTTAAGAATAGGAATTCATTCATTTACTAGCTTCAGCCCGCGTGTATATTCTTCAAATTTAAATTGTTTTTATTAAAAACTTGACTTTTTAATGTAGTCTGACTGACAGATAACGCACAGCTTAAGCTGGAACATAAAAATTGGACAACGTACCTCCTGAAATCAAATTGTCTAAAAATCTACGTTACAAGTTAACTGCGATATGTGATATTTATAGACATACAGGGTTACATTGCAAAGGGGTGCCAAATTTTAAAAACAAGATCTAGAGGTGCACTGCTTATGGTTTTTGTTGTCAATTTGAACCTATAGTATAGCTCCTGCTTTTAGAAATGTACCTTACATCCAAAAGGCTAAGGTTTGTTTTCGCACGCCATTGTGACTATTTTTGCATTGAACTTTGCAGTTCTAGGTTGCACAGAGATAGTGCGTGCGTATTTTATATGAATGAGACAAGATTATCCACGCGTACCATCTTTGAACAGCGGATAGTAATAAAAAAAAATTAAAAAATAAGTGTGTTTTTTTATCGTTTATATCGTTGATCGATTTAGTTACTGATTCTGAGTGGTCACTGAAAATTTGGCACCCCTTTGCAATGTAACCCTGTATAAATATTTTAGTGATTCCTTAGTTTTATCTACTCTCTGCTTGTCTTAATGGCAATTCTATGACAGAGTCTGTCCGACTTTGTCGTAGTCTTTATAGTGAGCAATGGAAGCCTGTCTTTATGGTCAGGCATTGCTCACTGGAACACAAATTCAGTTTTCATAGTCACTTGATGTTTTAACTTGATGTATATATATGGTAAGAACATTTTGACACGCTTGGTTTTTAGACAGTTTGAAACAGTTGCTATAATTTGTGGAAATTACTGCCAAAAAACAAAATATACGGGACCCCTAATTAAATAGTGCAACCAATTTTTCTCACAACAACTGAGACGGTTGCATGCGTGCAGAGTAACAACCCGCGACGAGTGCAATGCATTATTTATATGTTTGTCTGTGCGTTGAGCCGATCTCACTCGGCTTAGCCAGATTACGCAATTCAAATCAATACAGAAACAATTGGCAGCCCAAAAATGACTATGAAAAGATAACACTATTAATTTTATTTATTATTTTTTATTTATTTCCTGCCTTATTAGCGAAACATGATTGGTACCGATAGTTTCGTTCTAATTAATAGGTAAATAACTACCTTACGTAGATTAACTACATAATGAGAATTAGGGTTTTTTTCAAACTTTTGTGTAAATATTTTTTCCAGAAACGAGAATGCAGTCTTTAGGATTTACAAAGCTTTTTCAAAATATGTATATTTTTTCGTGAAATAATAACAACTTTATTGTTTTCGGACTCTTTCCTTTATTTGTGCCTTAAGACATTGTCTCTTGCCAAATTTCATGTGTTAAGGTCAAAGAAAGTACCCTAAAGATTTTAATTCCCTTGTGAGTATCAAAAGTGTGATATGAACAGCAGCAGATTGATTTAGTTGACTGATTTTTTTCCACAGCTTCAAGAGATTGAAGACCTGAGTATTTACCATTAATTTGTATTTAAAACACAATTATTTAACTTTTTTTAAATATATTTTAATCTATCAAATTATCAAACTTTATTTGTATCAAATGGCTTTTCTTTATTCTTAAGCAAAACAAAATTCCATGACTTAACTTTGTCAACAAACCTCAGTCATGCGCTCTAGCGTAGAAATTTAAAAATACTTTTCCTTCAACAGCATTCTAAAAAGTAAAACCTGATTAGTGATAAAACTGTGAACCTACCTAACCTACTTTCCTGTATGTTATAAAAGCATTTAAGGTGCTGCCATCTGTCAAGTCTAGTAGCAAATAAGTATTAGCTACTTATGTTGGAGCGTCGTCATTGATTTACTTTCATTTACTTCCAACATTAAATATAGACGCTTATAGCTAGATGGCGGTACGGTCGCAAAGTTGTATTACAAGTTCTTGTCTAACCGCTTTATATAAAGCCGTTTTGAAGGGCGACAGCGATTTATTCTCATAAATCATTAACAAATCTTTATTTGGAGTACCCTACCCTAACTCGTTAGTTCAGCAATTAAAAAATACCCTTTTCAATTAGAGTAGCGTTTACCTTTTACTTTTTTATTATAAGTGTTGTACCAATTAAGATTTTTTGAATTGTTTAACATTTTCTTTCAAGAAAATTTCCAGATCTAATAACATTTTAAAATATTAAATTTTTTAAGGGTTCGTTTTATATTAAACGACTAAAATATTGTTTTATTAATTACTATTAAAAATTATTTGTTTACACTCTTACTAAGGTTATCATAATAAAGAAATATGTGTTAAGTTTATAATGGTTCTTTCTTGTGATACTCTTTAGGTAGAGTAGAGTGGTAGGGCACAGGCTTATGAGTTTGTCATTGACCCTTTAAAGGAAAAGAAAAGATTGGCCCTCTACCAAAGGCAGTGTAACGCAATGTGCGTAAAAAAATTCAATGCTATTCCTGCCGAAATAAAAGAATTCCCTTTAGATATTTTTAAACGGAAACTGACCTTTTGGCTCCACGACAGAATGTTTTATAGAATAAATGAAATCTTTACTCGACATAAATTTTATCATTTAAATGACTTAATTATATTGACATATCTAATAACATGAAATTATATAATATATATAATTATATAATAATGCCATAAATAATAATAGTGTGATTAAATTTCAATTTTGACATTGTTGTATTAGGGAATAAGTAATTATTAAATTGTAATATGTAATAAAATGTACCTAATTAATTATTGTAATTCTCACGATTTCCAATATAATACAATTTGCATGCCACCACGTCATAGTAAAATATGAGGGAATTTAAAATGTATCATTTAACCTCTTGTAAACCATATTTTAAGCAAATAAATATCTTTATCTTTAAAAAACAATCATTGGCAAGGTGCACAAAATTATAAACAATGATACTTTGCTAAGATATCAGCCGTATAGCAGGTGAAGTTCAAAACGAAATCATTAATTATAACATTATTTACAGTCGGACTATGTCTGTGCCTTGTTCACTTATGTAAGGTAACAAAAACTTAATTTTAATCGACACTGATTTATAACTTCAATAGAATAGAAATGCTTATTAAACTAGAATACCTATTCATAAATCACTTGTGTTTAAGCATGTTATTGATACAAAGATACTTTACATTGAGACAATTAATTATAATTGCCATATTCAAATAGCATGGTAGACAAGTTTGTGTAGGGAATTTCTTCGTTTATTTTTTAAACATTTATTTTTACATATTAATTTATTTATGAGCCCAGTTAAGTAAGCCTATGAATGTCCCACTGCAGCAAGCAAGCGGTAAATGCAGCGTGGACGTATGCAAGTTGGACAGACGACCTGGTACAGGTTGCAGGAAGCCGCTGGTTGAAGGCGACGCGCAATCTGAGACAAGAAGACAGACAGAAGACAGGTGAGGACAATCTGAGAGACACTGGGGGGTCCATGTTCAGCTGTAGACGTCCTATGACTGAAATGAAGATGCAGGGAAAAAGTTTCATTATGAGGTGGGTTTGGGCTACTCTACACTATGCGAACCTAGTGTGGATTGATGGTGAGGTGTTGTGAGGCCAGTTACTAAGTAATCTTACTGTCAGATGTAATCAAGGCGAATAAAGGCCTCTAAATAGGCTTCACAACTGGAATTATACCAATTAATGAATGTAATATTGTATGAATGTAAAATAATGATCACATGTAAATCTAATTATAATTTTAATTTGTTTCAATAATTTCATTTTACAAATGCCTTATGAAGGTTGTAATGTTACTATTGACCATCTAATATATGTACATTAAGAAGTGATTAAATTAAAAATTAAAAAATTAAAGCTATGTTATCGTATCGTATCGTATATGATTTTGATTCCATATATCTGGTGGTTGCGGGTTCGAATTGACGACCGTCTGGCGTAGTGGTTCGCGCTTTGGACTACAATGCCTGGTGGTTGCGGGTTCGAATCCCGCAAGGGGCAAATGTTAGTGTGATAAACACGAGCATTTGTACCTAAGTCATGGATGTTTATAAACGTATTAAAGTATGTTTATCTGTTATCTAGCCGCCATAGTACAAGCTTTGCTTAGTTTGAGGCTAGCTTATTGGTGTGATTGTGGAAACAATTGATTTATATTTATATCCGGATATTTTGCGTGCCTTTAGAAGCACAGGGCCATAACCATGAACTCTTAAAACAATCTCAAAGTTGTCAAATCTGTCAATTTTGGTACGTCATTTCATACAAAATTTGACAGAAATGATAATGTTTGACAGATTTGTGATTGTTTTAACAGTTCATGGTTAGGGCCCTGATATGCTTGTGATCTTGTGAAGCGTTAAGTGTAAACTATTAAAAAATCTTTGATAAATTCATGTTTATTACACTGAAGCTGTTATAAGGGTCAATCAGTCGATAAAATTTAAACACCTAACTGTTATATCATATCATAAATTTTTAGTATCGATTAATATCATTATTCAAAATGAAGACCAAATTGATACTCAGATGTAATCAGACGAATGTCACTTACTGAATGATGCGCCATTTCCTTACATAAGTTGTAGAGCAGTTGTAAAACATTTTGAAATTACAGTCTCCGTAAGTGTCTGTCGGTGGAACTCGTGACCGGCTCGACGGAACCCAATTAGTTGAAGTGAAGTGAAGTTGAAGCAGCCCTTGTGTCTTTCACCTGGCAGATATAGGGCTGGTACTGTTAGGTATTAAATGGAAAAGTTTATTTTACGCATCTTTTCGTTTAAGGTTTTGATTCTGGTGCTCAAATGCTTATAACAATGTTTAGCATATAGGACAAACGTCCAAACATAACAAATATTCAAACATTTACAGTTTTAACAGTTGTAAGTAGAGTAGATTGAATTCAAATGTATATTTCTTAATAGGTACCTAGTGAGTTTTTTCTCACTAAGATGAAAAACTATATTAGATTTAACGCCATCTAGCGAACGCGGTTAAAAAGTATGGTTCTTCATACATTAGACTTCAACGCGTTAGGCGATCATTCATTATCCTCAGATCATAATTTCTATTACATTTAATTTGTCTGTCTTTATGAAAATTATTAGTTCGCACCAGCTTTATAAACTGCCTAGTTAACTCTTGCTTAATTTATCATAAATTTTGTTACTTATAAATATACGCCATATGAGGATCATGGTCTCGAAGTAACAAATCATCATTTTAGTATTTACGAGATACCAAGTAATAAAAATATTACGGGGTCTTTCTATTACACCCAGACTCGAACCAATTTAGCAAAAGATCGCTGACTCGTACCAAGAATCGAAATCTAGACCCTTTCAAGCAAATTACTGCGTCACTTCACCAATAGGATCGCCAAATAAACAAATGAAAGTATCAAAGACACAGGCAGCCCTGTAGGGCGTCCATTCATTATGTAATTAGGTAGTTCAGCTTCCCTGCTATTAGCTTGCGAGCGCCGACCGCCTGCATATCGCTCGTAAGCTTTCATCTTAGTTAATAGCTAGGGATTATTGCACTGCCTGCCCTACTGATAGACTTTGCGGAAGCTTGTACTGTTAAACTACGTGGAATCTACGGGAATATTTCATGTTCTGTGCGTGCATTTGTAATAAAAGGGATGACCGAATATTTGATGTCTTTATAATATCGAAATAAAAATAATATTAATGTGTAAAACACTACATAAAATCCAGTGGTCATTGGTTTTTCTCATTTTTACACTCTATAATATAACACTCAGTTTTTAGCAGGAGTCCCTAACCTTAATAAAAGGATTTATAATAAGCTAAGCAAAGCTGTAATAATACATAATCTGTAAGTCTGACTGACATCAAATCTAACGCGAGCAAAGCGAATTGTTTTATTTTCTATTTTTCGTTTACTTCTACAATTGTACATATAGAATACATAAATGTAGAAATTCAACAACATTTCATAGCTACACCACAAATTACGTACAGCGGCGGTATTTTTTCTATTTTGTGGCTACATCATCTTTAACTTGTTTACTATCAATTACATATTTTAAGAGACATGTGAAAGGAAGATCATTCCAACACAAGGCCATTTAGGTATAAAGAGTTTATATCAAAGATGTTTTGAATGGAAACCATTTTGTTGGACCATTCATAGACAAATTTAATTTAATAGATGCCGCACTAGACGAATTTACTAATGTTTTTTTATACACCGTAGCTCGCCGTAATTTTTAATACACCCTTATTAGCTTCACTTGTAACTTACTAACACCTAACTGTGTGATCCAATTTTAAATGTAATTTTTAACTTACTTTTTATTTTTATTTCATATTTTTATTTCACTCAGAGGTTAATTGAAGGCCTATGAAGAAAATTTCAATACAGTATAACCGAATTGAATCTTATTTAATTTACTTATTTTATGACAATATAGGACAAATTACTTACGACCTTAAGTAGGAGTATCTAATTCCACAAACTTACCTTAAGCGAATTTTGAAGTCCAACATAACTTTGGACATCAAAATTCGCACGTACCTTAGTACTACATCTTCACCCTCAAGCTGAATCTGCCAATAGTCCAGACATGCACAACGATGATAATCAGGGTTTTAGTATAAATAAATTTATAAATAAATATACATTTATAAATTTATTATGCAATTACATTTACTGAGCATTGGCTCAGTCTTGATCTGTCAGTTAGTGTAAGCGGACCTTGCCTTTGAGATGTGTTCTACTTACCGATAATGTGTATGTTTTGATATCACCCCTAGACTTAGATGTCACGTTAGCATTATTTGTACTACACAAAATGCAGCCGACTTTGAGAAGCGTCTACGGTTTTTAGGTGTCTGTGAACTCGCAACAACATGTCAGGCCGACAAGCCTCGCATTTAATGATATTAATTGAAAGTGGCGATCAAACGCGGTGAGAAATGTAATTTATTAACTGAAGATGTGCTGACATAACTGTCGGCTGAGTGTCAGTCAAAATATTTTTTTGTATCCGCATCTTGTGGACTAATAAAATGTGCTATTACTCATACATACAAGTGATTATGTTTAACAAGATATTACGCAATAATTAAAGGCAGTAAAAGTAGGCGGTTTAAAATAGGTCTTGCACCATCCGGGAATCGAACCCGGGTTAATGCTCTAGGCAAATCACAGCAAATCTGAGCTTATCAGATCATAGCAAACGTTCATCATCATCATCATCATCTCAGCCTATTACAGTCCACTGCTGGACGTAGGCCTCCCCCAAAGAGCGCCAAAGAGCACGATCTCCCGCTTTTTTCATCCATCCACTGCCAGCCATCTTCCTAAGGTCATCGGTCCATCGAGCTGGGGGTCGTCCTACACTACGTTTGCCTAGGCGTGGTCTTCACTCGAGAACCCGTTTACTCCACCTTTCATCGGTTCTGCGACAGATGTGGCCAGCCCACTGCCACTTAAGCTTGCTACATTTTTGGACTATGTCCGTTACTTTAGTCCTCTGCCTGATAATCTCATTTCGGATTTTGTCCTTTAACGAAATCCCAAGCATCGACCTTTCCATAGCTCGCTGAGTGACATGTAGTCGGTGGGCCAGCTTTACTGTCATATTCCACGTTTCGGCTCCGTAGGTCATCACCGGTAGGACGCACTGATCGAATACCTTGCTCTTCAGGCATTGTGGCAGTGGCGACGAGAAGATATGATAGCAAACGTTATGGCAGATTAACTTACAAGGCGTCACGACATGTATACCTTTATTATGTTGTACCAACTAAAAATTTATAATAAGACAATATGCAATTAATTACTTGAATTTGAATTAAAAATAAACACCTAGAAAAGATGTTTGGCATTTTGATGCTTTTTCGTTTTGCAGGATACCTGCCATCTTTTGACGTTAACCTTGCACAATGACTGGTAACAATCTATGATGCCTTATAGACTTGCAAAAAGGATGAAAAATTCCTCCCTGTCGGCCTACGATTTTGCTCCTCTACCTACCTACCTACTACCTATGCAGTTATGCACGCCAATGAGAAGTAGTTGTAAACGAACTTGAACTGCGACCTGCGGACGACTCAGTGGATTGTCGACCCGATGACCGTAATAGTAACTGGATTTGCAGGAAAGAAAACTTATTAGTAGTAGTAATCGATTGTGATATCTCGAAGTAAGTGATGAGCTGATTTCATTACGCCCGTCCTTTTCTGTGTCTTGTCCTCTTCTTTTATTTTTGTAAATATTCTAAAAACCAAATCAATTTCCTAGCCGCAAACTGTGGCTTTGCCATTGAACTAACATTTTTAAGAACGCTTGAGTTGATGTGATAAACATTTTCATCTTACGACTTTCTTTATAGTTTTATTCATGGATGCAAAGTAACTTGCAGATTGCGTGTATACAAAATGGAACCATAAAATGCATAGACCAATCTAGATTTTAATCTAGCCTAGACTTGATGTGTCTATTCTGTGCGTCGATCGCTTCGGCCGCACTTTCTCTGTTCAGTACAATCTCTGCAGGCCCTTCCTTAGGCCATGCTAATGAAACATAAACTAATCTCAATATTCATACCATTTTAGAAATGGTTTAGTCACGTATCTTTGATCCATCTGTATACTATCTGTAGGAAGTAGGCTACTACTTTACAGGATAATTGCAGAGATGTCATGTTTATAGGTCTAAATGAACGAAGGAATATTAATTTTATTTTCATTGAAGAATTTTGCAATAAGTCCTAATTATTATTTGAAATTATTGTATGAGTATTGATTGAATAATTTATTGCTTCCTTAGCTTGCTTGTTTAGATTCTTACTACAAAAACCTGTGAAAATATAGAAGCGGCTCCATTAAATGATTCATCTGAGCACAAAACTTTAGGTTCGGGGTTAGATTCTGTAGTCAGAACTCCAAAGTTATTTTTGTAATCGAAGGATTTAAATATAAGCTAACATCACGTTGAAGTTTAATAGTTTGTTTGCTAAATAAACATCTGAAAATTATTATTAATTTTTCGTTATTAAATGAGCACTAATCTCTACTGGTGAGTCCATAAATAAATAATAAACATTATTATAATAGGTCCTCTTCCAAGCACCTATACAATAGGTATACATGTCCCAAAAACAGCTTTACCCAACCATCTCTGCATTTACTTGGCTGATAAGAATAAACGGCACAAGAATTGTCACCTTTTTCAGTCTGCTTCGAATTCACATTGCTAGATATATTTGTTTTGTCCCAAACAGACGTTAAATACTTTTTAGGAGTAACAAATAACAAAGGGTGAAATAGAAGCAAATTAATGTTAATCATAAAAACAACATCTTTATCTTTATTATTATGACATAAATAACAACTAATTCTATTTGCATTAACAATACTGACCATACAGATTAATGTTTACAACTACAATTTATAGTGAGACTTTGTACTACAATGATGTCAAAGATATAGTCAAAAATAGCCTCCTAAATCGTTTTGGTTCCATTCATTTTTCAATTGCTTTTATCTACTTTCGGCGCTCTCTTATAATGACCATAAGTGATTCCACCGCCAGCTGTATGATACATTTGATTGGGAAGAAATCCCCTCTCGTAATGCCTTGGGGTCACTGGAGCGTGGTTAAAATGACGGCCAGTCGCTAACGCTTCATAAACAGTCAATGGATCTTTAGTGAAACCTCTTTTCAAATATTCAATCTGAAGACTGGAAGGAATGTAGGAATCGAGCAAAGAGGTCGGGCGACGTTTAAAAGGCAAGTTGTAAGCTTCTGTAGGCCTCGCGTTGTAACCGTTTGGGATAAAACCACCCCCACTGTAAACTGGTTTGTTCAGCGGCCGATACATGGGTAAAGCTTTAGGGATATGAGATAAGTGTGGTGGGGGACCCTTGAGTAGCAAAGGATTAGGTGGGGGTAACTCAGACACTGAACTGTGCCTGTAGTCTTCTCTAAGAGGCTGGCGAGACGAGTAGTATCGAGGGTAGTCATGAGCCTTCGTGTGCGGAATCTCGGTTTGAGAGTACTGCTTCTGGGGCTCTTCTTCGTTGTCCTGCTCGTCATCAACGGCATTTGTTTCATATTGCACATTTTGGTAGTAGCCCTTAGAAACCGGCGGCGCCACGATTGCAGTTGGGTACTGAACCACCGGCATCTGATATGTAACGGTAGCTTGAGCAGGTGCAACGGTTGGCTGCGGAGAGTAACTAACGTATGCAACCGGTGACGAGTATTGCGGAAGATAGGTCTTTGCCGTCGGAGCTATGTATGCTGGGACTTCTATATAATTGGTTTGTGTTTGTACTGCTTCAGGTGCTGTCGGATACGCAACCCGAGGTATGCCAGGGGTGGAGTACTGCACACCGGTCTGTGCCTGCTCGGGTTGTTCGTTGTAATACTGTGGGACTAGATATATCTGCATAGGCACGTTGGATAAGTACCCAACCATTGCTTGCTGGGCGGTGGGGGGTCCATACTGTGCTTTGGGTTGCGCTGTCGGCGATCGCTCCGGAGCCTCCGTCACGGCATACTGCTGAATGTACCGCGGCTGTTGAGGTTGCTGCTGGTGAGTTGGAGCTTCGAAATACCGTAGAAGTCCGTTCTTCAAGAATTCCAAAGGCAAGAGCCCCGGCTGAGCTGTTTCTGAACGCGGTTCTGAGTTCTCAATATCCTTTTCCTTTTCGCTTTTAAGGTTGTCCTCCTCGATGTCTTGCAGTTCAATCTTCTTCTCGGCTCCCACGGTGAGGACCAGAAGGAAAACTGGAGCTATCTGAAAGTAAAAGTGGACGAGTCAGTTTTATCGGGGTGGATGTCCGAGGCGCGTGCCCGAGATGCCTTATACGGCGTTGAGGCAGTGCCTGCAACAGGTGAGCGGCAAAAAATAGACTCGCACCTATTATGAAACCGGTCGCAGTTTGAAACGGGAGTGCTAGCTTTTACTCGTTATTCATGTGGTTAACAGATTCCGACACTTTCATGGCGTATTACGCGCGGTTGCATCGGCGTATTACTGTATCATCATCGTTATTACGAAATGTGAACGATTTATTAAGTTATTATAAAGTGGCAAGACTTTCTAAACAAAAAATCTGTTGCTGTGCCTTACGAAATGCGTCTAACTCAATCGCGTCTGCAACATTATAAGAAATGCAAAGTGTCATAAAGTAGATTGATGTGTGAAGTACATTCAAGTCCGGAGAAAAATAACGAGCTTGCGAAACGGAATCACCTTTTGTTTTTGGATTTCTCATGCGTGCGGTCGACACGACTTGATGAGTGGCGAGTGCACTTGCACCTTATTTTTATTCAAAAAATCCTAGCCTATTTAATTTCGAATACTTTTAGCGCTCCAAAAATATTAAAGTGATCAGTAAAATAAAATTTACCCTGAGGTTACATTAACCTACAATTATTGGTTGGTAAAAGTATCTTAACTTTTATAAGAGTGAGAAAACCGTCCTATCAAAACAAAAACTTTAGACCATTACCCCGTTACAATACATCAGCATATAAAAGTTGGAAAGAAAGTAAATAATAATTTAATTTATGTCTGATCATAAATAAACAGGTATGTGTATAAATACGAGTATTAACTTCATTCTTCTTTTGTTTATTTTAACCTAGTATAAGTAAAAATATAAACAGGGTGTTATTAAATATGAGCCAAATTGAGGGTACTGATTCCCTTAACATTTATTTTTTAGTACAGTACCTATACATGATACAAAAATAATAAATACAAAAGTGATAAAACCGCCAAAATTTATTTATTATTGTTTTCCACAATCACACCAATTATCTAGGCTCAAACTAAGCAAAACTTGTGCTATGGCGACTAGATAACAGATAAACATATATAAATACGTTAATAAACATCCATTACTTAGGTGCAAATGCTATTGCTCATCACACTAACATTTGCTCCTCGCGGGATTCGAACCCGCAATTATTTTATTGCACCAATAAAAAATATTTTTTCTTTATACTGATTGTTTTGTGTGGTGTGCAAAAAAGAGTATCAGAATCTATCTATCTAATAAAATGTTTTAATATAAAACGGTTGTTCTGAATATGCGACCTTGTTTTATAATATTAACTCTAGTCGAAAGGACGTTCTATATACGTATTACACGACCAGATGCGGCGATATAATAAATGTGTGTCTAGTTTAAATATCATCGCTGATTACATGCTCTTCTTTAAAGCTATTAAATAACCACTTTATACCTACCAAAAGATGGTTTTATTCGTTTTTTGGTTATTAAACTACAGACCCAATTATTATGTATTACACAAGTTTCTATCGCTTATTATGTAACATGTATGTCATATTTTTATTAAGAAGACAGTGAAGATGAGCACTTATTTAAAAACCTATAATGAAAACCAGTCTACTATTAATTGAGCTATAAAAAAGTTACACATTCTACAACCACATTTTACTATTGTTACATAAGTGTATACTTTATAATCATACGTAGAAATCCAACCTATATACACCCATAAAAATCCGTCTTCGCTACTATTATTGTCAATATTTTCTTAGAGTGGCAAATGATATTATCAAAACTTTGTCGTAAAGTTGACCAGTATAAATTTCTATATGGTATTAAATAGCCAGTTGAACTTTATCGGTCTTATAGAGATTAAGTAAAATACAGATAAGATTATATAATTAATAATATGTTTACATAAAATACATTTATTTTCTATACATAATTTATATATTATGGTGTAGCAGTGCGCTCTTTTTTGTATCCTGGGCATCTACGGAAGACCAGCGTCGTAGCATTTGTAATATGCTCCGACATATGCTGAGTAGATACCTTATCAATATCATTTACCGTTGTATACATATAAGTAAATGACACTGTTATCATTTTTTTTAATTTCTTGTAACAATATTGTATGCTGTGCATGATTCTGAATAAACGATCTTCTATTCTAATCTAGATTAAATAAATATATATTCGTAACGTAGTCCAAATCCTTTTGTAAATATAAGTATTTAAATGGTATCATAGCATAACAAAATATCATGATGATTAAACTTGCTAATAAAAATCGTGAAACACAAAATGTTCTTTACCGCTTTACAAGTTTTTAAGCGCTTACATTTATTCGCGTTTTACAATAGCTTCTTAGCGCATAGTTTGGGCGTTAATACTAGGCTATTTAAACGATGATATAGAATGAATAAATTTGTCATGCTTTTGACTCTAAACGTGTTTATATGCCGTAGGGTTGCCACTTAACAAAAGAGCTATAAATTAGAAATATGTATGTATTCTGGAGGAGTTCTAAGATTATAGTAATTATTGAAGTTAGTAATCATTAGGTGGAGTACCTTACATGAAAAAAGTGACAATATGAAAAGCAGATTGTGGGCATTTTCCTTCTAGATGAGCGCGTGATATCACAAGAACGGTGGGAATCGAATAGCATTGTAACATCACAACACAGGACCATAGTGGATGGTGTTCTAGGGAGGCTTATACCATGCAGTGGGATCAATGTATCTAAAATGATAATCATAATGATGGCTCTATAGCATTAAACCCATTAAGATAATTATAATATCGATAAAAAAACACGAATTTGACAGTTCTAAATTAGATTGATTTTATTAAAAAGCAAGATTTTTTTGTGAAAGTTTTAGTTGAGTTAGTTCTGTTAACAGACGCCAATGTGAATAACCTGTAGAAACTCGAGACGTTGACAACCCTAAGCAAGCATAACCAGTCACTTAACGATATCTCTATGATATCTCTTGCAAAGGTGGGACCGTTTATATCAGCTACAGGTACTATCACGCTACCAAGTAGGCATAGGCGTAAAGTGCAAGATTTTATGAGACATTTTTTCTCCAGAAAGATGCGTTACGCAAACTACACCAGCCGCGGGGGCAGTTGGGGGTTATCTGGAACTCAAATGAGTTCTATTTAGCCACTAAAGACCTGACTGTGTCCCTCCGAAGCCATGAGAGTCAGGACTACGGGTTTCGCCGTAGACCTAGAGCTAAAGCCAATGTCTGATATATCCTTTATAAGTGCGCATATTTAAAGAACTCACTTAACTTATTTGTATTCTGAAATTGCATAAAAAAAAGCCAAACTAAAGGTACTAAGTAAAGTTATAAACTTCGAGCACCAAAAATAATTTTACTAATATAAAATAGTATGTGGCACTGGCATCAACTTGCAGCCAGCATTGCCGGTGCTGGGTCGGAGATGTGTCGTGTTTTAATAATTTTAATAATCATTTTTACAATTTCGTTTTATGTCCTATCCCATATCATTCACAAATTGTTGTAATCTGCAGCTATATCTAACTCTTTTTAGCATCCTGTTTAATATTATAGTTATAATAATTTAAATGATCTTTAAAAATTTTATTTCTGACAATATAACGTGGCAACTGTCCAATGTTGATGATGTAATGTCGAATGGTGAATAAATATTTAATCAAAAGATTGACTCATTTATCTTCTAACTGAATCGCTCAGATAGTACGAATTTAAGCGATTCAGACACTGAACTGCCTGGAATTTGAGTGGATAGTTAGCTCGTGCGTAACCCCCCTGTATACCAAGAAGCTGAAACGTTAAAACAACATAGATTTATAAATCTTCGTTATAAAGTGCGAGTTTATCGGACATGTAAAAATAAACAAATCATTGAAAAGTTCACAGTTCATTCGACTATTTGGATTTATATTACCACTTGAACTACCTACGAGATAGAATACATACTTAACTGCTACGCATGACATTTTGTTAGGAATTTGTTTACGAAATAAAACAAACAATGCCCCGTAAGCACATGGTAAAGAGTTAATATAGTAAATAGCCTTATAAATGTCCCAAAAATGGTAAAAGTCACGCAACATAAGAGACCCGATTGGAGTTGTAGTGCGGTAATTCATTTAAAACGGTCCAGAGTTCGATTCGGATAAATTTAAGAAATATTTTTCCTAATATGCTCAGGTTGGGACTAATAAGAGACGCCACTGGTAATAATTACTTTTTGATTCCTCGTTACACAAGGATGTTATTGTCTTTATTCATATTATGCCCTAAAGCTAATTAAGTATCTTTAAGTATCTGACAGTCAGTTTAAATAATTTTAAATATAGAATTCTCTCTTCTATCCTTTATAAATATTCTAAGCCACAAACATTCTACGTGTAAAAAATAATTTAAATGTATACTGGCAATTTCACCATATTTGCCAAATGCAGATTACCTCATACGAGCTTAGTTTGGAAACAATAATACTATTAGAATCTTATATAATGAAATATTTATTTATTGATCCTCGATGTTAATTTCTACCTAATTTATTTACGATCAAAGTTCTCTACTTTATTTTTTGTTTTGTTATTTGTATACCTAAGTGTTTAAATATTGTATGAAACGTAGCGCTATTATTAGTGTATCCATAGTCTATGGTCTACACTTGGATACACTAATAATAGTATACTCTATTTATACTATAAAGAGATACAAATAAGCTATACATCTCTGTCATAAAGTGAATATTCATTACCTACCTAGACAGTCACTTACGAGAATTCAGCTTATATTGGTTGACATAAATTAATTACATAAGTGAACAAATTCATTTATGAATCATAACACAGTAACGACTAAAGCCGTCAAAACGAATGTTTTGAAACTTTAAATTAGAAGACAAAGACAATGACCGAGTGATCTCCTTTGGAAATAATTTGGCTGCACCTCGAAATGTTTACCTCATTCAATTAGGTAAGGAAACAAAATAATGTGAAATGTTATGATATTTTGTTACCTAGTGATTCAAAGTCAAAGTAAAAGTTATTTATTTCTGCAAATTGGTCATCAATGGCCCTTTTACATGTCCCATTTTTTTTTCCTACCACCGCTTCGGGACTACATATCGGCTGGTGATGAGAAGAAGTGTCGCAACAAACTTAGTCACCTTTGTCAGCCTGATTTTATCACAGGAAATGCAATTACAAGATAGTGTAAGTGCGAGCTGGGCAGGTTATTAACTCCATGCACTTTTGTCGTTCAAGTAATCTTCAACTTTGTAATATCCTTTTTCCATAAGGATTTTTAATGTGGTTTTTGAACTCATAAACAGGCAAGTCAACAAGAGTTTTTGGTACTTTATTAAGGATTTCCCCGAAAATGAATTACCTACTTTCTTTAATTTGAAGCTCGGAACGGCAATTGTCATAAGTGGGTCATAAAATGTGTTTAATGAATTCCATTTCCAAACAATCCAACATAAAATTGCAGATGTTACAGTTATCTTTTGAATGAAACATCTCGAATCGTTTCCGTATCATATTGATGAGAGATAATTCCTCATTATCATTTGCGTATTATACATTCAACCACCCTAAAAATTTAGGCAATATACGATACAGATATGTCTAAATTAATACGTTTTTCTATGTCAACCGTATTTGGTGCTAAGGATATGCGGGGGATTGCTGCTGCATTTTTATCACGACCTACATATTAGTGGCTAACAAGTCGAAATCCGATAAACAAAATTCGTAGTTAATTCGTAAAACTCCAAATAGTTTTACAAGGACTTTTGCTATGTGGGGGGATTGATTTAAGTAACATTAAAAACCAACCAACATGGATTTCAGAATACCGTCATGTTAACTTATTGGGACAAAACTTTGGACCCCCAACGTGTATAAGTTGCATTATTAGGATTCCGTTTCTGACAATTATCTCTGGAACCCCTAAAGGTCTTATCCAACTCAATTCAATAAGCAATATTTGCTATGCTATTCTTCTTCTTATAATATTTGCTATTCTTTCTATAGTCAAACTATAATGCGTATTGAGCTGACAGATTTGGCAGGCAATAGGTTGCTTAAATGAATGCTTTCCTCCTTTCCTGACAGATATCCCGTTTCCGATTAAGGTAGGTTCGTCATTAGAGCGACTGACATATTACTCTAAACCATTGAAAAGGCAAACCGAACTAGTGATATGATTTTGTTTAGGAGCATACTGTAGGTAGTAATAAAAATATTTTCTTGACTAAATAAAAAAAACATAAGTTGGAACTTAATGGAACAAGTTTTTAAAAATGAATTGAATAAAATGAGATGTAAAACTAAATTAGAGCAGAATGTGACGAGATTACATACTAGAGTGGCGCCAACTATAATATTAAAGTCAAGTTACGGCTAATTTATTCAATGGCCACTATAAAACTACTCTTAAGGCGATTAGTAATGAGGATTCGTGCGACTTTTGCGTCAGTTATAAAACAAAAACAGCGTATTAATACGCTGTTTTTGTTTTTAATGCATGTGTGTGTATCCATGGTCTAAAACCCATTCCTTTTAAATTGTTAAGCATACTACAATACAACAGTAATAGCAAGAACTTTTTCGTGCTATACTATTTAGATATTAATGATCTATCAGGCCCAGGGGCGTGCGGTGCATATAGGAAATAAGGCAGTGCCTACCTGGTAAATGAAATGAGGTAGGCAGTAGGTACTTACAAATGTGTGTCAATAATGAAAACAACTGATTTTCATCAAAAAACACCTACGTTAGTATCTACTGCCTACCTCGAAATAAAAACAATGCCTGTCACTGATCAGGCCCTGATTCATCAAATTTACTTAAGTGATAGATAGCCATGTCATTTAAGCAAGCAAAATTAATTAACAGTCATTAACAGGTAATAATTATTTTTAGGTTTTACTGACTATGAGTAAAGCTTTGGAAAAATAAATTAGAAAAATCTACTTATTGTTAAATGTATATATTCTTCAATTTATATTAAGTAAACAAAAGCGAGTCAGATGTTGAATGGTTATGAAATACTAAAACAAGTTCACTCACCTTAAACACGAGCATAGTGGCACAAGGAGGTCCAACAAAAAGTCTTATCACACACCATCAACTAGCACTAATTGTCTATGGGCAGTCACTGTACAAAACACTGATCCCCACAAAAGTCATCGCATCTTGGGCTGTATGTCCTCACATCCGGTCTTGCGAACGCCGACTGTCCACACCGACCGAAGGAAATCCTATAATTTCAACAAATCACAGGTTAAAAAGAAAAACTCTTACTTCACCAACGATTACACTAGATAATTGACCGATCGCGACAATGCGTAACTTTTTTCGCGCGGGAAAATTGACATTCGCAAATTGATACGGCACTTTCCAAGTTTTCTTTTTTTACTGTCTTGTTTTATTTGTATGAATAAAATTATTGAATAAGGTATGAAATATTAAAAAAATATATTTATAAATACATTATCACTTTGGTTAATTTGAATATGCATGCATAGAGTATACATTTTATTTTTTGGGTTATGAAAAAATCGCGGGAGAAAATCTGACAAAATGAAAAATGGCGGACGGTTTACTTTTTAAAGAAGATTATCAAAAAAGGTTAAATGCAGATTACGTACTTTTTAAAAAAAGTGATCGTTAAGCGCAAATGCGTTCGGCCGAGTGGCCGGTATGAAAGTGGTCGCGCGTATCAGCTGTTTGTTGTTAAATACCGCACTACTCTACATATTGGCGTTCGGAAAGGTGATAGTGGTATCACTGCTGAACCTTGTTTCACTGCGACTCATCCGATGATTTTGAGGGTATCACGTAAAAAAAGACGTATCTGACGGGCGTAACTCGATTTGTATGATTTGTATTCAACCTGCAATCTTCGCTTCGGACTCGCTGTCATTAAAAATGTATTTACGTATAAATCCAATTTGTGTTTTTATTACAGCGATATGTTATATGTAATCAAGTATTATATGCTCTGCCGTAAATCATCAAGAATGCAGTTTCTGTAAATTGTATAAAAACAGTTTAATGTATTCTACCTATACTCTTTGGGGAAACACAAACACATTGAGGATGTGAAAATTAATGACATAAATTGAATTCGCGTGAAAGGTAAATCGACCATGATATTTTGGAAATAATTTTAGTTGATAACAATTTAAACATTATAATATAATAAACATTATAAAATAAATCTTTTCGACTATGACATAATGTTTTCAGGAGCCCGAAAACAGTGTTACATTTCTTTAAATCGTAAGTACAAAGCCCAACAAAGAATAGAGGTTCAAAATTCAATAACGCCAGGCTCACTTGACCGAAAAACCTACTGTTGGTAATAACAAGAATTAGCACGCATCTCACTATCTCAGAGTATTCCATCGATCGGCGCAGGCGCAAGCAGCGTAAAGCGTCCGCATTTTTGTAACAATAGAATTATGTGTTACGTTGGATAGCGTAAAACATGTTACGGTAACGTGACGTTGCATTTTTGACTGCTCGTGCTATATGGATTTTCTTATTTTTCTTTATTCAAATATTCTGACCACCGTCAGACAGAGGTATTGCTACATGAAGGTTACAACCTTTATATGAACCAGTTAAGTAAGCAAAGAAACAAAATTTATCACAATTTGTATTTACAAATTACATCGTGAGATGTCAAAGTCCTTAGCTGAGTTATCTCATGAGCCGATCTAAGGCTGGCCTATTTGCAAATTCGTACTCTAAAGTTAAAATTATAACCTTTTAAAAACGCATAAAAGTACAATCATCTTTTTCCAAAAGCATGCAATTATATCGGAATACCAGTTATTACCTCGGCCACGATAAGTCACTTGAAATTCATCTGCCATTACGAAATCAAAGCATAAATAGATCGATTCTAGTATAATGACAGGGTTCTTGAGTCAATCTCGGACGATTTTTTTCTCAATAAGCGTGGGTTAGCTAATTTTGAAATATCACCAACATAAAGATCAGATTCTAAAGAAGAAAACAAAATATAAATAATGTATTTTGGTAAGTTGTTTAAGTAATAATGTTAAATGAACTAAAACGGTTTTATGGAATTCAATCATCATAAATCTGCTAGTCGAACATCTTTGCATATGTATCATACTATTTGTTTTAAAATCAGCATGAATTTTATAATTTTTGGCTTTTAAGAGAGATTTATAGTCCATCTATACTTACAAACTTCTAAGTTTCTTTTAAATTTCACAAATCCTAATAAAACCAAGTTGAAAATTATCGCTAAACTTTGGCAAATATCCATCCATATTATTAAAAAAAATAGGTTATTAGTCAGCTTATTGTCTAGACTTTTGAAGACTTGGTTAAGTAGGACAATGTCTTCATTGTAATGTCAAGAATGGTGTGGAAATCAGTTATAGGTAATTTATTCAAATTTGTGTTTTGGCAGAAATATTTACATTATGTGATAAGTGCCTTGAAACAAACTGAAGATTTATGTACATCATTTTTATACAATCAAGGACGAATGTATATTTCTAATATATTTTTAGAAAGGTTAAAAGACTTAGACCACTGAATTTAATTTAATTCCATAGCTCAAAAATTACTTACAGGAAACAATGGGATAGTTTTTAGTTATGCATTTACCAAGAATCGTTTAATCAATAGTTTAGATAGACTCTTTATTGAAACAACACAAAAACAATATGCAAGAACAAAATATACTGCACAATTTAGGCGCTCTTGTCGCTAGGCCGATGGGGCAGAAAGGTTCTGGAATGGAGGCCACGTACCGGCAAGCGCAGCGTGGGACGTCCACCCACAAGGTGGGAAGACGACCTGGTAAAGGTTGCGGGACGACGCTGGATGCAGGTCGCTTCCAACCGGCCGATCTGGAAGTCACTTGGGGGAGGCCTATGTTCAGCAGTGGACGTCCTGTGGCTGATGATGATGATGATGTCGCTAGAAGCAATCTTCCCGACAATCGTCAGGTAAGGGACAGTTGAAATAAAATTAAGAAGGTAGGTATGAGTTCCATTAATATTTAAAGGAAGTAATATAGATTAACAATTTACTTACTTTACATATTCTCGTATTTTGAAATACTAAGCTTCGCAACAACTTTTCAGTTTTAATCTTGACTTTATTATGCAAGGAATAAAAGACATGCCCTCGCGCCTTTTTTCCAAATGGATTTAACACTGATTAATTTATCTTAAAGCTCAATCAGACAGTTGACCGACAACATAACTGAAAGCCTATGCGTATTTTTTTCTATTGTAATATATGTACATCTAGATGTACTATCTACTAGTACCAATATAGCACGCACGCACCACTTAAGATGATGAGTGATGTGTTTAGCTTTGTAATCTGGAATAATAATGTTCAGATATGAAAGATAGTATACTAAGAATTCAAAATTGAGTTATTTCGAACGATACTTTGCCTGCTTTATTCGCCCCATTGCGGGACGGGATAGACGCCCATTTGACGACCTCCGTAGCTGAGAGGCGAGTACGCCGGACTATACATGGCGTCGCCATCTCTGAGGTTCCGGGTTTGATCCCCAGTCGGGTCAATGTAGGAAAATAACTTTTTTATATTGACTCGGGTCGGGGTGTTGTGGTTGTTTCTGATTTCTATAACACAAGTGCTTCCGCTACTTACCATAAGATCAGAACAATGTATGTGATGTTGTCCAATATTTATATATTTGAACAGCTACAGCCTGGTTTCGTAACCCTATTTGCAACCTAAGAGTGGGCAAATAAACTTAATATCAAATCGTTTCCTTAAAAGAAAGAACGTATCATAACCACTTTTACAATGGAAGCAGAATCAAAATCGTGTAATAAAAAGGGTTTTCAGAATATTTTGCAATTCCTTCTACATAACAGAACAGTTAACTATACTAGTTTACCTATATGTAATTTCCTAAATCTCCTAATACACTTTTACAGTATCTTAAAAGCTTACGCAAAAGCAAATGCTGATTATTTTAACACGATTTGCAAAAGTTTATGACGGCTGTTATTGCTTTAAATAGTTCTGATACAGTTAACAAATAAAGCGTAGAAGTGTGAACAATTTTACACGACACAAATTCTTGAAGGCTTTCTCTATTCCTTATTTGCAGTGGAAATGTAGATCTAAAATTTATAAACAATTTTAAATTGAATTATTTAAAATTATTTATGAATTTAGTAATAGTATTTATCTTCAAATAAACCTTGCATGGAATTGCTAAAAACAAAAATTTACAATGTTTAAGCATTTCTGATCTTAACCAATAGTCAAATATTTGTAAAAAATATTTCTATAGGGTGTTGACGGTAGTATACTACTCAGCTATAAATATAGTTACAACATTGATCAGAATACGCTGGCTTTGACAGCGAGAAAAAACATTTGAGGAATTTCATCTTGTCACGTGACGTCCTCGGTAGCTTAGTTGGTAAAGCACTCGCCCGGCTTGCGATGGGACGTGGCTTCGAGTCCCACCTGAGGTCGATGATTTTTTTTTCAAGTGTTATTTATCTTCAAGTATTTAGTAATTTAACATTCGTTCCTTACGGTATTCTAATCCGTAACCAACGGCCGTTGTAGTCCAGAGCGCAAACCACTAGACTAGTCGGCCGTCATTTAAATATTTTTTTGTAAATATATTATCATTTATTAAATAATTCATAAAATAACACATAATTATTCAAAAGTAACTTGAAAAACCGGCCAAGTGCGAGTCGGACTCGCGCACGAAGGGTTCCGTACCATTATTTAAAAAAACGGCAAAAAAATTAAACATGTTTGTTGAATGGAAGCCTCCTTAATTATTTATTTTATTCTGTTTTTTTAGTTATAGCGGCAACAGAAATTTTAACTCTCTTACTATGAAATGAAATGAAATGAAATTCTTTATTCTGTATATAGGCCCTCTTCCGGGCACTTATACACGTCCCAACATATAACTTAGCCCTACCACCGCTTCGGGACAACATATCGGCTGGTGATGAGAAGAAACGGCGCAAGAAACTCAGTCACCTTTGTCAGCCTGATTTTATTACAGGAAATACAATTACAAGATAGTGTAAGTGCGAGCTAGGCAGGCTATTAAGTCCATGCACTCTTGTCGTTCAAGTAATCTTCAACTTTGTAGTATCCTTTTTCCATAAGGATTTTTTTAATGTTGTTTTTGAACTCATAAACAGGCAAGTCAACAAGAGTTTGTGGTACTTTATTGAAGATTTTTATACATTTCCCCAAAAATGAATTACCCACGGCAAGTTTATTTTTATTTCTAGTATTATAATGATGTGAATCACATTTAAGGCTAAATGAACTTAGGTTTTTTCTAACATACATAATATTGTCAAAAATGTATTGTGACGCTACTGTTAATATTTTAATATCTTTAAAGACCTCCCTCAGAGAGTCGCGAGGCCCAAGACAGTATATTGCACGTACAGCTCTTTTCTGCAACACAAAGATTGACTCAATATCAGCAGCTGAGCCCCATAGCAATAGACCATACGACAACAAGCTATGAAAATAACTAAAGTATACAAGTCTTGCCGTTTCGACATCAGTTAAAAGCCTTATTTTCCTCACAGCATAAGCCGCCGAACTGAGCCTTCCTGACAAGGCAATTATATGGGGACCCCATTGCAGTCGGGAGTCTATTGTAATTCCCAAAAAGGTTGTTGAATTGACTGCATCTATATGATCGTCTGACATATTAATATGCGTACTGACCTGCCTCACATTGGGCATAGTAAATTTGATAAGCTTGGTTTTTTTTGCATTAAGTAACAGATTGTTAGCAGTAAACCATCGTACTACTTGAGAGAGAGTATCATTCACATCGTCAAATGTAGCTATACCTCGGTCAGTTTTCAAAATCAATTATGTATCATCTGCAAACAATACTATCTCACAAAGGTCTTTAGTAAAGTAAGGAAGGTCATTTATATATATCAGGAATAATAAAGGTCCCAATATAGAGCCCTGGGGCACACCCATGCGTAATGGGGCCCCGGAAGAGTCAGTTCCATTGACATTAACTGTTTGCGTTCTATCTGTGAGGTATGACTCTAACAATTTTTCTGATTCATTTGAGACACCATAATGCCGTAATTTCATTAATAACGTTTTGTGATCTACACAATCGAAAGCCTTAGACAAATCACAAAAAACCCCTAGAGCATCTTGCTTATTTTCAAACGCATCGAAGATATGCTTAATGAGTGCAACTCCCGCATCAGTTGTGCTTCTACCCTTGGTAAAACCAAACTGATTCTCATGCAATAGTTTGTTCATTCTAAAGTGTGATAAGAGTTGATTAAACACAATTTTTTCAAATATTTTACTAAGAGCTGGTAGTATTGATATCGGTCTATAGTTAGAGGGATCACTTTTATCTCCGGATTTAAATATGGGTATGATTTTGCTGTATTTCATTAAATTAGGAAATGAAACTTCGTCAATACACTGATTAAATATACAAGCAAGATGCGTTGCTATAATATCAATTATATGGTTGATTATATTAATTGAAATGCCCCATAAATCTTCTGTTTTTTCAAATTTAGCTCTCTAAAAGTTTTAACAATAATTTCGGGATTTATATGCCTGAAATTTAGAATAAAACTGCATTCCTCGACGGTTCATGAGATACAGCCTGGTGACAGACGGACAGACAGACAGACGGACAGCAGAGCTTTAGTAATAGGGTCCCGTTTTACCATTTAGGTACGAAACCCTAAAAAAGAAAAATATTTTCAAAATAAAATATAAAAAAAACTAATAAAAACCTAAGCTACTTATTTCAATTTGACTACGTTACTCCGCCATGAAAACGCATCCATCAAACATGTAAGGTGATCTCTAACAAATAACGAACTATTGTATAAAAGACTGCGTTCTGTGCTTTTATCGTTTCATGGTCTTATGATTTCAGTCCTACGCCTTTTAGAGTGGATTTAAAGATTATTTGTCCAAGGAAGTGATGCAACTCACGACTTTATCGAAGGTTTGGGTCCACTTGTCCACGTAGGACGGAGATATTCAGTTTGAAGTTGATCAATGATGTGTTATTTTGCTAAAAGTGCAATGCACGAGTATGACAAGAAACATTTTAAAGTGACGAGATAACATTTCAAATTACTTACGTAAAATTGCTCAGTTTAAAAATCATAAAGATGAACTTAATACGCCATTTCCTAGCACAGTACCTTTTCCTAATAAAAAACGATTAAAATTTGTTCCCGAAAAACCGTAAGTCAATTTCTGACTACTTACAAACTAACCGACACTTGTCGACACATTACGATTTTTATTTAATTATAGATTTAGGCCTAAGAGAATTAAACATGCCTATATTATTTTATTTTGTATTATCCTTTCCGTGACATTGTACGTAGTTTCAAAAAGTATGAAGGTTACGCTTTATACAAACCTTTAGAACTTTCATCAAATTATGAGTTGATTACTATGGATTAATAAAGTTTTTGATTTGACGAATTATATCATTAAAATTATACTAAAGTTAAGGTCAGTAATGTCTTGACTACAATCGTCGAGATCTAAAAGGCACATATTGATACTTGTGAAAATGTATGTATTTTGATTATTTATTTTCGAGACTTTTATGTGTCGAGATTTATGCAATAAAATCTCGACACATAAAAGTGGTTATTACAACTAATTTTTGGACCCCTAAAAAATAGTTTCTTTTTAAATGTTGTTGTTATCATCTTATTTTATATTCTATAGTCTTAAAACAAGCTGTCAACGGACATCATAAATCTTAGCGAGGTGCAAAATGACATTTAAAATAATTTATACAATTAACCCCCTAACGGTATACTCAGGTGGAAGGATGTTTATCTGTATTAAACAAAAGATTTCCAAAAAAGCCTATTCACTGCAGCTTTTATGAAAATGTTGAACCGAGTCTACTGCACTTCACTCCAGTAAATAGTGTTGCCCTTCTATTACCCATTGATCTTATTTAACTCTAATCAGATCCAAAATGGTTCGAAGATTTGGTCTTGAGATTGCTACCACTCAACCTGTCAACGAAATAAACAAATTTCGTTCGTTACATAATGCAATAATACCAGAGCATTCGTTCTTCGGAATGTACGTGTGTTGACGTGACCAGCTCGTTACTGCTTCTCTAGATATCGGAAAAAACATAAAAGCAACCTTTCGTGCGATTTAATGCATTATCAACCAATAATCATAATCCCGCACCGATTAACAAATATACGACCCGATTGGCGCAGAGAATTCCTTGAATACAAAGTGCCGAGGCCCTGTTTTTAGGTTTAATTTAGGATATTAAGTCTTATAAACTGCCTCGAGTGAGGATGTTGTTCCAGCCTCTAGCAATTGTCTTTCTCTGACAAAAAAATAATGGGTTCCTCTAAATACAAGTATATATTACAGTCATTAATACCTTATTTCGAGACGTAACAATTAGTATTTAATTATCTGAAGCATTTTGTCCTTTTTATGAAAATATCATGTGCATTCTACTAATTTCAAACTCTACTGGTTTATTTTTTTTGCAAATATACTAAACATATTTTTGCCAGCTGCGGCGAATACCAATTGTTTTTAATGAAATTTAGACTTGTTCTTCATTATACTTCATACTCTGTGCTATTTTCGTGACTCTGTCCTGTCCAACTAATCTTTTTTGTACAGATCCAAACTACTTATAATGCTTATTATTCTATACCACAAAATTCAACTTTGTTTCTTTGGATTACGGTGTAGTTTAGTTTTCTTTTTAAATGATGGGCAAGTCTAGTAAAAGTGGAATACCTGAACTTCTGTTAATCTTATTGCAGACTGTTGTTAGTCCAATTGTTTCTTATGTGTGAGCTTTCTCCGCTGACATGGGAATTATCCTCTTACACTATTGTGGAATTGGAAACGTGCAAAGTGTTAACGCAAAAAGAAACAATGGCAATTACATTGACAACTTAATTCTGTAATTTAATTAAAAACATTTTCGACAAAAAACTATAATACAACATATTCAAACTAGTTGTTTGTATCGCATTTTTTTAAGAGCCGCCTTAGATATTGTAAATATGTGATCTTTGGTGACACAAAACGTCAAAAAGTAAAAAAAACTGGACATTTAGGTAGATTTACATGATGTTGCTATGCAAGTTGCAAACTCAAAATTAAAATTCACTATATAATTATAAGATCAACCAAAAAAGCAAATTTGTATTTCAAAAATATTTATAGAACAGTTTTGAAACACAGAACTAGTTATTTCAAAAACGTATTAACAGATTTTGAATGGCTCGATGTCTAGACAAGACTGAAATAGTTTTGCAAACGAAGATGTAATAGCTATTGGTTCAAGATCACCAGTGAGAGGATGACGTTGATTTAAAATTCATAAACATCAAGATAAGTGACATCGTCAATGTTAACTAAGTATAAAAATACTCACGAAAAATTTCCAGCATCAATACAGTAGAGAACGATAAGTATCTCTCGATTTGTATAAGAGAGATCTAACTGCAGCCCTCAGAAACGCCAAGTAACAATACAACATAATAAGTGCTAATTATTTTTAGGGTTTCGTAGCTGACAAAGAGCCCTTATAGTTTCGTCATGTCCGTCTGTCTATCCGTCCGAGGTTTTGCTTGGAGTCCCCCCCCCCCCTCTAGAAGCTAAACTATTGGCTTGAAAAATCTGGAAAAAATCATGATAATAGTGCTTTCCATGAACTTTAAAGGAAAATCATAACGATTAAGATAGATCAGTTAAGTAGTTTTAGAGTAAAGTCGTCAAAAATTCCTTAGAGGAAAACATTACAAGTGATTTTAATAAAGTAATTGCTCGCCAACCCGCCTGCCAAGCGTGGCGAGTATGACAAAAACCCCCCGATGACAGAAGTCACTGGGGGAGGCCTATGTTCAGCAGTGGACGTCCTGTGGCTGAAACGATGAATTGCTGAAATATATTATTGTGATTACGACGGGCAACTACGGAACCCTATACTGCCCATGGCAAAAGCCCTATTCCCAAAAAATTCAATCGCAATCCAGTTTAGATTAGGTCTCAGTAACAATACTATCAAAAAAGTTATACAGACATTCAGCATTCGACAAATCTACAAATCACAATTCAAGTTGTAGAAGAATCGTTGATATTAATAATAATATCAACAGATAACGCAACTTCTAAATGTAACCTTAGTTGGAATTTCTATTGAAACATTGTTTACTTTTATTCACACATTCATTAGTTAGTATAAAGCTGTTAGAATTAAAGCAAAATGCTATATATTTTAAATAATAATAATAATAAATATTGGACAACATCACATACATTGCTCTGATCCTATTGTAAGTAGCGAAAGCACTTGTGTTATAGAAATCAGAAACAACGACGGTACCACAACACCCGGACCTAAACCAATATACAACAGTTCGTTTTCTACATTGACCCGACCGGGGATCGAACCCGGAACCTCAGAGATAGTGGCACCATTTAAAGTCCGGCATGCTCGCCTCTCGGCTACGGAGGTCGTCAAATGGATTTAATACATTCGGGCCAACTCTAACGCAATAACCAATAGTCATTTAGCCATCCTACCAAAGACCGATCTATAAAAACAACTTCTTGCGTACTCCGGTCTAGTCTAGATAGTTTCAAAATCTATTTTGTATATGCTAATAGAATGCATCTACGGAATCATACGAATATTCAACGCAACATTAGGCTAATAATAGATAATAAACGGTATTAAATATTTATTAAGTTCCATCTTCTATTACAAATTACAACAGAATATTAATTAATGTGGAAATATGGGTTGCAATAATGTGCGTATTACCATACGCATATGGGTCATGAAATAGATAAAAGTCTTTCATTTTTAAAGTAAATAATGTTTACAATATACCTATGATACCTTTCGTATAAAGAACCTTCGTAATTTCCAGAAAGCACATTACATAAACAACTTTTACTACAAAATTAGCATCCACATTGTTACAAAATCTTCTAGCTAGTAAGGTTGTTGTACAGAAATCTTGGATCATGGTCACACGAAAAAAAGTTTATTTTGGTATATCAGCAGTTCGGATTATGCCCCTCTAGCACGATCAACAAAACACGATATGATACAATATGATATAGCGATTTATCGCATATTTACTTAAAAAATATGATAACATAGCCGCCATCTTGAACTTTTATTGAAACAGTAAGCATGTCCGTGCCGGCGACGTCACGGTTATGCTCGCTTTTTTGATAAAAGTTTATATTTTGACAAAAAATATGCGATAAATCGCTATATCATATCGTATCATATCGTGTTTTGTTCTACATGCTAGAGGGGCTGGTTTACTTAAGTATTTCATTATTCTCTGAAGATACTAAAAGACTATTCTTTAGCTATAAGCAAAGACATTGCAATACAATATCTTTGCTCTCCGCAAATTCGGTTTGAACAAATAAACTAGGGATCGGGCTGCAGATACAATAGCGCTATAATTGTCACTGGACCACCCGTATGATACTGTTCACGTAAATGAAATACCAAATAACTCTTCACCATTTGTTTATTCCATATTAGTCATTATAAGTCTGCTTACTTGACCTTTTTCTTTTATTACGTGAATTCTTAGTTGACAACAAATCATTCCTCTTGCCGCCATTTTTTCCAGTCCCGCCAATAATAAATAAACTACAAAGGTCAAGCGCACAACTTCTTAAAATCACAAATGACTTTTATATTAAATTAATAATTACTTTCAAGCAATCATATTTCTCTTTTTTTTAATCATTTATTACAATATTAAATTATTAAGTATTTTTAGGCGACGTAATTTTACTTTAACGTTACATTTTTAAAGACAAAATCTAAAGCGGTCAAATTAACAACTAAATGCTATCAAATCAATCACTTCATAGACATTTAAACGGAAGCAAAGATAAAAAGTTGTTATTCCTAACAATCCTACATTTATTTATTATCAATTATTGTACATAAATAATTGAGCATATTGAATAATTTTCTAAATTTACACAGATAATATAATAGCTCAATCTTATAATCTAACACGTATGACTCCCTGCAATGACCCGTTAATTTTATTTGCCTTATAAAAGCAAACCAAGCCGTATTAGTTTGTCTGACGTACATTGAAAAATTTTCGGCACACACCAATTTTAAGTAGTAAGAACATCAACATCACGTCACATACATTGCTCCGATCCTATGATCTTTACGATCTTTCTGATCTATCTGTTATGTTCTTACCTTATGGTAAGTCGTTAAAGCACTTGTGTTATGGAAATCAGAAACAACAACGATACCACAACACCCAGACCCGAGACAATATGGAAAAGTTCGTTTTCTACATTGACTCGACCGGTCAATATTAATTTACGAAATTAACATTGTTACCTCACAATGTGTTTTCACAATGTGATACCCAGACTCAAAACAATATAGAAATATTATTTTCTGAAGCAATCTGAACTGGGAAGCGAACCGTTTACGTAAAAAGCGCCTAACCTATCGTGTGTCAACTAAACTATTTCACTTGGCATCGTTGTTTGCGTCGGCGTTTCATATTAAAGTATTATTTTATTTTATGGACCGAAAGCCGAAAGGCTCCATCTCTCCCATCTCTGAGGTCGCGGGTTCGATTCCCGGTCGGGCCAGTGTAAAAAAACGAACATTTTCTATATTTTCTCGGGTCTGGGTATTGCGGTACCGTCGTTGTTTCTGATTTCTATAACACAAGTGCTTTAGCTACTTATCATAGGATCAGAGCAATTTATGTGACGTTGTCCAATATTTATCACACACATGCACAAAGGTGCAAGTGAGGTTGGTGCAGGTAGCAGCGCGTGCGCAGGTTTCACTGCAGTGCTTTCTAAGTAACTGAACCGCGCTCCCTGGGCCTGTAATTGATACCTGCGCGTTGGCAGTTCATTAGATGTCTATTGAAAAGATGTAATACCCGATATTGCGTGGGCGCATTGTTTTGAAAATTACCATCGATTTGATGATACACTGTCTTATCTGAGAAGTTATGTAATTCAAAATCATGGCCTAGATTATTTGTAATTGTCCTTGGTACCGTCTCTCTTATGGTATTACCGGCAAGTCAAATGTAATACTTACTTTTATTAAAAGACTATGTTCTATTTGTAACTCCTACTACGGAATCATATATATGACTTTGTATAAAAATACCGATTAGTATCAACTTACTGTAAGATCCTTACTTATCGATTGTATTGTATAAATCTATCGAGGTATTCATTTGTCACCTGAGTTTACAAATTATTATTTTTTTTTTTATTATTTTTTTTTTTATTTAAATAAAAAAAATTATATTAAACATTATAAGCTTTGTTGTTACATTTTTACTTACACTACACTCCTCTTTTTGCATTTTTTTCTTTATCACGTCAGGCAGACGGCGCCTTACATTGCCAGTTTGCCGTCTTCCCTGTCGTTTCGACGAAAATCAATTTACAAAAAAACGTAAGCATGTGTTGCAGTAAAACTCATGTAGTGTATAATGATATTACATTGATACAACATTAAAACTTGTCATTTGCGCATTCAAACCAGAGTGCGTGCTAGATGCTAATCACTGCTGACGTGAGGAGTAGATAATAATCAGCCTGATTGATTGACCGGTCGGTAATCTGAGGCGAGGGGTAATGGGCTGTCTGCGTCGGATGAACGTCTTAATCATGATGTTCGTACTTTAAGGACAATATTGTTTGTAACAAATCTAGCGAATGCGCAGCTGTACGCGACTAATCAGTCCACTACATCCACTTCTTGATATAAGACGAAGGAATTTGCGCCCTGCGCGTGCGTCTCGCGAGCGGTGTGCGAACAAAAGCCGGAACTGGATTGTCACTAACAGGAATTGTCCTGTTAGTGACAATCCAGTTTCGATCTGGTCCTCTATCATTCAGATATCAAAAAAGGTTTTTCTGGTACTAATTAAGTAACAATTCGTAATACTACTAAAATCGAGCAAAACCATTTTAAGTGCCGTTTTGAGCTGCTTTACGAACGTTTGATAATTGTTAAGTTTACGAAAAAAACTGGGTTTTGATATTATTGTTACTGTGACCAAATCGAAACTGGATAGCGTTAACTATAAAACCCGTATGCTCGGAAAAAAAGATAGCAATTGCCGCGTCACAAATGTGTGCGCGAATTGAGCGAAAGGATATTAAGAGAATTGGGCGTCTGACTAATACTACGACAGATCTATATGAAAAATCAATTCGCAAAGAGAGGTATTCGTGGCATTAATACCCATATCATTTATTATGATATTGAATTATAATGGTTCAACATTAAAACTTATCATTTGCGCATTGAAACAAGAGTGCGTGCTAGATGCTAATCACTGCTGACGTGAGGAGTAGATAATAATCAGCCTGATTGATTGACCGGTCGGTAATCTGAGGCGAGGGGTAATGGGCTGTCTGCGTCGGATGAACGTCTTAATCATGATGTTCGTCCTTTGAGTACAGGATTGTTAGTCTTGCACACTCGTTTGAATTGCGGAATGGTAAATTGATGAGGGGTTTATGCTCAAACTAATTTAATAGATAGGATTTTAAAATTACTACCTTTACTTGCCGTAATTATGCAGTCATTCGCATTGAATGCAAAAGATCCGACTTCTGATTTAGTCAATAAAAAAAATATTACCTTAAATTAAAAAAAAAACTATATTTTTTTAAATTGTATTCCCTGATCAGTGGTCTAGGTTTCTGACACGAGGAAGTTTTTTTGTTTACTTTGAGATCATAAGAGATTGTGGCTTGCTTGCAGTATTCTTTTTTTAAGGCAGAAGATTATCTAATTTTTTTAGATTAGAAAATTTCAAAAACCGCTCCAACGATTTTTATGAAATTTAGTATGCAGGGGGATTTGGCAACGATAAATCGATCTAACTAAGTTTCATTTAGAAAAAACATGATTTAACAAAAAAATACCGAGCAAAGCTCGTTCATCCAGGTGAGTAATTATATGCCTATTATAAGCTTAAGTATACCAGTGCCTTTAAGTTAAAAATATATTTACTCCTTGATATATGATTAAAACCGGCCAAGTGCGAGTCGGACATAAAGGGTCCCGCACCATTATCTATAAAAACTAGCAAAAAAACATCACGTTTGTTGTATGGGAGGATCCTTAATTATTTTATTCTAGTTTTTAGTATTTGTTTTAAGGCAGCAACAGAAATACATCATATGTAAAAATTGCAACTGTCTTACTATCACGGTTCATGAGATACAGCCTGGTGACAGACGGATAGACAGACAGACAGCGGAGTCTTAGTAATAGGGTCCCGTTTTACCCTTTGGGTACGGAACCCTAAAAATTATCATGTGAATAATGATCATTACGCAAGTAAACACACGAGGTGGTAATTACAATAACATTTGGTTCTCAGAGAGTGTTTATTACCGGGAAAGTAATTGGCGAGCTAAACGATCGAGCACAGGCTAGCACAAATGAAACAGACACACCTTTCCAGGGAAATCTGGTGCATTTTTATTATTATAACAGATATTATTATTATATTATTGTGGTACATTTGCCCGCAAATTCGTTTGCGTGAACCACAGGATGTTTAGTAACCAACTAATAAAATAAAAAAATACCACAGCAACATTTTACCGGAATAAAAATATTATATATCTTAATCCAGATTATATTCTATATTCGTGCAAAATTTTATCTAAATCCGTTCAGCCGTTTACGCGTGATTGAGTCACAAACATCTAAACATCCAAACATACTCACAAACATTCGCATTTATTATATTAGTGGGATTAGTAGAATTCTTCTTGACCTATGGTTCTGTCGGAGCCAATAGCCAAACTTTGCATAATTGGTAAGACGCAACGCACCAGCCTTCCAAATTAATTGTTCACGCTTCGAATTATAATCGTTAAGTTTTATCGTTTTACACTTTGATGGCAAAATGTTTTTACTTTTTTTTACAGGTACCCATCAATAGAGTTAGCAAATGTTTGCAATGATTTTATAGTAACAGTAGGTTAGAAAATATCTGGGGGATAACCATGAACAAATCTTGTCAAATTTCGTACGTAATGACGTACTAAATTGACAGATTTGAGATTGCTTTAAAAGATCATGGTTACCCCGCTGGTTCGATTTGTAGTTTTCTCGAGTTACTTGTCTCTATCATTATTAATGTATGGGTTTGATTTACTAATTTCAATGTAAGGCATGGTTACACTAATAAAAAAATCTTACATAACCATGAATATATTTCTTCTTATTCACGTATGTACCTTCATCTCATCAGTCCCTATTTTAATTATATAAATGCATTACTACTTGTCAGAAGCCCAAGCACTCATCGTTAAACGCAATTAATGGTGTGTTGGTAATATTTTAAGCATACACTTATCAAAGTAAAAGTTAAACTTAATATGTAGATTTTGTATTATGAACTGCTCTGGGAAAAGCGCCACGTAACTAGGAAATTGATGAGTTTGAATGTATATGGGTGGAGAAGATGATCTAAGATATTTCATTAAAAAATAATAATTATGCAAAATTTTAAAATTTTATATTAAGAAAACTATGTTTTTATTTACCGTCAAATGACGAACTCCACAATGTATTAAATGCCATATACTTTTATAAAATCACTTTCTATTAACGCACTTTATTAAAACCTTAAAAAGTTTTGCACATCTTACCAACTTTTGCACATACCTTTAAATTATAATTTACGGCCGAAATAATAATACCTCATTAAACCTATTTTATCTATTTTTAACAAGATTGCGTGAAGATTACGACTAAATAAAAGAAAAAAATCTTTAAGTATTCCTTTACGTAATATTCAACAATCGTTCTTGAAACTCTAAACGTACTAAATTATAGTAATGACCGCTTTCTATACTTAACAATTCGACAACCCAGATTCTTATCCATTATAGTCGAAACAATGGATTATCGGCCCAATTTCGAGATGAAAATCTCATTTAGCTGATGACAGAGTTTAAGCAACTTGTGTAACAGTTGTTATTATATAGTAGGCTATGCCTGCGAATTTGGTTGCTAAAATTTCTGATGATTATAGTAATATTACTTCATCATCAGCCCACACTAGACCACTGCTGGACATAGGCCTCTCCAATTGCACGCCACTCTGAACGATCCACGGCTACTCTCCAGCTCCTGCCAGCAACCTTGCGAAGATCGTCACTCCATCTAGTCTGAGGGCGTCCCACACTACGCTTGCCGACACGCGGTCTCCACTCAAGAACTCGTTTACCCCAGCGGTTATCGGTTCTGCGACAAATATGACCGGCCCACTGCCACTTCAGCTTGCTAATTCGATGGGCTATGTCGATGACTTTAGTTTTCTGTCGGATTACCTCATTTCGGATCCGATCCCTCAGAGAAACACCGAGCATAGCCCTTTCCATAGCTCGCTGAGCGACTTTAAAGTAATATTACTTGATCTTACATATTCTGAGCAGAAGAGTTCAACCAAATACGGCGTTAAGCCACTTTCTGTTTGAGAACAATGTGATGATGAGATACACGTGGTTCTCCAACTTGTAGTTCAAATCAAATCAAAAATCAAAATATGTTTATTTCTGTCTATAAATATTTTTGCATAATTAGTAGTTCAATTTGTCTATTTCAAGATCTCTCGTATTAAATATTCTGCGGGCATAGCAGTGTAAGCTGGGGCTCTACTATGCTCCAGGCTAGTCAAGCAAGACCAAATAACACGTGCACCATCATTTTTAAGGAACTCACGGCATTTTTATCTTTTTGTCTTTCTGAGATATCTTAATAGGTATGTCAGTATTACAATTTTTAGTCAACTAAAATACGCAAGCCAACAGACGTGCGCATCACTACATAGTATAAAACAAAGTCGCTTTCTCTGTCCCTATATCCCTATGTATGCTTAAATCTTTAAAACTACGTAACGGATTTTGATGCGGTTTCTTTAATAGATAGAGTGATTGAGGAGGAAGGTTTATATGTATAATAACATCCATTAAATCTGTAGTGTATTTAGTATCAGCATTGCACCCGTGCGAAGACAGGGCGGGTCGCTAGTTTTAATATAAGTATCTAATGCGTAAGGATTATGAAATCGGATCGATTGCAAAGTGAGATTCGTGTGAAATTTTCTCGGCGAGTTAATGCGGAATGTATCGCGCCTACGGCAGAGTCGGGTTGTCTAATTTATCTGATTTATAATTCCAATTTTGTAAGCTATATTACTTGGATTACCGTGGCCATAGCTCATTAAAAGATGGACCAACGAGCAGTCAGACTTGATTATATCACAATGATTTATTTTCAAGTGATGTTCGTTTGGTCGGAAAGCAATTTCTTAAAAGCGTCATGGATGTTTCCGTCCTGTAGTTAATGAGCTTGCTATTTCCCCTTGCTAGCAAGAGATGGCACTGCTGGTATATTAAATCGCGGTGAATCATCAAAGAGAAATACAGTGTTTAAAAAAATCCCGCAAAATTCCAGAGACTGAATCAGAGTCCAGCAGAATACTGGAATCTTTTTTAAATCAATTAACTTTTTTACGTCCTTATCCAAACATTTTTGTCCTTTATTAAATACTCTTTAATCAAATAATCAAAATCAAGTAATTATGTCTATGTTGTCTTTTATAAAAATTGCCCATTTAAAAATTGGGCATTTAGTGTAGCTTCTAAAAACCTTTTATCCTTGAACCTATCATGAATAATTTTAATAATATTTATTTTTTAATCATCATTCTAAAGATGAAGAAACGCATCCTATTTACATACTGATTCCGGTAGCAGAGCTAATCTAATAGGTATGTAACATATTTTTGCGTACTAAAATATCATTCTACATCACAAATTACGTATAGTGGCGGGTGTCTACATTGTGAAGCACCTGTCTCGTTGGGAAACAAAGGTGGCATCAGTCAATACTTACCTAACACGGCCGCGTATTATCTAACCCGTTCCGCTGTGTAGACGCATTTTGGTAGTCAGTGAATGAAATAGGAAGAAAAAAACAATACAACACCCAGTTTGTTTCCGTCCTTTTTAGGGTTCCGTACCCAAAGGGTGGAACGGGACCCTATTACTAAGGCTCCGCTGTCTGTCTGTATGTTCGTCTGTCCGTCTGTCACCAGGCTATATCCAATAAACCGTGATAGTTAGACAGTTGAAACTTTCACGGATTATGTATTTCTGTTGCCGCTATAACAACAAATACTAAAAACTAGAATAAAATAAATATTTAAGCGGGCTCCCATAGGCTAAAACCGGGATAGATGCCACACTTTTTGAAAATATGTTATATCTCCCTGTACAATTATTTCATTATTTTAATTGTAAAACTGGCAAGTACATTGGTCTTTTATCTATGAATTTATGAAAGGAAAAAAATATGACCTTTGTCATTTCCAGAGTATTACCGATTATTGCAGACCTCTAAATTATGAGACATCTATCCCATATAGGGGATAGTTGCCAAGTCCATATATATTACGTTAAGGATAAACGACCCGCTGAGAAATAGGGCATCTATCCCGAAAAAACTTTGATCGCACCTAGCCGTCCCATGCAATCGCACAGAGACATGAGACACGATGCATTTGCTAGTAGTTGAAAAGTCTCTCGACAGATAAATAAAATACAAAAGCTATGTATTTTCGAAACTAGAGTAATTACAATCGGGGCATCTATACCACTGGGGCGTCAATCCCGGTTTTACCCTACAACAAACGTGATTTTTTTTGCTCGTTTTTATAGATAATGGTGCCCTGTGAAGTGGAACCCTTCGTGCGCGAGTTCTTCTCGAACTTAGCAGGTTTTTCTTTTAAACGATCATAAAAATTAAGAGTTTTTAAAAATTGATCATATAAATTAAGATCCAATAAAACCAATTTATTTCTTTAAATAGGACTAAATTAAGCCCTTTTACACGTACTAATTTTTATTTTACCACCACCTATTTGGGACCATAATTAATCCCAAACATCAAGTAACACAGTATTGAATATCATTATATTAAAATGTTCAGTGTTTAAAATGTTGAAATTTGTATAAAATATACGCAAATTGGTACTTTGGTTACATAATGGCGTATAATTTGCTGTTCCTTCATAGATCAAACAATATAACTTTTTACATTTACAATACGTTTTATTCATACAAGATATCCGGACAAACTTCAAACCAAACTCTATCATGGCAAGCTGTAAAAAGCTGCAATTTTTCTCTTCCATTGTCCTGTGCAGCCGAGGCGAGCGTGCGTCGCCATCTATGTGGTTTTGAGTTCGATTCTCGGTCGGGTCAATGTTGAAAACGAGCTTTTATATATTGTCTCGAGTTTATGTGTTGTGGTACCGTCGTTGTTTCTGGTTTCTATAGCTTTGGCTACTTACCTTGGGATCAGAGAAAGTATGTGATGTGTCCAATATTTATTTGTATTATACGCTAGGAGTCTGCAATTTCTAAAATAACACAATAATATATTTCCGTATTATAAGAATGCAACACTAGTGTCAGACCTAGAAATTCAGCTTTCACAGGAAAAGGGTCTAGTGCACTCTCTGCGGACTTCCTCTTGCGTCATTGCTGCGCCTGCGCCTGCGCTTGATGCCTAATGCTAGGAAATGGTAGTTAGAGCTACGTTCACCTAGCACCAACATAGTTACAATATAGTTTAAGATAAGGTTGGTAATCATCATCATCATCATCACCAGCCTATATCAGTCCACTGCTGGACACAGGCCTCTCCAAAAGGAGGATTTTGCCATAATCACCACGCTTGGCAGGCGGGTTGGCGATCGCAGTTTGGCCAATGGTGGAGAGGAGACGCTGCTGCCTGTCTTCTTATGGCGGTTCTCCTGTAGTCGCCTCTTACGACACCCATAGGAAGAGAAGGGGTGGTGCAATTCTTTTAACGTGCCGGCACCAAACGGCAGGAAGGTTGGTAAGATAAGTGTAAAATATGCGCCACACAACACACCGATTGTTATGATCTTAAACTAGACAATGAACGCTAAAAGCATTTTACCGAGACGCTTCGTTCAAGCGAATCAACTAGGTAAGCCAAGTTATAAGAAACATTTATACATTCAAGGATTTCATACTACAAGCAATATTCTTTTTTTATTCAAAATTAAAAAAAAGATAATCTTATTGGGTTAAGAAAATCGCCATATCTTTGAATTTGTAACATTTTTGCTTAATAAACCGGCTAATTACATCGCTTTGAGACCTTATTCATAGGACTACAATTTAAAAAGATGACATAAAAATATTTTCATTCCGACACTTATTGATGACATTAATAAGGGCCATAAAGCAAACATACACTTTTAGTTTACTATGTACAGCAGTGTTTAATTTTTTATCTGTGCAAAGCAAAGCCGTTTAAATCCATAGTTAGTTTTTTTTTGTATTCATAAGCAATTAAATTCATGTTTTTTTTTGTAAATATAAATTATTTGGAATAACTAGGATGGTGTTTTGTCGATAAATGTAAGCAATTTATTAAAATATTTGCAGTGCAAAACCAAATAAATTATGTAAGATCTCAAAATTGGGTAAATTCGGTCAAAATAACCACATATTTCAAACCTCGCAAGTGACACTAATGAAAGTTATAAAAACAAGTAAACAAGTTATTATTTAATAACTGCGTGTAAACACATCTTCCCACGTTGTCCGCAATAAACCATGTCACAGCTCAAAAAAGAAAGTATACTCAATGTTATTATAATAAATTAGGTTAACACAAATGTCGATGTTTTTCATTTGCAGCTTCAATAACAAAACATAAGTAAGTATAGCTATACCGTTGAAATAAAATAAAATGAAATTGTTTTTTTGCCAATAATTATACGGTAGCGCACAAGTGTCTATGTTTTTCTTTACAGCTTCAATTTTAAAATAAAAGCATATTTAATAACGCGTATGTATTTTGTCAAGTAAATGAAATCAAATTGATTATTATTCCCTAACAGAAAATATAGTGAATTTGACACGCTCTTCTCTTCTCTCTGTCCGTCTGTCCGTCTGTCCGTCTGTCCGTCTGTCCGTCTGTCCGTCTGTCCGTCTGTCCGTCTGTCCGTCTGTCCGTCTGTCCGTCTGTCCGTCTGTCCGTCTGTCCGTCTGTCCGTCTGTCCGTCTGTCCGTCTGTCCGTCTGTCCGTCTGTCCGTCTGTCCGTCTGTCCGTCTGTCCGTCTGTCCGTCTGTCCGTCTGTCCGTCTGTCCGTCTGTCCGTCTGTCCGTCTGTCCGTCTGTCCGTCTGTCCGTCTGTCCGTCTGTCCGTCTGTCCGTCTGTCCGTCTGTCCGTCTGTCCGTCTGTCCGTCTGTCCGTCTGTCCGTCTGTCCGTCTGTCCGTCTGTCCGTCTGTCCGTCTGTCCGTCTGTCCGTCTGTCCGTCTGTCCGTCTGTCCGTCTGTCCGTCTGTCCGTCTGTCCGTCTGTCCGTCTGTCCGTCTGTCCGTCTGTCCGTCTGTCCGTCTGTCCGTCTGTCCGTCTGTCCGTCTGTCCGTCTGTCCGTCTGTCCGTCTGTCCGTCTGTCCGTCTGTCCGTCTGTCCGTCTGTCCGTCTGTCCGTCTGTCCGTCTGTCCGTCTGTCCGTCTGTCCGTCTGTCCGTCTGTCCGTCTGTCCGTCTGTCCGTCTGTCCGTCTGTCCGTCTGTCCGTCTGTCCGTCTGTCCGTCTGTCCGTCTGTCCGTCTGTCCGTCTGTCCGTCTGTCCGTCTGTCCGTCTGTCCGTCTGTCCGTCTGTCCATCTGTCCGTCTGTCCGTCTGTCACCAGGCTGTATCTCATGAACCGTGATAGACAGTTCAAATTTACACAGATGATGTATTTCTCTTGCCGCTATAACAACAAATACTAAAAAGCAGAATAACATTTAACCATACAACAAACGTGTTTTTTGGCGTTTTTATAGATAATGGTACGGAACCCTTCGTGAGCGTGTCCGACTCGCACTTGGCCGGTTTTTTAAATTATTTTTACACGATCAAAAAGTATACGCAGATCGGGAAAGCGCTATTATATTATATTTCGCTATCCGAAAACTAAAAATACTCCGAATATACGCTTGTGAGACTAAAAGACAAACGCAAATCGCGACTAAATCAATTAAAAAATCATTACGCCCATTTATCTTTGAAGAGATTGTTCTATTTATCCTGTAACCACGAGTATCGGTTGTAAACGTTTGAGTAATACAATTTGGCAAGTATAAATTAATTATTAAACTACTAAATCAAGTTCTGACAAATCGTCAGCAATACACACGGAGTTTGTGTAAAACTTCCGCCAGTTCCGTCGCAGTGTGTGAATATCGATACCTGCGCAGTCGCAGACATATTGTAAAGCAATTAAGTAATTATAACAAAATACTAGAAAACTAGTTCGGCGTTTCCTGACCAATTTGTAAACCACTACCACTAAATTATCTTATTGAAACAAATGGTATTGGCCACTTAAGAACCTATTGAATTGCGTATGCATTTGAGAAGTTATAAAAAGACTCCTTAAAATGAAGATTTCTCAAGAATATTACAGAAAGTCAAGAACTTTAATAGGATCTCCAAGAATCAAAAAAGACTTTTCCTAACGAGAAAATAGATTTGCGATTATACTATGAATACTCGTCGTAACATAATGTCGACAGAAAATTATACCTAATTATAATTATAATATTACGGGAGCTACAATGTATCCAAGGCAAACTAGGATTCATCTATAAAAAAATCAATAAAACCAATTTATTTCCGTAAAAAGGCTCAATCAAAGCGCTTTTACATATCTAGCTCGATGTTCTAAGTCATTTAAATTTGAATTTACAAACGTGGAAGTTTTACAAAACTTAAATATCATGTATCATGACATGATCATATGACATCAATATTCATTGTTTTATGTGACCTCATTAATGTAAATTATTGCCGACAAACCATGCACAACTTCACCTGGTTCGCAAAAGCGGTTCTACCGAGGTAATGTAGGTCCAATATAATGAGGTTATAGACAATTAATGGGTGTTACGTGCTCATCTGATGCGCGGGATGAGCGAACCGGCTCCGGTCTTATACAGGATGTTGGTAGTTAACATGATTTATTAAAAGGTGTCTGTGGAATCGTTTTAGCAGTATATTTATATTTAAAAAAATTGACCAAAAATTTTAAAAAAATTTTAAAATTTTAAAATTTTAAAAATTTATGTAAAAATTTTGTTTGAAAATTTTCGGTGAAATTTTTAAACTATTTAAGTAGAGTTGTATTGAAGTCCAACTGTACCTAAGTACAGAAAAAACTAAACACTGGTTATTACTGTTTTAAAAGCTCATGACTAGGTCTCTGATGTTAACAGTGATTATATTTAAATTCTAATATAAGCCACACTGCGGAGCATTAAATAAACATCAGTGAAATGTGACACTGGTAAATTTAAGTTCAAAAGTGACGACAGGGATAAGTGAAGAAATTTGGGGAAAGTCTAAATAAAAATAGATAAATAAAACACAAAAGTTACAAAAGGATATTATTAACTGAATACAGATGCCTACATCAATATCGACTGACAATAGTATAGCTAACTGCCCAAAAATGCAGACCTTGCGTTAATGAAGGCATTGGACCCTGGAATCTTCAACGTTTATTATTTAGCAAACGAGTTACTTAACTAGTAAAAAAATAATATAAATGATGCTACCAAAAATTAAAATTACAAATTAATATGCACGAATCTGCTGACAGATGTGGTTCAATTATTCATAGCAAATAGACAGCTATACTATTTAAATTAGCGTCCAAGCACTTCGCCTTCAATTGCGATTGGCAGTTAAAATACGCGCATACGCAACTAATTGCGCGATCTCAATTAACGCAGTAAAGTAATTTAAGAAAAGCACTATATAGGCTGATAGACAATCGAAGTTTCGATGATCAACGGCTGTCTGAACGGTGAAAACGATAGGATATTGATATTGATAGGAAAACGATTTTTACAAAAACTGTGACATAAGACTTTTGAAACAAGTTTTTCGCACAAGAATTAACTAACTTTTACTATAATTAACAATAATGTTTACTTGTTTTTAAAAGATAAATATAATTGTATTCCGAATTTTTATTTTTAATAATTGTTATTATTTTAAAATATTATTTGTTTGTATTTTGTTTTGTTTTTTTGCTAAAGGCAGAATATCAGTGTCGTGGCAGCATTAAGTCGCCACGAAGAATACTGAGCGGGGTCCTTTTTGTCATGATTTATTATTATTTATTTTTTTAATTAAATCTAAGTTACATAAATTTTTTCAAACGCGTTTTTTCTCTAATTGCTCATCACATAAACAGTTGCTCTTTGCAGAATTTAAACCCTCGAATTCCTATCCAAATAACAAGTGTTACCATCGGAAAAATCTATTTTAATTATTATACATCCTGTATTTTTAAGTAATGTGAGCAATAAAAGAAGACTAATTAAAATAGTTGTATCACCCTATATATGCTGCAGGTGCGTACGATTGCGCATCCCGCCAATGATACAAATAATACGAGGCAATTAACTACATGCCGTTTCCTTTCACTGGACCGCGACACCACAGTGTAAATGAGATACAGTAGTATAGGCTCATTCGACTTTGGTAGTTTTTTTTCTATAGGCTAAAAGATGCCCGCTGGAAATATTATTATGGGATCTTCTGTACCTTTTAATTCAATATTATTGTTTGAGTTAAGAATACTATAAATACATATTAAGGTTGTATCGGGATTAGTTGATATCACTAACATAACAGTGGCACTTCTCGTAAAGTTTTTGTAATAATATATTTTATATTGTGGTTTACGAATTAAAATTTAATTTTATTATTTTATATTGTATACCAACGAGTTTTTATTGTTTACTTAATTAAAAGAAGGAAGAGTTGTAAAAAATGCTGAGAATCTACTCATTTACGTGCAGGTTGAGGACTCAGCTGCGCGAGAATATAAAGAGCTACTGGCTGCTACCTAGCTATGCACTATGACAAACGCTTCGCCGTTACTAATATACTTAAATAGATAAGTATGAAACGTTACGTCACATTAAGACGAATTCTCATGGAATCGTATCCATCAACGTCACTTGGCAGATTCTCATTTTCCACCTCAATGTCGTTTCATGCCTTGTTATGGTGCCCATTAGATACTCAAGTAATGCCACTTTATTTAAGTAAATCATGTCCCTTAAGTGACACTTAAACTGGGGTAAATACTCGAAAGTGCCTAGCTATAGTTGCGCAAGAGTTTTGCTAGCTAGGTACCTAGTTGAAATTTGGTCTCACGAGATGCTATCTGAGTCTTTTTAATTGAGAGAAATTACGTCTATAAAATATTGATAGCAATTCGTCTACCTACACGTTTAAGAAAATCGATTTATTAGAGTGAGAAAGTAATTATTTAAGCTTGTCGTCTCATTAATCAAAAGCGAGTTGCTAATGATAATTTATTAAACAAAAACTTACAGCTTTTGATATTTTTTTTCTGAACATTGGTTCAAAATTTTAAGAAATAAACAGATAAACCTTGATAGTTTTGGTAAGCAGCTTATTTTTTGGATGGTAACAAAATAATCTTGTTATAGCAAATGTAACGATAATAAACAATATCTGTAGCAAGGAATTAGGCGCTAAAAGTATAATATGTAGTATAGGGAACCTATAATAGTAACATTGCAATAAGTATACCCTAGAACTTGACGATAAATGTCAATTTCAGTTCATACTTTAGAACATCCTGCGGGGTAACCATGAACTCTTAAAGCAATCTCTAAGGTGTCAATTTTGGTACGTCATAACATACAAAATTTGACTGATTTGATAATGTTTGACAGATTTGAGATTGTTTTAAGAGTTCGTGGTTACCGTCCTGCGGGGTAACCATGAACTCTTAAAACAATCTCAAAGTTGTCAAATCTGACAATTTTGCTACGTCATTTCATACAAAATTTGACAGAAATGATAATGTTTGACAGATTTGAGATTGTTTTAAGAGTTCGTGGTAACCGTCCTGTTATTCGCTTTAGTTTAGCTGGTTTTTTTTTTATTTATAGTTGTAATAACTGTAATTTTCACTGTTATGTAACGATATTGGTTTCTTGAATCTAACTATCAGAACATAACCTTTATATTAAACATTTTAAGATTAAACTTGCTTGGTCATGGCTTACCTATTACAAAGTGCATCACTATGCAAATTCGCAATCTTAGAATAGAATCAATCCATACCATAAACAATAGTCACTACTTTCTCTTGCCGAGTAATTGAATAAAGCAATCACTCTCAAGAAAGGCCTTTTAGTATGCTAATACAAAGACCTATTTGTTTCAGAATATCGTTCGTTTGTTAGATTGATCTTAGTTTCCTTGTGTGGGTGTATTTTATTCTTCTTTGTTTTCATGTAGGTTTAGTTCTTGGAATACTCGAGCAAGCGTGGGGATTGGATGTAGTTATGCTGTGGCATCACTGCGATGTATCTCAAATCATTCGACGTGTATGTTCTTGTTGAGGATCTAATTTACCATGAAGGAATTTCCTTGATGCGTTTGGGATTTGGTGGATGGTATCTTCATAACCATGAGACGTATACAGGATGTCCCTGAAAGTATGGATCAAATCGAATAAATAACAGGGGTGTTTCCCGAACCTTTTTTGCTCTATAATTGTGGGTTCCATTTTTAAAGGATTTTTTATTTTTTGTCGCGTTATGAGAACTGTTTCATTTTTTTCTTGGAATGTTGTCGGAAGGTTTGCTATTCATTAGGAAGCTATTTTGATTGACTAGCAAACATGTCTAAAAAAAATGAAAACTATTTCACAACTTTTTATCCGTCAAAAATCAAACTTACTGAGTATGATAATAAAACCTACATTCATAGAGCCAAAAACTTCTAGAATCACCCCCGATATGCGCCTATTCGATTTTATCCATACCAAACTTCTAGGGATAACGTTTAAAGGTACAGTATATCCACATTCTTTGCTCTTTTGACTATGATTCTTAGTGAAAGAACATTCAATAAGTACAAAACCCAAAACTACTTCTGGTTCCCAGCCATTAGGGACATTGTTCTTTAAGTCTGTCTCTTACATTAAAGGAAAAACTTAACATTACAAAAATATCTTTTATGAGCAATTCTTTCCGTTCACTCCAACTCTATTTTCCATCTTGTTTTTAAACCGTTTCGTCGAGTATTTCATAAATCAGTAATCTCTTCCCTTGTACTAATGAAGTCTTGCTGTTATACGCATAATGGAGAAGCACAGGCAAACGTAATTTCAGATGTTGGCAGCGTTTTTGGTCCTATATACCTAGCTACCATTGCCAACTAATGTCGATATCTGAAAAAAATCAGTACTAATTTAATAAACACAAAATCATGTACAAAGAGGCATTGTTTTGATCAGAGGGGTAACCATGAACTCCTAAAACAATATCAAATCTTGTCAAATCTGTCAAATTTAATGACGTACAAAATTGACTGATTTTAGATTGTTTTATAAGTTCATGGTTACCCTGCAGGGATACAATTATTGTGTTTATTAGCATGATAATATTTTTGACTTATGTTTGACAACTCGGCAGAACCTAACGTAAAGATTATTTGATTATTGATTAGTAGCAGAACCATTGAATCAGTAAAAAAATAATCACAACTGGCGAGATTACTTATTGTGATAAATGTGCAGAATAAGTCGCCATTGTTTTGGTCATATGACTTAATATATATCGGAGGAGCTTATTAAATTTAGACGAGTGAGAGGAACACAAGCCTTAGATGATGATCCATCGTATAGACTAATTACATTAACCTATTAAGTTAATTGCTGCAACACGAGACTTTATTAATCATGAAATTCATTTATTATCTCATGCTTCATTCAACATGACATAGGTAATACATTAAAACGCCATTTCAACCCATGCACAATTTATTAACAACAACAAAAAACATTAACCACTTATACTAAAGAACAGTCTTGTAATAAATAAGTAATAACATACAATGGCAACACTATTCTATATCAATGTGACATTATGGCTAATCCGGTGTTACTTTAATTTGGTGTATGAGGAGCTGCGACTAGTCGCATACGCGTTCTTGTAACTGTTATCACTTGGAGCTGAAGTATATTCTGTGTTGTGTAACCCGATATCGTTATCTTCTTTAGCTATACTCTGTTGGGAGGGCTGCGATTTTTCGTACTCAGCTGTTTGAGAAGATGTTGGATAAGACGAAGACGGATAAGACGACGCGTATTTCGTTTGAGAATTCGGATAATAGTTATAAAGGCTTTGAACATTGTTGGGGTAAAGAAGATTGTTGTATAGAGACTGAGGCTGAGCAACTAACAGCATAGATGGTTGCCCTAAGTATGAGTTGCCTAGTTGCAACGGTTGATAGTTCGGAGCGACATTATATTGTCCTTGTGGGATATGGTTTAGAAGACCTTGGTGTTGGAAATGCCCTGTATTTTGGGGCAGTAAAGTTTGGGGATACTGCAGTATTGGTTGTTGGTAACCCTGAGCCTGTTGGTAGCCCTGAGGCGGTTGGAGAATGAGCTGGAAGTTTCCATTCGCAGTTTTCGAAGGCACGAGTTGGTACTTAGTTTGGTAGCCAGGGTTTGGAATGAAGTTGAGAGGGACGAATTGGGACGATGTCGTCGGTGGGATTAGATAGTTTTGTGGCTGTTGATATGGTGACTGCTCTGTTTGAGTGTTAGCAGAGTAATATTGAGAATTTTGACTTGGATAGAATGAGTTTGGTACTTGGGACTGGTACGATGGACTCTGGGCTTGTGTGCTTGGGTTGGAGTAGATGTTGTACGTGTATTCCGGCTTCTGTGCTCCGGTGGGGATGGCGTTCAGGCTGGTGGCCTTGCCTGCTCCTCTCTTCTTTTGCTCAACTTCTTCTGACTCGCTTGCACACGCCAGCGCGGCAGAGATAATGAAAACCTGTGAATAAAATTGATTATTTTACGAAAAATATCGTTTGATACTGCGTTTTTCCATAGAATAGGTAATATATTAAAAGAAGGTTTTATAATTATTATCTTAGCTTTTTTCACACCTGCCTAAACTTTTTCAGCTGGACGTAAAAAAATTGTTGATAACTAAAACCGCAATCTATGAACTGTCTTTAGACTCGAAGTAATCCCAATACACATGTATTAGGGTTTGTTCTTTTAATCTTATTCCAAAGTTATACACTCGCAAGCAATGAAAAAGTTCCAGTGACATATATAGCTCCAAATTACTCCTAAACGGAAAAGGCTAGCTTAATGACGCCGTCTGCAATATTGAAGTACATTTAACAGCGCATCAGAATATTGCCAACTAAAAACGTAAATATTGTGTTCAAATTTTAAATATGTCTTAGGAGTAATTGAAGATAAATAACACTTGAAAAAATCATCGACCTCAATCAAGTGTTATTTATCATCAATTAAACCTTGCATGGAATTGCTAAAAACAAAAATTTGCAATGTCTTAGGAGTATTAAGGTGTTTGTCGGCATTTTGTGGGTGGAACTTTCTCATTGCTCGCGAGTGTATTTTCTCATAGCAAGTATTCTTATACAATGTTTATCTAGCATTGTAAGAATTAGTCCCTATTTTTTTTTCGTTGTTAATTTAAATTAACATTCCATTTACTAAACGAATAAATCATGTGATACAGTCAAAGTTTTTTTAAGTCTACCTACCAAACAAAATTGAAATATCCTCGGAAAACCTTTTTAATATAGCTAATTCAAAATTTTGAAAAATTCTCGACCACTCGCCTGGTCATCGTTCATCGTATAGTTCAAAATGAAGTGATAAATATTATTAAAAAAATGATTTTATGATAAGATGTGATGAGTATGCTGTACTTTAGTTATGAAGTATGTAATAAATCATGCTGCAGGAACTCTAAATTCGATTACAGCCTAGTATCCTTCCTTAACTACATATGCAAAATAAACGAGCGTTTAACGTATCCATCATGGTTAATACAAATAACGATCTGTGAAGACCAATCAATCATCTCTCGTTAGCATCATTACGCAATGAATACATCTTTACGCCACGATTACAGATTGAGAGACGGGATGAAAGGCTCATTTATCAAGAATTTATAGTGATCCGGTAATTATTATAATATATCCTATCTATTCAGCCTATAGCAGTCCACTGCTGGACGTAAGCCTCCCAAAGAGTGCCAAAGAACACGATCTTTTTTCATCCAGTCACTGCCAGCCATCATCCTAAGGTCGTCGGTCCATCGGGCTGGTGGGCTACACTACCATTATTATAATAACCACAAAATATCATGAGTGCTCGAGTACTTATTATGACAGATGGGATAAACAGAATTGATAGTTTTGGACAAACAATTGAACTAAAATAGCGTATATTAAAAATACACATTAAAAAAAAGTATTTATAACATCAAAGAATTAAAAAATATATTAATACATACAAACATACGGGTCAAACATAGAACCTCTTTTTTTGAAGTCGTGTAAAAAACACCTATGTCTGGCCACATAATATGGCAGTTGTTTTTGTTGTTTTGTAAATTTTTAACAAGTATTTTTCACTGATTTTCTAATGAGCCTTATAAGGCATACTTTAGTTTTTTTTAATTTCTAATGAGCATTTCTAAACTATGTACTCTAATCTAATTGCATATTAGCTGGATTTGTTTTAATTAGATCATAGTTGCTAAAAGAGCTATTAATTAATAAATTTTAATAGCAAATAGAGTTTATACGTAGCCTCAATTAAAGCAGAAGTGCAAGCTCAAGTTTAAATAATTTTTAAATAAGTAAAACGCAATGTCTTAAAATAAATTCACTTACCAAAAGCTCTATCTTCGTCATGTCTGTATCAATATTCGATCACTTAAATCACATTATATTCTAATGAGAAAATGTGGAAAGGAAAAGTGCTCCAGTCTATATCGTGTGGAAAAGTGGCCGAGTGTATCAAGTTCACGCGTTTATATGGAGGCAAGACCACTTTCCTACGTCCAGCCTAGTCGGGAAATGACCGCTCTAGGTCTTTGTCCTTCGTAGGGCTATGGAAATGGACTGCAACTGGATCAGATCAAAAGTAAGGGCTGAAAGAAAAAAAAATGAAATAATAAAGGCTGGAAGAAAAGATGTAAAAAATATATTTAGATGATTATGGATGATGGTTTATAAAATACAAACAAACGTTTAAAAGATTTCGAATTTTTTTTTTTGTAGTAAGCTTAAATTTTAGTAAGCTGGCCAAATTTGTCGAAGAAACGATGAAAGGTGGAGTAAACGGCTTCTCGAGTGGAGATCACGCTTTGGCAAGCGTGGTGTAGGACCCCAGCTCGATTGACCGACGACCTTAGGAAGATGGCTAGCAATGGCTTGATGAAAAAAGCGGGAGATCGTATTCTCTGGCGCTTTTTGCTTACGTCCAGCAGTGGACTGCCATAGGCTCATAGGATGAAACTTTTGATTAACAGAAACAGTCATATGTAATAGCGTCACCGCATAAAATTGAGAAACTTCACCAAGCGGGTTTTTAAAATCAATTACCAAAAAGCGATACAAAATTATTATCCTCTTCTAATAAAAATATATATTTTGTTATGGTGTTGATGTTACAAATTGCTTCTTCACGCTGCATATTTTATAAATTGGCATGGTTTTATTATTGACTGGCTTCTTCCCGCGAACTTACTTTAGAATTAAGCAAACGAGGAATTCATAATAATTGCACGGGGACACAAAAGCATTGAGGAATTTGCGTCATATATATTATATTCTCGTCGCCACTACCTCAATGGCTAAAGAGGTAGGTATTTAATCAGTATCTCTTACCAATGATTACCTTTGGATCCAAAACGAAGAACACGACAGTAAAACTTTTTAACAAAGCGAGCTACAGTAAGATTGATACTTGGGATCTCGTCAAGGGATAAAATCCTGGAGGTTATCCAACAGAAGACCAAAGTTATGGACATAACCTAAAAATGTAGCCAGCTAAAGTGACAGTTGGCCGGGAGCTTAAGTGACAGTTCTCGAGTAGAGACCACGTGTCGGGAAACGGCGTGTAAAACGCCCGCTCGCTGTACTGACGACTTTATGAAGATGGCTTGGCAATGGCGGATGAAAAAAGTAAGAGCTTGTGCTCTTTGGTGCTCTTTGAAGAAGGCTTATTCTCGATATGTGTGCTGTTTCGACTAATCGGAATTTAGGAAGTTAACATTTTAACTTTCACATTTAATTCTTAAAATTACTAAGTTAGCAGAACTATTTTAATGGGGTAGCCCTATCCTTTGGCGTGGTCCCAGCTTCCTACTCGAGCGGAAGTGCCCGCGCCGATCTGTAACTTTACTATGTAAACACGCACTCTCATTTCGCTCATATAAGTATTTCATAAGAAACGCATGCAAACTAAACTCCATACAAATCGGTTTATATGTTACGTTAATACTAATGTAATCAAGTTAGGTGTGACGTAAAAAAATAACCGCTTGAAACACTGAAACGGTGCAAGATAAGGCACTGTATCAGCTGTTATTTTTACATATTAATGTTGACTATACATATACATACAACTCTGCCACATTACAAATACAATTTATATCTAATTTCACCTTGTTTTGTTCCGAATTGAGGACAATTGTGCCACATGTAACTACTTAATAGACTTAAGAAAAGATCGCAATATTCTATGGCCACTTGCGAGTTATTATCATAATGATAGATGTTATCACAAAGTGTTACTTTTAAGTACGTTTCTAGCAACATTAAATGATCGGTAGCATTACTTGTAAATAAAAAGTAAACAAATGAGCATTTATTATTGATGCTTAGATAGTTTCTCAGTCCAAACATACAAGATTGTTAATTTTAACCGTCTTAAATAGTAGCAGTGAGATTTACTCTACCCATAATTTGTAGAATAAAGCCATCGTCATTATAGTTATTATGCTGCGCAGGATTCGAATCCGGCGTCAACGCCCGGGGCCTGAGAGCTATCTGATTGAGCACCTGACACCGGCCAGTGGTGCCTTGGACTTTCTACCAGGGACGGACTGCGACGGACTTAAAGTCTAAAAATTTACACATATTTGGGCTGGCTAATCGGTAAACCAGTGTGTGTTACCAGTTATGACATACGGAACAGAAACGTGGAATAGTAAGATACTATGGGCCTTATAATAAAGCTTAAAGTTGCACAGCGCGCTATGGAAAGGGCTATACTCGGTTGCGAGATCAAATCAGAAATGAGGAGATCCGTGAACGAACAAAAGTCGCTGACATAGCCCGACGGATTAACCGGTTGAAGTGGCAGTGGGCGGGGCACATAGCACGTAGAACTGACGGCCGATGGGGCAGAAAGGTTCTGGAATGGAGGCCACGTACCGGCAAGCGCAGCGTAGGACCCACAAGGTGGGCAGACGACCTGGTAAAGGTTGCAGGACGACGCTGGATGCAGGCCGCTTCCAATCGGCCGATCTGAAAGTCACTGGGGGAGGCCTATGTTCAGCAGTGGCTGAGATGATGATGATAATGATAATCGGTAAAGTCGGACGGCAAATCGAATTTAATGTATATGGATGAAATGTAGGAGATGCCCGAAGCATCTCCTACATTTCTGTCGGCTTTGTTGTTCGACTAATACCTAATACTGCCGAATCGACAATGCCGGCCCGATTATGTGTGTAGCTACCGTCAGTCTTAAAAGGTGTTTGTTTAGTTTTCCGGTTATTTGATGATAAATGGAAATTTAAGAGACAAATCGAAATTCGTTCTGTAAAATGTTCTGTGAACTGAAATGTGTTCTGTAAATTTTTCTAACCACGTGAATGTTAAAATTTTGAAGAATAACCTAGAGTTTTTGATGCCATAAGAACATGACCATTGGTATTCAAACAATAATACTTATATATTTGAAATATTAGACTTGCGAAAATATTCACAAAATGCACAATTGTACACCTGTAATGTAATACGCAATCAACCGGCTTTTTTTCTATATCTTCTTTGTGTAACCAATACTGATTACTTATTAAATTGAATAATACCTAGTAGTAAACTTTTATGCAGGTGTGATTTTTTTCTGCTAAATCTGAATTCCGAGGGTGTTACATAACTTTGACTAAAAGACCTTCTAATAAGGTGTGACAGCTTGTTCAGTAAACCAAACCCGATGTTTTCTTTTAATGTTGTTGTCGTGGATTAACCGCAGAACAAGTGAGGCTCGCTACGCTCCGCTACAGATTAACGATACTATGGCATAATAAATCATGCTTACTGTTCTAGAACACTGCTCAGTAAATAGAGTTTGCCACAATTAACTTACAAATAAAAGTACATTATAAAATTTCATGCTTAGTCTACTACACTCATTACTTTTTTACCAATTGGATAGTGTAGTGATTTGTAATTTTTAGTGTAATTTCTTGAACCCCGCTTTCCCGCATTTGACCCAATCCGTCCCTGTTGTACGCCACAGGAATTACACCTCATTACAGACTAATACCACCCGCCCGACTCACGACTGGCCCCGGTGTGAATATTAATATAGACGAGATAATGAAATGTTCTAGCTTTCTGTAATTCTTAAGACTAGCAATAAATGAATGTAATTTATTTTTCGCACTAGGCGTGGATGTAGTGCGGCGCGCCGGTACGCTGCTGCGGTGGAAGTATATATCGTGGTTGCAAATGTGGATTTAGCATGAATGACTGACAGGCAGACGATCAAGCTTTTTTAATCATATTAAAAATTAATTTAAAAATAAAACTTTAAGTGTCCTTTGTGTAATCTGCGAGAACGATGGTTTGAAGGGTAAAATTAAACGTCGACATTAGAAATCGCAAGTTCAGAATCCTAAGCCCCGTAATTACGAGTAAATACCGTCGCACGCAATCCATTCTTGATCCTGTCCCAGTCACAATAGGATCAGAAAAGCAATTATAGTACGCGGCTCAAAAAAAAGTTGCATTTTCAGTTCCATTACGAATGTTTGATAGTTTTAGGTTAAGTTTAAAGTCTACTAGAATAGCTTTTTTGATAGATAAGTCACGGACCAACACCTAAAATTATTATTGCGACTATTTTTAATTTTAAGATAGTTTAACACTAGAAATATATAATTCTTGTTAAGCCACGATAACTAGGCTACTTATCAAAGTCCATGTATTCAGTATTATTGACACGAGAAGTCCAATTTCAATAGCACTAATTTCGGCACTCACGTAACCGAGTTACATTTCGTTACAAATAATGAGTCGCGAATAACGTAACTTTTGCTACTACTGGATACCTAATTAACATGTAAGAACCAGGCCATATCACGATGCAAACGTAAATAGATCTAATGAAAGATTTATACGTTACATGTTCTTCCCACGGCTTTGAGAATGGGGTATAAAAATACTAAGTATACCTACATAACTTCAATTGAAGAAACAGAGTATTTGAGCAACAACTTACTACCGACGCGTCGTAATTTAAGAACGCTGCCCTTAGCTACCTTCCAAATGTTCTTTACAAATAACATAAAAACAAACTACAATACATGCTATCGGATAAGATAAATTTATCCTAAGATATCTGTATGAATTTGTATATTATTTAAAAGAATTATTAAAATAAAAACAGTCTAAGGTTTTTTTTTGTTAGTATCTAAATATCTCTTACCTACAAGATGGAAAAACCACCCCAATGAGTAAGACTAATGTAAAAACTAATTACTAATTTAAAATTCTAACTTACTTCTAAGTATTTTTTTATTTGAACAACCAACAAGATCATACACCTAAAAGCTAAAAGTTACAAGATGGGTGAATAGCCTCAATAGGCTTGTGTCCACTATACTACTCAGAAATTGGCTTGTTTGATATTTCTAATAATAAATCACGGTACAGAGAAAATAAAAAACATGGTTATTTTTTATTTTGAACAGGGATTTTCAATATTTATAGGAAATAAATTCTTTAAAATTTGGCTTACAGCCACGTGACAGTGAACACCAATCAGAAAGAATTACGTCACGCCGTGCAAAACGTCGTTGTTAGTCTTAACATTTTAGGAAAATAAATTGTTTTATTTCATTAATATCCCGTTTTTAGCAATATCTGTCGGTTTTTTAAATCATGTTTAAAATGACTAGTGTAAAATTCCCTATGAAATTAGGATATAACACAATTCGTTTTGCCGGACGTGACGTCTTTTAGAGGCTTTGACACGGTCAGCTTTTTCGCATTTTAAAACGCGAAATACATACTGTTAACGATGTTTTTTTTTCAAAAGAAAGTTTTTTTTCTGGTATATGGGCATTAAGGTAAATTATTAACCAAGTTTTTAAATTTTGTCAACTACCATATTACAGTTGTCACGGAAAGCGCATACAAAGGTAGTTTATATTGGGAGCAAAACGCATCCCTTTTCTTAAAAAAAAAAAAAAAAATTATGTACATTGTACAGTCAACAGCACGTCGACCTACCCCAAAAGTCAAAAATTCTCCAATAGATTTTCAACTTTAAGCCTGACATATAGAGTTCATTTTCAAATGAGAAAATTTGACATTTTGTGGTAGGTCGACGTGCTGTTGTCCGTACAACAGTATTCAAGAGAACCATGAACTCTTAAAGCAATCTGAAAGCTGTCAAATCTGTCAATTTTAGTACGTCATTACATACAAAATTTGGCAGATTTGATAATGTTTAACAGATTTGAGATTGTTTTAAGAGTTCGTGGTTACCGCCCTGACTAGGATCTCATATAACTTTATGATGCTCGATTGAGGCATTTTAATTATTTATTTACTACGTGATCGCAACGTTCTTTGAAGTTTAATTGCTTATCAAGACATTAATGAGCTGAACAGATTCGTTTCACAAGTCCCGTAAACATAAAAGCAGGAGTCCAATTTCTTTTAAATTAACAAGGAGTTACCAAAGTTATAAGTTATAACATATTATATTAAATTCTTGCTGAACTTAAGGCGCCATCTGTGTATCCCAATGTAAATAAAGTCTCAGACATTTTCCATTCACTTGAATCAATTCAGGCTGCTTTAACTTGGTTGGATAAGCGTATAAGCTTCGTCGTAACGCAAAGAGGTGGAGCTATAGTGGTTTAACGAAACATTTTATTCAATACTTACTTTTACCACAGAGTAATTATTTAACTACTATTATTATAATATTATTATACTATTAACCTTCACCTGCGTTAACTTCAGAATTTAGCCAAAGAGGAACCAATAAACGTGCCACGGGATTAAAAAACGAGATTAAAATTATCTAAAAATGTAAGCTTAATAAATCTTTATTTCGTTTATCAAAAACAATAACATCACATACATTGATTGCTTTGTTTCTAAGGTAAGCAAATGTTATAGAAATTACAAATATAGGAGGTACCACAACACCCAGATCTGAGACCGAATTGAACCCGGGACCTCAGAGAGCGTCACCATGTCGCTCAATGTCGCCCCATGTCAATATCTGCACGGGAGATTTCTTCTAATTCCGTTTAACCGTATAGCGTCTAGTATAATACTATCTCTATGATAGCGTTATCGTGTAACAACATCCTAAGGTACGGACAACAGCTCGTCGACCTACCACAAAATGTCAAATTTTCTCATTTGAAAATGATCTCTATATGTCAGGCTTAAAGTTGAAAATCTATTGGAGAATTTTTGACATTTTGGGAAGGTCAACGTGCTGTTGACTGTACAAAATTTTACCAATTGTACCATCACGTTTTTTATTGAAGTAATGTCGAGTGTCACGCTTGTATTTATTTCCCTGGTACTAATGGGATAAATCAGTACCATTTGTACCACCAATGGTACTGTATAATAGTACAGGTGGTCCGGAGGGATATTAATGAATGAATATTTATTTATTAAAGTAACAAGGACTCACATTTTGTTAGTAATTACTTACAACTAGCTTAGTTTATTATTTATTTTTATTTTTATTATATTACAAAAGTCATTTTTGCACCAACCCTTTTGATTTGATACAACAATGACTTATGTATAAGCGCAGTCTAGCCTGCTCGCGATCATGCTCAGGATGCTGTTGGTGCTCCCCCTCTCCCTGCGCACCAGGGACGCGCACCTCTTCCGCATTGTCGGGAAAAAGCAGTCTACTCGGACTTCCGCGAACATCCCTGATGCGCTGCAGAAGCGTAGAACTTATAAGATACTTATCAAAAATATTTGGGTTTTAGTGTCATCATACAGGGTTACATTGCAAAGGGGTGCCAAATTTTCAGAGACCACTCAGAATCAGTAACTAAATCGATCTACGATATAAACGATCTAAAAAACAAACATATTTTTTATTACTATCCGCTGTGGTACGCGTGGATAGTATTGCTTCATGCATCAATAATACGTACGCACTATCTCTGTGCAACCTAGAACTGCAAAGTGCAATGCAATAATAGTCACAATGGCGCGCGAAAACAAAGCTGAGCCTTTTCGATGTAAGGTACATTTCTAACAGCAGGAGCGTCCGCGCATACCAGAGGTTCAAATTGACAACAAGTAGGTACCGCATGCAGTGCAGCTCTAGATCTTATTTTTAAAATTTTGCACCCCTTTGTAATGTAACCCTGTAGTTGCAACAATTTCATAGAAGCCAACGCTACGGAATTGATTAAATACTTTTGTAGTAGGCGATCAATCTGCAGGGTGATTGTTTCGATGTAGCTTAATTAATTAAGCAATTATTTCAGCTATCTTGATAACACTACTAACTGAGTATACGCCTCCTCCTTATTATAGCTCTAGGATTGAAAACCGGAACCATTGATACATATTTAAAAGTAGTTTAAAAAAACTTAGCTCATTCATGACTTTAAAAAGGCACAAATCTACATCAACAATAGGTTTTTTGCATGTTTTTTTGTGGCGACGATCGCTGAGCTCTCACAATGCACAAACGTGATCACATAAAAAATGCTCTGCTGCATCGCAGTGGAACTGGCTAATAACGAAACGTATTTTGCGAAGAAGTCCGTAGAAAATAATGCTCATGGAAGATAATTATCAAGTTGTTAAAGACTCTACAATTTTTATATTTATTTTACATATTATTTTATTTACATACAGGGTGTACAAAAGAATGGAACACTTCTTAAAACCACGTGATCAGCTGGTCATATACAACAACTTTTTCTACGGGAGCAACATCGAAATTAATAAAAAAATTCAGAACGTTATACTTGGCGTCACGTAAAAAGAGCGGTGGCCAAAATAGGAACTAACATTTTCAATACTTGCTATAAATGTTCGGTGGAGACAAGTAGCGCCACCCTTCAGCGTTCTTTTTATTTGACGAAAATGATATCAAAGTAGGTTTCTAGAGTGGTGAGTTTCTAGTTATCCTAAGTCTATGAAAGTAGTAATAAAGTAATGTGTTAAAAAATTCACCTTATTTATACTTTATTGCACAGATGAAAAAAAAGTGGTAAAATGGCGGACTTGATGTAGAAAGCATTCTCTACCAGCCAACCATAGGGCCAGACAGAGATGGTACAAAATGAGAACTAAACAAGATCGGAGAAATCAAAGTCAAGATAGATGTATACATACATACCTTCTTCAACATTAATCACCAATTAATTATTTTTCATAGGTAGTTTAAAATTTTTAGATTAGTTTATTTTTATTGTAAAATTGTACTTTCTTGTTAATAGATTCTAGAAATAAAGTTTGTATCACAAATTGAACCACGGATCCCCAAAACCGTAGAACACCCGACTAACCCATTTACTCTACCGCTATTTACAAGTTACGTCACAATTCGGAAGTAAGTGTGACTTCCCCGCGCCCGACATACCCCTCCAACCGTGACGCAGACCATGGCGTTGAGTAATATCTACACATTCAGCCTAGACTTTTTTTACGGTGCCCTAGATTGAAGTTAAATAACTAACTACTAAGTTTACAATCGAAGATGTAAGAAATCGAATCAGAAATAAGGAGATCCGTGAACGAACAAAAGTCGCTGACATAGCCCGACGGATTGGCAAGCTGAAGTGGCAATGGGCGGGGCACATAACACGTAGAACTGACGGCCGATGGGACAAAAAGGTTCCGGAATGGATGCCACGTACCGGCAAGCGCAGCGTGAGACGTCCACCCACAAGGTGGACAGACGACCTGGTAAAGGTTGCAGGAAGCCGCTGGATGCTGGCCGCGCGCAACCGGCCAATATGGAAGTCACTGGAGGAGGTTTATGTTTAGCATTGGACGTCCTGTGGCTGAAATGATGATGATGATGATGAAAGTTTACAATACTATAACCCGACTACATAAATAACTGAAACGACTGGACCGCGCGAACTGTAAGACCGCATTTTAATGATAATATTTTGAATTAAACAATATGTTATGTATACACATTTGTTATGTGCTAGCCAAGACTTTTCTTTTAATACTAAACACGTGATGAATATGTCATTTTTTTTAATTTGAAGTTACAATCTGAGGTTGATATTCCGTCATATAATTTTTTCACTACTAATACAATAATTAAAATCTGGTCAGTATGGTAGATACGGTACGGTAGACAGATACATAGACTACCAAAATCATTACCCTTCATTTTGGCTTCGCCGTAGTAGGTAAAAAGATATATTCTATATGACTCATTTCGCTTGCCCCTTGATCGTGATATGAAACAGGCTCAGTCTGACATTGAGTAATGTCTAATCGTATATTCAGACCCGTACAGTCTAGACTGCTCTGATAAAAAAAAGAAAAATTATCTAAGCTACATACTATGTCTGGGATGGTCAGGCTTTCTAAAAATCCGATGATTCACCTATAAATTAGGCAGAGATTTAAGAACTAAATAATTTGTCAAACTAAATCAGATTGAATCGTAGCTTCTTCCACGGGCCCAATTACAATGGAAATCATGATTTTATACTGCTCTCTTCCTTATTATCGAGGTTAAAAAACGAACACCTACTTAATTTACTAAGGAATTAAGATTATTATATGCCCATAAGAGGCTTCATGTACACGTCTATTCATATTCTAGGCTCCACCACCGAATGTTTCGATTTCGTAGACGAACTATACTCGCTGTTATGTGAACGTTATCGCACGTCTATCGTAATCTTAATATATTCCACTGACTAAAAAACTACTCATCTAGAATATTTAAAGCTATTCGGTAAGATCAAATAGGACCGAACAGAAGTCTAGAAACTGATTGTATTCGCCGCACGGCGTAAGTTTCACCGCGGGTTTACTGACAGGCGTTTGCCAACACTTTTCTATTGTTTACAAAACACGTCATACTGACAACACATGCTCTACGATCTATAAAATTAGGTAAGTATTTGATAGAAACATACTACTCGTATATAGAGGGTGTCCCAAAAAGAGCGTGCCAAAATTAAGGAGATGATAGACTAATAGATGACCATCTATTCAAAAAAAGTTTTTTGTAAAAGTTTCAACATTTCTGAGATATTTTTTTTTTATATTTTTTAAACTCCCAATTTTGAGCCTTTCCCTTGTTGCTGTGTGTACGAATGAGCAGATATTTTTCTTAATCTTGTCAAATATCTGCTCATTTGTACACGCAGTAACAAGCGATAAGTACTTATGCAAAAAATTGGGAGTTTTAAAAAATACTTACCCATACAAACCGCAAACCAGTTGACAACAGTTTGTAAGGAGAGATGTTTTTTTGCAATTTCGAAGTTTTCGAAAAATCTCAAGTGTTTAAAGTCAAGATTTTGGATATTTCTCGTTTGATTTTCCAAAAGTATTGATGTCATTTTACTGATAGGTAACGTACTTTCGATATGAGTTTTTTTTTTTATATCTGTAATAGTTACGGAATATTCGCCTGGTCACGCTTAACGATTACTCGTACATTCTGTATAGTATATTATCAAAGTTACTAGGTAGGTATCTACTAATTGCCTTTTACCCAGTCGGGTAAAAGGCAATTAGTAGATTTCCTTTCCTTTTCATTCAACATTGGTGTTCCTAAGCAGTCGCTTAGGAACGTTTATCCTTTTAATTTACGTTTTCCCGCCAATAATACTAAAAATGAAGAACATAAAGTGCTCTTGTCCACCTGTTTAGAATTTCCTTCACTTTCTTTGAGTGAAATTATCGTACGTGTGGATTGCTGTTTGTATCGAGTTTCCTGAGGATGATGAGCGCATATTCTCTTATATTACCTTGTTCGAACACACGTGTTACATCAATTTGAGTTTTATTACTAACTATGTAAGGTACAGAATTATTTTTGTATATACAGGATTTGATACCACTTTTTAGTAGTGTACTGGTTGACGTAAACATGAAGAAATCTTGGCACATTATTTTATTACGCGAAAGAATACGTGCATAACTAAGTAAAGGATCAGGAATCCGATTGTTTAATCTACCTTACTTAGGTGTGTATATTGTTTACTATATTTTTAACTTCCCTGATGACATAGGTAAATCATACTTACTTGACGACCTCCGTAGCCGAGAGGCGAGCACGCCGGACTCTAAATGGCGCCGCCATCTCTGAGGTTCCAGGTTCGATCCCCGGTCGGGTCAATGTAGAAAACGAACTTTTCTATATTGTCTCGGGTCTGGGTGTTGTGGTACCGTCGTTGTTTCTGATTTCTATAAGACAAGTGCTTTAGCTACTTACCTTAGGATCAGAGCAATGTATGTGATGTTGTCCAATATTTATTTATTTATTTATTTATACTTCTAATGATGGATGATATAGGATGGCCTAAAAGTCATGCACGAATAATATTATGGGTCGACAATTCCAACCAAACTGGTACTTTTGAGTTTTTAACGATACTTCAATGTAAGACGCGCCACAGCCGTCTGGTTATTTCAAACGAAAAGGTACTTTTGAGTCATTTATACTTTTTTTTTTTTTAATGTAAGTATAGAGCTGTGCATCATCCTTCTGTTTAAGCAATTCGTCGACGTTCCAAATTTTCTGAAGCTAGTTAGTATCAGCTGACTCGGGACTCGGCCACCACGTTCTTAATAATGCATTACAGAACTAGCCAGGTTCTACACCTAGATTGGATCCCTAAAATGAAGCTGGCTAGTCACTTTTCAATGTAGGGCTCAGTAAATAATACGTTCTATAATGGTATCAGTCTTCGTTGATCGTCTTTCAAAGATTATCTGTATAAGTAGGTCGATTGTTTAAAAAAATCTCAATTGGAATGCCGGAACAGGTAATCAGAAAGTAAACTAGAGTAATGTTACGTGTCTGTAAAAGTTATCTATTTTTAAAGTTGGAATTTACGTCTACCACACATTACATAAGGATATATTAGTGTGAATGAACTGTCACATAATTAAGCAATCCTTATCTTTCAAATGTAGTTTAACGACCAAAGAAACCATTGTTCTTCAAATGCCTGGCTAATTGTTTTTATACAAAACGATGCTTATAACTATACTGTTGTAATGTAATCGTATGTAATATGAATATAAGTGTTAGTTACTTCATAATGTTTCTTGTCAAACATGCAATATCTTCCTTATAATGATATAACTAATGTCTATCAGTTATGAGGATGAATTCTTGCCGGTAGTATAATTTCCATCCAAGCCTGTTTATTAACATAAATCTTTACAAAAAAAGTCATGCTTACGTTATGCACCCAATCCCACCCAACATAAATAATAACAACAATAATCACAATACAACATTTATTGAAAACAACAACAATCTTACATTACAGCTTCAGACTATAATAAATAAGCTAACATAACCTAACATATTTACAGAAATTCACGGCGTACAAACATCGAAAGTGACAGATGGTATTTGAATTTATAACAAAGTCATAATTTATTTCTGATTCATTCTTGTTTATAATGGAAACCAGTTCCGAAACATGCGCAAACATAACAAGCTAATTATTACGACACACAGAAATGAAAGCACTCCCTCGAGCGCCCGCGACGTCCACACCGCCGCGCCGGCCGCGGTGGGTCCAGCGACTCTCGCGCACCTAATTAGCGGAACGTCCGTAAATAAATAACAACAAAGGCAATACTTTCGCTACACGTCGCACTATCGCTCTATCTAAACGGCAACACCGCAGGCTACATCACACGCATAATAACTATATTTACAACAAGATCTGACTTTGTACATATCAACAGCATCTAACAAAACAATTTGGAGTTTTAGTGTACTCGGGGCTTAAGTTCCTCGCTGTATTTGATCGTGTTATAAGAGGTCTCGCTGTGGGCTCCCTGGAGCTCTCCCTTCGGAAGACCGTACCGAGAACCATGACTGCTGTGACCACCGAAACCGTGTTTGGGACCCGACGAGAATGAGCTCACAGAGCCGTGTCCAGAGTGAGGAGCTTTGAAAGAGGAACTGCCGCCACCAAAGCTTGGGAATGAAGATTTTGACGGCACGTAATATTGAGGGCTCGATGATGAAGCGGCGTGAGCTGCGTTAGATGGATGACCGTATGATGAACTTGGGACACTGTAACTGCTGCCTGGAGAAGATCCTAAATGACCCTCCGACGCGAAAGACGCAACAGACTCCAAAGACGAGCCGAATCCTTCAGATTTAGGAGGTAAATAAGATGGAGCGACAAATTTAGATGAACCACCACCGAAGCTACCACCAAAAGAACCGCCGAGGCTGCCACCGTGTCCAGCTGAGCTGAGAGAGAATCCATGGCTACCGCCGCCCAAGGAACCGAATGATGGTGCACCGTAAGAACCAGAGAGGCCAGAAAAACCGTGTCCAGATAAGCCGTGACCAGATAAACCGTGACCAGACAGACTGTGTCCAGATTCACTTTGTACTGAAGAGCCTATGAAAGCTGAGGGCTTGAAAGATGTTTTTGAAGGAGCGCCGTAAGTTGCCCCGAAACCTTTGATTGATCCACCGAACGAATGACCTGCGTTACTGAGGGAAAGACCAGGGTAAGAATGCCCAGGACCGGCACTCAGAGCAATAGCACCTTCACCAAAGGAGTGACCTCCGCTAGACAAACCACCAAAGGAGTGTCCAGAGCTTGGCGCATTAGCATAGGAGTGATCGCCGCTGGATGAACCACCAAAAGAATGTCCGGCGTTGGGTTGGCCATAACTAAAGGAAGGTGCGTTTCCATGGGCATTAGATGGCGAGAAAAGGACAGGACCAGTCGAGTACGAGCCAAGACCTTTAGTACCAGCAGCGTACGAAGGTACGCTAGGAATTTGCTGCTCAGAAACCGCATACTGTTGAATCTTTGGAGCTCCATAACTGAACTGGGGAAGAGAAAGTTCTTGACCACCATAGCCACCCTGTTCGGGTTGCTGGTAGGATTCTCCAGTTTGAATTTGGATTGCCCCGCTATTTAGACCATGTGAAAGTTGAGACATTAATTGTGATAGATCTGATGATGCAAATCCGTGGCTTGGTTGTAGAGTGATAGGAGCTAATTGAATAGTGGCGTGCCCACTTGCTGGTAGACCTTCAGACGCGAGTTGATATCCACCATCACCTCCATGTCCGCCTAAGCTGTAGCTAGGTTTGGCTCCTCCGACACTGTATCCTGCTCCCACGCTGATAGCGCTAGCTTCTCCGTGCCCAACAGAAGGCGCTTGGAAGCTGTGTGATGAATGGGCCGGGTATCCAATGGGAGCTTCCCTCTTGTCTTTGGGTTCGTCTGACTTCTTGACCTTTATAGCCAAAGAAGCCGATACGCTTAACGCGGCAATGAATACGACCTGTAATCAAAAAAACAATATCGAGTAAAGCAATTATCGGGTGCTTTATTTACCAACTTAACTAAGTAATGCTCGTATTGTTTTGTTCAATATGTAATAACATAACAAAACAAAACAAACTAATATATTCTATAGTGAGCCACAAAAGAAGTTTCGTTTTCGTTGATGCAAATGACTTTGTGTATAGGAGGACACAAAACAGGTTTCCGGAAAAAATGGAAACACTGCAGTCGGCGATGCCCGGTTAACGGCGTCCCGCATGGCTCTGTTCAAGATTAAAGCCCACATTATAAATTTGATTTCACTTTTACTACTTTTACTTTGCTCGGAGACATGTGTAACTTCTACACGAGTCATGTAAGTGTGGTCACTGTTTCGAGACAATTATTTAGATCAGCAAGTGCCGTAGCTGGCAATCGCATTTCTAACGACTCTCATTTGCATAAATTGCATTCCTAGCACATATAACTATCGATTTATTTTGATGTCCTCCATGTTTACAAACAAGAATATCCATGAGTGATTATCACTGAAAGGTCCAAGGATCACTTCACTTATCACAAACACAGGTATCACGCACGCACTCACCGTGAATTTCATTTTGGGTGCTTATTAGGAATGCCGGAAGCGTTGAGCGGAACTAAACCACTACACGAGGGTTCGGATACTACGTAAACAAGATGTGATCGGCTGGCTCGCACAGCCGCCGAATTCGTAATGTGTTGTCGCTGTGTTTTCACCGAATTTATAAAGCGAGTAGCACCCGGCGCCCGCAGGGAGGGTAAAAGTGTATCGGAGGACCCTTTCACTGGCTGAAAGAATGGGATTGAGCATCGGAGCCCAGCGGCAGAAGAATTGCATCACACGACGCTCGTGCGGTGCTCGGGCGTGGACGGGTGACGGCAACTCTTTCAGCTCGGGAACGATAAATAGGTCACCGCGGAGTTAGGGAAGGTAAGGTAGTAATCAAATTAGCTATCTTATCTAAAGACAACTTCAAGATCATCAAGATTTAATTTACTGGATCATTATTCACATTTTATTTTAGTAGGTCACCAAATCAACTAACCAAAGATCAAACGTAAGAAAACTTCTGATTCTCAGAAGCTATTTCAAAAAAGTATTCATAGCTTATCAATAAGAATAATCTACTTTAACTTTGTATATTAAAAAAATCTTTTCCACTTATTCACACAATGGATAAAACGGATTTCTCTTTAGTTCTCAAAAAAGAAAATCTCTCGTAGCTGGGATTTACAGCATAAGTACCTTAAAGTTGGAGTTCTGAAGGAAAACTAAAATATTTTGACTTGAGGCGTTTAAAATTACTAAGTATCGAAATTCAACAAACTCTAGACGTAAATAAATTTATTTTGACCTGAGTAACATTTTCAGCCTAAGTTTACGCCAATATTTAAAATAGGGGGATAAATTTCATTACTTAGAGTTTAGAGTGTTACAATAATATTGTGAAAATTTGTCGCGGTAGTGATCGCCGGCCTACGTTCCATTGTAAAGGTTTATCTTGACATAATAGCATGCAAAACAGTGAAATCTATATTGGCCATCATCCAAATGTTCAATGGCCATCATCATTTAACCAACGATAAATAACGCAAGTAGAATGATTCGAGGATTTAAAGGTGTATTCGGATGGTGTATTTAGTTTTTATTAATATGGCAAATACGGTTCTTTAGCTGACCTCAGTTTCTCGTTGGTTAATTATTATTTTTTTATTACAGAATATTTTTTGTGTGGTTTCATATACCGTTTATCGTTAACCGGTGATTCTGCCAGTTGTCAAGTATTTCTGACTGGAGATCGGTTGCTGTGATTATTTCATGACTCGCACATAGCTAAAACTTGGCAGGTAATAATTAATTTTACTCTTCAGTAGTAATTAATAGCGTTTCGGTGACTCATACTATTAATATGATGGATATACAGGGTGGTCCAGGTCAAATGGATATAAAATTTTTTTTAGGTAGTCGGCTTAGGGACCTATTTTTACTCGCCAGGAAAAAAAACGCTAGTTAGCCGCTTACAAAATAAGTTTCTTTTAATTTTAGAAATATCACCACTTTTAATGTTTTATTTACTTTTAAAATGAAAAATTCAATTTTTTTTTTATTTTAGGTGCTTAGTTAGACATTGCATTCTCTCAGAAAAAAAATTAGACATTGCGCTCTCTCAGAAAAGTGGTGATATTTTTAAAATTAAAAAAATATATCTTGTAAGCGGATTTTTTACTAAGCCGACTACCTAAAAAAAATTTATATCCATCTGGCCTGGACCACTCTGTATAAGATACTCGTATGATATACCTACTTACCTAGTATTTGTCAAGATGTGATACATCACTAGTATCTCTATTTTCTAACACAAAACTTAAACATTTAGCAACGTAGCTATAAATTAAAATTATTAATAAATACGTGTAGGACAACATCATAGTATACATTGCTCTGATCCTAAGGTAAGTAGGTAGCTAAAGCAATTTTGTGATAGAAACACCAATGGCATCTCAATACCCGGAGAGCAGACCCGAGACATTAATACAAAAGTTCGATCTTCACCTTGACCCGACCGGGAATGGAACCCTGGACCTCAGAGATGGCGACGCCAAGTCCCTTCTACAAATATACTAATTTTAATGTTTTAGTTCACCAGCAACAAATCTAACCGTACGTCTGTAAATCATCATTCCAGCTAAAGGACGTCCACTGCTGAACATAGGCCTCCCCCAGTGACTTCCAGATTAGCCGGTTGGAAGCGGCCAAAGGGCCACGTACCGGCAAGCTCAGCGTGGGGTGTCCGCCCATAAGGTGGACAATAACCTTGGTAAGGTTGCAGGAGATCTGTATCATCATCCTCATCATCATCATTTCAGCCACAGGACGTCCACTGCTGAACATAGGCCTCCCCCAGTGACTTCCAGATTAGCCGGTTGGAAGCGGCCAAAGGGCCACGTACCGGCAAGCTCAGCGTGGGGTGTCCGCCCATAAGGTGGACAATGACCTTGGTAAGGTTGCAGGAGATCTGTATCATCATCCTCATCATCATCATTTCAGCCACAGGACGTCCACTGCTGAACATAGGCCTCCCCCAGTGACTTCCAGATTAGCCGGTTGGAAGCGGCCAAAGGGCCACGTACCGGCAAGCTCAGCGTGGGGTGTCCGCCCATAAGGTGGACAATGACCTTGGTAAGGTTGCAGGAGATCTGTATCATCATCCTCATCATCATCATTTCAGCCACAGGACGTCCACTGCTGAACATAGGCCTCCCCCAGTGACTTCCTTATTGGCCGGTTGAATGCGGCCTGTATCCAGCGGCTTCCTGCAACCTTTACCAGGTCGTCTGTCCACCTTGTGGGTGTGAGTCCCACGCTGCGCTTGCCGGTACGTGACCTCCATTCCAGCACCTTTCTGCGCCATCGGCTATCAATAATTGTAGTCTGTTTATGTAATTTGGTTTTAATTTATTCCACTGCTGGGCGTAGGTCATAAAAGCCTAACCAACTACTAGCTAGTTGAACTCGATCTATAGTTATGTTAGTGTAGTGGCACGATAATTCGCTTTGAACGCAAAGGGTCCTAGGTTCGATTCCCGGCACGGGTCAATTCAGTTTTTATTTTTAGCGGATACCTTGCAAATTGCATTTAAAAAAATAATCACAGGGCCATAACCGTGAACTCCTAAAACAATCTCAAAGTTGTCAAATCTGTTAATTTTGGTAAGTATTTCATACAAAATTTGACAGAAATGATAATGTTTGACAGATTTGTGATTGTTTTAACAGTTCATGGTTAAGGCCCAGGAGTTAACTCACTAATCTAAATAGTTGATTAGTTATACACGTATTACTTTTTCTCTTTTTATTTACTCCGGAGATGTATTCATCTCCTCTAAAACTAAATTAATTCAATAGCGTAAATTTCTGAAATCTTACCTAAATCCATCTGCTAGGCTCTTTGCTCTGCCATAAAACATTTAAAGTCAATATCGCATCAATAACATTAGCTATAAACTAGATTTCATGCGTTTTTAAATGATATTATTTTTAAATTTTATTGACAACTGATGTATTAAAAGTTATTTATTATGATTTTTGCCTATCTAATAATTATTAGATAGGCAAAAATCATTACAATTGTATTCGCTTCTTTCCAAGTAAATTGTGTTTGTGTTCCTTTCTAAAACTACTGGAGAGTTTTGGGAACTGTGCAAAAAATTGTAACTCAATCAATAAGTACCTAAATACTGTATTTAGGTATTTATTGATTGAGAATTTGTGTGTTTCTATGGCCAATAATCTAATCATAAACATTCTAGAAATCCGTAGGAATTTATTGTTCTAAATCATCTTCAGTCTTCATACAGGGTGTAAAAAAAAGCTTAACGAAGCCTTAAATCACGAATTCTATACATAAAACCAAGTAGAATGCAAAAAAAAATGATTGCTGGGAAATGACTTTTATTTTTGGGTATCAAAAAAAATTACTTATTTCTAACCCGCAATGTATAGCGGGCACGCCACAGAAGAAAGAAGTACTGAAAATGTTTATCATGTTTCTTTGTAAAAAAGTTTAGTATTATCAAACAAAAGTCAATTTTGTAAAAATCTTTGGAAAAAAAAAGTAACTTTGACAGTCAATAACTCGGTAACCCGTCATTTCCCAGGTAGGTATAGTGTAAAAGAAAAAAATGATCGTAATAATACGTAGAATATGTGGTATTCGGCTTCGTTTAGCCTTTTTTTACACCCGATATATTTATTCAATATTAAAAATCTAAATCAATTGTCATCAATTACTCCAATTATCTACTGCATTTGCACTACTTGGAATAGTATTAAACGATTGCAAATAATAACATCTTTAATAATGACTTGATTATCTTCAATTCTTTATTATTACTATAATAAAGACTACCTTACGATTGTAATTCAATCTGTGTACGATTCAGACGTAGTTAAGGTGCGATTTTAGCTTCAATTTCATTCAAATGATGTAATTAGTAAACACTAAAACACATATTCCACAACGCATGTAATTGACCTCCTGCTGCCGGTAATATAGCAAAATTGATAGTATGTTCGTGTTGAATTTTTATACTAGGCAAAAACGTGGGCTATCCATGACTAGAGTGCTAGATTGCATTACTTATTTTGTGGTTCTGATGCGCGTGATTCAGTTTTAAGGTTCCGAACGTCCCAGTGAAAAAACGAAACTGATAGATCACTTGTGCGTCTGTCTCTCCGTCGGTCACAGTGTCAGCTAATTTGCTATGAATTTACTGGATCGATGACCTTGAAATTTGCTACACACATGCATTTCTGTGACGAGTGGAATTCACACTTGGCCAGCTTATTTATAATACATAGGAGGATTGATAAAAATAGCTTTAAATAATTGCATTTTTGGAATATGATATACAGTTATATTTTGCTGCTCTCATAATAAATCATAGTTAAGTAGATAATAAAATAATGACTAAACTATAGGTTATATTGATATTTGTAACAAAACTAAATAAATGTCTTGTCCCACTTACTTCCTACTTAAATGAATGGTGTATTTCAAGGAACTGGTACAATTTGTTTGTTACGCAATATTTAATTTAATGCCTTTCAGAATGCAAATGGATCTTTTCAATTTTAATCGTTTCTATAAATTATAAATATTTTAGATTTTGCATTTAAATAAAACCAATAATTTATTTATCAAAGCGCCTTTTACAACGACAAAAAATAAAATTATATTTTCTGTAATACCTACCTCAGTGTTCAGTTCACAAAAACTGACCACACCACCCATGTAAGTAATACTAATTAACAAACATCTTTACACTAACCATCCTAATAATAGCAAAAGAAACAACATTCAAATTGTAAGCGAAAATAGTTACTAATTAATTATAACACAATGTATAACGTTAATTACTTTTCACTCGTTACATAATAAAGTGAAGTATTATTTTAGCATTAGCATGAGTGATATCAATATAGTTACGTCACAGCTGAGTTTCCGATATGAGGGAAATAATAACCAAATGGATAGAATGTCATCCGGATTCACTATTATGTCACAATCTGTAGCACAGTGTAAGTATCAAACGATCTGTAATGCAACATATTTTCATCTAATGAAATATCTTAAAATATACATAATTGTAGATTGGTCATTTGATCGAGTTTAACCTACCCCCCTAGCAGGACCACCAAAACACGATATGATATGATATGATATAGCGATTTATCGACACCCAACTGTCAAAATATGAACTTTTATCGAAACAGCGAGCATGACCCTGACGATACCGGTACGGACATGCATGCTGTTTCGATAAAAGTTCAAGATGGCGGCTATGTAAATTATATTTTGTCGATCAATCGCTATATCATATCATATCATATCGTGGTTTGTTGATCATGCTAGGGGGGCTGTATGCTCGCGTCGCTCACGCCTGTGTACGCGGGTCCATTGCTATTCAGTTGTTATCTTTTTTTTTCCGAGAATACAGGTTAATTAATTGACAAGTCATCCTCTGCTCACAGCTAGAAGTAGGTCTCTTTGAAGCTTGATGTGGGCCAATCATGTCAGTAAGCACGAAAGGAACGCGATATAGAAATAAAGTAAAGACTTATCTCGTTCTTTTAATTAAAAAAACTATCATACTGACTCGAAAAAAACATCTCGCGTTCTACTTTGCTAAAGGTCAATGACCTTGTTTCTGTTCTTTCAAATGCCCAGTTTTTAATATTCGTTTATTTATCACCTAAAGCTTGAGGAAAACTATAAGCTGAAAATTTTTATTGACCGAATTTAGAAGTGGATATAATATCAATAATATGCCTCTAATATCTGACTTAATAGCCATCTTCGTACACCCTAGGTTATAGATTATGCTTCAAAATTAAATTATTGTAGTAATTATTTTGTGTATCTTGTCATAAAGATAGTGCCCTATTTTTACCCGACTACGGTGAAACCAAAAGGAAGTGAAATGATTTTGGCAGTCTATGTATGTATGTATTAAGTATGTATGTTTGTATGTTCAACCGTACCACCTAAACTACTGAACCGATTTTAATGAACAAAGTGTCAATAGAATTGTAATAATGACCCGGGTTAAAAGGCTATACTAATTTTATCAATTTTTTTTATGACAGAATTTGAAACTCAGATTCTAACCTAAAAAAAAAATTTACAGAGATAATCACCACGTGTTTGGTATTAAACGAAAGGTCTTGGCGAGCACATTAAACATATGTTTATTATATTGTTTATTTCAAAATATTATATATTTAAAATGCGGTCGTACAGTTCGCGCGGTCCAGTCGTAGTCGGGTTATAGTTTTTAAACTTTATAATTATTATTGCATTATATCTTATAATCTTTTTTTCAAGAAACGCATCCTTTCGACGTTACTCAATAAGTCTGCTCGGTTACGTCTCGCCGCACTCTTTTTGCACACTTTGCTCGCGACGAGAAAGCATTCCGTGTGGTGAATGCGATTACATATTTTGACAGTGATCTCGAATAACGATTGTTGGACGCACTTGCGAATCGTAGATAAGGCAAGTTTACAGTTTTTGGGTCTTCGATGAAAATGTTTGTGAATTAGATGTTTATCGAAACAAAACAGTGAAACACAGGCTATGTTGTCTTAATTTTGATGGCAGAGTGTGGCAGAGTTTGACATACAAATGCTACAATTGATGTCATCGTCAAATCAGTCTTTTTTTTTTTGTACAACATGATCTTTTTAGGGTTCCGTACCCAAAAGGTAAAACGGGCCCCTATTACTGAGACTCCGCTGTCCGTCTGTCAAGGGGCTGTATGTCATGATGAACCGTGATAGTTAGACAGATGAAATTTTCACACATGATGTATTTCTGTTGCCGCTATAAAAACAAGTAAAATACAGAATAAATTTAATATTTAAGGGGGCTACCATACAACAAAAGTATTTTTGGGCGTTTTTATAGATAATGGTACGGAACTCTTCGTGCGCGATTCCAACTCGCACTTGGCCAGTTTTTTTTTATTCTAATTACAACTACTTCCTATTTTTACTATAAGTATTTCTTGTTTACTAACACTATTTGCCATCATAAAGTATTCGTTTTTTGCTGGTGGTACCAAGCACCTTAAAATAAACTAAATAATTAGCCCACGTCAGATACTATTGGACTCAACTCACGCCACTAATATTGGACAACATCAAATACATTGCTCTGATCCTAGGGTAAATAGCTAAAGCACTTGTGTTATAGAAATCAGAAACAACGACGGTACCACAACACCCAGACCTGAGACGATATAGAAACGTTCGTTTTCTACATTGACTCTACCGGGAATCGAACCCGGAACCTCAGAGATGGCGACGCCATACATACAGTCCGGCGTGCTCGCCTCTCGGCTACGAAGGTCGTCTATTCATTACCATCTTCCAGTAGCTTTGCGTGTATCCTTGCTCCACCTTATCAAAGAACGCCCTAAAGTGCAGCGTTCGCCAAATTTCGGGAAATCAAAAAAGAATACGTTGAATAACTTATTCGAGTAATTTCTTCTTTGATCATTGCTACAATCAATATGAGTATGTTTCGGCAGCCATCTTTTGATTTTGAAACCCTCACACGCATTAGTCACCTCCGTGCCACTTGTTACAACACTGCAATAACTGTAATTTTTTTGTTTTTAGCAATTCCATGCAAGGTTTTATTAACGTGACGTGGGTTTGTGTCCCACCTGATTTCAATGATTATTTTCAAGTGTTATTTATCTTTAATAAAAGCCCTTATTTTAGGCCTGAATTTTTAATTGCTTCGAAATCAGTAAAAAGTTAAACATCTGAGTTAGGTAATAAACAGTGACATCATAGTTCGCTATCGCCATACAAATTATTGTAAGGAAGAGATGCGTTTTGACAAAGGGTCCCAGATCGATTTCGAGGCCCTTTAGATTCGAGGTGCAGGTCGATTCAGAAAGCCACTTTACTAAATTGGATCTTAGAAGATCTAAATGTGCTAGGGGCCCTAGGAAAATCTCTATCTAATACTGTCTACTCGTATCCTCATAAACAAAGAATGTTCGATACTTGCCAGTGGGTGTGTTGTCTGGTACATATTCTATTTTCATTTTTGTTGTTTATTCGTTTGCACCGCATTAGCATAGCATTTTTCTGCTGCTTTGTCGAGTCGATTCTCTGTTAGGGTTATTTAAAAAAACAACCTTTTTAGTTATTAGCTTGAGCCTTGGTTTCCTAGAACTTAGTTTCCCGTACTCATTATTATACTATACCCTTGATAAAAATACCTTGTATCACAAGGGTGTTAAATGCTTACTTAAAACCATGGCAATTTGAGTGTTGTTTGTCGCAGATTTACTTATTTTCAATCTTACTAGACGTATGATCAAACAAATTAGGTTACTTTTTTTTTTATTTATTTATTCAAACTCCAAAGATTAATCACATGATTGTTATTCTGCCAAACTGTGGAACAGTTTGTCGGCAGTAGCTCTCGTGAACTAAAATACTACCAACAATGATAATCACTTAGCAAATACAAAAAAAAAGTCCTATATGTATATGTTTCTTAGGATAAATCTACAATAAACTAAAAAAATACACATTTAAACATTTAGCGTTTTTATCTTTATTAACCCACTTAAAAGATAAAAGATAAAAGAGGAGGCTCTGTCTAAAGAATACTGTCGGACGTATTGCAAAAGAGGTTGTGACTCGGATTTATTGCAAATGGAGTGAACATAAAATCATTGCCTACGAGAACATGGGTATATTTTCGTAGGCAATGACTTTATGGACATAATGATAGGTAATGTTTTGTTAACAAGGTCTTTAAATGTTTTTTACTGGTTGCATTCCTAATTAAGTCATGGGGGAGCTCATTAATATACACTGGTGTTAGCCACCTCCTCTCACGTTTGCCGTAATAATTATTAACTCTAGGAACAACCAACTTAGGTATTTTTGACAAACGGGTTGGGTATGAACACGCCCTCAGCGAATTAGTTGATTACGCTGTCTTACACACAACATAACAAAGATTGCGTGGCCCATTGTGGTCTGACATTGATCGCGTACAACATTCCTATAATCTAGTAACTGTAACGCCTCCGCCATTGTTGTGCTTTTCGATTATCTTTTATTGCGATTGTAGTTTCAGTTCCGGATTAAAATGGAAAACTAGAAAATAACTATCACTGGCTATTTAGTAAATCAGTGAAAGATTTAACGTGTTGTTTTGGTCTAGGACTAATTATTATACTTATTTGCCATGTTGCTGTTATAACTTATGATGACGGCCGCTATATACAATCCACTAGCTAGAGATTCATCATCACCAGCCTAAATCAGTCCACTGCTGGACACAGGCCTCTCCAAAAGGAGGATTTTGCTATAATCGCCACGCTTGGCAGGCGGGTTGGCGATCGCAGTTTAGCCAATGGTGGAGAGGAGACGCTGCTGCCCGTCTTCTTATGGCGGTTCTCCTGTAGTCGCCTCTTACAACACCCATAGGAACATAGGGGTGGTGCAATTCTCTTAACGTGCTTACCACACGACACAGCAGCGAAAGATTATATCGAAACAATATTTTTAAACCTAACTTAATGAGATGTGATACTTCGAATTTCTACTAGCCGATACAGACAGTCATCTCGGCCTTTTACTGCTTATACTAATAAACTGCTAATCGTAAGCCTCCCTATCATTGTTTAGTGATGACTAACTTTACAAGTACATACATAATACTTACTTATCAACCGATTTTAAGGTGATTCACTCTCACCGTGCCTTCTAAAGCATGGAAAAACTTGTGTTTTTTTTTTTTAAATATAGTCAGGGTGGTCACCCATCCACTAACTATTGCGGAGTTGATAAAAATATTTGGTCATACTAAGCGGTGCTACCACTTAATATTACGGGAAAAAACAAGAAGTTTAAGAAAGAAACACACTTGAGATGTTAATAACTTGTAAACCAACCCAAAAAGAATCTACAATCTTAAATGAAACACAACCGTGACCGTTATTATACCACGAAGAAATCTTACAGCCCGGCCCTTCGATATTTCAAGATCTTATCTTTTGTCTAAGTAATTCTTACAAAACGATTCTTTTTAGTTAGGTATGCCTACAAACTCTTGCAAATAACTTTCAAGAAAGCGCAAGTTTCGCGACTCAGTACTTACCTACCATAACATTCCCGTAATTCGGTAACTTTTTATTTTACACCAAGCGTTGTGCTATGCGCATTTTATGTTAATAAGTCTAATTACCATCTCATTCATAATGAACTCAAGCATGCTATTATAATTGCTGTTATTTATGAGCAAGCCGAATTATGTAGGCTGCCTGGCGGGTGATTGATGGAACGAATTTAACGTCACTGGATGAAGAGTTGCAGAATTTTAATAAAAGATCAAAGTGTATTGCAATGATTTTGGGTAGGGCATCAGCCAGCATACCGAGATCCTATCCAATTGCCCAACATGCTACTAAGCTATTACTTGTTATTTTAGATTAGTCCATATTTTATTATTTTGATAGTTTTACCTAGTGCATTATATTGTTTTTACATGTAAATCACACACACCCGGAAACTCTAAGTATTAAGGAGACTCCAGGTGTGGAATTTGTTTGAGTTTTAGATTTTTTAAATTAAATACTTTTTTATTTTTTATTATATTAGTTGTAGATATTTGACCCTGACATTGTTTGTTTACTTAGTTTTTATGTATTACTTTTAGCAAATTTACTTTGCAAATTTTGTGGAATATCTAATATATAAAACAAAATCGTGTTTGTTACAACACTTATAACTCGAGAACGACTGAACCGATTTTCATGGTTTATAATTTGTTGGAATTGTCTCCGTCCCGAATATCAGAATAAAAAATAAAAACATTGAAAACGCTGACGAAAAAAAACTGATAGGCGGTACGAAGTTCGCCGGGTCAGCTAGTATTTAAATAAAAAAAGACAACTCGTCCGTGCCGGGATTTTAACCCCTTATCTCCTGCTTAGCGCGCAGTATTTCTTTAACCCTATCTGTTTAAAACTGTTTTGAAACTTTTATCAATCATTCTTTTTTAAATCACAATGATTGTCTATTGAATAATCTTTACACTTCAACCGACATCATGCGACATTTATAATGTTGACCTAGAAAAGATAGCGCTTCACACGCGCAGACAGGAAGCTCTAAAATAATGACTTCTCGATACATACATAATAACAAATTAAAACAGTATAATGCATTATGACTAGACTTTATCAGTTTCATCACAGTCATGCTGATGATTCATACATGATTATGAATTGAGTGTAACACTCGGTAACAGCTTATGCAGTATGACAGAGCATGCTACTTTGTAGCAGGCATCAATTTAGTTTTTTTTAACCTAATAACCTAGAATCTAGAATAATTATGTGTTACACCTTAATGATTTTAATAAAACAGTACTTACATAGTATGTAAGTTATGCCTTTTTTATTTCGTCTTACAATTTTTTTGGCACTATATGCTCTTTTGTATTATTTTTTACAAAGAATGTCTGCATTTAATAAATATTATCTTTACAAAAATATATTTATCTTTACAAAAATGAATTTATTAGAGCTAGCTCTAAGGGGCCAAACAAAGCTAAGCTTTACTGGCAACCAGATATCAGATAGACATATAATACTTACTCAGGATCAACGTAACCTCATCACATAAAGACTCGATATATTCCACATCTCTTAAATTAACATAATTATCTCTAGTTTTAAAATGGCTCTTGTGCTAAATGATTATGATTTTCCAATAGAGTTCTGTTAATGGCATTCACTCCTAATGTTATAACCAAATTTTTATTTTGAAAAAAAGAATAAAGTACCTAATTTCCTACAGAAAAGTAGAATATACATAAATAATGTATATATAAGATCCGATTTTATTAGTGTTCATTCTGTTAACCAGTGACTATATAAGGTCCGATTTTATTAGTGTTCATCCTGTTAACCTGTGACTATATAGGTAAAAACTACATTATCTGCATTACCTCAAGGTTGACTGGTAGAGAATGCTGTATAGCATTAAGTCCGCCAATTGTACTCACCTGTGCAATAAAGTTTAAATAAATAAATCAATAAATAAAAGCAATCGTAAAAACCAATTTTCAAATATCTATCATAAAAACTAAAAAAGTTAAAAATAAATTACAAAATAACCTCATCGACTTCATATTGCATAAAATCTTCAACTCTTTTTCGCTCTGTACAAGGGGAAGGAATAAGACGGATAATCAGTGGTTAAACGTAGGGAAGATAGGACGAGTTTATGCAATATGAAGTCAATGTTGTTGATTTTTAACTTTTTTAGTTTTTATGGTACACATTTGAAAATTGGTTTTTACGATTGCTTTTCACCTATATAGTCACAGGTTAACAGGATGACCACTAATAAAATCGGACCTTATATAGGTGAAAAGCAATCGTAAAACCAACTTTCAAATGTCTATCATAAAAACTAAAAAAGTTAAATAAATTACAAAATAACAACATCGACTTCATATTGCATAAAGTCGTCCTATCTTCAACTCTTTCTCGATCTGTACAAGGGGAAGGAATAAGACGGATAATCTGATGGTAAAACGTACCAAAGATAGGAGGAGTTTATGCAATATGAAGTCAATGTTGTTGATTTTGATTTTTAACTTTTTTAGTTTTTATGGTACACATTTGAAAATTGGTTTTTACGATTGCTTTTCACCTATATAGTCACAGGTTAACAGGATGTACACTAATAAAATCGGACCAATAAGTATTTTATGAAATAAATCTAAAATAACATCCTCTTTTCTTTAAATTATATTAGAAAAACAAGTCGCGGTAATATTATTTCCGTAACCAAGTCTTGGTCGTAATCTGTATCTCCAGGTTTTAAATTATGCTTTTGTTAACTACAAATAAAACAGGACCCACAATGAGCTCTGAATATGTTTAATGAATACAAAAGTCTACAACTAATTTATCTATTACCGAACGAGCAAATTGAACTATTGTATCACCTCGGAAAGTAGTCCGTCCCACTAAAAGTGGTTTTCGCGAGTTGCATAAGAATGAGTCAGCAATCTAGGCGGCTGCTGTGACCTGAAGCAAAATTGTTGATACTACTTTGTTTTGCACTTATATATTATCAAGAATAAAACATTATAGTCATAAAAGTACTTACTTAAAACGCGATTATTTTGATGTGATAAGTTACTTCAGGCTACTGTAGTCATTATTATCAGTGGAACCGTTGAAATATTTGACAATAACAAAGTCTGTTACTCAAAGAACATGTATATTCTTTGAGTCACACAGTCTTCAGTTTTTGGTTGTTCTAACCTCAATGTGGTCATTAGAACTGCGTAACTGCAAACGGACTTAACAGTTGATTGCAGTTTCAATGCAGTTCTGCCAATGCAACTGCACAAAAACCGCATCCACAAAGCAATTTTCAGTCCAAATGCATACTGTAATGGCTCATTACTATTAACCCTTTCAGCGCCAGTTTTTTTTTTTTTTTGCTGCATGTCGTCATACATATAACTAGCTACGAGATAAATCGTACCTGGCATAGTAGAACATAAATCCTTACACTATGCCGACTACACTACGACTACTATTATGTCCAAAAACTCTGGCGTAATGTGTAGTCGTTTGTTTTAAAGCTTATCACAGCTAAATTATGTATTCCTACTGCAGAAAGACGGAATTATGTTTTCCTTTGTTTGTGTGTGTAGTACACACAAACAAAGGAAAACACTGGGTACTGAGTACCTTTGTTTGTCATGTCATATTTTTTTTCCATTAGAAGTCTGGTCATAGATTTTATCATGTGTTTTCTTTGCTAATGCCAAACGTTCAAAATCCGACCTTACCTGTAGTGCCAATAAATAAATTTTTGTATAGGAGGCCCAACATCCTAATCCTAATCCCAAATCCCAAGCCCAAATCTACGAATATACTCGTAGTCGGCACGTTATGCAAAGACCCGCACTACGAGTTATCTCGCAGCTGGCACGGAAAGGGTTAAGAATCTAATTCTCGCCTTTTCGTTGGTCATTTTATTAATCTTGATGCTATCTTATCGTGTAGATATCAGCCTCTCCCGTTGAGAAAGTGGATGCTTGTGAAATTCTCATACGTTAGCGACTCATTATCATATGTGAATCACCATTAGTGAGTAAGATATCATACAGCTCGTCGTGTTATATTATGTAGGTACATTTCTATTGGTACTTTATTGCCTTGTCTTGAATAACATTTTATTTAAATTATTAATGGGGGACGTAAGACGTTATACGCTGAAACTCTACTAATACGGTTGTAAAGATCGATTATGATAAATAAATAAACATTGGACAACATAACATACATTTCTCTGATCCTATGGTAAGTAGCTATAGCACTTGTATTACAGAAATCAAAAACAACGACGGTACAACAACATCCAGATCCGAGACAATATAAAAAAGTTCGTTTTCTACATTGACCTGACCGGGAATAGAACCTGGAACCTCAGAGATGGTGATGCCTAGTCCGATATATCACTTTAAATATCCGATGCCGCAAATAGGGATAGCTCATGATCAGTCACCAGCACCATTCAGTCCTGATAACGAAGGATCGATTTCCGATCAATCGCCTAAACCCATTTTTTTTCATGAGATGTATCATAATTGTCCCTCACAATTATGCATTTTCTAATGGGTCATCATAATTCATATTTCGTTTTCTGCCGAACATATAGGCCTCCCCCAATAACTCCCAGATTGTCCGGTTGCGCGCGGCCTGCAACCAGCGGCTTCCTGCAACCTTTACCAGATCGTCTGTCCGCCTTGAAGGACGTTCATGGTTAGCCAGCCTAAAATTTCCAAGTTATAACAGCACTGTAAACATAAATGTTTGTTCTACCACAAAAAGGGCAAACAATATATTTATTCTGTTCTAAACACTTCACTGAAAATTTTTGTTTTTAGCAATTCCATGCAAGGTTTTAATTGAAGATAAATAACACTTGAAAAAAAAAAACATCGAATCATACGCTGGCTTTGACAGCGAGAAAAAACACTTGAGGAATTTCATCTTGTCACGTGACGTCCTCGGTAGCTTAGTTGGTAAAGCACTCGCCCGGCATGCGATGGGACGTGGGTTCGAGTCCCACCTGAGGTCGATGATTTTTTTTCAAGTGTTATTTATCTTCTACTTCACTGAAAGTTAGGTATTGTTTGACGGTAATTACTTTCAAAATAAAGTGCATACCTAATTCGAACCGCAACAGTGGTTTTTGTTATCACTATCAAAGATTGACACGGTTGTCCGTTCGTGCGGTAACCGGAACAAAACTGCGCAGGGGCCGGTCACATAGGTATTTTGTCTTCTTGGAAATATTGACGAATCTTAATATAATTCTGAATCCACCCAAACCGGAAATCGTATACGGAATCCTGTGTGTTTTTTCACTGTGAGACTGCGCCAAATAAGTCATCAATATTTTTCGATTATGTTGTATGTCATCACAACTTCGTTTCGTTCGTTTCGTTTCGAACATTTATCTAAATGTAACTTACAGAGTTAATATAGTAATTAAAACATGACAAATTAAATTGACGACTAATCTTACGCAGAGTGATTCCCAGGCTAAACACGAAATAGAAATTGCCAAAGTGCAATAAGTAGAGGTAGTCGGATATTAATTACAAAACTCGGCAAACGCAACTGAACTCATTCGGTAGGCATCAATCAAATATTATGTGATCACTGGATGCAGACCATAACATCACAATGGAGATAAGGGTTAGCAGGCTTACTCACTTTCTTCTCATTTACGAATTATGAAACAAACTTTTCTGAAATACTTTAGGAAACTCCGTGGTTAAGGCTACTCCGTGATCATGGCGCTTGCAAAGAAAAAGTGCCGAAATATCGGGAACTCAAAAAAAAAAAAAGGTACATGGTAGCAATCTCGTAACAAACTATTCTAATACTTTAGGAAAGTTTGTTCGTCTGGGTATGCTGGAAGACGCTTTTGAAAAAAAACTATTACCTATTTATTATCAGGCAAGAAGCACAGTTCCATTTCACAAAATGACAAATTTCCTATAGTAACCACATATTTTATTTTAATAATTTATAAAAAACAACAATTTCATTTCTATAACTAAACTTACCTAAAATATAAAATAAACTACTCAAAAATAAACGCGTGTCCACATGAAGGAAGGAGGCAAGAATGCTTGCAGCGTTTCCTTAACTGATTTTGATCTTGAAGTTATGAGTTCAATTTCAATTCAGAAAATGTTGTTTTTTTTGTGTTAATAAACTGTAGATCTATAAACTGTACATTCGATAGTCTTTGTTTCTCTCCGAAGTTAAGTAATAAATAAATGTAATCCATGAGATCACCATGAGTCACCATAACCCCGTCATATCTTAGTTAGTTGGTTGATTATTATTTTTATTTTTCTGCTTGTTTCTTGTAAAGTTACATTAAATAGAACTAAAACTTGGCGACCTTAATTGCGTTATTCATCGCCTTTATAGGTTCACACCTACTAAGTCTTAAGGCACAGAGGACAAAAGAGGATCTATAGTCTGAAAGTCCATGGCCTAAGTATTATATATTATTAAGTAATAATAGTAATATTGACGGACTGAGCCTTTTGTATCTACCTCCATTGTAACAATATCTTACGCCTTGGACGTTCTACTTAACTAGAACCAGTTCAATAAAAAGTAAAAAAAACTCTAGTAAAAGGAAACAACCAGAGCTACCTACTTTCAATTGCTATGAATAGCAAACATCTATGCGAAATGCTAATTATAGGAATGTAGTTTGATTTGAATGTTTATTTACTTAGTAGTAGTTATTATTTATTTATTTACTTAGTAACAAAGTAGTAGTATTAGAATAGTTTGTTACGGGATTGCTACCATGTACCAACGAAGTAACTCCGTGATCATGGCGCTTGCAACAGTGCCGAAATATCGGGAACTCAAAAATAAGGTACATGGTAGCAATCCCGTAACAAACTATTCTAATGTTAGTGACCATGAAAGTTTAAAACAATATGAAGTAGTAGTAGTTAATCTTTTAAACTTTCGCGTTGCATTGTAACTAAAACTTAATAATAATAATAGTTAATAGCGTGTTTAATAGTTTTAGTAGTAGTTAGTAGTTATTATTTATTTATTTACTTAGTAACGAATAAGTAATACATTATGTTTATAATTATAAGAGTAAACAAGTTAAGTAGTTCTTACAAATAGAAGTGTGTATTTTTTTAAATAATGAACTATGGAACGGTTGATTTAGGTATTTTTAATGGTGTATGTATGTTTATAATTAATAAATAATTGATTTAGAACCGAAGAATTTCTGACAAGAAAATATTACGTACATTTTCTGTTGTTTTCTATTGTTGTTCATGATTATAGATATTAAATCACAAGTAACAAGCGCCTTTGTTTCTAGGTCGTATTTATTGATTCATAACGTTAACGATACAGAGTCACAGACAATCCCTTCTCATACACTTCCGTACAATTGTTCTGTAATTTATGTGATTACATCCACACGTATGTAGGCCGTAATAATACTTCCGATAAGCCTTTCCAAAGCCTTTCGAACCAGTTCCTTCGTTACCTAACTGGAATGATGACACCTAAAGACCTAACAATAAACTGGACCTTATTCCTTTAGCATTAAGTTGATATCTACCTCAGCAAAATATTTTGATCGTTGTCAACGTGGCTCACAGACTATCTTTACAAAACTGGCTTGCATTTTAGGTCTTTTTTCAGAGAACACTTTTACTATCTCTTGCACGTATACAGTCGACATAACATTTTGTTGACCATTTTATGTCAAAGGAATACATAAAAATGTTCTAATAATTTCTGCTGTAGACTGTCCTACAGGTAATTTACGATCACATAATCGAATTAAAGAAAACGAGTTCATAATTTAGCTTAAGCTTTAAATGAACATGCACGTGAACATACGATTCAACAAATTGGCGTGTGAATGAGATAACATCTCTTGAAATACACAATAAATAAAATTAAGCGACAAAATACTCGTAAATGACGACATTTTACAATTCATAAAAGGAAATTACTACATTTTCCTGCCACTTTATTATAAGAACAACTGTACATGGTTTTCACATCTTACTCTAGATAGGTGTTAACAATTTCTACACGCTTTCACTAGCTTCATAAACAGTTAATAATTAACGGACATATTTTTTTTTCCAACTTGGGAAGTAGGTAAGTACCTACTTGTTAACCTGGGTACTTCTGAAGACAGTAAAACTCTTCCTAAATAACCCTACTTTGTGTTCATTTGATTTGTTTAGACGAAAGAAGCGTGTTTAATAGTTTTTTTAAACTACATACATACTTATAATATTGTTAAATTATTATGACTTTGGTTAAGGTTGCAGGAAGCCGCTGGATGCAGGCCGCTTCCAACCGTCTTATCTGAAAGTCACTGGGGGAGATTTATGTTCCGCAATGGACGTCCTTTGGCTGAAAATATGATGATTATGCCTAGTACCATGTGACATGACTTATAAATATAAATACTAGTTACTTTTGATTTTAAAAATACCTATTATTTTATTCCTACTAATGCTTTGTGCCGTTCTAAGTCTGGGTACGAACGACCATGTTCCTAGATGTGGTAAATGTAGGTATTACATTTGAGGTGATTGCCCGATTGCTATCACTCCATCGTAACCATTTTACTCGGCAGGCAGTTACTTTTAGACAGGGACACCAGTGGAAGTAAACGTTTTAATCATAAATAATGCATTATAACCAAGAGCAGTAGAATCATCAATCCATCATCTAGGACACAGAACAATGTTCTGTGATCTAGGATAATGAATTTATGGCCTTACTACAAAAGGATAGACTAGTCTTGAACACTTGTCTAAAGATTAGTCAACCATTTTGAAATGTTGACTAACATTCGAGACATATTATTAAGAAACATTTCAAGTTGGTTGACTTATCTTTAGACAAGTGTTCAACACTAAGCTATCTTTTTTTAGTATGGCCAAAAGTTTAAAAAACTACAACCTAACTACGTAAAAAAGGCCCCTAAAAATGACGAAACAAGAACATAATTCACATAGAAATGCAATAGGTACAAAAATGGTCAATATAGAGCCGTTGTCGCACCCACTGCTTCATTAAAATCGTTTTAGTAGTTTATGCGCTATGGTGGAACATACAAACAAACATACATAGATTGCCAAAATCATTACCCTTCCTTTTGGCTTTGCCGTAGTCGGGTAAAAATAGGATCTTAGATAAAATATGGTGTCAGATCGTCGTCGGAGTTGGACACTTTTTGATAAATGCTTTACTTGCAAATGTTGTACTAGTTTCAGAATTAGAGAATGAAAAGCAAAAACAAATTTAACTAGAATAGAGAAAGAGTCTAGTTTATTAAATTAAAGATAAACAATACATACGCCAACAGAATTTAGTAGCACAACAATGAACAAACTTATTCATTTAGTCTTAGAGTCATAACTCAATAATATTATGATCAACTATCTGATCATAATATTATTAAAAAAATATATTCCTAAATAATATTGTAAACAACCTTTTAGCCACGATGACTGTAAAATATAAACAGTCCTAGTCAAATAGATAGTCAGACTCGCTATTCGCTAGCCAGACTCTTATGATAAAATTTTGTGTAACAAAATATTCAGCTAATCAATGGTTACTTGGTCGTTATGTTTTTAACTTGTTGGGTTTTACAGCACTACTTTGTTCAATAGGAATACCAATTTATGATCGTTTAGCTGTATTTCTCTATTTTTTACTTTCGCGACGATGTTGTAACCACACTACAGAGAGCAGTCTTTTGTTACCCACTTTTACGTCATTGTAGGGGTTTTCTAAAAGGTTTTATGAAATTACAACAAAGATTTTTATCTAAGTTTTAAATTTGTATGGAGCACTTGTACTGTTTTTTCGCGGAGTGCACAAAATCTAATAATTCTATTTTAACAAAAAAATCGGTGTTTATAAGCATAAACACCGATTATTAGGCATAAAAAACTGATATAATGTACTTTAATATTATATCATTGCGATAATATAAGTTGTATTGCTGTAGCTAAATGAGTTCCTAAAGCATAAACTAGTACCTACATAATACGAGTAAACCCGATCGAAAAGACCAAACCCATTTTTTTAAAATACATTAGTGTATTTTTTTGTTTTAATTAACAATTCGCACCTTTAAGTGTAACAATTATTTAGTATCAACGGCTTGTTAACACGACGAACAGAACTAAGTGATCGAGCCGCAATAAATAAATCACCGTAACCTCTCAAATATTTATCGCACAATTATGCAAGCCGTTTAAGAGGAGGCTTACATGCTGCCACCGGAAAACGAACCATTATTTATCATCTTTGCCAGCATTGTGAATGTAAAAATACATAAGGCAATGGTTAAGTCTAAATATGGTGGTTACTATGCTACCATTATATGCAACAAATTTAAAGCTTCATCATTCTGTGCCTCTATGATAGTAGGATCTTGATCTTGATCTATCGACGAACTAAGTCGGAGATAAAGTGGAAAGAAAAGAATGATGTAAACCTAAGCCATTAAGAAACCTTATCGTACTTACGTACAGTTATTAGCTTAAAAGCTTGTCTATCAATCAATAAGCGAATTAAATCTACCAAAATATTATAAGATAGATGAATAGAGAGAAGATAAGATTGTCTTTTTGTTTATATGTTTATAATATTTTTTTCTTTAGAAGTATAAAAATTGCAGCAGTTTCGGTAAAATGCTTCAAAATCATATTATTTTACATTTGGTTCTTTTCACAAGTGCTTTAATGTTTTCTCTACATGTAAGCCCAGCACATACCGCGTCTCAAAATCCGTAGCATTGCGCGCTCTACATGCAAATGTATGCGGCGAGTGGCCGATGTAACCGCAATGAGACATTTCCACCGAATCTTGCTTTCTCAGGCTTTTACCCACATTTAAATGTTAGGTAATTTGGTTCGTCCAATCATTATAAAGATCCTAAAGTGGCGTTTTACATGGACAGCATTTTTGGGCATAAACGACTTGTTAGATAACGTCATGTAATGTAATGCATCAATCTATTCTACTTAGTGTGGTTTAATAATATTTTGATAAATAGTTTTAGCACAGTCCAGTATATTATATCGCTTCTAAAATTGTTTATCCAACAGCCATTAAGTTTTTTGCGATAAATAGTAACACACACAGAGCACGTAAGACACGCTACGCTGTAACACATTACTTAAAATTGACGCTAGCTTTTCTGCGGGTCTAAAACGGCCGCATTGGATGTTTCATTTTTAATCTGATGCATTTAGTGAAATGTAGCAGAAATGATTTGCAAACCCTAAAACGGCCACATTAATAAATGAATCATATGCAATTCATTTCATCAAATGGATCATATTTTATGACGTTAAAAAAATATAGTGACGCGTCCAATCTTACTTTACGGTTTTTGTGAAAATGAATGTTTTGAAAAACACAAAGGAACAACATGTTTCAAAATACTCAAGTTTTGTGTGTTCTACCAATATCAATACATAATAATAATAAAAATAACATTAAAATGGTGGTTCACCAATTTGACATTTAATATGAATTACTCTTTTCATAATAAATGGACCATATTACGAATTTCCATACAAAACTGTCAAATTAGATGAACTGCAAATATGAAATGTTCGAGGCTCATTTTATGATTCATCAAATAACATTTCATTTTAACATTTTCTAAATGAAACATATTATGAACGGAATATTAAGCATCCAATGCGGCCGTTTTAGACCCGCTGAGGTTGATTTTTAAGACCAATAAGGTTCACTGACAGCCCGGAGAAATGATCACAATTTCAATTAATTTCAATTATATAGCAATTTTATCACCACCACATATAATGAAATCAAAACCCCTAACGTTTCTCAAAATTACAATTCATACACTAATCCACAAGGAATTATTAATAAGTTAATTATTTATCGCTCGCTATTTGAAATAAATAACAAAACTAATAAAAAATGAACCGATAGAAATTAGTGTAAAAAATGACAGTCTGTAATTTTCACTGCTTTTACATAACTATGAACATAAAGAAACAATGTCGTACACTTTTTTAACTATTAGGTATTATGTTTCCCGAAATGTTTTATAAGCTTTTACCCAACTACGGCAAAGGCGATGATTTTAACAGTCTGTTATGTTATACTGTATCGCTTAACTAAACTACCTATTCGATTTTGAGTAATGATGTACTGTTGGTAAAAAAAAACTAATGGCCTTACTACAAAAAGATAGACTAGGCTTAAACACTGTCTAAAAATTAGTCAACCAATTTGAAATTTTGACACATCAGATATTCTAGACGTATTATTAACAAACATTTTAATTGGTTGACTAATCTTAAGACAAGTGACCTAGTCTATCGTTTTGTAGTAAGGCCTAAAGGTTTTAGGGAAGGAAAGGTTCAATAAAATGTCATCAGTTAGAACGGATACATTTAATTTGTACAAAGGTCAGTATTTACAGATCGTGCAATCAGGTGGGGCCAAAGTAGGGTTGTTTGCCAGAGTGGGGATGGGGGTGGGGATTAGTAGAGGGGACCGACGTAGCCGGGGGCGATGACCCGCGAGCCCGTGAAGCCGTTCAGCACGGTTGGGCCGGCCACCAGAGTCTGAGGGATGGAAATACATTATTAATAACATATACAAAGTCATATTATATTGTCTTGGACGACCTCCGTAGCCGAGACGCGAGCACGCCGGACAATATAGCGTCGCCATCTCTGAGGTTCCGGGTTCGATCCCCGGTCGGGTGAATGTGGAAAATGAACTTTTCTATATTGTCTCGGGTCTGGGTGTTGTGGTACCGTCGTTGTTTCTGATTTCTGTAACACAAGTTCTTTAGCTACTTATCTTAGGATCAGAGCAATGTACCTATGTGATGTTGTCCAATAGCATAACAGTTACGGATTCGGATCCCGCAAGTGACAGATGTTTGTGGGATGTGCACAAGCAATTAATAGTAATGAAAGTTTAAACTAATTGTATGTTAATCCGTTATCTACCAGACAAATAACTTTGTCAGATCCGAGTTTCGAGATCCGATGTTTTTTTTTATTTCGATAGTGGTCCCATAGAAAAAGTTTCTGTATTTAAGCCATAAAAACACCCCCTTGAAATGAAATGAAATTATTTATTCTATATGTAGGCCCTCCTCCGGGCACTTATACACGTCCTAAACTATATCTTCCACCGCTTCGGGACTACATATAGGCTGGTGATGAGAAGAACGGCGCAACAAACTCAGTCACCTTTGTCAGCCTGATTTTACAGAAAATACATTTTACAAGACACTTAGTAAGTGCGAGCTAGGCAGTTTAAGTCCATACACTCTTGTCGTTTAAATAATCTTCTAATTTGTTATATCCTTTTGTCATAAGTACTTTTTTAATGTGGATTTTAAACTCACGAATCGGTAGTTCAATAAGAGTTTGTGGTAATTTATTGAAAAATTTTATACCATTCCCCAGACATTAATTACCAACTTTTTTTTATATTGAACAGCGATTTCTGTTACACCTTATAGTATATGAATGTGACTCACCCTGGCATAGGGTGTGAGCCCAGGGGCAACGAGGCCGGTGTAGCCGGGCCAGGTCAAAAGTTGGGGAGCGGCGGCGGCGAACGCCACGCAGCACAGCAGGAAGATCACCTGGGAACCAGTGGTTTGTATGAATAATAATAAATTATTTATATACAATTACATCAACGTGGAGTATCCTTATAGAGTAGAAATGTCATTTATTTTGTTCTTTTTAGGGTTTCATATCCAAAGGGTAAAACAGGACCCAATTATTAAGACTCCGGTGTCCGTCTAACTGTCTGTCTTTCCGTCTGCCACCAGGTTTTATCTGTAGATAATGGTACGGAACCTTTCATGCGCGAGTCCAACTCGCACTTGGCCGGTTTTATTTTTTTGCCAATGTAGAGTATTTTAAAGAAAAAGGTGGTTCGTATTGCTGCGCTATCGATGCACCCCAAATATTTAGCCCCAAACTATAACTTTTTTAACATTTTACAGGATCATTTTTCAGGATTGTTTTATTAATTTATCTTTTTTCAAAGGTTTTAACAGTAGACTTTATTTAAAGTCAATAATTAATAATATTAAAAAATAATAAGCATAAATAAGTTTTAAAAAACTAAATTTCTGCTATAATCGGTCGGTACATCCGTTTGGGAACAAACGGGCACGGACAGGAGTCAAACTTATAACTTATTTATTTATATTATTTGTGGAAACAATTTTATAACACCACCCTTTTTGCATCAGGGGTTAGAAAAGCCATTGAAGCAAACTTCTGTCAAATACCTACGTTTTGAACGCAAAAATAATAAAAAATCAACTCACGGCGTATTTCATTTTTGAGGGTAGGTTGATTGGTTTCTCACTAGAACTGCTTGCAAGCCTTCTCAGTGCAAACTATGCTGGCCTACGGAAGCTCAGCGCATATATACTGCCCTGGAAGGTCGTCAACAAAGCTGATACGCCTAGATCTGAGCCCTAGGCGTGCCTAGACGCTACAAAGGTCGACTATCTGAATAACTAATGAAAATTCCTGTCGCGATAAAAAGTGAAGTGATAATTATTCGAACCAGATATGGTCCGATTCATAATTGCGACTCGGAGAGTACAGACACAGATGGTTGGTAGCGCCTTGGCAAATAGTCTGATAAGGTTGAAGAATATTGTATTATGTTAAGTGAGGTATTTAGAAGAAAAAACTGCGATGCGCATCTTAAAAGAGTACGGATATTATCACGGTAACCATGCTCAAAGCTCCTTTGCTGTTTTATACTGTTCTTTTTGTTTTTCTATACAAAGCTATTGTTTATATTATGACACTGAGTTTAAAGTGAAATATTAACGATTGGATTGGTGTAAAGACGCAGTAATTATTAAATTTTGATGAACGTAAATGGTGGTCAAAGCGCTAGGTAATTATATCCACTATAACACCACTGCTCGCTGAGCTAGTATACCCTTCTTGGGAAACCCTAGACAGGCTTACAGAACAAGATTGATTTCCACCTGAAGAGGTTGGTATTTTGAGTTGTATACATTGTATGTATTATACGTATTACCGAGCTCATGGTTTTAAGAACAAAAACGCATATTGAGCAAACTACACGCCTGCTGTTCTTTACTTCGTCGTGTGATTCAAAAATAAAACCTGAAATGTTAACGTTCTGATTCAAAATCGAATTCAATGAAGCATTCATTTAATTGATCATTACCATATTGTTTTACATACCTAGCGATCTAGATCAAAGTATCCACTAAAATTGACATTCAAACGAACAAAATCACTACTTTAAACCAGTTATTAATGAAGAACAAATAGAACGTATCATTTACTTTGTTAAGTAAGTTGGCATCTCAGAAATATAATGAGATATGTATTGAATTAAAATGAGCCTGATTATGGTAGCATTGCTATATAACTGCTTAATAAAGTGCGAACAATCCGCAAATAGATGACGGGGCGAGATAAATTTCATTTTAACTGCGTGTTGTTGAATAGGACTAGTAAGAATTAACTAGTATTAGAGGAATAAGTTCCAGAATCAAAATCAGAATTTTTGATCAAGTGATGCAAACTTTATTGAATCTTATTGGCGGGAACGAAAAACATTCCGTTAGTGATTTTTTTTAATGGTAGAACTACTGACTCAGTGATTCAATAATCACGACTCACTAGATCAATACAAAAAAACCATATAATATATTGTGATAAACATGGATTATTCCCATACTATTAGAAATGGAAAAAAATGAGTTTTTCACAAAACTATAGGATTTTTTATCTCTATTTTCTTCGTGAATAGTTTTTTTTAATCTAAGTAATTAAGGTTTGTCTTTCCAATTTCATACTAGAATGTGATCTTAGATTTTCCAAATACAACAATGTTATAAACAGTTTAACATACTAATAGCTCGTTTGTATTCATTATTTATGGAGACACATACCTCCGATCCTTATATCAATGTCAACGTGTAGGCAGCGATAGAGTTTTACTTAATCAACTAATCTTTACTAATTAAAATGTAACATAGTAATCTTTTAATTTAATGTTGCATAGCGAGCTATAGAGAGAGCTACTTTAAATCGGGATTTCGCTGAATGATAATAAATTAGGATAGACAAGGTTATTCGCATAGAAATGTAATCGACATAGCTCAAAAGATAAGCAGCTGAAGTGGCCATGGGCTCTTATTTTCTCTAGGAGGAACGATAGAGTAGACGCGTTTTTGGGTTCACCCGAGAACTGGTCTTCAGACCAGGAGGCGCATTTTTGAAGCGTTCAAATTCCGATTCACATACGAATTCAAAAGATCGTATATTAACACCTAGGAAATTGTAGACGATTCATGAAGTTTCGCAGGAGAATTAGACTTTAAACGCTACAAAAATACTTCTCCTGGACTTGTCAAACGCAGGACGCCTTATGACAACGTGGAGCGATAGAACTAACTTAAATGAAGTCGTGTTTGACACCGGTGACTACCTACATGTTACTTGGCTTCAGGGAGCAAGCAGATTTTTACGAACCTTCATTATCATGAAGCTACTTGTGTTATATGAAACCAATCGTGACCGGTATGGTAACCACACCACCGCAGCGTGGCGAACCTGTTTATATTCCTATTTAAATTTATTGATTTAAACTTTATTTTTCAGGTAATATGCAATTGGCAGATATAATGTTCTACAGCATTCTCTACCAGTCAACTTCACCACTGCTGAACATGGGCTTTTAATTAATACTTTAATTTTATACAAATTTTGTTGCTCCGATAACGCTGCAAGCGGTTCAGTCGTAGCCTATATTAGCCTTCAACGCATCAGTGACATCGCAAAACTGAAACAAAATAAAGTACAGATAGGCGTAGTAGCGCAACAATACGCCGGTTTGACTCCCGGTTTTAGTCAATTCATAATACTGTATTTTCTTAATTTGCTCAAGTATGGGTGTACTGAGACACCCCTCAGGTAATATTACAGTGTCTCGTAACAAAATGATTATATTTTTTACTTTGAGAGCATGAAACGTGGTGTGTTGTCTAGCCCTTTTTTCTTAAATGAGAGCTATTTCCTTACATTTTAACAAAATCATCATCATCATCTCAGCCTATTGCAGTCCACTGCTGGACGTAAGCCTCCCCCAAAGAGCGCCAAAGAGCACGATCTCCCGCTTTTTTCATTTATCCACTGTCAGCCATCTTCTTAAGGTCGTTGGTCCATCAAGCTGGGGGGCGTCCTACACTACGTTACAACATAGGTATAAATAAATACTTGCTTGAAATTGTTCGTGGAATGTTTTAGCTATGCACAAAGACTAATAAAAATCAAGAAATACTAAACAATAATGCAGACCAATCAGTATTTGAATAAATGAATATTGAATACTGTGCCTACTGTCACAAGTAGTCACAAAGGCTGCATAATTATACTCAATCAGCTGGTTATGTATTTATCATATGCGGTAATTGGTCAGTTAACTAAATAGCCTTTCTATGTTTTGTTGTTCTGTGGCACAAAACAGGAAGATAAGACAATATTACAGCGTAATTCTCAATCGAATATAATAAACATTAAAAAAAAAAACAAATAATCAAAATTAAAAAGTCTATATTGCCAAATTTTCCTATGAAATTCTTTCACGTCAAAGAAATTGTAGAAAATTTGTATATTGTAAATTGTATGCGTGCATCACACATTTTTTGTAAAAATATTGTTAAACAACGTTTTAGTTAACTTCTTTCTTCATAATATATATAATTACATATATATTTTATATATATTTTATATTGGACAACATCACATACATTACTCTGATTCTACTTTTCGATTACTTTACGATTCTATTCTCACTTATGTTATAGAAATCAGAAACAACGACGGTACCACAACACCCAGACCCGAGAAAATATAGAAAAGTTCGTTTCCTACATTGTCCCGACCGGGGATCGAACCCGGAACCTCAGAGATGGCGACGCCATTTAAAGTCCGGCGTGCTCGCCTCCCGGCTAACGGAGGTCGTCGTATCATATCCCTCAAGGTACTGAAGTTATTTTTACAAACTTGCTTAGATAGGTTCTTATTTCATTAACCACTTAGGTGTTAGCCATCATAACTTGCGGTATTACACCTAAGTGGCAATGAGAATAATTAAAAACTGGATCAAAAGTGGGTGTGCCCATGTATTATGCATTTAGTCATCATGCGATGTTGTCGTCGGTGAACATAAGTATTCCAATTTTATGATATTATCATTGAAACTATTATTTGATAACAGAATACCGTATATTTTATCATAGTATAGCAAAATTGAATTGATTAAAAGGTCTTGGAAAAAAATCTTGTAATGCCTTTAGTACTGATTCGATAAATAGTTCATCTGCAATGCAAAATAGACTTTACTGCACAATTTAATTTTTATCAAATTGTGCAGTAGTCTTTTTTTTTGTAGTAAAGTCTAGTTTCTATCATACATATCATATCATACATTCATCATCACATATCATACATAACCAAAAATGGTATATGGTATGATAGAAACTAAAAGAGCTTACATTTATTTTAACTTTATACTACTTGAGTGACCTTCGTTACCTTACAGGAGTACGGACTAACAGCACTAGCACACGAGCGGCTTCTCAGCGTCGAGCCTTATATGCATGTCAGACATATCAGACTCCTTGGGTTCTAGAGCGTCGGCGCGGTAGACGGCATTCTCTATCCAGACTGCGATGCGGTCGGATATGGCCACCATGAAGCGGGCGAGGCGGCCCGGGTGCGTGCGAGACGGTTTTGGCTCTCCTGGTGAACAATGTAAGTATTTTTAGCAAAAATGCTAGCAAAGCAGCTATATGAAGCTTACTGTGCACACATAAAGCATAAATCATCAAAGAAGCAATGATTCAGGAACAGGAGACCTTATACGAAAGCGCATCGTTCGGTCGGTCGTATTAACCGATCAAATTAAAACATCCATGTACCTATGCATCAAAAGTGTGACAATTTATATACAATTGAAAACGGTCGGGTTTTTTACACAGCTAGCTTGAGTTAGTCATATTTTATCAAAAGATTGACACATGAGACTGGCCATTTTAATTTGTTAGATTTATACGACCGAACGAAAGATACACTTTCGTGCTAGGCCCCCAGGAGTACAAGATGACTTTTTTTTGGTAAGTATGAATCACTATGAACTTTTGGAGATAGCCACCATAAATCGAGCGAGGCGGCCCGGGTGCGAGAGAGAGGGCTTGGGCTCTCCTGGACACAAGTATTTTAAGTTTAGAACAATAAGTATTTTAAGTAAAGAGACACATGATTTGCAGCTCTATGAAGTTTCGGAGATGGGCAAAATAAAGCGAGCGAGGCGGTCCACATGCGTGCGAAAGGGTTTTGGCTCTACTGGAGAACAATGTTAGTATTTTCAGTTGAGACGCAAGCAAAGAGTCTTTATGGAGTTTACTGTGCACACATAAAGCAACAATGCACAAATAGCATTAAACAAGCAAAGATGCAATGATTCAGCTAGGAACAGGAGTACAAGATGACTTTTTGGTAAGTACCTAAATGTAGACAAAGTGTTAACCCTTTCAGCACCAGAATATTTTATCTTTCTGTGCTGTATGCCGTCATACATATAATCAGCTACGAGATAAATCGTACCTGGCATAGTAGAATATAAATCCTTAGACTATGCCGACTACACTAAGACTACTATTATGTCCAAAAACTCTGGCGTTATGTGTAGTTGTTTGTTTTAAAGCTGTTTTACTGCAGAAAGACGGAATTATGTATTCCTTTGTTTGTGTGTACTACTACTGAGTACCTTTTGTTTGTCGTGTCATATCTTTTTTCCATTAAAAGTCTGATCTTTGATTTTATCAAGGGTTTTTCTTTTCTAATGCCAAACGTTCTAAATCCGACTTTACCTGTAGTGCCAATAAAAAAAAATTTGTAAAGGAGGCCCAACAAAATCTACGAATATATTCGTAGTTGGCACAATATGCAAAGACCCGCACTACGAGTTATCTCGCAGCTGGCACGGAAAAGGTTAACAATTTTTACAAGGTGATGAATAGTAAATTAAAGAAAAAATATTAGCTGTTTTATTACTTTTTTTTAGATGATTTCTTTCTCAATGTCACTTTTGGTCCCTAAGTAAGTGAGATACTTTCATGAGTATTTAAAAATGTTGATACATTTTAAAAGCCTTAGCAATCTACAGATTGTGGTTATGTTTAGTATTTTCAACAGCGCCTTAGTTTTTTTAAAGCCTTAAATCATGTATTTGTATGTAGATTATGGCCGTGTGGTGCCGGCACGTTAAAAGAATTGCACCACCCCTTCTCTTCCTATGGGTGTCGTAAGAGGCGACTACAGGAGAACCACCATAAGAAGACAGGCAGCAGCGTCTCCTCTCCACCATTGGCCAAACTGCGATCGCTAACCCGCCTGCCAAGCCTGGCGATTATGGCAAAATCCTCCTTTTGGAGAGGCCTGTGTCCAGCAGTGGACCGATATAGGCTGGTGATGTGATGTGATGTAGATTATTTTAGGCTGGTTGCACAGTCATGCTGACTCTACCGTGGGTGACAATCACGGCTCGTAAGCACGCTGATGATTGTGTAAGTTTTCCTATAGACAAGATACCAATAGCTTGTGCTTACCCCTTTACCGCGCCGACATGAGCGCGACTATGCAGGCACCCTTAGACCATGAAAGATATAATAACCTAATATTTCAGCAACTCTTTCTAGAACGACGTCGGCGATGCTTCGAAGCCTGTTTGACACCAGCATCTCTGTCTGCCCCTTGGCTATGTAGTCGCAGAGATGATACGCCACCTTCACAGATTAGAGGAAAATAGCCTAAATATGGATTTACATTGATTCCGCAACTAAAATTTTTCATACAATAGATACAATTTAAAAATTTTCATACAATGTGTAACGAAAACCCTGTTCGATACAAAGAGGGTTAATTCTACTGCTTAAATAATTAAAAACTGTCAGTTGTCAAGTTGTTGAACTTTTCCTATGGGACCAACATATGAATAATTGTGTTATGGGAAATGAAAATGGATGAATTTGATTGCGATACAGTGATGGGTTGCCAGTATTAAACAACACAATAAGTACAAATTTACTAGTTTTTTTTATCAGTTGCTGATGTTTGATCATCATTCTACAACTGTTACTAAGTCTTGGTAAATAATAGAGACAGAGTCCTTAACTTATACAGGGTGTAACAAAAAGGCGAAATAATATTTAAGGGTATGTATGTATGTAATGTGAACATTAAGTAGTAAAAGTTTTAGTTAAAAATAAACAATTTTTTTTTTCCATACTAAGTAAATAAATTGTTTTTTTACCGAAAGTGTTGACAACCCTGAATCTGCGTTCATTCGTTAGCGATAAGTTTTTGTTAAAACTTTAGCATCAATTTACTCAGTAATTTATACTCGCACGAGTTTGTGGTTTTGCATAGGAACTACACATTTACTACTCTACACGTCCTTTAAATTTTATTTCGCCTTTTTGTTACATCCTGTATACTCGTATTAATTAGTACTTAGGTCCACTCGCGCATCTCAGGGTTAGCATATTTAATCTCGGACTAAGTATCCACTGATACATCATTCTATAGCTGTCAGTTTGTACGACGATCACAAAGACAGAATGATGTCTTAATCTCTTAGTGAACTTATCCGGTTGTGCGCATGTCCACTTTAGTACAATCAACGGACAGAGAAACGTTTCGGCGAAATCTACATCTAATTTAAAACTCAATGAAACGGGAATTAACGCGATCATAATTTAGGTACAAAATGTTACCTCTTTTGCCTGAGTCAGCCTGTGACCACGGTCGGTGTAACCCGATTTAAACGTCAGGCAAAAGAGGTAACATTTTGTAACTAAACTATGATCGCGTTAATTCCCGTTCCATTGAGTTTTAAATTATGCAACGCGAAAGTTTAAAAGTAATTATCTACATCTAAGTTTTCGCAATTGAATTAGACCTTGACATGTTTCAGACCTGAGCGCTAAAGTTCACCAGCCACTTCTGTCTCTGGCGCAGTTCCTTGGATCTATCTGGGTCCTTAACGCGAGACAGCATACCGGCGCCGCCGAAACGCCTCGAGGACTCCAAGTTTAGCGAAAACGCTTGGAAGTATTGTTCTGTCTGCCTGTATGAAGGTGTAGTCTAAGAGAATTAACTAATACGGAGTAATGAAATTGAACACACTTGATCATTTTGACAACTGGTTTATTACTTCTGAAAAAGCGCGGGAATAGGGGAGTGTTTCGTTTCATTATCTCAGCCTTTTGTAGTCAACTGGTGTACGTAAGCCTCCTCTGGCAATCTATTTCTAATAATGACGGGGATTTAGGTTTAAGGTAGGTAGTTTCAGTTGCAGGGAGCCATTGCAGAATGCGATCCAAGAATGACCGAATTTTGTATGAAATTGTATACGACTCTTAGAATTTCGTATTCGAATTGGAATTCAAACTCTTCAAAAATACGCCTCCCACCTACTATACTATCCCAACTGACTCAGGACTCAAGAAATACTCTTCTTAAGAGCTCTTAATCTTATTCCGCCTCTCTGTGGGCAAGAAGGCGCACTTCTCGACCCACAGCGAGCACAGGAGCCACACACTACTGGTGCGGCGGCGCCAGGTTTACAAATGCAGGTGTATGACCGATTTTCATTTATTATCATCATCATCATCATTTCAGCCACAGGACGTCTACTGCTGAACATAGGCTTCCCCAGTGACTCCCAGATTGACCGGTTGAAAGCGGCCAATCCAGCAATCAAGCGATCCGGCAGCGACTTGCTGCAAACTTTACCAGGTCGTCTGTCCAATTTATGGGTGGACGTCCCACGCTGCGCTTGTTGGTACGTGGCCTCCATTCCAGAACCTTTCTGCCCCATCGGCCGTCAGTTCGACGTGCTATGTGTGTGATTTCATTCAAGAGGCTTATTTTTGAATTCGAATTTCAATTCGCATACGAATTCACATGAAACTCTCACAAACTCCTTTAAATTGTATATGATTCTAACAGCACCTTCACACCAGCGTTTATCCAACGTAGGCGTTCGATGAACGTATGCGTAGAGCAGACGCCGCGATAACGCAACGCACAAATCGCGTTGTTGCGGCATCTCTGCTGGGCACATGAGTACGGTCATTTAACAGTTACAAAAATTGTGCGACGTCTGTGCCGCGTTAGCGCAGCGTTCAATTAGCTGAAGAGGAAACGGTGCGACAAAATGAAGCGTGCGTTGCGTTCTCGCAGCGTCTGAACTGCGCATACCTACTTTCATCGAACGCATACGCTGGACAAAACGCTAGTGTGAAAGCGCTCTTAGGATTTCGTATGCGAAACGCTTCAAAAATAAGCCTACTTGGGTAACCTACTCAGGACTACAGACTAGGACAGGATACTATCCCAACTTACTCAGGACTCAAGAAATACTCTTCTTCTAAAGCGCTCTTGATCTTATTCCGCCTCTCTGTGGGCAAGAAGGCGCACTTCTCGTCCCACAGCGAGCGCAGGCGGCGCGCTGTGGGCCGCGCGAGCATCTCCACTCGCTCGCTGGGACCGCGCCTCGATCTGCTGGTGCCGTCTGTTGTTTCTATACGAATGAGGACATCACCAATCAATACTTCAATGAGCTGTTACAGGTAGCAGAGCAGTCCTGGATTTGTCAATAGGCCGTATAGGCCGCGGTCTAGGGGCGGCAGCGTCCTACGGGCGGCAGATTTCAGAGAAAGCTCAGTAGGGGGGCGGCAAAAATTGAATAGCCTACTGACGGTAAATTTGTAAATACGCCACGTGAGGTGCATATAGGCAATTAGGCAGTGCCTACCTAGTAAATAAAATGAGGTTATAGGCAGTAGGTAATTACAAAATTGTGTGTGATTAATGAAAACCACAGATTTTCATCAAATTGCTTAAGTAAGTATGTACTCTGCCTACCTTGAAATAAAACCAAAGCTTCTTTTCCTATAGCGTTTCAGTTCGGTCGATCATTCACGTCTGCATACGTCATTCACAATTAAATATTTAAGTATTACTTAATATGTGTCGGCGTTGCATACGGGCAGAAAGACGTGTTATTATATCGCTATCGTACCTTAACCCTTTCGAATAATAACAGACGCCATGGTCAAAACACATTACCGCACTCTAGTTTTTTAAGAGTAGTGATCCATGGAGTTTATCACTATCAATTAGGTAACTAAGTTAAAATCATTGTGAGGGTACTTTCTACTTGCTTTTCTATGCTCTACCAACTTATTTTCCTATGTCAATCCATGGTTATTAATAAAGAAAAGGAATTAGGCCATCCTTATATTACTAGGCATCGTTTTATAAATTAAACTTACCCGGGCATCAAACTCGGGACCCTTTGCGTTAAAGCGAAATACCGCGCTAACCCACAGGGATCAAAACGCGTAGCGGAGCGTAGCTCGTCTTACCTGTTATGTGGTTTAACCTGTAGTTCTTTAAATCTGGTACTGATGATGCTGGTAATGATGTTTAAGTAGCCACCCAATATTGCCGTATTGCTGTAACTACTTCTATCAACGTCTAGGATTTAAGGGCATTAGTTAAGACCTAGCCACATTAATATCGAAAAATTTTACCTGATTTAACTTTCTTTATGATCTTGACACGTTCTTCGGATGTGGATCTATTAATCTTCTTCACTGGTTCCATTTTAGAAACCTTGTCCTTTTTGGGATCCTTGTCCATTTTGGACCCCTTATCAGCACTGGGCTTTATATTGGGATTAGACGTTTTAGACGAGGCCTTGTCTAGCTTATTGGGCGACATCGTGAGGAATCGAGGAGTACACTGGGAATTTTACTTGATTTGCCAAATGTTGATCAATATTTTTATTCGTGGTGGTCACGAACGTCACGAGCACTAATTAAAAAAACTATGTTGTCACGAATGACACTGACATTAAAAGACATTATGCGGTGAACTACGTCTGTAAAGAGGTTTGTCTTTTTTGCGCTTGGGCTGTCCGCATTTCGAGTAATTAACTTTGATTATAAGCCGCCTTAGAGCATTCAACCAACAGGAGACGCCATTGACAGGCATTCCCCTCTGCCACAAGTCTATGACCGTCGGTCACAGAGGTTATATAAAACTATTTGCAGCGCGTTCCGCCATCATTGGCAAATCACGGTGAGCGTGGAAGGACAGCAGCTAAAAATGCCAAATTACGCCGTGTGCTCGTGTTAAAAAATATCAGAAACATTTTATGTGCTTAAGGACAGCGTAAATTTTCATCTATAAGTATTATTGAGTCTCAATATTAGCAAATAATGCCTTAAAATTGCAAAAACCTTATAAAAATTGTCAATCAAACAGTGATACCAGTAAAAGGTAAAAATCCTATTAAGCGTATTTTTTTATACTGAACTACCCAACTTGTAATCACACTGGTATTTCACGTTTGATATTGTTAATAATATTAATTACAATAGATGCTTATTAAATTAATGATATATCACAGTTAACAATTTATAATTCTTGTTTAAGTTTTGCGCTTTTTTTTGGACTTAATACTTACTTTTAAAAGTATCAATACTATAAATATTTGCATATAATTGGTCTACTTCAATAATATAATATATTTGCGAACTTCACCTTATTCTGAAAATTTGAGATTTTTTTTATCCATTTACGCTGGCCACCCTGCAGCAAAGTTGGTGATGGGATAGCACAAAAACAAAATATCGATATCGATTTAACCACTTGACTTTTAGGTCACCTAGGATTTGGGATTCCACCTGGATGTATTTCCAAAATGGGAATATATTAGGGAACATTCACAATGAATAAACGGGTGGATTCGATTCTATTGCTTATATGAATTTATATAACACAACAATAATGTTAAGATTTAGGTTACAAGCATTTTTGTTGTTATTTATTTACACATACAATAGAAAACAGTATGGTGTTATAAATTTTGTTTAATTTGGTTGCTTTACTGTAAGATTACGGATCTTATTTCTATAACAATAGGCATTATTATAATGTGTCCATATTAAGATGTCAGTAAATATTAATTTTCATTTTTTTGCGAAAATATAACATTACAAAAGATTACGACAAAATCTTTGATGCACCTAAAAATATCTAATCGTTTATCTTAGGCTCGGTCTATACCCAGTCAGAAACCGGACCGGGTTAACGCGGATTCAATCCATCGCTGAAGCAATAGGGTCGTGTTTTGAACGGATTCTCGCGGATTTGATAATGTTTCGTATAGTGATTTTTATTCATTATTATTTACTACCTTCTCAATTACAAAACTCTCTACTCAACTACTAATTAAGTCATAAAAATGAATCCATTCCAAAGAAACAAAACTTTATATTATAAAGTTTCCGAGCCAACCATCTCCAGTCACCAGCACAGATAGACCCAGACCAATAATATTTGAATTCATTTACAACTTTATGTCTAAGCAAGCAAAAAAAATAGGTATTATGTTTTTCTTATTTCATGATAGCACTAATATTTGTTAACTTTTTCTTATGCAAAGAGAAAATGTTTGAGAATATAGCTAAAATAGTTAACACCTTTGTCCTTTACAGAATTCAACCTTCTAACTTTACCTTTAATTATATTTACGATTTTTGCGGGTTATAGCATATATACTGGATGACTTTTTTTACCGTCAAGGAAATAAACGTGTGAGATAGGTAAACGATATAGGTGATGATAACATGATAATTAAAAAAAAAGTTAAATTTTTTATATTATTTTTATCAACTATTTATCATCATAACTATCAAATTCTAAGTTAATTTTGACTAACTGAACATTTAAAAAAGAATATTGGTAAAATAATAATAAAAATATGAAACCGACCAAAACTCAAACGCATGTTCACTGATGTATTCTATGTTTATGCATTTTTTTGACATTCCAAAATTTATAAAATCAGATGTATTTTATGAACACACACATAATATCACATCGTTTTAGGTACAGAATACACAGTTATTTTTTTTCCGGACGGTAAAAAAAGTCATCCAATATAGCGGTAATAGTATTTTTTTTTATCATAATTTAAGACAATTCACCTGAAAATCAAATTTTACAGGTATTTCTTGCAGTTTTAGGCTTGGACTTTAACCAGCCGGAATCTTTTAGAATCTGCTAGGATTCGTTCAAAAATGACCTTATTGCTTAAGCGACGGATTGAAACCGTACTTATCCGGGCCGGTTTCCAGCTGGGTATAGTCCGGGCCTTAGACTCAACCATACTGACGTATATTAATAAATAACCCTGTAGATCTTAATGACAGCCAAAAGGAATATTTCTATCTTACACATAATAATGAGTTTGAATTGAATAAAACCTTATCATAATACTGGCAGAACTCATCGATAAAATTTATCGATAGTGTTAAGCACTATCTTCGTTTATTTAAAACTGACGTCACACTCGTGCATGGATAAGTTGCCCTTGTGTGTGAATATATTTGTGTGCGTCTAGTTTAAGCTAGTGTTAGATATTTTTTGTTGTGTGCGAGCGTAGCAATGTCATCCAAAATGCGTTAGTGTTAATTTACTATGTGTGCGTTACTACCTGCCCCCCGCAAGAAATGACAGACTTTTTTGCATAGAAATTAGCGAGCTTGTCGTCTCCTGTTGGTTGAATGCTCTAAGTAAGCCGCTGAAGGTAATAGATCAAGTTTTATTTGATCAGTGCTTAGAGCATTTGAATGTTCTAAGGATCAGTGGGATAAAGCAACCTGCTTGAGGTATACTAGACATGTACTCTGACTAATTTGTGAGGTATACCAGTAGGTGAGTACCCACTTACCTAGCCGTGTAGCATATAACGTATCTGATACTGTATCAAGTGATTGCGTAGGTTTAGCACGAGCCTGCTGCGTGCGAGCCACTGGCTCGTGAAGTGCAAGTGACCGGCCGAGATAAAGTATCAGATACGTTACATGCCACACGGCTAGTTGAGTACTCTGCGTTTTTTTTTGTATTTTCATGAACGACCCAAATATTGCTCAGAGTGAAGTTGATTGATGCCTTGGCCGAAGTTTAATATATATATATATATATAATATTTTCACTTTATGAATTAAAAAGTACCCACCTTATGACTTTTTCGGCTACATATTACAATCTTTAGTTTCGTTCGTACCGCCTCCATATTAAATAATGTGACCAAATCTGTGTTTGACTAGTAAGAACAGTTTGTATAGGATAAGAAAAAATCCTTGCACTTTTCCTTATTATGTTCTCACCGTTTAAACCTTCCCTGGACTTCCACGAATATATCAAGACTAAAATTATCCAAAACGATCCAGCTGTTCTAGCAGCTCCAGTTTTAGCGAGCTGCGAGACTTAGGAATGGCCGATACAAATCGTATATAGATATTGAAACGTATATTAGCCCAATATCGTAATATCCGATATCGGTCCGTACAAAAACTATATATTTGGTGAAACACGATATTGCTGCTTCGTTGCGATACGACTCGGTTCGGTATCTCACTCGATATCCAAGACTTATCGTTATAGGATATCAAACCGTATCGCGACGCGATACGGGCTACAAAACCGATGCAGGCCGACTGAAAAGATTTGTGAGTGAGTGAAATAGCATTAATAGGGTATTCGTACGATTCCAAACCTTTAGTTTATAAGAATTAAAGTCTCGCCGAGACTAACGAACAGCAATTCATTTTTATTATACAGAACGTTAAAAAACAGAGGGCGTTCCTTTAAGCCCGTATACACACCGTTAGTAGATTATAATAAACATATCAATATGAAAAAATAAGCACATATAAAAAAATCGTTTCAATACACAGGGTATAACTAAAATAGTAGCGCGGAATAGTACCTAGCGCAAATCTCTGATCATATCCCATTCATAAGTCTCGTGACGTTGCCGTTTGGCGGTATTAAGGGAAAGTGGGCATAAATTATCTTTAAATTATTTTTTTGTTCTTTTAAGATATTTTTTTTGTTCGAAATGTTTTTTCTCATATGAACTGACGTTATACTGTTACACTGGGGCTTCACCTACGTTTAATTAATAAGTACGCTATTTATTATAAATATCGTACTTATTAATTGCATTAAACGCAGGTGAAGCCCCAGACGCCTTTCGTTAATTAACATACAGTACAGGCTATACAAGAGAATAGAACACTCCTTCAAACCACGTGATCAGCTGGTCATATACAACAACTTTTCTTATGGGAGTAACATCGAAATCGTGTTTTTTTTTAGATGCTCCATACATTGCCATAGAGGTAGGTATGCGAGTAAGTTTGTATGGAGCAGCTAAAAAAAAATGTCTCGACCTCGATGTTGTTCCCATAGAAAAAGTTGTTGTATATGACCAGCTGATCACGTGGTTTGAAGGAGTGTCCTATTCTCTTGTACATCCTGTATAGAAGATTATTTATAGTAAAACGTATCATATGTATTATTATTTATTGATTCCCTTCGGCCGCAGACACAGCCAGCTGGTGAGGTCTGGAGTGCCGTCATTGATCTGCCCCGTGGACTCGATTTCTTCTTCCTTCTCGTATGGCAGGTGCCACGCCCCGTCTTTCTTCTGGGCGCAAGGCGTGAACTTTAGAGGCGGCTATAGACAAAAAAAAAGTAAGTTACTTTAGTAAAAAAAAGAACAAATCAAAAATTAAAAAAAATCCAGTGTAATATTTTTTCTAAAAAAACAAACTTTTCCGACAATAAAAACTACTACAGTATAAAAGAATACCTTACTTTTTGTTTTGTTACAAGATGGAAGATACCTACCAAGCCCGTCAGTGGGATTATGTAGGTTAAAACAAGATTCGTAACAAACGCAAAACTCCCTTTTTAGTGTAGTCAAACATTAGTAGGTACAAACTAAACAATAAACCAATATTGAATAAACCGTGTTGATTCGATTCTTTATTTACCTACAAAAAAGCTTTTAATCTCAATATAAAAATCAAAGTCATAGTCATTTATTCAGCTTTGTATAGGCCCTCTTCCAGGTACTAAGGTATACCTATACACGACCCAAAAATATAATAATAGCTTTCATATACCTGCACCAAGAGTCTCCTACTCTTATTCAAGAACACCATCCACTGGTGCTGCCACTGCCACCGCCGGAACACGAGCCGCAGCCGCTCGTCCTTCAGTAGGAACTGGTGCCCTCGCAGTAGATCTTTGGACACGATGCCCGTTTGAGGCCCACTCAGGATAGCCGCGGTTATGAAGTACGGATCGTCTTGCGACCTGTTTTTTTTGTTTTTTAATATTGGACAACATCACATACATTGCTCTGATCCTAAGGTCCTAAGGTAAGTAGCTAAGCACTTGTGTTGTAGAAATCAGAAACAACGACGGTACCACAACACCCAGACCCGAGCCAATTGACCCGACCGGGAATCGAACCAGGATCCTCAAAGATGGCGGCGCCATTTACAGTCCGGCGTGCTCGCCTCTCGGCTACGGAGGTCGTCAAATTGGTAGCGGGAAAGTCCCTAAAGCGATTTATTCGTTTGCTTGAAAAATAAGTCTTCAAATTTATGTTCTTTGTCGCATTGCGCGGAAATTCCATTGGCGATGTTCCAAACCCGGCAACGGAATTTCCACGTAATATAAAGGTTGCCGAAAAGTTATATATTAATCATCAAAAACATATTTTTATTGGTATAATTAGGTAATATAGATTTAAGCTTAGGGTGTAAGGATGCGTCCAGATCTGGCGAATTCACAGTCGCGCTGCGACCTGTGAGCTACACCTACTTCCTAGAACTGGATGTGCGCACTATACAAGCTGTGCATGAGTAGCGCTAAAGGGGCGCACGAAAGATTGCAGTAACGGAACGCGAGCTGCGCATTCGCCAGATCTGGACGTACCCTTAGGTATAGTTAGGCGTTTCCTACAGGATGAAGCGAATAATGTAGGAAGCATTTCGTATATTTAATGGATCATTTACTTGGCATAGCCCGTATCTGATACTATGTTACCAGCTTTAATAGCTGAGATTTATTCGACTGGAATGTAAGCCTGTTATCTATAATAATACCCAGGTACTTGGTAGACTCCGCGACAGTTAGGGGAGGGCAGGTACAAGATGTAGCAGGAAGGTTGGGATGAGAGTGGGCAACTAAAAAGAAGTTATTTAGGAAGTCTTTTGGAATCGTTTTAATGGAAAAGGTAAGGTAGAGGGTCTTTTTGACATTTAATGTGAGGAGATTATTTCTTAGCCAGTCAGTAACTAAATTTAGTCCCGATTGTGCCCACTGGAAGGTGTCTTTCCATGTGTCAGCTGTAAAGACCAGGGCTGTGTCATCAGCAAAAGATACGACTTTACAGTTCGGGATGATTAGGGAGCATAGGTCGTTTATATAGACTAGGAACAGCGTGGGGCCTAGGATACTGCCCTGAGGGACACCGTAGTCTAAGGGTAGGTCAGAGCTTATGAAACCATCCACTACCACATGTTGGCTGCGATTTGTGAGGTAGCTATGAAATAGTAGAAGTTGTAGTAAAATGTTCTTCAAAAGAACCTAACTTACAAGTCTTCAGTGAAGAAACTGCAAGTTTTACTCATTATCCTTTGCATTTGTTTTCTTGGCCAGTGCAGCATGTGTTTCCTGCCTAACAACAGCATTTTCTTGTTCCGACTCTCAAAATAATTTACCACCAAATTCAGTATTCCAACTTTGTCCATTGAGCCTTTCCTTGCAACATATGCTATATTTAGAGCATCTAACACCACATCATATGGTGCTGTTTCATCAACAAATTGAAGAAACCGTTCAAGTTCCTCTGGGGACGTTTTTAAAAATAAATCAGAACCTACAATTAGTTTTTCTTTTATATTTCCTTGTAAGCTAATAAATTCTTCATCTGTGACTTTGAGACAGTCCAGCTTTTGGTTACAGCCCATACATTGACCACTGAAAGTAATAAAGTATAAAATAAAATAACCATTCATTTTATATCACTTTTAGATCATATTTAGCTGTTCGGTGATAATTAGGTCTGGTTGCTCTTAAATAAATTAATGTATTACTAAATTGATGATTTAATAAAAAAAGAAGGGTCTGTCAAGTTCTAAAACAGTAAAAAATATTCCACAGAACAAATAAATAACACTCACTCTACTTTTCTTATTCTGATAAATTGTGCATCCCATTTTAAATTGCTATAAGTTTCCTTGAGCAACTGGGCAGTTTCCTCAGTGACATTCACTGAATTCTTAAAAATATGTTCATTTATCTCATCTAAATACTTCAATATGGTTTTCTTATCTTTGTATTTTCTTAATATATAGTCAATCCATGCAGCATATGCCTCATGTTGAATGGGACGATTTTCACACACACTTCTTTCTATCAATTTTAAAGCCTCAGTCTTCTTATTTACATTGAAAAGACTTGCAATAATTACACTAAATGCTGAATGTGATGGTTTACTAGTTAATTGAATATCATCTAAAACTTTTAAAGCTTTCTTCCACTCATCTATCACACTCAGTGCATGTATCAATCTCTCGCATGTTGTAGAATCTAGCACCTTGTATTTACTATATAAGTCCTTATAAGATTCTAATATAAACGCCTTATGCTCCTCGGCCAATTCATTTACCTTACCCATTTCATAAAACAATACTAATAGCCCATTTATGGAACCAAGACTAAGTTCTTTATTGGTTGTCCTTAAATATTCAGCAAACGAGAGTGCAACATCAAATTTCTTGTTATTTACCATCAATTTCAAGAGAACAGCATCAATGTTTTTACTGTTTATAGAACCTTTCATTTCTAATGCATTATTTTTTAATGTTGACCATTCCAGACTTTCAGAACTTAATATAACCGATCTGAGATATTCCACTTGATCTGTTGCATACCGGCCTCTTGTTATTGGCGTGGCAATATTTAAAAATCTTGTAGTTAAACGATACCCTGCAAATAGATTTCAAAAACATAACCTTAAACTTATGGAGGCATGATGAAAGAGGAAAATGAGTTAAATTAATAATATTGATTACCTGCATTGTGGGATGAAATTATGAAACGGGATAAAGAATAAACCATGTTTACAAAAAATAACAACAATAATATAAAATATTCGTGAATTCAGTTGATCCGTGTCAAACTGACAGTTTCAAGCACTGATCAAATAAACTCTTCAAGTTCAAGTAGTAGTAGTATTACGTAGTATATTTTTTTTCTCTATGGTAGTAGTATTATTTATCCACTAACTCCTTAGAGCATTCAACCAACAGGAGACGACAAGCTCGCTAATTTCTATGGGAAAAAGTCTGTCATTTCTTGCGGGGGGAAGGTAATAACGCACACATAGGGAATTAACACTAACGCATTTTCAATGACGTTGCTACGCTCGCACACAACAAAAATTATCAAACACTAGCTTAAACTAGACGCACACAAATATATTCACACACAAGGGCAACCTATCCATGCACGAGTGTGACGTCAGTTTTAAATAAACGAAGATAGTGCTTAACACTATCGATTAATTTTATCGATGAGTTCTACCAGTATTATGATAAGGTTTTATTCAATTCAGACTCTTTATTATGTGTAAGATAGAAATTTTATGTAGAGGCGACTACAGGAGAACCGCCAAAAGAAGACGGGCAGCAGCGTCTCCTCTCCACCATTGTCCAAACTGCGATCGCCAACCCGCCTGCCAAGCGTGGCGATTATGGCAAAATCCTCCTTTTGGTGAGGCCTGTGTCCAGCAGCGGACTGATATAGGCTGGTAGTGGTGATGATAGAAACTTTCCTTTTTGCTGTCATTAAGATCTACAGGGTTATTTATTAATATACGTCAGTATGGTAGAGTTTAAGGATTGGACTATACCCAGCCGGAAAACCGGTCCGGGTAAGTACGGTTTCAATCCATCGCAAGCAATAAGGTCGTCGTGAACGAATTCTAGCTGATTCTAACAGATTCCGGCTGGTTAAAGTCCAAGCCTCAAACTGCAAGAAATACCTGCAAAATTTGGTTTTCAGGTGTATTGTCATATTTATAATAAAAAAAATACTGGGCTATAACCCGCGAAAATTGTAAATATAATTGAAGGTAAAGTTAGAACTCTCCACGATAGGCCAAACTGCGATCGCCAACCCGCCTGCCAAGCGTGGCGATTATGGCAAAATCCTCCTTTTGGAGAGGCCTGTGTGGACTGATATAGGCTGGTGATGATGTGATGATGAAAGTTAGAAGGTTGAATTTTTTAAAGTAGGATTTGCAAGATTGGCTGTTAACTATTTTAGCTGTATTCGCGCTGTATACTATTTCAAAAAGTGCGTAGTTAAGGTAGTTCTATATCGTTGTGGATATGATTCATCTAGCCCCTCCCTCTTGGAGTAAAGGCATTTTCCAGATAGATAGATAAAGATAATTAAAAGACCTGTAAATTGAATATCAATCTTGCTTTTTCCACATCTGGCTGGCCCAACTCCCGGTTCAGGCAGAAGACTTTCTAAAGATATTACAAATATTTTCATCTCTTAAATCGAAAACATGAAATTAGTCTAGAGAAATCATGAAATAAGAATACCATAATACCAATTTTTCTGCTCGCTTAGAAAGACAAAGTTGTAAATGAATTCAAATATTATTGGTCTGGGTCTGTCTATGGTGGTGACTGGAGATGGTTGGCTCGGAAACTTTATAATATAAAGTTTTGTTTCTTTGGAATGGATTGATTTCTATGACTTAATCAGTAATTGAGAAGGTGGTGAATAATAATGAATAAAAACATTATCTAAAACATTATCAAATCCGCAAGAATTCGTTCAAAACATGACGCTATTGCTGAAGCGATGGATTGAAACCGTACTTACCCGGACCGGTTTCCAAATGGGTATAGACCGAGCCTTAACATACGCTTGAATAATAAATAATCTGTTAACTTTAAGCAACAAGCAAAATGTCTAAGTAAAAAACACATGTTTCTCCAGAGTTTAAGATAAATGATAAGATATTTTAGGTGCCTCAAAGATTTTGTCGTAACCTTTTGTAATGTTATATTTTCGCACAAATAATGAAAATTAATATTTAGTCGCATCTTAATATGGACACATTATAATAATGCCTATTGTTATATAAATAACACGGATCATACAGTAAAGCAACCAAATTAAACAAAATTATAACACCATACAGTTTTTATTCTATGTGTAAATAAATAACAACAAAAATGCTTGTAACCTGAGCCTTAACATCATTTTTGTGTTAAATAAATTCATATAAACAATAAAACCTAATCCACCCGTTTATTTTCTCAACGGGTGGGTTTATTGGGAATGTTCCGAATATATTCCCATTTTAGAAATACATTCGGGTGGAATGCCAACTCTAGGTGACCTAAAGGTCAAGTGGTTAAATCGATATCGATATTTTGTTTTTGTGCTATCCCATCACTAATTTTGCTGCAGGGTGGCCAGCGTATATCAATAAAAATCTCAAATTTTCAGAATAAGGTGAAGTTCGCAACTATATTATATTATTGAAGTAGACCGATTAAATGCAAATATTTATAGTATTGACTATTGATACTTTAAAAGTAAGTATAAAGTCCAGAAAAAATTGCGCAAAACTTAAACAAGAATCATAATTTGTTAACTGTGATATATTAATAATTCAATAATCATCTATTGTAATTAATATTATTAACAATATCAAACGTGAAATACCAGTGTGATTTTATAGTTGAGTTCAGTATAAAAAATTACGCTAAATAGGGTTTTTTACCTATTACTGGTATCACTTTTTGATTGACAAATTTTATGAGGTTTTTGCAATTTTAAGGCATTATTTGCTAATATTGAGACTTAATAATACTTATAGATGAAAATTTACGCTGTCCTTTAGAACATAAGATGTTTCTGATCTTTTTTGAAACGAGCACACGGCGTAATTTGGCGTTTTTAGCTGCGGTCCTTCCACGCTCACCGTGATTTGACAATGATGGCGGAACGCGCTGCAAATAGTTTTATATAACCTCTGTGACCGACGGTCATAGACATGTGGCAGAGGGGAATGCCTGTCAATGGCGTCTCCTGTTGGTTGAATGCTCTAAGACTAACTCCTTAGAGCATTCAACCAACAGGAGACGACAAGCGCGCTAATTTCTATGCGAAAAAGTCTGTCATTTCTTGCGGGGGGAAGGGAATAACGCACACATAGGGAATTAACACTAACGCATTTTCAATGACGTTGCTACGCTAGCACACAACAAAAATGATCTAACACTAGCTTAAACTAGACGCACACAAATAAATTCACACACAAGGGCAACCTATCCATGCACGAGTGTGACGTCAGTTTTAAATAAACGAAGATAGTGCTTAACACTATCGATAAATTTTATCGATAAGTTCTATCAATATTATGATAAGGTTTTATTCAATTCAGACTCTTTATTATGTGTAAGATCGAAACTTTATGTAGAGGCGACTACAGTAGAACCACCATAAGAAGACGGGCAGCAGCGTTTCCTCTCCACCATTGCCCAAACTGCGATCGCCTACCCGCCTGCCAAGCGCGGCGATTATGGCAAAATCCTCCTTTTGGAGAGGCCTGTGTCCAGCAGTGGACTGATATAGGCTGGTGGTGGTGATGATAGAAACTGAAGAATATCATTTCATAAGAATATCATAATACCAATTTTTCTGCTTGCTTAGAAAGACAAAGATGTAAATGAATTCAAATATTATTGGTCTGGGTCTGTCTATGGTGGTGACTGGAGATGGTTGGCTCGGAAACTTTATAATATAAAGTTTATTTCTTTGGAATGGGTTGATTTCTATGACTTAATCGGTAATTGAGAAGGTGGTGAATAATAATGAATAAAAAACATTATCCGAAACATTATCAAATCCGCAAGAATCCGTTCAAAACATGACGCTATTGCTGAAGCGATGGATTGAAACCGTACTTACCCGGACTGGTTTCCAAATGGGTATAGTCCGAGCCTTAACATACGCTTTAATAATAAATAATCTATTGTTTTAAACTTTCATGGTCACTAACATTAGAATAGTTTGTTACGGGATTGCTACCATGTACCTTATTTTTGAGTTTCCGATATTTCGGCACTGTTGCAAGCGCCATGATCACGGAGTAACTCCGTGATCACGGAGTAAATAATCTGTTAACTTTTAGCAACAAGCAAAATGTCTAAGTACAAAACACATGTATCTCTAGAGTTTATGATAAATGATAAGATATTTTAGGGGCCTCAAAGATTTTGTCGTAACCTTTTGTAATGTTATATTTTCGCAAAAATAATGAAAATTAATATTTAGTGTCATCTTAATATGGACACATTATAATAATGCCTATTGTTATATAAATAACACGGATCTTACAGTAAAGCAACCAAATTAAACAAAATTTATAACACCATACAGTTTTTATTGTATGTGTATGTGTAAATAAATAACAACAAAAATGCTTGTAACCTGAGCCTTAACGTCATTTTTGTGTTAAATAAATTCATATAAACAATAAAACCTTATCCACCCGTTTATTTTCCCAACGGGTGGGTTTATTGGAAATGTTCCGAATATATTCCCATTTTTGAAATACATTCAGGTGGAATGCCAACTCTAGGTGACCTAAAGGTCAAGTGGTTAAATCGATATCGATATTTTGTTTTTGTGCTATCCCATCACCAATTTTGCTGCAGGGTGGCCAGCGTATATCAATAAAAATCTCAAATTTTCAGAATAAGGTGAAGTTCGCAAATATATTATATTATTGAATTAGACCGATTAAATGCAATTATTTATAGTATTGACTATTGATACTTTAAAAGTAAGTATAAAGTCCAAAAAAATTGCGCAAAACTTAAACAATAATCATAATTTGTTAACTGTGAGATATCATTAATTCAATAATCATCTATTGTAATTAATATTATTAACAATATCAAACGTAAAATACCAGTGTGATTTTAAACTTGGGTACTTCAGTATAAAAAATTACGCTAAATAGGATTTTTTACCTTTTACTGGTATCACTTTTTGATTGACAAATTTTATGAGGTTTTTGCAATTTTAAGCCATTATTTGCTAATATTGAGACTCAATAATACTTATAGATGAAAATTTACGCTGTCCTTTAGCACATAAAATGTTTCTGATCTTTTTTAAAACGAGCACACAGCGTAATTTGGCATTTTTAGCTGCGGTCCTTCCACGCTCACCGTGATTTGACAATGATGGCGGAACGCGCTGCAAATAGTTTTATATAACCTCTGTGACCGACGGTCATAGACATGTGGCAGAGGGGAATGCCTGTCAATGGCGTCTCCTGTTGGTTGAATGCTCTAAGACTAACTCTGAGTACTATTTATATAACTCTATGGTCCACGAAGGGAAAGGCGATGGTACAGAGCCATACAGCCGAATCTTGAGTTGTCAGTTTCATTCAAGTCAGGCTTAGAGCATTCAACCAACATGCTTTAAGAAGTCAGGCATAAATCTTAGAGCATTCAATGGTTTAAACTCTAAGGCATAAATAGACATTGATTAATCTGTGGCTGTCTTATTCAGAGACTGGGGTTGTTCATTAATCACGTGATCTTTTTTTAGCATTTTTTAACCCCCCCTCCCCCATTGGTGATACGTAGTGAGGTTTAAGACCACCCCCCCTCCCCCTTCTCAACATCACGTGTATTTTTAGTACCTACAACGAATCTTAAAATTTTCTGAATATTATCTTAATTAATACAGGTATAAACTATAATCTTATTTTATTCTGAAATTAAGGACCATAATAAAAATGTCTACACCAGGTTGCAAGTTTTTTTTGATTGCCATAACAATAATAATAAACGAAGAGTGTAATCATAGGAAAAACATGTATTGTACTAGTACATGAATATATTTAATGTATATTGTCCTCGGACCACGGATTAGCAAGACATTCTTCAACACTAACAACTGGATAAGCATCTTGCAGGTCAGTTGTTGGCACTGTGCTTTGTTGAAAATCAACATCGGTTTCATCAAGCCACACTACACGCCACGCCGTGCCGCTTAATATTTGTTTAAAAATCGCGCGTTAGACGAAAAAATAAATACACGAGATATCTTACTACACCCCCCCTCCCCCTTGTGTTATTTTCGTGATTTTTATCAAACCCCTCCCCCCCCTTTCAAGCCTCACGTGATTAATGGACAACCCCAGTGCATTTGCTATTCCGGGAGACCGGGACTAAGGTTAAGTCCCGGCCAAACCAACGCGTGCGCGATGGCGTGCGTGGTGGCGTGGGCGTTCAGATCGTGCATAGCACGACGAGTTCCACCGGCGCGGACAGCGGCGGCGTGCATCACGCGTGCAGCTTGACATTCAGCTTTGCACGCGCGGACATGACATTTGACGTGACAGGCTCATCAACAGACATGGTGCGCTACTATGATATAATTATGTTTAAAGCTACTATTTTTTTTCCGAAAAGCAATGAGTGAAGCCAACTAGCTTTTTTCTTTCCTACATCTTCAAATAGCTTTGCTCGGGTAACCGCGTTGGAATTAATTAATACGAAACAAAGTAAATAAATAAATTATAAACTCTACAAAAAATCTTTGTTTATTTAGTTAGTATAAGGGTTGAGCTTTTATATTCATAGTATATCTGCAAATAATCTGATAAACGATTGTTAAAACACAATTTCTACATTATCATAAGATATAATATACACCTTTATTATGACTAACATTTTTAATCTTCTTTGACTTCATTCATGACTTATCTCTTTCTTGTTAGGTTTATACGTCCGAGCGAAAGATACATTTTCGTGCTAGGCCTCCTGAACGCGTAGTGTCTGCGTGTTTGGTGTGAACTGGCCTGCACGCCCACGCCCACGCCACCGCGCACGCCCACGCCCCCGCGTTGGTTTGGCCGTAGCTTTAATTATTTTGCGCAACGCACACTAGCAGGTAGCACACAAATTAAAATTCATGAGCACGGTGATTTCAGGTTAGTACAGACTATGCACCCACTTGGTTTGGCTGTCATCTACTTTAGATGTCCAGTCCAGGATTTTATAGGTCAATATGGAAATGGCACGTAGTGATTACTTGATCAGTGGCACTGTCTGTGTGTCACTGTCAAGTTCTGTCAACTGTCTGACATGTGTGGTGTGTGTTGGTGTGTGTATGTGTGTGTCGAATCGGGATCGGGGACGTGAAATCGCGAACGCGGGTGAAAAATCATAGAAAAATAATACCAATCTGAAACCATACAATCGCATATTTAATAAAAAAGGAGATTTGTTACGAAGTTTATAAAAAATGGAAGGAAAAACCACGAAAATGCCCAAAGTGGCAAAGGTAAGTGACCAACCAAAAATTTGGTTTGTTTTATCAATTTTGGAAATCTTATTTACTGAGTTAAAATTAATCGCAAATGTTAATAGGTTAAAAACAAAGCCCCAGCCGAGATCCAAATTACAGCAGAACAATTGCTCAGAGAAGCCAAAGAAAGAGATCTGGAGATACAGCCACCTCCTCCAAAACAGAAGATTTCTGATCCTGAAGAGTTGAGGGACTACCAACACCGTAAAAGGAAAGCCTTTGAAGACAACATACGGAAAAACAGGATGGTACAGTATTAACGTTTATTTGAAAAAAAAAAACTTTTTTTTTAAATTTTGTTTTTTAATGATCTTACGTTTACCCTTGCTGATTTGGTTACTAACAATAAGCACAGGAAAATCATTGTACATTCCTACTGGCATGAGTACTTAGGCTGCCCATAGGCTTTTAAACTACTTACTGATGATTTTGTTTTGTGTACATACTATTTTATTTTATTATTTTAGGTAGTTGGCAACTGGCTGAAGTATGCTCAATGGGAAGAGTCACAAAAGCAGGTCCAAAGAGCTCGATCCATTTATGAGCGGGCCCTGGATGTTGACCATAGAAATGTCACCTTATGGTAATAAGCATCTTACACACACACATCAGATATACGACACATTGAAATTTATTTATGTTTTGTGTAAATAAATCACTTTAATGAACTCAATTATTTCAGGTTAAAATACACTGAGTTGGAGATGAGAAACAGACAAGTGAACCATGCTCGTAACCTGTGGGACCGAGCTGTGACAATACTCCCTCGAGTTTCCCAGTTCTGGTACAAGTACACATACATGGAAGAGATGCTTGAGAATGTTGCTGGTGCTAGACAGGTAATAGCAATAGCAACTAGATCATCATTCTAAACCATATTATATTAAATTACCATTACCCTAATCACATATCAAATACCAATGTTGAATAATTTCACTTCTCCTCATGTCTAGTTTGTCATTGCAGGTCTTTGAGCGCTGGATGGAATGGCAACCAGATGAACAGGCATGGCAAACATACATCAATTTTGAACTAAGATACAAAGAATTGGATAGGGCAAGGCAAATATATGAAAGATTTGTCATGGTCCACCCTGATGTAAAACATTGGATTAAATATGCTAAATTTGAAGAAAACCATGGCTTCATCAATGGAGCCAGGAAAGTTTATGAAAGGGCAGTGGAGTTCTTTGGTGATGAAGAGCTTGATGAAAGATTGTTTATAGCTTTTGCTAAATTTGAGGAAAATCAAAAGGAACATGACAGAGCCAGAGTTATATACAAATATGCCTTGGACCATATTCCTAAAGATAGAAATAAAGAGTTATACAAAGCGTACACAATCCATGAGAAAAAGTATGGTGATAGATCTGGGATTGAAGATGTTATAGTAAATAAGAGGAAGTACATGTATGAACAAGAAGTTATTGAAAACCCCACAAATTATGATGCTTGGTTTGATTACATAAGGCTTGTGGAAAATGAAGGAAATCTGGATAATGTTAGAGACACTTATGAAAGAGCTATTGCCAATGTTCCCCCATCAAAAGACAAACAATTTTGGAGGCGATACATCTACTTATGGATAAACTATGCATTGTATGAAGAATTAGAAGCTGAAGACATGGAACGTACCAGACAAATTTACAGAACTTGTTTAGAATTGATACCACATAAGATATTTACATTTTCAAAAATCTGGCTAATGTATGCACAGTTTGAAGTAAGATGTAAAGATTTAAAACAGGCTAGAAAAACATTGGGAATGGCTCTGGGAATATGTCCTAGGGACAAATTATACAGAGGGTATATTGACCTGGAGATTCAACTAAGAGAATTTGATAGATGCAGGATCCTATATCAAAAATTCTTGGAATATGGTCCTGAAAACTGCATTACATGGATCAAATTTGCAGAACTGGAAACTCTTCTAGGTGATATAGACAGAGCCAGAGCAATTTATGAAATTGCTGTAAACCAGCCAAGATTGGACATGCCTGAACTACTTTGGAAGAGCTACATAGACTTTGAAGTCTCTCAAGGGGAAACAGAAAAAGCGAGACAGTTGTATGAGCGCCTTTTGGAGAGGACAGTACATGTGAAAGTGTGGCTTTCATATGCAAAATTTGAATTGAATGCTGAAAACCCTGATAACATTCATGTTGAACTTGCGAGACGCGTTTATGAACGTGCCAATGCCAGTCTTCGAAGTGCTGGTGAGAAAGAAGCAAGGGTTCTCTTACTTGAAGCTTGGAAAGATTTTGAAACTGAGATTGGTGATGACATCAAACTAGAAAAAGTGATGTCAAAAATGCCAAGAAGAGTCAAAAGGAGACAGAAGATTGTCAGTGAAGAAGGCATTGAGGAAGGATGGGAAGAAGTGTTTGACTACATATTTCCAGAAGACGAAATGGTTAGGCCGAATCTTAAATTGCTTGCAATGGCAAAACAATGGCGCAAAGAGAAAGAGGCTGAGGATACTGATTCAACTAAAAGTCCTACAAATGATGAGGGCCACACACCTCCTATTACAAATGATAACGAAGATGACAATGATAGTAATAATAGTTGAAACATCCTGTTATAATTTCATGGTGTTATATTTTGTAATAGAAATAAATAAACTTCCATACATTTTATTGTTTTAATATGAGATGAAGTTGGAAACTAGTAATATTAGTAAAAGATGACAAGGTAACAAAAATGTGTTTTCAATAAAACAGTATGTATGATTGATTAGCTATTTATTAAAAATAATAGGTACTTCAGTCCACATCTTCAGGTCTTACTGGATGAGCTAAAGGTACGACTGATTTCTTGTTAACATCTCTTGAGCAAGCCTTTCTCATATCTGTAAACAATACATTTCATAAGATTTTTATAATACTTGAAAAAAAATCGACCGCCTCAGGTGGGACCCGAACCCACAATTATTGCATATCAGGCGAGTGCTTTTCGAACTAAGCTACAGAGACGTTAGCAGAGCTGACGAAATCTTTCAAGTATTTCTCGCTGTCAAAGCCAGTATTTTTTCTGATCAATGTTGCTGTATACTACCGTCAACACCCGATAGAAATATTGTTACAAATATTTAACTATTAGTTAAGATCAGGAAAGCTTAAACAGTTAAAATTTTGTTTAAACTCGCCTGGTATGCGATGGTTGTGGGTTCAGGGCCCACCTGAGGCAGTCGATTTTATTCAAGTATTATATAAATATTTAATAAACCCAGCATGGTAATTGCTAAAAAACTAAAAAATACATTTCATTGAAATACAAACTATACAATGTATGATCACATTTATTAATACATATATTAATAAGAAAGTTAATTTTCTACTATCATATGACTTAACATAGGCATCTTCGTCTGGATCTCCTGAATAATATTCTAATACGGTCCGGTAAACAATGTATCCTAGATTCTTGTACATATTGATGGCCACTTTATTGCTGACTCTTACAAATAAGTCCACAAAGTAAGCTTTCTTTCTGCAAAACAAACATTACACATTTAAGAGTTAAGTTAAACTCATATCATGTAAATCCATACATCAGTCTATAAAGGCCCAAGCAGTAACGCAGAACCTCAAATTAGTATTTTATTAAATAAATGATATGTTTATTAAACACTACTTGAAAATGAATATTATGTTTTTATTCAGGTTGTGTACAAATTTAAGATTTTGCCTATTGATTAAAGGAGTGGGCTGCAAATTGCAAATAATTATTAAACTAACAAATTCAAAAAAATTAATGGTAGATTTGACTAGAAAGACATTATTTAATTTTATACCATAGGTTCCAGTTTCTCTTGAGTGGATAAAATGAGACAGACTGTTGAAATTAAAACTGTAAAAATAGAAATTTTGTGATGGATGTGAATAAATCCTGTTTAGATAGGTATATTTTATTGAATGCTTTTTGTTCTCTTTTTATTTACAAATGAGGCAAAGATGTACTGATCTCATAAAAGATAATGGTGGCATAACAATTATACTAACTTTTCCGAAACATCTTCCAGGATGTTCATCAAGGTGGCCGCGAGCCCTAGCCGTCTGTAGTCTGGACTTACAGTTAGTGCTGTCACATGTCCATGCCAATTATCACCATGACCTTCTGCTTTGCCCATTACTAGAAGTTAGCAAAACACTTTAATACACATACTTTTACTTAAAGGCTTGTTTAAAAGAAACTTTATTAAACTGTAATCCAGTTTATCAGACAAGTAGCTATAAAGTAAGTCAGTACTTACTATACCCCATAATTTCTCCACTAGGCGATTCAGCGACTTGAAAATATTCAGGCCAATGGGCAAGGTATTGTGTGTAAAAAGACAAGCCATAAGTTTCTGTTAGAGGATCCAGATTTCTGTAAAAGGAGAGCTACAATTTAAATCTTATAACCTAAAATGTGGTACGGTCATTCCTCAAGTGGAACTATCTTACACGTTGTTAAACTTTAACATATCTTCACACGTAAAAGGTCTTATAGTCGTCATTTTCAGCAATTTTTGGTTAATTCTTTAAAATTATAATCGCTAAATTCGTAAATATTTTTAGTTACTTTTTTTATTTAAAAAAAAACATTTGACAGTTGATTTACTAGTGCTATCGCTACAATGAAAACTTTTTAAACCGGTTTACCGGTTATTTAATTTCCATGCCTTCACCAACCGCACGTATGTAGTGTAGCGCACGCAGAACACTAGCCGTGTCCCGCCGACTCGCCCTCCTTACTAAGCTAAGAGCATGTTGGTTGAATGCTCTAAGTTACTAACGCTTGGACTATAACTTAATTGATCAGTGACTATAACATACCGGAATCCTTTAGCATCCGCAAGAATCAGTTCAAAAAAATGACCTTAATGCTTAAGATATGGATTGAATTCACGTTACCCGTTTACCCGGATCGGTTACCGGCTGGGTATCCGAGCCCAATCCATAATACCCGCGTTGTACGCGCAGCAGTGTCAGCAGCATAAAATAATAAACTCACACGCGCAATACCTAAGCCAAGACAAGACATATCTTTCTACTATCTTTTAAATTACTAGTTACTTACATTAATTAGGTACTCCGTACTACACTTAAGAGAAAGGTTATCACATCTTTTGACCAAAAAATTAAAAAAAAACTTCGTCTTCTCTTTTTTAATAAACAATGTGATATGGGCGGTATTTCTAGCCCGTTTAGGCTAAGTCTTAGGGGGCTCAGTGCGATATGTAATTTTATTGACAAAAAATAATTCTGTGGATGGAACCGAAACTCCTTATAAAACAAGGCCATTTTTTTTACTTTAGGCAGAAACCAAGGTGTCATGTGTCCTAAAAACATGAGTGAAATACCTCAAGAAAGCTTAGAGAACAGAGTAACTAAGCAAAAACTTCATTTATAACGTTAGGGGTTTGTTGGCTAGAAAAAAATATTCATTTAATTAAGATTTTTTTGAGATGAGGCGGACGATTTTTTTTCAAGTATTAAATACTTGAAAAAAAATCGTCCGCCTCAGGTGGGATCCGAACCCACGTCCATCGCATACCGGGCGAGTGCTTTGACCACTAAGCTACCGAGACGTTAGTCAACTCGACGAAATCTTTCAAGTGGTTCTCGCTGTCAAAGCCAGCGTATTTTCTAATCAATGTTGCGGTATATACTACTACCGTCAACACCCGATAGAAATATTTTTACAAATATTTAACTATTGGTAAAGATCAGAAAAGCTTAAACAATTTAAATTTTTGTTTTTAGCAATTACCATGCTAGGTTTATCAAAGATTTTTAATACTTGAAAAAAAAATCGTACGCCTCAGGTGGGATCCGAACCCACGTCCATCGCATACCGGGCGAGTGCTTTGACCACTAAGCTACCGAGACGTTAGTCAACTCGACGAAATCTTTCAAGTGGTTCTCGCTATCAAAGCCAGCGTATTTTCTGATCAATGTTGCGGTATACTACTACCGTTTTTTTTTCAAATACCTATTAAAAATCTTAGATAAACCTAGCATGGTAATTGTTAAAAATAAAAATTTAAATTCATTTAATTATTTTCAAAAAATCTTTATTTTTATATTTCTAGCAGTTTTTTTTTTACTCCAAATTATTATTTTTTATCTATAAAATTAAGTAGGTATCAAATAGCGGGTTAGAAGGACCGCCCATATCTTAGAGCATTCAACCAAAATGCTCTAAGGCCCATATAGACATATATTAATCTGTGGTACCGCCCTTATCACATTGTTTGTATAACTGGCAGCCCATGCTTCTTGGAAAAATCTTCAGAGCCTACTTAAAATTTTAAATGCTCTACTTTCATAAATTACAAGCTTACTTGATTGAGCTATTAAATTTATCATGTGTTCATGGGCTTACATTGGTGACAGGAAGCATTATAAAGCTGGAAACATACTATCGGACGCGGCTTACAGCCGCGACTGATCGGTGTGCACGGTCATCGGACGTTGCTTGCGGACGCCATAAGTGTGACCACTTTAGTGTGACGATGATTTAGTAGTAATTTCAGTAGAAAATCTGTATCGTTTAGTAGATTTTGGAAGAAAATTCGGAAAAATAGTAGCTAATCCAAAATACAATTATCCAGGCCTAAAAAACCGACCAAGTGCGAGTCGAACTCACGCACGAAGGGTTCCGCATCATTATCTGTAAAAACCGGCGAAGTGCGAGTCGGACTCGCGCACGAAGGGTTCCGTACCATTTTCTATAAAAACGGCAAAAAAAACACGTTTGTTGTATGGAAGCCCCCTTAAATATTTATTTCAACTTTCTAGCTATCACGGTGCATGAGATACAGCTTGGTGATAGACGGACAGACAGACAGACGGACAGCGAAGCCTTAGTAACGAGCAAAATAAATCACTTTGGTTGTATGGGAGGGCTCATAAATATATATTTTATTCCGGTTTTTAGTTGTTGTTATAGCGGCAACAAAAATACACCATCTGTGAAAATTTCAACTGTCTAGCTATCACGGTTCATGAGATAGACAGACAGACGGACAGACAGACAGACAGACAGACAGAGAGACAGACAGACGGACAGCGGAGCCTTAGTAATAGGGCCCCGTTTTACGCTTTAGGTACGGAACCCTAAATAAATCTTGTCCGGTCCCGGGGATTTCCTGTAACATAATACTGAATACGGTGATAAGCGGGTTTCTTTTTCGCATACGTTATCAAATCGCTAGCTATCTTATAATAAAAATGTTCATGCAATCAATAAGCACGTGCGAGCTCTCGCGCAGTCGGCGTCCTTCTGACGCTCGGACGCGTCCGCGCCCCGTGCATACCGTCCGCGGACGTTTTCGGCTTACAGAAACATCCAGCGCGCCAGATTGCTGTCGGACGTCCGAGCGCTCAAGGTCAGCCCAAGTTTACGTCCGCGACTTACGTCCGATGGTTTGCACACCGTAGTGTACATTCAATACCTAGATTCCTTTAAGTCGCGGCTGTAAGCCGCGTCCGTAAGCCGCGTCCGATAGTATGTTTCCAGCTTAAAAAAGCACTGATCAAATAATATAAAAGTTCCGATTTTGGATGAAGAGCCAGGCTCGGTCACCCATTTGGAAACCGGACCGGGTTAACTTTGATTTAATCCATCGCATAAGCAATAAGGTCGTTTTTTGAACGGATTCTTGCGGATGCTTACGGATTCCGGCAGCGTATATACCGAGCCGGATTTCTAAATATACTGTTAGTTAAATTTATATACAGGTACTGACATATAAGATTAGGTGAAATAGAAATATTTTTTTCAGGATTAAATAAATGTAGTTTTTTAAATTATAATATAATAATTTATAAAATCAAATCACAAGTTAAAGGTAACATTTTTCAAATAGTTGCCATATTAAAAAACATTTCAAACGAGAGGAATATCGTCTTACTCGTTTCAACACATGTCGAAAACTATATTTATTACTCTTTTTACAAGCTAAAAGCTCAAGTGGAGCGATCTATGGGCTTCTTGCAGTTTACCAACACGACAATGGCCGAATTGTCCGAATAGGATATTTTTTATTGGCCCATACATCCCAACCTGCCATGTCTTTGGTTTTAAAAATGGCGTATACAAGCTTTTTGTTTGCCGGTTTACGCTGTTGAATACTTTCCAAGACCTCGCGCGTACTCTTTCGAGTCGTAAACGTCGTGAATATGAAATTTAACTACATGTGTAGGTATATAATCAACACTGTGGACCCCGTGAACAAATTTTCGTAGCGTTATGGTGAATTAGAATGGTGCCTGTGGCTTGTCAATCTCGCACGTCGTCAGGTTACCCTTTCGTAACGTAAATACACCCAGTAAGCGTTTTGTATTTCAGATATGACAGCGACGCAAAATAGTAGATAATGGAGAGCTCAGAAGATGATGCGGGCCCCGCGACGAGCGCTTCCCGCCGTGCATCGGCGCGGGAAAAGGATATCGGTCAGGCGGAGGACGGCAACGCAACTGGTAGTACGCTGCAGGAACCGACCGAGGCGCGGGCTTCGTGTGGGACGCCCGCGATGTCCGAAGACAACTTCGACGGCGACAGCGTATCGTCGCCGTCGGCGCAAGATGTCAACACTAGCACAGAGGCGATCCTGGACATGATCGACGAGTTTGTGGACGGGCCCGGTGCACCGAAACGCCTCTCGCTTGCCACCACCGATGAGACCCCTGAAAATGAATTCGTCAAGACTGACGACCAAAACGCCACACGGGAAGCAACCGAAGATGCTCCTGAAGAGGAACCCCCGCCTCCAACGATTTCGTCCGACGCCACAAGTGCCAAAAGCGACCCCGAAACTATCGCGAGTGAACCTGTTGTGACACCTGAGTGTTTATCTCCCAGGAATGTTTCATCCGATGTTAAAAATACAGATTGTGTGAAACCACAACAAGAATGTTCCAAGACAGTTTGTGATGCAAATGATAAATCTTCACTCCCCCAGAAACAATTAGAACTTTTTATTGAGTCCAATGTGTCTCAAGAACCTTGTGTAAAAGCTGAGGTATCTTTGGAACCTTGTGTACAGTCTGAAGCATCTATCGAACCTTGTGTACAGTCTGAAGCATCTATCGAACCTTGTGTAAACCCTGAAGCATCATTAAATCCTTGTTTAGACACTGAAGCACCCTTAAATCCTTGTGAAGCTATTTCAGAACCTTGTGAAGGTTCTCAAGCATCTAGTGAGATTCCACCTCAAAATATTCCTTCCAGCAGTGTATTAGAGACTGTGCAAAATGTTTCTGAAGCAAGTGAGTGCGAAAGACATGAGCGGACAGTAAAATGTGTGACATCTAGTGACTCTCGGAATGATGTAATTATAGAAAGTGCTGAATCAACGTCAAGTGACATTAGTGTATGTGAAGAGAAAGTGATTGGTGCAGAACAATCAATGCGGTCCCCGCTGAGGCGACGCCTTGTCCGCCCGGCTCCTGTGGACCGCCGGCCAGACTCCACGGTATCATCTACAGTTGATATTCACAATGCCCAACAGATGAGCTGTGAGAGCCTTGCTAAGGATGTATCCAGTTCATCTGATGCTGTGCCCTCTATACATGGTAATGTTAAGCCTGAAGAGATTAGAAATGTAAGTGAAATTAGTGTCTGCAAAGCAGAGACATCTGTAAGTCCTCCTAAAAAGATTAAACTTATTAGACAAAAGGTCAATGCCCCCACAGTAAGCAGAGATAACTCGCAAGATAAACTAAGTGTGCAAGTAGAACCAGAGCAGTGTCAGTCTACATCTAGTGACAGCTCTTCATCTTATCCTATTCAGTCATGTACTAATCTAAGTTCAAGCAGTGCTTCTAAATCAATCATTGAAGAAAATGTTGAATCAAATAATGGCTCCCAAGTTAAAGAAATTGATGTCCAAATACCTTCAAAATCTTCAAATGAGGATTCTATTCCTATTGATAGTGTACAAAAGAGGGAAGATAGTGTTGTTGGAAGCCCAAAGCAACTATCAGTGCCTGAGGAAATTGTAAAACCGGATGATGAGAAGAAAGTTTCTCCTCTTAAAATAGATTTGAGTGACTGTAAGCCATCAGAATCTACTGAGACAGAGAGCAAAGAGAAAGAAACCCGGTGTGACACAAATGAACATATTCATGATCAGCCAAAGCAGGTGCCTAAACTTACAATTAAATTAGGAAGTAAACAATCGGAAGAAATGAAGTCACCTGTACCTAAGCTTACGATAAAACCTATAAAACCCCCATCAGATAGTATAGAATTTGAAAGTAGCATGCAAATTCCAAATGTAACGAAGTTGAATATCAAACCAATCTTGAGACCAGAGAATTTGAATGATAGTTTCAAGAAAACTGCTGATCAAGTCAGTGAAACCAAGGCAGACAGCGGTGAACAAATACCAAACATAACTAAACTGAATATTAAACCTATCCCTAAGCCCCCTGAAAAAATAAATGATATACATCGCAAGTCCAGTAGTAGTGAAATATCAGAATCAGAGTGCTCAGAAAATGATGAAACTAGTACATCTGACCAAACATCAGCATCAGACCAAGGACCAGCAGATGTTGTTCCAAAAGTTACCATTAAGCTAGGAAAACCAGGCACACAATCAGAAGGAAAATTCTATGCTGAAAAAAATATTCCAAAACTAACAATAAAAGGAATACAACAAAATGAAAAGGAAGGTCCAGAGTCGCCTTCAAAGTTGACATTAGTAATTAGTCAGCCTGAAGAAAAGCATTTAGAAAAAGTACCCAAATTGACAATAAAGACAGTTACTAAATCTGAAAGTCAACCCGTTAGTCCAAAACTGACAATTAAGCCTCTAAAACCACCAGAAAATATAAGTAAAGAAACTAATGCTGATATTGAAACTCCACAAATTCCTAAACTCAAAATTTCAACAGAGTGCTTCACAACAACATGTTCAGAAGTCAAAGAGAATGTACATGTGCCTAAAATTACAATTAAGCCTGTGCATAAACCAGATGCAGATTCCAAAACTAATAGAAAGTCTAATGTTGTTTCTGACAGCCCAGAACATATTCCCTTAGTTACGAAGTTAAACATAAAACCCATTTTGAAACCTACAGAAGTTGGTGAAACTTCAGAATGTCTGGAGAATAAAGTTCCTGTAGTTTCAAAATTAAATATTAAACCTATAATAAAGCCTAAAGATAATGATGTAGATTCTAGCATAGATGATGTACCTAAAATTACAAAATTAAATATTAAACCCTTGAAGAATCCTGAAGATGACTCTTCAGAAGAAAAAGACTGTGATGAATTGAATGCTGACAGTGAGGAAAATAGTATACCTGTTGTTTCTAAACTTAATATTAAGCCTATTGTTAAACCAGTGGAGGAAGATAGTTTAAAAGATTCAGAGAATCAATCTTCAGAGACTGGAAATTCTAGTGATGATAACAATGATCACATACCTGTTGTTACTAAAATAAATATTAAGCCAATTCTTAAACCAAATGAATCATCAGTAGGTTCGCCTAAACAAAAAACATCAAATGAAGATTCTACTCCTATTATAACTAAACTCAATATTAAGCCGTTAGTGAAACCAGAAGAAAGTATTTCGCCTTCATCTCCTAAAAAAGATAGTTTGAAAATTGAGACAAGAAGTTCAAACATACCTGTTGTTACAAAATTAAATATTAAACCTGTTTTAAAGCCTGAAGAAGCAGATGTACATAAAAATAAAGAAAAAATTGAAGAAAAAGTTGTGAAAAATCCACCTTTAGTTATGAAAATAAATATGAAAGCTGTTGCAGAAACTTCTTTGAACGAAAGTTTGTGTAATGCTGATAAGAAACTAAATAATGTTGATGATGGTGACCATGTTTATAACAATATTGGTGAAGATGTGCCTGTATTAAAACTTAATATCAAACCTGTAATAAGACCTGTTGTTAGCCCAAAACAAAAGGCTGATGTAATAAAACCTGTCAATAGCCCAAAACAAAAGGCTGAGAATGTTGGAGATGAGGGAACTATAGAGAGTCCTAGCTCATCGAAACAGGAAATTGTGAGTTATTCACATCATAATGAAATCGTAAAACAGAATTGTGTTCAAGAGTTGGGTGAAAATAGTGGTGCCGAAAGCAGTAATAGTTTGTCAAAAGAACTTGGACATTCAATTTCGGAAACAGTGACCATGAGTAATGTTAATAAAGAGAGCTCAACCTCTGAGGCACAATCATACAAAAATGATTCAAAAGTATCTGAAGGTGCAGCTAATAAAATGAGCTCAAGTACTGATCATGTTTCCACAAATGCGGAATCTAGTGCAGCACACATAGAAATTAATGCTGTCAAGGCAATAAATAAACAAGTGAGTTCAGTGAAAAATTGCACTTTACTCAAGAAACTATTGGAAAGCACAGAAAGTTTGACTGACAGAACAAATGACTCGCAAATAAATGCTATTAGCAATTCTCCTATTTGTAAGGATTCATTAAGCTATGAGCAGTTTGATTCTGGGCATAGTAGCATGGAAAAAGTAAATGATATTGGTCATAGTGATAGCCCAAACACCCGAAGCCCCAGTCCAAATAAAGTCAATGATGTAAATACTCCACCTATAACTTTAAAAGTTCGTCCAATGCAAGACCTTTGTAAAGAAGCCAATGAAAATTTAACAAAGCCTTTAGAAATCAATGTGTCAGAAAAGCTGACTAATCAAAGTTCAGGTCAAGATTCTCCTAGAATAATTCTGAAGATAAATAAGACTGATCATGGCCCTTCAGCCAAAATTATAACTGAAGAGGTAAACAAGAGTGACACTCTGCAGCAAGGCTACAAATCTGAACATGCCTCAGAGCTCAATGACAAGCCTAGTCCAAAGAAGAATGTTGCTAATAGCCGGCGAAAGCAAGCGGCGGACACGACACCTACTGTGAACTTAGGCAAAAGATTAAGAAGCTCTAGGATTGTAGAAAACACAGACAAATCCCCAATAATAAAAAGAATAATGGGCAAGAGGCCGCAGACGAGTGATGCTAGCACCCAAAATAAAGAATCTGAATTGACTGTCCTCGAGAGTAAGAGATTAAAATTAGGTCAACTTTTGTCCAACAAATCCTTGACGATCACACCTGTCATCAAGAAGTCGCCGGATGCGAAACCTTTGGAAACTAAACAAGCTAGTAAAGCCGTCAATCATACGATTGTAAATAATGAGAACTGTTCTAAAAATGGCAATTCGAAGCTGCACAATATCCTGTCCAACTTGCAGGCTAATCAGATTCAAGTGCTGCCGTTTAGCGATATTAATTGTTTGGATAAGAATGTTTTGGTTCCAGAGGTGGAGTCGAATACTTCGACGGGGAGTTCGGACGTTATAGAGGTGTTGCGAGTGGAGACTTGTGAGGAGATGATGATTAATGAGAATTCAGATTTCCGTGACTTTAGTATTGGTGGAGATGACGTGTCGCAGGATCCGCTGGAGATTGAGACTCCGAAAACGGATTCGGATAGTTTGAATGAGAGTATGAGCATTCCGCACGCGGCTGTGTCGACGCCCCAGCCGAAGAAGCGCGGGCGGCCGCGGAAGCTGCCGCTGCCGGTGACGGAGGTGCCGAAGCCAGTGGTACTGCCGGTGCCGGCTCTGGAGGAGCGCCCGCAGCGGTCGCTTCGGTTATCCAGGTCAGTTATTTATTTTTAATTGTTTATTAATTTTAACAATGACACTCATAAATACATATGCGCTAGACAATAAAATAATACGAATAAATAAAATGTGTCGTGTGGTGCCGGCACGTTAAAAGAATTGCACCACCCCATCTCTTCCTATGGGTGTCGTAAGAGGCGACTACAGGAGAACCGCCACAAGAAGACGGGCAGCAGCGTCTCCTCTCCACCATTGGCCAAACTGCGATCGCCAACCCGCCTGCCAAGCGTGGCGATTATGGCAAAATCCTCCTTTTGGAGAGGCCTGTGTCCAACAGTAGACTGATATAGGCTGGTAATGATGAGACAATAAACGTGGTGGTCATAGTAAGGTGTGATATTTGTGAACTTCTGAGGTACCAGACAGTTTATTTTGCCGTTGGCATCTTGCAGTTCTGACCCAATCCCAAAGAATAGATTCCGAACCGGGTATCGAACACGGGACCCTTTGCGTTCAAGTCGAATATGTACTCATTTTGGTATTATACATTTTTAGGTTCTCTACAAAATCTTTAAATTATATTGATTAATATTCCTTTTACCAAAGTCAGATGAAACCAAATCAACTATAGGCAATGGGCAATGATAAACAAATCATAATGTATGTTGACGTAATTTTAAACAGTCATAGGGTCAAATACATACTGATTGAATGATGCATGACATTATTCTAATAAGTTAAGTACAACAAGGATGAACAGTTCTACTTAGACCATATAGATTCCTAAATTAGGAGTGACTAAACAGACCTTTTAAAACTCAAACAAGCATAGAATTTACTTGTTAACTTATTTGCAATTAAAAATTAATCAGTAACAAAAATGCATACTTATTAATTTTGGTATCACCAGACAGAAATCGAACTTTTCTATATTGTCTTGCATCTGGTAATTGTGATACCGTCGTTGTTTCTAATTTCTATAACACAATTGCTTTAGCTACTTCCTTAGGATCAGAGCAATGTATTTGATGTTGTCCAATATTTATTTATTGATGATAATAACGTCTTATAAATCGATGACCGGCTGCACGCACGTAAAAATGTCACGTTCCGAGTGAGAGTGCGGAACAAGCGATTGAGAGGCACAATCGGCCTAAGCGTTCGGCTTGTGACTCTATCGTCCGATGCGTCCGAGTAGCATCAATTTTTTCTGTTGACGTTATCACTTAAAATAGCCTACCGTAAACCGACTTTACAGACAACCAATTTATTTATTTATTATTTATTTATGTTGCTTTTTAGGGATCGTCCGACGATTCTAGCTAAACCTCGCGGCTCTCCCCGCGGTCGCGGCCGGGGGCGCGGGCGCGGCCGGCCCAGCACGCCGGCGGCCCACACACCCGCCCCCCACACGCCAGCCCCCGCCGGCCCGCCGGAACCCGAGCGGACGCCGGAAGCGGCCCCCACGCCGGAACCCATCGACCCCACCAGCTCGCGCGTCAAGCTGCCGAGGATGACTGAAGCGCTCGACAGGCTGCCAGCTACATGCGCCACGCCGCTTTCATCACGTCACAGTACTGATCATTTCGACGGGCCTGAGTTGAAGGTGAGTGTAGTGCTTTGTTAATACCTAAAAATAAGTTACTGTTTATGGTTTTTAAAAAAGTAGTGAATTTTGGTGGTTGTGTCGCAAAAACTTATAAAATCTATAAGTTCTGGCGTCATGATCTAAAGAAACTGTTGGCAGAGAAGTCAGAAAACAATCGTTGCTTTTTAGTTTAATGTTTGAAACCTCTAGCGATTTTATAAGTACTAGGCTAAGGGTTTAATAGCGAGAAACACTTGTCAAAATTCGACAAGTTACCGGTATAATCGGTAGCTCAGTGAAATGCTTGGCTGCCGAAAAAATGTGGGCTGATTCTCTCTTGAAGCAGTGTTGTTTTTTCAAGTATAAATTATCCTAAATATTTATCCGTGTTCTTCTTCTCTGCGTGTCGACTCAGGCTTTATATGTGTAAGGAAGGACCAAAACGCCTTGTAAAGATCCTCGCGTGTGCAGATGTATTATCCGTATTAACCATACCCTTTTTCACAGGTGGTGCTAGAGTCCCCAATAAAGATCGAAGACAGTGACTCCCGCTCCCGCGGCGGTAGTGGAAGCACGCGTGGATGGCGCGGGCGCGGGCGCGGGGGACGTACCCCGGCCAAGTCGCCGCGCGTCAGGGGACGCGGCCGCGGCGGGGGACGTGGCGCGATGTACATGAAGGTAGGAACAACACACTTATCAAAGTGCTAGGTTGGCCGGTTGGAGACCTCAATAAGATCGAAGACAGTGACTCCCGCTCCCGCAGCGGTAGTGGCAGCACGCGAGGATGGCGCGGGCGCGGGGTACGTCCGACTTACTATGTGTTCGTCCGACCTTTATGTACATCGGAACATAAAGGTCAGACGAACACACTTATAGTACGCGGCATCAATGTTGAGCGCTGGGGCCAAGAGTGGGAGTCTGCGCATATGCGCGAGCGGATATTACGGGACGATTTCGTATCAGAGACGCTAACATCACGTCCGGTGGTGCAGGTGCGGCGCGCGACTAGCCAATCACGTAATCGTAATGGTCTACTGTGCAACTTTCGCCCAGCGCTCAAATTCTGTGCTGTTGTACTAAAGTTCCAGATTGACCGGTTGGAGTCCCTAATAAATATCGAAGACAGTGACTTCCGCTCACGGCGGGAGGCGTGGCGCGATGTATATGAAGCTATCAAGCTAGGAACAAAAACACACACATAGGACACACACAAAGTGCTAGGTTGGCCTTTAGAGTCCCCAATAAAGATCGAACACAGTGACTCCCACTCCCGTCCCGACCAAGTCGCCGCGCGTCAGGGGCGATGTACAATGACGGTAGGAATAATACACTTATCAAAGTTACAGGTTAACCGGTTTGACACTTCAATAAGATCGAACACAGCGTTTTTATTTGCAAAAAAAGTGACTGCTCCCGCGGCGGTAGTGAAAGCACACGTTGGTATTTGTGTTAGTGCCGCCGAGAGGCGATGTAGGAACAAGAAAAGACATCAAATTCCCAGATTTTCCGGTTCGAGGCGGGCTACATACAACTTTCTGCAACCTTTACCGGGTCGAAATAGAACTTGTGGGTGGACGTCCTACGCTACGCTTGCCGGGTATGTTCGTACTTATTTTGTGCGTGAAGGTAGGAAATACACTTAACAAAGAGAAGCTAATTGCAATGTTAAAGGAGCAATGGGTATGCCACTTAGTAGAACTGACTACCGTTGCGGAGGAAAGGTCGATTGGTGACCTCGTACTGGAAAATGCAGCATGGACAGGATTTTTACCCAGTGAATGGACGACTTACTGAAGGTTGTTAGATGCTGCTGTAACACTGTAATTAAAGGGCATAGAGCGGATTGTTGTGGCATTCTAGGAGAGGCCTAATGTCCAGCAGTGTACTTTAAAGGTCTCGTCCTATATTGAACATAGACCTGCTCTATATCGTTAGCAAGAACTATATAAGGTCCGATTTTATTAGTGTTCATCCTGTTAACCTGTGACTATATAGGTGAAAAGCAATCGTAAAAACCAACTTTCAAATGTCTATCATAAAAACTAAAAAAGTTAAAAATAAATTACAAAATAACAACATCGACTTCATATTGCATAAACTCGTCCTATCTTCAACTCTTTCTCGCTCTGTACAAGGGGAAGAAATAAGACGGATAATCAGATGGTTAAACGTAGCAAAGATAGGACGAGTTTATGCAATATGAAGTCGATGTTGTTGATTTTTAACTTTTTTAGTTTTTATGGTACACATTTGAAAATTGGTTTTTACGATTGCTTTTCACCTATATAGTCACAGGTTAACAGGATGAACACTAATAAAATCGGACCTTATATATCGCAAACTGTATACTCCATAGCTAACCTTTGTCAGGTTGTCTGTTTATTACTATCGGTCGGTACGCTAATCTTCGGTGCAATCGATCTATCTAGTCGACCCATGTTTACCTACTATTGTTATAGTCCTTCTTTTTACTGCACTACTTGTCATGGTCCTGTTCTAATATTCCCAGTTTGTCCCAGCCGCTCGCACAATATCGTCGAACCACGGTATAATTTATCAAAATTGTTGCAGGAAACAATGGGCATATACGGGCGAGTGTGCGGCCCGGCCACCACCACAGTGCAGCTGTTCGAAGAAGAGACCTGCATGATGGACGACAATGCCACGCCCGCCAAGTGAGTCACGTGTCTCTCTCTTTCTTACTTCTTTCTATCTCTTTTATCTATGTTTTCCTGTGATTTTACATTCAAATTGCCTAAATAAATAAAGTAAAACGAAAAATATAATTTAGCTTGACCACCGAAAACTCCTCATTCCTGGTGGATTGTGGGACGTGAAAGATAATGAGTTACTCGATCCATTCAAATCCATTGTCGGCCACAACCTCCCGTATCAAAATGATCGCGATAAAAACAATTATTTTCTCATTTGCAAAAAAATATGTTCAATGAGCGATGACTGGTCGCTTTTACGTTTTAATTATAAACCGAACTTTCATTTCGCCTCTTGGTCCCTTCACAAAAATATGTTAGAGCGCGGTTGTTGTTAAAATGCCAGAATGTATAAGGTGTAGTCGGACTTACCGATCCAAAAAAAACGTCAAAGAATAAGTAAATATATTTTTTTACTTAATCAAAGAAATCGAGATATAAGTCCAAAAGATACGCTTTGAAAGTATGCCTGAATGAACTTGAAGAGATCTATTTGTCTGTCTGTTTTTAGCGACTTTATAACAGGTACCTTATATTTGCTTGCAGACCCACACATTTACTTGATGAAGACTCACAGAGCTCTGTAAAGAGCTCCACAAATGAGAGCAACACTAAAATGAAGAAATCCAAATTTGCAGATCTGTTTGACAGGTATGTTGTAACTCCTTGCCCATTATATAAAAACTCATTTAAACCATGAACTAAAAAGAATAGCTATATCATTGTGTTATGTGTAACATGTTCAGAATTCTTCGCTAATGTTATAATCATGAAAGTCTGTATGTTTGTTACACAGTCACGCTTTAACGGCTAAGTAGAAGTATATTTTTTGTATTGTACAGTAACAAGGAGTGGACAGCAGCGGATGTCAAAGAGTACATCTGGCCTCCAGCTGAGAAACCGGATGAAACCTCACAGGTAAAATTATTTAAAATAATACTGTTCTGATTTAAATGTTTTTAATTTTCGTTGGTACTTGACCTTAACTCAAGTGCATAAGGTATAAAATATAGTGGTGGCTATTTTGCTACCACTGGTTAAAGTGTTAAAAGTGCTATTTTGTTTTTTTACTAAAGTATATGAGTACGAATGTTTTTGTCTTGACAAATGTGTAACAAATATTTAAACAAAATTGATAGGTATGTAAATCATCTTATGCGCGAAAGCCCTCTTTAGATTCCACGTCTCACCCCCTATCTCACGCACCTAAAGATATTCTCCCGAGCATGCCATGCAATGTAATGTTCGTACGAATGGTAAGTTTGTGTAATGTAATTTCTGTAATGTAAAGTTTGTAATATTTCCTTCTGTCTGGTTTTTACTTGTCTTTGGAATGTCATTCATCTTCCCGATCTCACACTGCGTCACACGCGCTTGTATCTTTGCTCAATATCATTTTACACCAAAGCTCGTTGATTTTTAACATCAGGTTGGACAAAATGTGGAGCGTGATGCTCGAGGTTCGGTTCGTGAAAGTTTGATTACATTTCGGCGGTTGGTTGTTCTGTTTCAAGTAAATGCTCTGGTTCACTGGTTCTCAACCTGTACTCCTTGGATCCCCAATGTAGGTCCTCTGACCTACCTTAGTAGGTCGGAGAACCGAAATAGAAGGTATAGGGCCTTGGATTGTAGATGTTTGGCGCTACCACCATTGAAGAAGGTTGAACAACAATTTATTTATTTTATTTTTATTTATTTTATTTTGGCATCAAACAGTCATTTACAGTAATAGTTGTAAGCAAACAATGTGTTCATAAAAAGACCTAATAGTGCCGAAAAAGTATACATACAAAAGTTTACATTTATTGAAGCTAGCATGGTTGGACGCGAACGATCTAACATAAAGTTCAAAAACGTTAAGTCGAATAACTTGTTGCTTAACTGCAATACAAAAATAAAAATAACAAACAATGCTCTAGCTAGTCTAGACTTACCTTTAGATAAGGAAGTAGTTATGACAAGCGCACGAGGCGCGCGCCCGGGGCGTTGCGTTTCGAGTGCTTTGCAAAATTGTACGAAGTTTTATGCAACGGATTATGTCAAGCGTCGGGCGCGCGTCGAGCGCTCGTGTGGCGCGCATTTGAGGCGCGCTCCTTCTGGGTAGGGGTGCCATCCGTCCGTGTTTTCCCGGATTTGTCCTAGTTTGGATGGCGGTTTATAATTTATTGCTTGCTTGCTGATTTAATAATGTAAGCGTAATAGCGTAGTATGTTTTTGTGCATCACATTTTCCATCTCCTCTCCTGTTAGTTGTAATCGTTTATTTTTTTAGCAGCGTACTGTAGGAAGGTACTGTAGGCGTAGGAAGTTTATCAAACGATTGGACACTTTTACGAAACACAGTGATTTTTTGGAAAAATACTTAGTCTTTGATAATGGGTATTAAATTGACATAAAAGTCTCTCAGCTTTAAATGGATGAACATGATATCTTCATAGATGATTATTTTTTAGGGTTTCTTACCCAAAGGGTAAAACGGACCCTATTACTGAGGCTCCGCAGTCCGTCTGTCTGTCTGTCCGTCTGTCACCAGGCTGTATCTCATGAACGGTGGTAGCTAGACAGTTGAAATTCTCACAGATAATGTATTCCTGTTGCCAATATAACAACAAATACTGAAAACCAGAACAAATATATATATAGGGAGGCTCCCATACAACAAACATGGTTTTTTTTTTGCTCGTTTTTATAGATAATGGTGCGGAACTCTTCGTGCGCGAGTCCGACTCGCACTTGGCCGGTTTTTTTTTGTTTCTCGTGCCATTTATCTGTTTTAACAATATACTTAAAATAACTACAGCAGAAGTAAACATGTTGATGGTTCAAAAGTACAACGAAGTGTGGTCATAGTATCGCGTTTGACGTGCATATATCGCGTTTGTCGGGCGCCCGATACGCAGCGCCTCGGGCGCGCGCCTCGTGCGCTTGTCATAACTACTCCCTAACAAGCCCACAGAACAAGTAAGACTCGCTACGCTCCGCTACGCGTAGAAGTAGTGAGTGGGCGTGGCAGTATAACCTAAAGTAAGCACCAAGTCTCATACTTGATGTTTCTCGAACAATGTAGTAATTTGAGTTGGTGTTATTTCATCAAGAGTCGTCTGGATAACATGTCACAGAAATATCTTGAAAAAAAATCGTAAATGCAAAATTGTGCAGTTTTAAAGTGCAGAAACAATTGTAGTATCCAAACAATATCGAAAGATAGCATAAAATACCATCGGTGATTAATATTACCTGATATTATAATTAAAATAAGTTTTTCAAGACTATCTATAAGAAAGCAATCTAAAATCAATCTATTGCTAATAAAAATAAGGTCTCATTTAATTTTTTGGAGCTACTATTTTTTTCCGGGTAATTTTCGATTAGGGATGTTCAAGGTTCAGAGTAGATCGTGTAAAGCTATCGAAAATTTTGTAACAGTGTATCTAATAGAAGTCATAAGAAGTTAAACATGCCCAACGGGCTTAATTAATAACTTTAAAATAATTATATAAAGTATAATATTTTCTTTTATAAATTTGGCTGTAGTAATTTTTTTGCTTATAATAAGTGAAAATAAAATAATAATGATTGCTAATATGTTTTTCCACGTAATATCCTAGCACGATGTAATGTTAACACATTTTGACCTAGCGGTGCCGATCGGCACCCATTTTTTAAAAACTTTTGAAGCAAACTATGAGAATATTTTAATACAGAAGTGTATTTCCTGGAACGTGAACTGGAAATGGTCGAGACGCGTTTCCAAATCATGCGAATTCCAATTCGAATACAAAATGGCAAAATTCGCTTAGAGGCAAATTAATCAGAGTATTGTTGTAATTTTTAGGGTTCCGTAGCCAAAGGGAAAAAGGGGACCCTATCACTAAGGCTCCGCTGTCCGTCCGACTGTTGTCTGTCTGTCACAGTTCATTTACTTCAAATCTAATAGACCTTAAGTTTCTATTTGGTAGAACATATATATAATTAGGATGGCAAAACCAGTAAAGGTCTGCTTGATGTGTAATTATGTAAAAATACTTAATAAAGTACCTACTTTACAAAGTTTAGACTTGAATTATTATAGGATTTAATTAACAAGCCTATCAGAGATGGCGGCGCCATTTAAAGTCCGGCATGCACACCTCTCGGCCACGGAGGTCGTCGTTGTTGCATAAATGGATATCACATACGAATTTATCGTCAAAAATCGATACTTTAATTACTTTTATCGTATGTACCTCATCTCTAATTCAGTAGCTATACCGGTGGCCATACCATAACGTCACTATTGTTGTTTTTACATTCAATTATGACCCGTAATCAGAAAGGAATAGTTATGTTATTCGTTACAAAGACTTCAAAGTGGCATCTAGTATTGAGTAGTAGTACTATTAATGTCAGCCAACGCATAGTCATTGATTGATATTCAATTATAAGCCTTGGTGTCTCGGAATAGGTTTATAATTCGCTATCTTGCAATCTTAAAACAAAATCTAGTAGTGAGTAGCGGTAAAACATAAAATGCAAACGAGCTTTGGATTCAGAAACATATTCATAATAAAATAAGATTGTGTTTTAATTAATTAAATTTGTGTTTTGCGCTCTTTCGTAATCGTTTCAGTTGACCAATAGTATTGCAGTATTCTTTGTTGTGCCATGGTATTGATGTGTGAGTTTGGTTACACTGGTTCTCCATACAAATTAGTGATCATGCTATTTTTATTTGATCCCTGTTCTGCGAACAAGCCTATTCGCGCAAAGTACAACCCTGGGGGCCTAGCACGAAAGTGATCTTTCGTTCGGTCGTAAAGACCCAAATTAAAATGGCCAGTCTCAAGGCATGTGTCAATCCTTTGAAAAAAAAATATATGATCAACTCAATCCAGCCGTGAAAAAAACCCGACCGTTTTCATTTTGTTCATAAATTGTCAAACCTTTGATACGAGGGAATGGATGTTTTCATTCGGATAATACGACCGACCGAACGATGCGCTTTCGTATCAGGCCTCCTGACATTTATCTTGAGCTCTCGAGCAAGGAGTGGGGATCGCTTTGCGCATCATAAGAAACGATCAATGTATCAGAGACCCGTGTGTGCGGAGCTAACAACCAACCCCGACCGGCGGTGCAGTTGCGGTGCGCGTCTCACGTGTTTTGCAAATCTTTTGCTCAGCGCTTAAGATCCGTGTCGCTAGTCATACAGTACTCAACGTTTTCGTTTATTGTCCCAGGTGATGATGATCCAAGAACAAGTGGCGATGTTCCTCGGCGTCAAAGGGTTCAAGCGACGTTACCCAGAACTAGCGCGCCGCAGCATCAGCGGCGAGGAGCGAGACCACGTGCTGGGCGGCGGGCTCGTGTGCGCTGCGCTGGCCGAGCGAGGTGAGCACTACTGCCTGTGTACTAGCCGCCGTGTGCTGTATGCTGATACAGGGTGGCAGGGCTGCGAGCGGCGCTACGCAGCATCATTTCAGCTACAGGACGTCCACTGCTGCACATAGGCCTCCCCCAGTAACTTTCAGATTGTCCCGTTGGAAACGGCCTGCATCCAGCGACTTCCTGCAACCTTGATGACCTCCATTCTAGAACCTTTCTGCCCCATCGGCTGCCACTTCTATGTGCTATGTCCCCGCCAACTGCCACTTTAGCTTGTTAATCATGACAACTAATTCTGTTTGTTTACGGATCCGTAATAATCCGTTTCCTCATTTGTTCTAGCATTATTATGTATAACGTGAATTGAAAATATGGGTCAAATAAACGCTTTTCATTCATTCATTGCCCATTCCATGGCGCGCTGTGCAACCTTGAGCTTTCAGCCTGTTGGTACGGAAAAATGAGTGTATTAAGGCAGCACCTTACGCCCAATGCCTATAATCTGCGGACCCCTGGGTAAAAACACTCGGCACCAATCATAAGTTCTTCTAAAAGTGAACTTTTTTTCTGCTCACGTATACTGAGATAGATTGCCGGACCTCTCTCTGGTGGTCAGTGGACCACAGTTTGAGAAACACTGCCATGGAAGGAAGTTAACTAATAAATGAACACCTTATAACTTACCCCGATCCCACATTCATATACCATGTTTGTTCCAGGCATAACCGCGGTAGACGCGAGCGAAGTGCTCGACATAATGCTGTCGGACTACCCGCACAAGTACGAAGAGTTCCGAGCTTACCAGCGGAAGAAGCAGTTAGCGACGACAACAAATGACGACGCCGGAAATGAAGCTAAACCGGAACCGGACAAGCAGGAAGCTAAGCCGGAACTCAAGCCGCCGGAGCCCAAGCACGAACCGCCTAAGGTCGACCCTGAGAAGACAAGACAGGTAAGCTATATTTTATTTGCTTTAGAAAGACTAAGGTTCCCAATTTTTCAACAGGTATACACAAATAACATATTGACTATCGGTACATCGAGGTGCTGAAGTGTTTATAAAAACGCTGCCATGACGGTCCGAGTACAGAAGCAGAGCACGAAAGCTATTCCTCTGCAGCGAGGCGTAAGGCAGGGAGACGTTATCTCTCCAAAACTGTTCACCGCCGCATTGGAAGACGCTTTTAAACTCCAATGGGAAGGATTCGGCATCAACATTAATGGCGAACAACAACACACCATTCTCACCTTCAACATTACTCACTTTCGGTTTGCCGACGATATTGTGGTCATGGCAGAATCGCTGGAAGACCTCGGTACAGTGCTCGATGGCCTTAATAGAGTTTCTCAACAGGAATGATGATCGTCAGATGAACATGGACGAAACAAAGGTTATGTCGAATGCCCATGTTGCGCCCTAGCCCCAGTAGCAGTTAGGAGCTCTATCCTCGAAATTGTTGACAATACCTGGGACAAGTGATCCAGTTGGGTAGGTCCAATTTTTAGAAGGAGGTCAATCGACGAATCCACCTCGGATGGGCAGCGTTCGGAAAACTACACAACTTCTCGTCCAAAATATCTCAGTGCCTAAAGACGAGTCTACAACCAGTGTGTGCTACCAGTGATGACATACGGAACAGAAACGGGGCTTCTTCTTACTATGGGCCTTATAAGGAAGCTCAAAGTTGCATAGCGCTATGGAAAGGGCTATGCTCGGTGTTTCTTTGCGAGATCAAATCAGAAATGAGGAGATCCGTAAACTGACAAAAGTCGCTGACATAGCCCGACGGATTAGCAAACTAAAAGCAAATGATACTCCAAATATTATTTTGTTTCCTTGTAAATATTTTTTATCTCATTTATTTTTTATTTCATAATCAAACTGGGGTTTAGATTTTCCTTTTCTATTTATTTTAATAAAGTTTCATTTGTGTACACTTGATCTCATTAAATTTGTTTTATTTCGCTTTTAGTAAATACCGATATTTATGATAAACCATGAGATTTGAAACACTAAAACACCAAAACTGAGACGACGAATGGCGATTTAGTTGCAGAATTTTTGGGAACCAAAGGAATTTATCATTTTGGGGGAAAAAATAATGTAAATGTGGGGTAAAATCAGAAACTCAGTCTACCCACCCTGGTGTTGTGTACGGTTTACCGCACATGTTGTTTGTTTGTTTTGGCTGGGAGGTTTCCGCACTTAGCCTCTTGATTGGGCCTTGGTTTACCGCACATAAGAAGAATTATATTGTTACGCTAATGTCTCATTATACGTTATACCTAATTAGGTCAATAGACTGTATTGTAAACAGACATAACTTTATTAAGTTAGTGTAATAAAGTTAGTAGTGTTTTGCTCTATTAGCAAAACACTCATTTCAGCTTCCGCCCTTGATAAAGTTTCGCGAGGAAGCGCGTGTATAATCTCAGCATGGATGTTGAGCTCTGGGGTAAAAAGTGTTATAGGGATCGCTTTGAGCATCTTCCGAGATCATCGTATCAGAGACGCGTGTGGGCGGAGCTAACAACCAATCACGACCGCTGGAGCGTCGCGTGTCTACCCAATCACTTAATCGTAATGGTTTTCTGCTCGCGAGGAAGCGCGTGTATAATCTCCAGCATGGATGTTGAGCTCTGGGGTAAAAAGTGTTATAGGGATCGCTTTGAGCATCTTCCGAGATCATCGTATCAGAGACGCGTGTGGGCGGAGCTAACAACCAATCACGACCGCTGGAGCGTCGCGTGTCTACCCAATCACTTAATCGTAATGGTTTTCTGCTCATCGTTCGCTCAGCGCTTAACATCCGTGCTACTAGTAGGCTAGTAGTTGCTAGGCTAGGTTTTCCAAACGCATCTCTTCCATAAAATGTGTATGGTGATATCTACTATGAGGTCACTGTTTACCTTACTCAGCTACCTAACTTTTTATTGATTTCGAAGCAATCAAAAATCTGGTTTTTCTAATAAATTGTATTGTACCAGGATGAAAATAAGGTGTTAGTTTGTATATAGGGTTACATTGCATGGGAGTGCCAAATTTATAAGAAAATATCTAGAGAATAAAATAAAAGAGCTTCGTCATCGTGTTTTTTTATTTTTTTACTATTTTTTTAATAACATTAACATTATAATATTTTCGCGAAAAAACGACAACGTGATCTGCTTGGTCATTTATAATAACAGGCGTACGCCGCGGCCCCGACGCCGAGCTAACAACGACAACTGTGCATAAGGTCCATAGCAATTTATCGACGCGATCCGATTTTTGTTGGCGCGGGCGCTCCCGCTGTTAGAAATATACCTTACATCGTTAAGGCTAAGGTTTTTTTTTCCGCGCGCAATTCTGACTATTAATGCACTGAACAATGCAGTTTTAGGTTGCACTGAAATAGGGCGTTCGTTTTTTCTATAAATGAGACAAGATTATTCACACGTACCGTCTTTTAACAGCAGATATTAATAATTAAATATCTTAAAAAATCCTAGTTTTTTACTTAAATCGATTTTGTTACTGATTCAGAGCCTGGTCCTTGAAAAATTGGCACTACCTTGTAATGTAACCCTGTATAACCGATGTCTTATTAAGAATGGTGTCAACCAATGGCGGTGGTTGTGTGTTCGTGTAGGATCTAGCGGCGGTGGCAGTCGCATCCGCAGCGGAGTGGTACGCGCGACTGGATGCGTTAATAAACGATGTCTTAAACTATGTATCCACTATGTTCGCAAACCTCTTGCGCTCCGCGGTCTTGCAACTGCTCCACATAGTGGATACGTTCGCGCTCCTGGAGCGTGCAACGTGCGCGCTCCGCTTTCCGATCGGCGGCTGTCTTTGGGCGAACTTAAAGGGGAGCGCGATCCGTATCCATTGAAGCAGTTGCAGGAACGCAAGAATTCCGCGAATAAAGTGGACATAAGGCTTTGTAATTAAGAATGGTGTTAACATCTCAGTTGTGCGCATCTCGTGTGTTCGTGCAGGATCTGGCAGCGGCGGCAGTCGCGTCCGCAGCGGAGTGGAACGCGCGTCTGAACGCAGTGCGGCGGCCCGCCTGCGCCGACCTGCAGAGCATGGCGCTGCACACGCGCCGCGCGCCCCGCGCCGCGCCCCCCGCGCCCCACCTCGCGCCCCCCGGCGGCCTGTACCCGCACGCGCTGCTGCCCGGCCAGTACCAGCACGCCTACCGCCTCTACTCCGCCGCGCAGCTCAGGTACGTGTGTACCGACCTGCAGAGCATGGCGCCGCCCCCCGCGCCCCACCTCGCGCCCCCCGGCGGCCTGTACCCGCACGCGCTGCTGCCCGGCCAGTACCAGCACGCCTACCGCCTCTACTCCGCCGCGCAGCTCAGGTACGTGTGTACCGACCTGCAGAGCATGGCGCCGCCCCCCGCGCCCCACCTCGCGCCCCCCGGCGGCCTGTACCCGCACGCGCTGCTGCCCGGCCAGTACCAGCACGCCTACCGCCTCTACTCCGCCGCGCAGCTCAGGTACGTGTGTACCGACCTGCAGAGCATGGCGCCGCCCCCCGCGCCCCACCTCGCGCCCCCCGGCGGCCTGTACCCGCACGCGCTGCTGCCCGGCCAGTACCAGCACGCCTACCGCCTCTACTCCGCCGCGCAGCTCAGGTACGTGTGTACCGACCTGCAGAGCATGGCGCCGCCCCCCGCGCCCCACCTCGCGCCCCCCGGCGGCCTGTACCCGCACGCGCTGCTGCCCGGCCAGTACCAGCACGCCTACCGCCTCTACTCCGCCGCGCAGCTCAGGTACGTGTGTACCGACCTGCAGAGCATGGCGCCGCCCCCCGCGCCCCACCTCGCGCCCCCCGGCGGCCTGTACCCGCACGCGCTGCTGCCCGGCCAGTACCAGCACGCCTACCGCCTCTACTCCGCCGCGCAGCTCAGGTACGTGTGTACCGACCTGCAGAGCATGGCGCCGCCCCCCGCGCCCCACCTCGCGCCCCCCGGCGGCCTGTACCCGCACGCGCTGCTGCCCGGCCAGTACCAGCACGCCTACCGCCTCTACTCCGCCGCGCAGCTCAGGTACGTGTGTACCGACCTGCAGAGCATGGCGCCGCCCCCCGCGCCCCACCTCGCGCCCCACCTCGCGCCCCCCGGCGGCCTGTACCCGCACGCGCTGCTGCCCGGCCAGTACCAGCACGCCTACCGCCTCTACTCCGCCGCGCAGCTCAGGTACGTGTGTACCGACCTGCAGAGCATGGCGCCGCCCCCTGCGCCCCACCTCGCGCCCCCCGGCGGCCTGTACCCGCACGCGCTGCTGCCCGGCCAGTACCAGCACGCCTACCGCCTCTACTCCGCCGCGCAGCTTAGGTACGTGTGTACCGACCTGCAGAGCATGGCGCCGCCCCCCGCGCCCCACCTCGCGCCCCACCTCGCGCCCCCCGGCGGCCTGTACCCGCACGCGCTGCTGCCCGGCCAGTACCAGCACGCCTACCGCCTCTACTCCGCCGCGCAGCTCAGGTACGTGTGTACCGACCTGCAGAGCATGGCGCCGCCCCCCGCGCCCCACCTCGCGCCCCACCTCGCGCCCCCCGGCGGCCTGTACCCGCACGCGCTGCTGCCCGGCCAGTACCAGCACGCCTACCGCCTCTACTCCGCCGCGCAGCTCAGGTACGTGTGTACCGACCTGCAGAGCATGGCGCCGCCCCCCGCGCCCCACCTCGCGCCCCCCGGCGGCCTGTACCCGCACGCGCTGCTGCCCGGCCAGTACCAGCACGCCTACCGCCTCTACTCCGCCGCGCAGCTCAGGTACGTGTGTACCGACCTGCAGAGCATGGCGCCGCCCCCCGCGCCCCACCTCGCGCCCCCCGGCGGCCTGTACCCGCACGCGCTGCTGCCCGGCCAGTACCAGCACGCCTACCGCCTCTACTCCGCCGCGCAGCTCAGGTACGTGTGTACCGACCTGCAGAGCATGGCGCCGCCCCCCGCGCCCCACCTCGCGCCCCCCGGCGGCCTGTACCCGCACGCGCTGCTGCCCGGCCAGTACCAGCACGCCTACCGCCTCTACTCCGCCGCGCAGCTCAGGTACGTGTGTACCGACCTGCAGAGCATGGCGCCGCCCCCCGCGCCCCACCTCGCGCCCCCCGGCGGCCTGTACCCGCACGCGCTGCTGCCCGGCCAGTACCAGCACGCCTACCGCCTCTACTCCGCCGCGCAGCTCAGGTACGTGTGTACCGACCTGCAGAGCATGGCGCCGCCCCCCGCGCCCCACCTCGCGCCCCCCGGCGGCCTGTACCCGCACGCGCTGCTGCCCGGCCAGTACCAGCACGCCTACCGCCTCTACTCCGCCGCGCAGCTCAGGTACGTGTGTACCGACCTGCAGAGCATGGCGCCGCCCCCCGCGCCCCACCTCGCGCCCCCCGGCGGCCTGTACCCGCACGCGCTGCTGCCCGGCCAGTACCAGCACGCCTACCGCCTCTACTCCGCCGCGCAGCTCAGGTACGTGTGTACCGACCTGCAGAGCATGGCGCCGCCCCCCGCGCCCCACCTCGCGCCCCCCGGCGGCCTGTACCCGCACGCGCTGCTGCCCGGCCAGTACCAGCACGCCTACCGCCTCTACTCCGCCGCGCAGCTCAGGTACGTGTGTACCGACCTGCAGAGCATGGCGCCGCCCCCCGCGCCCCACCTCGCGCCCCCCGGCGGCCTGTACCCGCACGCGCTGCTGCCCGGCCAGTACCAGCACGCCTACCGCCTCTACTCCGCCGCGCAGCTCAGGTACGTGTGTACCGACCTGCAGAGCATGGCGCCGCCCCCCGCGCCCCACCTCGCGCCCCCCGGCGGCCTGTACCCGCACGCGCTGCTGCCCGGCCAGTACCAGCACGCCTACCGCCTCTACTCCGCCGCGCAGCTCAGGTACGTGTGTACCGACCTGCAGAGCATGGCGCCGCCCCCCGCGCCCCACCTCGCGCCCCCCGGCGGCCTGTACCCGCACGCGCTGCTGCCCGGCCAGTACCAGCACGCCTACCACCTCTACTCCGCCGCGCAGCTCAGGTAACGCTGGTTACTATACCACGATTCTTTTAGGTATAGCAGTAACGCTGGTTACCAGGACGCGTTTTCTATCACAGCCACAAATACAGCCGGTCCTGCTGTGAAATGTACCTTACATCGTTAAGGCTAAGGTTGGTTTTCGCGCGCCATTGTGACTATTAATGCATTGAGACAAGATTATCAATCCCCGCTTACCAATCTTTTAACAGAAGATAGTAGTAATACGTAAATATGAATAAAAATGGTTGTCTTTACTTAAATCCGTTAAGTTACTGATTCTTAGTGGTCCATGAAAAATTGACACTACCTTACTTTGTAACCCTGTATATAATATAAAGTATCAAGTAGTAGCAATCAGATCTTAAGCCGCTTCAGAAGGCATCACAGCAATATACTACAGGCGGAGAGTAGCAGACTTTATGTAATGTCTATTACAACCACCCGCACGGAAGTTGAGTGCTGGGCGAAAGTTGCGCAGAAGACCATTAGGATTACGTGATTGGCTAGTCGCGCGCCACTCCTGCACCGCCGGTCGTGATTGGTTGTTAGCTCCGCGCACATGCATCTCTGGATACGATGATCGTCTCATCAGATGCCCAAAGCGATCCCCAATATGCCTATGCGCTTAACATCGAGCTGCGTACCTTAAGAGCAATGTATTGTTTCTTTTATTAACATATTGGTGGTTATCGGCAGGTACTTCCCCCTGAACACGGCGCTGGAGGCGCCCCCGGCGGCGGCGGCCTCGGCCTCCAGCTCGGACTCCGAGCCCGACTCCGACCGCTCGCACTCCAGCCAGGACTCCGACATACAACCCGCCAAGGTATAATAACTTCTATATTATTCATTTACTTCCATTTAGGGCATGATATCTAGCGTTGAGAACATGAGTTTGTTGCGCCGCTTCTTCTCATCACCAGCCGATATGTTGTCCCGATGCGGTGGTAGGGCTAAGTTATATGTTGGGACGTGTATAAGTGCCCGGTAGAGGGCCTATACACAGAATAAAGAATTTAATTTCATTTGATTTCATGGACCCATTAACCAGCATAAGGACTCTTTCTGAAAAGATAAAATAATTAGGATTGGTTTCTACCAGCCTTTAAATTGTGATTAAACGTTATGAACATAATATGGACAACGTAACAACGATTTAGGTCGTATGTCCACGTACTAACAATCCGAACTTTCTTGCCCCTTAAAAACCCCTATACTACTAGCTGCAGGTGTGATTTCATATAAAATGTACCAAAAGTACGTCCAGTTTTATTATTGGTCCCAAGTAACTGAAATAAGTGTCGTATTTCCCGTTTAAATTCTAACAACTATCATAACAATTGCAGCGGAAAAAGCTGACGAAAGTGAAGCGGAGCAATAGCCAGACGGAGAGCGGACGATCCGCTTCAGCAAGCCGCGAGGCGCGGGAAGTGCGGGAAGAGGATACATGCCGCGCCTGCAAGCGGACGCTGGAAGCCAACCGCAAGCACACACACGAGCGGTTCCTCGTCTGCACCGTCTGTAACGCCAAGCGTGAGTATACTACTGTGTCCCAAAAGTACCCGGAAATTGTAAATAAAAACCTAGGGGTAATTTTAATCATTCAAATTCATTTTGTCTCCATTGGAGGCAATACACTAACGCCAGCGCTTCGACCAGTCCTCGAAACACTTCATGTACTGAAATCAGTTGTCTTTCAGCGCCTTCGGTGTTTTTTTTTTACCGCGTCTTGTCTCTAAACGGTTATTTATCTTCTATTAAATTTCAGATCAATATTGTATCGATTATTTTTTCAAGCGCCTTCTAATGGCTGCCGCAGCTGTTAGTGCGCGAGCTACAAGTTGCTCGCCGGTGCTGATGGCTGGAACAGCCAAACAAACGTGCCCGTCACAGTCAAACATCGTACCGTAAAATTAGTATTTTCACTTGCTCGTATGTTAAGATTTACGCCTTCTGCGGTCCCTCACAACCGTGGTAGTTCAAAGTGAAAGTTTTTAGTCTAGTGCAAGTAGGTCAGCCTCTGTGCAAGTATAACTAGCGGCACGGAAGTTGAGCGCTTGGGATGAGTTGCGCAAAAGACCATTACGATTACGTGATTGGCTATTCGCTTGCCGCACCTGCTCCGCCGGCCGTGGTTGATCGTTGGCTTCGTGTACACGCGTTTCTGATACGACGCTCGTCACGTAAGACGCGATCCTCACTCTTTACCCCAGCGCTTAACATCGATGCCGCGTACTGTGTCATGGAAATGGTCGATTGCAAACGATTTGTTATTCGTCAGTGCACCCGGGCTGTACGGAGCTGAGCGCGGACACGATCCGCAAGTGCCGCGAGTACGCGTGGGCGTGCGCCGCCTGCAAGCTGTGCGGCGCGTGCGGCGCGCGCGGACCCGAGCTGCTGTGCTGCACGCTGTGCGACCGCGGCTACCACGCGCCCTGCCTCGACCTGTCCGCCGCGCCGCCAGGTGTGTGCCCCGCCTTACAGTGCCGCTCGCTGTGCGACCGCGGCTACCACGCGCCCTGCCTCGACCTGTCCGCCGCGCCGCCAGGTGTGTGCCCCGCCTTACAGTGCCGCTCGCTGTGCGACCGCGGCTACCACGCGCCCTGCCTCGACCTGTCCGCCGCGCCGCCAGGTGTGTGCCCCGCCTTACAGTGCCGCTCGCTGTGCGACCGCGGCTACCACGCGCCCTGCCTCGACCTGTCCGCCGCGCCGCCAGGTGTGTGCCCCGCCTTACAGTGCCGCTCGCTGTGCGACCGCGGCTACCACGCGCCCTGCCTCGACCTGTCCGCCGCGCCGCCAGGTGTGTGCCCCGCCTTACAGTGCCGCTCGCTGTGCGACCGCGGCTACCACGCGCCCTGCCTCGACCTGTCCGCCGCGCCGCCAGGTGTGTGCCCCGCCTTACAGTGCCGCTCGCTGTGCGACCGCGGCTACCACGCGCCCTGCCTCGACCTGTCCGCCGCGCCGCCAGGTGTGTGCCCCGCCTTACAGTGCCGCTCGCTGTGCTGAGAATCCTGGAAGAAATACCAAAGATAGCTGGTGCGACAGTGAACTGACTTACCACCTGCTTTTTCTGCGGTACTGTACTCTCGCGCACAGTGGTTAGCTGCTGTATTCGACAAACTGAGCGAAATAAACGGCCGCAACCACCTACCACCGACTACGATTGGTGGCAGTCACGTGGCGTGACTTAACCACTAGATGGCAATATTTGTTTACTGGGTGGTCTAAATGGGATTTACGGGACGTCTATTACAGCGAGGTAAAATGACGAAAGCAATGTTTGTATCTCTCGTTATACTCACCGTCTGTGTTACCTTCCAGGGCGATGGCACTGCGTAGAGTGCGCGGTATGCAAGTCGTGCGGCGCCCGGTCGCCCGGCGGCGCAGGGACCCCGGGGGCCGCGGGTACCCCGGGGGCCACAGGCGTGGGCCCCGATGCGGGCCCCGCCGACTGGCACCACCAGACGCGGCGGGGCCCCGGCGGGCACAAAGTCTACTCGCACTCGCTCTGCACGCCTTGCGCCAGGTCAGTCTAATAAACTACCTAGTTATGTAGTCAGAACGGGAACTAGCTTTTGTGTCTACGTGAATATTTAGGGGAAATATCGGGTTTCAAACTCTTTTGTTGAGTTTTGTAATTTATTTGTAATATTTGTTGTTGTTCCGTGTTTGAAAAGACACAAAAGGATGGTTTCGTTTCTGACAAAATTTATCATGAAATATTTATAAATTCACAACCAAATATTACGGATTATGAATCAATAAGATGTCTGCATATTATTTGAATGTGAATATATATTTTTTCTTAACAAATACCTTTATCGAATAATAAAATTTCATGATGATTTGAAGTCACCTTCATTTTCAAAGATTTGGATAATATAATACAAAAGCTGACATATTACATTTAAACTTAAAAATAAAGAAAGCTCATTTCTGAGTGAAGTCATTGAATTTTTATATTTACTTATTTTAATTATTATGCGTACATACAATAATTTTGCTACATGTAATATGATCAGAAATGAGTGAGTGTTAGGCTCCACGAACAAGTGAGGTGATACGCGCGGAAAATTATGTCGCTGCGAAATTATTAAGTATTTTTTTTAAAGTCAACAATACAAAAAAAAACTATAGTACTCTACTTGTAGAGTTAGAAGAATATAAATTTTTGTTTGCAATAAAATTTAATAATTTTATGGCGTTTATAGAATACATAATTGACATTCACTGTACGGTTTATTATTTTTAATCCTGCCGATAATAATGGTCATAGCATGGAAGTAATTCCCTCTCGTATCTCCTGTAAGCCAACCACTCAGACCTATGTGCTTCGATGAATCTAAACAGGCTGATTTGTTATGGTTAAATGTTAATAATCCAATTTCACATATAAAACAATATTGATACAACTTTTTCATTTCACAGTAATTTCTTTCTTTGATATTTCGATTTGATATTAAATTTATACTATCGTATCCATGAAACAAATCAGCTATGTTTAATAATCGTAACCCTGTATAAAATACGTAAATTGATGTGTGAGTGATCATGTCATTAGATATCAATAAAATACTGAAACGAATAGAGGAGATTCAACAAAATCGTAAAACTTATTTGTTCAATTCTTTCTTCTTTAGACAATTTTAAAATTCCTTCTGGACTTCTTGATCAATTAGTACAGTCAGCAACTCATCAACCGACCACAAACCCTCTTTTTTCAATCGATATTGAATTCAATGAGTTGAACTTATATCTAGTTCAAAATTGGTCAATATATTTTGTGGTATGCTGTAAAGCTGTTGACTGTAAATGTTAGGCTTTATGCAAAATACCATAGATGAAGAGATGGCGCTGTACAAAACTGAAGCCAGGCGATCATGACACCAGTCTCTTTCTATACCTAGATAGATTTACAGTATTATCAATATGGTCTCTACTTCTGCAAAGCCATAAATCACATATCAAATAGCCAGCATTAGTTTACTGTATTTCTAAACTTGTTTTTATTTTAGTAATGCATCATCTTTTAGTTTGACTTTCGACTTATGATCACATCACACATGTACTAGAGTTTTTAGTTTTATTATTTATTTATTACAGACTTGATATCTTTGACGTTATGCATTCTCAACTAAACTCTGAAGTAAATAAATTTAATAATGATTTCAAGTCTGTGGTAAAAGTACCCCAATTTTTTGTTGCTGAGATTTTATACTGCCCATTGAATTTCTGATTTAAATGTACCTTTCACTTTGGGTTCTTCACTAAAATGTAACTATTGGTTATTGTTTCTTTTTGACTAATAAATAACTAAAAAAATATGACACAATCTTGTGAAGGATCAACTGTTGTGACGAAGGATAAATACTTTCGACAATCGCCCTCCTTTGCGGCAGTGTGATAATTACCTGAAACTAAATTGTTCCGGTATTGTGTTTCAAGTAAATCCAAGAGGGGCATCAAAACGTGAACCCGTTTAGTTCCATTATCAAGAAGAGTATATAGCGAAGGACGCTCACGAAAGTACACAGTTTTATACAAAGTCTTTCAATGATATATGTGTCATTTGTTTACTTGACTGGTCTTGGTATGTAGTTGTGTCACGTCATCTCATTGCGTGTTCGATGTGGTGATCACTAAAACGGGCTGATCCATTCTGTGTTTCGACGTCTGCCTTCACTCTGTCGACATCCGCTTTGTCTCTGGTTCCTCGTAGAGTTTTGACCCCGCAGAATGTTTCTCTATGCCCCAGCAGCGTTCTCACTCAGCACATCCCCCTACCTTATTTGATAAGTTGCATGCTACATTCTAATATAAGTTTTATTAGCCATTCAGTATTATGAAATTGTCTCTTTTGTTTATTTTTTTATTTTTAACTTTCGTAAAGCAATTTAATCTTTGGATTTAGAGCAGACAAATTCATACGTCATAGAACAGGAAAGTGGTATTAAATATGTAAAAATCTGGACACGGGAGGCGCGGTAAATAATGCATAAGTAAACCTATTTGCACCATGTTCAAATGCTACCCAATCTTCTTAGCACTGAAATATTCTATACTGGCAACACCTACTTTTCTGTTCCTTCCGTATCTTTACTGTTATTGGTAATCGTATTTCTATTCTTAACTAAAATTGATGCAATACATAGTTAGGTATTTATTTTAATATTTGCTTCTCTTTTTACGATTTAATTGAAGTATTGCCTCAATGACCCAATGGGTGTCGATGCTCACCAGTCATTGCAGATCCCAACTAACTCATCACACCATTTGTACTGACTAACAGGGCATAGAACAATATTTCCCATGCGTTCACTAACTTGAATATTTTATTACTTGTCTTCTGGCTCTACACACGGTTAATTTTGCACATATTCCTACAGTAAATAATGTATTTGTATGTAAATAATATATTTATAAAAACATTTAGGTATATGTGTATAACTGATGTTACCTTTGTAGATTAAACAGAATAATATTTATATTATATTTATCTCTTACGATTTTCTAAATTGTTTTGGACTTGATCACATAAATTCATATTACGATCAATCTTTTTGTTTAGTATATTCATAACATGTATTAAATATAGTACAACAACTTGCACTTAACTCGGTAGAATAGAAGTCATAGCTCTTTGTCGCATTTATGCAAACTTGTACCGAATGAATGCGACAGGGGCGTTAGCCTAGAGCCAAAAGGAGATAAGTAGTAAAGTCGCGCGACTCACGCGCAGGCCTCATGCATTGGCGTAGCTAGACCTACCTGGGGTATTACTCTCGCACTTACTCTCCAGCGAAGTACGTAAAGTATGAACTGTGGTTAAACGGCATTTTACAAACAGTAACTGGCACGAATAAATACGTTCACATATTTAATTTTTCTTTATGTGGAAATCTCTCTGGAAAACTGACAGAGTTCGATAAAACCCGATGATCAATCGAGACAATAAAATTAATAAATTGGTTGGTTTTCTGCTTATCAAGCGACGTCAGAATAAAAATATCGTTTCTTAGTGCCATTCGTATATTTATTTATACGTTTTAAAGCTGCCAATAAATACTTTTACTTAAAAAGAACTAGCAGTTGCCCGTGACTTTGTTAACAAAGTTGTTTCTGGCTAACCAGGTCTTCAATTCAGACATCTTTCCCGACATGGGTACAAATCAGACAAGTTCAACAAAAAAGTAACCAACAAGAACTGTCTCTATTAATGCATAAATGATTAAATAAATGCTTTCATAAACCGTCAACATGCATCTGTCTACGTAGATGATCTACATATTTATTTATGCCAGTTACGAATAAAAAAACATTAGTTTAAAAACGTTTCCTGGAGATCGGGTGTATCTATCGGTAAAGGTGTCCCCGTTACGCCCATGTTGTCGCCAGCAGCGTGGATACTAATGCCGTGTTTCTGTGTTCCGGTACTTCCGGTGCTTGTGCGCGTGCGGTATGTGTGTGTGCGTGCGTAGGGCGTATCGCATCGGTCGCTACTGCCCGCTGTGCGACCGCTCCTTCATCGGCCCGAAGGGGACTATGCAGCTCGTCATTTGTAAACTCTGCGATAGGCAACTGCATCAAGGTACGTCACCACGGTAACGCAAGCGATGGTGTGTGGCATTCGGCGGCGGGGGAGACTAACTAGACATGTTTTTGCATTTTTGGAGCACGTAGTGTCTGTTTTTGTTTTGTTGATAGTTTGACCGCTTTATTTATAGCGGGATATGCGAAAGGTAGAGTTCGGCTGAATGGTATGGGTTTCTGTCAAAGCGGACACGTCAGGACTCTGCTTTGGTGGTCATGAAAACACGTCTCTTCGCTTTGGTAGAAACTCACTCGTAGGCTGATTGTTTTCGGCCGCGACAGCAGGTTAGGGATCTCCCACACTAGCGTCTTTCGAGCGTCGGCGTCGTGGCAGCGTCCAATCAGTGTTAACGCAACGCCTGCGCAGCAGCATTTACTTAACGCTGATTGGACACTGCCACGACCTCGACACTCGAAAAAGCTAGTGTGGGGGAGGCCTTAGTTACTACGTAAGAACTGGTATGTCTCCTTTTGTGACTGCTATATATTCTAACATGGTCTTCCAAAATGCAAGAACTACGCACATGTTGTGGTTGAAAACAAATTGTATACTTTGTGTTCGATCAAACCTTAAAAATGGGTTGCTAATCCTAGCTTATTGTATTTACTTACTGACATCACATGACTAATTCTAATATTTATTTAGCCGTTAAAAAAGTTTATAATAAGTATTAACACCAAATAATGTTAAACATTTATAAAATATGGTAAAAGTTGCATATATTCATGAAGAACAGAAAATGTATTGATTTTTTTCTGCCGGATTAGCAACTTATCAAATATTAATGTAACCAAATGAAATAAAGATGTTTCCCACGCCGTTCTATGCCTCGCTATTTTATTTGCCCGCATTTTCCCACAGTGGGGATATTATTTTGTCCTTTACGATAACCAGAAATGTATAGTTCAAAGTGTATCCTCACATTCTGCGCTTCCCGTCCCCACTCTGCATGTTTTCATACTCGCATATCATACAACCCTGTTTGTGCTTTGCATTACGTCTCGCTTCAATGATTTCGCTTGCTCGTCTCTCACTTCATTCGATTTACTTTCAAGAATGTTGAAACCAGCCTGAACGTAAACTGATATAATCGGATATATCGTTAGGAAGCTTATGTTAGTTGTGTTAGATCCGTGTAAGCATGTACATACACAGTGATCGTGATAGCCGGTAGAACGTGGAGCATACAAATGTGAATGGTCGCCGTGGGAACTCCGGAGTTGCAGTTTGTGTGTGCCATGCGTTGTTGTGTTAGGCCTAGCGATAGTCGAATCTCGAGCTCTTTGCGGTGCGCGTGGACTGGCATAAACAGTAATGGCCTTACTACAAAAAGAAAGACTAGCGTTAAACACTTGTCTAAAGATTAGCCAACCAATTTGAAATGTTTGTTAGTAATATGTCTTGAATGTCTGATGTGTCAACATTTCAAATTGGCTAATCTTTAGACGAGTGTTTAACATTAGTCTATCTTTTTGTAGTAAGGCCAATATAATCTATTGTGGTGACTCGATTGTACACGTACTTAAACTGAACTCTCTTTTTTTCGTTATAAAATAAAAAGGGACAATCATGTTTAGAACTGTCCAAACAAAAAAATATTGATTTGTCGTGATGCTTTGGGTTTGTTTGACAAGGTATACGCTGTATCTTTGTAAGTGCAGACAACAGGTCATTTATTTACCATAAGGAATCCTAAGTGATACTTTGACCAAAGACATCTGTGACCAAAGTATCATTTATGATTTCTATTAATATTTGTCACTAGACAAATAAATAGGTTGGACGAAGGTATATGATTCATATGAAGTCCTTAAAATAAATGAAACAGATCATGGGGGACCTCACCATGGTCGCGAGCAGTAGTATTAGAATCTTTGATTTTTCCTAGAAGAGTTCGACGTAAAATCACTTCTTGCATACTGTTTAGCGTTCATGGTAAGGTCTATTAGTTTATCCAAACATGTGTATGTTCGTGAAATAAAATGCCATCAGGGGTCTCGTCCACGTACCGCAATGAGCTCTTATTATTTAGACCGAAACTAAGTCTCGTCCTTTGGAGCTGAAAATTACGATGAGTTAGGAAAAACATACCAACCAAATAATCATTTTGATTTAAGAAATTAATGAGGGTTCGATTCCAGGTAGCCACTATTTTAATATAATTTAGTTTTAGATATTTTTTCAAGTTTATAAAAAATATCTTTTGAACCGTTTGCCAAAGGAGGGTAATGTTTTTGGAACGTGTTCTTTGGCACGCTGTAAGCCTTAATAGTTAAACAGATTATAACATAATAGGTATAATTATCAATTAGATTTTTCATAAACACGATGATCGATCGAAACATAAAACAATGTTGTAGGCGTGACATGAATGGGGTATAACATTTAAGTCTACGAAAAAACTAGAAAGATAGAAACACGATGATTTAGTAGGTACTAAATAATTTCAGTCTTAGGCATCCGATTTATGTTTTACTCGCCGCAACTCCTAAACGTATGCCTCCGATTGCAATTTAGTGCTGCGTCATCGTTTTCCAATATTATAGTTTTAATAAATCGTGTATTTATTTATTTCTTGTAATTCTTTTTCGTCATTTTCATTAATGCAGTTTTTTAATTATCTCTTGTGTCTCGAGAAAGAGACGGAGAAAAGTGAATTTAAATTAAGGTCTAGATAGTGTCTACAGGGAATCTTACCCACTTTAGTCGTTTTTCCTAGCTCCTCTTAGCCTAGCTCCATCGGACGGCAACTCGGCTCACCGTATCGCAGTAAGTAACCGTAGCGGGTGTCTCGTTTGCACACAGAATGCGTTAGGCAGACGGTGTCGCAGCTGAACGTGCTGGACTACACGTGCGGCGAGTGCCGGCGCGGCGGCATCACGTCGCGCGCGGCCGCCGTGCGCCTGGCGCCGCGCACCATCGCCACGCTGTTCATGGCCAAGCGCCGCTTCAACAAGTACGCGCACCGGCAGTACCTCGCCTCCAAGAGACGCCGCGACGCGCTCGGCGACGTCACCGACGCTCCCGACGCGACCGACGCGCCCGACGCGACCGACGCGCACGACGCGACCGACGCGCACGACCGCACCTCGGACCTCTCCGACTGATAGCGTGCGCCCCGCACTGTATAGAACCGGACCCTGTAATATATCTAGCCGTTGTTAGTTTATATAGTAGTAACTCTTATTCGCTTCGGTAATACGGTAAGGTAAACTGTTGCAGAAATCTGATTAATATAACGATTAACCGGTAGGCTACGTGTATGTAAGTTGTCGGATAGTGGGGATCGTAGCCGTGTCGCGGCCGCGCGTCGGCTGCGGCGCTCGGCTCGACCGTAGACGCAGGTCACTAACGTGTAAACTGTACAGTAACTTAATACTAACTTCACTATATGGGTAGCTGGGCAATTCACTATGTTTAATATTAATATTATTGTTTTTCTAAGTATCCGAATCGAATCGTGTATCGTGTATGACGTCGAACAGTGTTGTTCGTGTTGGAGGAGTGTGCGACAGACGTTCGAGCGACACCTCAGTGAGTGAACATTTTGGAAGTGCTCCGAAACATTTTGTGTATGTACAGAACCGTGCAGAGAGACATCTCGAAACTGGAAAATAAAAATGTATAACAAAAAGTAAACATCTGCCTTTCAATGCATTTCGTTTTGTTTCAAAATTATGTTTGTTACTCAGAAATTGGCAAGTTGCATTCGTAAGACAGTGCGCATTTTGTTTCTCGATAGATTAAATAATAGAGTATTGTTAACTTTTGCTTAATAAGGTATTTATTTTAGTTATTATACTTTTATATGGATACGACAGTATACAATCGTTTGTCTCCTATAAAACTATACGCGCAGGCCGCGCGAGCGGCGGGTCGTGCCCGATGTATCTGAGTGAAGCCTGAAATGAATTTACTTATGAGTTGGATATAATTTTATCGTAAAGTTTCCCCCTAATACACAATTTATTAAAATTGTTGATTAATTACGCTATGTAGATTACGTTAAGGTTTTTTCGTTTTTTTTTTAGTTTAATTGTATGAATGGAATTCAGCAGCTCTTCTATAAAGTGATTTCTCTTACTTAATTTCAAAGTACAAAGTATATAGGCTACCTTTATACGCTAATTTACTCATTTTCGTTCTGGAAAGCATATGTCCCAATGAATGAATATAGATTTATATAGAAAAAAGATCAAATAAATTATTTAAAACAGAGTATAAATTATGTTTATTTCATGATGATAAAATTATTTATTTACGCTACGTTACGAAGATAGTATTATAATATAGCCGAGTGGGGCGTATCGGTTTCCAGGGCGGAGTGCATGTCGGCCCCGCTATCTCACCACTGCTCTGTGCAATTGTGTTGTGTTTGCGTGTATCCGTGACGTGTGTAGCGCGCTGTGCGCTTGTAGCGTCGAGCGCGACTGTGGATCGGTAACTGCATCGAATACTGATTACTTGTAATGTATCATGTTTAGTTTATAATTATGCTTTGGTTATTATTAATCATAATTTACTTAGTGACAATTTATAAGGTAAAATTTATGTCCACAAATTGTTTAAATCATGTTATAACTTTTATACGATGTACACAACTGTCTGGCGTCTCACGCGCCGTGATTCGCGTTGCTTTATCGACACAGGTGAATATTAAGACTTACTTGTAAGAGAATAATGATAACTTTATGTCTACTTAATGCAAGTGTAAACGTTCTAGAAATCTCGCACTGTTCGGTCATTTTTTGTAAAAAAATAAAATAAATTTAATTTGAATTTTGTTTTTTATTCTAAGTTTGTTAAAATAAAACACAGATTTGCAATAAAAAATAATTTATATAATTTGACTTACAGTATGGTAAACTCGGTAGCATAATTAACAAAATTATATAAACACTGAAAATATTCAGCAAATATATTTTATAAACTGGCAATAAAGCATCTGTATTCTTATTTCTCGCGTATGGAACCTGCGGACAAACAACACATTACATCTATTAGTATAAGTTATGTTAGCTCTCTTTATTCAATTTCATATTTTCTTCTATTTTAATAGCAAGTAAACAAAAATACTCTTCTTTGTCTAACATAGCTACTTATTCTATCATGATAATCTGTCTCACAGACTTTTCTATTATTATTTTGTTGAATTGGAAGTTGCGTCATCATGAATAATGTGCTATTGGATTTATTACATAATTAAGTATAGACCCATTGTAAAATATTAGAAATTTATTTGAATAATCAATTAAATTTTGAAAGGCAAAGATTAAGCCCGGAAAATGTATTTTATTTTCATCAAGTTTCAGTATTATCTAAAATAAATGACTACAAGGTGTTCTAAGGGTAACCGTCCGTCGCAGCTTATAGTGTCTACATTTTGACACGACCGGAATAAACCTTGACTTTAAAGATTTTGATTGCAATGCCTAACAGGGCAAACAATGATTTTTAAAGCTATACGTATGTACTGTGTCATCTTATATTATGATCAAATAAATAGCTGTAGAGAAAGGGGCAAATTCATCATCAATCAGTTATTATTTTTTCGGAAAACATGGCCAGCCCGTTGCTATTCCTACTGGTTAATCTGACTATTATTAGATGATTTATAGTTAACAACTATGACGGATAACTTGATTCAGAATCTTACGCTACAAAGAAATTTGTAGTAATTTCCATAGTAGTGGTCCCTTCGTCAGTGTTCACATTTGGGTTTTTAATCGATACAGGGCCCTAACCATGAACTGTTAAAACATAAATAAATAATAAATAAATAAATATTGGACAACATCACATACATTGCTCTGATCCTAAGGTAAGTAGCTAAAGCACTTGTGTTATAGAAATCAGAAACAACGACGGTACCACAACACCCAGACCCGAGCCAATATAGAAAAGTTCGTTTTCTACATTGACCGATTTGAAAACAATCACAAATCTGTCAAACATTATCATTTCTGTCAAATTTTGTATGAAATGACGTACCAAAATTGACAGATTTGACAACTTTGAGATTGTTTTAAGAGTTCATGGTTATGGCCCAGGTCTATTCGAAAATTTTGATCTTATGTTACTAGAGACGTTTTTTTTTATTCGAATTCAAATCGGAAAATTCAAATTATTAAATATTTTTTTATTGACGTACTATAAGAATGAACATAACAGCAACACTGATTTAAAGTAATTAAAATCACATAAAACCGCGAGAATTCGAAATTAATTTACACAAATCGTTTTCGTGTTCGAATTCAAGTTTCACTTCTAATTCTTCACAAATAGAGACTTATTTTAGCGAATATGAAGCAGCTACAGCAGTTACTCAAATCATTTATTGCTTTCCATAATGTTTTAAGAGTACATAATGGACCCTGTAGGATATGACAATTAGGATAGGGGAGGACCATGTGTCTAAAAATACCATTACTACAATTTTTAAAATAATTTATCGTCTAAATATTCACATAGGGCATAACAGTGTTTTGAAATTGAAAGTGATTTTAGTTTACGAAGGTTTTTGATTTTGTAAGATTTAGATCGAATTACCGCGGTCACTCGCTCAGCCGCAGGCCGGACACGGAGAGGAAGGTGAAGGCGTTGTGCAGCGCCAGCACGGGCGCGCACGTCACGCTGCAGCGCGCGCCGCACGCGCGTGCCGCCGCCCGCGCCGCCGCCACCAGTAGTGCTTGCGGCGGCGCGCTCCACACCTAGAGATGGTCATACGATAAGGTTTAACAAACCGCCCACGCGTATATGTAGAGTTCCTAAGTATTTAAAACTCACTGAAACGGGAATTAACGCGGTCATAATAATACTTTAGGTGACCACGGTCGGTGTAACCCATAGATATAGAATGTACAAGATAGACAAAGGCTCATTGCAAATGATACAAAAAATGTGACACATATGTGTGTGTGTAGTAGTGTTGTTTAAGCCACAATTTTTTTATCGATTAATTGCAACCGGCATCAAATTGATTTGGCACAAGTCACAATCGCCGCGGACCTTGAAGCACCTACAGTTAAACCTAATCTTTAAACAAAATAGAGGTGAAAATCAGTATCACGGAAAGGATGCGGGGCTTTCTGGGCTTGCATGTGCAAAGTTATGATATAATGGAAAATAAGAAAACGGTCGTTTTAAATATGTCATCATCATCATCATCATCATTTCAGCCACAGGACGTCCACTGCTGAACATTGGCTTCCACGTGACTCCTAGATCGGCCGGTTGGAAGCAACCTGCATCCAGCGTCGTCCTCCAACCTTTACCAGGTTGTCGGCTTAAATAATAAATATGTAACCTATTTAAAACAATTTTATATCATAATTTCACTTTAACGTATTCCTTATTATCACAGAGTTAATATTATACTACTTACAGTACAGTAGGTGATTCTGTGTTGTGTGTATCCCTAAATCGAAAAATAGTTTAAGTAGGTAACCCTAAAGTAATTTTGAAGGACCTATTCAACGATACCACACACGATGTGGTAGACGATGAAACAAAAATATGCTCACGGTAACGTGTAACTGTAACATGTAAATGTGACATGTTAATGTGACATGTAAATGTATGGCAGCTACCCTAAAAAAAAATTTAAAAAATGTTCTACCACATTTTCGGCAAGCTAGATATACATATTTCCACAAAGTAACAGCTCTCTAGGGTCAACAGTCTCCAAGCAAAACGTCGGACGGACAGACAGACGGACATGACCAAACTATAAGGATTCCTTGTCAGGACTACGCAACCCTAAAAATGGCGACAAACATAGTTAAGTGGACAATAACAAACATAGTCTCTGTGTTTTGCAGGTGGGACGTAGATGAACATTTTTTTAAGAAAATTTTGTTAGTTTAAAACTTGTTTATACTGATATTAACAAACAACTTTTTTCAAGAAACTACTCGCCCCATCACGACTTCGTTTTGTTTGTAAACGAAACTAATAGTAATCATACAACATGTGACAGCATCACATACATTGCTCTGATCCTAAGGTAAGAAGCTAAAGCCATTGTGTTAAAGAAATCAGAAACGACGAGGGAACCACAACACCCAGACCCGGGCCAATATAGAAAAGTTCGTTTTCTACATTGACCCGACCGGGGATCGAACCCAGAACCTCAGAGATGGCGGCGCCATTTAAAGTCCAGCATGCTCGCCTCTCAGCCACGGAGGTCGTTAAACTAAAAATAAAACAAAAAGCTCATAATGAAATCACAAAATAACAGTATTGGAGTGTTTTTTTTGTAAACAAACATGATAAACCTTTTTTTAGTAATCGCTAAAAATCTTCTATACCCACAAATGGCTGTCGTTATTTTATCGATAATTATGACGTCGCTAGTTCAATCCCTAGTGTAAACATACAATTCACTATTTTACCTAATATTTATTGTAATTATGCCTTTAACTACGAAATACACGAACACACAACAAATAAAGTTCATATTCTTCTGTAAAATCTAAGTTCCTTGTCGATTATTATTAGGAATTAGACATAAATTTATTTCAAAATATTTTCATCTAAAAATGTATTTACCTGTGAAATGTGTATTTATAAGGGTTATATTTTCTTCTCACATCACAATTTATAATTGAACAGGACCCCATGTCTACAGAAATATTTAAATAAGTTTTCCGTTTGTAATTTTGTATATTTTAATAAAATTAATTTTGACGTTTGAAATTGAGGTATATAAAGTCAGTTAAATATATTTTTTGTGTCACATAGGTACATTGACATCTGTCTTTTTCTATCTTGTAGAATGTCCGCAAGGATATGATGTCTCTTTTCCACGCTTTGTCAGTCTTTAAGAGCGTAGCGAATGCTAAGTCTATGGTGTAACCCGATCGAAACGTCAGGCAAATAAAAGGCATCATTTTTAGCTAAAGTATTAAAAGTAATGTCGCGTTTCAGTGAGTTTTAATTATGCAACGCAAAAGTTAATATTCCATACTTTTGAGTTACAACAAATTCTCGATTTTAAATAATCTGTAAAGTAGACATGTCCAAGAACTACCTTTGTGGTATAATTTTGTCTTTCTATTGCATTTTGCAATCTACTGCTGGATGCGAATCGTTTAAAAGATCACAGTCTCCCTTTATTTTTATTCAGCCACAACAAAACCAGCCACCTTCACAAGGTAATCGGTCTATCCAACTGGTGGTCATCCTACACTATGATTACATTCTAACTTGAATTCGGAACCGGGTTTCTTTTTCTGGCAGTCAAACAGTTTCCCCAGCGCGTATTCTAACATGCGACACAGCTGGCTCCTTACAAGACGAGCCTGTATGTCCCCAGTTAATCTGAACGTACCTGCTAGAATATCCTCAGCTTGACAGCCGGACAGAGTTCCTTCTCCTGACAGTCGAGCAGCTTTCCTAAAGCATATTCAAACACGCGACACAGTTGGCACGTTGAAGACAATCCTGTATATATGTCCCCCAGTTTCGACCGGGACACGCTAGTGGTAGTGTTGCTGTGCTGCGCTACTGTCACTCACCGCGGCGTCCTCCGGCGGTCTTTAAGAAGATCGATAAGATACAGAAACTGATTGTAAAGCGCGCCTGAAAATTTTGAACTACCTTGCAAAGTATCCCTGTAAAGTAGAATTGTTATCTGAGCATACCTGATAGAATATCCTCAGTTTGACAGCCGGACAGACAGGGTTCTTTCTCCTGGCAGTCGAGCAGCTTCCCCAGCGCGTATTCTAACACGCGACACAGCTGGCACGTTGAAGACGATCCTGTATAATGTCCCCAGTTTATCTGAACATACCTGATAGAATATCCTCAGCTTGACAGCCGGACAGGGTTCTTTCTCCTGACAGTCAAGCAGCTTACCCAGCGCGTAGCCTTATATACGGCTCAGCTGGCACATTGAAGATGAGCCTGTATAAAGTTCCCCAGTTTACCTGAACATACCTGATAGAATATCCTCAGTTTGACAGCCGGACAGGGTTCTTTCTCCTGGCAGTCGAGCAGCTTTCCCAAAGCATATTCAAGTATCCGGCTCAGCTCGTCAGGCGAGGCGGCCGCGGCGCGCGCGCGGTGCGACACGCACGCTTCCTCGCTCGGGAACGATAGCTGGCATGTGGATGGGGACGAACCTGTATACAGGGTTAGGGGGTCGTTAATTAATCACGTGAGGCTCGAAAGGGGGGAAGGGGTTCCGAAAAAATTACGAAATATCATTAGGCAGGGAGGGTTGAAAAGAGATATCATATCACGTGTCATTTTGACTTGAATGCGCGATTTCTAAACCAAAAAGCGGTTGCTTGTAGTCTAAAACCTCACCACGTATCCCCATGGGAGAGGGGGAGTTAAAAATGCTAAAAAAAAACCCTTCCCGTGATTAATGGACGACCCCTTATTTGTAAAACATTAACGACATCGCAAGATTAGGTAGCTAACGTCATAAACAGCAACATTTGTTCTACGACTTTTGATAATTTGATACATTTTACTTTCATACAAAAATATTTATCAATTTAATTTTACGTCTGAATGTTCTTATCTCTGTGGGCATTTCATACGTCGCAGTTCGTGTGTGAATGGTAGACTTTCAAATATCACGACAGTGCAATAAAAGCTAGGAAAATGATTTTTAATTAATGTATTGAGTTACGATAAAACTAGTAGAACAAATGTTGTTTTTACGATGTTAGCTTTCTATTCGTGCAAGGTTGTTCATGTCTTTCAAATAACCCTGTATAGTGTAGATACATACTTTTACACCACATAAAAACAGTACAGATAATAAAATAGATTTAGAATGGTACAGTTTAGGCGGTTCTATCGCAAGAAGCAACTTGGTCTTGGTCCTGGTTGGTCTTACAGGCAACCTTAAGTTAGAAAAAGTTTAAAAAGTTAAGTTTAATGTCCTCTACTATTAGTTAACTACTTGTCGAGAGATAGTCGGCGATTCAGTATATTCCTAAATTTTTGTAGTTTTCATTTTTCTATATGTCTGCACTTCTGCTTGGCACAATTCTTTGGATATCCTGTATTCCAGAGACACTGTGCAGGATGTGTCAAGCCTAACACTTCGTGATAAAATATTACGGCATTCAATAATATTGGTTAAAAAATGAAAGTTAAATCTACTGAAACTAAAATATACATCGTACCTGTAGCCACGTAGCAGACGAACGCCGCAACAGTGTTCTCGTAGTTCCACCTCCTCGTGATGGCCACTTTGTACTCGCCTACACTGCAACCGGTTTCCTCATCTGAAAGAAATTATTAATTAACCATTGGCAATATTAGATCCTATTTGATTTAATAACTTATTTTAGGGGGATAATTAGGCAACTAGCAGAATGTATGTTTCTAGTCGGAAAAGCGGTGTAGGATTTATGCATGATACAGAGTGCTATCTACAAATACGCGCCCTACTTTCATTTTCCAGTTGACATTAACGCTCTAACGTGATTAAAAGTAATCGTCGTAATTAAGTGGAAGGTCTTAATAAATGACGTCTTAAAATTATTGACGGTGGACAGGCGACCTGCTTATGGTTGCTGGAAGCCGCCGCATGCATGCTGCTGCCGACCGGCCAATCTGGAAGACTATGGCAGGGCCTATGTTCAGCAGTGGACGTTCTATGGCTGAAACAGTGATCTATCTTTTCAGCCTATTGCAGTTCACTTCCGCGTAAGCCTCACAAAGAGCGCGATCTCCTGCGTTTTTCATCCATCCACTGCTAGCCATCCTTCTAAAGTCATCGGCAGGGGGCGTCCTACACTACGTTTGCCAAGGCGTGATATCCACTCTAGATCCCGTTTACTCTACCTTTCATCGGTTGTACGACAGATGTGGTCAGCCCACTGCCACTTAAGCTTGCTACATTTTTGGACTATGTCTGTCTATTACTTTGGTCTTCTTGAATTATAATCTCGTTTCGGACTTTTATCCCTTAACGAAATCTCAATGATGATAAGTTCCAATTTGAGAAAAAGTGTGGGGCGCGTGTTCGTGGCGCCACGACGGCGCACTGCACTGTGTCTGTAGGTGTGGGTGTGTACTGTGTACGTACAGTCGAACCGGTTGTTGTCGGTGTGCGCCCAGGCGTGCCACTCGAGCGCGGCGGCGCGCGGCAGGCCGGCCACGACGGCGCACTGCACTGTGTCTGTAGGTGTGGGTGTGTACTGTGTACGTACAGTCGAACCGGTTGTTGTCGGTGTGCGCCCAGGCGTGCCACTCGAGCGCGGCGGCGCGCGGCAGGCCGGCCACGACGGCGCACTGCACTGTGTCTGTAGGTGTGGGTGTGTACTGTGTACGTACAGTCGAACCGGTTGTTGTCGGTGTGCGCCCAGGCGTGCCACTCGAGCGCGGCGGCGCGCGGCAGGCCGGCCACGACGGCGCACTGCACTGTGTCTGTAGGTGTGGGTGTGTACTGTGTACGTACAGTCGAACCGGTTGTTGTCGGTGTGCGCCCAGGCGTGCCACTCGAGCGCGGCGGCGCGCGGCAGGCCGGCCACGACGGCGCACTGCACTGTGTCTGTAGGTGTGGGTGTGTACTGTGTACGTACAGTCGAACCGGTTGTTGTCGGTGTGCGCCCAGGCGTGCCACTCGAGCGCGGCGGCGCGCGGCAGGCCGGCCACGACGGCGCACTGCACTGTGTCTGTAGGTGTGGGTGTGTACTGTGTACGTACAGTCGAACCGGTTGTTGTCGGTGTGCGCCCAGGCGTGCCACTCGAGCGCGGCGGCGCGCGGCAGGCCGGCCACGACGGCGCACTGCACTGTGTCTGTAGGTGTGGGTGTGTACTGTGTACGTACAGTCGAACCGGTTGTTGTCGGTGTGCGCCCAGGCGTGCCACTCGAGCGCGGCGGCGCGCGGCAGGCCGGCCACGACGGCGCACTGCACTGTGTCTGTAGGTGTGGGTGTGTACTGTGTACGTACAGTCGAACCGGTTGTTGTCGGTGTGCGCCCAGGCGTGCCACTCGAGCGCGGCGGCGCGCGGCAGGCCGGCCACGACGGCGCACTGCACTGTGTCTGTAGGTGTGGGTGTGTACTGTGTACGTACAGTCGAACCGGTTGTTGTCGGTGTGCGCCCAGGCGTGCCACTCGAGCGCGGCGGCGCGCGGCAGGCCGGCCACGACGGCGCACTGCACTGTGTCTGTAGGTGTGGGTGTGTACTGTGTACGTACAGTCGAACCGGTTGTTGTCGGTGTGCGCCCAGGCGTGCCACTCGAGCGCGGCGGCGCGCGGCAGGCCGGCCACGACGGCGCACTGCACTGTGTCTGTAGGTGTGGGTGTGTACTGTGTACGTACAGTCGAACCGGTTGTTGTCGGTGTGCGCCCAGGCGTGCCACTCGAGCGCGGCGGCGCGCGGCAGGCCGGCCACGACGGCGCACTGCACTGTGTCTGTAGGTGTGGGTGTGTACTGTGTACGTACAGTCGAACCGGTTGTTGTCGGTGTGCGCCCAGGCGTGCCACTCGAGCGCGGCGGCGCGCGGCAGGCCGGCCACGACGGCGCACTGCACTGTGTCTGTAGGTGTGGGTGTGTACTGTGTACGTACAGTCGAACCGGTTGTTGTCGGTGTGCGCCCAGGCGTGCCACTCGAGCGCGGCGGCGCGCGGCAGGCCGGCCACGACGGCGCACTGCACTGTGTCTGTAGGTGTGGGTGTGTACTGTGTACGTACAGTCGAACCGGTTGTTGTCGGTGTGCGCCCAGGCGTGCCACTCGAGCGCGGCGGCGCGCGGCAGGCCGGCCACGACGGCGCACTGCACTGTGTCTGTAGGTGTGGGTGTGTACTGTGTACGTACAGTCGAACCGGTTGTTGTCGGTGTGCGCCCAGGCGTGCCACTCGAGCGCGGCGGCGCGCGGCAGGCCGGCCACGACGGCGCACTGCACTGTGTCTGTAGGTGTGGGTGTGTACTGTGTACGTACAGTCGAACCGGTTGTTGTCGGTGTGCGCCCAGGCGTGCCACTCGAGCGCGGCGGCGCGCGGCAGGCCGGCCACGACGGCGCACTGCACTGTGTCTGTAGGTGTGGGTGTGTACTGTGTACGTACAGTCGAACCGGTTGTTGTCGGTGTGCGCCCAGGCGTGCCACTCGAGCGCGGCGGCGCGCGGCAGGCCGGCCACGACGGCGCACTGCACTGTGTCTGTAGGTGTGGGTGTGTACTGCGTACGTACAGTCGAACCGGTTGTTGTCGGTGTGCGCCCAGGCGTGCCACTCGAGCGCGGCGGCGCGCGGCAGGCCGGCCACGACGGCGCACTGCACTGTGTCTGTAGGTGTGGGTGTGTACTGTGTACGTACAGTCGAACCGGTTGTTGTCGGTGTGCGCCCAGGCGTGCCACTCGAGCGCGGCGGCGCGCGGCAGGCCGGCCACGACGGCGCACTGCACTGTGTCTGTAGGTGTGGGTGTGTACTGTGTACGTACAGTCGAACCGGTTGTTGTCGGTGTGCGCCCAGGCGTGCCACTCGAGCGCGGCGGCGCGCGGCAGGCCGGCCACGACGGCGCACTGCACTGTGTCGGTAGGTGTGGGTGTGTACTGTGTACGTACAGTCGAACCGGTTGTTGTCGGTGTGCGCCCAGGCGTGCCACTCGAGCGCGGCGGCGCGCGGCAGGCCGGCCACGACGGCGCACTGCACTGTGTCTGTAGGTGTGGGTGTGTACTGTGTACGTACAGTCGAACCGGTTGTTGTCGGTGTGCGCCCAGGCGTGCCACTCGAGCGCGGCGGCGCGCGGCAGGCCGGCCACGACGGCGCACTGCACGATGGCGCCGGCGGTGCGCCGCTCCAGCTGCCGGCGCGCTTCACCCACCGCACGGCCCCAGCCCGCGCTTACGTAGCACACGCTCTGGAACAGAGACCCAACTGATTATGCTCATACGTTGGCGCATGCACCTAACGAGCTGGAGGCGTATTTTGGAAGCATTATAATTCCAATCCTATACGATTTCTTAGGAGTTTGTATGCGATTCTTGTGAATTCATATGCGTATTGGAATTCGAATGCTTCAAAAATACACCTCCAAACGTTAAGCACAACATATTCGTACGTGAGTTACGTGACCGTGACTTTAGGGGAAGATGTATCCACGTTTCGTTCTCGACGTTCCAGAAACTTTCTGCCTTATAGGCCGTTAGTTCTACGTGTTATGTGCGCCGCCTACTGCCAATTAAGCTTGCCAATCCCTCGTATTACCTGCACGACGATGAGGTGCTATAAGCTCAGTGGCGGCAGCGCTTTTGTATCGATTACTAAAGTGAAGCAACCAACGCCGCGGTCGTTAATAGATGGGTTACAACATAGTGATATATCATAAAAGCAATCTTTGATGAAGCTTGATATAAGGTGCAATTCACACGTAGGTACTAAATATCAGGATTACATTAACTTGTTCGATGTCGCATGAGACCGCGTAGCAATATTTGTATTGTTTCTCATTTTCTGGGTTGAGTGTGATATAAGCAGTTTTTTAAAGCTATACTAATAAGATACTACCCTTGTAACCTTCCAACATGCGACAGGGATGATTTTATTTTTTATAGTGTCAAAAATGTTACAAATTTTCATATTGATTAAACTGCCAAATACCAATCTGAGAAACGTTTTGGATAAAATACGATACATTTTAGAGAAATAAAAAAAAATTTTTTTTACCTGTCAATACTCTTATTTTAACTGTTACTGTAAAAGTTGGCAGTCCGAAGGATTTATGAAAAGTAATATAAGAAATTCAAAACATACTTTAAAATTACATGCATAGTGTTTAGGAAATTTGCATTAGCCAGTTAATACTCTGTTCCTAAAAGATATGTACTTTTTATTATTTGTGTATATTAGGTATTTGTGTGAATCCATCCTAGAATCCTACTCTCGAAACACTGTTATGAACCAGCTTTTAACTGACTTTTACAAAGAGCCTTTTTCTGCAGGCATGTTAACTTTATGACAGTTAAATGACAATGTATGTGACATATTTGTAAGTATCTTGTTCATTAAAAAAGCAGCAAAGCATTAAAACATAAACTATTTAGAAATGTGTTCGATTGTTATTTACGACAAATTATTATTACATTTTGACTAACTTTTAAAAATGTACATTTAGCTAAAATCTATCAACCTATTTGCTCAGAAACACATACTATACATATGCCTCGTTATCCAAAGTGATTTGCAAGTCGTCTCATTATTTACAGAATAGGAGCAGAATTCCAACATTTTTCTCTGATGACCCAAGAAATGATAAAATCTCAACTGTACTAGGTACATAATTTACGAATATTATTGTTATTAAAAATGTTGCATAATAAGGAGAGTTGTTACATTTTAGTTCTGTTTTTTTTTTCATTATAATTATAAACCATATTTAGTGACATTTATCACGAGCATTTCCGTGCTTCGGAAGGCACGTTAAAAGTTAGCCCCGGCTAATATCGCTTGATACTGGTCGTCAAGCCTAGTCAGAGGCCTTAAGGCGGCTAAATTACATCTGACAGTAAGGTTTAGCCACTGGGTTTACAACACGCCTCCAGCAATCCGCACTGGGCCCGCGTAGGGGAGTATGGCCGAAACCAGCTCATAGTTGAGGTGAGGCGTGTGCCCTGCAGTGGGACGTATAGTTTACCTGCACGACGCTGCGTATGTGCGCGCGCGGATGCACGGCGCGTATGACGCGCGTGAGGTGGCGCAGCGCGAGCGCGCACTGCCGCCGCGCGCCGCCCTCCACCAGCTTCATGGTGCCCGGCACAAGAGCGATCTGCCCGCATGTGGTTATCACTTCACCCACCTGTTCGTAAAATGTGTGCTCATTCGATATTTATCAAAATCTTTGCCTATTGCAGTCCTTTGCAGCGCAAGAGCGTCAAGGACCACGATTTCTAGCTTTTTTCAGACAGCCAATACGAAGCCATCGAGCTAGGGGGCTTCCTACACAAAATTTTCTGAAATTTTCGCATTTACTCAACCTTTTATCAGTTTTGCGACGAATGAAAACGAAACGAGGTCATCCAGCAGAAGGCCAAGGTAACGGACATAGTCCAAAAGTGTGAAAAGCTGAGGTGGCAGTTGGCTGGTCACATCTGTCGCAGTACCGTTAAATGGTGGAGTAAACGGGTTCGAGTCGAATCGAGTGGAGACCACGCCTTAGCAAATATAATCTAGAAAGTTTCTTTAGCGCTCTTTGGGATACGCTTACGTCCAGCAGTCAACATGATGACATAATAAAAATCGATTTTGATTCAAATCGAAATGAACCCTAAATCGCCATCGTTTCCCATAGTTTCATAACATCATCGTTATTCACGATAACAAACATAGGATAATTTTGTCGTCTATAAAAGGAACTGACAAACAGAGGCGTGCGGTGCATATAGGCAATTAGGCAGTGCCTACTAAAGAAAAATCCTACAGGACAGCTAACAATCTTTATTTGCCAAATGGACAATCTATAATAAAGCCTTAGTTACCATTTTGTGTCTTTATTAAACTTTCAAACTAAAGCGCGCTAGTTTTAATGCAGATCCCACAGTAGGCGATCGCGATATCGCCTACTATTTCACGCACACTTCCTTAATTTTAACACACACTTATATAATCTGTGCGCATACCTACACAGTTACAAAACACCAATTTTTGTTAAGCATTATGCGGCGATTACCTGCTTAACTTCCACCAGATGGCACTCAATTTCCGCCTCCAATTTAAAGTCTTATTATATGTAAAAAATTGTTAAAATGAAATTTCAAACGCTAAAATCCTAATTATATTATAGTAAAGAGTTTGAAGTTTGAAAAAGAATAACAAATTCTTTGCTAAAACTATCCTAAAAATAATGTTGTGTTAGAACATTTTGATCGGCCATATTTTTTTTCATTAGTTTGTTTACTTTGTTTTGGTTATCATCCCGCGGTGTTTTGGAAAATTGTTTTCATTTCTACTGATCGTAAACGATTTCTTTTAGTGATATTTATTGTTTTTGGAGTTTAGTGCTGTGTTCTGTACAATAGAAAAACTACGATGTACAGTAATGAAAAGTCTATTTGTTTTGACAAATTAAGCGCCAATCCCAGGTAAATTTTCTGTGTTAATGGCAAAAATTAAAGTGACCATAGTACCTAACAGTTTTGCAAGGCCACTACTGATATCAATTTAATTACATGTTCTAATTCCATTCATTGTTTTGATATTTGCGGTGGTAAAATAAATCATCAATCACACCATTCACCAATTTACGAAAGAAAAAAAATAACCCCTGGTAAGATATTATTATTGATTTATCAGCTTCAATGCTTAGATTTTATTTTTTGTTATTTTTAAGGTTTACGCAATAAAATGTAAAAATATATATTGTAAAAAAAAAACTATTTTGTTACATATATATTTTGCCGCCCGCTATGATTTTCTTGCTTAACTAATCAAACTAAAGCAACATCCACCAATAATTTCTATAAACTATGTTAGTTCCGATCCGATTAACTGTTACCGAATTTACCGAGATGGCGCTAATTAAGAATTAGTTTTGGATAGTGTTATGCACATGCTACATTGACCCGCCAAAATTTTGACTGTGATACTTAATTTGTTTTTATACGCATTTATTTTATTACCTAGATTTGTAGACGGAAACATTTTTTTAAGAAGGTGGTCCTAGTTTTAAGTTTTACGACTTTAAGGTAGCACTTTTCGAGGACGAGGTTCAATTTTGATCCAACAAAAAAACTTATTTAATGAAACGCACATTACGAATTACGGTTTTAAGGCCTTAACACCACCCAAGTGCCTTAAATCTCGAATATGAAAATCAAATTGTCAGAATACTTGTTACTTGAATCTAAAAATTTAAAATACGATATGCTAGAAGAGGATTTAATAAACATCTTGAATTGAATAATTTTGATTTTCCGTTAAGTCACTTAGATTCAAACATGCACAAAAAAGTGTCTATTTTTTCATAAATTGCAAATGTTATCTTAAACGGCACAAGCTATTTTATTACTGTTTTCACACAAGACAAGATTTTGGACATATACACCGTGAATTTTTAATTACCCGAGAAAATTAAATAACATACTCAGATATCGATATACATCGAATTTGGCGAACAAATTTTTTTTTTTATGAGAAATTTGTTTAAAAGAAGGAAATATCCTCCTTATGTCAAATTCAGACTGAGCTAGGAAAACATTAATTAATTGCACCATAGAAGTGCTTCTTAAGAAACCATCTTCTCTGCATCCGTTGTTAAGACCCACTGGCCATCAACTTTAATCATTGTAATAGTTACCTTCACCGCCTGACTATAGGGTCCGATATTCGCCGGCGCCCAGTGCGAGATGCCTTGCACGTGCATCGTGATGCGCTCTTTCGAGCCCGAACTGTCGCTTTCTTCTCTCACAGGAACTGGTTTGTGCGCTACCTGGTAAAAATAGGAACAAATTAATAAACTGCACTACTTGCAAATCGATATTGTTGACGTTTATAGGACAAACATACCGATTGACGCGGTGATATTTCGTTGATTAGTGCCGCAAAAATCACATTATCCTGCTCAAATACAACATACAAAGCTTTGCTCGCAAATTGCCAGTGTCATAACGGTATAAATCGCCAACCTGACTGCCATCAGTTCCACGGCGTCTTGGTCTAGTGACGATGAACACTCTCCGATAAAGTTCAGTTCAGGTGACAGCGACGTTGGAGCAATTTCCGCTTAACTATCCTGAAATGATGACTTACAGTATCCAATATTAGTCCCACGTCGTCCGGCAGAGGGCACTGCACGCAGACTCTGGTGGGCGGGTTGGGGAAACAGAAGTGGCTCGCGTAGACGTCGTTCAACACTGCGTACTCATCCATGTCTCGCATGTAGACGTTCACAGAGGTGACATCAGCGAGCTGCATGCTTTCCGATTCGAGCAAGCCTACAAACAATAGCAGAAATAACAAATGTCAATAGCTATCTTTTGTGTTATGTTATGTGTATTGTATTAGACAAAAATTCAAAGGTTTTTTTTTCTATAGGTTTCTCCCACAGATTAGGTGAACGAATTTTTTTTTAAATATATTTCATATGGTCTCTTTATTTCGAGTAGCCGTATCTAACCACACACACAGCAATACGAGCAGGGCCCTGTTTAAAACATTCATTATCATCATCACATTGGAAGTCCGACTTTCAACTTGTAAAAATGTAACATAAATATATAATAAAATCGAGATACAGCATCAGAATTAAATTTAATTGTATCATCATGGTATTTTAGTCATCAACGCATTTCTTTAGAAAAAGTTGTACCTATATATCGAATAATTTTAAACGTCGATATCTGTCACGATAAGTGAAGTGATAAGGCGCATGGTTACTGAAGTACACACGTGGTAGACACGATTTTCGCACGCGATAATACATTTTTAGTTAGGCAAGTCGTTTACGTATTAATGGTTTTGCTTTTCGAACACCTCATCCACCTACAATAAACAGCTAAATCATTTCAATTGATATTGATGTCTAATCGTTTGATATTTAGTTAAATATAGTTACCATAACTTTTAAATTTCTGGACAGATTTCCCTGCTGTTACTGAATTTTCCACGTATACTTGTTTTATAATATCTATAGAGCTGGAACTTTAGATGAAAATATACATTTTATTTGGGTGTTATTTTTTTTGACTACTGGAGTGGCCCAATCCTAGTTTTGTTTTAAAATTTGTTATTTAACAGCTGTATAAGTAACTGGTCCTGTTAAAGTCAGCCCAAAACTAAATGATCGCCAAATTCCATAGTTAGTAATAAATAAACATTAGAAGATTTTCTGAAATATTAATTCAGAAAGATTGAATTATTGTTGAAAAGTTAATTTCATTTGTTATATCTAGTGGTCTTTGAATAGGATCATGTTCTAAAAGCACATTCATAGTACGAATCGATGGTAACATCATCACAGATTACGAAAATCCACCGATGACGACAACCAATCGTTTTAGTGTCTGCATTCTTCATAGTTTTATAATAGACCGATCAAACTATCGACAGATAAAAAGTGTACCGAGGCTCTAAATCTACACCCACTTGGTAAGTGTTGATAATACAATATTAGGTATGTATCATACTTGTATTAAACCGCACGGAGTTCATTCTTCAGTGCATTGAACTGAGAAATGCGTACACTTATCTCGACGGTTCGGTCGTGATATTTGATTATCCTTGCATAATACAGATAGACGTAGAAGGCTTGCAACCAACTTAGTAGGTACGCAAATTTTTTTCAAATTTTACTGATAGCTTGTTCAATCTATGAAGTAAAAAAAAATGTATACAGACGGAGATTCGGTTCGCATGATAGCATAAATATCTCTCCTAGTAAAGCTCTGTTTTTGAAATCAGTTGTTGGAGAGCAATTTAATAAATTATTTATCCAAATACTAGTCAGTCATCCTTATAATTTTCGATTGCTAGAATATTACAACTTCTCCTGATGCGTCATTTACGGAGACGCGGCAGGTTATTTGATAGACATGCTATAAATTCAAACGTTATTGTATACGTAAGCATTATTAAATCAATAATTATAAAGTATTTATTTTATATTCAACAAAGCTTGCACCGGAGTATATCCGATTTCACTAGTGTTTCTTGGGTGGGGTGTAAAATTCTATGCATCTATTATAACGAGTCCATATTATTGCAATATTGCGCGATTATCGCCACGGGCTCGTTAGCTGTTATCGCCACACTTGCTCGAGCCATGCACGTGTGGTGTGCGTGGACTTACTGTATTTACTTTCATTGTGATATTTGGCTAACAGAAACAAATTGTACCTATCAATCCGTGCAACACCGAATATTTGATACCATTCGTTAATGGACATAGTTTTTTAGGGTTCCGTGCTATAAGGAAAAACCAAAAATGAATTCCAATTAATGATGTTTATTACACAAAATAGCCCTTATAAGATCACTTCGTTGTCTGTTTGTCTATCTTTTAAGACCCTTACCACCAGGACAACACGTTTGTTGGGCTACGGGGTTAAATTCGTTCCACCATTTTAGTTTCTTCTTTCGTACAAATTGGATATCAAATAAAGTTCTTTTTTTATTTTTCAAATAATTTTGTAATCTTAATTAACCACACGGACTTATCCGAAGAAAGCTTAGGTAGCTTACCTATACTTCAAAAGAGACAATAGCATATCAATTAAAGTATACAACAGGTATTTAGCATCAATAAGATAAACAAACATAATTCCCGTTTCATTAAGTTTTAAAATAAGCAACGCGAAAGTTTAAAAGTAATTAGATAAACAAACTTATAACAAACAAATAGTGTTAATGTATGCCTCTGCGGTATCACAGGCCAAAGGTTAAACGGATAAAAGTACGTCAAATACGGTATTATCTTAGAAAATGTTATCTGCTTACATGTTACAGTTAATAAGTGAAATTGGCTAATATAAATAGCTGCTACCCTAACTGCAGATACTATGTAATCAAATTTTAGAATTTTTTTAAGGCCGCATTACGAATTGCGCTAAAAACACTATTAGCACGAATCCATATATATAGCTATTATATATGGTCGGATTCACGCTGACAGTTTACGGCCTTGGTTACGGTGGGGTAGGGGGTGCGAGGAATCCCCGGGCTACGGATGGCTGTCATAACAACATGACCCTGGCGACCTATAATGGACGCAGTCTACGGCTGGACGAAAGCTTGGTGGAACTCGAAGTAGAACTAGAGAAGATAAAGTGGCACGTTATAGGTTTATCCGAAGTCCGACGACAGGGGGAGGACACGGTAACCTTAGAATCGGGGCACTTGTTCTACTTTCGAGAGGGCGACCAAACATCCCAGGGTGGCGTAGGTTTCCTTGTCAACAAAGATCTCCGTAACAACGTATTGGAGATATCCAGTGTGTCGACCCGGGTAGCGTACCTCGTACTAAAGCTGACCACGAGATACACTCTTAAGGTCGTACAGGTGTACGCACCGACTTCAGCACACTCGGACGATGTGGTTGAGGCCATGTATGAGGATATAACAAAGGCCATACAAATGACCACCAAGACTCACTTCACAGTTGACATCGGAGACTTCAATGCAAAAGCAACATGGCGAATCGTACGTTGGACCGCACGGCTATGGAAGCAGAAACCATAGGGGGCAAATGCTGGTCAACTTTCTCAACATGCAGGGGCTTTTTTGCATGAACACATTCTTGAAAATTTTTGTTTTTAGCAATTCCATAAGGTTTAATTGAAGATAAATAACACTTGAAAAATATCATCGACCTCAGGTGGGACTCGAACCCACGTCCCATCGCAAGCCGGGCGAGTGCTTATTTATCTTTAATTAAACCTTGCATGGAATTTCTAAAAACAATTGTTTTTTAATTGTTTAAGCATTTCTGATCTTAACCAATAGTCAAATATTTGTAAAAATATTTCTATCGGGTGTTGAGGGTAGTATACTACTCAGCTAGACATATAGCTACAACATTGATCAGAGATACGCTGGCTTCGACAGCGCGAAAGAACACTTGAGAAATTTCATCGTGTCACTTGACGTCCTCGGTAGCTTAGTTGGTAAAAGCACTCGCCCGGCTTGCGATGGGACGTGGGTTCGAGTCCCACCTGAAGCCGATGATATTTTTCAAGTGTTATTTATCTTCAATTGAACACATTCTATCAAAAAAAGCCCCATAGAAAGTGGACCTGGCGGATTCCCGACGGTAAGACGAAGAATGAGATAGACTTCATCATGACGAATAAACGGCACATATTTAGAAATGTCTCAGTGATCAACAGGTTTAACACCGGAAGTGATCACCGAAGTAAGAGGCACTCTAAATATCAATCTCAAGCTGGAAAGAAGCCGCATGGTGAGGTCTATTCTTCGTCCGACACTGCTTCAAGCTGAACACGGTTCCGAAGCGTTCCAACTAGAGCTGCAAAATCGATTCGAAGCGCTGGAAACCGCAGATAATGTTGACAAGGAACTCGACAGCGTAGTAGGCGTTATACGCGAGGTGAGCGCTAGGCATTTTAGAAGGAAGCGACCAAACAAGGGGTCCAAACTCTCGGGTGAGACTCTAGAGCTGATGCGACTGCGACGGGAAGCGCCAGAGGGAGCTCAGTCAGATGCCATCCATAAAAGGATCCGAAGATTAGTGAGACGCGAACTCCGAAGCTCTAACAGCTCTAACACCCGCCTCATACAGGAGGCGATCGAGCAAAACCGGGTCCCCGTATGTTATATTCTTCGGCTTAATTCTAAAGTCTGTTCAAGGAAAGTCTTAGGCTAAAGCTAGTCTTCTATCCATTGGGTATACGCAGACAATTTTTCCCAAATGATATTTTTTGCACAAATGTGTTATAAGTAAAAGTTTTCAAGGATGGCCTACTCGACAGGCTATCGGGCAAGTTTATCAATGCACTATTTGGACTTACAGCTACGACGTGGGTTAACTGCTCACACCCAAACATGGTGATTCCGGTCCGAATCATTATCTCACAGGTACTCATTCAGGGCATCATTATATCAGACAGGGTCAGAATGACGAGAAAAATAATATTTATCAGCCGATTAAGCTCTTTTATTGCACTGCGCGATAAGGAATTAGTACCTTTTATCTTTATTAGTCTAGCTTTACATAAAGATAAAGTTAAATTATAGAGTTTGTGTACAAAAACAGTAGTTACAAACGATCGGTACAAAGACTATTAACAACAGTTAAGTAGATTTTTTTAAAGGTTTAACGGCTTTGGACTAAGGCCATACGGGTAATTCCTGTATTTCATGTTCTTTGGGAGTTTTGTAAAAAATATGAAGCAAATAAACAATATCTATTGACAATTTCGAGAAATAAACCTCATAGGAGGTGTGATTGCCATAAAAAACTAACAATATAATTTTGTACGATTTATGTAAATCGCAGAAAGTGACAACTTAAATGTCAAGATACTAACATAAATTGTTATGTCAGTTCCTCATAAAAATTTTGATTTTTAAAAACCCACCATACATTGAAAATTTTGTTAAGCAGCCACTAAAATTAAGCATACAACTAATAAAATAAAACCTTGAAAAAGTTTACCTACTAATGAGTTTTTTCATAGCTTCCTCTGTTGCCTCCCTCATGTCCACTTTTTCACCTACGATCCCTCCTATAAAGTACCAGCCGTGTTTATTCCCATATATAGAACTATGGTCCGTCACTGGCTGTTTTTCGAACTGATTATTGGCTTCTTCATAACTGTATTCATCCTCTATGCTATCGGCACTCTCGTTTTGGCTATCTGTCGCGTCTAAACAACTAGTCGACTCAGACTTTTCAGTGTACGTGAGCAAAGGGTTCAGTTCTGTTTGTTTCTTTTTCTCCTCCTTTTCTAACTTCTCTATTGATTCTATTTCTGTCTCGCTCAGTTCTATGTCACTTATATCGCTGAAGACCGTGTCACTTAAGTCACTGACGAAGTCGAGCGCATTTTTGACAGTTGGTGGTAGTTGGATAGTGTCTCCGACGTTCTTTTTCGACTCGAGGTGGAGTTTGAGGTTTAAGTAGCCGACTGGAGCGACTGGGTCGTTCGAGTGTAGTACTAATTCTTTATCGTCACTGCGAAATAAAGGGTTATGGTCAGAATATTTTTTTTAAATCTAAAAGTAAACTAAGTGGACATATAAAATTACTCAAATTTCGCGATAGCTTTTATTTTTGGGAAGTTTGGGAACAGATAAATTGTGAACTGAGTTTCTTTAAGACAGATGGTACAAAAAAATTGGTTGTCTATAAAGTCGGTTTACGGTCGTTAATTTTACGTGATAACGGCATAAGAAGACATTGATGCTACTCGGACGCATCTGCCAATGGAGTGGAAGTGAGATAGATGCGTCACAACGTCGAACGCTTAGGCCGTTCGTGTCTCTCCATCGCTTGTTTCGCGCTCTCGCTCACACGCGGAACGTCACATTTTTTCGTGCGTGCAGCCGGTCATCGATTTATAAGACGTTATCACGTCAAAAGAAATAGGTTACTCACATAACTAATCGCTTCCTAAATAACGGACAGTCGAGCGTAAAGGTCTCGTACTCCCCCCCTTCGCCGCACACGTTGAGTCCGTACTTCTCTTGCATGACTAGAAGGTGCGGCTGGATGTCGCGGATCGACATGCCCAGGTGTATCCTGGGGTCTAGGCCCAGTGCTGCCACCTGGAAAATTGACAACGTAAGAACAATCCCCAGCATGGATCTTGAGCGCTCGGGCAAAGAGTGAGGTATTGCGTATCTTACGAGATGATCATCGTATTAGAGAGCCTACAGACGAGCGAAAGTATGTCGCAGTCGATAGTGTAGGCGACGGTCGGCGACAGAATCCGCCGACGCGTCGCGACTGTCGCTGTCATGACATATTGCGCAGTTATTAGCGTATTTTAATAAAATTGCATCGGCAACTGTCGGCGACCATCGACGGTGCGTCGGCGACGGTCGTCTAAATTGAATAAGTTTCGTCGGCGGTTATCGGCGACTGTCGCCGACTTACGTCGCAAGAAGTCGCCGAGTCGCTGACATACTGTCGCTCGTCTGTAAGCTCTCTTAGAGACGCGTGTGCGTTCACAAGCAATCAATCACAGCTGGCAGTGTAGGCGCGTAGGGCGACTAGCCAATTACGTGATCATAATGGTCTTCTGTGAATCTTTAGTTTAGCGCTCAAGATTCGTGCCGTTAGTTGTAAGAGCCTACGCATACTGCGAATTTTAGAGCTACCATTAGTGGCGGGCACAAGTTGCGGACGCACTTTTCATATACATTTGATTTGCCATTGGCGCAACGGTTCGCGCACGCGCCTGTATCACAAGAATAGTTTCTCGCGCTCGCTACTAGTGAACGCGTTTATTAGCTGTGGCTTAATGTAGTTCTGATCGGGATTTTGTGACTGCTTTGATGCTACATTTGCGTTTTCACGACTTTTTGCGATCAGTCGGTAATATTCACGATAGGCGTCTGCATCGCGTTTTTGACACTTTTGGATTGAGATTGCTGGAGTTCCAAGTGCAGTTTCAATTTATTAAAAATGATATGTTTCGATTCGATGTCTGGCAATAGTCTAATTTAACAAGAAACCAAACTTTTGCGTTTTCTTAAACTTTTTTAGAGTTTTTTTTTATACTGTTTGTTTTAATTACTATGATTTTGCTATTTAAATTCATAGGAGATCATGCAACAGTATTTCAACTAAAGAAATAGATGTCCCTAAAATCAGATAAGTTCGAAGATTAACCAAATCATTAAATAAAACTACTATGTTAGAATAGATTGCAGGTTAATAGATAGGTAGATTAAAAGACAATGAACTATTACGGTTTGCCGTAATCACCATGTCGTTTGTATAATGGAATAGGTATTCGTTTTAATATTAGCCAATTAAAGAACAATTCACTGATGTGAGGTACAACTATAGACATAGTAGAAATTTATATAATATTTTGTAGTAATAAAACAAAACCAAAAGTCATAATGGCAATAAAGTTTTTGCTGACGTGAATTATTATACGTCGAATTTGTGTCTTTATACAAAAACGTACAAAAATCGAACAATATTAAAGAATACCATAGACGTATAGTTAAGATGTACTCAATGCCTTTGTGTACGCTCCCCCTATATCGTGCCGACGAGCTTCGGTATACACTAATACACGATCGATTACGCACACTCCTTTCGTCATACGGACCGAATAAAGAGCGTAATTACGCACACATAGTTAAAGTCTGCCTAACTTGACTACTATGTAACATGGCATTATTATTTTTTATATTATGTTCATGTAGAATACAAACCTTTATAATGATAGCCTCTACGCCACTTGCTATCATCTCCTGCAGCAATTCCTTTTGGTTCCTTCGCCATAGGTACGCCAAGGACACTAAACCTAGCCTACGACACCTGAAAAAATATTTTAGTTGTAGTTGTAAATATTAGGAATTAAGTTTAACTTGGTCATAAATTATTGTGGTTTGTTAATACCGGGTCTTGCTTTGACCGTCCATTAGAGAGTTATCATCACTCTCGATGGACCAACCAACTTAGGAAGATTGCTGGCAATGGTTGGATGACAAAATCGAGTGATCGTGCTATTTGGGCGAGGTTTACATCCAGCAATGGATTGCAATAGGCTGACATGGTGATGACACTGGTGATTTGCGAGCGAGTTCAAAGCGAGGCGAGTTTGCACTTTGCAGTGACAGCGCAGTTAGCTGCGCTGCCGCGACTTTACAGATATCGCACTCAATTCGTAAGTGTGCCCGACCATATCCGATAATCGGTGACCGATTTTTGTAGGAGTTAATTAGAACGTACTGATTGCAATAGTAGTAGCACACGTCCTACAAAAAGTAGGTCAGAAATCTCGGCCTAGGAAAAATCGGCCCGACTATCTGTCCTAAAAAAAATCTGACGTAGGCGGGCGGCCTTATAAAGCTTAAGAGCCTAAAAGATTTTTACCGCTAATCTGTTTGTTACCTTACCACTAATCTTCAAAACCGTTTGTGGAAAGTATTTTAACTGGCAGATAGCTGATCGTGCTGATGTTATAATTGGACGATTTTAATAATCACGCGAACGATATCGCGTGCAACGGACATAGTTTATAATATTCATAAGATTATTCATAATGATCCGGGTATTGTGTGCATGCCCTTTTAAATTAATTTATCCGGACCGCTTATTTAGTACATTGGTTCATTGAATATTGCCAAAATAACAAAGGCCTTAGTAGGCAGCGTCGACGAATGTCATAGTCGTATTCGCCGAACGACCAAGTGTAACCAAACCAATAACAATTTACTATACCTATGTAGTTAAATCTTTAATATTTAACTTATTTGATATAAAATGAAAAAAATAAAGCAGTATTTTTTTCCAATCACGACACTAGATCGTGTTATCGGTTATTTGCGTGCATGTTGCGCGTACCCTTAACGACCGATTACTATCACTTGCGTTCATTGATATCAAATATTGTCCTTTACTAGAATGCTCTGAGAAAATATCTTGTAAACTCTACATACCTTTTCATAAAATCAATATAAATAAAAATGAAGTGCTGTTCGTTATTCTCGCTAAAACTCGAAAACGGCTAGACCGATTTGGCTAATTTTGGTCTTGAAATATTCGTGGAAGTCCAGGGAAGACTTAGACGGTGTGAAAATGTAGAAGAATCGCGTGAAAATTAGTAAAAACTTCAAATTTATTATCCCATAAAAACTGTTCCTATCTGTCAAACAAGTCTGTTGAGGCGGTGCGAAGTTCGCTCGGTTAGCTAGTAAGGTATAATTCCGAACAGAGACGCGCCACCCAGTGGGCGCTGGGGCCTTCAGTAGGGACAGTAGGTAATACGAAGGCAGATAGGAAGCATAAGCCACATTAAATTTTATTTACATATAGGCGTAAACAAATACGTAAAGACTAGGAAGATGGCTGGCAGTGGATGGATGAAAAAAGCGGGAGATTGTTCTCTTTGTCGCTCTTTGGGGAAGCCTACGTCCAGCAGTGGACTGCAATGGGCTGAGATAATGAAACAAATACGTGTCAAGAGTTACATAAATTAGTTATGAGCCAGACAACTGAGACAACACACTAATTGTTGTCGAATTAAGAAAGCAATATAGCTTATGTAATGAGGTACCAGACAGTTAATTTTATTTACTGTATTCTTGCAAATAAAACATTTGACTTTGACTTTACCTGAGTCATCACTCAACTAAAACCAGAGCAAATTGACCAAAACCGGGAATCGAACCGGGGACGCTTTGCGTTTAAGGTCAATTACTTCGCCACTACGCCAATCGGGTCATCTGATGCCTTTGAGAGTGTGTAACTTATTCATACTTACACATTTTCCACCCTAATTCTTTGGTAATCTGACAAGATCGCCCCAACAGCTACTGCTTCTATATCTATGTCATCCTGAAACAATAAAATACTGTTTACAAAAAACTTTACAGTTCAATTAATCCTACAATTCAAATGAGATGTTTATTAAAGACATTCGATGTGCTATTTCCTTTTAACTGTGGACTTAATTATGGCAAATATTATATTATGTATGACACATACAATGTCAATGATTCCTGTATCAATGTCAGATTGTGGCTTTCTTGACAGTATACTACTATTCATACATGCTTCTATGTTGGTAGGTATGTAAACACTTTATTCTTAGAGGAAGTAGAGATTATTATATTATGTTTGCTATTATGACAACAACTATTTATGTACTTATATTTGAATTGCATAATCAATCATTCATTTTTGTTTTACTTCGTTTTTAGTATTGGGACGGACGGACGGACAGACAGACAGAACCCTAAAAATATTAAAATAATGTGTAAATACCTATGTAAAATATACTTATACTTTAATAAAATGACTAAATAAATAGAGGTGCAGACTCAGAGTCTGCAAACCATAGTTTTAATTATAAAAAAAGCTATGTGAACAAGTAAACTTATGTAATACAAAATTTAAATGACTAATTTAGAAGTTTCCTAACTCTCTATTAGATCAGTAAATTACTTATCAAATAGACAAATGTTGACATAAGATTTGAAAATCATAAGTACTTGGGCACAAATACTTCAATGCAACATTGTACACATTTGACAATGTTGCAATGAAGTATTTGTGATTTACCTAAACTCACAAATAAAAGTATTCAATGACTGCTTTAACTCATACCTTAATTCTGGACAGGAGTCGGTACAAGTCTTCAACCTCATCATTCTCAGTGGGCTCATAAGTACGCCCTTGGTCCACAGCAGCCCCGGAGATCACCTCCCGGTATAGTGGCAGGCCCATCGCTTCAGCATATAGCTCAATGCCTTGGTGGCCTACTGTCTGGTACATGTAGCTATCTAGCTCATCTACAAAAATTAAAGCCTAAATTGTATCAATTGTATGTGCAATAAATAGTACCTATTTATCAATGTAAACAATGTTTTATAACCAACTATTAATCTGTTAATTGGATAGCAAGGACTAATGAGATTTGAAAGTAATCAGCAGTACAAAGATGTAATACTTAGGAAATTAATAGTTTTAGACATTTTGATTATCTCCTAAAAATTATCAGGACAAGTTTAGGGTAAATTAATGTAGTTATTATTAGTAGAAATATCTTTATTTGCGATTAAGTAGGGTACAGAAAACGAAAAATGTGGTCTTTAATATAATATTTGCTAGTGTTAGAATCCTTAAATCTGATGTATTTTATTAAGTATTTTATTTTATTGCCCTTAAAATGTGTGCTAATCAGACTTAAATCACTTGGTCATAAATTTAACTTCAATATAAGTACTACAATTTAATGTATTATAAATATTTTTATAAGCAAACTAATTGTTTAAAATTCTATATTATGAACTCTGTTCATATTCAACTTCCAAGTCAGCTCTTATAGTTACAGACACAGGAAAAATCATATTATTTACTTTACAGGTGTCATAACAGAGAGTCCATCAGTCAACACTAACTCAATACATAATTAAGGCTATGGTGTTGCGCAGATTTAGCCTTGAAATCGGAAGCAGAGATGTCTAAATTGGTTGATAAGACAAAAGTAACCTTTCAGTATCGGTTGGAGGTTGGCCAGGGCCACGATCGAGTGCCCGGCCCCAACGCACTGCATCATGTTGTAGCAGCTGTCCTTGCCGCCGCTGATCAGTGCCACTGTTCTCATCTTGCCGACGGTGCAATAACACTCTACACAACACAATATTCCTTACATAACCAAGATTTAAAAGCCAAAATAGCAAAATAATAGTCACAACGCGGCTCCGGTCACGGTATCGACATTTCTATGAAAAGCTTATTTTGCGCGCTCTTTACTATCGCGTCTTCATTGTACGGTAGCGATACTGTTGTAATGAAGCATAATCGTTATCTATTTTAATAGCATTCTTGAATTGTGAGGAAATGCGTGCTCAAAAAATCAAAGCAACAGAGCGAGCATCTGTCATCACAAACTGTCATGTACACTAATTAGATAATCACTACATTTACTACGTATGTTCACTGATCAAATAAACTACGTAGACGTATGTTTAGTCGAAGACATTGCACTATAAATACTATATCTTTGGTTAAAGTAGTTGCACAGTAGGCCGCAGTTGCCTTAAAAGCACTATCAGCGCGAAACCCACCAAATATAATAGTCACAATTTCACAAATATTACACAAAATAAGGAGTTATACCTACCTATAATATGGATTCGTGCTAAAAGTGCTTTTAGCACAATTCGGAACTAGGGGATAGTAGTATTATTAATTATTTACTAACCACAAACCCACAAGGCCACAACAACACAAAGGGAAAATCTTGAGATGTCACACGGACGGGTGTATGTATTTCGCTTTCCAATAAATTACCAGCATCTATTGCTTAACTGCCCATGTTTTTTAAAGCTCATGTTAAAATATTTTTTATGAAAAAGGGTATTATATCACAATACGGTTACATGTTACAAGGCCTAAAGTTGAAATTTAGAGCATTGCTCTAAGAGTTGAAAGGCCTAAGGCTTAGAGCATTCAAATGCTCTAAGGCCTAAAGGACATAATACATATGGACGAAAGACCAAATTTTTAAAACACCTGTTGTTCATAATATATATGTATATAACATATAACAGTTGAAATACCTAATGGATGGTATACCTTAAGTCGATTAACCTAAGGACAATACACCTATAGATGAAATATCTAATTTCAAAACACATAAATAAGTCGTTAAACCTACGCAAACAAGTATTTCGCTCGAAGATTACTCATGTCTTCACTTGTAGGGAAAATTATATATCCTTCGCCAGGGGAACATCCCAAAGTTTTTGAAGGTTTCATTCCTTCGGGAAATCCTCACAGGGACACTCCAGGCTTCCTCAGCTAGTCTCAACTCAGAGTGATGATGACGGGGATGATAAAAGGTTTTTAAGGCTAGACCAGATGTACGGACAACAGCTCGTCGACTTACCACAAAATGACAAATGTTCTTATTTGAAAATGATCTCTATATGTCAGGCTTAAAGTTGAAAATCTATTGGAGAATTTTTGACTTTTTGGGTAGATCGAAGTGCTGTTGACTGTACTATGAAGAGAGGAGAGAAAGGCAGGGGGGGCGACGCTTGAAATGTTGCGAATACCGATACCATCAAAGCAAATAGGGAGCGTTGCTTGCGACCAAGAATCATTGGAGAGCTGTAAATTTAGAACTTTTTCAAGGCCTGATCTAAGGATGGAATCGATATTGGCTAGATACTGAGCATTTTATCCAGATAGGACATGCGCGTAGGATATACGTAAACTTTGGAACAAAAAGGCAATTTTTTAAGATGGTAAAAGCTATATGAGGATTTAGACGTTCCAATCTAAAGGTAGCGTTAGACCACGGTAATAGTATAAATATAGTATTACCGTGGTTAGGCTGACGTTAGGAGCAATATGGCGACGCTTACCTTACTGCCAGCCTCTGAATCACTTTCTTTATTTTACTATTTACAAACAGACGGATGGATGGATATATTTGACAACCGTCTGGCGTAGTGGTTCGCGCTCCGGACTATAATGCCTGGCGGTTGCGGGTTCGAATCCCGCAAGGGGTAAATGTTTGTGTGATGAACACATGCATAACCGAGCATTTGTACCTAAGTCATTATAAGTATGTTTATCTGTTATTCTAGTCGCTATAGACCAAGCTTAGTTAGCTAGAGCATTCAACCAACTGCTCTAAGTTAGTTTGGGGCTAGATAATTGGTGTGATTGTGGAAAGAATTTATTTCGAATTTATTTTGGTTAGTTTAGGATATAAGTGCGGAAGTTTATTTATTTCATTAACCTGTAAACTCATATAAAATAAATAACAATTGAATAACACTGGTCCCACCGTCCCAAGCATACAGGTTTAATCATAGACTTAGGATTCATTCTATACTATGGGTTTAATAATGACTTGTATCTAATCAAATAATGATTGTAAATACCTACGTCATAAAATGATGGGTGAATGAAGACCGTTTAGGCATCTTGTTAAATATTGTCGGGTAACGTCATTAAATTGTATTATTTTGATCTGGAAGTCAAATATGGTTAAATCATCATATCAAGTAAGCTTTAACATATGCATGTCTTAGAGCATTCAGGTTGAATGCTCTAAGATGCATGTAAATACTATGGCGAAGTCAGATATTGAATATAAAAAAAAAATGATCGTTCGTACCTACCTGCCGCAGCTATGCTCTAAGGCAGCAGCCTGGCAACAAACAGAAAAATGTTAAAATCATAACCCTTCCTTTTCTGTTTTCTGTAGTCGGGTAAAAAGACAGCCATTTTGATTTGATGACGCTTGCTCATTTACTGTTATTAAGCGCCATCTGTTCTTCATTTAAGAAACTTTCAAATACCCAGTGAGATATCCCACACTGAGATTTAATTTCATAAAATTTATTCGGTTTAGAATAATTTTTGGATAAATATCAAATAAAATGCATCGCGGGCTTCTTTTGCAGCTTCATAAAATCCTGAACTAACTTATTGTTTTTGTTGTTTTATAAGAAATTTTAATGAACGTGTTTCTCAAAGCTATCAAATTCGTCTGTAGTAACGATGTTACCACCTATAAAAAATGGTACACTCTTCAAAGTTCAATTATTTTAATTTAATCCTACTCGTCTTTTACTTGAAACGATTGATAATATTTCCAAATTATTGTAATAATTATTTATAAATAGTAAGTAAATGTAAACTACTTTTTAAATCTCCCTAGAAGTTGTTCTATGACAAAGTGAATGCACGAGTACAGACGTTATCGAATGTGCTGTTACTCACCATGGCTGGTTTGTCAGATTATTGATGCGGTGGTTTGAATCACGTTTGAATTTTAGTGCGGAGCTTCTTAATTCTTAATAGTTTCATTTGTTTTCGACGTTTATTATTTAAATGAATTTGTGTGTTGTGTAGTTTAAAAATTAACAAAGTGTTATCAAGTGAGTGATCATGGTTTTGGCCGAGAGGAGTAATGATGTTCGAAACGGGAAGCGGTCAAGGGGGCCAAGCCCCAATGGCCATGGAAGTCCAGATTCCAGTTCAGAAGATGAGAATGGTATTAAAAATGTTGAATTTGTATTAGCTTCTATAGAACAAGATAGTTAAAGTAGGTGGTCTTGGCTGTCTCAGTTTTTTTACGATGAGTACTTGCGCGTTTCATCACCTCAAGCCAGGTGCTTTAGAAATACATCAGAAATTTAGGTGCTTTTGTGTACTAATGTTGTGAATTGATGGGTTATTCGTTCATACCAGCCATCTTACATGCTTATTTTTGTGCTTTTCATCATCCGCCTTCATGCTGCGTTCATCTCATCACTACCAATGTAACTCGCCACCAAGCAGTAGTACCCTTTGCAGCCGAGAAGATTAGAGTGGGTAGGGACTACCAGGCAGTTTGCCCTGAGTTGGAACCTGTGGAGCAGAGGCGGCCAGAGTTGATTTCAGACCGAGCCCTACTGGTGTGGTCACCCACTGCTGACATATCAGACATCAAATGTAAGTAATGTGTAGCATCATTAGCTTGACTGCCACAGAAGACACTGACCTGGACTTTTCAATTTCGGACAACTTTAACGGTTTATGCTTTATGATAACAAACATGTTTTCTTTGGTGTTATGGATTCTGGAGGCAATTAAACTACATAAGTACTAAAATCCTTTTAAAAAACCATTTCAATTTAGCCCCAAACTAAGACTATATAGCAGATAGACATACTCAAGTGAATTGGTATTGACTTCCATTGCTCCTTCAAAATATACTTTGTGCACATCACACAAGCAAGGGGGTACAAGATTCAAACCTGCAACATCTAGTAGTCTAGTTGGTCAGTCATCGAAGTAGTCTTAGTGGTGGTCAAGTTACACCTTAAATTCAATTTCTTGATTCATGTAAACACTTATTTGTTTTAGTGGATGAATACATAATAACCGCTAAAGAAAAATATGGTTACAATGGCGAACAGGCACTTGGTATGTTGTTTTGGCACAAACATGATCTAAACCGAGCCTCCATGGACCTGGCAAATTTCACACCTTTCCCTGATGAGTGGACCGTTGAAGATAAGGTGTTGTTTGAACAAGCTTTTCAGTTTCATGGGAAGAGCTTTCACAGAATAAGGCAAATGGTATGATGTAATTTCTTTTTAAATGTTTTTTTACTAACATAATAAAATAGTATGACAGGTGAAAGGAATCTTGTTGACGGACAAAGTAGTATTTGCTGTAGTTATTGAATTAAAAGAAAAAATAGTTACTCATATGAATAAATATGTTATTGTTTTTTAGAACTACAGTAGAAAAATAACATTCAATTTAGGTTTCATTATTTGAATAACATTATGAGTTATAATTATGGCAAGGGTTTATTGCATATTGTATTTTCCTGATAATAAACAAAACAGCTAGTTTATTTGGTAGTCTTTGTAATTAAAATATTAGATGTGATGGAACCCTAATTAGTTTTTTAAATTTATGTCTAAAATATAGAAGGAGTATTTTAAAAAATGCAGCAGTATTTGTATACTCTATTGTTATTATTTATGTTAGTACCATTAGGTTTTGTGGTATTTCGGGCCTTCTGTCATGAATGCATTTTTTTTAACAGTTGCCCGATAAGTCAATAGCATCTTTAGTGAAATACTATTACTCATGGAAGAAGACGCGAGCACGCACATCCTTAATGGATGTGGTTGGTGAGGGTCGCAATGCCACCAGCTCTGGCACTGGCAAATCAGCTGGATCAGAACCTGGTGGCTCTGACAAGGAGTCTGATAACGATGAGAAGGTATGTTTCACAATAATTATGTTGCTTCTATTGTACATTTAGTCCTAATTGAATATAATTTTGCTTATTATTTTGTTTCGTTGTATGCAGTCCCACATTTGAAAGTAGGAATACATAAGTAATGTACTTGATGATACTGTATCTGGATTGTCCAATTACAATTATTTGAGAGTACTTCATGTTAATTCTTATGTGGCACAATAGTTAGTATATAGAAATGCAGAGAAGACTTCAAAAAGTTGCTGTAAAATTTCATAATATTTGTAATTTTTCTGACTAACATAGCAATGAAATAGCCATTAATTTCAAAGCTCTGCATTTAGAGACACATAGTTAAGACCAGAGAGAGGTTTTAGACACTGCTGTGTAAATAATGGGCTGGACAAGTTGTTGGGTGCTCTGTTAATCTGTGAGTTATGGATCTGTATTGGCTATGGCAGAAGTGGACTTACCACCGGGGTATAGTCCGCGGAGGGAAGCCGGAGGACGCGGGCGCGGCCTCGCTCCGAGCTACGGGTCAGCCGGCCGCGCAGGTGCGTCATTACCCACAACCATAAGTTTGTTGTCACCATGGATGGATGGATGTACAGTGTCTTCTTTCACTCTCTCACAATGTCTATTCGATCGGTGTGCTGTCATACATACTTGATGTTTATCAAACCCTGTCTCAGACATTTGCCTGTTGCAACTATCCTAACTCCCTGTTATGTCTGTCATGCCATTGTCGTTGCACTCCATGACATTATTTGAATCATGCATTTTTTTTGTGGTAAAACACGCTTTGAATTTTTGTTTGAATTCATTTCATCCATTTGCAGTTCTGAAGAAAATTGGCAATTTTTGTTGTAAATGAAACAGATTTTCTTCGAATAGCTTTTCATTTATTCAGTTTCGATGTTGTCCATTTAGGCAGTACACTTGGCTGCTAATTCGTACTGCTTTTTATTTTTAGTTGACTGCTCTGCATTTTTATCTACAAACTAAGACTGCTCAGCTCATGACATGCAACATTTTTTCGATGGTTCATCAAGTCTGTGTTACACCATTCAATATTTTCTCCTGTTTTATTAACATTATTCTGTTCCATATCCTCTTATTAATTTTAAAATAATTTTATTTAAAAACAAACACAATATTGTTACTAAAAGAGGAGAATCGTATTTTAAGCTACCTAATTAACGTATAATGTGTTGCACTATATGTTAACTCTAAGATTATTATTCTGCCATTCCTTATCCTGCTTTATCCTAACATATCCCCGCATGCTTCCTTTAATAGCCCCAGATAGAAGTAATCTTCCATAGTGAGTCTTATGTGTGCAGAATATGATTAATATTCTAATGGGTTTTTTAAAAGAAGTGTGTGAGGAGTGTACGTGTTGGTTCGTCCCTAGTTAATGTAATAGGTGTGTCGGTAGTAAAATGTTGTTGGGTGTTAGGGCGAGGCGGGCGGCGATGCCAGCCGGTGGTGCACGCTGTGCGGGATTCTCTGCTCGCAGACCACGCCGCACAATTCGCACAAGTTGTGCCAGGCTTGCCTCGTGCACGCCAGGTCGGTACCGACACTTATCAATTACCATAATACAGTTTGCAGTCACTTGCATGTTTTCTTACTATTAAACTAGAGCGTGAATTAGGCAATGCATTACCAGGGCTGCCATCTGGCCTGGCTCTCCGGATTATCGGTCGCTCCGGCGGGTTTTCATAGCGAGTTCATCGAAATTTTAATGATAACATTTGGCTTCGTCGTGTTATAGTAGTCGTATGTGGTTTGAGATCGTTTAGATGGCAGCCCTAGGCTTAGAGGATGGTTGTTTGAATATTGGCGGTGTGTGACAGACGCACCGGCACGATGCGACCGCTGTGTGGCCCGTCCGGGCGGCGCGGGCCCGGCGCGAAGCAGCTCCGGTTCAAGCACCGGCTGCCGCGCGGCATATACATCAACCACGATGATCTCGTCGCCATGGCAACCGGCCCGCAGCCCGGCGACGCGCCGCAGCCCGGCCTAGTCAATCAGGGCGAAGCGATGCTTAAAGCGATGGACAGGGAAATTATATCGCTCAAGAGACAAGTAAGGCCAATGTTGCTATGTAGTGCCGACACATTCTCACCCTTACGTTGACACAGCGCAGCGATTCGGACTTTACATCAATCAGAGGCGTGGATGAAGTGTGTGATGTAATGTGAGAATGTGAAAACAATAGCTCTCATAGCATAGATAAACGTAGTGCTCATAATACTGCATTTTAGGTGGTACCATCGATATTCTGCACACATAGTACTAGTTATCCAGCTATATTGAGAATATTTTTATTTAAATATGCTTGCGCAGTCTATTTATTTACTATGCTATGCGATTGTCCCCTAAGAGAACCTGCATATTTTGTTTCTTTGGATAATCCAGATATGCACAAATCATTTCTTTTTAAATTATTTGAAATTTGTATTGACTGCCGTCATTTTATTATTTATTGCTGTTTTTCTTTGACTGTAGGTTGAGGAGTATGTGCTTAGTGTAGTGTTTGTGTGTAGGTCCAGCAAAACAAGCAGCAGTTAAGCGCAATGAAGCGAAAGGTCGGCGACACGGGCGTGGAAGATCTCAGGCCAGGGGAGCCCCCGGCTAAGATCAATTCGCGCTGGACAAATGACGAGTTACTTATGGCCGTGACAGCTGTTAGGAAATACGGTGAGTTATGATTCATTGTTTAGTTTAAGAAAAAGGACGATTTAATGCCTGTAGCTACGGCTTAACTTATCTATGATGACTAATGCGTATTGCTGTCAGTTACTTTCTCACTTTTTCTTTAATTTTAGTGCATATCAATCCCTTGTTACTACATCATCGCATTGGTCAAGAAACTTTCGCGAATTGGCAGCGCACTGCAATACAGACATCTAGACGGAATTCATATTGCTTCGACAAAATAAACCTATTCTAAGACACCTTTATAGTAACCAATGCCATGTTTCACATTTATTAAGAAGATCCCACCCACGCAGCGTCCACCAGTCCGTTCTAAATTCCTGGCCGAACTCCTCATGTAAAGTTCGTCAGTTCAGACTAGTTTTGTTTCCAGGCAAGGACTTCCAAGCGATCGCGGAGACACTGGGTACGAAGACTGAGGCGCACGTTCGTTCGTTCTTCATCTCGTACCGGCGCCGCTACAACCTGGACGCCGTGGTGCGCGAGCATGAGGCAGAACGCCCACCACCGCACCACATACAAGGTACGATTAATCATCATCATCATCATCATCATCATCATTTAAGACACAGGAGGTCCACTGCTGAACATAGGCCTCCCCCTGTGTCTTCCAGATCGGCCGGTTGGAAGCGGCCTGCATCCAGCGGCTTCCTGCAACCTTTATCAGGTCGTCTGTCCACTTTGTGGGTGGGTCAATCGACGAATTCAACTCGGCTGGGCAGCGTTTTGGAAACTACACAACACCTTCTCGTCCAAAATACCTCAGTGCCTAAAGACGAATGTCTATAATCAGTGTGTTAACGGAACAGAAACGTGGCCTCTTACTTTGGGCCTGATAAGGAAGCTCAAAGGTACTTAAACTAAGCGCTTTTACACGCCATGCCGTCGACGTGTTGGGTCGACTGTGTCGCGTTGTATCGATTTTAACTTTTTAATTATGTAAAATCTTTTTCGGCTACCACCCTGAGTTGCTCATTTCTCTGCTCAAAATATCATCGTTTCAGCCTTTGGGATTCCTACCAAAAAGGTGAAATTATGATATTTTGATGTCCAGCAGTTTGCCTCCCTGATAGAGCAAGTGGCTCTGACCCGTTTTCGTCCTGCGGCTTCCCGCAACCTTTTGAGAACTTTCCTTCCCAAATGGTTGTTTGCTTTGCAGCGATATAGTCTTAGTGCTATATCTGTGACTTTGTTTCTTCTAAACATATATTTTACATCATACAGGTACAACAAGCACTGAGGCGGCCGACAACTCTGCAGACAACACCACAAACAACGGCACCGTGTCGCCGCAGACCACCACTAAGGATGAAAAGGTATTTCCTAATTATAATCCCCGTCATGGATGTCGAGCGCTAGGGCAAAGAGTGGGGATCGCTTTGCGCATCTTACGAGACGATCATTGTATCAGAGACGCGTGTGCGCGGAGCTAACAACCAATGACAGTCGGCGGTGAGGGCGCGGCGCGCGACTAGCTAATCACGTGATCGTAACGGTCTTCTGCGCATCATCTTTTGCCCAGCACTCAAACATCCGTGACGTGAGTTGTATTGTAGTTAATAAGTTAGCCCATTAGTGGATTGAGGGTGCGCGTGAGTCGAAACGGATTTAGTAATTAGGTGAAAACATTGAGACCAAAGTTAAATGTTCATCTGTATTGATTTTATGTACGTGTGTGTTGCTAAAAGGGCCTTTCCAATGGTCTGGTGATACAAAGCTAATATCAATACTTAATAAGTGACCTGATAATCGTTATCTAATATTTTTAGAAGAAAAAAAATATAGTGTTGTTATAAGTTTAAAAGAATACTGTAAGCTTGAAGAAATTAAGAATTTAATTTGACAGCAGTCAGTCTGTAAAAAAAATGTCACAAGTATAAATAAATAAATATCGAACTACATCACATACATTGCTCTGATTCTAAGGTAAGTAGCTAAAGCACTTGTGTTATAGAAATCAGAAACAACGACGTTACCACAACACCCAGATCCGAGCCAATATAGAAAAGTTCGTTTCCTTCATTGACCCGACCGGGGATCGAATCCGGAACCTCAGGGATGGCGGCGCCATATACAGTCCGGCGTGCTCGCCTCTCGGCTACGGAGGTCGTCAAAAGATACAACATAGATAGATAGAACATTTTCACTAGACTTCTTTAAATCTTATGACTATGGAATAATTTACGAAGTGTTTACGTCTTATCGCTTGTCACTGGGTCTCACGCGCATACGAGTTGCAAGAATGGAGTGATTACAATACGGTACGTAACGTTGATATTTGTTGGCTCAGACGGAGGTGGACAGCGAGGGCGTGCCCATCGGCGCGCCGGGCGAGCAGGGCGGGCCGCCCACCACGCCGCCCAAGCACAAGCCGCCCAAGTGCGAGCGCTGAACTACTCCCACCACCCCCCACTATCTTACTAGCTAGGCTAAGCGTGCGAGCGAGACCGACCGACACCGCGGGAATGATGCATCCGCCTCTCTAGCATAACCAACAAAACACGATATGATATAGCGATTTATCGACGCCCAATTGCCAAAATATGCTATAAATAGCCACCTGTTATAAAAGCCACTGTAATAAAATCAGGCTGACAAAAGTGACTGAGTTTGTTGCGCCGCTTCTTCTCATCACCAGCCGATATGTTGTCCCGAAGCGGTGGTAGGGCTAAGTTATATGTTGGGAGGTGTATAAGTGCCCGGAAGAGCCTATATACAGAATAAATAATTTCATTTCATTTCATTTCACCATCCACGGGTTCTCGAGTGAATACCACGCCGTGGCAATAGTAGTGTAGGACGCCCCTCAGCCCGATGGACCGACGGCCTTAGGAAGATTTCTAGCAGTGGATGGATGAAAAAAGCGGGAGGATTATGTCCAGCAGTGGACTGCAATAGGCTGAATAGAGAACCGCGTCCCGTCTAGAACTTTTATCTAAACGGCGAGCATGCCCGTGCCGGTGACGTTACGGTCATGCTCGCTGTTTCGATAAAAGTTCATATTTTGACAGTTGGGTGTCGATAAAACGCTAAATTATATCATATCGTATCGTGTTTTATTCATCATGCTAAGAGGGCTGGGTTGCTACACGCATTTCTACGTGCAGTAATCGGCAAAGCTGAGCTGACCGGCAAAACTAAGATGGATGTAATATAGGAGATGTGTCGGCTCGGCTTTGTAAATCAACATGTACTGCCGAACCGACAATGCCGCACCGAATATGTGTGTAGCTACCCCTACCGCGGGGAACGTTTGCTTAATTCATATACAGCTTGATTGGTAATACAACTATTGGCATGGATCAAGAGCGCTTGAAAGATGCGCAGATCATTACGATTACGTGATTGGTTAGTCGCGTCGTCTGCACAGCCGACCGTGATTGGTTGCTTGATGCAGACGAGCAAAATTGCAAAAACTTTCCTATAATAAAACTTGACACATTCTACCAACAAAATAAGCTGTGAGAGATGGTGTCTTTTTTACATTTTGATGTTAGGTTTTAAATGTTTTTTGTAATTTTGCTAATATATCGTATTGTTTTACCAATCACCCTGTATAAATTAAAACATTGTCAAATGTAATCTTTCCATGGATTCCGTAGAAGCTTAATCAAGCAGTTAAGGCCTGGGCGTCGGCGAAGCGTGTGGCCATTGACCATTAGGAATGGATTGTTTACAATTATTGGCGAATTATTAGTTCAACTAACTCGTTGATGGAAGTACATTAAAATAACTATTGTCTTAAATAGACTAGTATCCGTTTCGCACTGACGACTGGTAAACATACGAGTCGATTGCATTGACATTTTAAATAAATATGCATTCGTTTCGGGTTTTTCAAATTGATTATCAAAAGTTAAATGCTTAAGCCAAAGGTGATGAATCGTAAGGCCTTAAGTTATGAGCGATTTACGTATGAATTAATAAATAGTCCCTGTAAAATAAATTGAACAATATGACTATAACTAAATAATGAAACTCATGGTTCTCGTAAGCAATCGTCTCTATTTAGTGTAATAAATTTACGTTGATATAAACAGCTGGTAATTCGTCAATGTTGAAACAGCGAAAAGGCGCCTCGTAGGCCAATCCACATGCTCAATAAATCAGTCACCCAGGCCTTACTTTAGGCCGGTTGCACGGACGCTCTGCTACTCGTCGCTATAATATATTATTAACCATGAAACACAAACCAAGCCTTTACAGTGTACACAAAGTAACATAGTTTCCAGTCGTTCTCGCTATGAATCCAAAGCAAAATGTGTTTTCTTTACCGTATTAGGCACACTACCGTCTTTTGAGCGTCGACGTCGTGACAGTGTCCAATCAGCGTTAAGTAAATGCTGCTGCGCAAGCGTTTCGTCAACACTGATTGGACGCTGCCGCGACGTCTACGCTCGAAAGACGCTAGGTTTCGGGGGTCCCTTATTGTTACATTCATGAACTAAATAACTAATGTTACTTTGTCAAAGCTATCTAAAATATATTTTAACTCTTAGGGATTGTTCGATGTATTTCAAACATAGTTATATCAATTGTACTAATATATCAAAGGATGTATATAAATATAATTCTGCTGTGTTACTAAATAACAACAAAAAAAATGATAAGCCATGTTTTAGAACAGACAAAACGTCCGAATATCCAATTCTACTTGTACAGGAACATTTGTCAAACACATTTTATTATGTATGGATGTATTTAACATTAAAATATTTTTTAAATTTACTTTGTATAAAATATAAAACAAATAAAAAACTGCTCTTTCGTAAAATTCAAACTCAAATATTACTACTAATATAATACTATACTATTTCTTAGCTACTAAAATTGTGTAAGTTCCTTGCAGACATGTTAAATAATATTCCTTTCTTCGTTTGTATCAGTGGTGCTCCTAAATGGACCTACGATTTTACCGAATTTAACTAAGATAAAAAGTTATTTAAAACATCCTTTAAGTAATTATTAGTTTCGTATCCTAATATACTACTATAGTTAAATTATTGTATCTCGAAATAATAAAAAGCGATGAGTCGGAGCAGATCGAATCGTGCATTCGAAGCCAAATTTTATATCTTTTAAATTTTAACTAAACATGTATCTTATCTTATGAGCGGTCGATCTTTTTTATAAAGAAAATCACAAATCACAATGTATTTTTGTGCACAAAAGTGTTACTAAGTACTGCCCCCCTAGCACGAGCAACAAATATCGTGTTTTGTTGCACGTGCTAGAGGGGCATTATTGTATTATGCCTATAGTACGCCCAAGCGACGTAACCATAACTCATCTTTGATAGCTGAGTGCAAGAATTTTTACATTTATCATGAGAACTGATTTGTCATTCTGTTAGTTTTAATTTTCACAATATGTTCAATGTTAATAAATCAAATGGCCATTAGTTAACAAATCGCAATAATATTATATATAGCTATAAATATCTGAAATAAATTTAATGAATGGTGCAAGTAATTTTTATATCAGGCAGAGTGCGAGTGGTGACGCACTGATGCCGTCAGTGTGACTATATGAGTGGAATGACAGTATACGCTTTAGGTAAACATCATATTATGGACCTACTTGTATATAATAACTGTATATTAGACTAAGATATTTCACATTTTCTGTGGGAAGCTGATTTTACTAAGTAAATAGTAAGTTAGTGCATTTGTTGCTTTCGGTTTGTTGTATGTTGACGCCGCGCTAGCCGCCCAAGGGCAAGGTTTGAACGATTAGTATGATCTCTACGAAATTATATTTGGCGTTGTGTGATAGTCTTTTAAAATAGAACGAAATATATTATTCACTTGCCTTAAGTAATTTTACTTATTGTATACTCGCATGCGGGACTATGACTAACTATACAGATATAGAATGTATTCAATGTATTACCGAATACGCGGTGTTATTACAAATAGTTTTGTATCGAACGGTCGTAAGAGAAAATATGTAGTTAAGAGTTTCTTGTAGACTTGGTCTTATTTATCGATAAGCGTACTATCAACCCTTGAATTATGTCCATTTCTAGGTTAAATTTGGAACTAACAATGAATTAGACTAGGCATTATTTTACTCGACGATACTCGAACGGATAAGTCGCATTTATCATAGTCGCAAAGTTTATGAAATTGTTTGTGGTAGTGAAGTGGATTCAGCATAGCGAGTAGCGTGTGCTTTACGCATCCTATGCGAATACTCGTGTCTACTACATATTAATTTTTGTAATTAATAAATAGCAGAATGATATAGAATAATAAGGAATATTATTGAAATTGACGATATTTTTGTACACATAAAAGACATCTCAATAGATACATGATAAATAGTGTGCTCGCTTTTATAGTTTATGCATTATGTCTTAAGTATTAACAATTTATTTATCATTAAATTTTTGTAGTAGTTAGTTTCCATTTCGTTTAGTGTACAAGATTTTAATATTGGTATAGCATAATTTTCTACTAGTTTTAATGCAATGTACATCACTAATGAATGAGATGAGATACATAGGCTGTCTAGTTTTGGACCGAACACAAGGTTACCGTCATACATTTTGTTTCCGAAGAAATTAAATGTACGAATATTTTCTTTTAATGCAGTGTACTGGTTAGCTTAGATTATATTTGACCATCTTAGTATAATTTTTATTTAGGATATGAATGAGTGTCACCAAATAATTTCCCACAGACATGTAGCGGTATCTCGAAGTTAGAAAAACAATATAGACAATTAAGATTTAGTTTTCGGTTTTATTTGTACCTATTACCTACATAGAAAATATCAGGTGATAGAAGCCGCCATGATTTCAAGAATGTGTTAACACGTAGGGAATACTTTCTCTTTAAAATAAATCAACATCCGCCTAAAATTGACGTAAGCAATATGAATGTCTGTTAGTGTTGAGTAAGTTGTAAATGTGACCAGAACGAAAATTACATTAGTTTGGTAATATTTGTTTTCTACTCTTAAGTTATTTGGGTCGTGGGTTTTATTATTATTTTCTTAGTAATGAATTTGTTAATATTTAAGTTGTAGCACACTAGAAATAATCGTAGTTCAAATTGTTTATGGTAATTTTGCTTTTGTTTTCAATACTATGTATATTTGTTTATATCGCAAATGGCTTTGCAGTTTCCTAAATATTTGGCACATAAAAATATATTAGTCTATTTTAAAGCCATAATAGGAATGTAAATATTTTGTCCTGAAATTAAATCAATTATTATAAATCTGTTTGTTTACCTGTAGTTCTAACCTAAATGAAGGAAATGCATATTTTATGGCATTTATTGACTGATAATGAAGGCACTTATCGTGTGCTAGTATTAAAATATAATTTGGTTAATAATTAAATTACCATTTCATACAAAAATCAAAAGTTTTGTGCCGAATATTTATTTTTATCAGCATTTCTCCTACTGTTCATGCCTACGTAACTTCTATTCATGATGGCATACGAACTAATCACTCCCAAAGAGAATTCTCGATGAAGTCATCTTATTTATTGATGCTAATTAGATCTAGTAGGAATATTTGTTACAGAATTAAATTATTTTCTATTAGATTTTATTGTGTTCTGTATATTAAGGATAATGATCAGTTAATGAAGTTTTTTTATGATTAAGTAAAGCTCAAACAGTACCTATGTTGTTGATGCCGTAGGTCTTCGCATTGTGACGATTTCAACCGACATTTTGGGAGTTTTGATTTTAAGAATAATAATAAACTTAAGGATGTATAAATAATTACGGTTTTATTTACATTATCCCCATTATTAATGAGTCTGACATTTCGATGTACGATGTCTGATGAGATCGTAAAGTTGTGAGAGACTCCGTTACCGTCCGTCATCATACCATTACGATTTTGTTGCAAGATTCCCATAAAATTAAGGTTTAGGAAGAACGTATTTGTCAAAAGGAAGCTGTTTCAAAATAAAGTATAGTCAACAGCACGTCGACCTACCTAAAAAGTCAAAAAATATCCAATAGATTTTCAACTTTAAGCCTGACCTATAGAGATCATTTTCAAATGATAAAATTTGACATTTTGTGGTAGGTCGACGAGCTGTTGTCCGTACATGTTCTACTCTGACGCTATTTTTTTTTTGCCATTTGACACGATGCACATTTGCAGTGTCCTTTAAAATTGGTAAAAATTTCGTTAGGGAGTAGTAGAATTCTGCATTTTGGCCAATCGTCTAATCGCTTTCATAGTTCATTTAACGCCGCTGCGCTGAAGTACAGTCACAAAAGTTTACCGTCAACCCAGGCAGTGCCAAGGCGATGTTTACCAGGCGTTCTCTTCTAACTTTAACGCTGCAGACTATCAGCTGCAGGCTGCAGCGACTGCCTTGCAGGTTGCAGCTAACCTCAACGGTATTAATTCTACAGCCTCTCCATTCAGGAGTTTTTACAACAAATTAACAATCGATAAGGTCCACAACGTGGACAGACGACCTGGGTAAAGGTAGCAGGAAGCCACTGGATGCAAGCCGCTTCCACCGGCCAATAAGGAAGTCACTGGGGGAGGCCTATATTCAGCAGTGGACGTCCTGTGGCTGAAATGATGATGATAACCAACCGATAAATCACGTGACACTTACGCTAAATCCAGCCACAGGTCCAGCTCTTTAAGTGTTGCCCTATATCAATAATACATTTCATTTTTCTATAAATACCGGGCTACTAAGTTTTTTTCGTGCTTTTTTTAAATAGTGTCACGTGATTTAACGCTATTCACGTTCATCTACGGTTAAAAAAAAAGTTCGGTGGACGTATTTTTGAAGCGTTCGAATTCCGATTCGCTTAAGAAATCCTTAAAATCGTATATGGAGTTCGTATGCGATTTTAATGAATTAGTATTCGAATCCTCCAAGATACGCCCCCTGAGAAGCCATCGTTTAGCATATTCGCCTGATGAGAGCAGCGTATTCGCGAAATGTTACTAAACTTACACCTGTGAAAACTACTCGAAGATCATGGTAGCAATCCCGTAACAATAGTTTGTTACGGGATTGCTACCATGTACCTTATTTTTGAGTTCCCGATATTTCGGCACTGTTGCAAGCGCCATGATCACGGAGTAACAGTTAAGTTAAAAATCATCATTATCTCAATAATTCAAACTCAATTCGGTTCATTTTAGATTTTTGTCATTGAATCTATTAAAAAGTCTGCGTTGTTCTGTCAGATTTCCTTCAGAAGCTTTGGCATTGTCAGTTTGAGTTTGTACGAACATATTATTATTGTTTTGGTTTTATAATAAGTAAAGGTATGGTGTCCCGTATATTCCGACCGCCTCCTCTAGGGCGGCTGCGTTTAGCGCACGTGGACGACGCGCCAGCCATAATGGAACTCGTCACGGAATCCATGGAGAAAAACTTCAGGGTGTACCGTGCCACGGACATTGTATATTTGATGTGAGTACACTGAATTGTAAAATTCTTTCATTAAAATAGATCTGGTGTGCGTGCAGCTATGTGTGTTTGGACGTGTTCTGTGTTCAAGTTAGTGTTTCAACCGTGCGGATGACATAGTTTCAACGCTCGCGCTAAGGTCCGGCTACACGCTCAATCTTGCTCAAATTCCTATGAGGGCTACCGTTTTTGGGCTCACTTACCAGTTGGCGCCACTGTCGAGTGAGGTCTTGAATAACTCATTAATTAGTATATAGGCCCTCTTCCGGGCACAATATACGTCTCAAAAATATAGCTTCTGATTAAGGCAGCCAAGAGTCTAATGTAGGTTATTCCCAAAAACCTCTTTTTCTTAGCTCCGCTTTTAAGACACTGGCTTTCATTGACCACGACTCATATTTTCCTTACTAAATCTCAGGTATCGCAGAATATTCACAATAATTCTAATAAACCCGCTTACGTAGCCACCCACATACTGACGTTACTTTCGGAGACCTCACACGACACTTAGCCCTCTAGCGGCAATTTCACACACGATAGCCCTCAAGCAAGCATGTAGGTTAATAGACGACAAAACGGAATACCGCACAAATGGCTTGCACAAAACGTTAATTGGCAAAAACTATACAACATTATTTTTGTTTATACGAAAGCCTATACACGGGTCACATATTTTCATTTTCAGAATCAGTATAAAGAAAATGATAACGATACCTTAAAAACTCACGAAGTTACAAGCTTTTTATGTTGCCCCGTTGTCCACGCGCAATTATAGACAATCTTACCGCGCGTGGCACCCTTTTAAATAACATGATTTAGAAAATATTGCAATAGATTCTATTACTGATTCTGAACAAACAGTTTTAAAGTTTCGTATATACTAAAAATAATTTTGTAGGATATACCTAAAGTTGCAAGTTTAAGCATGTGGATTCAGAAGACGGCAAACGGACACAATTGCTCAATTGTTTCGCTCACATCTTTGATGCGAATACACTTGGTAGGCAGGCAGATGAATGCTACATAAAAATACAAATATGTATTGTATTTGTATGTAGCATTTGAAGCCCACGTGTAGACGCCTACAATTTTTGCGCCAAGTTTGCACATACCCACAGTCGGAAATTGCGACATACAAATGGAAATTTTTTTTAACGTAATTTTGTGAATATTTCAGAGAGAACTGCGTGATATGTATATGCCAGTTGGACATCAACGACACTATAGTGGGCTGTTTGGCAGCTAAAGATTACCCGTTACTTCCAGCGTTACATCCTAAAGCTTGGGAAGAATACATTTGGACTAAATACAAGTAAAAAATCCCTTTTTTTCTTTCCTTTAATTGTTTGCGTTTAACAAAATATACTTGAGTCCATAATTGAGCAATTTGATTGAGCCTGGGTATAACTTCTTTGAAATAAAATGAATAGTAAAGCACTCGCCCGGCATGCGATGGGACGTGGGTTCGAGTCCCACCTGAGGTCGATGATTTTTTTAACTGTTATTTATCTTTAATCAAATGAATGTTTGTATTAATGGACAATGATTAGTGGCGAACTAATCTGAAGATCCTGTTAATCTTTTCTATCCGCTGCCCGCACCTTTTCTTATGAGGTAGGTATTCCACATTCTTGACAGCCTATTGCCAAGTCAACTCCTCTCCACCCAAGAACACGACTATTGCTGTTTTGCGAACGGTGCGTTATCAGAAAGGTGCATTAGAGAACGGTGCATTGTGAGAATGGTACGTTTTACGTAGGGGGTACATCTTGCGAAAGGTGCATTATGCGACTAAAGGGAAAAGCATAAAAACTCACAAAAAGATTAAGAAAATTCATCTTCATTAAATTTAACTTGGAACGACATTATTCATTCAGAGGCACTACAAAGTTCACCGGGTTAGCTATAATGATATTTTCTAGGACCATAGAGCTGACAGCTCGCAACACGCTGTTCCTCCACCTGCTCTGCTGGAACTCTGTGTACGCGCGCGAGCTGGTGGAGAACATGCTCAAGTCGCTGTTCATGCACGACGCCTACCTGCATCACGTCGCGATGATCAAGATGCTCCCCGCCTACCCATGTGGGTAACGTATGCCTGTATAGCTGCACTAAACTCCCGCTCTTTCTTTTTAAGACTACTACGAAGTATTTTTTTTTCTCTATGGTACTACGGAGGCAAAAGAGTAGTTAGGCGTTTGACGTAAACGGCTCGCTTCCATTTTTGGTGTTTTTGTAGGACATTTTTTGACGTGATAACGTTTTATAAAACGATGAACGCCGGCTGCACGCACGAAAATGTGTCACGGTCCGCGTGCAAAGGAGAGCGCGCAACAAGCGATAGAGATGTCGTGGCCCGATCTTAAAATTAAACACTTCATGATATGACCGGCTATTTTATAAAATGATCGTTTTTCATAAAAGGGCCAAACAAAACCGGCCATATCGTTTAAACGTCAACGTTTGATGATATGTCATTCAACGTTTGGCCATATCACTAAAATAGGTATTAATACGTTTACAAGTTACTGGAATTTATTTAATATTGATTTTGGGTGATAGTTAAATAAACATTATAAATATTCGTAATTTTGAAAAAAAAAACTTATAAATAAAAATACTTATAATAACCATACTAACCTCCCAAATTACGTGCAAAATTCCACAATTTTTTGACGTTGCGCCTTTTTTCAATTGACTTTCATAAAAATCACCTAGCTTGATTTCCTAACGATAATTCACTGCAATTTAATCTTCTATTTACACTAATTAATCTCTTTCACAATTCACAAGAACAGAATATTAATTGTCCGCCGCCATGTTGTACCACAATAACAAAGCTACATCAGCGCCTCTACCGGTGGATAATATAACTGTTTTACGATATGACCACCAACGTTTGGCCATTTCTTAAAGTAGTTGGTTCATATCGTCAAACGCTGACTGATTCATTGATCTGGCCTATCAACATCATGATGTGGCCAGCGGGTACTGTGCCGCATCATTAAAAACGACCATTTTACGAAATGGTTGGCCAAATCATGAACTGATTAATTCTAAGATCGGGCCACGACAGAGACACCATCAGCCTAAGCCTAAGCGGTCAGCTTGTGACGCATCTATCTCTTTTCCACAGTCCACTCCATTGGTCGATGCGTCCGAAGATAAAGATAAATTTATTTACCGAGTAGCATCAATTTTTTCTTGACGTTATCACGTAAAATTATCGTCCGTAAACCGACTTTACAGACAATCAATTTTTCAGCTTCAAATAATAGGCTTAAAAAGGTTTTTTCCCACCCAGTGCTTGTGCCCGGCCAGTCCCGCTCCGAGGCGATGTTCAGACGAGCTCAGGCGATGGAGCGCGGCATGCCCGGAGACCTGCTCCCTAGTCTTTGCATTGCCGACAGGGTTGAAGTCAGCCCGCGTCTGCGGATACGGAGGGCTGTGTTAGTTAATATTATATGTATAAATATTGGACAACATCACATACACATTGCTCTGATCCGAAGGTAAGTAGCTAAAGCACTTGTGTTATAGAAATCAGATACAACGACGGTACCACAACATCCAGCGCCGAGCCAATATTTCTTCAGAACTTCAGAGATGGCGTCGCCAAGTCCGGCATGCTCGCCTCTCGGCTACGGTACGGTAGTCGACAAAAGCTACTTGTGCTTTTTAGGGTTCTGCAGCCAAACGGGCAACGGGACCCTTACTAAGGTTCCGCTTTCTGTCCGCCCGTCTATATATATCTGTCTGTGTATCCTTCGAACTGTAATAGGTATTAGACACTTTGAAGGGCACGCGCCCTTTATTAATTTATTTTACTACAAACTACAAACATGTTTTAACTCGATCTTACAATTGTGACAATTTAGCTGAGAAACTTAAAAAATGAACAACTAGTCATTATTCACCATTAATGCTTTTCGTGATGAAATAAGAGTGCATTAATTACAGCGAGGAAGACAATGACGACATAGTCCCGATAATAGAACGTCACTCCGCTCGCCTCCAGCAAATGTACGGGGAGTTCTACATCAGCGAGCTGATCTCGAGACATCCGGAGTCGGAGCGAGTGCTGCTAGTCTGCGAGGTAAATAAAACTTGGAATTGTTATCCTAAGTTTTATTTTAATCCTTCGGAATTTCGACCAGTGGACTACGCTGCACCACACACACATAGAGTTACCATCTATGTGGGGGAGGAAACCTGTCTATGATGCATAAAATGCCAGACTGCCTGTCTAATAGTGAAAAGCTAAAGTTTAAATTTCATCAAGAAACTAAATTAAAAAAAAATGTCTTTGTAGCTGTATACATGGAGGAGGTCAGGTGGCACGTCTGTCTAAACCCTTAAAATGCCTGACAAATGCGGCAAATGCTTGTCAGACGGTATACCCAATATTCACACATCATCATTATCATCATCATCATCATCTCGAGAACGCTACGGGCGAGCGAATCTGGGCCGTTTTCATTCAGGGGCTACCCACCACAACCTTGAATAGGTTGTCAATCTACCGCGTGGTATTTCTGCAATTGCGATTTGCACACAACCTTATTTATTTCCACAAAGCACAATCTCTTGCTAAAATGCAACTTTACTGTGGAACCAACATTTAAATCACAAAATAGCAGTTTCCTATACTAGTTACACTGCCGCCTAGCGACATCACATAAGGAAACCCAGCGAGAAATTCTGTTTTACCATAGTTTAATCTTAAAACTAGTTGAATTTGAGTAAGAGAGAGAGTGAGAGTGATGTTTGCGGTAACTAACAAAAAATCACCGTGTATTCTACAATGTGGTTAGCACAAGGAGCTGGCAGTGGGCGTCATGTGCCTCAACACCCAGATCAACTACGAGGCGCTGGAGGAGAGCTTCGAGCTGTCATCGTTCGGCGGCCTCCGCCACCTGGACGGTCTGAGCACAAAACTGAACACCTCAGAAGCGGAAACCTTAAATAAGTTTGTAGACGTAATTAGGCCGTTTATTAAGTTATCCGTTTAAGGAGAGGCGGCACGCGTCACATCCTTCCTCATTTGACGCGTAAAGACTAACACAATATGGTAACTAGTAGTCTTGTTTACGAAGGAGCGGGACGTGCGGAATAGCGCCGCGTCCGCTGTTGCGTCACCCGCTAGGAACTTCACCGGCCGCGTCCGACGCGGCGTCGCCCGTCGCGTGCGACGCCACAATTTAAACAAACGCGTGCAAAAACGCTTCTCTTTGAACGCTCCATATATCGCCGTATGTTTGTGTTTTCGGATGTAGGTACGCTTCGCGCACCGCGCCGCCCGTCGCCCCGCGTCTTCTTTAATCGTGGCCTTAGGGTTCTGTATTCATAGAGTGCTAACGGGATATAACCATCTTCCACATCCTATAAAGTAGAAATCACATTTATTTTGCTCTACAAAAATTCCGCCATTATTTATTCTGTATGGGCGAGAGTTGACATGGCCCTCTTACTATGAGCCTTATAAGGAAGCTTAAAGTTGCACAGCGCGCAATGGAAAGGGCTATCATGCTCGGTGTTTCTTTGCGAGATCAAATTAGAAATGAGGAGATCCGTGACCGAACAAAAGTCGCTGACATAGCCCGATGGATTAGCAACCTGAGGTGGCAGTAGGTGGGGTACATAGCACGTAGTACATACTAACTGACGGCTGATGGGGCAGAAAGGTTCTGGAATGGAGGCCACGGACCGACGAGCGCAGCGTGTGACGTCCACCCACAAGTTGGATAGATGACCTGGTAAAGGTTGCAGGAAGCCGCTGGATGCAGGTCGCTTCCAACCGGCCGATCTGGAAGTCACTTGCAGAGGCCTATGTTCAGCAGTGGACGTCCTGTGGCTGAAATAATGAGAGTTGACAAGACTTGTCAGCTCAAGACCCAGTAAAAAAGTTTGTGAGTGGGTCTCGTAGGTCACGGTAATTTCTAACCATCGCTGTTTTCTACAGATAAAAAGTCCAACTACCTTGTCAATTATCAAGGTGTGTAATAACTTTACTACATCTTCCTCAGGGTTTCATCGTGCGGCTATAACAACATGGAAACTTTGCATCAACTTTCATCAAACTACTTAGACGTTACGACGCGACCAAGGGACCCGACCAAATCTAGGGTAGGTATAGTCGGTTTATTTTAACTCAGATCCTAAGGTAAATAGCTAACGCACTTGTGTTATAGGAATCAGAAACAACGACGGTACCAAAACACCCAGACCCGAGCCAATATAGAAAAGTTCCTTTTCTACATTGACCCGACCGGGGATCGAACCCGGAACCTCAGAGATGGCGACGCCATATAGTCCGCGTGCTCGCCTCTCGGCTACGGAGGTCGTAAGGAGGTCGGAGGGGGTTATTTTATCTACAAGGCTTTTTTCGGCGTAGAATCGCGTAAACCGGTTCACAAAATACGAAGGCACACTTTATCGCGATCTGACTGATTGTTAAACACTAATCTAATGTGGTACCCACACGTATTTTAGTGAAAACGCAATTTATGCAATTCCACGCCGACATTTACACACACATCCATGGCGCCGCGATGGGGAAGTTTTACTGATACTGCATGGAGGACGCGGTGGATAGCGGCGTCTTCCATGCAGTATCAATATAATTATGACCGTTACTTTACAGAAAATAGAAAAGTCGGTACCTAATTCCACTGATATACGAAAGTTTTTGGGGATGTTGGACGTTTGTGACTTAATCACGCGTAAACGGCTGAGAGGATTTGGATGAAATTTTGCACACTAGAATCTGATTATTATAAAATACAGGGTACTTTTTATCACAGTTATTCCTGTGCTATTATTGAGTACACGACATGTGCGCCGCATCGTGACAAAATACTAAACTTCTACTTCTGGGCGCATCTCGATAATAAAGATTTTAAACAACCAATTTATTATTTCACTTTTTCAAACCAACATAGCCTTACAAACGTAGCCTTCCAAACAACATCAGATTTACAAAAAAAACAACTTTTCCATAATTATACTACTTATCAGCAGACTTTTTGAGATTACGATGTAGGACACGAAAAGCTTTTTGTATTTGAGCAGTAGAACTATAAAACCTAGTACACTAGAAAGTAAATGAGGAATTTATATAAATTAGGTAACCTGGCTATTCAACGAGGATGATTTCAACGAATTTCGCGAAGAGCCCGCACCCCCAGCCGCGACGCGCGGGCCCGTCACTCAGCTGGAAGTGCTCGATCTTCTAGAAGACGAAGATGACGAAGAGCTGGAGTTCGATATCGTCAATATCGACACCGATCTGCTTAGGGTGCCGAAGATACTCTCGTATGACACTATGGAAAGAGGGTACCTGCATTGATTTAATGCTTACGCATACTGCCACTTTTACTGCGATCGACGATTTTGCGACTGTAACAATGGTGCATCGCGTTTTGGTAACTCTTTGCCCGCGATCGATCACTGGTTAGCATTCGCGATCTGGGATTTGGCGACTGCATAACGTTTTTGCTATGCAGTCGCCAAAAGCCTGCAAATTCTGCGTACAGTTGCAGTGTGTGCAAGCCATTCACATTTTTAGCATGAGCCTAAGCTTCATTCAATACCTTTTTGGCGTGAATTGTCTTAAAATTTACACAAAAACTTACGGGTGTAATGCCAGAAAACTCGAAGGTAACTTATCTACGAAAGTCTACACCTACGAGCATCTGTAGACAAAGTGCAATCCCGAGAAGAGGAGAAATAAGACCAACGAGTTTCAACAAAAAGACAATAAAAAATATTGATGACGATGATAGAGGACTTTTATTTCTTCCTAAATATGTTTATGCCTTATCCTCCATTAAATGTTGAAAGAATAAATTTATTTCACAGATTAGCGGACAGCATCATGAAAGTGTTAGACGAAACAGCCAAACACGTGGAGACCAGCGACGACAGGAGCATGAAAAAAGAGAAGCTTAAAAGTAGATCATGTAAAGTTCCTTGGTATTTTATCTACGATATTAACATATTATATTAATATAAATACTATAGTTAAGTCAGAAATTTGATATTATCATTAAAATTTTTAAATTTTCATACAAAATAATATTTTTAAAATCCGATTTTTATGAAAATATTTTTTTTCAAAATTTCAAAAATGATTACAAGTATTCAATTTCTGACTTAACCATAGTGTTTATGTATATGATGATAACATAGGCTAGTTTCGGCTTGATATACTTTTTACTATCCTGTAGATTTGTGTCCACTATACAGGGTGTACAAAAGAATGGGACACTCCTTAAAACCACGTGATCAGCAGGTCATATACAACAACTTTTCCTATGGGAGCAACATCGAAATCGTGATTTTATTTTCAGATGCTCCATACATTATCATTAAGGTATGCGAGTAAGTTTGTATGGGGAAGCTGAAAAAAAATTATCGATTTCGATGTTGCTCCCATAGAAAAAGTTGTTGTATATGACCAGCTGATCACGTGGTTTTAAGGAGTGTCCTATTCTCTTGTACACCCTGTATAACAATTATTTAAACAAATTCTGACTGCTGGTGGTTTGAGGAAATTGAGGATCTTATCTAATACAGTCCACGAGAAGCCACTGGATGTCTAGAGCCGCTTGCTGCGTCATTCTTGTCAATGCCTATGTCCAGCAGGTGACTTGAAAAGGCTGATGACAATAATCTTATTACTAAAGTTATGATGTCACGTGTATGAAACAAAACTCCTTCGAAACGGCTTGACTGATTCTTATAAAATTTTGTGTGTATATTCAGTAGGTCTGAGAATAGGAACTATTTTTCATACCTCTAAGTGATAAGGGTGGTCCAACCCAAAAAAAATATTTTTATTTTTTTTGGCAATTTTTTTTTTGGACAAAATTTACCCTTCTACCACCAACCCCTATTTTTTAAATAGCAATATTAGTACTTATCAGTTAATTTATATGGCAAAACAACGGTTGCCGGGTCAGCTAGTTTTATTTCTATAATTAATATTGAAATCCTCAGTGATCACAACACTCTCCGCGGACAAATTACACGAACCTACTCGCTACTCGGGACCACCAAATGCTTTTCTCCTGGAGTTATTTGCGATGGACCCTGACTATGATGAAAGGTACTCTCTTTTATTGACTCTGCTAAGCTCTGTAAAGGGAAGAACGGTTATTACCAGCATACTTTAGGTATTGAATAACATAAATGAAAATTACCATTTGCTCATTTCGTAAGAGAAAACATCGTGAGGCAACCATGTATAACCATGGTACAAAGTAGTCTGTCTAGTTCCCCTTTGTAAGAGTAACGAAGGTCTGAAGATGTATTTTTGACGATTTAGACATGAATCTTGAATTCGAAAACGAATAGTATAAAATTCGTGTGCGAACACTTTTCCTACTGCTTCCAATTTTGCGTATTTTTGAATCACTCGAATTGAGAATTGCTACTAAATTCCCTGTACCATTAACATTTTATGTCTTATGTATAGAGAACTTATAATTACCTATTTTACGAAGTACATATATGTTTTTTCAAAACTACGAGTAGCAAATAATGATTACTTCTGATAAGAAAGAACTAACAATTAATTTGTTGCTTTATCCAGGTATGGATTCGATATGCTGGAAGCAGCTTATGAGCTGTTCCCCGACAGGGACTATTGCGTCATGTGCCTTCCTTCAAACCATCCCTCTTTTCCACTTCTGGAGCATTTTACGGTATTTTCCTATTACTTTTCTTTCCTATCTTTAAAGTATTGTTGTAAGGGCAAGTGTGCAGCGGCCGCGGTGATTCACTTTGAACGCAAACGTCCCGGGGCTTTGTTTTCGGTCCAGCCAATTTAGAAAAAGTTTGTTACCACCTAAACCGAGCCCAGCCATGAAAAAAATTGGTTGTCTGTAAAGTCGGTTTACGGACTTATTTTACGTGATAACGTCATAAGAAAATTGATGCTACTCGGACGCATCGGCCGATGGAGTGGAAGAGAGATAGACGCGCCTAGGCCGATCGTGCCTCTCTATCGCTTGTTCAGCCGCTTATAGATTCATATGACGTTATCACGTCGAAAACAAACTTTTATACATTTTCTTGAGTCTAGACGTGTTGCGAGAAGATATAAATGATAGTATTTTTGTCGTATATCGAATATTTATTAAGTTAATAGCTGCGCCCGCAACTTTGTTTGCGTGGACTACATGATGTTTGGTATGACATACCAATCACATATCCTATATGTTAATCCAGATGATATTCTATTTCTGTGCAAAAATTCATCCAAATCCGTTATGTAGTTTTTGCGTGAAAGAGTAACAAACATCCATACATTCAAACTTACGCGTTTATAATATTAAAAAGAATTCAGTAGTGGTGTAAAATTTTTGAAGCAAGTATCTTTTATGCTTTTACAGTCTGTTAATATTTTTTCAGCTCGTGACTCCGTACGGAACTCGGATGCGGTTCATCAATGAGACGCTGTATGTTGCTCACATCAATTCCGTGAGAGGGTAAGCAAGCATTGGGCCTGATTATTCGATGCCACTATTTCAATTTACGTTAACGTATCTTTTTTTGCTCCCGATGAATGAAAAAAGTAAACGTAAAGTAAGCCTTTGTTGTTTGTTTTCAAGTAGGTTCGGAAAGGTCACGCACATGACTCTCAACCGCGATATTTATGTTTTTTTTTTAAGAGTACTTGCACAAATTTTAATATGGTGTTCTAAGTACTCATATACCCACTTTTACTATGGAATCAGCGGGGAATCAAGAAAAAATTATCTGCTGTTCCGTACATTTTGGTCGAGTAAAACTCCAACTTTAGTAAGGAAAATTAGAATTTTTTTCGATGTTTCTATTTGTCCTTAGTAAAAGTTGTTTATATTAAATGAAACTACTTTTACGGATTATTTCGCGATTTATTAACATTTTATTTAACCTGACGTTTCGAACACTTTACAGCGTTCGTGGTCACAGGTAGACTAAGGTGTTATTCGTCTTTACAATATTTTGAAAAATATAAACTACCGTCACTCAGTTAATATTAATTTGTGTTCCTATCTACGCAAAAAGAGCTAACTGTATCTAGAGGTCTTGCAGTGCGGGGCCTAGCATGGGATTTCGTTAAAACAGGATCCCATGCTGGTGGTATTTTCCAACCATCTTCTCTGTTGAAATTCAGGTGTCTTCTAATTTCAATTGCCTCCCGTAACATGCGAGGAACAAATCGTCGTTCTCTTGCAAGGACTTTAGGCTGGTCAAATCGTATGAAATGGTTGGGTGTATCTAAGGCATGTTCACACACTGCAGACTTAGTATTCCGTCTATGTTTGATGTCGGCTATATGTTCTTTTACCCGCACGCTTATACTTCGTTTTGTTTGACCGATATAGGAGAGCCCACAGTCACATTCCAGTCTGTACACCCCCGCATCTTGAAGAGGTATGTTGCACTTGACAGGTGGTAAAAATTGGTTAATCTTTTTCGGCGGCTTGAAGTAGGTTTTGATTGAAGCGCGCTTCAAAATGTTTCCAATCTTGTCAGTGACACCCTTCATATAAGGTAGTACAGCAGGTTGGCGTTCGACGGTGGAATGCTTGACCCGGGGTCTGGAACGACGTGGTACCGGCAACTGGTTTTCCCGTAGTACCTTCCTGACATGCTGGAGCTCGCCAGCCAGGTGTTGGTCGTCACAGATACCCCTTGCTCTCTGAAACAATGATTTGCCTACGGTAGCCAACTGTCGAGGATGATGGTGAGAGGCACCATTGAGGTATTTATCTGTATGGGTGGCTTTACGAAAAACTGTATGACTAAGAGTATGATCCGGATTCCTAGTAAGTAAAATATCTAAGAAAGCTAGTTTATTGTTTGCCTCAATTTCCATAGTAAATTTGATTTTTGGGTGGATTGAATTTAAATGTTCTAGAAAAGCAGAGACTTGATTGGTGGGTAAAATTGTAAAAGTATCATCTACGTACCGTTTATAGAACCTGGGTGTTATAGGTGATGTGCCTAGAGCTCTGGCCTCGAAGTCCTCCATGAAAATGTCTGCGACAACAGGTGATACTGGAGAGCCCATAGCTACACCATCTACTTGTACATAGAATTCATTGTCCCACAGTAAATATCCCGATGTTAGGCAATGTTCCAATAGTTCTGCGTATTCTATAGGCATATCAAGTTCAACTAACTTCCTTTTAGTAATTTCAATACAGTCCTGTACTGGTAAACTTGTAAATAGGGACTGTACATCAAAACTGACCATAGTTTCATTATCCGCTAGGTGTAGGTGTTTAACCTCGCTGATAAAATGGTAGGAATCCTTCACATGTGCTGTAGTTGTTCCTCTTTTTCTCTTTACTGTGGGACAATGAATTCTATGTACAAGTAGATGGTGTAGCTATGGGCTCTCCAGTATCACCTGTTGTCGCAGACATTTTCATGGAGGACTTCGAGGCCAGAGCTCTAGGCACATCACCTATAACACCCAGGTTCTATAAACGGTACGTAGATGATACTTTTACAATTTTACCCACCAATCAAGTCTCTGCTTTTCTAGAACATTTAAATTCAATCCACCCAAAAATCAAATTTACTATGGAAATTGAGGCAAACAATAAACTAGCTTTCTTAGATATTTTACTTACTAGGAATCCGGATCATACTCTTAGTCATACAGTTTTTCGTAAAGCCACCCATACAGATAAATACCTCAATGGTGCCTCTCACCATCATCCTCGACAGTTGGCTACCGTAGGCAAATCATTGTTTCAGAGAGCAAGGGGTATCTGTGACGACCAACACCTGGCTGGCGAGCTCCAGCATGTCAGGAAGGTACTACGGGAAAACCAGTTGCCGGTACCACGTCGTTCCAGACCCCGGGTCAAGCATTCCACCGTCGAACGCCAACCTGCTGTACTACCTTATATGAAGGGTGTCACTGACAAGATTGGAAACATTTTGAAGCGCGCTTCAATCAAAACCTACTTCAAGCCGCCGAAAAAGATTAACCAATTTTTACCACCTGTCAAGTGCAACATACCTCTTCAAGATGCGGGGGTGTACAGACTGGAATGTGACTGTGGGCTCTCCTATATCGGTCAAACAAAACGAAGTATAAGCGTGCGGGTAAAAGAACATATAGCCGACATCAAACATAGACGGAATACTAAGTCTGCAGTGTGTGAACATGCCTTAGATACACCCAACCATTTCATACGATTTGACCAGCCTAAAGTCCTTGCAAAAGAACGACGATTTGTTCCTCGCATGTTACGGGAGGCAATTGAAATTAGAAGACACCTGAATTTCAACAGAGAAGATGGTTGGAAAATACCACCAGCATGGGATCCTGTTTTAACGAAATCCCATGCTAGGCCCCGCACTGCAAGACCTCTAGATACAGTTAGCTCTTTTTGCGTAGATAGGAACACAAATTAATATTAACTGAGTGACGGTAGTTTATATTTTTCAAAATATTGTAAAGACGAATAACACCTTAGTCTACCTGTGACCACGAACGCTGAAAAGTGTTCGAAACGTCAGGTTAAATAAAATGTTAATAAATCGCGAAATAATCCGTAAAAGTAGTTTCATTTAAATGTATCGTGTTCGCGTAAATAAAAGACAACAGTATTGTTTATATTAATTAGTAGAACATCATATTAAAAGTGTACTCATGAAAAATCATTTTACAGATTACTTAGCTTTGGTAATTACTCCCAAAGCTCTGTTATCACTGAGCTATATACAGGGTGTACAAATAATTTGGGACACTCCTTAAAACCACGTGATCAGCAGGTCATATACAACAACTTTGCCTATGGGAGCAACATCGAAATCGTGATTTATTTATTTTCAGATGCTCCATACATTATCATCAAGGTAAAATAGCAATAACAATAGGTATGGGAGTAAGTTTCTATGGGGAAGCTGAAAAAAAAATCGATTTCGATGTTGCTCCCATAAAAAAGTGGTTGTATATGACCAGCTGATCACGTGGTTTTAAGGAGTGTCGTATTCTCTTGTACAACCTGTATAAGCAAGCAGATTGGGTGCTTCGAGTCGGCCAATCTAAAAGTCATTAGGGGAGGCCTATGCTTAGCGTGGATGTCATATGGCTAAAATAATAAATAAATAAATAATAATAAATATTGGAAAACAATCCATTCATTGCTCTGATCCTAAGAAAAGTAGCTAAAGCACTTGTGTTATAGAAATCAGAAACAAGGACATTACACAAAACCCAGACCTGAACCAATATAGAAAATTTCGTTTTCTACATTACACGACCGGGAATCGAACCCGGGACCTCAAAGATGGCAACGGAGGTCGTGAAAATGATGATTTGTTTACAGAGACGTACAAGTGCGTCCAGGGGAGCCCAGTGACGTGAACTACATGGGTGATATCCTGGAGCACGCTCCTCGCGCTCAGTCGCTCCTCGAACTGTTCGAATCAACGCTATTTTCCCGCACGCTGTGCTCTTTCGTCCTACTCAGCCAGAAGCAGCCTATTGGCATGGTTATACTTGGGTAAGTGTTTAACTTCATGGGATTTTATAATGGTCCATCTATTCACTTCGCCGTGCGAATAAACGTGCGCCGTGTCTTTATTTTATTAAGTTAATAAAATAAAGACACGGCGCAATAGGCGACGGCCTAATGCAATTTAATTTTATTAAGTTAGTTCTGCGACAGACATGGCCAGCCCACTGCCACTTCGGCGTGCTACATTTTTGGACAATATCAGTCACCTTAGTCTTATGACCTCGTTACGGATCTTATCCCTTAGTGAGATCCCCAACATTGACCTGCATTGAGAGGTGGAGCAGGAAGGTTCTCGAATGGAGACCACGCTCAGGCAAACGTAGTGTAGGACGCCCCCCGGCTAGATGGACCGATGACCTGAAGAAGGCAGCTGGCAGCGACTGGATGCAGAGGGCGGGAGATCGTGCGCTGTGGCGCTCTTAGGGGGAGGCCTATGTCCAGCAGTGGACTGCAACAGGCTGATATGATGATGATGATGAAGTTAGTTCTGGGTGCCTAGTGAGAGTTGCACAAAACAACCAAGTCACTGAAATTTATCGAAAAGTAATACAAATTAACACTCACTTTTCGAACAAAGTAAGTTAGGCAATTCTTCTAAGGAACAAGCACTAGGCCCTCAGAATCTATTATCATGATGTAGGCTACTGACACATACTTTTCTTATTTCTAACCTATGACATTGGCGCCCAACTTGGGGCGCTAAAATATATGTATTTTCTGTTTGGGCTTTCCTCGTGAATTTATTACCAGCCTGACAAGCCAGACAAGGTCAGCTAAAATAGGTCCTTCCGTCGCCAGAGTATTTTGAGATGAACGGACGGACTGGACTTTTATTTTTTATCGGATAACTAATACATATTATGTATATACTATATGTATATTAGCTACTTGATTATAGACCATTAGAAGACGGTACCGCAATAAGAACACAGTACAACTTGGAACCAGAACCTCGCCGGCCATGCACTGACGGTACCGTAAGTAATCTTTTCAATCTTTTAAGTAAATATTCTTAGTTACAAAAAATATAGATTTCCTAAGATCATTTTGACGGATTCTTGGACTTTTTTAACCTGCTGTGTGTTTCATATTTCATGTAATAAAGGCTGACAAAGTTATTTGCTCCGTTTGTTTTGTTTATATCACTGGTGAATATGTAGTACCTAAGTAAGTGTAGGACAAAAGTAAACTTTCTGACATGTATAAATATCTGCACGAAGTCCTATGTATCTAGTTTGCTAGCTTTTAGCTTTCGAGCGAGTTTCAAGTTACGATCCAGATCATTCAACGGATTACATGCCACGTCTTTTTATGGCTTATAAAAATAGATTCATGATTTTTTCCCAGGTGTTGGCAGGTGTAATGTCGCCAGTTTTGGAGCCCCATGGCCGCTGGTACATGAGGGATATTCTTCGACAGTCGCACTATACTACTCTATTTTGGATCTGCAGGTTATTCGCTAAAGGAGACGTGGTAATTTATAGTATCCTACACGCATTGTCATAGTTGGTTGCCAAGTGACCGTTTATAACAACATGTTTATATTTTATTTTGATAGGCATTCAAATCATATTTATTATTTTTCTTTTCTTTTTTCACTTTTCGGGACATAACACGCATGACAAGAAAACAATACAATTTATATTGTACGGTTAGTACTGTGTTAAAATATCTTTACCAAAAATAACATAAAAAGCAAGCAGACGCACACACATAATTTTTTTTGCTTTGTATATGCTTCTGGTCTTGATATGCAGCTTCCGAAAGGTTAATGATGATGTTCAGAGTCCCAGTCGCAACATGATGTCACTTGCGAGTCACATGTGCCCCGTGCGCCCGCGGCGGGCAGTACCCAACATCAGCGGGAATAAAGATCTGGACAAGATATTTCAAGATATGTGAGTACCTGACAAATACCAAACTTTCAACAACTTAAAACCCCATCTTTTCTATGGGACTAACATCTCTAAAAGAGGAATCGAGGACCCATGCAAACTTTTTTGTTACGTGATATAATTTGTATAGGTGGTTTCGTTTTTAAACCCATAAAACAAGAAGAATTATGCACGCAAACAACTAGGCGTGCATGCAAACAAGTATTCAAGCCAGCTTACTTGGTATTTCATCTTCACCAGCGCTGCGAGAAGTGCAGCTCTTTCGCCCTTGAGAAGTAAATCGCAGTCATTCACGGTGGCGAATTGTAATAAGGCGTCGGCCGTTGTTTTTAGGGTTCTGTACCCAAAGGGTAAAACGGAACCCTATTACGTCGTATAATATAAGTATTAATAATATTATTAATAGTAATATAATGGAGTAAGCTCCATGCTATTACTAAGACGATTTGTATGTCTGTCACCAGACTCACCAGGCTATAACTCATGAACCGTGATAGACAGTTGAAATTTTCACAGATGATTTATATCTGTTGCCGCTATAACAACAAAATCTAATATCTAAGCGGTTTCCATAAAACAAACGTGATTTTTTTTGTTTAGTTTTATAGATAATGGTGCAGAACCCTTCGTGTGCGATTCCGACGCGCACTTGGTTTATTTTAAAATTGAAAACCCAAAAAAAATTCTATGGTATAATAAGTAACCGCTTTTGATGTGTTTTCGTTGTTCTAAATAAGGGGGTTATTCGTTCAGGGCAATGCCTTTCGCTCTGTGGGTGCTGGAGCGGCCGCTGTCCAGCCTTCCGAAAGCGTTCGTCAACAACAGCATCGTGGTCGTCGGGGCCAGTCGCACTGGGCTATCGTTCCTAGAGAATTTGATCATGGGGTAAGCTTGTGTATTTTGCACCAATTTAATGGGGAAAACAATAAATGACACATTTTTATTTCACCGGCTACAACATTTTGTATTGCAAGGATTTAGAGACATACATTGTTATCGGATATAGGCACGGCAATTTTCGCAATCGTTCAAATAAAAGCTGTGGAGCAACGAAATTACTTGCAGTAAACGTGCACCATCTAGATTTAGATAAACGGTGCGAACATAATAATATCTATTTTAATTACCTCGAGAAGGTCTTGCCATATCTCACTAACACCCACTGTAGACCTATGTGTTTTATCGCTAATCGTATTAGCTTTCATCACTTACATTCCCTAAAAGGTCCTTTAGAAGTAGCGATTCCATCGATTACCAGATATAGATGGATAGATACTCTTTATTGCACACCACACAAAACAAACAGTACAAACAAAAAATACATTTAGAATGGTACAATTAAGGCGGTCCTATCGCTAGAAGCGATCTCTTCCAGACAACCTTCAGGTAGAGGACAGTTTAGTAAAAGTTGAAAGGGGGAGGCGGTGAAGGGTTTAAGATAAATAATATAATTAATAATTCATATATACATATATATATATATATATATATATATATATATATATATATACACATATATATATATATACAGGGTGTCCAAGAGAATAGGACACTCCTTAAAACCACGTAATCAGCTGGTCATATACAACCACTTTTTCTATGGGAGCAACATAGAAAGATTTTTTTTTTCAGCTTCTCCATAAAAACTTACTCGCATACCTCGATGATAATGTATGGAGCATCTGAAAATTAATTCACGATTTCGATGTTGCGCCCATAGGAAAAGTTGTTGTTTATGATCAGCTGATCACGTGGTTTTAAGGATTGTCCCATTCTTTTGGTCACCCTGTATGTATATAATATTAGCTGTGTTATTATTTCAGCCCAACATCTCAGTATCTGACATTCAGCAACGTGACGCTAGTCTCCGAGCACGGTCTACCCACGGTGGTGGAGTGCCTCAAGGCGGCTGACACGTGTGTTCCTCGCGAGGGGCGGTATACAGACCGGTATCTAAAGAGCGTGCCCTTTTACTACTATGTGGACGTCATGTCTGCTGTCATGGTTAATATTGACAGGTAACTAGTTAGCTTCAAACTTTTATCACGGTAATTGCAAGTGGAGTATGCCGAATCAAAACCAAATGTCACTTTTAATAGTATAGTTCTACCACGACATTGAAACATGCAACCATTTTAAAAGCGCCATCCTTTTGGTCCTCTTCTGACAATTTATTCTATGTACTTTGCAAATTAAAGAAACATAAAAGACATGTCTTTTTGGTAGGTTTACCTGATTCTAGCATTAATTTTATTAATCTACTTGTAATTTTAGGAAAACGAAATGTATTCATCTGAGAGGCGGCGGTGTGAAGTTTTACGATGAGCTGGTCCTCACTTGCGGGAAACAATTCCAGCACCCGGACTACTTGCATGAGCCGCTTGAATTGGTTAAAGAAGTCGAGTTAGTATTCATTTATATTTATTTAAAGTGTATTCTACTGCTCAAATAATGCTAAAATAACAACATCACAACTTCTCACAACACTTAATAAAGAAATCTGAAGAACAAAAGTTTTGTCATCAATACAAATTACAACAGCTGATCGGCTATTTAATATGGAGAAGTATGCATCTTTTGATATTTTGAGGTTAGCTTGAAAGTAGCAGTTGCTATATTTGAGCAGCAAACCAAACCAACAGGGACCTTATACAGTGCACAAATATTGCAATTTCAAAGAGTTCTATACGTCTTTCTATTAAGTTTCTGATACACTTGCTTCTGAATGTTTAGCACTACCAAACTATCAAATATCCAATGTAACCCTGTATACAAATGTCAGGAAAGGCAAGCCCTGCGATAGAATCCTGATGGATAACCCAGAGTATCAGCCCGATAGAGTTCCACCACCTCCAGAGATGCCCGAAAACCTGATGTTAATCAACTCTCTATTCGAAGCGAATATGTGCATGAGAAAACTCATGCGGATGATCAGTGAAGCGAGTAAGTTATCCCACTAATATAAAGCCATGTATCCACTTTGTTCCCGAACCTCCTGCGCTCCGCGCTCTTGCAACTGTTCCACATAGTAGATACGTTCGCGCTCCTGGAGCGTGCAACGTGCGCGCTCCGCGCTCGGCGTTTCAACCGGTGGCGGTGTTTGGACGAACACGCTGGGGAGCGCGATCCGTATCCATTGAAGCAGTTGCAGGAGCGCGGAGCGCAAGAAGTTCGCGAACATAGTAGATGCAGGGCTCTATAAATGCGAAAGTTTGTGAGGATGTTTGGATGTTTAGATGTTTGTGACTTAGTCACGCGTACTGAACGGGTTTGGCTGAAATTCTGCACACAAATAGTAGGTATATGATCTGGATTAACATATAGGGCACTTTTTATCCCGGTTAAATGTTCCTGTGGGACTTTTGTATTTAAGTATTATCAAACTTCCTGTAGTCCACGCAAACGAAGTTGCGGTCAAAACTAGTTTTGTGATAAATCCCAAATATTTGCGTCCAAATGCTTGCGTCTTTTGAATCCTCCCTAAGTGACATCATTATCGTTATCAGCTTTTGGGTTTACTGCTAGACAAAGGCCTCTTCCACATAACGCCTTAGCGAGCAGCTCTGTTCCAGCGCCTCCCCGCAACTTAAACTACTTAATATTCACTTTTGTTTTGTTACTTATTTTTTTAATTTACTCACTTTCACAATCCTTCATTCATTTAAAATTAAATTTTACGCGAGAAAAGCCGCGGACAAAAGCTAGTCGTTAAACAATTTTCTGCACTAATTGCTTATTTAATTAAAGATTAACCTTGCAATCTTGATTCTCTATACAAACTTTGAACCCCTTTTTTTACCCCTTTAAGGTTTGGATGAGTTGGATGGATTTTTGGTAAATCTATTCTTAGCGCACGCCTACATCATCATAATAGCTTTATGCGTGCCAAATTTCAGCGCAATCCGTTCTGTGGTTTGGGCTATGCGTTGATAGATCAGTCAGTCAGTAACGGTTGCCTTTTATATATACACAAGATTATGAGGATATTTTGCTGTTCCATCCACAGAGGACACAGAGGTTTGCCCTAGCGAAGAGAACCAAGTTGTGGTGTATGGAGAGTGCGTGGAAGCCTATAGCTGCCTGGCGGCTCTGCTCGAGATCGGGCTGCTGCCGAAAATGCTGGCGTTTGTGGAGCCTTTCCCGCCTGAAGACTCCGCCACTATGAGGGTCAACTGCTTTAATAACGAGACGGTAAATACATGCTGAACATAGGCCTCCGCCAGTGACTCGCAGATTGGCCGGTTGGAAGCGGCCTGCATTCAGTGGCCAATGATCAGCAGTGGACGTCCTGTGGCTGAAATGGTGAGGATGATGATCGAATACATACTTAATGGATAGTATAGTAACTAAGCTTATAATCCCCTATTGATATTCAACAACTTCTGATGTGATAAGGCAAAGATCATCTCATCATCATCATTTCAGCCACAGGACGTCCACTGCTGAACACAGGCCACTGGACGCAGGCTGCCTGCAGGATGCAGGTTGCCTGCAACCTTTACCAGATCGTCTGTCCACCTGGTGGGGGTGGACGTCCCACGCTGCGCTTGTCTATATTAACCTATATATATGTATATTTCCTATACATATTTCAACTAAGTATCAACCAGTGCATTCACCTCCTAAGCTTGTTCATTGTTTAATAATTATGCATGTACAACTAGGTGGATGAAAGGATCCAAAACGGTATAGAGACTCTTGGCATCCGCGTGCTGAGGCAGTGCACCCTGGCCGGCTGGAGGCAGCTCGACACGAGGATCGAGGCGCTTCACCTCATGGCCCCACTCCACGCCATCATATTGCCTTGCTTCGCTCTCTTCTACTATGGGCTGAAAGCCATTGATATCAATGCTTTTAGAGGTAAGTCTGAAGCTACAAACATCATTGTATTTTTAGTGCGTTCTATTGATTCGTATCAACTAGTAGGATAAGTGCTTGTAAAACTGTTTATAATCTTCTCCTTGGGCTTTTAAATAATCGTTACATTCTTCGTCTCTTCTAATTTATTGAAGAATTGCAAATATAGCAGAAACTTTTAAGTAATCTCCGCCAATAATAGACGAGTAGCTATACTCGTCTATTATTGGCTTGACTCTTGTCAAAGTTGATAGACCGTTCGAGTCACAATTTGCTTAGTAAAGCTGATGACGTTTGCGGATTAACATCTGCTTGAGAAGATTCCAGGCACTTCCTGGCCGAGTTAAGCAAGTAGAGCTAAAAACTAGAAATGGATAGGTATGCGAGCAAAGAAAAGAGAGTATATGATGTCTGTATCGACAGGTGATTACAGGCACCACTAATTCGGCGCGTACGTATTCTTCCAAACCAGAGCGGAGTGTCTCTTAGGGTCTGTTCTAAATTTCTGACGGCTAAAAGTGCATCTCTAGGCGAGTCTTCAATTGAAAGCTCTTCTGCTGCAACAACTTAGTATAGTGAAAGTTCTCATCGGGCACTGCTAACACCGATGCACTATTGATATATGAATCTGTTTTATTCACACGGAATCTATATCTGCTTTATGTTTCTTGAGCGAGAAAATAGTCGACAGTTAGTCATGTCCTCGTCGGCAGTGAGACAAGTGTATTTTTAACACGATGATCGCTTTCAGCAATAAACGAGAGCGGCCTCGTCTACGACGGAGGGCTAATCATAGGCCCGTCGTTTGAGACCAATGACCCCCACATCTATGGAGCGGGCCCTTGCACGCGGTACTCCCGCAGGCTGTATGCTGGGAGTCTGCCACATCACTACTACTATTCAGAAGATGTGGGCGAGGCGGTTAGTCGGTTTCGCAGTAAAATAAGCCTAAGGTCACATCAGCCAGTCAATCGATTTTCAACGTTACCTATGACTAAAATCGGCAGGCTACTGCCGATTATTTAATTTTTATTTATTTAAGGACAACCAACAAAGCATACACCATACATTGATAGTCATATAACTTAAAAAAGAAAACATTACAAGGTGTTGCCTTAATTAAAGGCTGCTTTGTAAAGACATTTGCTTTTATTACATCACTGTAGGTAAGCAATATACATTTAAATTTGATCCATTATGCTCGATGGTTCCCATACTTCTAAGCTTTCAACGCAATGGACCTTTTATATTTTCTTGGTCTTGCAATAATTTAACTTTCTATTAAATGTTTTTACCTCGTTTTATGTGTAACATACATAAGATATCTACTATTTCACTAGGCATACCCGTCGTTGTATTTTTAATATTTCCTTTATCTATTCTAGCTCGCAAGGATTTTCCTTCATAAACTTAATCCATTTGTGATGTGTGACCCTGACGCTGATCAACCTATGAATAAGCTTTTACCAAGATTCAACTCTAGCTTGCTGGCGTAAGTAGGGGGTTTAATAGCAACTATAACCGTTCTATAATGTTTGTTCGGTCATATTATCCGATCAAATTAAAAAAAACATTCATTTTTATCAAAAATGAATGGTTTGAAAATTTATGAACAGTTAAAAACGGTAGGGTTTTTTACACGGCTAGATTGAGTTGGTCATTTTTATCAAAGGATTGACGCATGAAACTGGTTATTTTAATTAGTTAGGTTTATACGTTCGATCGAAAGATACATTTAAGTGCTAGGCCTGCTGGATCTTCATGTGACCCCTTGACCTTAAGTTAATTGAGAATGCCTTATAGATGAAGGTCAACAACCCTTTTCTCAAGGGAAATTGGCCGGGTCACACTTGTGACAATATAAATCTAATTAATCTTAACAGTACGGGCAAAAGCCTTTGTTTCTTCAATGACGTCTTTTTGGTTATCCAAAATGACAAAAAATAAATAAGGTCTCTATTATACACGGTTAATATTATAGTTTGAAACAGTATTTGCTTTTTGATGACCGTCAGGTGTAGTGGTTCGGCCTCCGGATTGCAATGCCTGGCGGTTGAGAGTTCGAATTCCGAAAGGGGAGAATGGTTGTGTGTGTAATGAGCATGAGCATTTGTACCTAAGTCATGGATGTTTATAGACGTATTTAAGTATGTTTATCAGTTTCCTAGTCACTCCATTATTATACAAGCTTTGCTTAGTTTGGGGCTAGCTAATTGATGTAATGACGCTTCGGCTCGGTTTATACGCTGTCGGAATCCGTTAGCATCCACAAGACTCCGTTCAAAAAACGACCTTACTGGTTTATGTTTAGGTATCCTATTTTTTACTGGTTTTATAATTGTTTTTTTTTTCTTTTTGATCTTGATTCGTATTGTTATTGTAATTGTGCTTGTTGTCTTTGTTTCGTCTCCTGTTCTGTAAAGGTATGTGTGCAGCCCACGTCCTAGTCGGGGTTGCCGCTGAAAACCAGCGTCGTTACGGCTTCGGCTGTAACGACAAATGCTGAGCGGGGACCTTTTTGACACTCTTTTTGTATGTTCAACGTAATTTTGTTTGTAACTATGCCTATGTGTGTCCAATAAACGTTTTCTATTCTATTCAATTCTATTCTAATGCCAACAGTTTATTTTTTTCAGTTTTTCATGTTCTCGTTCAAACACGAGCTGCAGTGCTATGAAAGTCAATTTATCAGCCACTTCGAGAAGGTTATGTAATTTTTTTAATTTTTTTTTAATTATTAGGCACAGGTCTTGTCTTGGTCGCTTAAAATTGGCGTAAGAAGCTAAGTGTGGATGCTCTGGAGAAATTAACTTTTTGAATCTCAATTCCTTTCTTTGTTACCATGATGATCACTGTGTAGTCTGCCATTTACTTAATAATATTTATTAATAATATTAATTATGTCTTAGCGATGGTAAAATGGCAGTGGGTGGGGCACATAGCAAGGAGATCTGACGGCCGATGGTGCCGACAGGTTCTAGAATGGAGGTCGCGTACCGGCAAGCGCAGCGTGGGGCCCACCCACAAGGTGGACAGACGACCTGGTAAAGGTTGCAGGAAGTTGCTGGATGCAGGGCGCTTCCAGCTGGTCAATTTGGAAGGGCATTGGGGAGGCCTATATTCAGCAGTAGATGTCCTGTGTCTGATATGATGATGATGATGATGGATGTAATAAATTGCTCTGTCATCATAAATGACACTTTTAGGTGGCAACCAGTGATGAAGTTTGCGTCCCCAATAGTAAAGTTCTCTACTCTACCGGGGCCAGTATTCTACATGTCTGTTAGGAAGCCGGGGCCGGTGATACCAATGGAGGTGCAGTTGTCGTTGCCACATCAGGTAACAAACATCACAATATATCATTCTTAGTAAAACTAATAACCTCAATAACTGACTTCAACCAACCAACTTCAATAATAATACTAGGTGTAATCGCACTTTCATACCATTACTTATATAAATGATGAATATTACAGAGACTACATATTGATTTCTTAAATTGTGGCTTAGCAATATACAGGGTTACATTGCAAAGGGGTGCCAAATTTTAAAAATAAGATCTAGAGGTGCACTGCTTATGGTATTTGTTGTCAATTTGAACCTCTGGTATGCGCGGACGCTCCTGCTGTTAGAAATGTACCTTATATCGAAAAGGCTAATGTTTGTTTTCGCGCGTCATTGTGACTATTATTGCATTGATTTTTGCAGTTCTAGGTTGCACAGAGATAGTGCGTGCGTATTTTTTATGAATGAGACAAGATTTTCTACGCGTACCATCTTTGAACAGCGGATAGTAATAAAAAAAAAAGTTTTTTTTAGATCGTTTATATCGTAGATCGATTTAGTTACTGATTCTAAGTAGTCCCTGAAAATTTGGCACCCCTTTGCAATGTAACCCCTGTATGTCATAAAGAATTCTGAAGGTAGTTTCACAACGCCAGGGCCACACCCTACTCACAGACAAGCGCGGCAACTACTTCCGCTTGCAACTGAACGCGCTGCACTGCGTCGAGAGCGTGACCTGTTTGTCGAAGAAGCTCTTGTCGCCGGAACTGCTGGAGCAGCTGTATGGGAAGCACGAGGCGTTCTTTAACAAACTGCTGGCACGATATAAGGTTCAATGACTTATGTATTATTTTATCAGCACTGTAACACTGTTGTTACTAACGGGGTCCTAAAATAGTTTTCTATCGACTAAAGTGACATGACACGGTATAAGATAAAGTTCAAATTTATATCATTTAGTAAGGACAGGGCGGACCGCATGTAAAAATTCTTGCCAGTAACGTCGTAGTTAAGAAACACTTATCGCCGGAACTGCTGGGGCAGCTGTATGGGAAGTACGAGGCTTTCTTCAATAAACTTCTCGTACGATATAAGGTGGAGTAGTTCATTGGCTTATATCATTTCGTAAGGACAGGTCGGACCACATGTTAGGCTGCCGGCTGTCGTGAGTTTTGTCATATTATAATCAGAATCTTGAAAACAATGTTATTATTGACGCGAGTCACACTTTTGCCCTGTTTGATACACAAATGACCAATTTCGAATTTGTGACTAAACGGGAATTAACGCGATCATATTAGGTACAAATGTTACCTTCCATGAATTCCCGTTCAGTTAGTTATAATTATGCAACGCAAATGTTTAAAAGTTATTATAAGCGTTTTTCGAGCGTCGACGTCGTGGCAGCGTCCAATCAACTTGACGCAACAGAAGCATTTACTTAAACGCTGATTGGACACTGCCTCGTTCGAAAGACGCTAGTGTGGAAGAGGCCTAATTATACTTTGCCTGCAATAACAACAGCTGGGCGAAATCGAAGACCTGTACGATTTCTTCACACAACCATGGATGGCGGCGTTGTACCAAGACACCTTCGGGGATCTGCTCAGAGACATCAACGAGCAAGACGTGGGGGCGGTGAGTGATGCATCTTCTGTATTACAATAGGTTTTAAATAAATAAATAAATATGAACAACATCATATACTGCTCTGATCCTAAGGTAAGTAGCTTAAGAACTTCAAGTGTTATAGAAATCAGAAAAAACGACAGGACCACAAAACCCAGACCCGAGACGATATAGAAAAGTTCGTTTTCTACATTGACCCGACCGGGAATCACATCCGGAACCTTAAAGATGGAGACGCCATGTCCGGCGTGCTCGCCTCTCGGCTAAGTAGGTCGTCAAAGTTGCTGAAATAGAAGTCTCCGTTTGCTTCATATTTAACAGGATTTGTAAGCAACATAAATTATATTTTTTTGTTAAATCCAGAAATCATAGAATAATGTATTTTTTAATATGCACTAATTGTGCTAGTAGGATCGATTATTTAAGTTAATTGCTAAATCAAGTCCATAAGTTATGATTACATTTATGTGAATAAAATGTGCCTTATACTCGTATGTTGTGTTTACATTGCCAGTGGTCCCTCAGAAATAAAATAAGAAAATGTTTACACCTGACAGTAGGTTTAGTCACTGGCCTTACAGCACCCTCCATCAAACTGGACCCGAGTGGTGGATTATGGCCCAAACTACCTCATAGGTAAGGTGATGCCTGTGCCCCGAGTCCGTGGGACGTATACGGCTACTTACGACGTATATACTTTACCTTGCAATTTTTCTTAAGCTCATTCGTTAGGGTAACCGCAGCATCGACACAGTGATGGTCAAAATTAATTTTCTGCAGGTGTACGAATTAGTCAAGTCCCGGTTTGCGATGGTAGGGAGCAAGGCGCGGTCCGTGGTCAAACCTCAGAGCACATGTGAAACCGAACCAGACTGCAAGATGGAATACAGGGTTAGATATATTCTATTAAACTAATGTTGTTTTATAATCAACATGCGCTTCATTTTTAAAACAGAGATTTGTTATTTATTTCTTGTAACTAAATTAATGTTTTAATTTTACATAAAACGCTCTGAAACGGTATGAAGTTTATTAAGTACGTGCTGAAGTTTTTCAAAAGATTTCACAACTCCACAAACCTTAACCCCTAGACTGCCTTCGACGATACGCCATCTATGTCTATTGCAGAGAAATATTTATTTAATTGTTAACCTAGATGGCGCTGGCAGTTTACTGTGATTCTATAATATATTCATATAGCATGGTAATAAAGATTTTAGATTAGGTCTCTCTTTCTAAATGAAATATTTATGTCGTTTCTTCCAATTAATATGTTAAATAACATGACCACTTTTAATTCAAAATTACTGGTGCCAATAAATAAATATTGGACAACATCACAAACATTGCTTTGATCCTTTGTTATGTAGCGAAAACACTAATTGTGATTGATTGACACAATTGAGATAAACTTATAAAACGTTTTCATTTGTTTATTATTTCTCGTTTGCACCAATATTTTTTAATTTTTACCAGGATCCAAAAAATCTCGGAACGTTTCGTTCTGTCATCGACAAATTCGTTGCAAGAACTAGCAGTGCTCAAATCGTAAGTAACGATTAAACTTTATTTAAGCTCCTCATTGCATGAAGTACCGAACTATGTTATGTTTTAAATCGCTATTTAATGAAATTATGTGCAATAGGGTTTTTTTGTTCCTGAGAAATGCATGTTTTCACTGTTTGTGACCAACTGGAGGGTTAATCGAGTACGAATTATCTAAATAATTTTCTTTAGTGCATGTATAATTTTAATTCTATGCCAGGTAACGATCCAGACACCTTCAGACATACCTTCGGTAAGTAATTCAGTACTATTCGTAGTTTCTAGACTAATATTCGGTAGTTTCGGTACCGACCATCGTCCTCATCATTAAATTAGCCCGGGGCATTTCCACATACCTAGTTGTTGCGTTATTTGGCCTCCTATATAAGGTCTGATTTTATTAGTTTACATCCTGTTAACCTGTGACTATATAGGTGAAAAGCAATCGTAAAAACTAACTTTCAAATGTCTATCATAAAAAGTAAAAAATAAAAATACAAAATAACAACATCGACCTCATATTGCATAAACTAGTCCTATCCTCAACTCTTACTAGCTCGGACAAGGGGAAGGAATAAGACGGATAATCAGATGGTTAAACGTACCAAAGATAGGACGAGTTTATGCGATATGTAGTCAATGTTGTTGATTTTGATTTTGGTTTTTACGATTACTTTTCACCTATATAGTCACAGGTTAACAGGATGTACGCTAATAAAATCGGACCTCTTATAGTTGCGGGTTTTAAAAATATATTGACTGACATTATTTTATTCAATGATCTTTTATTAATCATGATTTTCTGAAATTGCAAATCTCATGTTTAAATAGTACTGAGGTCAAACATCCCAATGACATGTGATTTTAACTTTATAGCTCGGTAATTAAGTAGTAAAATTTTCTACACTACGTCATCATAATATTATTTCTGCTGTCGTATCTATGAGAAACTTAATTGTGTACGTAGTGCAGCAGAATATTTACTTACTAATGACTTTCTCTGTCATCAGAAATTTATCGGACATTATTCAAAATAAAACTTTTTACCTGATGCTTTTTAATGCTTGCTACCTGTTTTATAGGTAGAATTTTTTGTAGCATTAATGTTGAGATGTGTCACGAATATACTTTTTCCCGCGTCCCTGTGTCTTATTTGTGCAAAAGCAATACTTTATTTCCTACATTCTAGGAGTGTGGACAGAGTAAATATGTCCGATCGGAGGCCGCTTCGTTCTGGAAAGCAGTTGGCGGCGAGTCTATCGTGATGGCGCACATCGGCCGGTACCTTGATCGGAACAGCGTCACCAACCCTCACTACGCCAAGCCTCAGAAGTAACTTTAAAAAAAGTAAACATATCCTGCTTAACAACACCACTTTAATATCAAACAAACGCCCTCAAATTGACACTTGTTCACTTGTACCCTCGCGGTCGCAAAACTCAATGCTTCAGCAACCTGTCAGTCAAACATCATACATGGTTGCGTCCATGATAATGTCAACAATATTACTGTAATTTGAGCTACTGTATACTGTGTTTACTGTGGTGTTCTTAAACGATATGGCCAAGGGAAGTTGAAGTAGAGGTTTGCCATCAGATGACGAGGGGTTAACTGACTACAGTATTTTTGAATGTTACGGTATATCAATAACGTAACTCTTATTATAATGAAAAGCTTTTTTGTAATGTAATCGAAAGGAAACGTCAGTGAAATAAACAGCGATTACGTTTTAGACAATTTATTTCATTTTACACATGTTCATTATTTAGACAAGTTACTTACGTTATATTTACACGGAATGCACAGTGCGGCCATTGAAAGAATGGATTTTACCGAAACAGTCTTATTTAATAAATACGGTTTTATTTTACAATTACCAAAACAATTTGGTTATAAATATGTGTCTACTATGAATTCAAAACTGCATTAAATGTATGAGATAAGAAATGACTAGCGTCGTCTTTGGCTTAGGTATCTGTTAAAATGTTTAAAAACGGCCTCTTAAGTTAAATTTGACTACTCAATAGAATTAACGTTACGATATCGTTGAGCTGTTAACACCTTAAAACTATGTTATCATGCAAAACGTATTATATTTACATTAGTCAGTTTTGCAATGAATTTTGTAGGCTCTAAGAATAGATAGCTGGATAGTATTTTAAAAACATAACTGAACTCTCTGTACGATTATGATGTTCGAACTTAAAATAAAATATTTACATTAAAATTGCATCGATCCACCAGTATTTAGTTAATAACTAAAAGTAAAATAAAGGCAGAGATAGACTAAAATCTATTAACTATCGCTATCCGATCTTGGAGCCTATTTACATTAATTTCAATCAATACAACAATCAAGAAAATACATTACTTATAAATTTATCACTTAATTAATTTCAAAATGACTGTACAATATAACTAGCATACACAATTTACGCATATCGAGAAACGAGTGTCACTTAGACAAATTAAAACACTATTTGTACCTATAATAAAAGCTGAATCGCTTTTGGAATCTGAAATTCAACTGGTATTTCTTATTATTCTTTGGTTTTACACACACGCATCAAGTATGTAGATGGAATTTAACAGGTTATTAATTATTAAATAGTTATATTATCTACCATTTAAGGAATGGTGAACCAAATTGTATTATAAATTATAAGGAATTTTGAAGATATTATCGAAAATCTGGTTTATTTCAAATCAAGAATCTGTTAATTAATAATTCTTTTTTCGCATTTTTACTTTTTTTTTCGGTGTAATTTTCAGAATCAATGTTATTGGTTACATTATGATGATTATGATTCGTGCGCGAGTCCGACCCGAAATTGGCGGTTTTTTTTCATTCTCTTCAAAATAATTAGGTATTTTTCCACTAGTCTGAAATGATCCACAACAGCAAATAAATTGCAAACTAAATAATTTGTGTTGGAAGACGAGTTTTCACTCGTTCGGTTCAAACGTGTAATGCAATAATATATTATGTATTTAATCGCACCATGTTAACCTTGTTAATGCCACGGACGTAAAAAAAATACGGACGTAACATCCCATTAAAAAAATATGAAGCATGCAAGGTACTACAATTTCGTTTGTTGTACATGATCTACACTCACACATACACACTAGGTACGACAACCCGCCGCCATTTCGCCCCGAGTGACAGCGCCAGTGACACGTAGTAAATGCGTTCGTTGCGTCATCGATTTATTTTTCAAAAATGCCGTCTTGTGTTGTTAAATCATTTAAAAACTACATGAGTAAACGTTAAAAGTCACATGGAATCACCTACCATACGTAAGTTATTACGATTCGTGATAAAAATAAATAATTACGTTTTAAATACTTTTCCGAGAATTCTAGAGGTAAAATGCAACAGTGTTGTCACTTTATTTACGGGAAAATTACCCTAAAGGTGGGGAAATCTATATTTGTATGCAACAAACCATGTATGTGACTCTCTGAAATCAGATTTCGTCAGTTTTTGGGCTGACTAGTAGAATTTTCATCCCTTTTCAATTACGTATTAAGCGTCGTGGGGTTTTCAAAATTTTTCAATTTTACATTTTGTTATTAAGGGGTATATTTTATAGATAGTCATAGCCTTATCACTAATAATGTCATGTGTAAAAATATATTTCTTTATACGTAACATGTGTTTTATTTTCTATCACAGTGATCATAAAAAATATATTTGGTAGGTCAACATAGATCAACCGTTTATATTTCCGTTAAAGAATATATGTAAATTACATAAGTTAACTGAGATCGATTGGTACCACCAAACAGCAGGGAAATTGATGGTTTATATAGCAACCCTTAAATCACGCACACAGCCTAAACGGGCGGCCATTATTATGCTTCACTTATGGTTAGACGAGGTTACGTCCGTATTTTTTTTACGTCCGTGGTTAATGCTATCTTTGTCAATTTTGTACGTTTCAAAAGAGATAGGTGGCAATTTCGAAGTCATGCAACTACTAGGTAGGTACGACAATATTAACACGGAATAAGTTTTTACACAACTCGCTGAAATCATTTAATTTTTAAAGATTTTGTGATATCCATAGATAATCTATAGATACCTAGTATGGTACGAGATTCAAAAATATTTCAAGACTTAATTTCAAATCTGACATTGCTAAAAAGACTTCAGTACGTAAAAATGGATTTCTGACAGTGATGCTCACGTTAGGGATCATGCAGCGTGCCGGCGATTTCGCGCAACTTTGTTCGCACCGGCTCGCAGCAAAATGATTGACGTGTTTATCTAAAGGGCTTTGCGACCGAAGTCGCACGACATCGCCGGCACGCTGCACGAGCCCTTAAGTTCTGACTTGTATCATGAATTGCTAATCAGGGTACATTAAGTAGCGAACTAGCGTCCGAGACATCGCTGCAATGGATACCTGACATTAATTACGAATTTTCACTAGGAAACACTGACTAGCTTGTAATACTCGCGCTGCTGACTGGTACGCAAGTGACTACTCATAGTCGTCTGCTGCCTAAGTGGGGAGCTCATAGCCGTCTGTTGACGATTAGGATGGCTCTTAGTTGACTTCAAACCATTAGAGAGGCGCATAGCTATTTACAGACCATTAGGTGCATCAAACTCATTTGCTGAGCGCTAGTGTGGTGCGTAGGACTGTAGACCGGTTCGCCTGATGACCACTGATGCGACGCTTAGAAAAATGTGTGGTGCAAAGGCTTTGCAAAATCGTCTACAGACACCGAGTGCTGCGCAAAATCACCCATAGACGACTAAAGCTGCGTAAAATAGTCCACGAACTACAAATGCGTCTCAAAATTGTCCTCACACAACTAGAGCTGCGCAAAATTGTCCACAGACAACTAGAGCTACGCAGAACCGTCTATTGGCAACTAGAGCTCTGCAAAATCGTCCATAGACGACTATGGTGGCGCGTAGTCGTGCGCCGGCGCCGGCGAGTAGTCGGCGCCGTGCAGCAGCGATTAGGTCTGGTACTGCAGCATCGGCGCGGCGGCCAGGTTGGCGTGGTGCCCGCTGTTCATCCGCAGCGCCGACAGCGACTTGTTGTACCACTCGTCCTCCGCGCTCATGCCTGGGGAAACAGATTGGTTGCGGTAAACTGGGCTAGAAATAAAATGTAAGCACAAGACATTAAGGGTGCGTTCAATTTAGACGCTTTGAAACGGACTGCTAACGTGCGTTTGCTCTGCTGTACACGGAAAATTGTATGACAACTGCGTTGGGAAAATATGACCAATAGTAATATTAATTTTGTTTGTGCACAATATAACGCAGGATTAAGGGCTGTTTTAAATAAAACGTTTTGCGTAAGATGTCAGCATTACATTTGCTTGCTTTCATTTGTAATACAATTTTTCGTGACCTGTAAAATGTATGCCAAATGCGTTGGAAAAAATATAATAACTACTAACAGTTAGTGTTCGGTCCGAACGCATGATAGGACTTCAAATTGAAAAAATCTATAAAATACGATTTTAAATCTTATATTATGTACAGATATTATAACTGTAAAAATTAATAACGCTGAAACACATATTTTTTACGATAATGTGTCGTTGGTTAAAGTTATTTGAAATCAAAAAGAACACGTATAGCTATGACGCGCTCTAAACATTCGGTTCACTAAAACCGCCGCAGTCAACCCTCCAATACCGACCCACTATCGACGAGCATACGAGTATATACATACATAGTATTAGCTCTATATCGAACGCGGGCTAGCATATGCATAGCCCTGTGCAAATGCCATGAATTTTAGAAACACCGTCAACTATTGCTGGCGGCGAAACGTTGCAAAATCCGAGCTGTAACCTTAATTCCTTATCACACCTATATAACTGTGCTATATTCTACAACATTTTTTCAAAAAGGTATTATATGTCGTAAAAAATTAACGCATACTGAGATAAAAAGTATTCGTTCTTTCTTCGAGAAGTTACTCAAAGGATTTGTTACAATAATAAATGTTTCTATTTAATTATTAGCAGTAAATTATAAATAATTAAGAATCTTTATTTATTCATGGTTTGGGAGATAATTGAGTTGGAACCCGCTTATAAAGCCTTACGAAAATTTGTAACGTTCGTAGCACCGCACGCCCTCGTAGCCACGTAGCTCCGTAGCTCCGTAGCGTGTAACCCCCGCCTATGTAGCCACGGAGCTACGGTATATAGCTCGAGGGTAGGGAAGCAAATAGTGAGGTACCGAATCGACCCTGCGTTTTCTCAAGATGCAATCTCGCCGCAGGAAATAAGATATTTGCCGAGACGCCGCGAGGACGCCCGCCAAAGTAAATGTAGTGGAAATTTTCTTATTAGAATATCTACGGTACGATGCCTCGGGCTCGTTCGTTTTTTTGCGACATAGAAATCTGCGCCGGCGGCATTACACGGTTCGTCGCCTCGGATTTTTTGCGAAATACGCGATCCGTTACGCGGGTAATGTGACGCTTATTCGACTCTGGCACTCTGGTGGTTAATACGTTTTTTGGGTGTATTTTATATTTGCACATTTTCTTTTTGATGTTATGATGCCAGGAGCTATTAAACAATGATATGGCTGATTTAACATTACTCAAATATTTTACAATACAAAATTATATTTTTATCTAAATTCTCGTTGTAATCTTACGATGATTCCACACCAAGTTCACATTATATCGCCTTCAGTGTAAACATATAATAATGTTACATACCCAATGTTATTTATGTAGGTAGGTATATATACCGAGTTTCTGTCAGGTGGTTAATATTAACATATCTCAGATTGGTAATCTCCGGCGTGCGTGGAGTTCGCGAACTTACCGTCTTACGCTAATTATTTAGTAGCGACGGTTACATATTAATTACTCTTAATTAGGTCACAGATTTGAATAGATCAATACCTTCAGTGGCCATTGTAAGTCATCGTCGTAAGAATTTAAACTGATGGCTTAACCATTTAATTAATAAATTGGTTTTAAGTTATTTATTTAACACAAGTTTGAAATAAAACTCAAAATTTTTGTAAGTAATGCCGTCAATATTCTGAGTGAAGCAAGTTATTGTTAATACGTAAACATGTTAAGTATATTTGGTGAAGAAATGAAATTAATCATAAAAAGAGAAAAAAAGGGCAGGTCTAAATGTTTACGTAAAGAATATTGTATGTAAAAGGAGAAAAAAAAAACATCTTATAACACTATAATAATATTTTATTCTAGAAGCCGTCCATATCTTTTTATCTTAGACCTTCCTTATTAAATATTCATCACATATAAAATTTACAGTATCTGAATAGCCTGAAATAATATTATTGTCAACTTTATCGATATTAGACTCTAACGGAACTAGTCGAGTGCTGAGTTGACTGTCGCTGGCGGCTGTACTCGTGTAATCGATAGTTGCATCGAACGGAATTAGCCTTAGTTCTGCCGATATCACAACTAGGTCTGTGTTGTACGCATATTATACTAGTACAAGTCAATGTTGGTAACCACAAATTTTATCAACATAAGTAAATGTTGTCTCCACAATTGTTTCCACAATCACACCAATTAGCTAGCCCTAAACTAAGCATAGCTTGTACTATGGCGACTAGATAACGGATAAACATACTTAAATACGTTTATAAACATCCATGACTGAGGTACAAATGCTCGTGCTCAAACATTTGCCCCTTGAGGGATTCGAACCCGCAACCGCCAGGCATTTTAGTCCGGAGCACGTACCACTACACAGATGGTCGTCAATCAATCAAGTCAATATGTAATCAAAATACGAGTATAAGGCAAAAGGTGTACAAAAACACCGAAAAAGCATACACTTAATGACCGAGTATCAACCAGGCCGCTTATGGCAGGATTTTTACGACTTAACTTTTTTATTATACATAGCTGTTATTTTAAATACTTTATTCATCATCGGACTAAACTGCCACGACAAAGGCCGACGTCATGAAATCCTAATTAACTTTTTCTCTTTTCAATATCATCTTGCGGGCCTTAGACGCGAGAGAGCAAGTTTTCTCATTATCCTATGGGGTATTTGTATAAAAACGATCATCCGCTCCCGCCAACTTTATAATTGTCTTGACGCACCTAATAGAAACTTGATGAAAGCTGCCTCGTCGTCCGAGCTCCGCAAGCTACCGCTTTTTGCTCGCGTCAAACTTACATTTTAGTTCTTGTCATCGTACAGTTTATAAAATATTCATTTCGCTTTAATCTATTTTAGAAATACGATTTTTTATATCGACATCCTTTTTAGAGATGAACTTAGCATCTGTATAGAATATAGTACCTATTGAATAAAGTAACGAAATTCGTCAATTCGTCTTTTAATCTTTGTTTTGTTTTTGTAAAATGTAAATCAGAATGCAAATCGAGAAGTATACTGAAAACATTTGTTTGCTTTGAATTTTACGGGTTAAATGGATGTGCATACGTGTTTTGTCAAAAATCTTTTTTATTCACAATTAACCGTAGAGGAGGAAATTTAAGTTTATCATACCAAGAATGCTAAAACCATTCATGTACCTTTGATCGTACAGCCTTAAAAGACATTATACGTTCCTTGCATTGCCTATTTTTATAAAAAGTAACAAATCAGAAGTCAGAAATAACTACAGTATCAGCTCTGAGTGCGTTTTTCTACACTTTCCGTAGCACAATAGATGTTTTCGTAGCATTATATACGCATTCATAGTTTTGTAGCATTATTATGACGTTTTCGTAGCGCATTAGCGTATGCAATGTATGTACTATATAGCCATCATATTGACAACACACAATGGCCACAGGCTTGGGCACAGGTTTAGGCATAAAGACAAGGTTCGGTCGCAGTCCACTTACCGACAACGAACGGCTCAGCCTTTACCGACGTACACGCAAACATACACACTAATTGAACTTTCAAGCTATAGTACAATAAGTTAATGCTCAAAAATCAATCAATGGATTGATGGCCTAGAATGATTTAGACAATACCTTTATGTTTAGAGTTTAACGTCAATTGTTAGAATTCTGTATCTGTGTCATGCAACTTTAAAACTTTTACCAGTGGATACTAAACATGCCCCTAATGAAAACCGAAAACAAAACCTAAAATAAAAAGTATCAGTGTGTGTAGTTTATTTTATAGAAAGGTAATTTTAAATCATACCTCTTAAATTGTGTTTATTTGCCATAAATTTTGGCCTACAATGCAATGTAAAGATCGGCCATTGTCGCATTTGACTCACACAAAACCAAACGATTAACCTAGTTCTTTTAAATCAAATGAACAACCATTTGATTTCCTTGATATCCAATTACTTATTTAAATGTTTAATTTGTATTTAATTGAAAAAAGGTTACATAATACTTGTACCGCACCCATTAAAAGCTTTCTCCGTGACCCAATGGTTGACTGGCAGAGAATGCTTTCAGCATCAATTCCACATTTTTAATTTATTTAAATATTTGTGTTCTAAAGGTTTAAACAAATAAATAATAAATTACCTATCGGCTTTGACTACGAGGACAATTTGAATCAGTTTCCCTTGGAGAACAAGACGGCTAATGTAACAATAACAAGTGGTACTCACTCATGGTGTCCTGGCGCATACCGACGGCGCTCATATTGGCTCCGTGGCCCATGGAGAACCCTTGCGGCATGGGGTACGAGCCGCCGCCCATCTGCGACAGCGAGAATATGTCCTTCTGGAGCTCCTCGTAGCTGCCGTGGTGCTGTCATAAACAAAAGAGAAACGTTAAAGTGAAAGTTTTGGAACGCGTTTTAGAAAACAAAAGAGGAACGTTTAAGAGAATTTTATTGTTTTGGAAGGCGTTTTAAAAACACATTGCATTTTAATCGTCTTAAAAAAACAAATGCAGGAGATTTTCCGTTAGATGCGCTAGCGCTATTTTGTTTGTTTGTATAACATGTACCTTATAGATTTTAACTTTCTATTAACCACATTTTGTGCAAACAAAGATTCTTAAAGACTTATTCTTATTATAAAGTGAATCGTCAAGTCAAGCGGTACTTCACGCCTGGACAGCTTTTAACTCTTTACAAAGCCCAAGTCCGATCTTGCATGGAGTACTGCAGCCACCTTTGGGACGGCTCGGCGAAATACCAACTTGCTGCACTAGACTCGGTGGAACGCAGAGCTAAGAGAATAATAGGCGATAAAAAACTGGTGGCGTCCAAGCTGCACAGCCTAGTTCACCGCCGCAAAGTTGCTTGCCTATCGGTCTTCTATAGATTGTACTTCGGAGAGTGTGCTCATGAGCTGCATGAGCTCATACCACCGTCACCTTTCTTCCATTGGACATCCAGACGCACGGCCGGCTACCATCCGTTCTTAGTTGATATACCCATAATCCGCACTAAGCGCTTCTCATCATCTTTTATAATGCGCACAGCTAAAGATTGGAATTCCCTGCCTGCGTCTGTATTTCCGAGTGCATATAACCTGACTCTCTTTAAGTCCAGAGTGAATAGGCATCTTCTGGGCAAGCTCGCTCCATCGTAGATCCCATCTATGCTCTAGAGCAAGATTGGGGTCAAGAGTAAGCCCATCTCAAATAAAAAAATAAAAATAGAATCGCATGTTTAGGCAATAAATTGCCGTAGAAATACCAGATAGATATATCTAAGTATTTATTTAATTTAAAAGACACATAGATAAATTACCTTGTTTAATTGGTAAAAAATAATTGGTAATTGAGTTTTTTTCACTTTTAACACAGAGAAAGCAGCTCGTTGAATTGGTAATATTAATTGTATTATGTTTAATCGCCACTAACGAGCAGGCCTCGTGCATTAACACTCGGTAATGGCGCGGTATTGCTGCAATCACGTTAGGCCGACCCTGGGCTCGGCGCTGGTCATATTTTAATCACATTCGTACCTTTAGTAGGCGAGAATGGAGTTATCGTGATTTTATGGTTTGCAGTCACGATATTGGAAATCCATTTCGAGAGTGACATTTTCTTGTTTTTATTCTACGGGAATATATTTCTTCACTTTTTTTTTTATTTAGCACCTTTTGTTTTTTTATGACATCATAATATTTCCTACCTTGCCCAACTTTTATTGCTGATGATTTTATTGTAAATTTTATTTTATTTCTGCATACCTACGCTACAATCTCCTTTTAACTTTTCAAATTCAACTCAACAAATTTAACGATTCGAATCTCGATCTCGAATTTATAGTTTGGTTTTGTATCAAACAAGGTTTTAGTTTAAATAAGATAGAACTATTACGGTATTCTATAGGCAGCCGAATTCCTGTAAGGCGCTCCTTGTGTGCGTTCAAAAAGCGTATCGATCATTCCCGTTGCTGGCAGCGCATTCGACCGCAATTTGTCCGCCATTACCGTGCGCGCTAATCAGCGACGCTGATTACGCCGTAATGCGATTCGCGGCCGCACGCTAAATAATGTAAATAGCGACCGAACGAAACCTTATCGTTTTAAAAGTGACATGCCACAACAGGTTTGTTGGAAGTTTATGAATACGAACAATGAGATAGGCGGAACTGTGGGTCTCAAGATAGTAACTTTACTTCTTTGGTTTTTGTTAAAAAGACGGTAAATTAATTTACCTACGCATACATTCAGTATAATGGGGGATTTTTTTGTAGCTTAATCATATAAGCTTTTGCAGTTTTGTAGTATACTAGTTGTTTTAGCAATTCCTGGAGCTTGTGCTATTGTTTTTAAATTATCAGTTCGTTATAAAATTGCCTCTTATTTTTTTAAATAATTGCTTTTAGATAATTTGTTGTCATCATGCTATTATTAAATTTGCAGTAGTGTTTAGTGTTTAAAAAAATTCCAGCTGACAAATTCGAAATTTGCTTACTTACCGGTGGTTGCTACGTGCGGATGGTTAAATGCGAATCTAGCCTTAGATTTTACGCATCATGAGATTACAACCAGCCACCACTGCTAAGACTATTTTTTTTTACTCTATGCTTGGATTCGGAGTATTTCTCAATCTTGCGAGACTAATATATTTTATTTTCATATGGCTTACCTGTGGGTACCGGTTGATGGTGTTCGGATGCGGGTAGGGTTGGTAGCCCCGGTAGCCCTGGATGTTCCTCATCATGCCGTTGCAGCCGGGCAGCACCGCGGGCGCCAACGCTTTCTGAAGCTGCTTCTCTTGTTTACGGTACTTGGCTCGTCGGTTTTGAAACCACACCTGTTTGTGAACAAGTATTCTTAATTTTGTGCTGTCAAATCTTTCATTTGTTTTATTTCTTTACAAAAGAGACATTTCGAATCCTGTTAATTGAGTGAAGTTGTTATTTGTAGCTTAGTTTAGTATGTGGAATGGGGCTACGTTTTGGTATTTTTTACCCTTTTCAATGTAACAATCGATTCATTTATTCATTACTTACTAATAAATAAAAAAATGATTCATTTTCTAATTTTGTGGATTTTTGAACAAAATATTAATATTTTTTGTATTTTAAAAATCAGCTCATTCTTTCTGCAATTAAAAGGAACAAAGAAAGCACATTGTAATTGTATAAAAAATACCCATCACCTTCACCAAGCAAAAGATTTTAAATCCAGTCTTTAAGTTTCCAAATTTACTATGATCATAATCCTACAACACACACACACACCTAACAGCATCTAATTAACACTAACAGAATTACGTTCCCAATACTCCATGCGCGCTTTTAAAATCACGGAAAACAATGGGGAGGCGCCTAATCACCCCGCCGTAGTCGGAGGGAGCCGTTTGATATGGTGATTACAGCTGATTAGAGGGAGGACCGCCCTCACGTATAAATAAGCCGATACACCCACCGATGTGGTAGTGCGACACGTACATGTATATGGGAGGGAATATTATAGTAGTTTTTTGAGCTGTAAATACACAAATAACAAGTTTGATGGTCTCTATGGCTTGAACATAGTATAAATCACACGGGCATTCAAAATCTAAATGACTATTTTATTATTTTCAATATCAAAACACTTTTAATATTCCAAAAGAAATATTTATAGAGCGAACAAATACAAATTATTCAGTTAAGTTTGTGTCTGGAGTTTTGGACGACATTGGCTCAAGTCGGGGTGTGCTGGGGTCTCTCAGAGTACCCGTGGCAATAGCCAAAAATCGTGGGTTATCTGGCCTGACTGACGCATAAATTTTATCTAATATATTATCTTATATATACCTAATTTTATTAATGGAGAGACAAATTTATGCGATATACTGTGAGTGACTTTAACAAATCTGTGAATTTGTCACGCCTGATGGGATTTTGCAGAAGTAGAATTTCTTTTAATTCGAAATTAAAAAAGTTATCTGTTTAATTACATGCTCTAAATACCTATTACTGGCGATTCGGAATATCTACAATAGTGCCTATTACTATTAAATTCCTAAATGAGATTTCTAAAAGATATCAACAACAACAAATGCTTCAGAATGATAGCTTTTATCTTTAAAAATACAAAAGGATTCAAATCTGTTCAGGCAATGAAGGTTTTGTATTTTGCCCTAGTGCAAAGTCCTATGGACTATTGTAGTTCTGTTTGGTATCCGTTTTAAATCAGAATAATATTCAGCGTATAAAATAACATAATTTGCTATTACTCCTGCTTCGTTTGCTATTTCTGGGATACCAGTCTGTTATGATCCTACTCCATTTCTCATGTTATTCTCTCATCATGTGACCAGTCCACCTTCACTTTTGCTGATCATTTCTGGTAAGAATGTCATTAACTTTTGTTTTTGCCGTTATTTGTTCATTTCTTATTCTGTCTGTTTTATAATAGGTTGGGGAAAAAGTTTCTTCGCATTTTTTAAGAAAATTCAAATAATTTTTTAATATAGTTTATTTACATTTAACTAAAGTATGTAGGTACCATTTTGCCATCTTGTAGGTAGGGACATGATCCCATTGCTATAGAAATTTTGGGGCTTCTGAACAAAATACCGCGACAAGTGGTTTTAGCAGTCCTCTCGTGATGTTAACCTGACACTGCCTAGATAATTCTGAAGAGAGCAATACAGGTGGAAATCTGAAGGTGCCAGGTCAGGACTATACGGCGGATGCATTAACACCTCCCAGCCAAACTCTCTTAGTTTTTGCTGAGTGGCTAAAGATGTGTGAGGTCTAGTGTAATCATGATGAAAAACCACACCCCTTCTGTTGATTAATTTCGGCCGCTTTTTCTCAACTTCTTGCTTTAATCTCATCAGTCATTCGCAGTAGAGTTCAGAATCGATGGTCCTGCCTGGTTGTAACAGCTCATAATGAATAATGCCCTTCCAATCTCACCACACGCACAGCATCACCTTGTTGCGAGTTAACATGGGTTTCGCTACAGTCTGTGAAGCCTGACCGGCCTTTGACCATGACCTTTTTCACACGTTCTTGTCGTACATGATCCACTTTTCATCACCAGTTATCAGTTTCTTCAAAAATGGTTCGGTTTCAATACGTCGTAATAAAGAATCACAAATAAGTACACGGTTCATTAGGTTTCTTTCAGTGAGCTCGTGGGGTACCCAAATATCGAGCTTTTTTGTGTACCCAGTTTTTTTCAAATGCGCCAAAACTGTTTTGTGGTCAATTCCCAGTTCTTCAGCTACGTCGTAACTATTGATATACCGATCTTGCTCCACTTTTTCAAAAATGGCATCAATTTTATCCGTAATAAGGCGACCAGAGCGATGTGCATCTTTGACATCTAAATTTCCGGATTGAAAACGCTTAAACCAAATTTGTGCTACTCTCACAGACACTGCACTAGGTCCATAAACATAGCAAATTTTTTTCGCGGCATGCGTTGCATTTTTACCTTTTTTGTAGTAAAATTTTAAAATGTTTCGAATTTCTTCATTAGAATCACACAGTACGGGAAACAAATGAAAAACACACTTTTTCCTAATTTGAATTTGGAATTATCTTCGTTAAAATTTAAACTTTTAATGATACCAAAACCAGCCAGATACAAATAGTACAGCCAAAGAGATTTTATTACACGTTCATACATACTATAATGCGAAAAGACTTTTTCCCTAACCTAATATGTTCCTGTCATAGGTACTCCGGCTTAAATGTAAGGAAAATAATATTTTGTGCCCTACCTTTTTGTAAAAATCAAATAGCGCAAGAAAATGACAGTATTCACTCATTGAATACATTAATTTATAATATGACTCAACGTCATAACGACAAATTTGTGTTTTTTGACACAAATAAATTTATTAATAATAGCTTTCAATTGACTGGCAGCTCTTTACACCTGCCTTATAAACTAAAAAAACGAGTAGCTACTTTGTTAGCATATAATATTAACTGTATTGATTTAAAATACAAAAATGAAACTATTTACTGTGACAAACATATTAGTAGCAGTACTAATTTAAATATTATTCCTGTGACAATCTCAAATAATTTAAACTAAGAGAGCAGACAAAAGCTAAGCCTACCTTTAATATTGTGCACCAAAATATGCAAGGCTTGGCTGGCAAAGAGTTAGAATTAGCCTTATTCTTACAAGATTTAAATGTACATGTACTATGTTTAACAGAGCATTGGATTAATCAATATGAGTTAATGATAAACATTGAAAATTATAAAATCGGCAGTTCGTTCACAAGGAAGTCCACTACTAGGGGGGGGTCACTTATACTATTAAATAGTGAGTTAAACTTTAAAGAGCGTAAAGATATAGTGTCACTTTCGATTGAACGAACTATTGAACTAGCATGTGTTGAGCTAGAGCAGTATATAATATTAAGCGTGTACAGCCCCCCATCAGCCAATTACCAGCTTTTTGAATCCAATATGGAAGAGGCTTTGAAAAAAGTCTGTAGTTCTAGTAAGAAAATAGTTGTGTGTGGAGATTTTAATGTCAATATATTAGTAAATTCACCGAATTCAACTCGTTTTCTTAATCTTTTTAAATCGTTTAATTTAATTAACTTATTTAATGAACCGACAAGAGTGACTCCCACAACAGCTACTTGCTTAGATAATATTTTTTGCAATAGCAATGTAATAGATAAATCAGTTATAAATTATTTAAGGTCTGACCATAGTGGCCAGAGGGCGTCGTTTGAGCACCATCATGTCCGAGAAATTATAGATGCTGTCTGCAGGCCAATAACCGTAAATAGAATAGACCGATTTAAAGAGAAAATGTGTAACGGTATAGATTTACTAAAATCTAGCAGTAGCCATAGTGTTGATCTGTTATATGAGGATCTTTTTGGCTTGATTAAAAATGAATTTGATAAAATTTTCACACAAAAAAAAATAAAAGCAAATAAAGTCAGGTGTAAGTTTAATGAATGGGCTACACCTGGTATTTACAAAAGTAGAAGAACATTATATGACTTGTATAGTCTAAAAGCAAACACTCAGAACCCACAGATCATAGATCATGTTAGAAATTACTCTAAAATATTTAAAAAAGTATGTGCCACTGCAAAATCAAATCATCTTCGAAATATTATTTTGGGTTCTGATAATAAAGCAAAGGCCACATGGAACATAATAAATAAAGAAACATGTAGGCGTAAACAGAATGATCACTCTTACTCTCTTAAAATTGGGGATAAACTAATTAACTCACATGCAGAAGTTGCAAATGCTTTCGAGGAATTCTTTTCGAATATAGCTCCCTCTACAACTAAAGAACTGGCTTCTTCTGCTGAACTAGCTGAATCCCTTCTCAAGTCGGGTGTTGATGAGTGCAAAACTCCATTTAATTTTAGACATATTAATCCTAATATACTAATAAAAACTTTCAAGGAATTGAACATGAAAAAAACTGAAGACTTATGGGGGATCTCAGTCAATATTATCAATACAATTATAAATACGATAGCCCCTTATCTTACAATTCTTTTTAATAAATGTATTGATGATAAACAGTTTCCTACTTTGATGAAATTTAGTAAGATAATTCCTTTATATAAATCAGGCGAGAAAAATGATCCTTCAAATTTTCGACCAATTTCAATTTTACCGGTACTTAGTAAAGTTTTTGAAAAAGTAATTTTCAATCAACTTTTATCACACTTTGTCCTTAATAAATTGTTACATAGCAAACAATATGGCTTCACGAAAGGTAGAAGCACTACAGATGCTGGAGTTGCACTCTTGAAACACGTGTTTGATGCTTGGGAAAGTAGGCAGGACGCTTTGGGAGTTTTTTGTGATCTTTCTAAGGCTTTTGATTGTGTGGACCATCAAACTTTACTGAAAAAACTTAGACACTATGGTGTTTCATGCGATGCCTCAGATTTAGTAAACTCTTATCTCACAGGCAGAACACAAAAAGTTTGTATCAATGGAGCTGAGTCTTCTGGGTCGCCTCTTACTATGGGTGTGCCGCAGGGATCGATATTAGGGCCTCTGCTCTTTCTAATTTACATAAATGACCTTCCATCTTTTACGAAAGACCTCTGTGAGACAGTGCTATTTGCAGATGATACTTCATTGATTTTTAAAATCAAGAGAGGTAAAGACTCATTTGACGATGTAAATAATGCACTTTCGGAAGTATTGCATTGGTTCACCACCAATAATCTTATGCTCAATGCAAATAAAACAAAGTGCATCAAATTCACAATGCCCAACGTAAAACTTGTCTCAACACATATTACTGTAAAAGATGAACAACTTAATACATCTAGTTCCACTACATTTTTAGGAATCACTTTAGATTCCCGTTTGCAATGGGGTGCGCATATCGAGACTCTGTCGGGAAGACTTAGCTCTGCTGCTTATGCCGTGAGAAAAATAAGACAACTGACTGATGTTGAAACGGCAAGATTGGTGTATTTTAGCTATTTTCATAGTATAATGTCATATGGAATATTGTTATGGGGCTCAGCAGCAGATATTGAATCTATATTTGTACTGCAGAAGAGAGCTGTACGGGCAATTTACGGCCTTGGACCCCGAGACTCCTTAAAAGAACTGTTTAAAGAAATTAATATACTTACAGTAGCATCCCAATTTATTTATGAAAATATAATGTACATCCGCAAAAACCTGTCCTTATTCCTTAAGAAAAGTGACATTCATAATCTTAACACACGGAATAAGAATAAGCTTGCCGTTCCCAATTTCAGACTGCATAAAGTGGGTAATTCGTTTATGGGAAAATGTATTCGCTTTTTTAATAAATTACCAGCGTCTATTGTAGAACTGCCCCTGTTAAAATTTAAATCGCATATTAAAACAACTTTAATGAAAAAAGGATATTATACTGTAAATGATTATATAAACGATAAAAATATTTGGAAATAAATACTGCCCTGCTCGCACAGGTACATTTATCTTGTAATGTAAATATATACTATTTAAAAAGAGGCTGACAATAGTGACCGAGTTTCTTGCGCTACTTCTTCTCGGCGCTAGCCCAAAATTGTCCTGAAGTAGTGGTAGGGAAAAAAAATATTGGGACGTGTAAAAGCGCTTAGTTTAAGCCTATTTACAGAAATAAATTGGTTTTAATGGTTTTAATGGTTTTTACTGCGGTCCATGAATCTTTGGCAATATTCTAGTTTGTTTCTGAGTTGTTTGCCCATGTCTCGCATCCAAACGAAGCAGGGGAAAACAGCAAAGAAGATGGGAAGACTAGACTAGATTAGATTGATATTATTTTAGTTCTTCGATTTTTCTAGTAAAGTAGTAGGTAAAAACCTATTTATAATAAGGTGGGTGAATCATAAAATTAACATAGTTAAAAGTATAGGTATGTTCGACATAGCTGTGTGGCTGACTATCGCGTGACGGAGGTTTGCAATAAGTAACCCTCCCTAAACTTATGTAGGTATACATTCGGGAGGCGGCACGGGATATTAGTTTTTTGCCGCGTTTCAGCTTCGGCGGGTGTTGTTACGAAAAAAGTAATTTCCCACCCCAGGTTAGTTTAGGAATGTGATTCAATATTATATTTACAAGCTGTGCACACTTCACTGTAGATAAACGAAACGTGCACGTAAGCACGTAATCTCAGTTTTTAAATGGGTAGCTAACAAAGTTAATATAACAAATACTTACCCAATGTGGAAAAAAATACATAGTCTCAATTTCTTTACTATCGATCTAAAAACACACACGGTACTTAAAAATACCTCTCCTTTATATGTATAAGTTTTATATTATATTCGGGTCAAATCTTGCAACTGAATTTTAAATCAGTTATTCAGATTATTATACTCATAAGTTGGCAATCTATATTCTGTAACAGTTAGATTATTCGATTTTTTGGACGTTGTAAAGGTTTTAGTAGCTGCAGTAGCAGTAATTCGAAAATAAATGTCAATTATGAAAAATACATATTTAATTGTGACCTGAAATTCGAATATTTAACCAAAATCCCTGGAATATTTTACCTATGGTTCCAGCAACAATTTAAGGATACAAAACTTAATTCAGTAAAGATCCCTCTTCAAGGTTTCGTTCAACAAAAGCGATAGGTACCATTTTCCTACGAGCGCATCGAGTTATCCGAAGAAAACGGTCGCCTTTAAACTGAAAAAGCACGGGGATCCGACAAAACATTTTCTTATTTCCAATTGTAGAATTCATTTGAGGGCAGAGACAATGTCGGGGGCGCGCGGGGAGGATGAGCGGCTAACTTCGTTACGGATCCATTTGATGGGATTGCAATGCCTCAGGGGCCACCCCGCCCCCCAGCCGCGCCCCTCTCCGCGCCCGGCAACTCTCGTATTTTTATATCGAAATTTCCTCTAGAAGGAGGGACCGACGCTGTCGTCTTTAACGTTTACATTCTTATGTAGCGTCGTCTAAACGTTAATAGCCTCCCACGGAGCGCGTGCACACACACACGCTCGCATACACACACACCCGCCCACGCGCATTTCACAAGCTTTTAACCGTGCTACGTATGTACGTCCCCGTAATGTCGTTTCGTGGAACCTTTCATTTTCTTAGCAGAACTTTGTCACTCATTGCTCTTGAAAGAAAAGAGTAATTGTCTACGATGGAGCGATGATGAATAAAACATCGCTAGCATGTGCGCGCGAAAAATAAAATGGCAAGAATCTTTATTGTTAAAACGTGACATTTTCCTTAAACTGGATTTAAATGTAGACTTTTCTATAAGGTTCAAAGATTCTAATGGAATGCTTAAAACTGTAAATGGTGAGCTTATGTATGTTCTATTTTATAGTAAAAACGAAGTGATATTTCGAAATGGAATATTTAAGCGTCAAATTAAGTGCTCCGGGGACAAATCAATAGCCCGCCTCCGGGGATTGAGCGTTTTAAAACTGAGATAAAGATCTCTCGCGAGTTCCACCGAGTATTTCGTATTCATACGGCCGTGGACGACAGATGGCGGTTTAATTCAATCGCCTCGGGCCTACGCTGCAAATTGTGTTACGGCAGTATTCGCGCATCATTGATATTTGGACAATTCCGAAGGCCGCGCTCGCATTGTCTCGCTGACGCACGGTGCGAGTGTGACTCGTGCGATTTATAATAGCCTAGCGGAGGGTGGTACGTTTTACCCCAAATTCCTCCATACCACGTGGATGACTTAGAATATGATTAAGGATATTGGAAATTATGAATAAATATTTATTGATTTTTCTTTTAGATTTATTAACTTTTAAAAACAAAAATCAAATATTTTGTCGGTAAGTATTGTATTATTAGAGTCAAAGTCCCTGGCTATTACTAACTATATGCTAAATGCTATAAGTAATGCTTATTTGCTTTTTGCACATTGTTTTGTATGTGAATTTCTTTTGTTTTTGACTTTTTGTGAACTCTTTTTTTTTCTATTCTAATGTTGGTTTGTCATTTTTTAAAGACCTTGATCTCTGTCTTGTTTGATTTGTCCTCCAAGTCGGTGACATTTGACAATGATATTCATTGTGATTAAACGTTGTTACTGACCTGTATCCTCGCCTCGTTGAGCTTGGTGGTCCTGGCCAGCTCTTCTCGGCAGTAGATGTCGGGGTAGTGGGACTTCGCGAACGCCGCTTCTAATTCTGCTAATTGTTCCTACGACAATAGAAATTAGCAGTAAGTACTCATCAATAACTTATTGAAGTACTTTATTTACACCCTATATGTGAAGACAGACAGGACAGGACCCTCTCTACTATGCTAAGATAACGTCGGTAGTCTAATACTGATATAATATACTTATAAGCTGATAAATTTAATAGTATTTATTTATTAATTATCTCTCTTTAGGTACATTTGTACAACATTTTTTATTGCTTTTCAATTTGGACGATTTCCTCTTGCATATTTTTTTCCTAAATGTGGATTATAATATCTGTATTTATGATGACTCTATAAACAAACTGACACAAAATGGAATTTTAAGTTTAATTTGGATTTATTTTGTGGCCATTTTGTGACATTTTTTTTATGTTTTAAGGGTTCCGGGCTCTGCAACTTGCCTTTACAATTTGAAATTCTACAGCTAAAAAGAAATCCGAACAAATCATTTACCTGTTATAAAATACACAAAATATGCTAAAACATTGCTGTTTTAAAATCATTATAAAAGATGTTATATTCTAATAAAAAAGGCAAGTGCCTATTTTACACTACCTGAGATATAGTGATCCTACGTCGTCTGCGCCCCACAGTCGACTGCCCACTGTTGGGCATAGACTCGGCATACTGCGGGCCCAAAAACGAGATCATAGAGAAAACTGCCAACATTCTTCACTCTCAAGCCGATTGATTAAACTAGTCGAATTTCTAATTAAAACTTAATTTATTTTACCTGTTATTGTGGTAGTCAGTTATGATTTGTTCAAAAACGGCGAACAGGTCCTGCCCAACTCCAGTGTAAGTCAAATGTCGTAAAATGTAATAAAAATATAAACATACCTACGGCAGACAATTTCTTCATACAGTTCCTTACTTACCTTTCTCTAAATATCGAAAACTATCGTCATGGGTCGAAGATAAAACTTTTCTCTCAGTTTTTTCTGATCGTCACAGGTTTATTTTACAATTTTTGCTGTTGGTTTCAGGAGCTGCTGCGTGTAAAAAACACTTTTACTCTGTAAGTTACCCAAGAACGTAGTCCTAAAGCACCGCCAAAGCGCGTAGGTGACGGCTGTGGTGGGCATGTGCCCCGCATGCTGGTGATAAAGCTAACTTTCCTGTCGTGGAGCGTGGGGCACGCCGCTGTGTGTTTTTTTGTGTGCCCCGAGTGATTAAGGCCTAGAAATGGTAACAGAGCCAACGACCTTCCTCTTGTGCTCTAGCTATTAATGTAACACGTAATTATCTCTAGCTACCTGTGTAAACGTTGTCCTAAGCCTCCGGCGCGCCGGCCTGGGGCACGCTGCTGTGTGTTTGTTTGTGTGCCCCACGTGATTAAGGCCTAAAAATGGTCACAGAGCCAACGACCTTCCTCTTGTGCTCTAGCTATTAATGTAACACGTAATTATCTCTAGCTACCTGTGTAAACGTTGTCCTAAGCCTCCGGCGCGCCGGCCTGGGGCACGCTGCTGTGTGTTTGTTTGTGTGCCCCACGTGATTAAGGCCTAAAAATGGTCACAGAGCCAACGACCTTCCTCTTGTGCTCTAGCTATTAATGTAACACGTAATTATCTCTAGCTACCTGTGTAAACGTTGTCCTAAGCCTCCGGCGCGCCGGCCTGGGGCACGCTGCTGTGTGTTTGTTTGTGTGCCCCACGTGATTAAGGCCTAGAGATGGTCACGGAGCCCACGACCTTCCTCTTGTGCTTTAGCTATTAATGTAACATGTAATTATCTCTAGCTACCTGTGTAAACGTTGTCCTAAGCCTCCGACGCATCGGCGTGGAGCACGACGCTGTGGAGGGCATGGGGCACGACACTGTGGTAGGCGTGTGCCCCCCATGCTGAGGCCCCAGCGATGCTGACAGAGACAACAACCTTCCAGTCATGTTTTAGCTATTAAGGTAATATGCAGCTGTCTTAAGTTACCTGTGTAAATGTTGTCCTATGCCTCCGGCGCGCCGGCGTGGGGCACGACGCTGTAGTGGGCGTGTGCCCCGCGTGCTGGGGCCCCAGGGACGGTGACAGAGCTGACGATCCTCCTGACGTGCCTGTGCTGCTCCCACCTGGCTCCGGTTTTAATTTTTTGAACGCGCCTTCCGCTGTCAACAAAAATATCAGATATTAAGCTCATCACCTCATCACCATTAATAAACTCTGTGTAATTTATGTTAATTAAATAAATAATACATTGTTTCCACAATCACACCAATTAGTTAGCCCCAAACTAAGCATAGCTTGTACTATGGCGGCTAGATAACGGCGACTTAAATACGTCTTATAAACGTCCATGATTTAGGTACAAAATGCTCGTGCTCATCACACAAACATTTGCCCCTCGCGGGATTCGAACCCGCAGCCGCCAGGATTTGAAGTCCGGAGCGCGAACCACTATACCAGACGGTCGTCAATGTATTTATTATGTACCTTTTACGCTATATGTATTAAGTTTATATGGTATTGTTATAAGCTAGCTATTTGTGTGTTTTTAAGTTCCTCCTGTTCAAAGCAATATTTAAATAATAATATCTCTTTTGTCGCATCGTCCACAAAAAGTTAACTGCTCAGCCTAGTGGTCCACTAGCAGAGAATGCTTACAAACCTCTTTCTAATATGTGAAATAACTTTTAAATAATTATTTTTTATACATTTTTAAATCTATCGAACACCATTACTTCGATCTGTTGATATAATTGGTTACAACTGACTGTCTAAATTGTGTCGCATTACAACATTAACTTCAAATGACCTCAATTTCCTTCTAAACTAAAAAGGCCCGTTTACACGGCGCGTTACTGACACGCGACCCTCGCCCGGTCCACCCGGTCTCAAAGAAACCCGGCTTCTTATTTGCATAGCGGGTGTGAGCGACCCTTGTCGTAGGTCAAGTTCAGCGGCTTAATTCTAATTGCGCTAACTAACACTGTTAACGAGCTAATCATCTGAGCCGGCACCGCCGTGCTCGATTTCGGCCGATGGTCTCGTCACGCGCCAGTTTGTGTGGTGTAAACAGACTTTAAAGACGAAAAAGTAGGTAACCGTAAGAGCGTCGTATTTGTAATCGTACTGTGAAAGACTTGTTAAAAATTCGAAGTTTTTTTATACACGGTCGTTTTAAGGTCCGCAAAGATCAAACTCTCTGCTCAAATGCAACAAATTTTACAATGAGTGAGACCAACAAGTCTTAGTCTGGAACGTCAATTTTATAACTTTTACCAAAACTACAGACTATGTATTTAGATACAGATCTGTGACCAAAACTTTTCCCACTTAAGACGGAATCAGAATATCTTTTATTTTATACAAGACAGCATACACCATAATAAAATAATAAACAGAAAACGAGGAATGAATATATACGCATAACTTAAATAATGCGAACCTAATAACTAAGAAAACTCACAAAAATATGCAATAATATCATGAAAAATATTGTAAGTAGTTCAGCAACAGCCAGGGTAGTAACTGCGCATACATTTCCACTATGAACGAATGTCCCACGTAACGTATGCGATTTGTAATTTAGAAAAGAACAGTAAGTTTATCTGTATCTTCGATAACAAAATATTGAAATACCTACTAGGTTCTGATCTTTTAAGTACACATTAACATTAACATTAACACGCTTTGCTAAAACTGTGAGTAAAAAGTTCGTGTGTAGGTACACTGTAGGATTAGTATCAAAACAACATCTAACATTATAATTTTTAATTTACTTTGTGTACTTATGTCATTTTTAGGGTTCCGTAGCCCTGACAAGGAACCCTTATAGTTATGTCTAGTCAATCTGTCTGTCTGTCGAGGTTTTGCTTGGAGACTGTTGACCCTAGAGAGCTGTAATTTTTGTGGAGATATGTATATCAATCATGCCGACAAAGTGGTAGAATAAAATTTTTAAAAATATGTTTTTTGGGTAGCTCCCATTTACATGTAACGTGAATCCTCCTCTTTTTTTCATCGTCTACCCCATCGTGTAAGGTATCATGGAATAGGTCCTTTAAAATGACTTATGTTTACTATTTAAAGTGTAAGTAAGTCTAAGTTAAAGTGCCAATTTTTGTTCGAGTAGACCCCCCACCACCCCAAATAATACTGCTTTTCATGAACTTTTAAGAAAAATCATAACGGTTAAGATAGATCAGTAAGTTTATGAGCAATAGTCATTCAACTTAGTCGTTAAAAAAATCCTTAGAGGGCAACATTAAAATTGACTTATGTGAAGTTATTGCTGTAATATATTGTGGTAATGACGGGCAACTACGGAACCCCTCAGCTCAGATGATTAGTTTCATACTTAAGGCATGTTCTTTTAGTAAACTATGGGGTTGTAACTAATGAAAGCCTACACAAAAATAAGGAAACTAGGAAGGGTTTTAAAGGGTATACACCCTTACACATTTATATTGTTATCTATAATGAAGGAAGTTCGCCTAGAAAAAAAAATTAGTACACAAAAGATAGGTACGTGATAACACTTGTTAAAAGAACCGAGAGGTAATTGAAGGTAGGTAAACAGAAAAAAAGTTGTCTGCTAATCAAATTAAGTTAAGTTACTAAATACATTACCAGACGACCATCTCATGTAGTGGTTCGCGCTTCGGACTACAAAGCTTGCCGGTTGCGGGTTCGAATCCCGCAAGGGGCAAATGTTTGTGTGATGAGAACGAGCATTTGTTCCTAAGTCATGGATGTTTATACTCGTAAAACGGTTATCTAGTTGCCATAGTACAAGCTATGCTTAGTTTGGGGCTAGCTAATTGGTGAGATTGTAGAAACAATTCATTTATTTATTTATATTTTGAACTAAGTATATACTTTTGATACCTACTAGCATTCATTATTTGTTTTCTTTTAACAGGAATTTCTGAAACAACTGGCTAATATTGGCTATGTAGCAAAAACTTTTGATCTCATTATAATTACTGCTAAAAACCTAAACTAATTCTATTTTCAAACTTAAGTAAATACTGAAGATAAAGTAAGTAATAAGTAAATACATCTAAAATTATATTAACCAAATAAAAATACGTCAACCTTTTTTTGGTAGCCAGTTTCAAGTTGAAAATATCTCCACTATAATTTAATATCAAAAAGTACGTTTAGTCTGAGCAAAAAGTTTAATAATGTTAACGTTAAAAATTTTGCTCCAATCACGTGGTGTAACCGCCATAAGGCGGCGTTTCCTGAAAAACTCCCATATCATGCCGTAATCAGTTTACTTGGTTTCTCCCGCCAGAATTACGGGGAGGTTTTAAAAGCCGGATGGCCCATTCACGTATTCCCTTTGACTTTGACAACGCTCAAGCTACTTACTAATTAACATCGAGCTAAGTGTTTGCGTCCGCGTTAAACGGACCTTTTAACGGTTAAAAGGCATTTTTTTTATCTCTTTCCCACGTTAGAGGCTTTGATACCGAATATATTGGTCACGCTTTTTACCTGTCATTTTTCCGAAATGAGATTAAGCCATTAGAGATAGGAGATTTCAAGCGCTTTTCATAGTTTGCCGTGTTTTAGACTTGCGATGAACGCTTTTATGGTTTGATGGCTAGTGCAGATGGAATATGTGATGGCGGCTAATGTTTTCAGCGATATAGCGTTTATGATAGATGCATTTTTGAAGCTCTTAGTCGTTTTAGAAGTTTGGATGTAGGCATGGCGCAGTTTGGTCTCGAGGATTTAGGCAACATAGTTCGCTTCCTCAGCTAAGCCATAAAAATATTAAAGATCCTGTTTCGTTAGTTTCATTCGATATCGAAAACTGTTATATATGTTTCTTACACAACAACTTAGCATTTTTATCGATTTCAGCAACATCTAAATCGAGAAAAACGATTATTCTTATGACTGATCAGCTGTTATGTAGAGTTTACTTTTATTATGTTTGAATGAAGGTCTCTTACGAAAAAATATTGTTTGAGTAGAAAATTCATCCCCTTGGCCTTGTAAGGAAATAACCTATTAAAATATAAGTACCTAATAAGTCAGTTTAGTGTCTGAAAAAAAAACTATGTAATCTTGATTTGGTAAAAGCTGTACTTTTGCATGCGCATACACAAAGATCTTCGAAATTTCTAATAAAATCGAAAAATATTTGTATAAGTAATGTCATAAATCTTTTTTCTTATCTATCCCATTGGATATCGTTAAAAATATTACAAATTTCAGGAAACCATTTTTCGATTCAGAGATTTGTTTGCGAAATATTAAGCTTATAAGTGCAAGTTTTTGTTTGAGTCAGTTTCACCTATTGACAACTAAACCATTCTTTGTGAAAATAAAAACAAGAGTTTTAATTAAAAAAAAACTGGTGCTTATTGTAGTCATAATACGGATATTCGGTTAATAGACTAATAACTAAAAGGTAGTGATCCACCACTTAAAGCTATAAGTACTATACTGTAACGTATTATCTAACCCGTCATCTCAATTGCAACAAGCGTAATAGATTTCAAGTAAAATGTAATCTCGATCGTCCATCTAGGGGCGACAAGTCACTGCGACATTTGTTAGGGGCGGTGTAGCGAGTCACTAGGCATTAGGGCGTAATCCCCTAATTATGACGATTGACATAAAAGCGCCATCTGTGGCCGAACTGAGGTGTCGGGTGAACTGTCAACACTACGTTGAAAATTGATTCTGGGGATTTGAGAATGGGGATAAAAGTAGCAAAGTAGGTATTATTAGGCTAAGCTTTTTGTGCAAATATAAAACAATAAGTAAAAACTATGGGTTTTGTAACACTATAGGTACACATATTAGCTCGGGCTCATTGGGACAAGCCCAACTTACACTTGATTGATTTACAATTATTTGTTATTTTACTGGTACAGAATTCTTGATATCATAACATTAAGTTTATTAGGAATCTTATCTTACCTGATGGTAAGGTAGGTAGTTAAAGTTTAATAGAGTGCATTTGCTGGTAATTAAACAAGGTTAAACCACTGTACTAACCTACAAAAATCAGTGGTTTAACCTAAGTCTGGACTAGCAAATGCACTCAGAATATGACAGTCAGAGTCCTTGAAGATTTTTTTAGTAAAAACTTGCCTGGGGCAATAACAAGTTATATCAATCCCCACTAATCCCCAATGTTTGTCAGTTTCCAGTGTAATTAAAGCTCAAAACAAATGAAAAATGTAGAAAATGGTAGTTATTTCATAAAAAAATGTGTGACTCAAACTCGCGGTTATGTTTTTTTTTAGTTTAGTTCGAAATCATTTGTTATCAACCGGCATCTATTACAGTTCAGAATTTAATTGGGTTTCACAAGCACCCCTTTAGGCACTATGATAGAATTAAGCTTTTAATTTTGTTGATTGTGTAATAATAGATCAAAATATATAACAGATCATAAATTGTAAATATGTCAAACATTGCAAAAGTTATGACTATTATTCTTAGAAAACTCCTTTGCTACGTTTCAAATTTTTATCTCGGAGAGTTTGTTACATCTATATCCATAGAATATATTCATGTCATTGACTAATCACAGCGATAACAGTAATTTAAAAAAAAAAACTAAACTTTCAAAACTAAACACAAAAAAAAACCTTTTAGAAATCAATTAAGGTCATCGAAATGTTTCCAAAGAATCAATTATTCTCTAAGCCCCTAACGGCCGGACCACCTCTGGTGGCACCCGGGGTCTTCCGAACCCCATGCAATATGCGCCTGGGTCTCTCAGGCCCCATTCCATATGTTAGCGCGCGTAATCGGCCTGGCGCAAATGCCGCAAATCCGCAGTCGATTTTTATCACTCTGATTACTGATTTGGAATTAATTTATGTTGTTCTACATGTACAGGAAACATTTTACAATTATAACGATATATCAAAAATTATATTACATTTAAAAAATAAGAACTGCCTCAGGTGGGTATCGAACCCACGTTCTTCGCTATGTGTGTGTGACTGTTCCCACTGAGCTACTAGGAGGCCTACTACGAAAGCGTTTCGTTCATTTGGACCTTTCAAATTAATATAACCCTTCACTTGTATCAAACCTTTGGCATTTTATGAACAAAAACAAAATGGTCCGGTTTTTTACACGCCTAGTCTGAGTTGGTCATATTTTGTCAAAAGATTGATGCAAGAAAATGGTAATTTTAATTTGTTAGGTTTATATAATTTTCGTCAAATAAAAAGAACGCTGGAGGGTGGCGCTATTTGTCTCCACCGAACACTTATAGCAGCACTGAAAATGTTAGTTCCTATTTTGGCCACCGCTCTTTTTACGTGACGCCAAGTATACGTTCGAACAAACGATACATGTTTTCTTGTCGGATTCTGCCCAGTGTTTACGTTGCTAGGAGTGCCATGTTGATGTGTGTCATGATTACTGTGTCGCTTGCTCACTCTCATCAACATCCTAGTAATTGAGTCAATCGGTTTTGTTAGTTTGCGGTTTGACAAAAATAACGTGTTTTCGCTACAGCTGGAATTAATAACAATCGTAATTAGATACGAAAATGTGGTAAACAAATAACGTTTAAGTAACATGTAAACTTTGTTTCATTTTGCCTACCTAGCTATACCATTCTATTCTATAAAATAGCTGTTTTGGTAAACTTTTATTATCATTTTGAAACAAAGTTTTTTAACACAGTGTTGTGTGTTATAAAATCGTGACGGCAGAGGTCCGGTCTTTGATGTTGTCGAATCATTTGCGCCTTTGATGACTGGAGCTTTATTCTGCTTTTTTCCCCCTTAGCATAAATCCTGAGAAAATTGACTAAAGAAAGCATAATTCGTCATACTGTGTTTATTATCCTGGTAATTTCAAAACCATTTATTTATAGTAAACTTATTCATAGGATCTAATCATTTACTCAAGTCTTAACCACAAGTGACATTTGCTTGCACAACAAAGTCTAAACACGCGTTTAATTTAGATGTGAAATGAAATGAATGCACTTAATAGAAGAAGTCAACCTTTATGTTTGTGAAAGACTATTGTGTTTAAACGAAATAAAATTATTATTATATTATTATTAAATAAAATTATTTTTATTCTGTATGTAGGCCCTCTTCCGGGCACTTATACACGTCCCAAAATATAACTTAGCCCTACCACCGCTCCGGGATTACATATAGGCTGGTGATGAGAAGAAACGGCGCAACAAACTCAGTCACCTTTGTCAGCCTGATTTTACAGGATATACATTTTTACAAGAGAATTAGTAAGTGCGAGCTAGGCAGTTTAAGTCCATACACTCTTGTCGTTTAAATTATCTTCTAATTTGTAATATCCTTTTGTCATAATGACTTTTTTAATGTGGATTTTGAACCCATGGATCGGTAGTTCAACAAGAGTTTGTGGTAATTAATTAAATGTGTGTGTATGTGAATGGGACTGCTACCGATAGGTAACTTTTGCTCCTGGTAGGTTTTTAATATTTATAGCTTCATAGTTCATACGGATAAATGCTATCGGAAAATTGTATGACAACCACAATTGCCCCTTGCACCCAGCCTTAAGAATATGGTGTATATTCTTAAGGTTGGGTGCAAGGGCCAATTTGTGGTTAAAATTAAGCGATATGTTACTTCTTTTCACCTATTAGCTACTTTATCTTTACTAATCTCATCTTGTATTAAATATCGGAGCTAAGGTACTTTTTTCAATTTTGTATTGTCTTGCAACGTATCATTCATTATGATGTTGTATCTATATACCATATTTGCCACATTTAGCAGTTAGTTATCCATATTATTTTAATTATTTTAGAGGTGACTCGTAGAGTCCTGGGGAATTTAGCATGAAAATATTCGACTTAAAAAAATCATCAATTTTTAGGGTAAGCCCTTTTAAATCCATGTTATAACCACACTAATACAACTATCCTATAAAATATATTAATCCATATTACTTTTTTTTTCAAATGTGACTCGTAGAGCCACGAGTAAAAGCTCCATAAGAAATTATTCGATTTAAAAACTTGACCACTTTTTAGTGTAAGCCCTTGAATCCATTTTGTCACAGTATTCAAGTGCTAAGTATAAGCACGTGGGGTGTTGTGATGTGGCGTGAATAATCGCAATAGGCTTACCGGCTTGCGCGGGCGCCGAGGGCGCGCTCTTAGGGTTGACAACCGTTCTACTTAAATAGAAAGTAGTGAAGTAAAATTTAATTTAAAAAATGGTAAAAAATAAGTCATAAAAAGTGAAAAAGCTATTAAACTCTCAAATTCTCAATTACTTATAATACTCTCCATTTCTTGGAAGAAAACTGAGAAAAAGCTATGGCAATGAAACACATCAATAGTAAAGCAAATCTTGTCTAATATCATTAAATACAATTACATACCAAGCCTAGACTATACTTAATAAACAATATTGTAGGGCCTCTTTTTTCTATAGAGTACACTTACAATTTTAAATTTATTTCTGAGACCAACTCTTACACAAAAACATCTTAATTGACTCTTTAAAAGTTCCTATTAAAACGGTTTATCTACAACTCTTTGTATCTTTTATTTAGATTACATGCAGACAAAATAACTATACCTACAAATTACGGGTATTTATGCAAAACATACCTCTTTTGTGTTTTGTTTTTAGTGTTTTAGTTAAAAAATCCAACAAGAAAGTTTAAAATGATAAATGTATAAATGTCGACAATAATGGGTAACCCTTTCAACGGGCTTACTTGTAGTAATAGTTAATCTAAAAATATGTTATTCGGTACTCGTTGTCTATTAACTATGTAAAGTTAATTAAGTTATTTTTTTGTAATGACTGTTTGTAACATAATAAAAAATAAATGTTTTACGTGCAGACAGTCGTTAGTTAGTTGCTAGCCCTTGCGCGTACGCAGCCACCCGTCTACATCTCCATTATGTCGAGTGCTCTCCACGTATTATTATGCGCATATTGGCCCCTCATAGCGCTGCAATGAGCTTTATTTACAGATGTAAAGTTTTTTTTATTTTGTTGAAAGTGATTTGATGAGTTTGGTTTGTAGATTTAGATTAATGTGTATCTTTTTAGTTTATTTTTTATTTATTCTAATAAGACGTATGTTTTTAAACATTATCGTACATCAGTATGTACATAACATGGATAAGTACATTAAATTAATATAGGACAACATCACATACATTGCTCTGAACCTAAGGTAAGTAGCTAAAGCACTTGTGTTATAGAAATCAGAAACAGCGCCGGTACCACAACACCCAGACCCGAGCCAATATAGACAAGTTCGTTTTCTACATTGACCCGATCGGGGATCGAACCCGGAACCTCAGAGATGGCGTCGCCAATTATGTACAGTCCGGCGTGCTCGCCTCTCGGCTACGCAGGTCGTCAATATACACAATTTTATTATAAGCTAGCTCTAAAAAGAACTGCTGGAACAGTAGCCATTGGTCAATTATGGTCTAGTTTTCCTGCTTTCCCTCAAGAATCACTTTAAATCTACGAGAGTAACTGCACTTACCTATAGAATCGTGGTCAAATTTTGGTCCGAGTTGGATCGGGACAAAAAGCTACCTTCTAATGCCGACAGTCATACAAATATTTCGATAAGGTCTGTCAAATTAGAAGTCCTACATGTCCATACAAAGGATTTAAAGGATTATACACACTATTTCCGTTCTAAAGGGGTGAGCACTCTGTCGGACAGGTGAGAGCACGCGTCCGCCACGCGTCTCGCATTATGCCCACGGGTTTTTTTAACCGATTAAAAATAAACCGTAACTTTTTCACACTAAGGTTGGCATCACGTTCATTGATACTTCATGTCTGTTTTACTTTATGACAAGCTGTTATAAATCTTATTTTTAACTTGAAAAGGTTTACTTTCATTCAAATTGTAGTAAGTACAACCATAACAGTTTACTTAACAGCTGTCGATTGATGAATGATTTTTGTAAGCGTGTTAAGTACTAAAAGGTTGTTGGTCAATTATTTGACTAATCTCTGTTAATGATTAACAGATAAATAAATTAACGGGGCGTTTAAAGTACCACTGAGAGTCCGTATGATAAATTGGGTCTTCTAAGTATTTTGGTGTAGATTTGTTTGTTATATTGTAATAATATACCTACTACTGGTTACGTATCATTTCAACTAAAGTCATTATAACTATTTTCAATATAACTACGGTCGAAATACCTATTGGTTGAAATACCTAACGATCGTTTCAAATATGTTTGTAATAACTAATGAACGCAATCCACAAAGGAATTCATCTACGGTCAATTTAACTACAGTTAACTTACCTTAGGTTGATTAAACTATTGGACGACTCACCTACGGTTTATCAATAAATTACAATTTTAGTGCAAAAATTGTGTCATTGTAAACACATAATGTGAAATCAATCCAGCGCGCGCAGTATGAATAAACTATAGGCAATAGGGTAGCTCGTTTTAGAAAATAACCCAAAGCGGCACGACGTATTGATAAGCCGTATGCGAGTCGTCCATTAGGTATTGCGTACGAAGTTGAAACAACCTATATCATAACCTAATTAATTTTAGTTCAATCAAAAATAGGTGAGTTGAACAGTCGTTGAGTCGTCAACTATGCGTTATGAACTTATGCGAATCGACCGTAGTTATATTTTAAATAGTTAAGATGACTGTAGTTGTAATGATACGTACCTACTACTCTAGTAACTTATATCTAGTATAGAATATCAAGTCTTAGGCATCATCACAATCAACCAAGTTCAAAACAAAACGGTAATTTTGATAAATATGTGCTAGATAAAACCTCTCTTGTCATAGTCACGAAGCAAGAAATTAACTTCTTTATAGTACAAGATTCCAGTTTTTTCTGGGGCTTCCAGCACATCTAAACTCGAGCTGAATAAAATTTATGTTTCAAATGAATTAGAACCTGGAAACGAATCCGGGAATATTAACGTTAGAACGTCGAACGTATTACAGAATATTAGAACGATAATATGGTTTAAAGATATAAATAACATTAACAAATCACCACTAATCTATAGCAAATTATAGGTAAGCCACAAAGTCCCGTCTCAAAATCATTATAGAACAATAATTTGAAACCATTAAGCGATTATGTCCGTATCGTTTGTTTGTCATAAACACTTAATCAATTTGATGTTTTATCCGTATTTCTCAGTGGTACTTTGTTTTTTAACCAAAACAGTGTTGTCGTGTGTTATATTAAACAATGAAGACTATAAATAGTGGGCTGTTTTTACTTTGTTTTATTTTCGGTAAGTTCATAATTGTAGGTAATGTAATTGTTTGTATTTTGTTTCTTTTATAGGTACAAGATGTGTTTTAATTAAGGATAAATTATGGATAAAATGAAAATAATAATTATAGAGAAAAATGGTCTGAGTAGTTGCGTGACCTATTTTGAAAAAATCTAAACTCCATTTTAAATAATAGAAATTTGTTCCGTTTAGATGGGAATCAATTGTATTTATACATTGATCGATAGTGCTGTTTGTTATGATCTACAGGATTATATATTTATTGCCTTAGCACAGTGTTAAAGAAAATATTTTGACAAATGTAAGCATACGTCTATAATACTTTAAATATAATATTAAATGGAGTTTTAGTATCATAGCTCATGCAGAAAAACGGATATATTAAATTTAGACACTAGCATAACGGAATCGCCACTTTTGTCTGGAAATTCTTTCTTTAGGGAAATTTAGGCTAACTTCTACAATCAATCAACATTTAAAGAATTCAAACAAAATTTTTGCATTGTTAAATGACATACAAATTATTTTACTATTTTCAGTAAATTACCGCAGTGCTGATGCTGCAGGCAACTTATTCAATGCTTTTGGAACTATGATCGGAATGGACAACAAGAATACTAATGAACCTTCATCACAACCACTACTTCCCCTAAACCCCATACGCAATGGAAATAACAACTTTCGACCCAACACTGGCTTCAACAACTTTGGAAGAACAGGAATGACAAATAATAACGATAATTTCCAATTCAAATTCATAGATGCATACAAAGATCCTGAAGTTGAAACCAACATAGCGAGTAAGCTTAAACTTGGCTTGGAATTATCAGAAGATGAGAAACTAGCTGCTGAGAAGTTCCCAGGTATTAAGAATTTGTTAGATAAACTTAAGGAGTTGAATCGACAGAAAGAATTACAAAAACAGAAAGAAAACGAAAACAATGGGTTCAATAATGGTGGTTTACCCAATACTAACAATAACGGTGGATTTCCTAATAATAATGGTGGATTTCCTAATAATAATGGGGGATCAGCTAATAATAATAATGGTGGTCTTCCAAATTTTAACAATAACGGTGGAGTAAATAATGGCAATGGTAATGCAGGAAATAATGTTGAAGGTGATGAGGAGGTGGTTCCGGGAAAAGGGGTTAATAGGTGGTTAAAATTGAAGAAAAGAAAATTTTACTTTCAAGCACAGCCTGTTAGGCCAGAGAATGAGATAATTGTAGAGCCTGAGGTTGTATATTATTTGAATTAAATTGTTGTTATAAATATGTTATGCATATTTTTGTAAAGATAAATTCCCATTTATGATTTAATTTCTGAAACAATTAATACTTTATTTCATTAATTTTGCCCCAGACATAAAACATTTGCAAAGAAACACTATAATTTGAAAAGTACATAATTAAGGAATGTTGACGCTTAAATTTTTAAGCAGAAATGATTCGAGAATTTGTTTTATAAGATTAGTTCATAATGTGTCCTAGTGTACGGATGTAAGTATTTGAGCAAAACATAAGTGATCCTTACGTATAAGTCAATAAGGACCACTATAGTATATCACATTTGTGTTAGTTTGAACAAAGCACCCACGTCTACCGCAGCTGGCGTGAAGGCAGATCACGTTCGCAGCGTTGTTAGTGTGCACGCACCTTTACGCTACGTGTGACGAATGTTGCATTTAAATATCGGATACGTGGTGAAATTGGACAGTATCCAGCAATAGAAACATCTACGTGTTTTCTTTGATTTCTGTATTAAATATTAGTTACGGTGTTATTTTGTTTTTGTTTTATTATATTTTGGGTCGATTTTTAATAAATAAAATTACCGCTCTACTTAAGGGTCAACTTATACTGTATTTTATGTTGTATTTATTTGTTTGTTTAATGTCACATATTTGACAACAGGCCTTACTTCTGTAAACTATGTTACTGCATTTTTGAAGGTGTCTTGGTTTGAACGTAAGTACCTACGTTCTCAGTAGGAGCGAAGTACTTAATGGTGCAATCTTGACGACGATCTGATTTAATTTACCAGACTTTTTATTTTCTATGTGCTGCTGCAATAGAAGCCTAAAAATGAACGCTTATTTTTATATGTATATATTATTCGTGCTAAATCTTTTCGTGCCGCCTTTCAAATTTTTGCGTCAGTATTCCGCCACATGAACCGCATTTTCAGTGACGCTTATCAGATCTAGACACCAGGGGCGTGCAGTGCATATAGGCAATTAGGCAGTGCCCACCTAATAAATGATTTGAGTTAGGCTGTAGGTACTCAGCACTCATAAATGTGTGTTATTGTTGAAAACCACTGATTTTCATCAATAAAGCACTATAGTTAACTTAACTAATAACAGTAATAACAGAGTATCTACTGCATAGCTCAAAATAAAACCAATGCCCGCCAATGCCTTACGCAGACATGAAAGATAGATATCAGTGTCACTAGTGGAGCCCCATTTTTTAAGGTTATCCTTGTTAAGGCTGAACATTTTACGCTCCAGTAGTTTCGTGTGCTTGTAAGTATTTTGTACAAAGAGTCGGATGCAGTAAAATTATTAGCTAGCAGGCACGTCGCGGCATTGTTAAGGCGCACGTGCCTCAGTGTGCACGCACCTTTACGCTACACACACGGTGCAATTTTCACGGAAAATGGCGGATGCAGGCGGAATAAAAATTGGACACCTTGATTAATATAAAAATGTTTTCCTTTGTGTTTTTCGTTAATTACATTTGTCAAGTATTGTTTAATTTAGGATTTAATAACACATTTAATAATTCAACATCTTTTATCTTTTTGCCTAGCAACCATTTGATTCTACGCAATACAAGAGGTAGGTTAGTTAGGTAGGTATTGGAAATAATAATTATCGGTTAAAAGTAATTTGATAAAGTACGAACATTTTAAAGTTTTTAAGTATCTACGGTAGGTACGGTCGTAAGTAGGTACCCTTAAAAAGCCTAGTCTATAAGTATCGTACACGCAATTATTTCTATAGAGAACTAAGTACGTATATCCAAAATAAAACAAATAATCTATGTTTATCAACGCCCTGTATTGATAAAGATAATAAGTAACTAATTACCTCATTTTTCCAACAATAATAAGAAGAAAAAAACATAAGGCTTGATAACTTACAGGTAGAGAACAACAAGAAGAAAGGGAATGCGTTTCAGAGTCAAATATTTATAGAAATAATGTATAGGTAGGTACATGCACTAAATAATATTACAACAATATAGTTAAAATACCAATACAAAGAATCTCCAAACGCTGCAGCGCTGGCAACAAGTTAAAAATGCATTTTAATTCATAAAACAATCGATCCACTCATGTAAATCTGAATCCATTCATCCACATCCTTTGTTCCATTTGGAATATACGACATACAATTCGTATAGTTCTGGGACTGACTTGGCAGCCCGCTTGAAAATTCAGGCTCCGCGCGGGCGCGGGTGGCGGGGGCGGGCGGATCGTTAGTGACATTTCGTATTCATGACGTCAGCCCCGGGCCGATTGTTTTGCAATATTACTCTAATTGGGATTGTAATTACGTGCACATATCCCGGATAGTGCGTGTTTAGAGTGTATTTCGATGAATATAGATAGATGGTCGATTTCCAATGGTTTTGGAGTCGAAAAAGATAGTGTCTTGTTTAATGGTTGTATTTGAACAAAAGACTATCTCTTTTTGGAATTTTCATAATGAGATCACCATGGACATCGCAAAAAAACGGACATGAACTTTGGGGAAAAGAAATTTTTTGAGCTTTCGATGTTGGTAAAAGTATTTAATATTTAAACAGTGTATTTTTCGACTTCATAACCAATACAAAACCACCATATTTAGGATTACAAATTCGCTGTTGTGGTGGTCAGCGCTGCTTACTCTCACCGAAGTCTCGCCTCGAAATACGGATGTCCGTATTGCGTGAGTTAGCATTCCAGTAGGTATGTAGGACTGTAGGTACCTCAAGATTTTTCGGAACCTATGATTTTGTGGATTTTTCGAATCTTATTGACGGAGAATGTCGCGAATAAACATGTAAGTACACTCAGATAATACTGGCTGGATATCTGGATGTATAGTCAGGATCAAAAATTGTCTGGTTCCTCTGTCTTAAGGATCACAATCGTTTGTAATAATAACACGACTTGGAGCAAATAGGACTATTAGTCAAGTGTATTATACCCTGAAAACAAACAGGATACACTAGCTAGAAGAAGAAGGGGGCTAATAATGTGGCCGAAAAGTTATAATTTAATATAGTATATTTAAAAATCAATCTTATTTTGCGGTCGCTTAATTCAGAATTTTAGAGTGTTAAGTGTTATAGGTAATAGTGTTTGTTACTAGTAGCTGCCGTGTGAAACTTTTATTAATTTCAAAGGACTAAGTGGTCGAGGCCATTGATAATCTTAGTTGCGAATTTTGAGAGACTTCCATCTCTTTCTATTTGTGGCACTGCAAATGGAAACGCTTCGTAGACTATTTGATGTCTGATGATGTTTTGGGTGAATACGAGAACCTTGACCTTCCACTCTACCTTATATCACTATTTTTCTAATAATCATTCGTTGCGGATGATATGTCTTTGTTTGATGCAAAGCTCTTGCTTAAAGACGACCGTCTGGTGTAGTGGTTCGCGCTCCGGACTACAATGCCTGGCGGTTGCGGGTTCGAATCCCGCGAGGGGCAAATGTTAGTGTGATGAGCACGAGCATTTGCACCTAAGTCATGGATGTTTATAAACGTATTTAAGTATGTTTATCCGTTATCTAGTCGCCATAGCACAAGCTTTGCTTAGTTTGGGGCTAGCTAATTGGTGTGATTGTGGAAACAATTTATTATTATTATATGATTAATGGACACGTTAGTGCCGTAAGCAGCTGAATGACTGCTGCTTGAATTATTTAATTCAATACTACTTAAGTATTGTATTAAATAATTTCTCTAACGCTAGTGTATGTATAGTAATTAAATCAAAAAATATAAACGAAAAATATATTAAACACTACCTCGTTGCAAGTTGTAACTAAATAAAAAAAATATGTTTGTCATCCCACAATAATCAGAGTTTATTAAATTCATTGGTCTAGTAGTATTTTTTTTATTAACTAAAGTCATTTGATATGCAAGCTATACAGAGTGACTGAAAATTCAAGACATTCCTTTGCGGGACTAATATAGAGCTTACTTGCAGTCAAGTTAGTTTTCTAGTATATAGTGTTAAAGTTAAGGTAGGTAATAGTTTTGAAGTACCAACTACAAGTATTAAGGTTGTTATAAAAAAAATAAAAAATAAAGCTGCCTAGTAATTCCAAACTTGTGGTTTGTGGTGACATTAAAACAAAGAAATATTGCTAATAATAATTAAATAAATTATTGCCGTATATGTGAATAAACAACAAACAAAAGTGAATACCTACTTTATACCTTGATATTGCAAACTTTGCATATAAGCAACAAAGACACATATTCAAATAGAAAATTTATTTACATTGCTGGACAGTGTCATAATAAAATACAATTGGAAAAAGAGGTAAAATATACTATGAGTAAGATAAATTTTATAAAAAAACTACGGAGGAACTATAGCTTTGATAATAAAATGTATGTTTACTAACCCGTACGCACGGAAAAAAAAACAATTGAATAATAATAATAGCCCGTCACACATGTGTGTGTGAATTTAGCGAGGGGATTAAAAAATTAATTTTAAGGTTTTAATCGCTCGAAAGATAAATTAAAACTCTTAAAGGATCGTGTGTGTCTGTACTTCCGTCTTCCTGGCCGTCACAGATTAAGTTAAAAGTTAGTATAATAATTTCACTGTTACATAAACAAAGACGTGTAACGGAAATTTCGGAATACAGAGAGCAAAACTAAAAATATCAAAAGTTTTGATAAGTGTGTAAAATTAAATAAACAGACTTGTTGTGGGGGTCGTCGTGTAGTTCTTCAGAGTTATTTAAAAAAGAGGGAAAATGGCAATTCCCTCGTCACTATTTAGAACCGAAACTACTTAGAAACTACGAAAATTTTGCAAAAATACAGAAAATAGTTATTTATATAAAATTAAAAAAATATATATATTGGACAACATCATATACATTGCTTTGATCCTAGGGTAAGTAGCTAAAGCACCATGTGTTATAGAAATCAGAAACAACGAGGGCAATACATCACCCAGAACCTTATTTATAGATGACAATAAAACCTCATTTACCATGCAACCCTTTTTACTTGTGTTTAACTCATACATATCCATACATTTTATCAATAACTTTAGAAAATGCAAACTTTATTCATAGTCTCAACTGCAAAGTAAGAAGCCGCTATAGGGTTAAGTATTAATCTTTACTTTAAAAAAAACATCACTATTATGTCGCGTCTGTGGCGATGACGAGTCGCGGCGTCGCTCAGTAAATAAAAGCGTTAATAATATAACCTTATTATCATCCATAATGGTTCATTGCTGGTTAATAATTGAGCATTTTTCTACGGCCGCAGCCGCACGCGGGAAGCTATAGCGTTGCGTAATTCGATTACCCGTGAAACTCATAACGAATACGAACGAATGGCTTTCTTCTGTATCGGTCATCCTTGCTAAATTAAGTACAGTACCCGTCGGTAAATATTGCACATCGAACTTTGAAAACTATTCTAATATTCGTAAATAATAATTAATAATATTAAATAAATATTAATATTTATATTATAATATTTTTTGTACATTTACTATTCTAATATTCGTTTGTATTCGGAAATGCGATTATTGCATCGATGTGCAATATTTATTGCCGGGTAGGTACTGTAAAACTATTAGTTAAGTTTATTTTCTTCTTATAGCGCCTCTGTTTCTTAATCACTAAAAGTTAGCTATCAGCTCCTCGAATTAGTGCTTAATTATTGCATTCGTTACATAATTAAAAATAAATACATTTTTGACAACATCAAACATTGTTCTGATCCTAATGTAAGTAGCTAAAGCACTTGTATTATTACAGAAATCGGAAACAACGATGGTACCACAACACTCAGATTCTAGACAATATAGAAAAGTTTGTCGCTTGAAAGATTAAGTAAATGGGTTATACGAGTAACTTTAGAAAAAAGGGCGTCTGTTGAATAATGTGTATGTCATGTATGATGGATTAAGTTGGAAGAGCCGAAAATCTTCCAAAAACCACTTACACTACAAGATTGTAAAAAGAATTGGGGCCTGTATTCAGCTCTGATCCTTTAAATCTCCCCCCTCCCTTCCAAATTACAGCCTAGTATACAAGTGACACAATAGGCCTACTGACAAAAACAGGAAGATGAGACAGTAGACTATAGATATTAAATGACAAACAAATTGTTTTTTTTTTGCTAAAAATCTAAAAAAAACATTATATGTAATTGTAGTACACAGCCACAATCCATTGTCATACTCAATGCTGCCTTGCATCACTTTTCCCTTTCTTTATAATTGACCTCTGCTTGAAGGTTGTCTGAAAGAGATCGCTTTTAGCGATTAGACTGCCGAAATTGTACATTCTTTCTGTCATTATCAACTGTAACTTCTTTATTGGGTGTGCAATAAAGAGTATCTATCTATGTACACGTGGTAGGCTTGAGAGATCCGTTTGTTAATTGTAAAACGAAATAGGTTTAATTAAAATTAAACCTCGGCTTTACGGATCTCTACAATTACTGTATCTAATAAAGAAGTTACTTCCTGAAACTGAATAGGAAATTATATTTCAGTCCGTCGGTTGTAGAGTTCCGTCGGCTTGTAGAATATGGGCGCCTACTATGAAAGCGTTTCGTTCGTTCGTACGTATTAACATAACAAGTTAAAATAAACATTTACATGTTTCAAATCTTTGACAATCTATGGACAACTGAAATCGGTACCCTGATTTCGTATCTTGCAAAAGCAATGTGATGGCGAAAATTGACAAATGTTGGCTTTAAAATCGCAAATTGACAGCAAAAAACAAAAACAAAGCAATCTACTGTCAGTGCTGCCCATAGATTTTGACACTAACCATCAATTGGGCGATGACTGCGCGATTATTGATGATTGCTAATTTTTAGGGAATAAGGGTTGTGTTTTTTCCATGGCTAGTTTGAGTTGGTCATATTTTGTCAAAAGATTGATACAAGTGACTGTGTATTTAATTTGTTAGGTATACGTCTGACTGGCGACAGGCGAATTGTTGTTTATTTTTAATTGAAAAAAATTACATTGAAATTTACGGGCGGACGGGTGATGACTAAAAAGATGACGATGAATTAACAAACCGACAGGTTTGTAGGTGGTACTGACCGTAGGAGATAAAACTAAAGAAGACGTAAGAAATCTATCTAGCTAGTCTATTTGAAAACATGGTGATTGACTAAGAGAAAAAGGGAACCTACTCTTAACTTCAGGTTCTCGAATATTACTCTGTAAGTACATTACACAAGCATAGGCGGAAGAATTGGAAATAAGCTGTGCAGCGCTAAAATGCAGCTTGAAAAATTTCAGCTACTACCTACTTTAGCAATTGCAGAGTTGGTAGGTATTTAGTGGATAAGGTCGACACAACAAAATATTACAGATGGCGCTTGCATCTTTTGTAGTGGTTAAATGTCCATGGTTGTTGTAAACAAAAAATGGTTTCATACATTTAGGGGTCACCTTATGAATGTAAAGTTTAATAATCAAAAGTCATTGATGTTGCATTTACTAGTTTTGACACCAATATCTTGGAACGATTTTTGTTTGCTGTTGAACCAGTCGAGCTTTCATGATAGGGAAGGAAACGATTTTCTTTGTGCCCATAAATCAATGAAGTTTAAAACTTTAAAGCTAATCAAGGGCAATATACTGTCAAGTCCTGAATACTTTGTTCAGCCTGACTGTGTATAAGTAATAGTTTACCTGTGTGATCCTGCAACGACCGGCTGAGAGGCGGCGCCGGCGGCGTCGCCGTGTGCTCCCCGCCGTACAGCCCGCCGAACTCCTCCGCCGACGACGACGACGCGTTGCTGCACTTGCGACCCTTGTCCGTCGCGTACTTGCTTTCCCCCCCACTCGGCAGGAACTTCGTGTCCGTCTGGTGCTCGTCCAGCAGCCCTGGCACTCCCAGCAGCCCACCCACGAGGTTCGGCCGGAGCTCCTCCATGATCTTCGAGCCCTGGCCGCATCCGCCCCCGCCAGTGAAGTTCAGCTGGCGGCTGAAGAAGGCCGGGAAGATGTTGAACTGCTGCGGGTCCGGCAAGGCGGCCAGGGGCGGCGCGGGCGGCTCGGCGGCCCCCGCGCACGCCGCGCTCTTGAACTCCACCGTGCTGTGGCCGGCGCGCTGGCTGAGCGACCAGCGCGGCTGTTCCGCGCTTCTCGCCTCGTGATCGCACTCGTCGGCTCTACCCCGACGCTCACTGACTAACCACATTATAGTGAGGCGCACCGGTCGCGCCGCCCGCCGACTAATTGTTCGCGACTGCGCGAGAGGGCCCCACGTCGCCGCCCCCGTGCGAGAGCGAAACGGCCGCTCCCGTGCCCCCGTAATCGATGTAAAATCTTTATAGTGATGCTGCGTCTCATTCAAGCTGGGGCGGCGCTAGGGGCGGCGAGCGCTGCGATTGGCGCGCGGGTGTAGGCCGCTCCGGGCACAACGCTCCTCTTTGTTTTATTGTCCCCATGGCTTCTCGTCGATCTTGCGTTTAAAGTTTATGCATTGCACCATGTTTTGTTTCACAAAACACAAATCACGTATGAAGTTCTTGAGGTAGAATGTGAAACAGAGATGGGTGTTGTGTGGTGACGGTGTTGTGGCTGAAAGCTTATTAAAACGGAAACGTTGTTTTTGCGACTCGCATTCCTAATTAATAAAAGTCTGCATCGTGTCTTTTTATGAATTGCATTCGTTTTACTGTGTCTTTAGCTTTGTTTAGGTTTTCTTGTGTTCTACCTGCTGGAGGGAATTTTGACGCAAAATTTTAAGTTTAGCTAACGCAAATTTTAAGCTTGTTTTATTATAAATTTTTAGTTTTTCTTACATTAATCATCACTATCAATCATATTTTCTACACCATAATGGTAAATAGGCAATGGCTGAAATGTATTCGTTTGAAGTAAGCACGCGTAACAAAGATACGATTCATATTACCGCGGCGCCGCGCGGCGCGTCTCGCCAGCAATCCCGCTCTACCATCTCCATTTGATTCTATTCACAGTTAGTGCTGAATGAAGCAAGAGAATAGCAGTTGAAACTATATACTTATGATTTTAATAAGTGCAATCGTTTTTCTAATTATTAGCACATGGTTCATGAGCACACGATTTGGTAGTAATCACAGCATAATTTAGAGTTAGGCTTTTTATTCCGATTGATTGATTGATCATGGTGGTAAGATAAGTCCTCAAGAGAACTCAAAATTTAGGTACACCCCAAATTAAAATTAATAAGTTGTCGCAAATAGATCAAAATCACTATCAAGAGGACTGCCCTGATATGAAATAAGGCGACTAAGTGACTTTAGAGGCTTTTTTTGTTTTGATTACCTTTGAACAAAGCAGACGATCCTAGACAGATACGTGGTCTTCAAGACAAATACCTATAGATAAATAGACACCAGTTCTAAGTCTTACAAAAGTGATAAGAGGTCTAAGGATGTAAAATATTCCACGAGTACCTAAGTCAATTCCATCAAAGGTTACATATTTATTTATGGCACATATTTTAACACCTCCAAGCTTATTAATCTTTAATTATAGGGTACTTCCCGTTGACCTCGAATGATGAAATTTTGTTGCTAGTTACTATTAACATAAAAAATATTATTTAGTAACTTAAAAGCAACTACAACAAATTTTCTCTTAAAGATCGATTTCTAAACTCTATCGAGTGGGTATTCCTTACCTTGGCAATGTTTGTTCTTAATTGAATGGTAAATTGTTGAAGAAGAAGCTTTCGTTGCATAACCCAATAAAACACTTGCCAACTTAATTGACAAAGGATACGTTCAATCAGAATTCCTATTCCCGTTATTTCACAGTAGTCGCGATCCGGTGGTCGGGCCGGTCCCAGTAACAACAGCAGGTCAGAAAAGGTATTTTTTTAAATTTTTTTATTTAAAAACTTTATTGCACAAACTTACAATAAGTGTACAAATGGTAGACTTAATGCTAAAAGCATTCTCTGCCAGTCAACCATTGGGTCATGCAGAAAGCTTGCAAAGGGTGCGGTAAGATTAAATTATAGAGAAAAAAAAGTTAATTAAGGCAACAATAATTCCACAAACTTATTATTATTCTCGTAAACAAAAAAATAAGTTTAATAAAAAACTTAAAACCGACTTCAAAATGAAACTAAAAAGCGAAAAATAATATTGACTAAAACATACCTAATCAGTTCTTTTTGGAGTCGGTTCCAGACATTGAGAGTTAAAACTGTGTTCATTCGCACCGACTCCAAAAAGAACTGATTAAGTATGTTTTAGTCAATATTATTTTTCGCTTTTTAGTTTCATTTTGAAGTCGGTTTTTAGTTTAGCACAACATAAACAAAAACAACATTCAGACGAATTGAGAACCTCCTCTTTTTTTGAAGTCGGTTAAAAAAGCAATACTCAACGGTTTGCAATGCAACTGCAATATGAAATATTTTTTTGTCCAATTTTCAGTCGCCTTAAGTACAAAAATTTTATGGTTTTTATGTTAAAGTAATGCGCACAAGTATAGTAAGTAGTGCGCACCTTAATCTTTTCAATCTTTCTGTGTTGTTCGGAAACATGGACAATCAAAGCTGCTGACATGGACAGAATAAACGCTTTCGAGATGTGGTGCTATCGCCGGATGCTTCGAATACCCTGGACCGCTTTCCGTACAAATGAATCCATCTTAAGCCAACTACGGATCAAAGAACGTCTTACAAGCATCGTTCTCAAGCGGTACTTACGCTATTTTGGCCATCTCGCACGCAAGCCGCATGATAACCTTGAAAAGAACATTATTTTTGGCAAAAGGCAGGGTAAAAGACCACGTGGCCGCAGGCCGACACGATGGTCTGATCTACTTGTAAAAACCCTGGAAATGCCATTTTACGAGACGCTCAGACGAGCGCAGGATCGCGAGGCGACTGCATAGACAGGGTCACGATCCTCAACCATGAGGGACCGACTATGGAGGAGGAGGAGGATGTTAAAGTAATAGGTTACAAGAAGATAGTAATGTTACTAGGACAAGATCGACACTGGATCGCCGCTATCGTTAAAATACGGGAATTGGGCTTTAGGTTTAGATTATTATAAGCTACAAGTTTACCAAGATACGATCTGGCGGGATGGGTGCACCATGGACATTGAAATTTTTGCAGATAGCATCGCGAACCCTTTGAAACAGCCCTTGCGTCATGTATATCAGTAGCGGTGTCAGGTTCACTTACCGAATGTTGCATTTTATATACATTCCAATCGTAAGTAAAATATTACAGGTTTTACTCAATTTATTTATTTAACCCTATAGCTCAGTTCATGTGTGCATGTGTGTGACGGGGCCATTGTTATTCATTTGTTATCTTTTTTCAGAGCATACGGGTTACAGAGACTATACAATACATTAAATATTAGAATATTGACGTCCGTGACGTATAAAAATATACTAAACTGTTATGGGTGATTGTTTGTGTATTTTATTAAATTTATATTTCAACGCCAAGAGTGGCACACCTATAAAGCTAGATTAAAATATTTTTCCTTTCGACCCAATAAATATTATTCATTATACCAGGCAAAATAATTAAGTCATAGTTACACATATTGAGTTTTGTGGCGGCGTTAATGTCATAATACTGTTAATGTCATTACAGTCAGTACATAACAGCACAAGTAGGTATTAAATGCGTTTATACAATCAAAATAAAAAGTTAACTAGAACCTAAATCACACAACTATTAAAATTCTCTCGCTAAGCTGGGGTTTATTTTAATATGCACTAACTAATCGTAATTGGTAATTAATGTAAAAGGTAGAACGAAACAACTCGTAGGGGGTAGAGTAAAAGTTTCCCAGTAAGGGGGAGAGTACGATGTCTGCAACTTGGCTGTAGTTTAATTGATCCTCGCTTCTTGAAGTAGGGCGCTTTGCCTTAAGTTTCACCAACTAATTATGTAGGCTATGTATAATGTACAGCCGTATCGAAGCTTGGGAAGTGTTTTTTCGCTAATGGATGAAAAAGGGATATATTCCACTATTAAGAGTCTTGTTCAAGCTGCCTTCTTGAACAGTGTTGTTTGCCATCAGCCTTATTATTAATGTTTAATTAGAAACGTTAGAACATTATTACATATCTAAAAAAAGCATTATTAGACGACCGTCTGGTGTAGCGATTCGCGCTCCGGACTACAATGCCTGGCGGTTGCGGGTTCGAATCCCGCAAGGGGCAAATGTTTGTGTGATGGCATGAGCAATTGTACATGTTTATAAAACGTATTTAAGTACCTACGTTTATCCGCTATCTAGTCACCTTATTACAAGCTTTGCTTAGTTTTGGACTAGTTAAGTAATTGGTGTGATTGTTATATTATAATAATTGCTTTTCGGGCCAACCTTCGTATGTAGTGGCGTTTTGTCGAGATGATCAGAGGATCATAAAACTTTATACAGTTAGGAACGTGTCGAGAACACGCGTGACTGAGTAGCGAGCTTGCGGATAGTGGTAGTGGTTTCGAAAGAAATTATAGACTGTGACGGAGGAAAGATGGATTGGTCTGCCGATAACATCCCGCTTTGACGCTTTTGACGTGATCGTGACGTTTAAAAATTTGCCCGAAAACAAGGTAACAATCCATATTTGGTTATTTTAAAACATAATGACACAAATTACGTATAGCGCCGGCGCGCTCATAGACTTAGGATTCGCTACGCTTAAAGACTGACAAAGCGTGCAAAAGAGACATCATATCCTTGCGGACACCCTACAAGATAGAAAGAAATAGATGTCAATTTATCTATGTGACACAAAAAAAATATTTAACTGACTCTATATACCTCCAATTTCATACGTCAAACCTAATTATAAAAAAATACAAAAGGAAAACATATTTTTTATGTTTCTGTAGACAGGGGGTGCAAATACAACCCCAATAAACACACATTTCACAGGCAAATACATTTATGATAAAAATATTTTGAAACAAATTTGTGTCTAATTGCTAATAATAATCGACAAGGAACTTAGAGTTTACAGACGAATATGAACTTTGTTTGTTGTGTGTTTGTGTATTTCGTAGTTAAAGGCATAATTACAATAAATATTAGGTAAAATAGTAAATTGTATGTTTACACTAGGGATTGAACTAGCGGTGACGTCATAAGTATCGATAAAATATCGACATCCATTTGTGGGTATAGAAGATTTTTAGCGATTACTAAAAAAAGATTTATCATGTTTGTTTACAAAAAAACCCTCTAATACTGTTATTTTGTGATTACATTATGAGCTTTTTGTTTTATTTTTAGTTTAACGACCTCTGTGGCCGAGAGGCGAGCATGCTGGACTTTAAATGGCGCCGCCATCTCTGAGGTTCTGGGTTCGATCCCCGGTCGGGTCAATGTAGAAAACGAACTTTTCTATATTGACCCGGGTCTGGGTGTTGTGGTACTCTCGTTGCTTCTGATTTCTTTAACACAGTGGCTGTAGCTTCTTACCTTAGGATCAGAGCAATGTATGTGATGCCGTCACATGTTGTATGTATTACTGTTAGTTTCGTTTACAAACAAAACGTGATGGGGCGAGTAGTTTCTTGAAAAAAGTTGTTTGCTAATATCAGTATAAACAAACAAGTTTTAAACTCAAGCAAAATTTTCTTTAAAAAAAAATGTGCACTTACGTGTCCCACCTGCAGGGCACAGAGACTATGTTTGTTGTTGTCCACTTAACTATGTTTGTCACCATTTTTAGGGTTGCGTAGTCCTGACAAGAAACCCTTTCTTTCCTGTTAGAAGTTTGGTCATGTCCGTCTGTCTGTCTGTCCGTCCGGTTTTTTGCTTGGAGACTGTTGACCCTAGAGAGCTGTTACTTTGTGGAAATATGTATATAGTTATAGCTTGCCGACAAAGTGGTAGAACAATTTTTTTTTTTATAGGGTAGTTGCCATACCATATTCTTGGAAATAAATGATTTTGATTTTTAATTTTGATTTTTCACATGTAACGTAGCATATTTTTTTATCATCGTCTACCACATCGTGTGTGGTATCTTTGAATAGGTCCTTCAAAATTACTTTAGGGTTACTTAAACTATTTTTTGATTTAGGGATACACACAACACAGAACACAGAACCACCTACTGTAAGTAGTATAATATTAACTCTGTGATAATAAGGAATATGATAGGTAAGGTAAAATTATGATTTGAAATTGTTTTAAGTAGGTTACATATTTAATATTTGAGCAGACAACCTGGTAAAGGTTGGAGGACGACGCTAGATGCAGGTTGCTTCCAACCGGTCGATCTAGGAGTCACTGGGGAAGGCCAATGTTCAGCAGTGGACGTCCTGTGGCTGCAATGATGATGATGATGATGACATATTTAAAACGACCGTTTTCTTATTTTCCATTATATGTATAAACTTGTTCACAATATTCAATTACTCATTTTTCGATTTAATGCGAGTAAACTTGTTTTTCAGATTTCTTAGTTTCCAGACTGTGAAGTTTACATAACAAAAATATGACCTTTTTTCGATCATATCTTAACTTTGCACATACAAGCCCAGAAACCCCGTATCCTTTCCGTGATACTGATTTTCACCTCTATTTTGTTTGTTTAAAGATTAGGTTTAACTTTAGGTGCTTCAAGGTCCGCCGCGATTGTGACTTGTGCCAAATCAATTTGATGTCGGTTGCAATTAATCGATAAAAAATGTGTGGCTTGAACAACACTACTACACACACACATACGTGTCACATTTTTTGTATCATTTGCAATGAGCCTTTGTCTATCTTGTACATTCTATATCTATGGGCGCGCTAGACAGATAGTCCACTCGGAACTAAGCGTCATAATCGTCACGCACAGATTGACAATTGCGTTTACTAGAAATCTCGGACGATCGGGGATAGAGCTATAGCGAGCTGTCACTTACGACAGTTTACTACGCATTGATCATTGTTGCGTGCAAAAAATGGATAAGCGTTTTTATTACTGCTGCAGTGTGTAGGGATGTTTTAATACAACACAAAATTGTGATTACACGTTCTTCAAATTTCCAAATAATATTGAAAGGTATATAAAACTAGGTCTTGGTTTTTTCTTGTTAGTAAAGTTAAGTAAGTAAGTAGTAAAGCTAAAGATAAGTTTTGATAGCGATCAATTATTCATTTCATTGCACATTCAGCAGAAATGGGCTTTTAAATTTTCCCTAGCATATCGTCGCTGGTATAACACCAGTGTTTTAGGTAAGCGTTAAATAAAAGATAAAAGACATATTAAATTATTCATTGGTATTTTTACATTATCGTTGCTAGGATAAACACATCACCTTGAAATGTGAGTATATAACAAGTTAGTACGTATAATTTCTGTCAACCAACGCGCAGCTGCCGCCGCTGTTAAAAACGACAGTCATTGAAGAAGCCAAGTTGAGGAGAGTAAATATTGCTTTTTCTTCCCATTTAGGCTTGGACGTATTATAAGATGAATGTATAAGCTTATCAATGTATCGGAGTAATAAAGCACACTAACTTATTTCAAAAATTCAGAATAGCAACCCTAAGTAGTCAGCCCAATTTAGGCAGTTGTTTTCAAGAACGGCGGGAGTGGACCTTCTGTATTTTTTCTATTTTGTGATAATGACTACTAAAATTAAATTCATGTAGCTGATAGAGGAAGTACGACCACATGTTTTTTTGCACATAAATAAAAATATTGTTTCAGGACTGCAGCTGGTATAATTGTTCGTTTTTATTATAAACATTTTATAAAACTAGATTTTATAAAAGTTCCAGTTATTCGGGTTTCCAACAGATCTTCGAATCGAAAGTTAGAGTCTTAGAATAGACTGTTCTGAGTCTATTTTCCCTGTCAAAGGATTACGGAGGCCTAAAACAATCGCATCTAATGAAATAACCAGGAGGCTTACTGCGAAAGGGTTTCGTTCGTGTGGACGTATTATCCTATCAAATTAAAATAGAATAGAATAGAATAGAATAGAAAAAGATTTATTTGACACACACAGAATACAAAAGGAAAAAACATTTACAGGATAATAAAAAGCGATATGTGTCAAAAAGGCCCCCGCTCAGCATTTGTCGTGACTGTCAGGGACGTATAACGACGCTGGTTTTCAGCAGGGACCCTGACGGTAGGCTCGGACCATACCCCGACATAAAATATGACTTCACTTGTTTCAAACCTATATGAGCATTTGAAAACGGTTGTATTTTTTGCACGGCTAGTTTGAGTTGGTCATATTTTTTCAAAGCATTGATACGAGTGACTGTTTATTTTTAGTTGTTAGGTTTATACTCGGAACGAATGATACATTTTCTTAGTAGACCTTCAGGCTTGCCGCATCTAGGATGATGGTCAAAGTGTACCCCGACTATGTACGATGTGCTACATAACCTCCTATCTAGTTATTAAAATAAAAAATAAATAAATAAAAAATAAAATTGATTTATTTCAGACGATGTGTCCATATGTTTGTTAGTAACAGAAAGGAAAAACTTATAATTATTATATGTTAGTAGGTATCATTATGTTTAAAAACTAAAACTAATTTAATTTAATTTTTATTTAAATATCTGCCCAACACCCCGGCCACATGTGTGTGTGTGTGTGTGTGTGTGTGTGTGTGTGTGTGTACACCCAGTGCCGCAGTATCGGACAGTCAGGCTTATCGCTTATTGTTTTTAGAATATTGTTGGCGCTTCCACGCACCGTGCGCAGAAGTGATGCGATTCGCTTTCGCACTACGGTGTAAAAACCGTCCGTGTGTGCCAGCGCGAACATCCCCGATGCGCTATTAAAGTAACTATTAAAGTATTCAACTTTTTTAAACCGGGACACATTTATGTATGTATATTGATATATTATCATCATTTCAGCCCATAGAACCTTTATCTGATCTGAGTTTCAGCCACAGGACGTCCACTGCTGAACATAGACCTCCCCCAGTGACTTCCAGATCAGCCGGTTGGAAGCAACCGCATCCAGCGTCGTCCTGCAACCTTTACTTGCATCTTTTCATCTTTTGGTGCAAGCTAAAGGTGTAGTATGCGGGGCACATAGCACGTAGCACTGACGGCCGATATGGCAGAAAGGTTCTGGAATGGATACCTACTCTTTATTGCAAACAATACAAAGTAGTTACAGCTGATGATTACAGAGAGGTTTTGGTGGTCTTATCCCTAAAAGCGATCTTTTCCACACAAAATATAGGTAGAGGATATCATTTTTTGTTTAAAATTGTGTCCATAGGACACAATAAAGTGGTGCAGAGTGCTTAATGTGTTTTTTTCAATACAAAAATAAACTGTTTATATTGGAAGTTGGTATTATACCAGAGTTTCCGTACCTAACCTCTTTAAATCGTGAGCTCTTATAAGAGAGTGATACTAAATAATTAGTCCTCGTACGCAGCATAAGTTGGCTCTCAGAACTACTAGTAATTTCACGTGAGCAAAGATTCGGTGCAGAGGTAAAGTTTTAATACCTACCTTAGTGCTTTCGTGTAATGAGTTAAATTACTATGTGAAGTAAATAGTACGGTATCTATGAGATCGAAGTACCAGTAATAGTTACGAAGTAAGTAATTTTGAAGTATGTATCTACGTAAAAGATACATGGGTGAAATTAATACACTAAACTATAATTAGGAACATTCGATTTGTATACAGGGTGTAAAAAAAGGCTTAACGAAGCCTTAAACCACGAGTTCTAAACATAAAACCAAGTAGAATGCAAAAAAAATAGCTAGGAAATGATTTTTATTTTTGGGTATCAAAAAAATAACTTATTTCTAACCCGCAATGTATAGCGCGCACGCCACAGACTATGCCTGTGTGTGATAGCGGATCATGTTTCTTTGTAAAAAAGTTTAGTATTATCAAACAGAAGTCAATTTTGTAAAAAAACTTTGAAAAAAAATTGAAACTTTTACTGTCAATAACTCTGTAGCCCGTCATTTCCCAGGTATAGAGTAAAAGAAAAAAAATATCGTAATAATACGTAGAATATGTAGTATTCGGCTTCGTTAGGCCTTTTTTTACACCCGATATTTGTAAAATATTACTATCTTAAAAAAAAACAAAATTAAAAATATTTATTTGCTTAATAAATATGGTATAATAGATGTTACAGAACTTTAAATAGTACAGACATGTTTGGCCTTTCACTTGATGGCATGCAAATATTGGTATCGCAAAAAATGTCGACAGCAAAAGACAAAAGATTATAACACTACAACATACACTTTTACTTCATATTATATCAGTATTAAGTAATGCATTTTGGAATCCTATCAGTAAATTAAATAAAATACAGTACTGTACTTTTGATAATTTATGACCGTTTCAGTTTTTTCAGGATTATGATGATTAATTAACCCATACCAAAAATATAATTGTAATCTATGAACACATTCGTCTCCTATACCGTTTTGAACTTTGTAAGATTATACATGATGTTTGGTAATTGGTATATCAAGACGAAACTATTCCATGCAAAAAAAACACACAAATAGGATTAAAAAAAACAGTTTTGTATGAAAAACATTTCAATATCAAGTTTCCGACTGCAACTTAAGGTATTTATATGCAAACACGTGAATAAAAATTTGCTAAAATATAACAGAAAAAGACCGGCCAAGTGCGAGTCCGACTCGCGCACGAAGGGTTCTGCACCACTATCTATAAGAACGGCAAAAAAATAACGTTTGTTGTATGGGAGCCCCCTTAAATATTTGTTTTATTTTAATTTAATATTTTTTTTAAGTGAAAAGTGAAATATTCATAGAATATTTAGATAAACATATGTTTATCTAAATATTCTATGAATATTTCAAGTTTCTCCCTGTAGCCATTATATCAATATTGAGCAAAAACGAGGGAAAAAAAAACACGTTTGTTGTATAGGAGCCCCCTTAAATATTTATTTTATTCTGTTTTTTAGTATTTGTTGTTATATCGGCAAAAGAAATACCTTATCTATGAAAATTTCAACTGTCTAACTATCACGGTTCATGAACCGTGATAGTTAGACAGTTGAAATTGTCTCATAAGACAGCCTGGTGACAGATGGATAGACAGACGGAAAGCGAAGTCTTCGTGTAATAGGGTCCCGTGGTACCCTTTGGGTACGGAACCCTAAAAAACAAAATAATATAAACAAACGTATATTAATATTATTCTTATTACCTACGATTCCAACCAATCTCAACAGTTATTTTACGTCACGTGACCATGCTTTGGTGTGGCTTTTTGTAAATCATGTTTAATTTATAGGTTCGACATAATAATAATGAAAAATATATAAAAAAAACAAATGAGCGGCTAAACAAAAATTAACAAAAAGGTACTTTCGACCTTGCCAGGATTCGAACCTGGAATCTTCTGATCCGTAGTCAGACGCGTTATCCGTTGCGCCACAAGGCCGCTTGACAACTGTGTTGAATTTTGTTATTACATTATTAATTAAATTGTTCTTACCAAAAAATAATAGATTTCTTATAAAACTTTTGGTCGTGTGAAATTTTTATGAGTCACTAGCTGTGCCCGCGACTTTGTTCGCGTGGACTACAGGTAATGTATTCTATCCCAGATCTTGATTTTTTGTTGCTGGCCTGCTGGTAGCGAGAGTGTTAGAGCCGCAATAAGCAAGTAGTTACATTTAATAAATAATTTAATGGCTTATTAAGACGAATTACGTTTTGTATAAGTTTTTACTGTTATTTTTTAGTTTACTCAGATAATAAGCATACCGTCATAAAAAGAATTTCAGCAAAACAAAGCTATATATTTGTTTTTAAAAGACAGTTTTTAAATATAACCTAGGTAATAAAGAAAGTGATTATGATTAGTTAAGGCCGCTATAATTGTTAAGAAATTTCCAAAACATGATCACAAATAATTATTTATTTTGGCAATTATTTCTTGTCGAGTGCCTGAATACCAAGTTTCATGGCTTTATCTTAGACAATGATCAAATTTCATACAAAATTAAATCCCCATCAAGCCAATTTTTTTGCAATAAAAGTTATTCTATGTCCTTTCTCAAGCACTAGTCTATATACCAATTTTTTCGAAATTGATTCTGCTGTTTAAGCGTGAAAACGTAAAAGATAGGGAGACAGTGTTTATAGGAACTAAGGAAGCATGCCAAAGTATAATAAAAAGTTTATGGTAAGCTATTTAATATTTAATAAATATGATTTTTTACGTAATAAAAATGCAATAACACTGTTAATGCATATTTAAAATAAATGATAATAAACTATAAAGAATAACAAAAGTAAAATTACTGAATTAATTACATTGCATAACTAATCATTGTTTTATCTTAATATCTTAATAAAAAATATTGTTTTGTTAAATATATTTTTACAGTGAATAAAGCAGAAAATGATAGGAAACTAGCGACATTCAAATTTGTATATTTTTACAGTAAAGAAAACAGAAAATAATATAAAAAACTAGCGACATTTGTGACCGCATGTGCGCCTGCGCCGGGCCCCGCCCCGCACTCTGCCACCCTGTATTTCCAGCGGGCTGTAATTGCAACATCCACGATCCATAATTGCAAGTCTGTCATTTTTGGATAAATATTGGGTGGCTGGAATAGTTTGCCTTGCACAATATGGCGAATTGTTGTAATGCTGGTTTTTGTTATTATTGGTATTGGATCTATTGTAATTTTTTAACGATAAATAAAAACGACTTCAAATAATGTAAAGATGTAATAAAGTTCGCCTTAATTTTAATATTTAATATTTACTTACCTTGACTTTAGTACCTAAAAATTACATTCCACTGACTACATTCAACTTGACCAATTTAGAGATTATTGAAATTTTAATTAAGTATTCTAATGGACATTTGTATATTTGTTTATGATTTCCTTTTTTTTAAATTGAATTGTGTAAGTACTTAATTAACATCTATTTGCATGCTAATAATCTTGGCAAAAAGTGTGCACTTTTTTAACAATGTCATCTTTAATACCACTTTTATGAGCAAATGATATGATGAATTATTATGATATTTCTTGACATCGAGTAAACGTTAAGGCGCGTTCACACCGACGGGAAGTCTGCCCGGAGCGCACCGGAAGCGGTCGCGTCGCCGCGGAAAATATTCCGCCATCGGCCGGACTTCCGGTACGAACGTTTGCGGAGCACACGGTAAGATGGACTTGATGTTTTGACGATGCTTTCTATAACTCGATAAGATAAAACATATCGATAACTGGCATTAGATTCGTTCGTACTTCCGCCTGTTTCGCTAAAAAGCGTGATTGTTCGTAGTTGTTAATTGTGTTTTTTTCCAATATTAAGTAACTTCGGTGCTTTTATTAATTATTTTAGCTCCAGTTACAATATTAGTCAGTTAAAAAGACCAATCTTATGAATTTAAACAACTTTTAATAAAGGACGAAAAAAAAATATACAAAGTTTTTGGTCATGTATTATACTTTAGGGAAATATTTTTTTTCGTGTCTGTCACATAGATTTTTTTGTGCTTCAGCACTAGAAAATCGCTAGAAGTTTTTGCGTTTATGACGAACTGAATGCAAGAGAGTGTTAGGCTGAACCAAATGGCGCCCAACGTAGTCAGTTAACTTAATCTACGTCAGGTAATCTGTGCTTAAATTAAAAAACATCATTAAAAAAGATTTACAGCATATGAAAAGCATAATATTTTATAGAATATCGATGAATTAAATTCAGGCTAGCTTTCAACTAAAAAAAATCGGACAAGTGCGAATCGGACTCGCCCACCGAGGGTTCCGTACAAATTTGTAGGTACCCGTTCCTTGCATAAAGACCCTGTTTTTATGATTTATTTAATTACAAATGTATAGTAATTTACAGATTTTTTACTATACTTGTAGCATAAGACTGTACAGTAGAATCCGTTTATTATGACATCGAAAGGAATTGACAAACACGTCATAATAAGCGGACGTCATACAAAACGTTTTGTGAAATGAAAAACTTTTTTATGTAAATATGTATGTACTTAAGTATTTTAATACAGAAACATAGTAAATACATATGTATACATACATATTAAATCAAAATCAAAATTGTACATAATCAGCACATTATAACACATACAAGTGTATTTTTTACTGTAAGAAATCAGTAATTTTTGACTGCTTTTGTTTTTTCATTTTATTGTAAAAACAGTCTCTAATACTATTGTGCTAATTGTCGAATGACCCACGCCAAATTCCTTTGCGAGACATGAGTTAGATTCTCCATTTTCTAATCTGCATATTATTGCACCTTTCTCTTCAATTGTAAATGCTTTACGTCGTTGAGATGACATTTTTTTTCACAGTAACAAACAAAAAACAATGCGTGACTTTCAAGCCTCGATTACTCACTGAGATTCAAAACAAAAACGAGCCACGTGCCGAACGTCGTCGGGAATCAACGAACATTACCGGAGGTGTAAAGAATCATGTCGGTCATTATAACCGGACATATATTTATTAAAAATGGGTCATAATAAGCGACATGTCACTGTAAGGGAAGTCATTATATCCGACTTTTTTATAAAGAATTTTATATGAAAACCAAACTTCGTGGTGTAATTACGTCATAATAACCGGTTGGTCAATATAGGCGGAGTCATAATAAACGGATTCTACTGTACTTGAAAATTTTCATAGTTCTAGGTCAACGAAAAATTCCTACCCTACAAATTTTTATTTCCTTGAGAATGTCGAAATACACGCTCTTTGCGACAAAAACGGCCGTATATTTTTTTACGTTAACTTAAATTGTAAGTACATGTATTTTAGTCTTATTTCATAAGAGGCACTAGTAAAATGTTTATTTGTGTTGCGACCTTAATCGCTTACCTGCACATTTATCTTAATTTATAGCGAACCGAGCTATTTTACCAACAATCACTGGCAGGTAAGCTAAGGAAGGGTGGGGTTAGGGGAGACGTAATTGGTCGAGATGATGTTTAATAAGTTTTTAATGGCAGCGAGACGGAGCCGCCGTTTACGCGAACCTTGAATGTAACAGCCAGCTACTTTTGATTACCTATACCATCCTATACATTTAAATAAAACTCATTACAAGTACTTAGATGAATTTTGAAAAGCCTTCACCTGTTTTAGCATTATCATTCAACGTTTGAATAAAAAAGAATAGTCTTTTGTTTTACGTCTACCTTGTCGAAAAAAGGTTTGTGCATGACACTGTCTCTGAAATAACATTTTTGTCATAAAATCACTTATTTATTATGGGTCGTTCTATTACGAAGGGTCAGAATTTGTCGGCGACTAGGTATAGCCGACCCTTGAAAAGGGTTCCTGCCCTCACACGGAGGGAGACAGTCCCATGCAGCCTCCCGAGCCTCTCCGGAGTCCACGAAACGTTTGCGATTTAATTTTATAATTCATCATCCTTTTTGAGCCATTTTCCTTGATTAATTATTTATACAAGCCCCTCGATTTGACGACAGGTTAATTGCTACACGGCTATTAATTATTCTTAATAGACCAAACCGTAATATGAATTTTACCAGTGCCTATAAAAAAAAAATTGTGTAACAAAAAAAATATTGTTAGGAACAATAAATTCGTAAGTGGCGATTATGCTAATTGTGGTTTTGTTTTGTTGCTAAAAAATGGGCGGTGGAAACCATGCGCATTGAATAAGCGCGCCGATTGTTTGCAATAATATTTTGACAGGAAAATATTCGGTTGTCCCGCTGTCAAAATTGGCGCCTAATTTGGTGCGCGCGTCCGTTGCCGCCCACTTAATTTGAAATTAGAACTGTAACTTTTTTATTGTAGCCACGTGCCAGCCCGGCTTGGAACAGTGCCATTATGTTGGCGGGTGTATTTTTTCCTTTTGTCCCATTGGATGAGCTGTGTAGATACGAAAAGAGTAACAAAGAATAGTTTTTGTAGTCGAGCAATTTCGCAACAACTTTGCAAAATGAGACTTCGTGTTTTTTATTTAAAGGTAAGTAAAACATATCTATTTTGTAAATGTAGTTGAGCTATAGCTAGTAGAGATTTTGAATGGTTACGTCACGATAAGCGTTCCTATTCACAACTTCATGTAAATAATAAAATTAAGTACCCACTACCTACTAAAATAGATAAAGAACACTACTATCGTGACCAAAAAGATGTGGTTCTAGTTTGGGCTGTCTGGAGAACAGTATCTAGTAGTTTTAATATAAACTCGGTATTTCTAAATAAACATTAAAGGAAAAGGCATTTATCACATCAATTTTTAAACGCTGCATTTTCTCTAACGCTGCGACAAAACCGAAAAAAGGTCGGATGCAAAACCCAGGAGTACCTAAATAGCTAACTGGCTGGAAAACTTATTTTTTTGTGTTTCAAATTATTTTTCAAAATGGCGGCGGCCGTTTTGCCCGAGCCAGGGTGATGTCAAACGAACGCGAGGCAGTCTTAAAAGCTTGCCAATTAGACCTAAAAGCACCTTCGGGGATGCTTGGGGTGCGGTTACGTACGCTCATCAATATTGTACAAAGCTCTTTCCTAAGTTAAAAACTTTAGCTTCAGTGTAAAAAATCGAGTAAATACGGATCGCTGTTTGGAGGTAGGAGTAGGTAGGAGGGACTCTTAATTCTGTTTATGTCTGCGAATGAACAATTCTGCAACTTCATATCTAATTAAAAATCTCTATATAAAATGGAGATTTGACAGTTTTTTAAAAATTTTACGCGATTGTGTAGCAGCTATTCTTGTGTCTTGTGAGGAACCTAAAAAATTAGATAAAAGCCTTTTTTTTACCAAAATTAAAAAAGAATTTATTAAACTAATATACAGGATGTACAAGAGAAAAGGACACTCCTTAGAACCACGTCATAAGCTGGTCATATACAACAACTTTTTCTATGGGAGTAACATCGAAATCGGTATTTTTTTTTCAGCTTCTCCATACAAAACTACTAGCATAATACGAGTATACTAAATAATCACGTGGTTTTAAGGATTGTCCCATTCTTTTGTACACCCTGTATTTTGGAAGTTATAGTGCGTGCCATGCAGAGATTTCATACAATGTTTTCATTCGCCAAGACTGCTATAATTGGAAGCTTCATAGTTCTTTTTTTAAAGTTATTTTTTGGAGATGCGATAAATATGTGATAAGTAGGTACTAAATTACCTATTACTAAATACGTTTTTTAAAAAGTTCTTACTAGTTGTTCATCACGAACTTACATAAGAATTGTACTACCGTGATTGTAGCTGCACCTTGATGGAGTCGTCGTGGGATTCAGTCAGCATTTTCAGCGATTCGCCCATTTATTCTGCTTCACGGTATATAATTAGCGTTTTTAAACGTAGCAAGCAACCGAAATTTTGCGTTGACGAGTGTATTTTTAAACGTATCTAGCGGGAAACCGAAATTTCGAGTTGACGAGTGTAATGGCGCGGTAATGCGCCATGAATGCAAAAAGTCCCGGGTTCGATCTCCGGTTTAGGTAAATTCTGAAAACTATTTTTTATATAAACTCGAGTCTGGGTGTGCTGAAAGAATTATTTGGAGATCATGACAACAGCGTGTTTAATGGCGCATGTTAATTTTAAAAAAATGGGCTTATGGCTCTGTACCATCGCCTTTCCCTTCGTGGATATAAACTACTACTACTCAAATAATTAAAACTGTCAAGTTGTTAACAGAATAATACACGTAAAGAACTTTCTGATAACCATTCGACGAAAACACATAAATAGTTTATAATTTCGACTTGATGAAAATACATAAATAGTTTATAATTTTTGAATATTGTATTCAATAATTAAAAATCAGATATCTATTACTTTTTTGGGCTTTAAATAAACGGCCTAGCTTGGAGTTATGATCTGGTTAATCAACTGCTTACATTATTTAGTTAGTTATAATTTAACATGCCCTATGATATAAAATAAAATATCATAATTGTTATAACCTTGCTCTCGAAAAGCAAAGAACATCGAAGTCTTATAATTCCCACTTTCCGATTTGTTTTCCTTTCACGAAATTCTTAAACAGTAGGTACACGTTAAAAGGAGCTCAAAACAAAAAGATGGCGAATCTCCGCCGCAGACAAACCTTAAAAGTTCGCCATGAAAGTTTAAAAGTGATCTGGGTGGGTCGCGGTTGCTAGGCAACGGCCGCCCGCCCGCCCAAGCCGCCCACCGAATCTCTGCTTGATACCAGCTAAAATTCATTGTTTCCTACAAACGTACTGACATACTTTACGAATACTAGAAATTACTACTAGCTGAATTTATTAGTTCTTTTGTGTGATGCCTATTTTTGTAGTTAGTAAGTTTCATTCATATTACTCGTAGTAAACAATCTTTTACTATAACCACAAAATATGTGACATAGAAACGAGTTATAGGTGAGATAACTCGTTTGTTTTTTTTAACTATATAGATGACTCGGTAAACTTTGTACCACCAAAAATGCTTTTCTATACAACATTTCCAATTTCGATTCTTTGTCTGTTCTTTTAGGTTGTTAAATTTTCCTCAACCATCATAAATATTGAGGCCAACAAAGCAAACACTCAATATTTAAATTGTTTAAGAAACTGTTTCTTTATCACAAAAAAGATAGATGAACAATTGATCCCATTGCTTATATCACAAATAAATATACCTAGTTAAACAATCGGAATTCCAATGTGATATTGTCAAAAACCTACATTTAGTTATGTAGGTGTATTGCGAAGATTTCAAGGATAAAACAGTTATTTTGCTGCGATTTAAGCCTTTGTCTGCCACAACAGAAATTTTATTGTTTGGGGGTCACCGGTGACCACCATGGCGCTCAAAGTGTTAAACAATATTGTCCTGATTATTATACTACTCAAAACATAACACTACTTACACATTAAGCGAACTAGATACCAAACTGTCAGTACAACAAGACGCTAATTCCTCACAATTTGCGTCACAGAAACAAAAGGAAGGCCCGGAGAGGCAATTAGCATGCAAATGTAAGAAAACGACCATTAGGCAAGATACGCAGCACGTATTGATCATGCGATCCCCACACGCCTGCATACGCCTGTCTCTTTTTAACAGCACCAGAACGCTATAAACATAAACACTTCCAAACCAAAAAGCCTTCAGTGTTACTCCCATCCACTCAATTTAGAACCTAAAAGTCTGCAACGCAAATCACAGTTTGGCAAAATACTTGATAAAGGCACTTACGTTGGTGGCGTATTTGCTAAGCGTTGTTGTGCTAGCAAATTCTGTTCCTATCTTTAAAGGAATAAAGATCTATTTCAGTGTGGAGTTAAGAGAAAATGAGTTCTATAGGGAAATTTCAAAGGTTATTATTGATAGACGGAGCTATGCTCGACGTTTCCAGTTGTTGACAGGCTGTAGGTATACATTATGTGTGGTGGGGTAAGATAGAGGGCTGTAAACACTGTGATGAGTTTGGTTTCGTGTATGTAGGTACATAGGGTAGTGGTAGATTTAGGAAATGAATTCTGTAACGGCGTTCGCTTTTAATATCAGTTCGAAATTGTGATGATTTTTAAACAAGCAAGATACCTATGACGTTTTTGTTTTACTCGTTAGGATTAAAGGATTTACGAATATTTTTTGTAAATAGTCGTTTATGTTATACTTTTACACTGTCCAATTTTATTACCTGAAGGTTGTCTGGAAGAGATCGCTCATAGCGATAAGACCGCCTAAACTGTACATCTTTCTGTAAACATCAATGTCTTCTTTGTTTGGTGTGCAATAAAGAGTTTATATCTGTCTATCTATCTATATATATATCTACACTACCAATGTTTGAAACAATATTGTATTTCTATAAAAACCTCGGTCACTACGTATTGTCTGTGTTTTTTCCAATTAGTATTATTCAAATATTACAAGGTGGTGGATGAACCAAACTAAGCTGGACAACCTCCGTACCCGAGAGGCGAGCACGTCGGACTTTGCGTCGCCATCTCTGAGGTCCCGGGTTCGATTCCCGGTCGGGTCAATGTAGCAAATATATAAAGGCTCGGGTCTCAGAGGTCCCGGGTTCGATTCCTGGTCGGGTCAATGAAGAAAACGATAGTTTCTATAATGGCTCGGGTCTGGGTGTTGTGCTACCGTCGTTTTTGATTCCTATAACACAAGTGCTTTAGCTACTTGCTTTAGGATCAGAGCAATGTATATATAATGTTGTCTTATATAAAAAAAAGCAAGTACGCGTGTGAGCTGGGCACATTTAAATACTTAAGATTGGTTGTATTCGCACACATATTTCACTAATCATTCTGTCAAAAGATAAAAAGAAAATATCTATGAAACACAATGAAGTTGGTAAATTGCAAAAGGATTTGTAGCGTCAAACATTTATTTATTTAGGGCAGCTTGTTACCTAACCTGCGATTGGTTTCGCATTGAAAGCAAGGAATTCCAATGTTGAAAATAATTATTGAAGTAATTCAAAATAAAATGAAATACTTTAGTATTAGTTGTAGTTGTTCTGTCTGTACTTAGTGGTAAACCAAATCGACAAATAAACGATAATTAGAAAAACATTTATATTAAATAAATTATTAAAGATTATTATTGTATAAGTTATTTTGAATCTCAGAGACAGCCCTTAATTTTTTTTGAGCAGTAGTGTGACTCTTGCTTGCGTCACTGAAATCAATGAAATTTCACGGTATAATATTTAGTAAAGTAATCTTTGTTTCTGAGACATAAAATCATACAAATGCAGATACCTATTTGCCTATATTTATTACTGAATTGAATACTTTGCAAATGCATTGGTATGCAAAAATTGATGTATGCAGATTTGATCTGCATTTATATTACTGCGAGGAACATGGCCTTGAGCGAAATTGTTTTGTGCTTTTATTAAATAATGTACATTAAATAAAACTCGAATGATACATATTTTAGGAGAATCTGTTTTTTGGTATCAAAGCTAACATACTTAAGTCATTCATTAATAGAATAGAACATCGTATTTATAGCACTACATCACAGTATTTATTTTCTCTATGACTCCACTCAGCAATTCACTATTAGACAGAGATCAAATCTTTTTATCATTGTCAAAGAATATAGGTAGTATCTAGATTGTGAAAATAACTTACTTAATCCGAATGGTTCCAGCAATTATTTATGACGCTATAAAACATACTTTACACTAGCTTTGATAAGTAGATCCTAAAATCAAAAAGCTAGTTTAAATACCTGCCATTGTAGATCATTCTTAGTTTGCATGTAGAAAGTAAACTTCTCTAATACTTTTATTAAATAACTAATATTTACAATGGTTATAGAGTATAAATTTATTTAAAAGAACCACAGATTTTTAGTGCTACCTGTGTGAAGGACGCTGGGCTAGTAACGAGTTGCATGTTTAATTAAACTGGCTTCTGCTCGCAAATTAATCTGCTTGGACTTTATAATTAGCCAAAGAGAAATTATCAATTCCCCAACGAGAAAACATTAAAACGGGATCAAAAACAATACAATTTACTAGATCAATATCTACTATAATAAGGTATCAAATTGCACTTAATTCCGTTTAGCAGTTAAAGCGTGATTGAGTAATAAATAATTAATCGGGGTCTCCGCTGAAAACCAGCATCGTTAAGGATTTGGCTGTAACGACAAATGCAGTTTTGACACTCTTTTTATGTTTAAGTTGATTATATTTTTAATTGTGCTCATGTGTGTCAAATAAATGTTTTCTACTCCTATTTCAAACATCGAAACACAAACGAATTGATGAGACGATTGTAAAATTAAATTACTGAAAAATCTATAATTGTAAGGTGGTGTTTGTTGGTAAGACTATCAATACGAATTACTGCAGGACACAAGATTGACTTCAACTATGACCTCATAGAATGCGGCCCAAACTCAACGTTCTGTCTGTCAAGTGTTTCAATGTAACGGGTTTTAATATCTAGCTTTTAACCGATTAAGAATACCTAAGCACAAGTCATCGCGATATCGAGGATCTTTTGAATTCTATGCAGCAAGCATATGGAACGATCTTTGTCCTCCTTTGAAACAAAAAAATAGTAGGTATCGATTGTTTCAAGAGTAAATACAAAGCAGCGCTACTGAAGAAACAGCTTGCTGCAGAAAAAATTGCCATAGTTATTGTAAATCACTACCCCTTATGTTATAAAAATATAATGTTCTATAAAACACAGACTATATAAGTCAGACACAGACAGAAATCTATAGTAAATGTATGTTTGTTACGCCTTTCTAACATAGCGTTTAAGAGAGCGAATTTAACTTTATTTTTCGTCAGAAACTTGATTTCCATCCAAGCGAAGTCAAGCAGTGTTTTCTGACGTTATGAGGCTGCAAGTCACATCTGCAAATGATTTTGATCACTATTCGTTTCAATGTACCTTTATAACATGTGCATATTTTTTCAGGAAGTAGTAGAAGTAATCATAATAGCTTTCGAAAGTTTACCTATCTCTTTGCATCCTAAAGGTTTACAGGTATACCAAAATATGTAATAAGGTAAGCACTTAAATACGTACTAGTAGAAAAGGTTTTTTATTCTAATCAACTGACTGATCGCATTTGCGCAAGAACACGTTACCTATTTTTGTTTCTCATAAGTTCAATACCTACTTATTAATATAGTAAATAACATTTTCTCCTATTATCTACTTACTAAATACGATTTACTCGAAAAATTCTAAGAGAAAATAGAGGAATATACATATTTAGTATAGTTTTTTTTTGTAAAGGAACAAGAGAGTTAGCATGTATGCTAAACCTTTTTTTTAATTGTTTCCACAATCACACCCATAAGCAAGCCCCAACCTAAGCGTAGCTTGTACTATGGCGACTAGATAACGGATAAACATACTTAAATACGTTAATAAAGATCCATGACTTAGGTAAAAATGCTCGTGCTCATCAAACAAACACTTGCCCCTCGTGTGATTCGAACCCGCAACCTGACTTTATATCATTCGTTAATTTTGTCAGAATTAGGAATAACGTTCAGTTCGGCAAATGAGCAGGTCACAGGTCTCTTGCATTTGAAAGAAAATAGAATAATGCTTCAGTATTTTTATGGTAAACAAAATCCTAAGAGTATGTGGTAAACAGAGCTCTACGATATTTCAAATTGAAAACTCTCTTTAGGAAATCCTACTAGCGACATCTATAATCTATCTTTGAAATTGAGCAAAAGGAATCAAAAAGCCATGCGCACTAACTTCATGTTTCATGATACACAATACTAACTCTTTGTGCCCTCACAATAAGTGTGACTTTAGCGTGAACGATCCGCGCCTGCGCTGTATAATTGATTTATTCCGTCACCCTGACAGATGCTTGCTGAAATGTTGAGTCTGTTTTTGCACAAAAATAAACGGAAAGCCAAGTTCAGTGATGCTGTAGAGATGAGATTTGAAGGTAAATATGCATTTTATTATCTATTTAATAGATTCGTTTGAAAGTCATAAGACTGCGACTACGGTAAATATACAGGTTAGAAAATACTGTATGTTGAGGTATGTCCGAGTTGTTGTATACACAAACAAAATTAAAAACATTTTTATTGTGTAGATATGGGTGTAGCTTTGATTATCTGATCATCTCAAACTTTTCTTTAATTAACGATATGTAAAGTATCAATGATATTGCATCCTGCCTCCTACGAATTAGTGGCGTTCCTAGTTGGAGCACGGTTTACCATGGTTCTAGACAAAGATCACGTAGCCACTTTGTTGTTCTAAATGCAGTTAGTCTAGTTATTATGTTTGAAATGATTGTCAACAGACCACTATAGCCCTTACATAGGGGAACTCGACTATTTTGGACCATAGTTACGCATCCAGTGTTATCTGAATCTATGTTATTGTGGTAACAGTTATATCCAGGCTTGTAATAGTTTTGATTGCACGCTTTTATGTTAAGTGATTTTAGTCAGGGTTACTTTAAACTTGAAAATTGGCTAAAAGTCTTAACGTACTGGCAAGAAAATGTTATACTTTCGAGTTCTTATAGACTGGCCTTAATACTGAAATTTAACCACAGTAAAAATGTTACAAGTCACGATTTGATCACATCTTATTTTAACGGGAGTCTTAACATTAAATAGTTTAGGAATAAGTTTAGTAAATGTAACAATTCACGTTTGTCATACATTAGTATAGTATTTCAGGTTTTGTCGGAAATTACACTAAATAAAAAAAGACACTTTGTCATTGGTAATCAGTTAGTAATTCGTGGATAAGTTCAAAATTAATGTCAACCCAAAAGACCACAGAAAGGATTAACGGTCCATCGCGGCGCTGATTGTCTTACCCCATCATCCCCTATTGAGACCTTTTAAATGTAACCAAAGCCTGACTCAGAATAAAGGAATTCATGACCCGTTCGCGTCATTGTAATCGCATGGGATTAGGGTGTTATGGTGATAATACGGTGGGCAGGGTTCTGTATGACGGACCCTATACGGGGTCTGCATTTCTGTTTTAGCGGTGACATACGGCTATATAGTTCAGTGCGCTTTTTTTATGCTCGTCATTTATCAATTTTAATAATATTTAACGTAATTTAAAATTATACTTTTTGCCATACAAATCTTGAACAACTTTTCTGTCCGCTAAATTTTGACCACGAAACAATCACGTCGATACAAGTTTTGGCATCACATACCTACCGGCCGAATACCTTTGCCTAATATTCGACTGTTCGGCCAAAAAATTCGTTGAATAGTCGGTACCTTTCTGGCGTATGGCTGAATATACTATTTGTTGCAAATCTAGAAATTTTCTTTTATATCCAGCATGTAGCTGCATACGCAATGACATGTTTGGAAATGTGCCATCAATTGAATGGATCACGAAACTTGACACGAAAAGAATATGAAACAGAGAAATGATTGATTTTTCACTGAAAATGATTAACATGACACAGCTTTTACGAACATGCTGTGTGTTCTCTGCGCTCGTGTGTCCCAGCCCCACCGCTTGTACCAGACACCCCGACATATGCACCGCGCACTTGTCTCCCTGTAATTTGTACTCCATTACGGGTCCATTTTGTGCCCCACATACTCCGTACCGTCTCGTCTTACGCACAACTGTTCGGCCTGTATTAATTATGCATTCGATACATTGAATGTCCCTTGTAATGCATTTTTGGGGCGGCACCGCACCTGTTCGTTTGATAGTTTTTAGATTTGCAATCTTGATAAGGATTTGTTATAAAGAGGATCAAAGCTTTATGTTTTTTAGTAACTATAAGACTTTTTGTTTTTGGGTAGCTACTAACTTGTAGAGTAACTTTATGAACAATCATTTTATCGTCGCATTTAATAACAACTATTGACAAGTGAAACATGCATCGCTACCCAATAGAAAAAAATAATGCAATCTCACATGAAATTTTCTGGATATGTAATATAAACATTGGTATAATAGTCACCCGGTTAGCAAAAAGACGTGGGTTGAATTCCTATCTTAATCATTTTTTTTTTCATGTGATAACATTCTATAAATTTTGAAGAGAAATCTTTTCTGTCAGAGTTCAACTTTTTATGGAAATGTATCGCTCATTTTGTAGTCGTATGTCGTGACAATATGCAAAAAAGTCAGCAATAACCAAACTGTCAACTATTTTCAACTTTCCCCAAGCATTTTAATGTGACTTATTGAATTTCCATTTGTTTGAATAGTATTAATGTAGAGTTGAGTTCATTGATATATTTCCTTTTTAATAAGACCAAACCGCGTAACAAAAAGTTTAAAATGGCAATGCAAAATAATAACCCTAATTCCCATACAAATCCTCAAACAGTTTCATGCAAATCGTGCCTAATTTCAAACAACAAATTTCTTTAACCATTCAATTTGTCGTATTTCTGACTTGATGACAAATGTTAAGGGCGGTGCTTGTCAAATGAGGTGTGAATATTGGGCCCTGCGGGGCATCACGGCGGGGCCCCGGGGCCCCGCGGAGCCGGGCAGACCCCATCTGTCCAGTAGTGCACCCTTTATATTGCAACAATGCCCCTCGATTGATGGACAGGTACGACTCAATCAGGGTTCTTGTGCGAAGTATTGACGGTTATTTGAGCATTGTTTTACAAATTGACGACGCGTGGCAGTCGGTTGTGTAGTTTGCCAATCGCGGGTGAGGGCGTTTGTTGATATTGCTATTGCTACAATTTATTACGTTAGTGTTTTGTTTGCGTTTTCACCCGAGTTAAAAAAAATGAAGGAGGTGCTCACTGAGAAACTTTAAAATACGTAATTGTTTTAAAGAACTTTATAACTTTTGGTATCGCTGAGAAGTCCACCACACTATTGGACCCCAGTTACGACTCTAATTGTGAAACATTTCATGATGGTAGTTTTAGAGTAACACTTCCAACAGAGTTGATTTTGCCATGATGACAACACTATCATGGAAGTCATGGCTTTAGTTCAGCGCAGTTGTCTTGGATATAAAAAAAACTCACCAAGCAGAAACATACACACTAGTCCAACCTTTTCTCGAACCTATGTCATTTTTTGCTATTTATCCGTGTAGGGACGGTTCTTTATATACACCGTGAATTTTTAATTACCCAAGAAAATTAACTAACATACTCAGATATCGATATACATCGAATTTGGCGAATAAAAAAAAATTTTTTTATGAGAAATTTATTTAAAAGATTCCTAACATTCCTTAAAAAATATGCACTATAAAAGTCCTGCTAATTCAAATAGTAATCATTATCATTCCAACATTAACGGAACCAAAATCCACCTAATTTGGTCGCGTAATATTAACGCCAACGCCGTACGCCGTTCCGTTTTTTTATTCGCCAAATTCAATGTATATCGATATCTGAGTATGTTAGTTAATTTTCTTAATTATTAATTAAGAATTAATCTATGTAGAGTAACACTTGTTCAGCTGTGAGGAAAACCTGCATATTCCGAAAACGCCAATGGGTCCAGAATGGTCTGATTCCTAACGATTTTTATTTTTCTTACGTTAAGGAGGTGTGATGGCTATCTTTACAAATGTAAAAACGCTGCATCTATTATCATGATTCATGGTGTACCCCTACTAGAAATTGGACAAAGTTCTGTCAAAAAGTATACATGGTGTTAATTTATTACCTAACATCTTTTAGCTTGAGGATTATTCTACTGCTCAAATAGGTACAACAACTTTTTCAATAGGACCAACTTCTAAATCGCAAAAAAATTTACTTCCTATTACTAAAACACAGACCAGCTGACATCAGTTTATATGGAGCGATGCCGTTTCTTAATGGTTTCGATGTTGGTTCCATAAAAAACGTTGCTTCATTTGAGCAAGCTGGCCAGGGAGCTAGAAGATAGTAACTAATAAATTAACATTTTGTATATTTATATATTGTAAGATAAGATACACAAAAGACAATGTTTATATAGAGCATAGAGATCTTTGAGTATTTCATGTTGTGGTTTCCACTTTATAAACACATCCCATTATTATTCATGACCGCTATCTGATTTCAGTATGCCTGCTAGTGATATTGAACTCAATGGTATCCGCGCTGCGCCGCGGCCCGCACCACCCGCACGGGCAGACCCCGGTTGACCACCACCACCACCACTACCAGCCGCAGGGCACTGGGTCCTTGACTGGCGACTCGCAACTGCTGCATGATGCCAAGTATGTTTTTGCTATTCATACTAAAGACCGATTTTTGAAGCACTAGCAGTGTAGCAGTTCCAAGAAAGTGATACCGTAATCGATGGCCTCTTGCGTCGCGGCCCTCAGACCCCAGTTGACTACAGCCACCACCACTACCAGCCGCAGGGCACTGGGTCCTTGACTGGCGACTCGCAACTGCTGCATGATGCCAAGTATGACTTTGCTATTTATACTAAAGACCGATTTTTGAAGCACTAGCAGTGTAGCAGTTCCAAGCAAGTGATACCGTAATCGATGGCCTCTTGCGTCGCGGCCCTCAGACCCCAGTTGACCACAGCCACCACCACTACCAGCCGCAGGGCACTGGGTCCTTGACTGGCGACTCGCAACTGCTGCATGATGCCAAGTATGACTTTGCTATTTATACTAAAGACCGATTTTTGAAGCACTAGCAGTGTAGCAGTTCCAAGCAAGTGATACCGTAATCGATGGCCTCTTGCGTCGCGGCCCTCAGACCCCAGTTGACTACAGCCACCACCACTACCAGCCGCAGGGCACCGGGTCCTTGACTGGCGACTCGCAACTGCTACATGATGCCAAGTATGTTATTTGCTTATTCACCCTAAAGACTTATTATTGAAGCACAAGCAATTCCAAGCTAGTGATATTAAACTCGATGGCAGACCCCGGTTGACCACCACCACCACTACCAGCCGCAGGGCACCGGGTCCTTGACTGGCGACTCGCAACTGCTGCATGATGCCAAGTATGTTTTTGCTATTCATACTAAAGACCGATTTTTGAAGCACTAGCAGTGTAGCAGTTCCAAGCTAGTAATAGTGAAATCGATGGCCTCTAGCGTTGCGGCCCTCAGACCCCAGTTGACTACAGCCACTACCACTACCAGCCACAGGGCACCGGGTCCTTGACTGGCGACTCGCAACTGCTACATGATGCCAAGTATGTTATTTGCTTATTCACCCTAAAGACTTATTATTGAAGCACGAGCAATTCAAAGCTAGTGATATTAAACTCGATGGCAGACCCCGGTTGACCACCACCACCACTACCAGCCGCAGGGCACCGGGTCCTTGACTGGCGACTCGCAACTGCTGCATGATGAAGTATGTTATTTGCTTATTCACCTTGAAGACTTATTATTAGTTAAAGCAATTCAATTTAATCATGGAATTCAATATTCTTACATTTTTTGGAATGATTACGAAGTTGGTTCGATTGAAAAAAGTTGTTGCTTTTTTGCTTCCTTTCATTTTTTTGATACGGTGTGGGGATTCTGGTATGACTTCTTAGATTGCTTAACGAGACGTGACCTATCCATTGCTGCCACTTTTGCTTACCATTAGCTGAGCTATGTTGGCAGCTTTTGTTTGAATCACTTGAAATTGTACCTATTTACGCCGTTAGTATGCACAGCTGATAAAACCTTTTGTTGACAGTACGGCGTATCTTTTTAAGCTTAGATAAGCTTAGCTGTTAGATAATACAAAGGACTATCTGATATTCATCATAAGGATGGAATACCTACATGCCGGCGAATTGCAACTTGGAACGATACTGGGAGTGAGATGTAAAAGTTGAAGACTAAAACCAACATTTCAAACTCAATTTTTGAGATATGACATTATTCCTTACGTTTTGGTGTTAGCACTACTTTGAATTAGAGTTACCGCCTTTTGAGAGCTGATCACTAAATTATCTAATTTTGTGCTTCTAAATGCCACATTAAAAAATCTCATGTTGACTGACACGACTGACGACCTCGGTAGCCGAGAGGCGAACACGCCAGCTTTGCGACGCCATCTCTGAGCTTTCGGCTTTCGATTTCCGGTCAGGGCAATGTAGAAAACGATCTTTCCTATACCTATTAGTTCGGGTCTGGGTGTTGTGGTACCGTCGTTGTTTCTGATTCCTATAACAAAAGTGCGTTAGCTACTTACCTTAGGATCAGAGCAATGTATGTGATGTTGGCCATTTTGGCCAATATGTGGTACAAACTTCGGGTTATTGGTCGATTGATTGATTTGTTTTAGACATCTTGAAGAAGATGCCGTGGTCTTAACGCCGGAGATGCTGGCGCGGATGACCCCAGAGGAGCTGGAGTTCCAGTACTTTGCTGCTCATGACTTCGATGGGAACTCCAAATTGGATGGCCTAGAACTATTGAAGGTACGACCACAGGATCTTATCGATGAAGATTGCCGAATATTTAGACTCAATACAGTTATAAGACTTTCCACCTTTCTTTCTCGGCATACATTAGTTTGCTGCATACCAATGTAGAATGTGGCTGGTGTAGTGGCATCTGGTAACTATAATCATGTCTGACTCCTATAAAGATTTCCAATGTGTGGTTTAGATTACTTTCTTCGCGAGTTATTAGGAGTACAAAAACTTCTTAAACAAAAACTGTCACACTTGCCCTATTTTCATATATTATATGTGCTGTATATAGGTATAGTAATTTAAGAAGTACTTTTATTTTCCAGGCAGTATATCACACGATAGAGCACACGCAACATATAGATGAAGAAAATACAATAGAACCGGAAGCTAAGCCCTTTGACTCTTATATTGGTAAGTCTTTTGAATCAATTAAAAAACTAGAGTGCTAAATGTATCCAGAATCCGGATCCAGTAAATAATCGTATAAAGGTAAAAGTGTTAAAATATTAGAGCATGATACAAACATATATTTAAAATTAACCTAAAACAACTTATCTATGTGATCTTGAGAAGATAATGTATTTACCTTTGTCGTCTACTGTCAAATGATACAAAATACATTCTTTAAATATTGGCCATCATTGCGCCTATGGATGGCCTATATGTCTAGCGGTGCACTGACTTATTATCATAATATAGCCGTTCGTTTGTAAAACAAGAAAAACATAAAAAAATATGCTTATAGCAATCATATAAGGAAATTCTATGTCAATACATCTCTATATTCCAACAATTCATAACCTACATGGTGTGTACCAGCGGGCGTCCGGTAGGGGGCTAACTAATATCTATAAATTTTTGCGATGTAATGCGGCGAAAGTAAATAGTTCTAGAGGCGCTTGCTGGTACACCTACCGTGGGACACCCCGTATATTTGGTGTCATGTTTTCACAGTGGTACTTTGTCCACAGCCCTAGTAGATCGTACCTTAGAGTTGGACGACAGTGACGGTGACGGGTACGTCTCGTACCCCGAGTACAGGGCCGCTCGGGGTGACAGCCCTGACAGGACACTCAGGGTGCTGGCCACAGAGTAATGAGTGAGATAGACAGATATCAAAGTTTCTACCTAGATAGATAATCTCAATACTCAGGGTACTCGCCTAGCTGTGCAGCATGTAACGTATCTGATACTGTATATCTGCGGGTCACTGCGAGCTATGAGCTTAACGAGCGGCTCGTAGCAGGGGGCCTAGCACGAAAGTGTATCTTTCGTTCGGCCGTGTATACCTAACAAAAGTAAAATGGCCAGTCTCATGTGTCAATCCTTTGATAAAATATGACCAACTTAATCTAGCCGTGTAAAAACCCGACCGGTTTCAATTGTTCATTAATTGTCAAACGTTTGATAGGGGGAAAGGGTGTTTTTATTTGATCGGATAATACGACCGACCGAACGATTCCCTTTCGTATTAGGCCTCCAGGCTCGTGCGTAGACGTACTCACGTGATACAGTATCAGTTACGTTACATGCTACCGTTACATAGTTACCCTGCTTTATGTGTACAGTCAAGTGTATCAATATGTATCTAAATCATTGTTTCATAATTATGTTTTGTGTATGTACCTATGTGTTATTTATACTGAAAAGTTATGTACATATATGAGATAATAAAGTCACCTAAATAGTTAACTGTCACCCAATTGGTTAAAGGCCTAACATCTGAATAGGCCTAACTAAATCTATCAAGAAAATTATGTCGATGGTTGTGGTATTTTTTCTATGTTTTTGTTGTCTATCTGTATGCTCGGAATACATATGACAACAATTGATATAACAATGGCCCGCGCACACATGTGTGCGCGACGCGAGCTTAAGAGTTCTGACTATTGAGATACCGCATACTTTGGTACCTTTAATTTTATTATTTTTGCACGTTTAAAATACAATAGTTAATTTATTATAAGAAACCTTAATGTTTAGAAATAGGCCTAATTTTGTAAACGAAAGGAACACTGTTTTGAGACAGACAATAAAATGAATTAACTGAAAATGCATATCATTATTATTTATAGTTTATTTAATTCTGTACATAACATAATCATTGTCTTATTATCGTTATCGTTACACACATCACTAATATTTCGTCAAAACATTTCTAAATTTCTACAAACATTTTGTAAGTTCGTTGGTTAAATAGAAGTCAAAATTATATGTATGTATACTTAACATGTATTTTCCTATTTTGTAATTTCTTACTGGAATTATTTAGTCTGATCCACAGGGTTACATTGCAAAGTAGTACCAAATATTAAAAATAAGATCTAGAGGTGCATTGCATAAGGTATTTGTTGGCAATTTGAACCTCTGGTTTGCGCGGGCGCTCCTGCTGTTAGAAATGTACCTTAAATCGGAAAGGCTAAGGTTTGTTTAAGACTATTTTTGCATTGAACTTTGCATTTATAGGTTGCGCAGAGATAGTCCCTGCGTATTTTTATGAATGAGACAAGATTATCCACGCGTACCATCTTTGAACAGCGGATAATAATAAAAAAAATAAGTTTGTTTTTAGATCGTTTATATCGTAGATCGATTTAGTTACTGATTCTGAGTGGTCCCTCAAAAGTTGGCTCTACCTTGCAATGTAAGCCTGTATTTTCTGCCGCCTTTAAACAGCAGCACCGGGCTTAAAACATTCGCTTCGCTCTCGATTAGCACTGCTTAAAATTAAGGTTTTAAAAGTTTTTATATATTTACACCTATCTAACTACAGTTTGATCATAAGACATTGCACAAGGGAAATACACGCACGTCTCTAGTATGTTACTTAAACGATTTTAATTTTTTTATCTAGTAGGTAATACGATTTTTGTCTAGTCCCATATATTTTTTTATTCTTTCTGTCTTATTCAGTGACTGACATAAGTTTATACACGTTTACAGAGTCGATGAACACCAGCATAGGTGCCGTAATTAGACCTCTATATGCGATAAAGGCGCTTTACAACTTCTTCCCTTTCCAAAACGCTCTTCAGTAGCGAATAACGATCCGTAAACATGAGTAAAGTTATGGTAGTGTGAAGGTGGACGCGCATCTACCAACACTGCACTACCTGCAATCAGCGCAGTCTTTGCATTTTACAATTGTACAAAATCGTATGGAACCTCGCCTGGCTCAGCGAGCCGCGCGCAGCGAGCGCATCGGCCGCATAATGCCGAATCGATGCTTGCATGTACTGCAGTGTTGACAGATGCGCGTTATAGATTTGGTAGCGTGGTTATTCCCCGCAACGGTATCGCGACTCGCAGGGCCCTCCCGTCTCCCCCCACTCCACAGCTTGCTTGATACCCTTTGAGACGTCCTCGTACGGGTCCAGATCTATGCTGTTCCTGTGAAGTCAAATAAATAAATTAAAACTCAATGGAACGGGAATTAACGCTATCATTATTTAGGTACAAAATGTAACCTCTTTTGCCTGACGTTTTTTGTACCTAAATTATGATCGCGTTAATTCCCATTTCATTGAGTTTTAAATCATGCAACGCGAAAGTTTCAAAGTAAATTAATAATAAAAATGTCTCGTAGGGTTTCTGCATGTTTGATGTCGGCAACGGATCGGCTAGGGCTCGCTTCCTCCTTTCTTACTTAGTTATTAACGGCCTTACTCCAAAAAGAAAAACTAGGTTGAAAACTTGTCTAAAGATTAGTTAAACAATTTAAAATGTTTGTTGATAACATGTCTCGAATGTCTGATGTGTCAACATTTTAAATTGGTTGACTAATTATAAACAAGTGTTTAACACTAGTCTATCTTTTTTGTAGTAAGGCCAATAGTCTTTTAGTGTTTCACGATAAAGAAAACAGACAGGAAATACATATTTTCTCGAATCCAAAGCGTTTTCTCATCGGTGTGATGAGGTTGCATAATGCAAAAAAAAAATTGCCTGGGAAATTCTTTATGTACCTTCGTCACTCCTTCATGTAAATACGACTCGTCCAGTCGTATTTACGTATTTACATGAAGGTAGGTAAATAAAGTATTTTATCATCAATAGAATCTGACAAATAAATAATGCTTCTAGCCATTGATTAGGATACTTTTGATTTTATTACCCATTACTTTGTGGCAAGAGAGTAAAAATAGTTTTATCCTAATGCAAAGTAATGGATATATAAACAATCGAAATTCTACTCTATGGTAGGAGACACCTTTTTGGTAGACTAAGATATCTATCCTACCTAAGCTACCATCTCTAAGATAATAAGTATATTGGCTGATATTATGAAACGATGATACTTTCTCATAGAGCTGGTCCTACGTACAATTAAATGTTAAAATTTTCAAAAAAACCTTGCTACCTATAACATGTTCGCTCTGGTCCCTTCCAAAAGAAAAGAAACAAAAGTTGGATCAATCTTTTTTTCAAAAAGGGATGATAGTATAGCTCCATTTACCCTTGCAATAATTTAGTTCCTTGCAGCAACAGTTCCGCCCCTGAAGAGTACAGTGCTGCCTGGTCGGGTTTCTGACAGGACAGCCGGTAAAGGCAGCCATAATCTTTCTTCTGTTGCCCCGAAAGGTAGCTCAGGTATAGAAGCACTTCATCTTCAGTTATGTAGGACGCATTTTTACTATCTGCAACGTTATGTTGAATAAGTGTTCTGTTAATACTCTGCTTTTGAAGGTATTGATCAAAACTTACATAAAAACCCGTATTTCTGGCAAATTTTTAGATCAATAGAATCATTATTCCCTTAATAATGATACTACTGATCAGCTAAAGATATTTGAAAAAAACCGGTCAAGTGCGAGTCGGACTCGTGCACGAAGGGTGCCGTACCATTATCTAATTGCGGTTTACGATTTATGACGTATTAAAAAACTACTTACTAGATCTCGTTCAAACTAAATTTCGGGGGAAGTTTGCATGGTAATGTATATCATATATATGTTTTTTAGTTTTATCATTATCTTATTTTAGAAATTACAGGGGGGGGGGGGGGGGGGCTGAACACACATTTTAGCAATTTGGAAGTGTCTTACGCGTTAACTATTCAGTTTAGAAAAAAGAGTGATATTAGAAACCTCATTATCATTATATTGTTTTAAACTTTCATGGTCACTAACATTAGAATAGTTCAGTTTAATCAGTTACTCCGTGATCATGGCGCTTGCAACAGTGCCGAAATATCGGGAACTCAAAAATAAGGTACATGGTAGCAATCCCGTAACAAACTATTCTCATTATCATTTTTGAACACCTATCCATAGATACCCCACACGTAAGAGTTTGATGAAAAAAAAATTATTTGTAATTAAATATATATGAATTTGTAAAAATCTTAATGCGGTTCACATAATACATCTACTTACCAACTTACGGACGGACAGACAGACGTGATAAGGGTTGCGTTTTTTGCCATTTGGCTACGGTACCCTAAAAAGGGTTTTTTGTTGAATAAATCACGTTAACTATACAGCATAGAAATCTTTTTTAAAATATATAGCTTATCTCAGAACGCATAACATACCTAAAAAAGCTACTATGGAAATGTTATGTATTTGAGCAGCGGAATCAAGTAATACGAAAAGTAGATCTTATTCCTTTATGAATACATAAATGTGTGTAAAATAATTAATAGAGATAATCCCTAATAGATTTTGTATGGGTATACACGGTTAAAAAGTCAAGTCACCTAAATTCAAATGTTTATATTAAAGCAATTATTTTTGTACAAATAATTTAAAAATATTCAATATTAGAACTTGTATTGTTCGAAAAAAGTGTTAACATTCCAATTTAATCATTCTGATGACCAGTTTTTTTTGCTACGGGTACTTAAACTGCTATAATTTCTCTATATGAATAGAGCAAACTTCGCCAGCAGTAACTGTTTAGAAACAAATCCTAAATAATGTAAGTACTATTTAAAGCCATTTATCCACCGTCAGTGGTTTGTGAATGAAATAGCTGGTCATCTCCACCGTGTGGATTATCCTCACAAACAGGATTACTGTCTGGACACGGGACGCATCTCAAAGCATATAGGATTAACTGATGGTCATTTGGTCCTGCCGTACTATATAAAGTACAGACGCGTGCCGCGTGCCAACGGGGTTGTGGGCAGATGTCACGCCATTGTTGGGCTATTATACACTTCCTGGTCATTATGGTTGTTGACAGAAGTGTTAAGCGCGGAAGAAAAAATGTGAAGTGTGCTAATTGTTGACGTGTGTCTAACAAGAAAAAATTGGAGGAGCTGCGGCGTGGATAGTGTTTTGTTTCACGTTAGTGTTGGAAATTGATTTTACAAAAACTACGTAGACGATATCGTTTTCCTTCTGGTAAAAATATTTAGACAGTCTGAAGACTAGATGAAAGATTAATGATTATCTTATTTATGTCATTGAGGTATAATGCACTAGTATGTACCTCACAGAACAAGTAAGACTCGCTACGCTACATAAAGTAAGCCTGTATACACAGCAACCTTATATTAACATGAGGTACTTAAGTTTAGTACTTTATTTTCCGTTATTGATTGACCTGTAAATTTGTAATAAATTTATAGTTTGCGTCTGTGGTTTTTTAAAAAGTAAAAGTTTCTAATAGTGCCTTTAATGGCTGATTTGCAGTAATAAATGATTTTGATTTTATGATTTTATTCAGGTCTTACATTAACAGTAGGAACATTATTTGCTGTAATTGATTTCCTTGACAATTTTTAAAACATGAATAGCGTGCGTCGGCGTTGTTGTAAAATGAAAGTTTGTGGATGAAAATGAATAGATACTGATATCTATGCTAAAGAGTACCAATTCATTACATTACTCTAACGCTTACCATCAAGACTCCGCGCATAGTGATGTCCGCCTTTCCATGCGCCTGCGCCGAAGAACCCCGCAGCTAGGATGAGCGCCTTCAGCACTATCAGTATCACCAAGTTCGTTAGGTTCAAACTTAGCACCTGCGATTATTAGTTAAATATTAATATGAAGTATGGTAGGTTGACAACACACAGGGTTGCATATAGTTACAAGACTTGGCTCATGAAAAAATTAATAAATAATAAATATTGGACAACGTCACATACATTGCTCTGATCCTAAAGTAAGTAGCTAAAGCACTTGTGTTATAGAAATCAGAAACAACGACGGTATTAAAATATAGAAAAGTTCGTTTTCTACCCTTGATTGAATTGGTCAAAAACAAAAATAAAATAACCTTCTTATAATTTGAATGAAACAAAAAGTGTATTCCTACTGTTTTTTATTGTAAGATGTAAAAGCTAAACAGTAGACGTAAGAAGTAAGCCTCAAAAATATCGATGGAAGAATGCTAATTAAAGAATTGTCTTTTTTTAATCTGCCATTGATCCCAACTCGATTTCACTAGAGTAAAAAGGTAAATCCACATTAAACGGTCTTTGGTTATTACAAAGTTTATTAAATTAACAAATATTTTTTTAACAGCTCAATGTTATCGAATGAGTCACATTTTTAAAAAATAAGAACAAAAATCCCTTTAAGTAAATTACGTCATCGTCCCTTTAACTCTGATTCACACTATCTTAAAGAAATAGATAAGCAGATAAGAATTGTTTCAAACAAAAAGTTTTTGCGCTTACTTTATTTGATAAAAAGAAGATGACGCACTTTGATTCTGGAGAGCGATTTCAAGTTAAAAAATATGGTCTTCCCTAATTTTAAGTCTTCATCAATCACATGCAACTAATTCTCACATAAAAAAAAGCCTTTTATAATATTGTGCCAATGCGTGCAACTTTACAAGAGTGCAGTACGAACCTGTGTCACGCAGTCGAAACCAACCTGACTGCTACCTGTCGACCTGGCGATGAAATCCTTTGCCAGCCCCGACACCAACTGCCCCCCAGCACTGTTCAGAAAACTCCCAGCTGTATCCAGAAACGAAGACCTTCCATATTGAGCTGTATCGTTCACATCGAAGCGGGATATCGAGTTCTCATTGAAAGGAATCGGCGGTTTATCTCTAGGAAGAAGCGCGTTTGAATCGTACGCTTTCGGGTACATTTTCTTTGCGTACTGAGGCGAGGAATACGCGCCAGAATGTTCTCCCGCTGTCAAAACGGCGAAGGACAAGAGTAAACAAAACACGACCATCCTGGACGATTGTGCGATCACCACTGGTGGTTCAAGGAAGCAGGTAGTATTGTCTTTGGGCCCGGCTAAGTTTTGTCCGCATTTTTATCTCTTCCCGTACGCTTTTGTTTGTCGCACGCACGATGACATCTGCTAATAGAGCTATTGTTGTTGCTTTGTAGTGGCCGGGTCTGCATTGTTTTTGTTTGGTATTTTAAGAGCACTTGGGTTTTTCAAAAGAATGTTAGGGCCTGGTCCTATCTAACTGTATACTTTGTAAATTATTGTCCCTTTACCAGTTAATATAAAACAAAGCGACATGAAATACGTTTTTCGCTATTTAAAACTTGTTTATTCTATTCGAATAATTTGTTACGAGATTGCTTCCTTGTACCTTATTTTTGAGTTCTCGATATTTCTGTTATGTTACTCCGTGATCATAGCGCTTGCAACAGTGCCGAAATATCGGGATCTCAAAAATAAGGTACATGTTAGAAATCTCGTAACAAACTATTCTAATTTTAGTGACCATGAAAGTTTAAAACAATATATTGTTTATTCTAAATAACGTTTTCATTGTTATACAAGTAATGTAATTCAATTAAAACTAACTAGAGCTTTATTTATATCCCCCTTTGAGATAACCTTTGAGATTATATTATTTGCAATAAAGCAATCTTGTATCAGACTGGGGACAAAATAATTTATAACACTGCCCCATTTTACGAATGAATTGAGAGCCGGTAAATCAGGTGAAACTATTGTTATATGAAATAGTGTCATATGGTTTTTAGATCGACAATTTTCTATCGATTTGTTTTGAAATGGAAATTAATTACCAAGACACGACGGCGACGGTCACTTGGTCGCGGCGTCAGCCGTAAGCTACCGGAACATTGCTGCTCACTCTAGAGCTGCGATATGTTCCGCTGACACGTTCCTACAAGGATCTCTTATTCGTTTTATGAGGTATAGGGCACCGTGGTATTTTTGAGCCCTTCGAAGGAAATTGCAAAATGTATCTGTAAGCCGGCTGCAAGTCAAGCTCTACATTTCGGTTAAATCTAAACTGTCTCTAAAGAGACTAAAATTCATTTTCAAATCATTTTCTTTTTATTGTTCTACTTGTGGGAAAAGATCGATGTTATGAATAGGGGAGACTAACCTAAAATGGATAGCCCACCCTTAAAATTTTATATACTTTTCGCTCGTTTATACATTTACCAGTTTTGGCCGTGTCTCTTGTTTTAAACACAGATCTTATATCCAATACAGATCAGTGGTTTTAAAATTAGTGACATATATCCTACGACCAGGAGACGTATTTTTGAATCATGCGAATTCCAATTCGAATACGAAATGGCAAGATTCGCATGCAAATGACTAAAATCGCTATTTTTGAAAATTCATTTTGTGAATTCTGCAACGAGTGGTCCGACCCACTCGTATTTCGATTCTACTAGTAGAAAGTTTAGAAGTATGACTTTGACAAGTAAACATATGGTTCACAGATTAAAAACTTTTTTTTTCGTTCCGTTCTATGCGATTCATTGCCGGTTTTTAAAATCAATAAGTTTTTGCATTCCGGTTTTAAATATTTTCTGCGTGAAATGAAAATAGTTAAAGAATTTTACCATAACAGCAACACAGAATTCGAGTGATTCAAAAATGCGTAAAATCGGGAGTGACAGAAATAGAATTCGCACACGAATCGTATTCGTGTTCGAATTCAAGATTCATTTCGTATGCTTCAAAAATACGTCTCCTGGTAAAGGTTGCAGGAAGCCGCTGGATGCATGTCGCTTTCAGTGGCGGGCATTGGTTTTATTTCGAAGTAGGCAGTAGATACTTACAGATGTGTTTTATTGATGAAAATCAGTAGTTTTAGTCAATAACACACACTTGTAAGTACCTACTGCCTACCTCATTTCATTTACCAGGTAGGCACTGCCTAATTGCCTATATGTACCGCACGCCACTGGTCGCTTCCAATCGGCCGAACTTAAAGTCTCTATGTTTAGCAGTAGACGTCCTGTGGCTGAAATGAGGATGATGATGATATCCTACATTGACAAAAATATTGACAATGGCATAATAGTTTACGTTGACGACACCGCTGTGACGTGTGACATAACATGTTCCATCTCATGGTCGCGATGACACACATGCTCGCGGGACGGCAAGCATTGTTCGGTGTTCGGAGATTTGCGACATGTCGATAAGTCGGGCACTGATATAACATTCCGGAATAAACAAACAATACATTATGCGTCATGTAATGGATACAATGTTTTTTTTTTGCTTAGGCAATCCAAACCCTAATGTATGTTTAATACTAATAATTTTATGTAAGTCATCTGTTACTAACTCTCGTATGGATTTATTGGTCCGAAATAAATGAATGATTATTATTAATACTCGTTAAGGGCTTATTCTGGTGCTTAAATAAAACTTACTACTGAAATACATAAATATTTATACTATGGGCAGAAATTATATCTATGGGGCTAACATACTAAATGACCTGACCAATCAGCTGCTACGATTTCTATGGGTAAGTATGGGCAAGTTTCTAGATTATATTTAGGGACCAACACGGTAAGGTTTGAAGAAAGATATGCAATTAGGCACATCTATGTTCCACTGCATGGCACATAGGGAAAGGGCATTCATATCGAAAAAAAGTACGGGAGCTATACCAGGGTGAGTCAATAACTGACATACAACGTAAGTATTCGAAATTTGGAGGAAATAATAATTTACGAGTATCTTGAGTACACTAACGGGACATTAAGTGTTTTTTAAATTTATGCTAAAGTGTATAGATGGAACCCTATTATTGGGAATGTAAAGCTATTATTGGGAATTTGTCTTTTCAACGAACTATATGGCGAAAAGCAGTGAGCCGTGATAAAGCTATACTAATATAATTATTTAAAAAATCATTATTCAAAGGATAGGCTGTCAAGTCGCAGTGAAGTTTTGTCTCGTGTTGTGCAGTGAAAGTGACCACTTTCCTGGGGATTCGTTTTGATTTGTCAATTTTCCCCTTGTTAAGCGAATATATGAATCGATTTGAAGAAGTATCAAGAAAATTGCTAGTAAGTACCTATGTAAAGCATTGTTGCGCACCCCTTAATTTTTGATTTTACTAGTGAAGTGAAAAACTTTTTCTATGAGGCCAACATTGGTAACCCCAAAAATACACTTCCCCACATTAAAAAAACAATCAGTTTTTACATATTACATTGTATGGAAAAAATATCTTACTAAGATTTAGTTCTTAGTTCTGTAGTAAAAATTATTATATTTAAGCACTAGAACATCCCTTGTATTATTGACGCCATGTGTCCTGCGATTGATGCGGTATTGTGAAATCATATACAGATATTTTTCTTTCTACCATTTGGTATTACTAAGTTGTGCACTAAGATCTTCTAAATTGTAATATTTAAACCACCTATGCCTTCCTACTTCGGATCTACTTGGGAAGTAGCGCGTAAAGTTATGTAACTAAACGATATTTAGAGTCTCCACATAAACAATGTTTGGTACTAATAGTATTGTCGCACGCTCCGAAACGCACAACATGAATGATCCATTATTAATCATCAGTAAATAATGACCTGAATTTTGTTTACGTATTGATAATGCATTTTAAAATTAAAAACTCCAATCTAACATTCATCATCATCATCATTTCAGCCGCCTCCTGTTGACTCTAACATTAGCTGACCCAAATCCCTTGTAAGTAATTTGAAGCACGGCTCAAATTCTTTAAAAGGTAGATTTAGTATTTTTTTCTTACAAAATTTCTAAGGAAAACTATCTATTAAAATAATAAATCAATATGTCAATAAAATACCAATGTTATTGAAACGTAACTTAAACTTATTTCAATTATTATGAATAATCTTAGACATAAATGTCTTAAACTTTTTTTCATTTCATTTCATTTCATAAACTCAAATAAATCTACTTTTAAATTTTACAAAACTTAAAAAAGTTTTGCTCTATGTAGGTGTCTACTCCAACGATATTACAACCCCTCACATGAATCACATCTCCTGCTTCTACGCTAGTGCCATCTAGCGATCGCATGAAATATTTCATATTGCGCGAGCCAGGCGATAACATATTTGCCTCTGTCATGTACGACCCTTGCCAGCACAAATGCTTTTTATAGCAAGGGCGTTACAAATGGGTACGCACTTTTACGGATAGATGGCAGAAACTGCATTTCTGTCGACTGCCACCTGCTTTGATGTGATGTGGTGATTTTATGAATTACAGACTCTTCACTAACTGTGCTGTAGACTCTGTAACAGTCTGTACAGATGTACGGATAAGGTGAAAACGACGATAATTATTAATAATTCCAATGTCCAGTTGAATATTTTGATATTTTTCATGTTTTCCAATAGGCCTGTCTTTTTTTAATAATCTAGAAATGAAGCATGGGCCAAACATGTTTGTTATTAGACTTACCAATAACTTGACCTAAAAAAAAACACATGCAACAATAATAATTCAGCCAACTATGAATAAGATAGATAAAAACAGCAAGAAAATATGGTATTATTGTACTTCTTCTTCTTCTTTGCGTGTCGACTCAGGCTTTCATATATGTGAAGACCAAAACTCAGCCACCGATAGACCACTATCGGTGGCCTTGCAAAGATTTCGGCCTACCTGGGTCCTGTACTTAGAGTACCAGGCTAATAATCTCGCTTGTTTTGTCATTTCACCACTCCTGATTTGACATTAAGTGTAGACAATTGACACTTTTGCTAGATAATATGACACAGTAACACGACCTAGGTGAGAGTGCCCCGGGTCAATGGTCAGATACACCTGCAGTTTATTGCCAGGCTCGGATTCAGGTCTATCAGAGCCCGGGCCACGGTTCGCATTATACTAAAAACTATATGACACAGTATCATGACCTAGGTAAGAGTGCCCCGGGTCAATGGTCAGATTCACCTGCAGTTTATTGCCAGGCTCGGATTCAGGTCTATCAGAGCCCGGGCCACGGTTCGCATTATACTAAAAACTATATGACACAGTATCATGACCTAGGTAAGAGTGCCCCGGGTCAATGGTCAGATACACCTACAGTTTATTGCCAGGCCTGGATTCAGGTCTATCAGAGCCCGGGCCACGGTTCTCATGATACTAAAAACTATCAGCTTGTATAGAAATTGATTTAAAAATGTATACTTTTAAGGGGTAAGTGAGTGACTTAATAGAGCAGGGAACTTTCTCCATACGAACATTTTGTTTCTTGATATAAATACATTGATGACAAAAAGCAATTGAAACTATACTTTAAAAGGAAAAAAAAACACTGTTAGGTAGTTAATATTTTGCATAGGGCTGCACTTATGTAGGTACGCGAGCCAACTTTTTTGTGATTACCATAATTGTAATCTTTATATTGTAGATGTACAGAGTAGCGGTACCCTCTTGGTATTAAATCTCTGGGCTAAATAATAAATAAATATTATTTATTTAATTTAGCTAAGTTTTATTTATTATTAAATATATATAATAAATAAATAATATTTATTTGTTATTTATTTATTGCTTGGGCCATATATTTCCTTAAGCCGGCCCTGCGCATGCGCATTAAGATCAAGTGCGCTCGCGCATTTCTCTGCAGCGACCGCGAGAGCGCTGTGGCGGTGAAATGTTTCGTACAGAAAGTGAAACCGAACCAGCCTTGACCGTCACGCAGCGAGCTGCATAGAGTCGCTTCGCCCAAATATTTTCGACTATAGTTATTTTGATTAATGCTTTGTTTTCATGACAGCCATTAAAATTAGTGTGCTTTATTTGTCTTAGTTTTGTTTTTCTAGTCGTATGACGCTATTGTAAAATCAAGTCTATGTGAAACCATTTTTAGAGGTTATGAGAATTTTATGTTCCTATTAATTGGTATCATATGTCATTTGTAGGTAAGAATATACATTAAGTTAGAGGTTAGAGATATTCTAGAAATGGCAAGATTTTCTGATGAAAAAAAATTAAGACGAAATATAAAATTGCTGCTCGAGGTTAAGAATTAACTGTGTAAAGACTACCTATGATTTGTGAAAAGGTAAGTAAAAAAGAACCTACCTTCGTAATAGCATAGCACGTATTTAATAACTAAGATTAGGGCTGAGTGGAGGCACGTAGCATCTTTTGCCTGAGTAGAGACTTTTAAATGTTCACGAATATAATTCATCTTTCTTATTTATTATCATTACCGATAAAAAGTAAATCAGAGAGGTCTAATTAATTAGTGGAGAAGATCATATCGATTATAAAATTATATCTACTCGTGCACTATCGAGTAAGCTCAGTACGAGATTAAGACATCAGTCTGTTTTCGTCACCCACCTTTTAAAGAAATACTTTTACTACCAAGTCACTGGAAAAATCTTTTTTGATAAATGAATATTACTTAAGTAAAAAAATGTAAACACGTATTTATTCATTGTTTTTTAGAAATATTAGTCTATTAGTTTTCTCAACAACTATTATCATATTAGTTATACATGACCGATCTCCAAAATATCATTAGCATGAACTATTATTTATATTTTCAAAATAAAGTTAAAAAATATAAATAAACAGAAGCGTCTCTAAGGACGCCCCTTTCCGCAATCCGCCGAGTCCGTTTAGGCAGTTACCACGAAAGTGCTTTGTTCTTGCTCTTGCTCTTATAACATTGCCAATTACGCTTTCCAAGCAGATGACGCAATGGTTTGTAAGTTAAATGGATCACCACGTAACCACGAGAGTTCTCAGCTTGCCACAACAATTAATATTATGTGTGTCGAATCCATTTTATGTCGGTTTCGGATTTAAGTGTTACGATTATCCAATAGGCCGAAGCTTTTATTTAATTGGTGAAGTTTCCACAGGTTTTGTTTTATTTTATTATTATGATTCGGTTTGTCCATGTCTTAAATGTCATTCTTGGCTTCCACAGTCCACACGAAACTTTAATATGTATAAATAACTAACTGTTGCCCGCGACTTCGCTCGCGTGGTATTTAGGAACACAGGAACATTTAAACGCGATAAAATGATCTTAAATGTTATTCCAGATCATATTCTATCTGTGGGAAAGATTTCGTCGAAATCCAGTCTTTTTGCTTGAAAGAGTAACAAACATCCATACATTAATACATACAAACTTTCGCATTTATAATATTACTAGGATTAAAAACGTAAATATTCGCAAAACAATATACTAATTGTATATTGGTCTCGTAGTAAGAAATTTACATCCTTATGTATTGCGGTACCAGACATTTTCTTTTTGTTGGAGGTGTTCTACAGCACTCTCAGACGCGAGTTAAAATGAAAATAAAATGAACCTAAAGCACTAATATGATGTTGTAAATATCAGTAACAATGACGAGAAAAAAAAAATCGTTGTTTGTTGACCCAATCGGGAAGATGGCGACGCCGAGTTCGGCGTGCTCGCCTCTCGGCTGCGGAGGTCGTCAAAAATCTCAAACCACGTATCTTATAGACTCGCTTGGGAATCCAACCCGAGACCCTTGTGCTCGAATCACCGCGACAATTAGGTCTTTAAAAAAGGTTTTAAACACAAATCGCAAAAATACTTAATTATCATCATCATCATCATTTTAGCCATCAAATCCTTACTCTATTGTAAACAATACAACTTGCTTGGGATTTTTTTTCCGTACACACAAAAGTCTTGTTTGTAGTTTTCGCATGAAATGCTTAGTCGTTTTAAAAGTGTAATTTTGTAAACACATTAAAAAGTAAGTATTTTAAAATATACCTAATACGATAATATGTTATTATAAACTTTTATCGATAAAATGTCTGAAAAGATGATATCTTCTGCACTACAGGTGGTTCCTTTGTAAATGCATCTTACGTAAGCTGACGTCAAGTTTATGGACTGACACTGCGCTTAGAAGGCAAGGTACATAATGAGATCAGAGCCCCGTTGAGACTAGAAATAGTGCTGTCCGCAATGCTCTTTATATCGGGACATTGAGTTACGAGTAGGACACACTCACTCAATTGTCCAAATCCTATCAGGGCAATGATAATTCTGATGTAAATTGGCTCTTTTCTAGGCACTTAAACTACTCATATTATAATTGAGATCAATCAAACCTTACCTACTACTGCTCAAGGAAAATACGTGGAGTTCAATAACTAAACAAGATCATGATGGTACCAAAAAGAGTTCTGTATACCATGCTACTCTAATGCATGTAAAAGAATAGATTACTGTTTAATTAAACTAGATAGTACGGAGAAAGAATAATATCAAGATTTATACAATTTTGAAATGAAACGAGAGATTTATTTTTTTAATTTGGAAAATAGTCTCAACTCTATTTGAAAACCTCCTCAATGATTGAGAAAGAAACATTGAAGGCAAAAAAAAAAATGAAAACAAGGCTACCTTAAAGTCGGGACATCTCACACTGATCAGGACAGCCTACAACACTAGCTGGAACACAATTACAGCGAACACGATCTAGTTACCGGGGATCTGTCGTATACATTATTGTGTGAAGCTAATTATAATTCATTGAGATGAAGCAGCGTAAAGCTCTGAGTAGAGTTAGAAGCATCTAACAATTAAAAGCTTTACTTGTATAATATACTCTTAACTAGGCACAGACGTTAATCTTCATCACATCATCACCAGCCTATAACAGTCCACTGCTGGACACAGGCCTCTCCAAAGGTATAAAGAGTAATTGCGGTTCTGTATGTGCAGATACATTCTCAAATATAGAAATAAGACACAATGAGCTTTTGCAGAAACTAGAGAGTCTAGATGTCAGCAAGGGTGCAGGGCCTGACGGAATTCCACCACTTTTCATAAAGCGTAGTTCAAAATCATTGATGCCACCCTTGTTGAAGATATTCAATGCCTCATTGAGCACGGGTGTCTTCCCTGAACAATGGAAAGTGGCAAAAGTAGTTCCAGTTTTTAAAAACGGTGACAACACAGACATTAGAAATTATAGACCAATCTCTATTCTCAGTACTTGTGGTAAAATATTAGAATCGATGGTCTGCTCAGCTGTACAAGGCTACTTTAAGCAATGTGTTTCAGTCCATCAGCACGGTTTTGTCCAGGCTAGGTCCACCTCTACCAATCTTGTGACTTTTATTGAAGATGTCACTGATGCCTTAGATAGAGGCAAACAAGTTCACGTCGTATACACTGATTTCCGCAAAGCCTTCGACACAGTTCCCCATGACGTTCTAATTTTGAAGCTCGCATCATATGGCTTTTCCGGGTCTCTGATTAAATGGCTAGAGTCCTATCTTCTGAACAGAACATTTTTTGTTGTGGTAAATGGGTTTCAATCAGGAAGATATAAAGTAACTTCGGGCGTCCCTCAAGGCTCCCATTTAGGCCCTGTACTTTTCAACATCTTTGTAAACGACATCCCAGAACGAATAGTACACTCAAAGCCTTACATGTACGCTGATGATTTAAAGATCCTCAAGGTTGTGCCGACACCCACGGATCCCGATTTACTTCAGATTGATCTTGATAATCTTGCCAATTGGTGCCGACTCAATGGCATGTACCTAAGCGCTAGTAAATGCTTCTTTATCAACTTCACTCGGAAGGTCAGCGATATAATCGATTATCAATATGCAATTGACGGCTCTCTGTTGACTGAGGTAGATTCAATACGCGACTTGGGTATTCTGCTCGATAGAAAACTTACTTTCGTTCCTCACATCGAAGGAATTGTCACCAAGGCTTCCAGGACCCTGGGATTCGTGCTTCGAAATGCAAAAACTTTTAAAAATTACAAAACGAAAGTCCTACTGTATAACTGTTTGGTGCGAAGCACATTAGAATATGGTTCAGTTGTATGGCGACCACACTACGCATGTCACACGCTTAGGTTAGAGCGAATCCAAAAGAGATTTTTGTGGCATTTGGCTTTTGCAGCAGGCAAAGCGAAGACCATTAGATCCTACAATGACAGATTAAAAGAATTCAGAATGATCAGCTTGGACGAGCGTAGAAACATACTAGACTTGACATTTTTATTCAAAATTCTCAGAAATATGATCGACTGTCCACAACTTCTAAGTAAACTTTACTTTAAAGTACCTTTTCATTACCCCCGCAAAAAAATGAACACAATATTATGCCCGCCACAACGTAAGACTGTTTTTGGTGGCTGCTCGCCTATTCCACGTCTCTGCAAACTATACAACAAATACACTGATTATTTGGATATCCACTGGGACTCAATCTTCCGATTTAAGAAAAGTATAAGATCTAGGAGATCTATGTAGCATTGTCAGGTAGCCCTTTCCTTTCCTTTCTTCTCACAGCTTTCACAAAATTTGAATGCCATAATGTTTATTTGTTTTTGTCTTTAAATAATCATAGTTTATTGTAAACACATCCCACACATGTGCGAAATATGGTGCATTTTGTGTTTATCTATAAATCTGTTGTGCAATATTTCTTATTTACCTAAGCATGTTTCCTCTAGATTAATAATATTGTAACTACAGTTGATATTCCTATTCCTAATAAATAAAAAAAACCAATAATTTATATTTATTTATTAATAATTTATTTATGGGACTTTGCGCGAACCTTTGCGTTTGTTATATTATTTCATTTCTCAGTGCTGATCTGCCCAAACTGCTTGTTTAGAACTAACATTCAGTCTAATAGTATTAATCAACTTTTTGCGTTTGCAAGCGACAGAGTATCCTAAGATCCAATAGCAATAGTTAACCCCGTACCAAAATCGTTGCAAGCCTAAGGCTTTACGACAAAGGTGTCAGATATAACCAAGTCATCGTTAGGCCTCTGACTAAGTGCTACGACTAGAATCAGGCGATGTAAGCTGGAGTCACTAAACGCGCGTTCCGAAGCACCGAGATGCTTGTAATAAATGCCCCATAATTTGTTCAGAATGGTCACCCATCACAACCAACAACTAATTGCCACCACTAGGCTACAAGGAACTTCGTTACATAATGCTTACAAAATTACTAATTTTAGCAAATTCTTTGTTGACAAATGCGTTTGTGTAAACATTAATCTTGATTTTCATCCAAGGGTTTCACGGTTTCTCCTTTATCTGAACACCGCGGAGCATGACAATTGGCGCGGGCGCACATAATGGCGTCTTCCATCTTATTTAACGCCAGCCTTTATGCTTTCTACAGGCAATGCTGACAGTTTCTAAATATAATTTCACTTGCACTTTCCTCGATGCAAACCAATTGATGGTGATCGATTGGTATTGATGTCGATTAGCTTTTGTTTGTTTTCGATATGACCGTCGATCGATGCATTACGATTACGAAGACATTCTCTTTGATTGTCTTACTAAACTCTTTTGTTATAGAGTGGAGAATAGGTACTGTTTATTTAGAAACAATCACATTAATTGGTTCTAAGCACGTGTTTGAGTGTAGGAGATAATTGCTTAATTGAAGTTAGAATTACGTAAAGCTCAATAATTTAGAATTAAATAGAATTGAATTATTTGTAAACGTGTCTTTTGCTATTTATAAGAAATCTTAAGATATTTTTATGGCACCACACAATGTTTCCTACTTAACTGTAATCACACGGATACGGTTTCTCATAACGAACAAAAACATTCGGGTCAATGTACTGCTGATTGTGCCTCCAAGAAAATTTATTCGCATACTATTTAAGAAATCAGGTAAGTATATCATAAAAAAGCTAATTTTAAACAAAAAAAATACAGACTTAAACAAAAGACAATGCTTGATCAAATAGCATAGAAGTTTTTCGAAATTACCTATCTAACAAATAACGAATCACCAAAATTGGGCAACCCAGTAAGAAAGTTTTGAATAAAAAAAAACAACAACTAAGTACATAGGCATAAAACAAAATTCCTATAAGTACCTATTGAATTATGAAACGTGGCATGGATTTTACCAAGTTCGTTACAAAGGGAAGAAGAGTTTCCTCCTTATCATTTGTAAGGTAAAGTATCATATCCGTTTGGTGTGCTTCAGTTTATAACGCAATTTTGTGTCAAGGACCTTTGTCACGAATACCTAGACTTCATTCGTGTTTTTAAAAGTTTGGGGTAGTGTTTATTTCGAGGAAAAAAGCGAGGTAATCTAAGAGACTTAGACTCGTCGCACCAGAAGACTGGTAAATAAATAAATACTGAATATCATCACATAAATTGCTCTGATCTTATAGCCACTTGTGAAATTAAAAATCAGAAACAACGTCTGTAACACAACACCCAGAGACCCAGACCCAAGACAATATAGAAAACTTTGTGTATTCAGCGGGAACCGAGCCCATGGTCAAAGACCCTTTCTTTGGCCAAGTCGCCAAGTCTAGCTTGCTTGCCTTTTGGCCTGGCTAGAGTAGTCGTTTTTAGGGGTTACTATTTTAAACTTTTGCCTGCAACGTGATTAAGCCAAGTTCAATTTCATACTGCGGTCATCGGCTTTGATCTCGTTATTATGGGTTGAATTTGGACGAGTATATTAAATTTTGAGACACAAAGTGTATTTTTTGGGTTTCTCATATTCATTTGAAACTAGAATGGACTATAATATGGATACATACTCATAAAATATAATAATAGTTATTACCTCGATATGAATTCAATTGTAGTTTATTTCTAGTTAGTGAAAAACACTTGATCCTTTTTGTCTAAATGAATTAATAAAACATATTGCTCTCTAATAACTATTTCTTTACAAAAATAATAATGAAATACTGGTTACCTTTCCAAAAGATCCAACAATTATCTGTTAAACCAATTATTCTGGTAAACCATTTTTTTTTTCACGGAGATGCCTGGGATTGCTCATAGTTCAATCTCATAATGAGTCACGCACTCAACACACTCAGCAGACTAATGCAGACAACCGGGTCCGTCTGCTTATATAAAGACCTTCATGATATCATTCACTTTTTAATATTAGGTCCTATTTAATTAATTAATTATAAACTTGTTCTACAGTAGCAATATCAAAATCTAAAAAAACAAATCACTTATCAACAAAAGAACAAATACAAAAGATGTTTTGCTCTGTATGTCGGCTATTCAAGTAGATTCAAAAAGTTAACATAATCTGTATGTATGCTATTTTGTGAGATATTTTATTGATGGTTTTTCTGGCTTTTTATTCATCTACATTATTCTTGTCGTCGTCATAATCAGCTCATGTCAGTCCACTGCTGGACTGAAAATGGCAGTGGACTGCGGGGTAACCATGAACTTCGTACCTACGTAATGACGTAGGAAATCGACAGATTTGAGATTGTTTTAAGAGTTCATGGTTACAACCCCCCCTCCTGGTCACATTTGCCGAATGATACGATAAGACAGACGTTATCTTGAGCGTAGATAGCAAGTAAAACATTTTTACTGCTCATGTTTACTCTAATTACTTTTAAACTTTCGCGTTGCATATTTTAAAACTCAATGAAACTTAGGTACAAAATGTTACCTCTTTTTTGCCTGACGTTTCGATCGGGTTACACCGATTACTCTATTGGAATACAATATGTTTACTCTATTGGAAAAATATTAAAATCGCAGAAAAATACGCGAAAAACAAATATATTTTAATATTAATATCCGATATTATCCCATACTAAACAGCTGATCAACTGTTATAGGTAAATTTATGTTTGTTTTAAAATTCGCTTTTGGTATTTTTTTAAAATTTGTGGGTAGCAAAAAGCATGCCCTATAAATTTAACTATTAAATCTTAGTATTTCGCGAATCTATAGGCACATGCTGGGATTCGAACTTCGACACATTGATGTGAGGTGCAACTTGCCCACTGACATTCACCGCACCGCTCTCTTGGGATGTTTGATGTTTACTATTGTAGGCTGGAACGCCACACAGGGCGTAATATATTTAACCATATACCTTAAGATATTGTCTGCTCAGTGCCATAGGTTAAGCAGTCTGTTTTATTTTATAACCCCCGACGTAAAAACAGAGGGGTGTGTTATAAGTTAAACGTGTCTGTCTTTGTATCTGTCTGTGGTATCGTAGCTTCCTAACGGATGAACCGATTTTCGTTTAGTTTTTTTATGTCATAAATAATTTTATCCCGAGTGTTCTTAGCCATGTTTCATAAAAATCTGTTCAGTCGTTTGAAGATCATCAGCTCTTTTCTAGTTGATGAGGGAAACTGACTAACTTCCTTTTGTCCGATCGATTCGAAATTTGGTACCGTGTTACTTCAATGATATTAAAAGTATATGGTAAGGTAAACATGACCTGATCAGCCGTTTGAAGATCATCGGGGGTTTTTTAAAATTTTATTTTTTACCAATTAAGTTTAACTCGTGACTCTCCAAGCGGACGCATGAGACCATTTAACAATAAAATCAACTATGTGTCTCGTTTCTTTGGACTCAGGCTAATGTAGGCATCATGAACAAACAAACAAAGCTGACATTTATGATAGTACGAACGACAGCCAAAGATCTGCGCACAGGCAATTAGAGCGCTGATCTGAGTCGAGATAGGGATAATAGGCATCAGCCATTAAGAGAGAGTCGCCTTTTGGGTCAGGGAAGTGGGCTGCGTGTGTCGGACATAAACACGAGACATTAGGCTGAATTATGAGCTGCGATTGTAAAAACCGTAAAAAAACGGCGTATTTTCATGTTTTTAGGATTCCGTGACCAAAAGGTACCTAACCCTAGCACCACGAATAAGAAAAGTAAAAATAGTTAAGAAAAAACTGAAACAGCTTTTTTTATTGAGACTTTAGTTCGTAAATTCGATTGACCAGTGAATTTATACAGGGCAATGGAACAGCTAATAAAATATTTTTGTTTATTAATAAAATAATTAAATCATAGTGCAAGTTCTCAAATATAACGAAAAAAAAAACAGTCATTGTAACTTGGGCTAGAGCTAAGTTTAACGAACAGTACTGGACCCTCGGAGCGCGACTCCAGCTAGTACTTAGTTGTTTTTTATATAATAGTATCCTACTGTTTGTTTTCTGTGCATTGTAGTAAGTATAGCTAATGTGAGAGTAACTGCTGTTACAAACAATTCCCACTGCTTTTACGTAAGGTCGCTGAAAGTATAATAGGAAAGCCAAATATTTACGTGTCATGAACGTAACAAAAACAGACATTACACCAACAACAACTTTTGCCGTGAAACTTTTCAAAAAGTTCACTGCGAATATTTAACTCGCTTCCATACAATGCTATTTTCGTCGTTGACATTTAACAAAGCATGTTCTGCCTCCAACTTTGGACACTGTGGGAAAACTATTTATTTTCACCTATTATTCTTGGTGAAAACAGTACAAAATGAAAAACGGTTTCACCTACTGGGTTCACGGCCCTGCGAGAGTCGTGATAGTCAATTAAGATTAAGCCTGCAAACGACAATCGCCACATAATTATCTCGCTCATTCGTCGTGACCGAACTGAATTACCAGTGCTTTAGAGCGCAGGGAGGGCGTCGTTGTGCATCCACAATCAAAACTATATCAGCGAGCAGCAGCCGCCGCCGGCGCTCAGTCTCCGCGCGGACACGGCGCGGCTCGCGGTCCGATGAAAGTGAAAACGATGAAAATGATAGTGCTCCTCGCGTTCGTACTCGCCCTCGCCGCCGCCAGCCCCAACGACCAACTCGAAAGATACGACGACAAAGTGAAGACGTACCAACTAGATGTGCCCGGGAAGGAACCCATCACTATCATCGAAAAAGCCACGGATAACGATAGAAAATGGAAGGATACTGCAGTAGAGCTAAACGACGATGTGGATATAAAGAATTTAATGACACATATAGTTCATGATGTAACTGGAAATACTCCACGTTGCTTTGGACCTTCATGTCAGAATGGATTTAATGGTGATGAAGGACCTCATGACGGCTATGAAGATTTCACACCGGAAGAAAGATTGAAAGACTATCGAGAATTTTCTCCGGATCGTCTACAAGCCATCACTGCCTTAGCTGCAAAATTGAAGAAAGAAAAACTTAAAGCTGATCGAGTTAGTTACATGGACAGTGAAGAAAGTAGTGATGATGATGAAAACAATGGAAAAGTGTACACGACGTGGAATAGACTAAAAGTGAAACAACACAAACATCCATTCGACGATAAGGATGGTTGGGTTACCTTAGAACCAGTGGCTTGGTCTACGAGTAAAATATCCAAGTGGAAGCCTAATGTCAAGAAACAAAAGCCAAATCTGTGGAATGATGATGAAGACAGATTTCCGAGTGACGACAGTTACACGTCATACCAGGAAATGGGAAACAGTTACAGCTATCCTCAAAAGAAACCATCTATGAGCCGTCCAAGCTACATCAATAATAAACTCCACGCGCAAATGGATTATGAAAGTGAAGTACCCTCAAGACCGACATGGAATAAGCTCCAGCATACATCTTATCCTTCCTCGTGGTCTCCTGATGAAGGAAGACGGCCTAATAAGCCTAGTTGCGATTCCGATGATAGTAACACTAATGACGGCGGATTGTTTTATGGAATATCAGATTCAGTAGTGACAGATCACCGCCCTGCGCATTTCCCTTACGAGTACGAAGCCCTTCATCAAGCGGTTCAAAAGCGTCCGTACAGAAGGCCAACACAAGTGGTGTACGCGGGGTCTCCTGAACTTGATAATGACCGATCAAGGCCTCTGAATGGTGATGGTCAGTGGGTGCTCCTTTCAACAACGAAAGGCTACCGAAATAAGAAACGCCAGAGATCATTGAACCCACCACCGGCAGACGATAGTACGGATTATAGTTCTGTGACGTCACACCAAGCGGTGGCATTGACCGTATTACCAGTAGACAATGCTCATACGAACATGACGACGTCTCACGGTGGACTGTTAGAGGTAGAAAAGAGTTTTAAGACTGTTGAAGAGTCGAAGCGAGATATGGATAAGCAGCTCGATTTGGAAGTCGCGTCGTCGAATAATAGGCCTGTGAGAACTAAAGTGATTAGAAGGAAGGTCGGGACGAATGTCGCTCCCGATAGTTCCACAATATTGGCAGCAGTGGGAGCCGGTATGGTGCCAGCAACGATGGCCATGGTAGTTCCAATGATGCTCGGGAGGAGACGACGGAGACGAGACGTCAGTGCATCTGAAGCGTCCTATTTGGACCATGTTTTCTACCGATACCAATAAACTAGTGTTAGTTTAATTTATTTAATATTATTTAATGTTGAACTGCTGTGATTGTAAATAAATTATTACGTTGTTTTGTGAATTGCTAATTTGTGTGGATGTGATTGTTATTTACTATTTTATGGATGGAAATGATGATGATTGTGAATACAATATAATAAAAAGACATTTTATTTAAATTTATATGTTTTATTTGTTCAATTAAAGAAATCAAGTTAAAGACACAGAGTTTTTAAAACATAAGATTACCGTTTAGTAAATTGATATTTTTAAGTAAACGATTTAGATTTTACGTTTACATACGTAGGTATAATAAACATTGCCTATTTACTAAACAATTGTAATTTATAGTTACTTTACTAAGCAATAAATTCGATAAAGTTGGTTAACAAATAAAAAATGGCAAGAATAACAATTTTAAATTTACTGAAATGTAACGTATTAAATTATTTGTGACGCTCTGTCCATAAACATCACTCTTTTTTGAGTGCCAACATATTTTACAATACAATTTTGACAACGGTTAGTTAAAAAGTACAACACTATTGATCAGTCAAACGTTAAATTACAAAATAATGGAATGGTTTTATCCTATCAATCCTTCACTTAAATTTTTAGATCTTCAGCTGGCTAATTAGTAATTTGGTGTTTACCTTTAAATAACTGTGTTCGTAGCTTTGTAGTCACAACAGTATAGTTTTGAATTGTCATAGTGCATAAGTTGTTGGATAAAAATAAAATAAACATTAAGAAGTACCTTTTATAAACTAATTAATGCTGCATCAAGTTTATGACAGGAACCAATATTTCATTATTTTTTAATCGGGTATCGACAGTTATACTTGGTGAATAAGGGATACAGCCGGTTTTATTTTTCAGACAGAAAACCAAGAACTACCGTACCAGAGAATAATATACAAGTATATTAATACACTGTACTTCATTCATCAAAGATAGAGTATCATAGAGCATCCAAGTTTAGCTGTAAGTCAAATAATGCCTGGCATTGGAGCTTAAGGGTTGTAACAGGTTTTTTCTTTACTCTGTTTCCGAGATAAATGAACGAAAACCCTACGAAATTGTAAGCGTTTAAAAAGAGGAAAAGTATTATACAAATTTTGTGATGATAATGAGTTTATTGACATCAAAATAACATCAATGTTAATTAAAAATTACGGTATTCCATTAGGAATAACGTTTATAGTAACAATCTAACTGGGATAGACACACACAACAGGCTTTTTACGGGCATGGCAATATTGAACAGACTATTAACAATATATTTGGCAACCCTACACCCCTTTTGCAGATTTTTTTGTCATGTGGGTACGGTAAATAGGGCAATCACAGCCCTACTATTACAGTAAACAAGCTTATAAAAAGGTTCTTATAAGCTCGTTTTACTGCTAAAAAGCGCATCGCCGGCGCCATATTTATTTTGTGTCTTTTTTCCAACAAATTAGTTGATCTTGATCTAGACTTAAAACAAGTATATCTTAAAAACAGTTTTATCAATATTTGTAGAGCACTTCCCCTGGCCGGCTGTAGATGTTTCCAGTGCGAATCGCTTCCATAAGATACTTCACGCTGAACAAGCAAATTATCAGGAGCACTGAAATAGAAGAAAATCACTACATAGTATAAAAAAAATTCGCTTTCTGTCCCTATATCCCTATGTATGCTTAAATCTTCAAAACTACGCAACGGATTTCGATGCGGTTTTTTTAAATAGATAGAGTGATTGAAGAGGAGCGTTTATATGTATAATGTAGTGTATTTAGTATCAGCATTGCACCCGTGCGAAGCCGGGGCGGGTCGCTAGTTACTACAAATCTATAATATTCTCAAACTTAATAGGTGGATTTGAATTGAGTATTGAGGTGCATTATGTCCAGCAGGAGACTTCAAAACTCTGATGATAATGATGATGGTGATAAAATAAGTAAGACAATAAGTAAGTAAGTAATAAGGTAAAATGTTGGTCGAGTTCTATTTCATCAGTCTTGAAACTCGGGATGTAAGTAAAGTAAAAAAAAAAAAAAAGTGTATTATTTCCTTGTCTGTTATTAAATAGGATTCATCGTGTGCAGGTAAAGCTTGATCATCATCATTTCAGCCACAGGACGTCCACTGCTGAACATAGGCCTCCCCCAGTGACTTCCACATCGGCCGGTTGGAAGCGGCCTGCATCCAGCGTTGTCCTGCAACCTTTACCAGGTCGTCTGCCCATATTGTGGGTGAACGTCCCACGCTGCGCTTGCCGGTACGTGGCCTCCATTCCAGAACCTTTCTACCCCATCGGCCGTCAGTTCTACGTGGTATGTGCCCCTCCCATTGCCACTTTAGCTGGCTAAAGCTTGGCTTTGGATTATTTAGATGTTAAAAATCCCAGAAATCTGAGTTCAATTAGTATTTCATCTGCGCTTGCGCAGTTAGGAAGTAACTAACTTTTGTAGCAAGAAAGGGGCAGAGGGGATTAAATGAGCATCGTAAATCGGTTGCGCTTAACTAGCATTAGGCAGACACCCTTGACATTAGGTATACGTAAAGCGTTTATATACGAAGACTCTTTAGGTGTACATAGTGGACGATGCAACTACTTCGAAAAGTAAAAAATTAAAGTGTGTTTTTTTCAAAGTTACCTAATATGACGTCATGTTAGACAAAATAGACACGCAAGGCAAATCAACTTGCGGAATCTTCTTAAGATGGTGAAGTGTACGGATGCAGGACAGACACCCATATTAAGTAATCTGTTTCGTCTTTGAGTAGGTAAGTACAAAATACTTACAGTCGGAAAGTGCAACAAGCCCCAGCTGTATCCATCCTTCTGACAGCGCCTCCCACACTATCAGGATAATGCTGAAGAACAGGTGGAAGAGACTGTACCCGAAGAAAGTGCTCACCAAGCACTGGTTGGCCTGAAATAAAAAAACGACGTCCAACAAAAAAAATACGATCAAAGCACATCAACAGGGCAATATTAGAAAAGATAGGTATTATATGTACCATTATTCAGAAACAGAATAATAAACACTAACTACGGCGGAATCATAGTTTGATAGTTCTAAATTTTTTGGAGCGTGAGTCATTGGGTTTGATTTCAAACAGCCATTATTTGAACCTTATTTTATGTTTACTTGTCCCTTTCTCTTTTGATTCAAACAACAATGACTACAAAAAATTAGCGTCTAACAAAGAAACTGTAGAACAATACCAACAAGAAATTTAAGCACACTTATAAAATACCATCAAGATTAAATTATGACAGAAACATATGAATTAGCTTGATAGTTCTAAAATGTATATCTTAACTGTCTGTTTCTGTTCATTCTATAGAGAGAAAAAGAAATATCTGAATTTAAATTTTGTTAGGAACACTTTCTTTAGTGGTAGAGAATCAGGCGTATTGTGTTGTGACCAGGCATTTAGCTTAGTTGAGACCTCAGAATTAAAAATAGCTGTTATTGTGATCAGAACTTATTAATTAAATTAAATTAAAATTAAATAGTCTTTATTTCAAAAAAAAAAAATCTTATAGATTAGATTAGATAAATTAGATATGTGTATTATGTAGAGTACGTTATCGTTTAACATTCGCTTTTAATAATTGGAGCTAATTAAACCTGTCTTGCAGTATTATCTAGGTAACATGTAAAATAATACAATCGGCCAAAAAAGTGATATATATTATTTTGCTCTTTATTAATTACTAGCAGCCCGTTCCGGCTTCGCACGGGGTAGACAATTATCGCTAATAGTTTCGGCAGCGCATTCGACGAAAGACATTTTAAGACTCATTTTTCTACACCTTCGGTTACATTGTTCAAATTTTACTAAGGATCCCTAATTTTTTTCAAAATGAAATGTAGCCTATGTCAAATTGGAAGAATGTAGCATTATCTATCTATTGGTGAAAGATTTTTTTAAATCGGCCCAGTACTTTTTGAGCCTATTCATTACAAACATACAAACATACAAAAATAGGTACAAACCTTTCCTCTTTATAATATTAGTATAGAAAAACACCCCGCTAGGAATCTTTATTTAAAATTGAACTGTGGAAAGCAAGTGTGATTTTATATCATTGCTATGGAAGCAAAAGTGCAGGGGGTTAGAAACATGTAAAAGAGAAGCCTATTCAGATGAGCTTAAAAGACTCATTTATAGTAAGACGTTTATTTGTGTGCATTCAAAAGTTCGGAAGGTAGTCAAAAAATATTAGTTTAAGTGCGTTTTTTCGAAAGCGGTCATCATGGTCACACTACTAAAACTTTTTGTGGCAATTTTCCGGTACGTTCGTATAATGCGGATGTTATCTCATAACGATCAGTTGCGCAACTAAGTGGTCAATATGGTATGGTGGTTTTTTACAAGTTCATTGTGCACTTCGATTCCGTGTTGCGTAAACACAACATGTCGATTCGTGAGGAAAGTTTCAATTGGGGCAGATCGTTTTAACACTGTACGTAGATATGGTAGGCTTATCGTTTTGTATGAAGAGGAAAATAAAATAGTCCCAATTATTGTGTTTTGTTTATATAAAATTATATATTTTTCTATGTTACTTTAGCATAAGTTTAGCTTGCTCTTATGGCATTTCTTTTTTGCCCTGATCAGTGTCAATCCAATATAAAGCACATCACCAGCCTATAACAGTCCACTGCTGGACACAGGCCTCTCCAAAAGAAGGATTTTGCCATAATCGCCACGCTTGGCAGGCGGGTTGGCGATCGCAGTTTGGCCAATGGTGGAGAGGAGACCCTGCTGGCCATCTTCTTGTGGCAGTTCTCCTGTAGTCGCCTCTTACGACACCCATAGGAAGAGAAGAAATAAAGCACAATAATTGTATATCTGTTAACAATATGCCTCTTTTTATTAGTTAAAGTAATCAACCCATTTTGTCACAAATAAAATATCAGACACTGACATTGGTTGACAATGTGTTAACAAAAGTTGTGATGACCAAACATTCTGACGTCATCTAGAGCTTTTAGATGAGTTGTGTCGGTGATTAAGATAGATTCTGAACTCTTTAAAAAGTATTTGTAATTCACGTAGGTAATGGGAAAAATATCATTTTGTTCTAACAGTGCCTACTGCTGTGTATCTCAATTAGTTTTTATGTTTGTTAGATTACGAAACAAAAAAAAATCGTTTGCGGAAACTATTTTTATAATTTGCTGTATGTTAAAAGCTAACGACCGATTAATAATTGGGAGTTTTAAACTCACTTTTTTAAAACACAATTATTTATATTGACTGAAATAACGTAATTAAAATGTTATGCAAACATGACCCGGGTTCTATTAGCTTGTAAAAAAATACACACAGATTCAGTTTTCTATTTACAACTTATGCAACGCTTAACTAAAAGTTTAAGCTATATTTCAGTATAGTTGTGCTAATGAAACAAAAAAAAAATGGCCAATTGCCATAAATTAAGTGTCATGATCAAGACCGTATTAATAACCTCGTTCATAATCCGATTAACCGGCTGGTCCCTGGTAAATTGTTAAAGCGATACTTTAAACCTGCCTGCTTAGATATAAGGATTAATGCAAAAGATGCAAACTTGGTAGTATGGCTGGGCCTGTATATTTTTCGTTGTATCTTCTGTATACATCCTAAATATAACCTATCTTTACACAAAAGTGTTTTATGTTTGACTAAAAATTAATTTTTAAAGGTATGCTAAAATTATAAATTACATCGAAAAGTTACCTGCTTTTTTGTAGCATTGGTTACTAACGTGTATGAATACAATGCTTGTATAAATGTGTATTTTAAAGACTATAACACTTTTAAGTACGTAAATAATCTTCTTATTTAGGCCTTTTTGCATCAATCACCAAGCCAAAAGGTCACTCCAAATTGCGGTCCAGGGCCCAGTGGACTCATTACCACTGTACTTCAGGCGACGTTGTTGGAGTACCTCAGGTTCCCAAAATTTTAGCCCAGACTTCAATTTTTAGAACTTTTATGAGTGCCTTGAGTTTTTAATTCTGGTTGACAGGTTTAATTGGAGAACAGTTGTTTTTTCAGCGTGTTAAGTACCTATTAAAAAGCTTAAAGTATCACGTAATCGGTACATAATAAGTACACTGTTTAGTTGTTTCCTTGTCATCGGCTTAATTAATTAGCTACTAGTAATAGTAAATTATATTGAATGAATCGAATGACCATGTATATATGAAATCATTCGAATGTTTTTTCAAAACTCGGTGGTCCATCAGCATTTCCTTCTACATTTGAAAATGGTAACAGAAAATGTACTTCCTCGTGTTTTCCCTAAAATTGAGAACCATAACATAGGTTTATCGTAACACGCCATCAGTTAGAAAGTGTTGTTTGTGAAATGCATTTGTTTGATCTATTGTGTACTACTCGTATACATGACACCAATGATATTGCTCATGACATTTGGCGCAAATGCGCAATGCATTTCGAAATAAAGTCGCGGCCACGGTCATGATCGTTAGGCGTATGAAAATTATCCCCTTTAACAACTTTCTCGCGAAGAAAAAGTGTTAAGAGAGACATCGTACGCTCATTAGCTAAAAAATATATTACGAATGGAGTAGTTAGTAGGTGCTGTTAATGAGAAAATGCCTTTAAAAGTACCGATCTGTTTTGTGATATTACTTACGGTTTTTTGACCTTTTATAAGTAGTTTGTGGTATTAAAATTTGTTTCTTGCAATATTTCATGATTATATGTCAACGAATTGTACCCTAGTTGATTTCTTTGCGAGTATTATTAATAACATATTATTTCAGGCGTATTTTTTGATTGCGTTGACTACAAAATCAGATTTTAGAAGATTGATCATAACGATGAGCCAGTCGACATTAGTTGCGCAGGATATGAATCCAATAGGTCCCTAGTTTCCACTTCTTTACTAGGTCACTAAAGATGAATTTCCATGTATGATTATAATTGACATACCTTATAAGCACCACAAGTAAACATCACAGCAAACAGTAGCAGTGCAAGCCCAATGCTGATGTAGCTGATGCTGTAAGCCATGCTTACAGCACGCACCAACTCATCTTTGGACGTGCCGAAGATGCTCTCGAGATTCTCGAAGTTTTTGAACCGTTCGTCATTCTCGTTGGCACGGGAGACGAGGGTGAGACCTAGCTCGTAGAGATTGTAGCCGATAACTGCTATGCATATTGCCTGCAAAAAGTTAAATACGACTTTAAATATTTATGATAAAATTTAACAAAGTTATGCTATTAGAGATACCAATGCCATTAAACTGAACGTGACCGTTCGTTGGAATCCTTGAAATATACAATGCAAGATTTGATTTTTGACGTTTTTATACCTACTACTGCGTTAGCTCCATTTACTGAGGAGAATTTGATGTTGGAAATGGTCGAAATGTTAAAGATAGAAATTATATTACTGCGTTTATGCATTCAAAATTGTATTGATATGATTGAGCCTGCGTAGCTGCGGCGTGGTGTCATTGGTGATACAAATTGTGTCGTTAGCGTTACAAGTTACAGACTGAAATGCTTTAATCTATCAGTTCTTCCCACTAATTGCTCAATTGACTGATGAAGTGCTCAAATTTAAGTTAAACCTCAATGCCTTTGGTAAATAACCACTTTAAAAAACGATAAAGAGGCTTAGCAACTTGCAACGCCTGATTTGTTTAATGCAGCAATGTTCTAGACGTGCAACATCATGCGTGTATAAAATCGCCAGTACGTAATTACTATGTCTTGTATCTTTTGCCAAAAGTATAATATTATTTAGTTAATCTTGTTACTTACTATAACTATGTAACCAAAAACAATGTTCCCTGCCCGCAGGGGAAAACAAAAGAAGAATTTTCTTGTCATTTTTCGTAGTCAGATGTCATGCCAGATTCTGAAAAAATAAGTCTTCATTAGGGATATTAATCTTAATATACATTACTACATAATACTCGTATTAGGTTAAGATCCGGTTATATTTCCGGTTTATCCGGAACATATTATTATTTAATGATACCTAACTAATATTAAGGCGAAAGATATATTTAGTTAAAATAATTAATCGCTCTAAACATCAACATTGTGTAACAAACTTTTACACTGAGCTGCTTGCAATGCTTGGCTCTAAGATTATTATAACAGCAAGTAGTTACATATCTACATTAATCTACATACATATATCTACATTAGTTAGTTCTAGAGATTACCTATATATACATCCCAAAAATCATTTTATTAATATTCAAAACAAAATAAAATAAAAAAAAGTAAATCTAACAAGAGAAAAAAAAAATTGTAGTTTTTTCCATAGTCCTAAGTGTTCAACGATTTATCCGATTCAGAATTGATTTCAAATCCACGCGAATGATTTTGCGGTCTGTAGCTAGAACACGAATTATTTGTCTAATGGGAGTGAACTCATGAACTATCCCACGAGTTCAAGTCCACAGTTCAGTTCTCGTTCCGCGCCACGGGATAAGAACAATAGAGTATAATATTATGATGACGATAACACAACTTGCAACGACCAACAACCACTTATCAACAAAAAGGTACAATTCTACATAGTTTTCAGAAACAGTCAATGTCTCATCTCAAAGTTCTATTTTCGAATTTATACATAAAAAATGAAATTCAGTCGAATTGAGAACCTCCTCCTTTTTTTGATGTCAGTTAAAAAAACAGGTCCTGTGCAAATTACAATCGGTCAGCGGTGTAGAATTATTACGAAGCGTAATTTTTTTGGGATAATATCTAGGAGATATCATCAAAATCCCAAAAAAAATCGCTAGAAAAATATGGTGTATTTAAAGAAATATATTTAAGTTATACATCTTTAAACAATAGAATAACACCCTATCTAAAAGAAATTATCTCATAAATTATAACTAATTTAAACTTACAAGTACATTGACAAAACAACCTAACTAATAGTGAATACACACCCATTTCTCATTTCCCCACTTGACACACGCTTAGTGACATTTTCGTTAATTTTTCCCGTATTTCAGGGAAATGTATGTCTATTTAACCCACTCACGCACTACCGTCACCACCGAGGATGACACTGGATATGCTATTTTTGGCCACCTAATTTTAATTCATGAGATTAATTGGGGCTTGAGGCATGTTGGGTTAATATCCGATATCGATATTGGAGGAATAATAAGAGTAGACGAAATAGGAAAGTACTCTACAGGGAATATCGAAACAACAGTTATTTTTTTTAGATGGTCCATAAGTAGAAAAAAAATGATAAAGGGGATGCTTAAACTACGGTTATTTTTAAGATGTTGCTTTTAGTATCCCTAGCTAGATGGTAAAGATAAAATTACTATCAACCGATTGCAAGAAAAAGTTTTTCGTAAATTTCGAAGCAGTTAAACCAAATCTACAAATTTATTTTTTACCTCAAATAATAAATGATTTTTAATATTCATGGAACAGGAAAAATTTTTATTGTAAGAAATCTCATTCACAGTTATCTCACTTAAAAAAAGGGAGTTGAAATGTAAATTTTAGTTTACAAAACCTGAATTATAACAGTATAATTATAGTTTCGATAGACAAAAACCCTGTAAAAACTGCAGATATTTCAACGGTGTATGAATAAGAGCGACCTCTATAGTAAAGCCGCGGGCCATCTGGCCTTGGCCTATTCAGGACCCTCACCCTCCGACTACACCTTTGCCGTGCGGCGAACTGTGACGCTAAAGCCGAGGTTCCTTTGAAAGAGACTTTGGAATATCCAAGCTTGTTTGAAGATTTAAAATTAGAAGCTTATTATCTTCTTAGAGATCATTGATATAATATTTCATTAAAAATATTGAAACGTGGAACGTGACAGTAAAACTGGCCCACCGACTCCATGTCACTTAGCGAGCTATGGAAAGGTCGGTGCTTGGGATATCGTTAAGGGATAAAATCCAAAACGAGATCATCAGGCAGAGGACTTATTTAACGGACATAGTCCAAAAATGTAGCAAGCTTAAGTGGCAGTGAGCTAGCCATATTTGTCGTAGAGCCGATGAAAGGTGGAGTAAACGGGTTCTCGAGTAGAGACCTGCATAGGCGTCTAGGCAAACGTAGTGTAGGACGCCCCCAGCTCGATGGACCGACGACCCTAGGAAGAAGGTAGGCAGTGGATGGATGAAAAAAGTGAGATATCTTTGGCGCTCTTTAGGCGAGGCTTACGTCCAGCAGTGGACTGCAATAGGCTGAGATGATGATGATGAAAAAAATATTTCCTTTCCCTCCCCACTCTTTTAACTCATTTACGAATGACTGCATTAGTTATGTTGGCTAATTTCTTCAGTGTTTAGTTCCTAACTTGTTGTTAATAAAATATCATTATTTAAATGCAATTTTATATTTAAAGGACATTGAATTTCTAGAAAGTTTTTCTTATAGGAAAGTTGCGCGCGCTTTCGCATTATAAACTTGCATTATGGGGAAACTGGATTTATATCGCAATCCATAATGTACGTGTAAGAAAAGTAAATAAACACTCAGCTTTCATTGGAATCGTTATAAAAATAAGGCCTAATTTATGTAAAACTGTTGTTGTTATCAATTTCAATAATTTACATTTAACCCCATTTATTGGCATTACATGTAATTTATTGGCATTATTTAAATTCAATCTTACTGACATTCTAAAAAAAATAATTTGATTATTGTAAGATAAATTTGCACACCGGTACATTTCCCGGTAGGTATTATTGAGACTGACTTTTATACTAAATATCTGTATTACCTTACATTTTATTCTGCAAATAAAGTTTTTGACTTTGAATAGTGCAAAAAATCTTCGAAAGCCTTTGATCTGATCACAATCGTACTCAAAGTCTGAATCGAGTTGTTCTGACGTCGAAGCAAGAAAGTAGAGCGAGCGAGTAGAAGAGGAAACTTATAAGGCTTAAACTGTTTTATGACGAGTCCAATTCATAAAAAAAAAGTTTTGTAGTAGGTATATTCAAACTACTTTAATTATAAAACTCTTTTAAAATTCGCGACTAAGTTGCCATTTACTAAGCTCAGCTAATGCAGTGGCGATAAAATCTATGGTAGAGCGTGCCTGACTAAGTATGCATAAATCAGGTATATCCAAAGAAAACACCTTGAACAGTATTTAAATATTCATGCAAATTTTACCTGCATGCAGTGCATCCTGCCGAACATTGAATAAGGCTTATAGCTGATATATTTACAACAATCTCGCACGACTATCTAGTCGAAGAAGAAAGGAAGGAGTCTTAACTGATTGTAGTATGATCTTTTAGGTAGTTCCCGCTCCGGTCTTCAAAACGTCAGTTTGTAGTTCGAATCACTAAATGGGAAAACGTTTCTGACGTGAGCGCAAACATTTATACCTAAATAATAGATGTTTAAAAACCAAGCTCAGTATGTTTATCCATAGTTTTGTTTAATTTCACCCTAATTAATATTTCACGAGAAGATTTATGCGTGCTTATTTTTTATTACTGACATCGAATGACATAAGACTAAAACGCAAACTCAGTCGTAAATAAAAAAGATACGTTCGTGAATTCAAAACGAGCATGGTCTACTAAAACCACAGATTTACTAGAGCGATAACGTAATAAGCCAGTAATCCCACGATTTTAAAATGTAAATCTCTTCAGATAAGATAAAACGACAGAATAATACGAACTTTGCTAAAGTATGTCTGCTTAAAACCTCTATAAACCGTGTCTAAGCAAGTTCAGCTAATTTTGAAACTATTCTGAGTGACTACTAAAATACTTTGAGCCTCTATATGCCCATGGAAGGGACTATTGAAACCCTGTCATTCTAAATACAACCTTAAAATCTACTTAGAAGGTCCAAAAGAGAATAGAGATGAATATTCCTGATGAGCATTTGACAAAGATAAATTAGGCACAGACAGTTAAAAGCATGAATTTATATTGGCTGTTTAGGATTATTTCTAATCGGATCTAAAAAAAAATTACACACAATTAAAATAAAACGAATAAGTTTCAATTTATAATATTAATAATTATCTTTTATGGTTATCATCACGAGATATCTTGTTTATTGAATGACATAGCTTTTGTTCATCACTAGTCTGTTAGTGATCGTTTATAATTGCTTGCTGCAGAGGGTGCAGCAGCCTTTACAAAGTTTTGTACTGTATTGAATAAATAGAATTATAGTGTACAATATTGAAATAAACAAAAAACAATCACTAAGTTATATTTTTATTAGTTTAGACGGATAACCTTTGACAGTTTTGAGACTTGGAACTGAAATGTCAATTAAATCAGATTAAAACCTGTTTCAGACTCTAATTTGGCCCTTAGACAATAAAATTGAATGATTTTTAAGTAAGTATTTACGGATAATGGGTATATTATGGGTTAACCTCAAATTCTAGTCAGTACCCAGTCCTGCAAATATTTGTCACTCTGCTCTGTTATCTGATTCTGTCATCATTTTATTCTCTTTCATCGTTTTAAGGCACTTACCACCCAAGTGCCTAAAATATCGAATATAAAAATCAACTTGTCAGAATACCTGTTACTTAAATCAAAAAATTTAAAATACGATATGCTAGAAGAACCAATAAAAAAACCAATAAAATCAATTTATTTCTGTAAATAGGCTTAAACTAAACGCTTTTACACGTCCCAATATTTTTTTCCCTACCACTACTTGGGGACAATTTTGGGCCAGCGCCGAGAAGAAGTAGCGCAAGAAACTCGGTCACTATTGTCAGCCTTTTTTTTTTAGGGGATTTAATAAACATCTTGAATTGAATAATTTTGATTTTCCGTTAAGTCCCTTGGATTAAAACATGCACAAAAAAGTGTCTATTTTTTCATAAATTGCAAATGTTCTCTTAAACGACACAAGCTATTTCATTACTGTATTCACACAAAACAAGATTTTGGAAATAGACATGTTTTGAATTAAGAGTTTTCTTTGAAAATTTCCGTAAAGGCATTAATTTCATAAAAAAACATGTTTTTCCGATTTTAAGAGGTCATCCTGCACGCTGCACGCGCGAAATTGTATGGGTGCGACGCGTCAAGGTCATTCAAGGGTGTTAAGGCCTTAATGGAAAAAAAAAATTTTTTTGTTGTTTTATGCTCCTTAAAATATTTGTACAAAGAGTAACAGAACAGAGAATAGAAAGCAAATAGTTTTCAATACAACGAAAACTAAAAGATTGGGGTCAAGAGTAAGCCCATCTTAAGTAAAAAAAAAAAAAAAAAACTAAACTAAATACAGCGAAAGAACCAACTCAGTCCTCTAAATAATTTATAAGTAATTATGTAGGTAGACGATCTTAGCTCAGCCATCAGCTGTATGATGCATACCAATGCTATTTACATTGCTATTCCATACATACAATATTATGTATATTGTGTTTATCATCGTACACGCAAATGCAACGTACAGTCAACAGCACGTCGACCTACCCCAAAAGTCAAAATTTCTCCAATAGATTTTCAACTTTAAGCCAGACATATAGAGATCATTTTCAAATGAGAAAATTTGACATTTTGTGGTAGGTCGACGAGCTGTTGTCCGTACATTGGTTTCGCTTCGTTTATTGATTGGGAATTAAAACAATAGAACTACCAGCGCCTTCATACGCACTTAATCATCTGCAATGATGTCTAAAGATACAATATAATATCGTGTTCATAAACTAACAGATATTGCTTTTTATACAGCTCAAAGTAGACCCAACGTGCTATAGAGAGAGCGTTTCTATGCGACATACAAGATAGGATCCAAAAGAACCAAACTCTCCGAAATAGTGTTTGCGTCATATCCGGTTTCCCTGTTTAAGGGTCTGATGACCAAGGCTCAAAATTAAATTAAAAATGTAATTACTGCATCTAGTATCATGACCAAAGTGTACCCTGACTGGAACGGGATAGAGTGCTAGCAAGAGGAAGAGACGTAAACGTAATTAGTGAGTATGTCATAGTTAGTAGTTGGAGCCTGGGGGATCCAGATTGATCATACGTTTTTAGGGTTCCGTACCCAAAGGGTAAAACGGGACCCTGTTACTAAGACCCTGCTGTCCGTCTGTAACCAGGCTGTATCTCATGAACCGTGATAGTTAGATAGTTGACATTTTCACAGATGATGTACAGAATAAAATACATATTTAATGGCGCTCCCATACAACTAATGTGATTTTTTTGCCGTTTTTATGGATAATCGTACGGAACCCTTCGTGTGATAGTCCGACTCGCACTTGGCCAGTTTTTCTTTTTCTTCCCCGTTTCCTCATGACTGAGGGTCGTGTCTACCTACTAGAGGCCGTTATCTTGTGCACCAATGCTCGCTACTCCACACGGTTGTTCCGCCTTCCGGATTGACGTCTGTAAAATTCTCTGGCAGGCTTCCTTCACGGCTTCTTTCCCGATCCATCGGTAGGTGATCTTTCAAGGTTCCTTTTTCTTTCCAGGAGGCCAAACACAATTAGCCATACCAAGCTATCTGGCTCGCGTCTTGCCACGTCACCGAAGTAGTGCAGTATTTGCTGGAGGAAAATGGTCGATAGGCCGCACTTGATCTTCAATTCGGACAGGATCGACTCATTGATGCCGCGTGCCGTCCAAGGAATTCCTAGCATTTTGTGCCAATACCACATTTTCGAACGCGTCAATCCTATTCAAAGTTTCAAATTCCGTACGTTTTGGGCGACTTTAATTAGTACAAAAATACAGTAGGTACCCGGCACCGATGTTGAATGTTCGTGCAAAAAATGGGGATCGTTTTGCGCATCTTACGAGACGACCATCGTATCAGAGCTCGTGTGCTCGGAGCTAATAGCCAATCACGGCCGGCGGTTCAGGCGCGTCGCACTACTAACCAATTACGTAATGATAAATGGTCTTCTGTGCATCTTTCGCCCAGCGCTCAAAAACATCGGTGCCGCTAGTTGGATCATAGTGGGGCTGGCTACAAGCTTTAAGGAACCTAATATTTGTTTTAAGTATGTCGTGCCACAACGTGCATAGTATTTTAGCTGGGATTCAAACGCATGTCCATACGGTATACGTTTTCTTACTATAGGATTATCTGTAACCTTATTTACTCATAAAGGGCAACTTGTGTTTATGAAAACAGTGTATAGTCTTTTAACATAATATTATTGATGCTTGTTGTTGTTTTGTTTACAGGTGAAAACAAAACGAAAAGTTGAGCACTAGGTAAGTAATTTTAGTTTAGTTAGGTTGTTATTACGACCCGCATCAAAATTTCAATAAGACTGAAAATTTAAAGTAAATTGAATTAGTCTGTCATTAAAATACACCATTTTAAACATTATCAGACGTGCTAGCAGGACCAAGGTGAGGTCGTCGAACTATTTGCATCGTAAATTAATTCTATCTTATTAACTAATGTATAATTGTTGAGGTTTTTAACTGGTTCGACCAACAAATTATGGAAACAAGACACTAAAATATCAAGACCGAGATTCGTTCATATATTCAAGCGTCGCATTATTTTTTTTACTGTCAGAATGTATTATTATTTGAATATTCATAGAAGTATATTTGAATATCGGTTATAATAAAGCTCTTGACTTTTTTGGTGCTCTTTATTCAAACGTTAACTGCTGTTATTTGTCAATGTTTAATGATTCCAGGTATTATTTGAAATGGACAAATACATATAAGTACACACAAATAAAATATATTTCTACAAATATTACCTAGAATTCAATGACATGGAAGAAAATGCAAAAAAAATAACATACCGATACGCGGTTGTGTAGCAAAAACGATCGTCGTTTGTTTTCCAATCAATCAATCACCAATGACAGCACCGCACACATCGATATCACATGACAATAGCATCACATCACTGGATACACGATACTGGCAGCATAAATGACACGGGAAAAGGAACAAGAAAATTTATTAAAAAGAAGATCGTTCGTATTTTGAATGTTTGTTTACGGGTGCGCGCGCTCACGCTCCGCCGTGTAGTCGCGCGCGCCGCGAGGATGGCAGGCAGTGCGGTTACGTCACCGCGCAAGGCCGCCGCAACCTATTGACTTGAGCTTGGATTGGGGAATTAATCGGCCACCAAGCAAGGTCAGGCGGAGATGGGCGATGACATTCTAGTGAGGCTTGTGTCCATTACATCATACAAGAAGCTCTTTAAGTTAAAATACCGGCCGGATATTTTCTCACAAATAATTGGTAAGCCTAATCTATGATCAATCATCACTATATACGTCCAAAACTTAATAAAATTGTATGTAAGATTCGCAGAGAAAGGAAAACGCTTCTTAATTTTTAAACTTTTTATAAAATGATCTCTTTCCACAAGTGCATTCCATTTCTGATGCATTGCTCCATTTCAGCCAGCTGTCAACGTATAAATCTGTACTTCATGCCGTAAACTAAGCAGACATTCACCTTATCGCAGATGCAGGGCAATCCAAATAATGTAAATTCGCTCTTGCAGATGTTTACATAAAACAATTTATATTAAGTTAACAAAACGAGGAAAAATTAAGTTTCATCGTTCACGCAACTATTTTGGACATGCTAGCAACATAATATTGGTTCTTTGATTTTCATGAAAAATATTTTCATCGGATAGATAACTCGATAGCCTCTGACTAGCTCTACTTTAATCTAAGCAGTTACCGCTACGCACATCTCTATTCTCATGTTCGCCGTGACAATAGCTGTTGTGTCTGCATCCGATACTATCACCTCATTGCTTATCGACTTATCGACTTTGTCCATAGACAATGCGCATAAGGGGTGGCCCGCTTGAGCTGCGATCCCGTGGAGCGGAACGCATCAGTTCCTGTGACAGCACTTTACATTCCATTCACATTGACTCATCAAAGCCAGGAATTTAAATTTAAAAAAAAAATTGTGAACTCTGACTCACAGAGGCCTTCCATGATTCCTTGGAAGTTAAAAAATAAGGAGCTCTAAGTGTGTGATCCAAATAAAAAATTTAAAAAAAACATATTCATACAACTTAGTCCATATCTGGCCTTCAAAACTTGCAATTGCATCATTTTCTAAACGTATATAATTACATTTTGAAATAAAAAAATTATAAAATAATTTGATTATCAAAATAAAGACCACCGCCGCCGCCGCCTCCCCGTCTCAACTTTTTAAACTGTCCTCTACTACCTGAGGGGTTACTGGAAGAGACCGCTTCTATCGATAAGACCGCCTAAATGGTACCAATGTGATGCTAAGTTTTAAAGATGTGATATTAGGTTGTAAATTCCGGTGTCGTATGTTAGTTTTAGCGGCAGTGCATATAGTACGTATAGAACTGACGACAGAGCACTCGCACTTGGCCGGTTTGATAATCCATTTTTCACACGACAAGAATATCACTCAAAAGTTTATAAGAAAGTCACTCGATAAAATTCTCGTACTTACATAGACTATGGATACAAACTTTTATTTTCAAGTAAGCACGCTATTTACATCACTGGTTGGCGGTTGCGGTCAGTTATCCAGTTTACTTACTTTCATGGAAAAATAAAATAAAATGGCAACTATCAGGTGACTGCAAGTACGGAAAGAACAAGGTATCGCTGTCAGTGGTTTTGCCTTATTCACATGCTAATTAAAGACATAGACGGTATTGATAAGTAGGTAGAATAAACTATAAAAAAAAAGATTTGAACAAGAGTTATAGAGCCGAAGTAATATATAAGTCAATGTATAGAGCAGTGTTTAAAAAAATATCTAACCTATATATTTTTACCTCTGAGACGATTCTTAGGCGATTTGTCAAATTCTACACAAACCAAAAAGCGAACTTCATCATTATACTTATTTATTACATAGCGATTCTGTAATGGCGATATCGTTGACATAAATAATTGCTAGTACGAGTATTATGTCATAGCAATGTTCAAATCAATAAATACATTAAAATTGTACATAAGTTGTGTTTGTACGGAACGAATGTGATGACGGGCGTTTTTATATTGTTTTGCGGGGGATTGTTTTACGAAGAGTTGGAATAGGAAGTTGTGCTTGGACCTGCTAATAGGGAATGCAATCCCGATTCGAGATCGTAAATTCGAGATCCCGCGGAATTAGAAATATCATACCCGGAATTTTCGGGATCTCGTCTAGTTTAAAAACCGATTTTATGGATTGACATCATATGAAGTGTAAACCTTTTGTAGACCCTGATGTAGTTTTGAGAATAGATTTACATAGTATGCTCTGAGCAGTTAAATTATTAACTGCTTTCTTGAAATATCTCTATACCGGTAAACGACTGCTTAACTCCACGTACGCTTGATCTGGATTATTTTTCGACATTTTAAGCTACTACTACTCTACTTATTACTTATAGGAATCCAAAAGTTACATTTATATTTATTTAACTCACACAAACAACGAAAAATGAGTAATTTAAGAAAAAAATATTACTACAACTGCATAAGCACAACTAAAAAAAATAGGTACGTAAACAAACAAATGGCTGCCTGCCTGCACGCATGCATCTCTTACTCACTCACTCGATTCAATTTTTTATATAATATATTTTATAATAGTTTTCTAACGCTGTTCAGCACTGCACTCCCGCCTGGCCGTCAGTCAGTTTAGTCAGTGGATGTGTGTAGCATCGCTGACCATTGCCGCCCAATCCCGTTAATCTCGAACGGGATCTCGTCATAATATGCTTCGGGATTGATCCCGAAAAATAACACGGGATCTCGCGAGATCGGGATCCCGCGAGATCGGGATTGCATTCCCTAGCTGCTAACCCACACTAAGCCGGAGTCCGATTTAAGCCAACCTTATTTTATCACAACATGTATGGTTAGGCGTCCGTAGTCTTCTTCTTTTCCGTATCATGCGTCTCCAGGTAGCTCTGTCCTGGGTCGTATCTTTGTTCACTTGGGCTTCCTTGAGGTTCTATTTACTAAGGACATACATGGTCATACATGGACATCTATGGACACCGTGCCGTGTGGGGACGGCCGTAAAGAATACACTTCCCCACCGCCAACAGGAGGCGTGTCGTAAGAGGCGACTAAATCCTGTAGCACGAGACGGGGAGCAGCGTCTGCGTGCGAAATAATAAAAAAAAACTGCGCTCGCCAACCCGTTTGCCAAGCGTGGCGAGTATGGCAAAACCCCCCGATGACAGAAGTCACTGGGGGAGGCCTATGTTCAGTAGTGGACGTCCTGTGGCTGAAATGATGATGATGGACATCCATGTGATTCGGGGTGTTCCTCGTCCGCGGGGCTTAGTCCGTAGTAATGCCTTTCTATTTCTTTAGCCTTTATAGTCACTGGAAAGCAAGAGTTCCAAACATAATAATGTAAGCAAATAATATGTTATTGAAGATTTATAAGCACGATGTATGTGAGCTCGTTAAATGACGTTATAAACAGCCATATTGCGGTGGTGATACGTCATAAAGTAAATTATCGCGATAGAGATGTAACATGGAACAATATGCGGAAATTATAATAAACAATGGGTTAGTAAAAAGTAATTACTTAAGTAATATTTGCCTGGCACTATAATTATAGATTTTAAAAGTCAAAATAAATTTACTATTCAAAGCGGAATGTGCAAGGAAATAAAAATCAAATTTTATGAGCGTTGTCTACGGACAATTTTATCGATGGAAATGTTTTAAAAGATATTATGAGTTATTTATTTTAAATACACCAGATAAATGAGAAGCTGAACGTTGTCTCGTATGGCATGAAGAGTATTGAAGAGGCAGGCTGAATGCAAGGAGCGATAGAAAAGACTCCACTGACATGAGAAAAGCTCTTATATAGGATGATGACGAATAAGTAAATATTTTAAGTTTGCAATAAGGAACAAAATCATATGTTTTACTTATAGTAAGCATTATTATTAGTTTTATAAGCTGCATTTTTTATTGATTTATTTATTTCAAAAGGTACACCAACAGTACAGGTATACAATATTTATATATTACTCCAAATTTTGAGTTTTTATATTTTTAATATCATTATTTTTTAAACTTTGAAAGCTATTATTATGTTAAACTATAACGTACTTAAACGAGATGTCGTAAGAAGGCGACTACAGGAGAACCGCCATAAAAAGACGGGCAGCGGCGTCTCCTCTCCACCATTGGCCAAACTGCGATCGCCAACCCGCCTGCCAAGCGTGGCGATTATGGCAAAATCCTCCTTTTGGAGAGGCCTGTGTCCAGCAGTGGACTGTTATAGGCTGGTGATGTGATAACGTACTACTTATGTCAAAGAAAACGATAAAGTCCTCGTATTATTTATTCAAATCCCAATATTTGTTATACATACAGTTCCGCAGGTTTCTTTCGACCTCAATCCGTTGTATCCCAAGATTCCCAAGTAATTTCGTAGTAAATTACTTCGGAATCGTAGGATACAACGGATATTCAGATACCACATAATACGAAACACTCGCCGCACTAGGCATTGTACGTCGGTAAAATGTCGCCACGGGCTCACATTTACGCAGGTAAGATATATGACGCGATCAGTCAGTGGAAACCAGGAGGCCTAATACGAAAGAGCATCGTTCGGTCGGTCGTATTATCCGATCAAATTAAAACATCCATTTCCCCCTATCAAATCGTTGGTTTGACAATTTATGAACAATTGGAAACGGTGGGGTTTTTATACGGCTAGATTGAGTTGGTCATATTTTATCAAAGTATTGACACGTGAGACTGGCCATTTTATTTTTTTAGGTTTATACGACCGAACGAAAGATACGCTTTCGTGCTAGGTCCCCTGTGGTGGAAACTGATGAGCGACTTTATTATAGTATTGAAATATTTCGCAGTTTACGGTGGGCGGTGATAAGGTTGAATATCAAATCAAATCTATTCACAAAACTATGAAATTGCTTTGCACTATAGTGTTTATATGTATGTAATTATTAAGCAGTTGTTTCGGTTAAGGGTCATATCATAAGGTTATATATGACGACCTCCGTAGCCGAGAGGCGAACTTGCCGGATTAGGCCTCGCCATCTCCGAGGTCCCGGGTTCGATTCGTCAATGTAGAAAACGAACTTTTCTATATTGTCACGGGTCTGGTTGGTGTGGTACCGTCGTTGCTTCTGATTTCTATAACACAAGTACTTTACCTTAGGATCGGAGCAATGTATGTGATGTTATCTAATATTTATTTATTAAAAAAATCTAGATCTTCTTTCTTCTTTTGAAATAAAAGTTGTTTGTTTATTTTGGCGAAGTTGCCAGACTACAAGTACAATGAAATGAAGTTAGAAAGCGTTCTTCTGTTGCGTAATGCTTCGTTTTCAATCGTCGAAACTGCAAGTACTTACTGCAACAATGGTAAAAGCGTCATTAACGGAGTGCATCGACCCGTGACGATTATTATTATCGGTGACAGTCTTTTACACTTCAGTGGATGACAATTTCTAAAGTAAGAAGCTTATGCCTATTTGCATAGTGAATATTTATTGTTATAATAAAGTCTATGTTAATTGCAAATAAACTCTTGAACTTGAACTGACAAGGGACAAATTAAGGTTAATTAAAACATATCTAAATTGGACAACATCACATACATTGTTCTGATCCTAAGGTAAGTTGCTAAAGCACTTGTGTTATAGAAATCATAAACAACGACGGTACCACAACACCCAGACCCGAGCCAATATAGAAAAGTTCGTTTTCTATATTGACCCGACCGGGGATCGAACCCGGAACCCCAGAGATGGCGGCGCCATTTTAGGTCCGGCGTGCTCGTCTCTCGGCTACGGAGGTCGCCAAAAATATTATTCAATTCGGCAAATGTGAAATTATGTTCCACCATGATTTATTTATGAGTAGGTGGTATCAGGATCCTTTGTGTGGTCCCCGACTTTATTGGTTTTTAGGGTTACGTAATACGTTATTAAATAAAACGGAATCCTTATAATTTCTGTAGTGTATTGGCATAAACATCACAATATAGATACATAGACATCTGTGACATCTGTCGTCTCGGCTAAGCACTGCGCAGGCACAGTCACCCGCGCGACGGGTTGGGGCGCGCTCGGGCAGTTGGCAAGTGAGAGGCGCGGAGTAAAGACGCGGTGCATAGCAAGCGAGCCGATATCATGTAGTATTGTTAACAGTGCCTGTGTTGTGTGTCTATAAGAGGACACTACATGTGGCGACGAGTAAAATTTAAACAGCATGTCTGTAAGTACAAAAAAATATATATAAAAAGAAAGGAAGGAAGTGTAGGTATTTCTATATTTTTACACCCTTATGGATCCGCGTGGCATTATATCATGTCATTGCGTTTAAACGAACAAATGATTATTTTTGCAATACATTCCCGGAATCCGAAGTATAATCGGATAAACAAGTTAAAGTAAATAACCCTCGTTGACAGTCGGGTAATAAAAACAACGAAGCGCCCGAAGGGTGCATCGTAACATTGTCATGGTTTTGTTGTCATTCAGTTCTAAATACTAAGGATTGAAAAGTTACACTGTCGTATTCGCATCTTTGACCTTTCGTTCCATATAAGTTGGAATCATTTAAGGTCAGGAGCAGGACTACATTTTCTCTGCCAAAACTGATTTAAAGTTAAATACGTTTTGTTATTTGATTTATTTTAAAACAATTCAACTTACAAGCATCTTAAGTTATTGCCGGATGCCTATTCCATATTGTTGACTGTTGGTTACGTAGTGTAAACATAAACAGGTAGGAAAATACAACCTACCATAGAAAAAAGAAAAAATGCAACCTGTTGTAGTGAAATAAAATAATTTCAAGTTATATTATCGTTTAATGATTAAAATTAAATCACTCTAACCTACTGCCTTCATCTTTCGTTTTGATATTTTAATAGCGTCATACCGTTGTTTATAAAAAGATAGCATCCCAACTTTAGACCGAGATTTATTTGTTGGAACTTACCTAGCCTGGAAATTAGAATAAAATTATTATCCGCATTATTAACTTGGTTCTTGAGTAACTTTATTCTTTCTTTAATGATATTACAATAAAGTCTTTCTATAATTTTTGAGTCATGACAAGAAATTGTAATTGTTTCTATTCTATTCTGGGAACCTAAGATTCGACATAATATATTCATAACGTCGAATTCTTGAAAGTAATCAAGTTAATTATACAGGTCGTGCCAAATCGGTAGTAAGATAAACAATGCATTTAATTGCGAATAAAATATTGTGAAATGAAATCTTTACCGTTGCAATTTGATAAAAAAAAAAATGGAAAGGTTATTAATGTATTCGATTGCGAATAGTGTCGAGTTATACATTCAATTGCGAGTGAGTTGAATCGTGCATTCAATTGCAGAGTTTTTGCATTTAATTGCGATTGATATGGTATTAATTCATTCAGTTGTGAACAGTGTCGAGTTATGCATTAAATTGCGAGTGTATTGAATCATGCATTCAATAGCGAGTGAGTGGAATCACGCGTTCAGTTGCAGGTGATATTGAGACCTGCATTTAATCGCGATTGGTATAAACTCTGCATTAAATTGCGGTTTTGCATTAAACTGCGACTACATTAAATTGCGACTGGGCATTAAATTGCGAACTCATTTAATTGCGACTGGGCATTAAATTGCGAACTCATTTAATTGCCACTGGGCATTAAATTGCGACTGTGCATTAAATTGCGAACTCATTTAATTGCGACTGGGCATTAAATTGCGAACTCATTTAATTGCCACTGGGCATTAAATTGCGACTGTGCATTAAATTGCGAACTCATTTAATTGCGACTGGGCATTAAATTGCGAACTCATTTAATTGCGACTGGGCATTAAATTGCGACTGTGCATTAAATTGCGAACTCATTTAATTGCGACTGGGCATTAAATTGCGAACTCATTTAATTGCCACTGGGCATTAAATTGCGACTGTGCATTAAATTGCGAACTCATTTAATTGCGACTGGGCATTAAATTGCGACTGGGCATTAAATTGCGAACTCATTTAATTGCCACTGGGCATTAAATTGCGACTGTGCATTAAATTGCGAACTCATTTAATTGCGACTGGGCATTAAATTGCGAACTCATTTAATTGCGACTGGGCATTAAATTGCGAACTCATTTAATTGCGACTGGGCATTAAATTGCGAACTCATTTAATTGCGACTGGGCATTAAATTGCGAACTCATTTAATTGCGACTGGGCATTAAATTGCGGCTCTGCATTAAATTGCGGTTGAGCATTGGCATTAAATTGCGGTTGAGCATTGGCATTAAATTGCGGCTCTGCATTAAATTGCGGATCTGCATTAAATTGCGACTTTGCATTAAATTGCGGTTTGTTATGAATTTAAATTGCGGCTATGCATTAAATTGCGACTATGCATTCAAATGCATTATGAGACTTATGATAAAAGCATTAAATTGTGGATATCGATGAAAACTTAGTGCACACCTTGCAAATAATTACGGAGTCTTACTGGTATAGCACTAAATTGCACAGTATGACTATGACATGTCAACATGGGCGCACAAGGTGTGTTTGCCATGAAGTCTACGTGTCGTCATAAGTATGCGCTGAATGTGTGCGGCGTGCGTAATCTCCGGCAGAATCTCATGGACTGAACCGAATAACTTCGAACTCTTATCCAGACACAAACCGAAACAAATCTCAAATAGCAGGCGGTAGCAGATGTGGTAGATTTAAAGATTTTGCACCAAATGTTACCTGTCCAGCAAAGAACAAAGCATGTTTAAAATGCGGAATAACGGGCCATTCACATCTTGCAGACAATGACAAACAAAAAAAAAAATATTAGAATCCACAAATAAAACAAGAAAAGGAGAAAAGACTACAAAGGAAGTGAGTTGAAGAGATTTAGAAGGATTAATAGCGTAGGCGAATCGCTTGAAACCGCATCGACCAGTAAAATAGACTACATTATATTCAACATAAATAGTGGTACTTGTTTCGATGGTATTTTTATTTTATTTTATTTATTGCAGGGAAACAAACAGTACATAGTAACATATAAATAAAAATATAAATTTAGATCATAAACCAATAAAGTCTCCACTGATGACAATATCATATTAAATACAGTACGAACAGCTACTATGTTAAGATTGATGTGATAAACAATGGAATTTTATAGTAAATAATGCAAAAACTTACAAAAGAAACATAAGCTAAAAACAATTTTAACAATAGTGCCTTAAGGGCGACTGCTATTTTCAACAATCCTGATATTTTTTAGCTATTGGTACGTACAAAGCCGCAGGAATTGAGGAAAAGGCAGACGCCTTATGGAAGTGTGAAACCCTTGACGCTACTGGGGTCTTTCCAGGCAGATTTGAGAGTTGGTGACCGGGTTCAAAATGCGAAATTTTACGTCATTAAAGAAGCCACTCGTAATCTACTAGAGAGTGCGACAGAAACTTTATTAGGGGTCCTTAAGATTGATGTAAATATAAAATTCCGTGGAGGGTCAACCGTTTTCAAAGTTTCGAGATATTCTAGTGAAAATACCAGTCGACAATTCAGTACCATCAGTGAGTCCACCATATAGAGATAAACCCCGTATCGAGAGATATAACCACTTTTATATCTTAAAAATGATTGTTCAGATTTATAAGGATGATGTTGGCATCAACTGTGCACTCGAAATTTTCAAAAAAAAAAAAAAGAAGGGCATAGCACATATTAGTGGATGTGCAGAATTTAAGAAACTATAATCCAAAAAGCTGTAGTTCTAGGAGATGCAAACGGGTCGCTTTAGGGGCCGTGCTTGCCCGAATCGATAATGGACCTGTCATAATCGGTATTGGAAATAAAACATTTGCCAAACCAAAAAAGAAACTTTGGCTTCGGTATGGGCCGTAGCGGGGACCATTTTACCATGCTCACATAGGCAAAAAAAAAAAAAATACATTGGTAACGGATCATAAACCCTTAATACTCAATACCCACACGTTTATTGCGTCCATTATGAACTAAAACTTAGATGACTAAAGTTATAAGACATTAGGGGCCCTATAGGGCACTGTAATTAGAAGATTAATTAGTTTTATAATTGGTCGTTTAAGCATTCATTTAAAGTACAGTAATATCTTAAATTAAAAAAAAAATCTTTGAGTTTAATAATTAAAGTGGTTTCCTTGTTAATATTTTTATTGAGTCTGGATTACAGATTTTGATGGACATGTAAAGAGTACACGATGAGTATTCGAAATAATGTAGAAATGATTGACCTTAGAAATAATATTCTCGCTTTGAACGATGGGTTTTAAGAATGCAATCCTAGAAAATTAAGGTTAACTATAGCCCCGTCACTAGCAATATCACGGATTCCATGTCAAGGCTTTGCAAACTATTACATGTTTCACCCAATTTATACACATAGTTGAACAAACTAGATTGGTTGCAATACGGTTAAAGAAAATAGTTAAACATTCTTGTTCGTTGGTTGTACAGCGGACAATAGGACGAAACAGTAGCTAACTACAAAATCTCTAAAAACGAATTACCTACCTTTATTTTCATGAAGAGATTTTGCTTTGCTTTGCAGGACTAGCAAAGTTATTCCAGAAAAAATATTGAAACGTTTTAAATTGCCCAAGCCTAACAGAAAAACTGAACAGAGGCTCTGCGGGAGAATTTAGTCATGTATAATAGTACCCCTCATACGGTGACATGACAAACACCCGCCGAATTATTCTTGTGTAGACAGTTCCGAGATAAACTGCCTGCAGATACAAGACATGACATGAGCCCGAGGATCTAGAAATAAAAGACAAAGACAAACAACACAAGGAAAAGGGAAAAGAATACAAGGACAAGAAGAGACGCGCTGAAAATAGCGACCTGAATGTGGAGATATAGTTTACTTTAAAAAGAAAAGTAGAGGGTTTAATGACAAGTGAGCGATTGTTCTGGCATTAAGGTTTCCTTTATAGAAATGGGAACTGGACAGGAGATCGATGAGGAAGAGGGTAAGATTGTAAGAGTAAATGACAAAACAACAATCACATAGTATTAATGCTTAAATAATTTATATAAAAGTGGTAGTTGAATTTATGAATGATGATTAAAAAATAACATACATGATTGGAGGTAAATGGCTTTAATGTAACATATAGCGTGGTTCTTGTTTTTCTTCTTAAGTGAGGCGAATCACATGATGACTAGAATATAGGGAAAAGACATTAATTTAAAACAAGGGAGAGATGTAGTGTATTGGCATAAACATCACAATATAGATACATAGACATCTGTGACATCTGTCGTCTCGGCTAAGCACTGCGCAGGCACAGTCACCCGCGCGACGGGTTGGGGCGCGCTCGGGCAGTTGGCAAGTGAGAGGCGCGGAGTAAAGACGCGGTGCATAGCAAGCGAGCCGATATCATGTAGTATTGTTAACAGTGCCTGTGTTGTGTGTCTATAAGAGGACACTACAATTTCGTTATATGACTCTCCGTCCGTCCGTTTGTCTTAGACAACTACTCATTATTGCACATCATACGAGGTAACTTCACTAGTTTTGTAAGAAGTAAAACTTTTATTAACGCATTCAGGGTGAAATGTGTATTCGCGCGAATTGTAGAGTTAAATTAAGTCTGTTAAGCATCGCAAGTCAGACACTCGAGCAGCTCACTTCGTGTGTTCTTGAGAAAACGCGCTGAGAAACTTTTTCGCTCTTGCTTTGCCGTAATTTGAACTACCGAGATAGAGAATTAACTTTTATTCGAGTTGCAGTGAGGCTTACGATAGGAATGTATTAAAAACTGTTTTAAACTTTCATAGCCACTATCATTATTACTGATTCGAGGATCGGTAATATCTGACAAACAAAATTTTTAGGTAAGTGATACGATGCAATTAGCTTTTCAAAACATTTAAAAAAAACTGACGATTAAATCAAATTTAGGTGTCTTTGATATTTTAACTGAGTTAGGTATCATTACCGTCCGAATTGTAATTTATTATTAACGCCGAAAGCATACTGGTACCGATATCCGTAGATTTAGGTACACCTTTATTACAAAACATTAATGATGAAACTAGATAGCTGCTTATTTATTTTCCATTTGGATCACAGTAAAGGAAACCTTGACTAAGGACGAAAAAACGCTAGGGATAGAACAATTTTATTGACGTATGATCTTGTATGAATCATGAAGGATTTTTTAAAATTCTCGGTAAAACTTTTGCGAAAAGATGGGAAAACACAGCCAATTACGATTTCCAATCAAAAGTTTGCCTCCACCTTAAGTTATATTTCTTTCTGAAACAAAATTGATGTGATTTCAAGCTGAAAGGATAAACAGACGGAGAAAATGCAATCATTCCGCGGTTTCCTAAAAGGAAAAAATATTTGGTATTTAAAATAGACATTCGTTCGGAGACGAGGAAATTGGTCGAAGACTTCATCGCTGAGGTGTGTGGGATAAGTTCTAAGAGCTCTACGTTAAGAGATTAGAAAATAATTAATTTATTTCGAACCTAACTCTTGACTTATTCGGCTAATTTTGTTTTCTTTTGCTAAAAAATAGTTTAACGCCTGAGTGGTCTAGTAGGGCTACTGCATTGGTCGAGTGATATTGCCTACAGTAATGTTCCAGGTACTTAATGTCGGAGTCTATTAATTTATTTACAAAAATAATTAAGTAACTCTAGCATACTTGTCAATCTACAGAACTCCTTTACTAATTTAAATATTATTTTTTTCAAATTTTAATTCAACACATCATTTTCTCTTCTTTAAATGTAGAATATACCATTTGACGGGTGATGGAACTGACTCTATTACTTTTTTTTGTCTAGCCCTTTGGTTTAGCCATGATTCTGGTGTCAAACTCTGATGAAAAAAAAACAAAACCATGTCGAGGTACCTAATATTGTTTTTAGAAAGCATCTTGCAGCTCTGCGCGGAAACCACTGGGGTAACCACGAACTCATAAAACAATCTCAAATCTGTCAATTTCGTACGTCAATGTGACAGATTTGACAAGATTTTACAGATTTGAGATTGTTTTAAGAGTTCATGGTTACCCCCCTCTTTTCATCACAAATGAATTCATTGAAAACGTAACCTACGCAAAGGCATTTTGTCAGGCTGTTTTCTTACCTCCCATGCATTGCGCCGCGGATCTCCTATGTTTACCTCGTAACAAGATATTGGATTCGCGGTTCGGAATATCTATATGAGCGAATTCATTTCACGGGCCATTAGTTAATATTCATTTCACCTCACTAAGCCTTTCAGTGAAAAAATATTGCCCTCGATATCACGACTGTATTCACAGCGAGTGAAAATTGTATAAATAGGTTAAGCGCGAGTCTATTGGGTTTGCTTTTAAACTAAAATAGCGTTTTATTTATTCTGTCTGTCCGGTATCAGTTAAGCTTTGAACCGTATATGTACTGCCTAGAATGATAAACCGTGAAAGCCTTTTTATATAATAAAGTACAATTTGGCAAATCTCAAATTTAAAAAATAAAGCCACGAGCGTTTGAATACGAGCACTTTAAAATTGTAAGGGATCTTATCAAAGAAAGTATAATGTTACCAAAAATAGTTTCAGTAATTTGTACGTTAACTTAGTATCTAGTACCTACTTTTTAAGCAGTTTAAGTAACATAGGTCTTGTAACTGTTGGTGACTACTGTTCAGATGTTATTACGCCGCGCCACTGTGCTCAATAACAGTATTATCTAGCGAAATAGTCATCCATGACCAATTTCAAACGAGCCTTCCGTAACACTGAGATGTTTATGGAAAATGACTTTATATATATATACACGGAATCGGAATAGGTTTATTGGTTTTAATGGTCCCAACCGCGGCGTGGTTGCTTTACTAACTCTGACAAGCGCTCCTGTCCTTAGCTATAAGCATCTTGAAGTTTTTCATAGTCCAAACTAAATGTAAGTGAAAAATCCTAACAATTTTGCTCCTTAAGATGTTTGATCAATTGGTCTAAGTACTTTTTATTGTTTATAAATTTTAAAAACTAAGTATAACTCGTTATTATTTGTTATCAATAAAATTAACGCTAAGCTACACCACAATAGGCTAGTTGACACCACCAATCAATTGACATACTTTATATGTGCTGTCAAAACGCACCTCTGCCTTATAATTTGTATGGAGATAGCAAGCTTTGACGTCATTCTTTACCGGACTCAACTGCCTAACTTTTTACTGTTTTGAGGCAAACAAAAATCTGATTCTTCGAATAAATGATAATGTACCGGGTTATCGGGCCCAAAAAAAGGTGTCAGATTTAATAAATGATGTTTTAAAATTATATGATTAGTGTCCACAACCCAATTTGTTTCCATCTGGGAAAAGCATAGCAAGCGTAATATTGTGTGCTACGTATTATGCTTGCTACGGTTTACGTGATGCTCGAGATAGAAACGTCATTGACAACAAAAGAATAAAGAGTTCGCGTCGAACTGGAAGAATGTAGAACATCAATCTCAGAGTGAGTCGACTGATTGTCCTGTCGGAGGAACAAATCGCTGGAATCAGCGTAAGGTGCCCGCGGAGTAGAAACCGATCACTCTTGGATACTTACAGATTGGACTAAGGAGTTGCGATTTTTATTATTTGTTTTTTGGGGTTCCGTAGCCAAATGGCAAAAAACTGAACCCTTATAGATTCGTCATGTCTGTCTGTCTGTACTTCCGTATGTCACAGCCACTTTTTTCCGAAACTATAAGATCTACACTGTTTAAACTTGGTAAGTAGATGTATTGTAAATTTTTGTTTTTAGCAATTCCATGCAAGGTTTAATTGAAGATAAATAACACTTGAAAAAAATCATCGACCTCAGGTGGGACTCGAACCCACGTCCCATCGCATACCGGGCGAGTGCTTTAACCACTAAGCTACCGAGGACGTCACGTGACAAGATGAAATTCCTCAAGTGTTCTTTTTCTCGCTGTCAAAGCCAGCGTATTCTGATCAATGTTGTAGCTATATGTATAGCTGAGTAGGTAGTATACTACCGTCAACACCCTATAGAAATATTTTTACAAATATTTGACTATTGGTTAAGATCAGAAATGCTTAAACATTGTAAATTTTTGTTTTTAGCAATTCCATGCAAGGTTTAATTGAAGATAAATAACACTTGAAAAAAATCATCGACCTCAGGTGGGACTCGAACCCACGTCCCATCGCATACCGGGCGAGTGCTTTAACCACTAAGCTACCGAGGACGTCACGTGACAAGATGAAATTCCTCAAGTGTTCTTTTTCTCGCTGTCAAAGCCAGCGTATTCTGATCAATGTTGTAGCTATATGTATAGCTGAGTAGGTAGTATACTACCGTCAACACCCTATAGAAATATTTTTACAAATATTTGACTATTGGTTAAGATCAGAAATGCTTAAACATTGTAAATTTTTGTTTTTAGCAATTCCATGCAAGGTTTAATTGAAGATAAATAACACTTGAAAAAAATCATTGACCTCAGGTGGGACTCGAACCCACGTCCCATCGCATACCGGGCGAGTGCTTTAACCACTAAGCTACCGAGGACGTCACGTGACAAGATGAAATTCCTCAAGTGTTCTTTTTCTCGCTGTCAAAGCCAGCGTATTCTGATCAATGTTGTAGCTATATGTATAGCTGAGTAGGTAGTATACTACCGTCAACACCCTATAGAAATATTTTTACAAATATTTGACTATTGGTTAAGATCAGAAATGCTTAAACATTGTAAATTTTTGTTTTTAGCAATTCCATGCAAGGTTTAATTGAAGATAAATAACACTTGAAAAAAATCATCGACCTCAGGTGGGACTCGAACCCACGTCCCATCGCATACCGGGCGAGTGCTTTAACCACTAAGCTACCGAGGACGTCACGTGACAAGATGAAATTCCTCAAGTGTTCTTTTTCTCGCTGTCAAAGCCAGCGTATTCTGATCAATGTTGTAGCTAGAATGTTGTAGAAGAAAGTAGATGTATTCTGTAAACCGCATTAAGATGTTCGCACAAAAATAGAAAAAAAAAAACAAAAAATTTTTGGGGTTCCCCATACTTAGAACTGAAACTCAAATGTTTTTCATCAAACCCTTACGTGTGGGCCGGGGTCGGGTATCTATGGATAGGTTCTTAAAAATAATATTGAGGTTTCTAATAGCATTTTTTTCTAGACTGAATAGTTGGCTGGCGCGAGGGACACTTCCAAAGTGTCTGTCTGTAACTTCTAAAATAAGAGAATGATAAAACTAAAAAAAATATATGATGTACATATTACTGCAAACTTCCACCGAAAATTGGTTTGATAGAGATCTAGTAGTAGTAGTTTTTTTTAATACGTCATAAATCGTAAACCGCAGTTATTATATAATGGTACGCAACCCTTCGTGCGCGAGTCCGACTCGCACTTGGCCGGTTTTTTCTAATATAGCGTTTTGTATTATATGTAGCCACTTATAGTTTGACACTTGAATAAGATACCATATTTTTTACTGTTAAACCTTTTTCTACGGCAAAGTTACTGCCCGATATTTATGTCACTTTTAAAATTTAACGTAAATTACGTTCCATCTTATTTTTTTTAAATCATATATGAAATATTTTATTACACCATTTTCAACACTACAATCAATCAAATTCATCAATCGATATTGATTTACTTACCTTTTTACATCATTTTATTTTAAAACTCTGATGCTGGTTTTTTATTAGACTATAGAGTATATTTAATCACTTTTCTGAGATAGAGTACAATACAAAAATGTGCTGATATTTTTTCGCAACTTAATATCGCCCTTTTCATTTAAAAAGTTCTAATGTTGAAAAGTTTCTAATATCTTTCTGGCTTCAGGCTTACTCTCCCAACAGGCTAAAAGTTTAATCAAACTATAAACTAGGTGATTAAACTTTGTAAACAAATTACAAAGTGAAACGTAACGGACAAACTTATTTCGCTTTTATAATTATAAAGTTGACAAAAACTTAAACACAAAAACTCTTTTATATCCGAATTCCATAAGTTAACATTGAAAGGTTAAGTCTTCTCATGAATAATCAATTAAAATACATTAATAAGCAGTTTTTATTAATGATTTCGATTTCAATTCTCACCCTGTATCAGCGATTTCTTAAGCTTCACTTTCTAAATAGTTTTAAGATCTAAATTGCAATAATTTATTTAAAGTACTTTCTTTCTACGTCACGCTTTGCACTGCACGCAGTGCCGCCATGACGTCTTTAAAATATTTTCCAAACTTTGAATTTTAAGCTATTGCAATAGGGTTGAAAATTGCATAAAATTCTTTCAACCCGGACAAGGCCGGGGTGAAATGCTGCATAGTGAAACATGGGTGACCTTGCGTCGTATTTGGCAATCCTCGCTTCGATGCCGCAGCGCTGACTCACGCGACCCGTCCGGATACGAGCCCTGACTTCCGCACCTAGTTTTAATTTTAACTAGCTGACCCAGCGATTTTATTTCGTGAAATTTTTCAATATTTTCTTTCCTATTTTGCTATTTATTTACATTTGGGTTAAGGATGAACTTCGTACTGCCTTCTCATATAATTTTATTGAGAATTTTTCCATTCTATAGTTATTTTGCTAATCGGGGCAGAGACAAGTCCAACAAATTAATTATCATAAAAACGGTCTAGCGCTCTTGTCTTATAAATTAAATGGTGTTCTTAAGATTACAGAGAATAAATAAACAAATTATATTCTTTGGGAGTTGAAATAGTCATCTTTTATTTTCTAAAATATTATTTTTTATAACGTAAACAATTCAATATGCAACTTCCTTAAAAAAGTATGTAGATTCACATTTTGTTTCGCAAAATTAATAAACAATCGTAAAATCTCACAATAGCACAAATCCGGACGTGGCTGAGTAGTTTTCCCAGAGAAAAACTCCATACAGATAGAGGACGGAGCGACGCCACCCCGGCGCGCCGCGGCGGCGCCTGTGTCTTCTGCTACGCAACCGAATTAGGTTCTTTGTCGCGGTATTTCCACAAATAAGGTAGACTTAGTAGTCTTACATCTTATGAGACAAAGGCATATTTCAAACTCCATCGATTTTCTTCTATTTAACCCGACAGGCCACGGACACGGGACACAATGAAAATTTTAATGTGGCTACATAAAGGTGGTTTGAGATTGACAGATTAATTTCGTTTCAGGACACCAATGATCAGTTTATATATAAATATAATTTTCAAGTCAAACCATGTTACAAAACCAGAACTAAAATTAAGTTCCATAATAATCAGCATCTGTTATCACTTGTATTGCTGGAGATTTTAAAAGATCAGAATTAAAATGAAGGGCGCACGAATAACAAGTAAATAAACAAATAAAGGTAAGGTAAGGTATGGTAGGTAGATTTGGTGAAAGTCGCGGGAAGCCGCTGGATGCGGGTGGCACAAGACCGATCTTCGTTGAAATCCTTGGGGGGAGGCCTATGTCTAGCAGTGGACGTCTTTCGGCTGATGAATGGATGGATGGATGAAACAAATATCGCATTGTGCCATGGCGCCAAATCGAAATCTCATAGGAATTCATAAAAATATAGGAAGGTACTTGAACCCAAAACAAGGATATTATGTTGCATACTGTTGCAATCAGGTCGTAGAACAATTTGTTTACATTTCTATTCTTCGTTTTAGATATTCCAATGTTTCATTGAGAATGTTAGATTTGTCAGGATTTGTCATGAATTCTACAGTGGTAAAATATTATCACTTCGTTTTATTTCTATGATAATTATACAAACGAATCTGCAAACGAACCTACTGCAACTATATTTGTAATATGATATTATTCTGTTTATCACAAAGAGCTTTGACTGAAAGATGGAGGCTTCAACCAACTAAAGCGTGTAATCTAAAATTCTAGAATGTTCCATTTCAACTTGTAGTGATGGCGACGCATATAAACGATCTAACTCGTTGGTTTGTTGTTTTTATAAACGAATGACTACAATCCTTGCATTTTATGCGTCTAGACGTATGATTCTGTTGTAAATGTGATAAGTTTACCTCCAAAAAAACGTCTTTATGACCACTTTCGAAAGCAAGTGTTGTTTTAACTGTTTTTTTTCATTACTTTTTTTAGGTTTTTTCTTTAAAGCAAAAGAAAAAAAAACCTTTAACGTCAGATAAAATGTCCAAATGCAATTTTAAAAAAGAAACAGGTTTGGTCCAACTAAGTTTTAACAACAATTGATTAGAAAATGAAAAGGTAAACTCTAAAGGTAACAAATGACTTTACTAGCCACCCGGATTAGTCTGTATCTGAATTGGTATAAAAGGGTATTGGGATAAATGGGTATTCTGAAATGAGATTCAAGCTTACTTTTGTTTCGGTTAGGTTGAGCGTATTTAGGTACTTTTTTAAATAAATGAAATAAAAAAGTGAGCGAATTAATCCTCTTGACAGTGGTAAATTCTAGAATGAAATAGGGAAGGAAAAAAAGCTTAGGGAATCATCACAGTAAGAATTAGCAAGCTAAAGTGGCAGTGGGTATGGCACTTAGCACGTAGAATTGACGGCCTTTGGGGCAGACAGGTGGAATGGAGGCCACGCACCGGAGGCCACAAGGCGGACAGATGACCTGGTAAATGTTGCAGGAAGCCGCTAGATGCCGGCCGCTTTGAACCGGCAAATCTGGAAGTCACTGGGGGAGGCCTTTGTTCAGCAGTGGCTGAAATGATGAAGGATTTGCAATTAAAAAGGGAATAGGTATGATTTTTCGCACCTAGTTGAATGACACAACACTTTTTTAAGGATTAAGGGTTTGACAGTTAGTCATCCTGCCACTACATCCCCAGTCTCCTTATTTCACGTTTCTGATAAAGTAACACCATTATGTCTAACCCTGACAAATAGCATTTTCGTATTATTGTAAATTCTGAGTGAGATATTCAACAACAACACTCGAGAGTTGGACACCTCACGATCCGGTACCAAAATTTTAGAGTATACATATTTTGTGTAAGAGCAAAGTCTGTTTTTTCCGTAAACAGCAAAGTTAGTATTGTTGCCCCAGCTTGATTCAACTTGATTTAATGACCGGAATTGTGTAACTGGGAAGGAATATTCGAACTCAGTCTGAGAAGTGGAAACCAAAAACCACTTCTCTACTTTAAGAGTTATGACTTTTAAGACCTTGTCCTATAGTGAGCCAAGTATATTATTGTTTATCCTTACTATGCTACGCTATGTTTGCTCTCGTGAAATTGGTTCTGTTCTTTATTAAGGAACAAAAGACAAAATAAATACTCATTCATTCTTAATGGTTTTCCTGATGTCGCCAAAATGTTGCTTCAAGTCTTCCTTTAGAAGGTTATTTGATTTGTACTTGAAAAGGTTATTTGATTTGTTTACTCGTTTCTTCCTTTTTGGATGAAAGCGTTAGCTAAATAATTCGTAAATGATGTCAGTTAAGAATAACATAATTTACCTACATTTATTTTAAATTTATTGATATTTTTACACATAAAATATCTGGATGTAATCTCCTGCAAAAATTTTTTTTACTGGTTTTGAAAACCAATTTAAGGGCAATTAAAGGTAAGAAAACTTAATCGTAGGCACACATAAAATATTAATTTAGTAGGTTTCTTATATCATAGTTCGCATTTTTTTTTTCATCAAACAGATACATACAGAAATAGATTTAAGTGAAATTGTGTTACATTCGTAGACCTAATAGTGCCTAAAAATTTATACATTAGAAAATTAAAATAGTTTTAGATAAGTTGGCTTCCTAAATTGACCAGGGCGGTAACCACGAACCCTTAAAACAATCTCAAATCTGTCAAAAATTATCATTTCTGTCAAATTTTGTATGAAATGACGTACCAAAATTGACAGATTTGACAACTTTGGGATTGTTTTTAGAGTTCATGGTTAGGGGGCTGGGCCTTAACCATGAACTGTTAAAACAATCACAAATCTGTCAAACATTATCATTTCTGTCAAATTTTGTATGAAATGACGTACCAAAATTAACAGATTTGACAACTTTGAGATTGTTTTAAGAGTTCATGGTTAGGGGGCCGGACTGGGAATCGGAACCATTCATATAAATAGGGATGACGACTAACTGTTTTTTCTTCGTCTATTAGGTAGTTTATTATGGAGTATTGGACACGTATTTTTTCTTTTTTTACTTTCAAAATATTACAGAGATATATTGATTTGAAATGTCTCATGACGTCAAGCCTAGGTACATTTTTTTTTACTTAGAAGAGACATCTCGACCTTTGACGCGCTTTGTCTTCGTTTTTTTTTTGGTTAATTGACAAATGAAAAAAGTGAGTCCATTATTTTTTGGTAATCTAACTGGACTAAATATAATTTCATTTTCTTTACCCAGTCGTCATCCGTATTACCAAGCTACTACACCAATCGGGTCGTCAAAGCGAAAGTTTGTGAGGTTGTTTGTTGGATGGATATTTGTCACGTTTTTTTTTTTTTTTTACTTGAGATGGGCTTACTCTTGACCCCAATCTTGCTCTAGAGCATAGATGGGATCTACGATGGAGTGAGCTTGCCCAGAAGATGCCTATTGACTCTGGACTTAAAGAGAGTCAGGTTATATGCACTCGGAAAAACTATCGAACGGATTTTGATGAATTTTTACAGTAATATATGAATGTGTGAATAGAATGTGTGATTTTGTATTGTTTGCCAATATTATGAATTAGACGTAAAGACGACTTACAAATTTGAGGGCAATACAACATATTGAAAAACTATAAAATGAAAAGCGATATAGTATCATCTAACTGTGGTCTAAGTGATAAATTGCGCTAAAAACTTTGTATAATAATAATAAATAAATTGTTTCCACAATCATACCAATCTAGCTCCAAACTAAGCAAAGCTTGTGCTATGGCGACTAGATAACGGATAAACATACTTAAATACGTTTATAAACATCCATGACTTAGGTGCAAATGCTCGTGCTCATCACATTAACATTTGACCCTCGCGGGATTCGAACCCGCAACCGCCAGGCATTGTAGTCCGGAGCGCGAACCACTACACCAGACGATCGTCATAATATATTCTATTGGTTTATTCAACGACATTAATTCAAGGACCACGCTTTCACGAGCTAAAGTAAAATAGTTATATTTATTTATTATTTTCTCATATTTACTGAGTAATTCAACAAAGCCTATAAAATAAGTTTATGTTAGAACAAAACTGAATTACGCCGTTTCAGTAGACGAAGGCTAATATTATTTCGAGCGGACGGACTCAGACAGACTAGTTTGGGTCAAAAGGACCTATTCAGGGAACTCTTCAGTAAACAATGTTATTGTATCAATTGTAGGTTGAGTCTTGGACTACAGAGATTTATTTTTGTAACTGACCTAGGTTTTTATTTATTAGAGATCGAAAAATTGGATCCATGTTTACCTAAAGTTACTTTTTGGCTAAAATACTATGGAAGCGGTCTCTTAGAATATTTTTTATTAAAAATAAAATTCCGGGATAACAAAACTAATAGGATGTAGGTACATATATTTATTTACTTTACAATAAAATTCGAATGATATGTCTGTATGTATGGGAATAGGTAGGGTGTGTAGTTGTGTAAAACATAAATGAAAAAAGTAAAACTAACCCCGTTACTGTAACAGGGTAACTGCCTTATCTTTCAAAATGGGTTTTAATAAACTTTAATAATCTCACTCCATGCACTTAAATTTGTTAATCCAGGAATCGCAGGACTTTTGAATTAAAAAAGTGCTCTTCCTTTAGCGAACAACTGAACGTTAGGTAAATATGCATCCGAATTTCCAATCTCTGTTATTTGTGTTGCTCCTTACATTGTAGCAACTAGGTGTGTGTGTATTGCCAAAAAGGGTAAAAATTGTATTGAACGAAATAAAAGTGTATAAAATATAGACCTAATTCATACGGTATTTTTTGCGTGCCCTAAAAAAGGAAAACATGGTTTTATTTACAGAAAATAAAACATTACCTAAAGTAGTTCTAAGAAATATAATTACATCACAATAAAAAAGTTAAGGATAATATGTTTTGAGATGCAATTGTCTCTGCAAACACAATCCAAGATTGAGGATAGTGGCCTAAAAATTCTGAGAATTGAGATGATGATGAGAGAGCAAAACTGCATACTTGAAAGGACATTGCACGCATATTTGAACATTTAAAATGTTCTCTTTTCGGTATTTTCACTTCTGGCAGTATCAATTTATTTCCACTTCATTATCATGCCAATTGTCATGATTACTTAAATAGAAGCGATTTCCCTGTGGGTTACGGACATAATTTATTCATTAGAAGCTAGGTACTGAGAGCGGGACAAACGTCTTTAATCTAAATAATTTTAGGTTTACTTTTCGTTTTAATAGTGAATAATATGCATGTATTCAAAATAATCGAAATATCCAATTAACTGTCGAATAGTGGTTACTTAAAATACAATCTAATGGGGCCTGATCACTTTTTGTAATAGGAAATTTAGCATACAGATAATTCAAAAATTATTGATTGAATTGGAAAATTATTTGACAAAGAGACTTATTTTTATGGATGTAAGTATAATTAAAATAAACAGTAAAATTAAGAAAAGAGTAAGTCATACTTAAATTAGTCTAGCCTAGGTATTGTATGTTTTTTTACAATCTGAGTACGTAAGTTTTAAATATAAATTAATACTTTGACATAAGCAGATTTATGCCTTATGTGACATGGTAGTTAGGAGGTTAATTAAACCATTGATAATTTATCAAGTTAAAAAAAACAAGATGAAAATAGACCCAATCCACTATAGCTTATTATTTTCCTCTCAATGAGATCTTTACGCAGTTTGTTAGTTTGTTCATTCTTTAAAATGGGGAGACAAAATCTTAGCGCGGCAATTCTTGATAGCTGTATGTAGGTTATTTATATAAATAAAAATATTTGCATAGCCATTACCCTGATGTGGTCCTTACCAAAAAATCATTACCCAGCAAATGGGAGGTCGGAAGTTGGCAGTTGCACATGAAACCTGTCTGCTTAATTACCAACCCGAGCGGTAATTACACGTATTACGATGTTATGATGCCTACCGGGTTTACAAAAAAAGATTCTGTATACTTACATAGATTAATTACCTATTGTTTTTTTAAATTGTGACAGGTCTATGTACAACTAGCTGTTGCCCACGACTTCGCTCGCGTGATCTTTAGATCATTTAACGGAGATAAAAAGTATCCTATATAATAATCCAGATCATATTCTATATGTATGCAAAATTTCATCCAAATCCGTTCGGTAGTTTTTGCGTAAAAAAGTAACAAACATCCATCCATACTTACAAACATTCGTATTTTTAATATTAGTAGGATACTCTTTCAGATTCTGTAAACAGAAAGCTGTAAGTGTATAGAGCTATTATTTAAAAAAAAACCCTAAACTTACAACCTAACAACCTGCCACTGCGATCCTGTAAAAAAACTTAAGTTGCGGCACGGATCTTAGGCGCTGGGCGAAAGATGCACTGAAGATTACGCGATTGTATAGTAGAGCGATATGCGCCTGTACCAACGGCCGGTATTGGTTGTTTGTTCCGCGCACACGCGTCTCTGATACGATGATCGTCTCGTAAAGTGCGCAAAGTGATCCCCACTCTTTTCCCCAGTGCTCAACATGCATGCCGTCGATTGTTATGGCTAATCTAGCCAACTGGTAAAAGTACTGTTGATGCTTTATTGCTTCGGGACCCGATATTTAGTTTTTTGATTTTAAGACACAGTTTTAAATTGCGTTAATGAGTGTCGACGACGGTTTTTAATTGGATCTACTAATTCTTTTAATAATCAAAATTAAAAGAATTACTCAATAATTTTTGTACCGAAGCAATGACTTATTCTAATTTAATAAAACATTTCATTGTCAATCAGAGTATGTTTTTAACTTTTTACTAATTCCATTTATACTTTTGCATTTGCCCACACGCTTCTCGCTCTGCTTAACAACTCTAGCCTAAACCTTAGTTGCTAAGTGATGTAATCAGATAATTTAAACTGAGTTGGGATAGTGGGGTTAATGTCACATCAAACTACCTTCCACCAACCTACAAATTTTACCCAAACAAACAAGCAAATTGGGAATACAGTTTCAAACGTTTTAAGGGTGTCTTAGAACAAGACAAACAAAACTATAGTTTCTGCTATTAAATATTATTGGGGATCTATATTTCATAATTGAGATTACTGGGTCAGGAATATTGAAAGTTAAGGCAAATTCGATAAGTTTGAACCTCAGGGAGTTAACATCCTTCAGAGAATCGTATCGAGGTCTCTAGAATAACAATGACGGTTCTATGTTATGATGAAATTTAGGAAGAATAAAGAAATAAACTTCTTGGTAACTTTAGGACCGAGGTTACGGTTAAGCTGATAGCTTGAATGAGTGAGTACCTATTTTTTTACTTTAATTGATCGAAAGGAAGCGCGGATTTGCGTAAAAGATGCTTCGTTAATGTGCTTCCATGTGGAAAAACTCTCAATGCAATTATTGCGGTCATTTTGATTTTGATTTTAAGCGATACAAACAAACATAGCTATTGTTTTATTCTGTAGTGAGGTCTTATTACTTATCGTTGTTAAGTCAGTTTAGTGTCGAACTGAGCGCAGTTTATCCAGCCCGAGCAAGTTCAAGTACTCAATAATGCAGAGACGATCATTTAGGAGTTTTTGTAGATACCGCCTAACACAGTTTCAAATTATGAAATGTCCCACACATTTTCACTAATAGCTCGTCAAGTTTGTTCACGATACTCATGTCCCCACATGAGTATCGTGAACAAACTTGACGAGCTGACGGGCTCTGAACGGCTCTGAACGGGCTCAGAGACAGACGCTGGAGAGGACAAGGTCCGCTTAGTATAGGCAGTGACAGATGGTGCAGTGTGGAAAATAGGCATTTTCCTACTTACAACATTATTACCTTGATAATACCTAGATATCGTCCCACCCAACCAACGCCTTTCGACCCGTCAGGAATCCAAAAAAGGCTAAGCATGCTTATCCCTAACCATGATCATTTTAAATGTACCTATGTTGCTTAAACTCATACATTATATGACTGACCAGCCAACTAACTTAACGATTTCTCTCGTCATTCCAATTTAATTGCTGTTGTTGAGAGTAGTCTTGCAAATCAACACCCTTAATTGTAAAGAAAGGCATGTCATTGGGTAATTTTGTAGCACACACATTATCCAAACCCCTCAATGACATGCCTTTCCTTACAATTTCCCTAACTGCTTAGGTTAGGCCCACAGACTGTAGGGTAGGGGATAGCCACACTTACTTCGCTGATGCTGGTAATATACTAAGTACAATGATAATAGTAAGTAAGCAGTGTTGTTTAAAAGGCAAAATATAAGCAGAATAAAACAAAACATACAGGGTGTAGATTTCATTCTAAGCAGTACTTACAGGGGTTATTATAGGTGATCAGTACAAGGTATAGAATAACCTCTGTAAGTACTGCTCAGATTGAAATCTACACCCTGTATAATACTGTATCAACAGTCTTATCAAAGAGATCGTGGTGTTTTACTTGTAATTGCACAACAGTGTTTCCAAAGACCTAAGGACCAGACAATTTTAGCTGATCCCGCAATTCGACATGGTAAGTTGTATGGAACAATGGATGGAGGAAAAAACGCTGTTTCAGATGTAATCGTACAATGTTGCAAAAAATACATTATTCTTTATTGAACTCTTAGAAAAGTGTACAGCAAGAGAGCGGTTACCCAAGACACAGAAACTTCCTAGTATGGGCACTAATCTCCCAAGTGTGAATATGCTTGCTCATAATACTATGAGAAGTAATGTAAATTTTTGGATAATATTGACCGCGTAACAGTAAAATGTATATTTTGTGTAAGCAGGATTTAGAACTTAAGGTTTCTTCCTTAAAAATGAATTCACTAGTGTGACTGTATCTTAAGTTAGTGATTACCTTACAGTTGACCTCACAAAGGTCACGTACTTACGTTATACGCTTTAATTCGGGCCACTATTACCATAATAATAGCCCAACTTTACCGTAATTAAACATTTATCGTAGTTCCAGCCGGAGCTTAAAGCACAAAATATATTTTATTAATAATACCGATATTATAGTTGCGGCGTGATGTGACCAAATTGCGGTTTATCGACCAGTGATGCATGGCTAATTTGATTTTGGAGGAATGTAGGTATATATTTATGGCAACAGAATACGAATAATACAGTATAATAATCAGTACTGAAATCATACATTTTCCTATCACCATATTTCTATATAGGGTGTCAGAATAAATACTGTCATGCAGAAGTTTAGAGATAAAATCAAAATCATTTATTTCTACAAATTGGCTATTTAAGGCACTTACACGTCCCAATAATACTTTTCCCTACCACTGCTTCGAAACAATTTATGGGATAGAGACGAGAAGAAGCAGCGCAAGATAGTGATAGAGTGGGTAGTAGATAGATAGACACTTGAACTACCCCATGCGCGTTCTGTGAACTTTTTTAAGAAAAAAAGAGAACAAAAATGGTTTTTATTTATTATAATAATTTATTCTCAGTGTTTGAGTTTTTTTTTCAAATAATGCTTGCTTTTTTCCCAAATCTATAAAGTTTATAATTGTCTGATACCATATCTTTTGCGACTATCTGATCAGTATTTATTATGCATTAGATATTGTTAGAATATCGAATGGTTTCTAAAATTTTGCATCTAGTAGGTACTTCGTTTCGGCATCACTAGAATTATGTTTAGAAATCAAATTTCATAGACTATCTAGACTGTTTGTCTAGCACTTTAATTAAATTAAGTATTTGATTACTTAAATTGTTTAATTAGACTTCTAAAACTAGGTAAACAAATTCTTCGTCTGGGAAAATACACAGGGTGCTATTTACAGTACCTAAAAATTAGGTATTTTATTTTCAGACTATCACGTCTGCGGCGGCGAGTTGGTCGTGTATGAGTTATCACTTTAATCTTATATTTTCTATTGCATAAAACGTACCATTTTCTATAAAAACGGGAAAAAAAAACACGTTTGTTGTATGGGAGCCGCCTTAAATATTTATTGTATTCTGTTTTTTAGTATTTGTTGTTATAGGGGCAACAGAAATACATTATCTGTAAAAATTTCAACTCTCTAGCTATAACGGTTCAAGAGATACAACCTGGTGACAGACAGACAGACGGACAGATAGACAGACAGACAGACGGACAACGGAGCCTTAGTAATAGGGTCCCGTTTTACCCTTTGGGTACGGAACCCCCGAAAATTTTATGCCTACACTACAAAGAAAGGTAACCATTGTGCAAAATTTCACATTTATATGTCAAAGGGCGTTGATGAGTCAGACAGTAAATAAGACAAGACCTTAAACAAAAGATTGGTATTTTAAAAGCTTGGGTAAATAAAGGCATTATTTTTTCAAAATAGTAATTGTTTGTTACTGAACCTCAGGTTGCCAGATGAGGGTCGGAGGGTTTTTTAAATCCCCATCATTCTAGCGGGCATTACCGCGAGAAGCGTTATGAAGAAACATGAACCGCTGCCCTCGTACACAGTACGTGACTTTGTTACGTGGTCAGAGGGGTAACCATGAACTCTTAAAACAATCTCAAATCTGTCAAATCTTGTCAAATCTGTCAAATTTCGTACGTAATGATGTACGAAATTGACAGATTTGACAGATTTAAGATTGTTAAGAGACCATGGCCCGCAGGTATATCTACAAGATACGGGTTCAAACTGGGACAAGATCTGCCATGGTTGACTTGGAATTCCTTATTAGAACCCGGACCTATGTCGTGTCTAATAGTTTACTATCGATAGTATCGAAAAAAGCCCCCAATCTACATATAGGCCTATCGAATACTATCAATACAATAGTATCGATATTATTGTTAGTTTCGATTGTTAAATTACAACAATAGTATTGATAAAACACAATGCTATCAATAAAATTGAAAGGATTGCTGCTTATTAATAGTTGTAATACAATCCAATAGTATGGATACTATTGGACTGTAACTACTATCGATAGTGCTCTCGAACTATCGAAAGTTCAGCAACACTACACAAGTCAGCCGGTGCACGTAAAGTCGGACCAGTGGGGTAACCATGAACTCTTAAAACAATCTCAAATCTGTCAAATCTTGTCAAATCTGTTAACAAATTTGACAGATTTGAAATTGTTTTAAGAGTTCATGGTTACCCCGCAGGTTTTACTGATAGTTCAGATCTGATCAGTACCCACATGTAACTCCAAATACATTAAACCTCATAGAAGGTGATTCAGCTCCCCTCTATGAAGTTTAAAGTTTAAAAACCTTTTATGCTGCTACCCGTCAGTATTGTTAAAACTTTGAGTAGGTTTCTTAGTTTAAAATAAATTCCTTTATCAATTACTGTTTATGGAATCTATTTATCAATCTCTTCTAACCTATATAGAAGTCAACACAGTGTGAACGAGCATTGAATCAGGTCGGTGGATTAGTGCAACGCGAGACGAGGTCTATTGGGCCATTAGCGGCCAGACTACAATTTCATTTTGTTTGTTTTCAGCCTCAAATTCATTGTTGCGAGTAATGAGGGCCATTCGTCCTGCGTAAAATGCTAATGAACCTACGTTATTCGGTTAAATGTTCATTATCCCGCACGCCCGGTCGCTCGCGGATTAAGCCGTTCCCGTCATTTTTAAATTACGCGATCGTCTTTGTTTTTATTAGGAGTAATTTATGTTGGGTTATCCCACAACACACAGGGGTGTAGGCGTCAAATCACGATAATGTATTTTTTTCTTAAGATTTAGACTACCTAGGTACGACTCTTTTATTAATTGTTTTCTGTAATCAGAATTTTTTGTTGAGGTTGAGGAAAACCCTTCTTAATATACATAGGCCATTAAACATTTTATTATAGTCAGAAACTAACTTATTTCGCGTGAGAGTAAAAAGCCCCAGACACAAAGACACGGTCGGACACGGACAGGCAGCTATAATTTTTAAAAAGCAGGAGACAAATTTTGCTATTAATTATAATATTTTTTTAAAGGCATGGTACCCACTCTTGAATAATATTTGTTACAATACAATTTTATTGTGTACAAATTATCTCATTCCTAATTAAAAACTCTAAAAAAAAATACACCTGACAATATTTTTTGTGAAAAGCGTCGTTTTGAGGTTTAATACTATTCTTTTTGGTATGATGCAATGACGGTAGTGAAATAAAATTTTTAAATTTGACTTTCATTCGATAGCTTTGATTGCGTTATTTCGGAATTGGTCGGTGAACCAAAACAACGTATTCCCGGTGCGTGCGAGTTCGGCCGCTCGCCCGATATTGGACCACAGGCGCGTTAATTGAACGCATGGAGCCATGAAAATGCAACGACATTGTCTTATCCTTACATTTAGATATTTTTTTGAAATTAGTTCTTATGATCCTTCGATAAATGATGCTTCGAGTTAAGATTACTTCACGCATTCGATCCGTCAAGCTTAATGACATTCGAGATTTTGATGCATCGATGTAGCAAACGTTCGAGCTCAAGATTTGTCGATTTTATAATTTTTCGAGAAAAGGTGTTCCATATTTAATATTCGAGCAAAGGGCATTCGATTTCAAGTGGGAAAACCCGTTTTTTGCATCTTTATGACAACTCAAATAAAACTTTCGTCTAGCTAACTACTACTTTTAGAAGCCGGACTTGGTTTTGTGGTATTGCCCAAAAACGCGAGCAAAAAGCCGCGTTGCGCAATGTTTGTATGCTCTGAAGTTTAAGAGCAGCCTGCTTTAAAATTGGTTTGTCACTTTTAGAAGTCAGGAGAGCTAGCTTAGCGAATTGAACACGTGATGGACAGAAACAAAAGAAATTATTACCTACTCCTCTTTGATAAATAGACATCGGTTTAAAACTGCTCATATTCGCTGCTTGAAAAGCTAAGTAACCAAGGTTACTGCAGTAATTCTCTGGGCTGAGGAGCCCGAGCACGAGATACAATATAAATTCGGTCTCATGCGACATCTATTTCAGCATCCAATAACACATTAAAACACAAAGATAATGTAACATAGGGATAACGGTTACAGATACAAATAAAAACTAAATCACCAAAGATTTGTGATCTCTTGACCTCTTGAGACACCAAACTTTTACTGAGACTGCCAAGAAAAGTGTTACAAACTTCGGAACCTTACAGTTCTAGTTGCCGACATAAAGATAAATGGATGCCTCAAGTCCTCCCTAAGGACCAAAAATGTCTCAGGTAACATTTTATTCAATACCTAGACGATCAGCTATCCTATTTTTACCGCACTCCGGAGTTTTGAGAATAAATGATCTACCCTTTTTCATAAACACACATTGGCAAATTACGTTCGGTAGTAGATTGAAAAAAGGGTTGACTAGGGGTTTAGCTAAAGTAAAAATTTGAAAATTAACGAATTTCAAAAATAATAAAACCGATACATTTTATTGGTTTTATGTCATCATCATAATGAAACCATGTGGTAAATTGTCATCGTTGTAGATCTCATGTAATGAAGAATTTATACCTATCGTATCGCTACGGAGCGGATGCCACTTATCTAAGCCACCTGGTATCGTATGCAAATAATTATAAAGTTTAAAAACTATAAGGGGGCGTCCATAAATTACGTGAGATGTTTAAGGGGGGGAGGGGGTCGAGTCAAATCTCATCTAATCTTACGTTGGAGAGAGGGGGGGTCTCGGCAAATATCACGCAATTTTTTTTCTGATTGAAACAAAAAACAATTATACTATTTTGGTCCATTTAATCCAGATTGTACATGCTTAGGATTTAATCTTAAGCGTATATCGTAATACGATTAAGATCATTCATACACGAAGCAATTTTTTTTTTCTTTATACAATAACAATCCAACGAGTTTACGTAAGAAACCCACATTTCGAAAAATCTCACGTGAGATTGGGGGATGGGGGAGGGGGTTGAATAAAATCTCACGAAATCTCACCACAGGGGGAGGGAGGGACAGAAAATTAAAAAAAACACCTCACGTAATTTATGGACGCCCCCTAACCCGACTACGACTGGACTGCGAAAACTGTACGACGGCATTTTAAAGATATATATTTTGACTTAAACAATATGATATTATATTTATTTGTATTGTGCTTACCAAGGCCTTTCTTTTGATACCAACTACGTGATGATTTTCTCAGTAAAATGTTTTTCGAGGTTAGAATCTGAGGTTTAAATTCCGTTATTTAATTTTTTTATAAAATGTATCTATTCTATGTCATCTGGGCCTTTATAACGAATCTTTTAACACCTCATTCATTCAAATCGGTTCAGGAGTTTAGGTGCTACGGTGGAACATACATACAGACTTCCAAAATCATTACCCTTCCTTTTGGCTTTATTGGCATAGCCGGGTAAAAAGGGTAGGCTTTTAAAACTTCAACTTTTTGCAGATTGCTGAGGCAGCATGCGGCAGGCGAGCTCTACACTGAAACAATAGCCTAACCAGTTATAATATTTGTCAAATTTTTGTCATTTTCTGGCTAAGTTATATAGGTTGGGCAGACTAGTTATTCTTAGCTCTTTGATAGCCCTGGGCGCGTCGTAATAATGGACATATAAGCCTTGATATGCAGTTAATGGAGCCCCATTCACGATATTGATTCAAGCACTATCAGGTGCCATCTACATTGATAATAAAACCGGGATATGCAGGTATTGTACATTGATGCAGGCAAATTGCTTTTACAAGTAAATTGCTTTTACAAAAAGACTCAGGCCTAGCATTGCTGCCATAATACTAAACATAGACCTCATGGTTGTGCCTTACCACAACCAAGAGGTGGTCTGAGGACCATACGTGGCCCTGAATTGGGATTGTTTGTGGGTTTGAAGATTTCTGAGTACTTCTGACTATTAACATACACCACACACTACTGTCATTCAAAGTCGAAATCAGGGTAAAGAAATATCTTTAGGCCATTAGGCCTGAACTGTTTCGAGAAAAGGATAGTACGGCCATGCCGCTTTTGCTCAACTTGGCGGGGGCACAGCCGTGTCCACAGATATTGTTGAACAGCTCATCTGTCAACCTGCTTAATGTCAAATTTCTCCGATCGATTATAATTAAAAGTTCAACAAAGTGATCAATATCAATTACTAAGTCGAGTCTGATCAGTGTAAAGCTGCTGTATGTATAAAATAAATAAATAAATAAATGGAGGAAAGCTTGATTTTTATTTTTGAATTTTAAAATTACAAGGACAATCAATATCAATTGCATATACTCTAAGAATTTCAAAATCAAGTTTAATTTATTGCAATTGTGACGCATTTGTCGACTTTAAACGTAGCGAATCCTATTACACTACAGGGCGGTAACCACGAACTAAAAACAATCTCAAATCTGTCACACATTATCAAATCTGTCAAATTTTGTATGTAATGACGTATCAAAATTGACAGATTTGACAGCTTTGGAGTACATGGTTACCCCGCAGGTACAAATATTTGACTTTAAAATATCATTGGATGCGTAGTTAACGTTGTCAAAGTTACGTTTGTCTGCCAGGGATCGCTCCCAAGCAAATATATTGTATTTTTAGTCTCCCAAGCAAAGATATTGTATTTCTTTGCTCCCAAGCGAATCCTGAGTTTATGCTCCTTGAGGCATAGAGGATTACGTTGAGGTATAATGTACTAGCGTACGATTATGGTCAAGAAAAGAAACAAAGTGCAAGGAAAGGAAAGGAAACATCTTTTTTATAGATATTATCTTTCTCTTAAGATCAAGGTTAGTCATAAATATTTGAACTTGACGGTACTAGCTTACATTGTAAGCCCGCTCTATGATGCTGTATATTATCATTTAACCCTCATATCTTACCGTTCCTGCGTACAACATACGAGCTCTTCAATCCAGTTAGCTACTTACTTATTCCGTCAAAACGTGAGTTGTGACATGGTTGAAGATTTGCGGGTTCGTAACGATAAAAGCATACAAGCAGGACGCTAGTACCCACTATTTTAACAGTAATATTGCATTTTAGATTATTTCTCACATATGGAAACGTAAATACAGGTGCGGCCCTTAAAAGCCTTAGGCCCTCCACTAATTATAGTACAGCCTAGCTCCGGTAATAAAGACGCGTTTTTATTTAGCCTTAATATAGGCAAAGCTTAAACTTTCTATGTATTCGTAGACTAGACACATAGAATATAAACACATTAGAATAAACATCCATGACTTAAGTCCGAATGCTCTTGGTCACAACACAAATATTTCCCTAGCAGGGTTGCAATCAGCAATCACCTTGTTTTATATTTTGTACAATGAACCAAAAAAAAACGAAGGGTTCCGTACCATTATCAATAAAAAAGGCAAAAAATCACGTCTGTTGTATGGGAGCCCCCTTGGTTATTTATTTTATTATGTTTTTTAGTATTTGTTGTTACAGCGGCAACAAAAGTGTTTAGTTTGGCTTAGCTATTTTGTGTGATGGTGTAAAAAAAATCTTTATAGCTTCTATGCTTTTCCATTTACGTTTACCTGAGGATCGAGTGACTATTTATAGCTGAACCTGGGAGTGAAATTAGGATACTGAAACCACAACTGTATAAGTATTTAATACAAGGTAAGCTTTTGAAGGGCACTATAATATTATTAAATTCTTAATATTTGCTAACCTAAGTATTGGTTTTGATAATCTTTTTGTGTTAAAACACCTATTCTGGCCTTTTGTTATAGCAAAACGGACATCTTTGATACAAAATAAAATCTGAAATTGAACCCTAAAAGAAACTGCAGAATCATTTGAACCTAAAACTGTAAACTTCGGAATCTACTTAAATTTTTCACTTGCTCCGCCATGCCCGCGGCAATCAAATTGTAAGAGCCACTCTAATTCACTTCGCATGTCAGATATTGTCTACCAGAATGCATGCAGTTTTCCCGCAGCGTGAAAACCCTGCGTTGCCATGGTTACCAGACGCTGCAGTGCTTTCTCTGTCCCACAGGCCGCAGTAAACGTCTACCGTTCCATGCGAAAGGACGTCCTTTCGAAACTCGAAATTACCGTTCGAAGCTTTTCATTTGTTTTCCGAACAGCGACCGCTTTTTTACGATTTTTGGTGACTGCCACCACATTTTCTTTATCTCTAGTATTGTTTTAGTAGAGTTCAATAAAATGTGTGTCTGTAAAAGGACGATTTTGGATGCAGTTAAAGTGATGAGTGATGGGGTTTAGTGAGTGAGCATAAACCATGAGGGGAGTCTTTGCCACCTTTCGGATGTTTACATCGGCGACATGACGGCTACGGACCGAGCGAATATTTTCTCCGATGATGACGAGGACTTGGTAAGCGAACTCCTCGGTCTCAGTTATGTAACTTATCCTTGAGATTTGGATCTTTTCCAACAAGAAGCTCCCTGGTTACATAAACTTCACCTGCAGTGGGCGTTGCGGTTGCAAAATGTTTTTGTTTATTACGAGATTGTGTTTTGTTTTTTATACGATTTTTCACTTTTCAATTTTAAAAGTTTGTACGAATATTCACTGTCGTTATACTTTTAAAGACAATACAAATATTAACGTTGCTAAAAAAAACCTTATTTTAGGTCGGCTCAGGGTATTCAATTTCTTTAAATTAAATCCAGTGTCGATTAATCATAGATAAAACTTTATCAACATAGTTTATGTAATTTAAGCAAATCAAAAACAAAATAAGAATAACTTAGTTATTACTACTCTCAATTATGTAAAATCGAAAAAGGATAACTCTGAAATCATAGCACTGTAGGCATAAAAACAAGGAAGTAAAACAAAGCATACAATCTGACTAAAACATGTTAGTACAGTCTACAGAATAAGATATGAACACTTTTCCCAACCCTCCTGCCGTACATAAAAGGAAAATTATTACGTTATTAAATGTTCAGTGTGTGTGTAGTCAGCTGAAAAAGTATTCTATTTTCTTCAGAATTATATAATATGTCTAATACTATAATTGCAGTTTTACTATTTTCCGAAATAAACTTTTTAGAATAGTTCCGGATCAATTGATGTAGGTAATCATAAAGCAGTGTAACTCTAACTGCATAAAAACAATGGATACGATCATAATACAGATCAAAACACAGTTTTCACTAAGTAATAAGTACGATTATTTTAAACGATGTGAAGTAACAGCAAAATCGTAACAAAAAAAAAACACATCTCCATGCTAAACCGCCAACCAGATGACTTGTTTGTATGAAGAAGTAGTTTTTTTCGATTTCAATGTTGATCCCGTAGTAAAAGTTTCAATGGACTAGTAAAAAACGTGTATTCATTTACTAGCGTATAATCGTCTTCATGGTGTGTAAGCTTTACATTAATTATTCGGTAAGGTATTTAATAATTAGTGCTATCATCGACATCATCATTTTAACCATAAAACGTCCACTGCTAACCATAAGCCTCCCTTACGGACAACTACGTGTGCCCGCGTTGAATATGACATGTCATTTCTATTGTACTCCCTTAGAAGGAGGATTAGAAACAAAGGTAGCCCATGTCCTTCCTTAGAGGTTCAAGTTTGCTTTGTCATGAAAACGTAACAGACCAAACAACTTTCGTATTTAATGTGTAATGTATAGTTTGTACGGGTAATGGGAGCACGTTAAAAGTGTTGAAAGTGTGCCAAAAATTGTTTAAAGCTGCAATCTTATAGCTAATGCACTTATGATAATAATCTCTCACTACATTTGGTGAGCCTTTTGTGTTATCTTATTTTTGTTTAACCTCATCATTGTCATCGTCATTTCAGCCATTAGACTTACACTGTTGAACATAGGCCTTGTCCATGCTGAGTGTAGTATACGTACTCCATAGCCTGCCAAGCCTTTTAACCCTTTGGCATTCATCCCCTACCTGCTACTATCACCAGCGGGTCTAAAACAGCCGCATTGGATATTTCATTTTTAATCTGATTCATTTGGTGAAATGTAGCAGAAATGCTTTGCAAACCCTAAAACGGCCACATTAATAAATGAATCATATGCTGTTTTAAACTTTCATGGTCACTAACATTAGAATAGTTACTCCGTGATCATGGCGCTTGCAACAGTGCCGAAATATCGGGAACTCAAAAATAAGGTACATGGTAGCAATCCCGTAACAAACTATTCTAATAGAATCATATGCAATTCATTTCATCAAATGGATCATATTTGATGACGTTAAAAAAATATAGTGACGCGTCCATTCTTACTTTACGGTTTTTGTGAAAATGAATGTTTTTAACAAAGGAACAAAATGTTTCAAAATACTTAAGTTTTGTGTGTTCTACAAATATCAATACAAAATAATAATAAAAATAACATTAAAATGGTGGTTCACCAATTTGACATTTAATATGAATTACTCTTTTCATAATAAGTGGACCATATTACGAATTTCCATACAAAACTGTCAAATTAGATGAACTGCAAATATGAAATGTTCGAGGCTTATGATTCATCAAATAACATTTCATTTTAAGATTTGCTAAATGAAACATATTATGAACGGAATATGAAACATCCAATGCGGCCGTTTTAGACCCGCAGGCCTGACGACCAGACTGACGACCACCTAGCCCAAATCCTGCTATACCTAGTTTTCTTTTTTTAAATCATCGTTAAGGACTGTCGTTCTATTTTAAAAAAAAACTGCCATAGGATTTTGTGCCTGTCTGTACTACACGTACGTCTAGAGTCTCGAGTTACTCAGCAGAAAGTGCACAATACGAGTGGAGTGCGCACATAAATCTTGCACACAATGATACGCCATGTTTCGCGGCCGTATTGTACGAGGCGACCTTGCAACGTTCACCTGAAAACCAGGCAGGGATTAAGGGATATCGACCTCATTCAACCGTTGAAATGTTCGTGCTCTTTCTGAGTTATTTAGTGCCAACCGATATGTCAAAGACAGTTTTTTCAGTCAATGAATAGACTTTCTACAAGAATTCCACAAATAATGCTTCTGTAAAATTTTATAATCCCTTAAAATATTATGTAGATTTATCCAATCAAAACCATTAATTCAACGCTCGTTACGGCACGGCGTAGGTAATGATTGATACCTACCGCCATAATAGCTGAAAAAAAACACATTTCACGTATATGATATGTCTAGTTACCGACCTGGGGGCCTAGCACGAAAGTGTATTTTTCGTGCGATCGTATAAACCTAACAAATTAAAATGGCCAGTCTAATGTGTCTGTCAATCGTTTGATAAAATATGACCAACTTAACCTAGCCGTGTAAAAAACCCAACCGTTTTCAATTGTTCATAAATTGTCAAACCTTTGATACGGGGAAATGGATGTTTAATTTGATCGGATAATACGATCCACCGAACGATGCGCTTTCGTATTAGGCCTCCTGAGCCCAGATCCTCTGATTAAAGAGCTAACATTTTACCATTGCACTAAATGCAATTATTATTACAAGCAAAACAAATTGCACTTGTCGTAATATTAAAATAGTACCTATTAGCTACTTCAATCTACTCCCAACCCTCTCAAACGTAATGGGTACTTTTTACCCGCCTGCCGAACGAGGGTTATGTTTTTCGAGCGTATGTAAGTATGTCTATTTCTTTGGCACGCCCTACATTCTAAACCGTTTTACGGATATTAAAGTATAATAATATCAATAGATTCGTCTCAATTGTGGGAGTGACAAGGAGTATGTTATTTTCCTAAATTCCCGCGGGAACAGAACTAACGCGGGAAAAACGGATCTGCAATACTGAAAAACCGATTATGAAACTTTCTTTTATCAACTATGGGTCACATATTTTCAGTGCTAATAGTATTCAATAATTTATTTTCCAATATTCCTACGGGAACAGGCAAAAAAATACACTGAAAAACAAGGAAGGAAAATCTGTTAAATGGATTTCAACATATGATATGTCATAAGATTCATCTCAGTTGTGGGAGTGACATAGGCTGTGTTATGTAAAAAAAAACATTAAAAATAAATAAATAAATAAATATTGGACAACATCACATACATTGCTCTGATCCTAAGGTAAGTAGCGAAAGCACTTGTGTTATAGAAATCAGAAACAACGACGGTACCACAACACCCAGACCCAAGCCAATATAGAAAAGTTCGTTTTCTACATTGAACCGACCGGGGATCGAACCCGGAACCTCAAAGATGGCTCATTTAAAGTCCGGCGTGCTCGCCTCTCGGCTACGGAGGTCGTCAAAACGGCTACATTCTTTATACTTTTCACATCTTGTTCAAATCTACCTTCTCTTTAGGTACAAAATGTTTATAAAGCTTGAGTTGGGTCACTCGACAGCCTGAATCCCGCCCTGTGCAGGGTACGGAACTTTTTATGATACGAGCGTGATATATTGCTTGGTAATTTTTCTTCGTATCCTAATAAGCCTGTCTACGGCAGCTGTTCAGATAATCGAGGCTTGGATAATCATGAACATTTTGATGTAATTATATGTTTTTCTGAAGAAAAAAAATAAGATTGGGCTTAAGGCTTTATGCTGCTTCCTTTCATTTAAATTGAGTACAAACTGACGAGTCTTTTAAATCTATTTTGACATCATCTTAATCAGCCTGCGTCAGTCCACTGCTAAACCTTTGTTTAGTGCGTGCATAGGGAGACGCTCTTCAATGCATAGGGAGACGCTTTTCCAATGCATGCCAATTCTGGGATAACCTATTCCATATGCTATTAGCAGCTTTGCCTCGCTCTACCTTCTCAGAACTTGAGAATCAGCTGTCAAAAGACATTTGCGCACATAGAAGAAAAAAACTCAAAGAAAAAGCACTTCAGTTCCAGTTCACATTAAACTAAGCAAGTGGATAAGTCCAAAGACTATATTCGTGTAAATAAAATATTTTCTACAAAGGCGATTTCAGTCCGTGTGTCAAAAGAACCCGCACAATATTTCACTCGTTAACCTTTTAAATGCCTTTGTCTTAGTCTGGCTATACATACATTCTCTGAATCTGATTCCCTGATCTGAACAGAAGCTACAAAGCACACTGTTTAACAGTTAAAAAAGAGTGCCACATAATAATTATACAATATGTTTTTATAGAAGCTTTATGATAAAAAAAACTAATACTTTCCTACTTTCTTTAATTAATTTTAAATTAAAAGGAATATCTTAATTTTCCAAGTGGTTGAATAATTAAAATGCTTAGGCTAGAGCAAAGCGGCGAGTCGAACGAAAGTTCCGAAGCAAACTCTTGTCAAAGGAAACTCTTAATACCATTTGTAGAATTGCTTTGACGCTTACTACCTTTTGTAATAATTATTTGGCAAATATTTTGTTAAAAGGAACTATAGCTTTGTAATAATTAACTTAGTTCATTTTACTTTTCAATATAGAAATGACCATGTTTTCACTAACCTGTTTTCTAGAAAATCGTATATAGTGAACATTAATTTAAGAAAGAAATTGACCGGCCTTCTCATTATGACATTCCGAGTGACGTAGCACTTGTTAAAGGTTGCACCACATGCAATTAATAAATTATTACAACTATCAAACTCAAATCCAGACACGCCGTGCGCACCGCCATACCTACTTTGTCGAGACTTTCCTTATACAATGTGATATGTGCGGTAATTCTAACCCATAAAGGCTAAGTGCGATATCTAATTTAATCGACAAATATAATAACTTGGGGGGTTTTACCCCCCCCCCCCCCACTCATTTGAATAGCGGCCATTTTGTTTTTTTAACACTTAAGGCCAATAACCAAGGTTTTATGTGTCGTAGAAACATGAAAGAAAACCAAAAGATAACCAAAAGAACAGAGTAACTGACCAACAACTTCATTTTTGATGCTTAGGGTTTTGTCGGCTAGAAATGAAATAATTCATTAAATTATTTTCGAAAAAAAAAAAGTTTTTTTTTTTTATTTGTTTTGACCCCAAATTACTTTTTTTTGCGATAAAATTTGATATCAAACTTAACGTTAACGGCTTAGAAGAACCGCCCATATCACATTGTATAAAACGTGAAAAAGGTGGTGCATAATTAACAGAATTAAAATAAGTGATCATTTCAGTTCAAGGTCTTAACATTATATTAAAAATATATTTTTCCTCAAATAGCAGTAGAAATATAAACAGACATTGGGTCTTCATCCCTGGGCAATCTACTCTTTTAAATAAACAAGTTTCTGTACAAGGAATTACTTGTTAAGTAGTGATGCCGAATGATGGTCCATAAGATATCGATATACTACTCTGTCAAGAAAGTACCGGGAAAAGATTAATAATACACAAAATGTTAGTTATTCATCCAAATTTATTTTATCACCTTTAAAGTATGCTCCTTCAGAAGCGAAACACTTACGCCAACGAATAATCCAATCATCAAAACATTTTTTAAACGCTTTTTCCGGAATCGAGTTCAGTTCTCGCCGCGAATTATCCTTTATGTCTTCTACCGAATGAAACCGGATGCCACGAAGTGGTAATTTGATTTTAGGAAAAAGTAAGAAGTCGGCTGGAGCCATATTGGTGAATAAGGTAGCTGTTCGATTGTATTTGTTGAGTTTTTGGTCAAAAATTCGTTCACAATGATGGCCTTGTGGGAAGACACATTATCGTGGTGCAAAATCCAAGAATTTTCATTCCACAAATCTGGCCTTTTTCGTCTAATTTGCTCTCTTAAACGCCGCATAACGCTTAAATAATACCCCTTTTTTATCGTTTGACCTTCTGGCAAGAATTCTGAGTGCACAAAACCGCGACAGTCAAAGAAAACAGTCAACATGACTTTGACTTTCGATCGAGTTTGGCGCGGTTTCTTTGGTTTCGGTTCAGTTGGAAGGCGCCACTCCGAAGCTTGTTGAATAGTTTGCATGTCAAACTCGTAAACTAACGTCTCGTCACCAGTAACAATGCGTTTCATGAATGTTGGTTTGGAATTGACTCGTTCTAGTATGTCCTCAGCGACTCTTTTGCGATTGAGTTTTTGGAGAAAATTCAGGTCTTTTGGGACTAGCCAGGCGGCAACATGTTTCATACTCAATTGATTATTTAAAATGGTACGAATCGACTCGTGTGACACAGAAAGTTCGACGGCTAGCTCTGTCAAACTTAAATGAGGATTTTCAGTCACTATTTCCTTCACTTTTGCGATTTTATCTTCAGTAGCAGACGTTGATAGCCTACCAGAGCGAGGCAAATCTTCCATCACATCTCGACCGCTTTTGAACGCTTTGTACCACTTATTAACACGTGTTTTTGATAAATTCGATTCACCTAAGCCTTCTGTAACATTTTCAGAGACTGCGAACACGAAATCCCATTGGCGATGCAAAATTTAACACAAACTCTTTGTTCGAAGTTTTTGTCCATTATGAAATTCGCAATACATACTAGATATGGTATACCTAAAAACAATACTGTATTTAATCTAAATAACAGATGTAACTCAAACTCCGCGCCAAAATGGAAAACAGTTGTGCCAATCTAACAACAACAAAAAATATATAATTTTGAATTTGGAACCATAAAAAGATCATTAATTCCCGAAACTTTTTTGACAGAATGTATGGTAATGTATAGAGTAGTATTGTCGATAGCTGGCAGACAGTGTGTGACGAAAAAAAATATTTTAATTTATTTGACGTCAATCAGTAAGTACACATATATTTTGGTTGTTTTGTGTTAAGCCAAGTTCGCTGTTTTAAATATTTTGTTGTTTAAATTTTAGACTACTCATTATCTAGGTAATAAATAAATATTGAGGAATTGACAGCTGAATATACTATCAATTCAGCCTATTGCCACTGCTGGACGTAATTGCCTTCCTCAAAAAGCGCCATAGAGTTCAATCTCCCGCTTTTTTCATCTAGCCACTGCCAGCCATCTTCTTAAGGTCGTTGGTCCATTGGGCTGGGGGGCGTCCTACGCTACGTTTGCCAACGCGTGGTCTCTACTCGAGAACCCGTTTACTGCACCTTTCATCAGTTCTGCAACAGACGTGGCCAGCTCACTGCCACTTTAGCTTGCTACATTTTTATACTATTGTCATTGGAAATCCTATCGTTACTCGTACTTGAACATAAAAATTTACATCAAGTAAGTAGAAATTAAAATAAATCGCTTGTACTCGATGATTTTGGAAATGGTATAAATGTCAAAGATTGCAGGGCATTCGGTAAAAAAATATGAAATAAAATTACGACCTCATTTATTTTTAATATAGGAATAATGTGGCCAGTCTTTTTACTACTTAAGACATACCATGCCGAACAAAGTAACACTCATCAGAGGTTTGTCGATAGTTTAACAACATCACTACCACAAAGTTTCCACTGCGCTGGTTATTGCCAACCCTCAATATTCATGTTTCAATTTATTTCGAAACAAAACCACTTTATGATGCGAAAAGTTCGGAACTGTTATTAAAATGTTGGTTTGTTGATTAAACAATTTAAACGCCTAAACGGCAATATTGTAAGGCTGCGTTGTTATTTGTAGCCCCGGAGGAAGATGGCTTTATTCGATAAACAATTGAAATAGAAATGGGAAATGGTTTATTTGACACGAATAAATAACAAGAGGGATACAACAAGAAAATAGGTAATTACATTAAGGCTTGTGTCAAAAAGGCCCTCACTCCGCTTTTGTCGTGAATTTCATGACAGCCGGGGACTTATCACGACGTTGATTTTCGGCGGGGACCCCGACGGTACAGCGAGTGACGCGACAGCACATTGGAACACCATAGCACTACAGCTACAGACTCCGGGCCCTTGTAGGGACACAAGAAACCCGCCATTCCATATAGTCCAATGTTATATAAGTCAATGGCCGCCGCACACAAGCACGACACCAGATAAACGCAATAAAGAAAAATATACATAACAATAAACAAAAAAAAGAAGAAACAAAAAAATATATATTTACATCAACAAAATAAACAAAACATTATGACCAAAATCAAACATTCTTGTAGTCGAACGCAGTAGGTACCAGTCTTGAGCCAAAAAAAGATTTCGGCCTAATTCGGAACGTGCCCCAATTGACTTCAGTGCAGTTCTTTACCCAATCAAATCAAAAGCTTTTGTTACAATTATACAGCGAAATAAATTAATAAATACATATGCGACAGACAACACACCCCTGGCAATGTTCTCGAAGTAGGTTCGAATTGACAGCCTCGTGTTACAAGATCTGGGCCCTAACCATGAACTGTTAAAACAATCACAAATCTGTCAAACATTATCATTTCTGTCAAATTTTGTATGAAATGACGTACTAAAATTGACAGATTTGACAACTTTGAGATTGTTTTAAGAGTTTATGGTTATGGCCCTGACATGATGCATGTTGTTTAAAAGATTGTTTTTGCCAGTTGCACCTTCTTGCACAATAAGACTCGAGCCAGTATAGATAAAAACCGGCCAAGTGCGAGTAGGACTCGCGCACGAAGGGTTCCACACCATTATCTATTAAAACGAGCAATAAAAATGATGTCTGTTGTATGAGAGCCCCACTTAAATATTATTTTATTTAATTCTGTTTTTAGTATTTGTTGTTATAGCGGCAACATTAATACACCAAATCTGTGAAACTTTCAACTTTCTAACTACCACGGTTCATGAGATACAGCCTGGTGACAGACGGACAGACAGACAGACGGACAGCGGAGTCTTAGTAATAGGGTTCCGTTTTACCCTTTGCGTACGGAACCTTAAAAATAACAGAATTGACCTTGAGGGCTTGACTTGTCATAAGGATACAGTTCTTTTTTGCCATTTAATTTTCGAACTCTGTATTTCGAATTCGTAAAACAATTTCGATATTTCTATTCAATTCTATTCTTCAATTTCTATTTATTCTACGTGATACAAGTCGAGTACTTAACCTTTCAACATGCTCAGTCACTACTGCAGTCAGGGCGACAGCTGTGAAATGTGCTAATAATGTCATGTGCACTTTATGAGACAACTCCTAAGCGTTGCCGCGTTGCTCCGACATCCTTTTATTGCCATATCCTTCTTCAAAAAAGACACAACAGTGCCAGTATTTATATCGTTTAATAAAAGAACCGTACAATCTTAATTTCAATTTAAGTGTTTTTTTCATGTCTTTCTGATTCGCTTCAATGTGTCAATGTGTGCTTCAGCGTAATCAAATGTATGTAATCCTATAACCTATTAACACAAAAACACGTAGGTTAGACCCGTATTTACAAAATATCAAAATAGTGTCGTTTAGTCATCAATAATTATTTTAATACAAAGTCATTAGAGCTTTTCTTTATATAATGGCGTCACCAACTTTGAGGTTCCGGGTTCGATCCCCGGTCGGGTCAATGTAGAAAACGAACTTTTCTATATTGTCTCGGGTCTGGGTGAAATGGTACCGCCGTTGTTTCTTATTTCTATAAACAAATGCTTTAGCTACTTACATTAGGATCATCATCTTATCATCATCATCAGAGCATGTTTGTGAAGTTGTTCAATATTCATTTATTTATTTTCTATGCGCGAATTGAATTGAATATTTGTCCAACATCAATCTCGAACTCTTTCGAATATATACTTTTTAAGTGAATAATCAGCCTTCCTACGATGCAGCGGCCTCTCTGTACCTTCAAGTTGTATCTAATACAAGTAATAATAGTATGTCACATACATTGCATTTTATGAGACAACTTCAGAAGCTCATATAAACTGATGTTGCTCCGGACGTCCTTTTAGTATCACGGTCTCTGTACGTGACAGTAGAATAGCATATTATGTACTTCATTTAGTCACCTCACGTCTATGTAAGTTCTTACAAAAAGTCATGAACAATATGTGAAAACTACTATAGGACACTGCAAAAGTATTTTATTTGCGTATAACTAGGATAACTGGGGCGTCACATGTGTTCCAGTCTGTAACTACCATCTAACTGAATTATGTAATGTGACACGCAATAAATGATTTGAATTTTAATTTACATCAAGTCCCACCAGAGTCCCACCTGAGGTCGATGATTTTTTTTCAAGTGTTATTTATCTTCAATTAACATGCTTTGTTATCAATTCCTATTTACGAGTTTACTTGTCTATCAAATAATTTAATGCATGTTATGCAAGACGACATCAGTTACCAGAGTTTACTTTAACGCCTACAAGATACTCCTCAACTCAAGTCTCAAGTCCCAAGATAAATTAAAATAAACGTTGAATGATTTGATTTTAATAAAGTACTATTTAACATTTTACTATTTAAATATTTAAACTTTTGAATGTCTTTTTTGTTCTATCTTATAGCATAGTAAAATCAAAGCTTATAGCAATGGTATTTTTTATGTAAGGAAATTGCTTCAACCATTAAGCATCTTCCATCCCAGCAAAGGTTTTCGTGTTATAATCCTCCCTCGTGTAAAAGATCATTTTCTTTTCAAAGATTGCATGCTTTTTGTGTTAGTTTTTTTTTATCTGAACAATGCAGAATTCATTTACTTTAACTGCATGCAGGATGTGGTGAGATCATTTATAAATGATTATAAGATTAGTTGTAAAAACTATTTCTTTTAACAATTGGTATTAATATTATGAAGTTATAGAGAATACCACTATCGCTAGTAACTACAAAATTAATAAGATACAATTCCACCGCTTTTAATTGTGAAATATTTAAAATTCCTTTCCCAAGGTCGTGTTTGGTGCATATTTATTTTCATTTAATTGCAAGCAAAGTAATGCTGATACATTTTACGCGAACGAAAGTAGTGAATTCTCGCGACTGGCGCAATGCCAACAATAAGGATGCTTCAATTTATCGCTGTACCAAATAAATAAATGGGCACCCATAAGTAGGGAACAAAATTTGCTCAGTTTTATTTTAAACATCTTACTTTTTTGTGTAATAATAAAGAAGTAGGTAGTTAAAACACAACAGACTTTTATTTCAGGTGTTTTTAGATTGATATTACTGCGCTGTTACAAGGTCCGTGATTAAGAAAGAACTGGGCCCTAACCATGAACTGTTAAAACAATCACAAGTCTGTCAAACATTATCATATCTGTCAAATTTTGTATGAAATGACGTACCAAAATTGACAGATTTGACAACTTTGAGATTGTTTTAAGAGCTCATGGTTAGGGCCCTGAAATCTGTGCTAATATTTAGACAGTTCTCTGTCTAAATATTAGCATCTCTATGCTCTTTATTAAACATTACACAAAACAAATAACGTTCACAAGATACGTTTAAAACTAGACAGTTTGGGCGGTCTTATTCCTAGAAACGATCGCATTGAGGCAACTTTCGGTTGATAAAAACATAATTTATTTATATAATTTTAACAATCACACAAATTTTTAGTGCCAAACTAAGCTAATCTTGTATTGTGGTGACTACATTAAGTATGTTTATCATGCTTAAAACATAATTCTTGTACTCGTATGACATCCATGACTCAGATCCAAATGTTCTCGCTTATCACACATTTACTGCTTGCGAGATTCGAGTCCACCAACCTCCGTAAGACAACCTCCGTAGCCGAGTGGCGAGTACGCCGGACTATATGGCGTCGCCATCTCCGAGGTTTCGGGTTCGATCCCCGGTCGGGTCAATGTAGAAAAACGAACTTTTCTATATTGTCTCGGGACTGGGTGTTGTGGTACCATCGTTGTATCTGTTTTTTATAATACAAGTGATTTAGTTACTTACCTTGGGATCAGAGCAATGTATGTGCTGTTTTAAACTTTCATGGTCACTAACATTAGAATAGTTTGTTACGGGATTGCTACCATGTACCTTATTTTTCAGTTACTCCGTGATCATGGCGCTTGCAACAGTGCCGAAATATCGGGAACTCAAAAATAAGGTACATAGTAGCAATCCCGTAACAAACTATTCTAATGTATGTGCTGATGTCCAATATTTATTATATTATTTAAATATTAACCACAACTAGTTTTCATATGGTTAAGATCAATCAATTAATGTCAGATTTTTAAACTAAAGTTTGTTGACTTTGTTCGTCAATAGTGTCACTAAAAGCATTGCATGAATTGCGCTTTATCGCTTCGCAAATCGCATTTTGTATGAATAACTCGCTCTGGTCAACCGGATTAAGCTTCTCTGTTCACAACCGCTGCAGATACGCTGCGGCAGAATCTACTATTGAAAATGGTTGGCTGAGTGAAGCCAAACTTGGATAACATTATTAATTAGGTTTTAATTTTAGGTAAGTTGTAGTATTTCGTTTTGTTTTGTTTTTGAACTACAAAATTATTAATAATAATAAAAAAAATATGAAATAAAAAACATTATTATAAATCTTAACTTGTGTTGGTTTGGGCTATACTCCCCCACGCAGGCCCACTGCGGATTGGTGTAGGAGTGCTCTTATGCGTGTTGTTCCGAAACACGATGATGCTTTAGATAATTGTCACTTAATATGCTCAGAACCATGGTCAGTCACCCATCCACTCACAACCGCAGCGTAGGCCGCTTAACTTCAACAAGCATTTCACTTAACCGATTAATTTATGTAATATTCAAAACAACATACTTACTACTCTGTCAAGAAAGTACCGGGAAAAGATTAATAATACACAAAATGTTAGTTATTCATCCCAATTTATTTTATCTCCTTCAAAGTATGCTCCTTCAGAAGCGATACACTTACGCCAACGAATAATCCAATCATCAAAACATTTTTAAACGCTTTTCCGGAATCGAGTTCAGTTCTCGCCGCGAACTCTCCTTTATGTCTTCTACCGAATGAAACCGGGTGCCACGAAGTGGTAATTTGACTAAGTGGTGAATAAGGTGGCTACTCGATGGTATTTGTTGAGTTTTTGGTCAAAAATTCGTTCACAATGATGGCCTTGTGAGAAGGCGAATTATCGTCAGTGCAAAATCCAAGAATTTTCATTCCACAAATCTGGCCTTTTTCGTATAATTGGCTTTCTTAAACGCCGCATAACGCTTAAATAATACTCTTTTTTTATCGTTTGACCTTCTGGCAAGAATTCTGAGTGCACAACACCGCGACAGTCAAAGAAAACAGTCAACATGACTTTGACTTTCGATCGAGTTTGGCGCGGTTTCTTCGGTTTCGGTTCAGTTGGAAGGCGCCACTTCGAAGCTTGTTGACTAGTTTGCATGTCAAACTCGTAAACCCACGTCTCGTCACCAGTAACAATGCGTTTCATGAATGTTGGGTCGGACGGAATTGACTCGTTCTAGCATGTCCTCAGCGACTCTTTTGCGATTGAGTTTTTGGAGAAAATTCAGGTCTTTTGGGACTAGCCGAGGGGCAACATGTTTCATACCCAATTGATTATTTAAAATGGTACGAATCGACTCGTGTGATACAGAAAGTTCAACGGCTAGCTCTCTCAAACTTGAATGAGGATTTTCAGTCACTATTTTCTTCACTTTTGCGATGTTATCTTCAGTAGCAGACGTTGATGGCTTACCATAGCGAGGCAAATCTTCCATCACATCTCGACCGCTTTTGAACGCTTTGTACCACTCATAACGTAACGTGTTTTTGATAAAGTCGATTCACCGTAAGCCTTCTGTAACATTTTCAGAGACTTCGAACACGAAATCCCATTGGCGATGCAAAATTTAACACAAACTCTTTGTTCGAAGTTTATGTCCATTATGAAATTCGCAATACATACTAGATATGGTATAACTAAAATCAATACTGTATTTAATCTAATTATCAGATGTAACTCAAACTCTGCGCCAAAATGGAAAACAGTTGTGCCAATCTAACAACAACCAAAAAAATTTAATTTTGAATTTAAAACCATAAACAAATCATCAATTCCCGAAACTATTTTGACAGAATGTAAAGTTGACAACTACGTTGCAACATTTGGCACCGCATTAAGCACAAGCCACACTTGGTGCGAAGCGAAAGTATGTTAGATAAGTTAGTTTGACATTGCTCAGGGTCACCTAAATTTGAGTGCTCACAATTTCGCATAAATTTCGTCAGACTAACAGTGACCGACTGAATGTCGTTAACTCAAACTCAGGGTAAGCCCGGTCCATCCATCCATCGCTTAAGCAATAAGATCGTTTCTTGAACGGATTCCTTCGGATTCTAACGGATTCCGGCTGGTTATAGTCCGAGTCTAAAAGAGTAAAAACGAGGCAAATAAAGCGTGTCCGATTCCGTGTCGAATTTGATCAGTGTGCCTTAAACCTTAAATCCCTTCCCAATTTAACTGCTGCAGATACGCTGCGGCAAAATAAACTATTGAAAATGGTTTTGTGAAACCTAAACTGAGCAACTTTATAGGCTAGCTGAAGTAACGTTTAAAGTTTAGCGAGGGAACTTTATGTAAGCTATGGTTTTTTACTTGTAGAGACAGCAAAGGAGTTATGCTTTCAGTTGATGGAGGTGATTTTATTTGTATTAGTTATGTCGTGAAATTAAGTGTTGAATATAAAATATGATAATAATAAGCTACCTACTTAGATTTTATAATGTCGACGATACGCTACAGGGAAAAACTTAAACAAAACATTTTGTAGGATTAACCAGACTGAAATTATAGGAATAGATGTTATATTCCTTGTCCGATATGAAAATTTGTTTACACAGAATTAATTTTAGAAGGAGGCAAATATTTTCATCAATGCAAACAACTTTTTCTATGCAGACTTCAAAATGTTTTTTTTCCATGCATACTGACGACTCTACCTCGATGATAATATAATGTATGCAGCCAATATTTTCATGTTGCCTGCAATGTCATGATGGTTGGTTGAATGTAAGTGTTCATATTAACAACTAAACTAGTTGTAAAACTGGTTTTCATTGGTGAACGCTTTCGTCTCCATTTTGGCAACTGTTTTAAAGTACTGTGTTTGATTTTCTACTGTGAAAATGTTTTTCTTTTTACTTTTTTACGGGGTCCGCCGCGGTACTACGATGTATTTAGACTACTTAACTCGAATATTTTTGATTCAGAATATTATGTATGACAAACAATCTATAGTTTTTTTTTATATATTTGTCAAGTACAAAGTTTTAATAGTATGTGAAGGAATAATTGAGAAGAGACCTACTCGTACCCTATCTTAGATTCTATATTTATTATCCATGAGATAATTCGTTTATTATATTCATAATGGATAGCGTCGAGTCGAGATATTATATCAAAGGTCGGAGTCTCAAACACGTGTAAGTAGGACCTTAAAAATGTTGATGATGATGATGGATTTATTCATCGTGAGAGAAAAGTCTTTTAACGTGCCGTGTGGTGTCGGCACGTTAAAAGAATAGCACCACCCCTTCTCTTCCTATGGGTGTCGTAAGAGGCGACTACAGGAGAACCGCCACAAGAAGACGGGCAGCAGCGTCTCTTCTCCACCATTGGCCAAACTGCGATCGCCAACCCGCCTGCCAAGCGTGGCGATTATGGCAAAATCCTCTTTTTGGAGAGTCCTGTGTCTAGCAGTGGACTGATATAGGCTGGTGATGATGAGAGAAAAGTCCTCCTTTCTTAACGTAGGTAAGTAACTTGTAAAGACGTTTTGAGCAATGTGAGCAATGCAACCTCATTGCTCACATGGCTCGACTCGACCTACCAAAAAGAGACACAAACGCGATATATTTTTTGTTGTTACGCGCTACCGCTGTGCAGTTAATAAGTTATTATTAAATAGGGTATGGTAAAAAAACCTTATTTATAGTTTTCGCTATTAATCGCGTTTGTTATATGGAAGCCCCCTAAATGTTATTTTATTCTGGTTTTTAGTATTTGTTGTTATAGCAGCAACCGAAATACATCATCTGTGAAAATTTCAACTGTCTAACTATCACGGTTCATGAGATACAGCCTGGTGACAGACGGACAGACAGACAGACAGCGGAGCCTTAGTAAAAGGGTCCCGTTTTACCCTTCGGGTACAGAACCCTAAAAAAAGGAGCTTTTGCGGTAGTAAAATACGAAAAGCAGACATCTTATCAATTATCATCATTATACCTCTTGTATCTGAGAACGTTTAGTTAGGGGAACCAAATATGTATGTGGCAAATATTTACCTACTTCGCCAACCATTTACTATTTACAGCACTTGATTTAGGAGTTCCCGCAGAAGGTCGCCATTAATAATTCATAGTTACGACTTAACACAGATTCTCAGTCTACGCGGGTTCGCAAAAACTGGGCATTTGCCCTTTTTAAGAGCGATTGTAAAGGTTCTTTCATGCTAAATAAATAATTTATTCTAGGCTATTACTTACTGAGGTGCTCGTAGCTCAGCGCGGCGGCAGCGCTTTGGTATCGATTACTAAAGTTAAGCAACCAACGCCGCGGTCGTGAGTGGATGGGTGACCATTCCGACCATATTTAGTGACATTTATCACGAGCATCTCCGTGCTTCGGAGGGCACGTTAAAAGTTGGTCCCGGCCAATATCGCTTGATATTGGTCGTGAAGCCTAGTCAGAGGCCTTAAGGCGGCTTGATAACATCTGACAGTAAGGTTTAGTCACTGGCCTTACAACACCCCTCCACCAATCCGCACCGGGCCCGGGAGTATGGCCCAAACCACCTCATAGTTGAGGTGAGGCCTGTGCCCTGCAGTGGGACGTATAGAGGCATACTTTACCTTTTTTTATTACTTACTGTAATCTGTAAAATCTTAATCCTAGTCAGGATTTCAGAGTGTAAACTATGTTTGACTATGTAGGTACTCTAAATTCTAGCACCGGTAGAGCACTCTCCAGGAAAAGAAAGGACTACAGTCTATTACACGACGTGAGCGATTCTGATGTTGACACAATAAAGCGCTATCCACACTATATTCAAATGAATTTATGCATCCATAGTTCGGGATATACGGGCCATCTGTAAAAAACGCCATCAGTACATCTATGACGGCCTTGGCGCCAACCGCTCTGTTTACCTTGACGTCAACCGCTTTTTATAGTTTACAAATATGATATAGTTCATACAAAAATGATGCAAGAAGTTTACAGTAAGATATGGATAATTCTTAAACCGACGACCATAGGAAGATAGCTGGCAATGGCTGGATGAAAATAGCGGGAGATCGTGCTCTTTGGCGCTTTTTGGGGGAGGCTTACGACCAGCAGTGGACTGAAATAGGCTGAAAAGAAAGATAATTGAATTGTCCATTGACCCTAACATGAGTGAGTGACACTTAAAATGTGATTCTTACGCCCCAGGGAATTGAGACAAAAGGGTAATCCTATTATCACGTGGTATAAGATCCGCCTGGTGTTTAACGAGTTCAAAAGAACAAGGTTCTTAAAAAATTCAAAACGTCATATCTACATTTCCAAGTCACGAGTAAAGTTAGTTTAATAGCACCAGTGTGGAGACACCCGTAGAGCGGGAAACGTGATATTTATGGCCTATTTAAACACCTTCCCATTCCGGAGTTTGGCCTTGTTCAGGGAGATACGGTTTCCGCACTGCCGTTATTTTTCCTGGAATCGCTGGAGAAAGCGCTTTTGATTCGGGAACCGATTTTCACATTGTAGTTTATTAGTTTCTATTACGTGCTGAGAAACGTACAATAAGTGTAAAAAGGTTGGTAAAAAATGGAAACAATAAAAATAGGAGAAATAATATATTTCGGGATGCAAGACGGGTTTTTTCCCCTCTAGCACTTTGACAATGAATATTGTATTCTATTAAAACTTTACTTTCAAGATAATAATAGCTGTCAAGTCGTACGACGGCCATAATCCTTTTCAAATCTACAATATTTTCTGGTTTTTTTCGCAACATAACCAAAGAGTAAATTAAAATGTAATAACGGAACTCCATAATTCATGAACTATCTCAATTAGGTTTCCGTCATAACAAGTTACATTGAAATAAGTTGCAGGTCCCAGGTAACTTCGTCTCTCAAAGGGAACTCTGGCTTGTTTCGGTAACTTTATTCCGTGGCTGCCGACCGCTGAAGGCTTCGCTTTCGCCTCTGATTTTTATTACATAATGAAGAAAGTTAGAGGTCAAATCAATTTTGGTGGCCGCAAAAAACTTAGTTTTATCGTCTTAGTTGCAGAAGGTTACAGTTGGGATAGAAATCATAATGAATTAATATTGTTCAGTTTTATTAATATGGGAAAATACAATACTTTTAAGGAACGGAATGAACATGGAAAAGACTAAAATCATGTCTAACTCCCATGTCGCACCCACTCCTCTTATGGTTGCAGGCTCAACTCTGGAAGTCGTTGACCGCTATATTTACCTTGGACAAACAGTCCAGCTAGGTAAGTCCAACTTCCAGAAAGAGGTCGATCGTCGAATCCAACTCGGATGGGCAGCGTTCGGGAAGCTACGTAATATCTTCTCCTCACAAACACTACCGCAATGCCTCAAGACCAAGGTATGGAATCAATGTGTGTTGCCAGTGATGACATACGGATCTGAGACGTGGCCGCTAACGATGGGCCTCATAAGAAAGCTCAAGGTCACTCAAAGGGCGATGGACAGAGCTATGCTCGGAGTTTCCCTTCTCGATCGAATCAGAAATGAGACGATCCGAAGGCGAACCAAAGTCACCGACGAAGCTCTTAGAATCGCAAACCTTAAGTGGCAGTGGGCGGGGCACATTGCTTGCAGGACTGATGGCCGTTGGGGCAGGAAGGTTCTCGAATGGCGGCCGCGGGCCGGAAGGCGTAGTGTTGGTAGGCCCCCCACAAGGTGGACCGACGATCTGGTGAAGGTCGCGGAAAGCCGCTGGATGCGGGAGGCACAGGACCGATCTTCGTGGAAATCCTTGGGGGAGGCCTATGTCCAGCAGTGGACGTGGACGTGGACGTGGACGTGGACGTGGACGTGGACGTGGACGTGTGAAAGGACTAAGAGTACATTTCTTTCATATTTACATTAGATGGCAAATCTATATTATCCTAATAACTAAAATTGGGCTAAGCCATTACTAAAGACGTTAAACGTCTATCGTTTTGTAGGTATTTGACTGAGTTCAAAGCAAAAACTTGGTTTCAAATAAACGTCTGTTTCGATATTAAATTTAGACTTGAAGCGTTCTAAATAACGATCGAGTAATACAAGTGGATTAATAATTGAAAGCCGACCTGTAAAGGAGTTTTACAATTAATTAATTTAAATTTCATTAAAGCTGTCTACAAAGATTTATAAGTGATGGGTTGGATGGATGGAAAGGGGTTTTCTTTGAACCGTACACTTCGGCTAAATCGTAGAGTGTCTTAAGATATTAATATACTTAATGTAAATCTTTTCAACAAGATATGTTTAGGTGGGTGGGGTAGGTAGCACAAATCGAATATAACGTTACTTAACTTAGCCCACAAACTGAGGACACTCAAAGACCTCACCCAACTTTGATGGTTACTCATAAAAAAACATGATGAAATACTAAAGGCGATACAAATGAATGACTGTATTTTTTTAATTATCACTTTATTCTTAATTGGCGTCTCTGAGTGCTGAAGTGAGAGTGTAATTTGACACTCACAACTTTTAAGTGTTCCCATACATCATTTATAAATTAGTTAAAACTAAATAAATTAAATATTGCACAAAATCAGATATTGCTGTTATATTATCAGTCCCACGTAGATAAAGCACTTGTGTTATAGCAATCAGAGACAACGACTGTACCACAACACCCAGAGCTAAGACAATATAGAAAAGTTCGTTTTCTACATTGAGTCGACCGGGAATCGAACCCGGGACCTAGAGATGACGACGTCATGTGCGTGTTCGCCGTTCGGCTACGGAGGTCATCTATATACATCGCCATGATGCCCTGACAAGCAATTATGAAAATATTCGTCACTAAAAACAGTTCCAACCCAGCCAGACCTTTCTAATCAAGATAAAACGTTCAAAATAATTTGAATTCAACACCAAAAAAGGTAATCCGTATAAATTAATCTGCCAAACGAAACGCTTCGTTTCACGCGAGTGGAGTCCGGAACAGAGCTGTGAACGAAGTAATTTAGTCACGCGACATTCCTTTACAATCTGATAAAAGACAATATCCTATGTTTTACTTCATGAAGATTCAAAGACTTGCGGCCTACTTTGACCGCTCGTACTTGAAACCGTCAGAAATATTTCTAGTATGATGTGCACGAACTTAGGTTTTTTTCAACATACATAATATTTTCAAAAAAATGCTATGACGCTACTGTTAATATTTTAATAACTTTGAAAACTCCCTTGGATAGTGAGGCCCAAGACAGTTTACCTATTGCACGTACATCTCTTTTCTGCAATATAAAGATTGATTCAATGTCAGCAGCTGAGCCCCATTGCATGATTTCGATGTTTCTCTCATAGAAAAGATTGATGTATATGAGCAGATCATGTGGTTTTTTAAGAGTGACTCATTCTTTTGTACAACCTGTATAAGAAAACAATAAAATTCAAATAACAATAACCATTAACACTGAGCGATTGGCATGTTATCGCCGAGTCGGCCTCCAACTAATTCGCGTCATGTAGCTCGGTCGAAGGGCGAGGGCGATCGATGGGGTGAATAAATAACTCGTTCCTTCCCACCTTCCGACAAGTGTTGCGTCCTTGCATAGCATTTATATAGTATTATAGCGACTATTACGTCTGCATAGACAATTGAATTCAACCAAAGTGAAATACTTAGCTGATCATGCCACGGTTACACAGTTTGTTTTTCTTTTGTGTAGGAAGGCGTAGTGTTGGTAGGCCCCCCACAAGGTGGACCGACGATCTGGTGAAGGTCGCGGGAAGCCGCTGGATGCGGGTGGCACAAGACCTTTGTGGAAATCCTTGGGGGAGGCCTATGTCCAGCAGTGGACGTCTTTCGGCTGATGGATGGATGGATGGAAGATAGGTAATTTATATTTGTGTCAAATTTCAGCTGAATCCGTTTAGCCGTCCATGCGTGATTGACTATTGAGTAATGAACATGTGAACATGCTTTTCACATTAATTTGTTATTATTAGGATTGTGCTCGAGGCTTCGCACAAACCGAATGCGAGTAGGTCATGCATATTATTTTGTTCATCCCTCGGAAAATGTGTATTTTTGGGACATAAAGTATTTTACTTACCGTTTCAAAAGGTTTATTAGGTCAAATATTTATTGAAATTAGATGTGTAGACTTGATATTACCTGAATTCAAACAAGCGTTACCTCGTTTTAACGTTTAAAAACTGAAAGATATTTAAAAAAATATATGTATAATGCTTCTTTTGCCCAAAAATATAAAAAGTACCTATCCAGGAAGTAGGTAATGTGTGTGATCTGGACGTGCGTTTTGTTGGAAAGTTGTGTTTCTTCTTCTTCTTCGTGACAATCTTGTCAGAGTGGTCGTGGTCATCATGTGCTATGCTTAGAGGCCGATGTTATGCGCTTTAAGATTTCCTTCCACTTATCGCGACATTTGGTATTCCATTGTATGAGTGTTCACTCATACAATGGATCCAACTACGGATTATTGTGTGAAAGTTGTGTTTAGTTTCTCTTTTTATTGATAAATCCTTTATAGACGTGTTTGTCGAATTGAAGCAAAAAGATCTTCACTCGACAAGGGTCAAGCCTATAACAACACAATGGTCAACAACTTAAATTTTGTCCCGTTCCCCTCGGAATCGATAGTGGGACAAATGATATTCATTATTCAGTCCGCGGCCGTTGTCTCACCACTGAGCAAGGCGGCAATTAGTTATAAAGTTCATAATTATTTCACATTAAATTGGTTGTTTGAAATTAAATTCAAATTGTTATAAATAGCCACAGCATTGGAATTTATATAGAACGAATTACTGATGACAGAATTTAAGATGTTGAGGTAATATACAATTTTAAAAAAAGGTTAATTTATTATTATTAATTTTCGAATACAACATGTGACGGATAGTACCTATATCTTGCGGTTTGTATATTTTGTAAAAGTTATATTGGTGTGTAGTAGTTATATTTGAGGAGTAATTATTCTCAAATTCAGTTTGAATTTAAATTATCGGTTAGGTACTTTTATATACCCAAAAAAAGTTACAAAAACACGTAATTCTATAAACAATTTAGCTACACAGATCAGTAAAAGGTTAGGACGTTTTCTTTGTAACGAGCTGTCAGGAGCACACATCGAGTTTATTTTCGGTACTCTTTGTTTTACTAATATCATTATTTATTCTCATTTAGGCATTTTTTGGACCAAATTTAGTCGGGAATGTTGTTAGACTTTGATTTAGCTTGGATTTGAGCAATTGTGTTTTTATTAAGCTTTTAGTAGTTAGTGATGTGAAGTTTAATTAGAATATGACACGCATTAGGTCTAATTTAATAAATGTTTTAATTTGATGCTCGGTGAGAAATATAGGTCAAAGTAGAAAAAAAAAATTGGTACCCTTTCATAAAAACTGACCACTTTCATAATTCGGTTCATGTTTCATTGTAACTCTTTAGCTCAGTTCGCGCACACATGTGTGACGGGGCCATTGTTATCTTTTTTCTAGCACACGGGTAAATTACGTAATAAAAAACAGTGGTTCAAAATTAATTATGAAAACATATTAGCATAATGATAACAAATGAGATTCAAAAATACAGAGTAGAATATTTTAAAGGATGATAATAGAAACACGTGCGGGTTAAGACTCATTTGTATTCATGAAAAGCCTCTGAAAATATATTTTTAGTGGCAGTCCATTTTTATTGAAATTATCTCGTTTAAAACCTTCTTTATGAAATAAACCGAAAATTCACCTTTTATAAATTTAATCAAACTGTACACAGTGAATTTTTTGTGGGTTTTGGTCTGCTCAGTTAAAACTTTTATGGAACAAATATCAAAATCTCAAGAAAAACGTCCCCCTTTTTATACAGTCTGGTGTAAATTGGTTAGTGGTTAAGCATGGGTAGTCAAAACTTTCCCATACAAATCCCACCAGCTGAACATTTAGTACAGGAAAACGTATGATTTAGATGTTGGACTCACAGAAAAGGTTTCCAAATTTCCTCACCAATCACTTACGAATTATATTCACCAGACAATACATCTAACAAATTAGTCTCGAATTAAAGTATTAGTACCCTTTTATTACGAGGTTAGTACTTGTTTAACAAACAATGTCTTTTGCCAGGGGCTTCTTCCGACACACTTAGAGCCGATTTTTAGGGTTCCGTACCCAAAAGGGGAAAACGGGACCCTTTTACTAAGGCTCCGCTGTCACCAGCCTGTAGCACATGAACTACTGTACTACTAAAAAGCAGAATAAAATATATATTTAAGGCCCTCCCATACAACAAATGTGATTTTTTTGTGTGAGGTACGGAACCCTTTGTGCGCGAGTCCGACTCGCACTTGGCCGGTTTTTTTTAAACACCAGACTTTATCTGACGAATAAAATTTACATTTTGTAAGACCGCAAGCAAGCTAGCGCTAGATAGTGTTAGGTAGAACATACGTATTTGTTTGTATACCTATCTACTGGCGATTTAAATGTTTCAATCTAGGCTCTAGTCTAGCCTGGGACTCCACAGCTGGGCATGTGCCCAGCTATTCAATTAAAAAAGCTGATGATTATGATGATGCGGCAGGTATACCTAAAAATTAGGAGCGTGACCGTCATTATGAACTCAATAAATAAAAATAAATTCATACAAAATGAACAAGAAACGTAAATGAACTACTACTATTACTATTATATATTAGTTTCTAAAATAGGAAGCTATATATGATTTACAAAAAACAAATAAAATTTTCAGGAAGTGACTTACAACCGTGTAAGCGATTTCAAATCCATGTCATCGCTAAGCCCAATATGTCACATAGCGTGTTTGCAGATAAGCACAAAAACCCGGGAAAGGGGCCTCCGGGAAGCTTGCTGGGTAAGCGACGATATTGGCTTATCTTTGTTACAACCAACGTGTAAAATTTGACATTTTATTAAAGGATTACTTACTGTAGAGCTACTTTTTTGGTAACTTTATTCTACTTGATTTTTGACAAGCTTATGAACTTTACGGAGCATCTAAGCAAGATTGTTTTACGTTAAACTCTATTTAGAAAAAAAACAATAAGGTTAATATTTTTCTCATTTATTTAAAAATAATGTGTCAACTTTCTGAAAGGCAACGTACTTTGTTTAACAGTTATTTTTTTATATCTCTTACTTTCATGGAATAAACGCTAGTCCACACTTAACAATTATACCCCGTATCCAGTTTTATTGCCATAATCCCTATGCTTAGAACTTTTATGCTAATATAAAATAGGCAGGTATTAAAATGTCTGGCTTTCCCATCTACCTGCGACCCCTCGTCTTCATGTAAATCCGCCCACAAGGATCTCGTGACGTCGGCGTAACACAATATTTCGTATTTGTTTAGAACTTCCTGCTTTCCAACACTCCTCATAAACCTTAAGGAGTTTTGAAGAAGGAATATCCGTATCTGACACATGTATTTTTGTGTGTGTAGTGTAGTTTTATGTAATAATACATAAACATTTCGTTTAAATTTACAAGTTCATTGGTTTTGACCAACAAATTATGGTTTTGCCATTTCCATATCTCTGAATCTTTCGTCTGCTATAAAATAATCGGTATATATTGTATTAAATGTTGACTTATTGAATAGTATAATATATGTATATACGAGTATGTGTATGTCCATGAAAAATACATTCATATTTAAAAATGTCCGCATTATTATACCTCAATATATATTTTGTTTTTATGTGAGTAATACTCCGCCACAGTGGTTTCAGTAGATTAAAATTAAAAAAATATATTTATCTAACTTCTTTATACCTACGATACTAAACTGACTTAGGAAGTGTACAAAAGGATACACTTCTTAAAAATACGTAATCAGCTGCTTACATATAACAACTTTTACGAAGGAACCAAACCGTAAAAAAAAAGTGATGCCCATACATTTATCATCATTCATCAGCGTTAAAATTGCATTCTTACCTACGAGTATACCTACATCTCCAGCAGGGCTAGCATGCGCAACACTATAAAATTTTGTCGTGGCATTTCATCGAATTTTGACGTTCGACGAACAAAGCAAAAACCAAAATAGCATGCAATGCCGTGTTATAACGTAAAAATAAGTAGCTACGAAGAACGGGAGACCCTGAAAATATTAAGAAAAACGATTCGAGACGTCTGTAATTAGGGAAAACGACAAATATCGTCGAAGACAAAATTTGTCTTGTCTATCGATAAAATAACCGATGCGCGCATGCTAGCCCTGCTGAACACACGTTACAATAATCCAATAGCAAGGTTTATTGAGCCCTGTATAATTTCAGCGTGCGTCCCCATAACAGAATAATTGTTCTGCTTCTAATCAAAATAATGGCCTATTACGCCAAGCACCCTACCACTCCATATGACACGCGATCTAAAAAATGACGAGTTTTGAACTTTATTGTGTTAGACTTATGAGTTACATTCGTTCTTGAAGGCAATTTGTATGTTTAATGCTGTCAAATTTAAGTATTTAACTGTCAAATCAAATCTAAATTAACTGCAATGTTCGGGAATAGATTTTGTAAATAACTAATTGGTAGAGGAACTATACTAAAACCCACTGCGTAGCCAAGGACTGCTCATAAACAGGCTTAAGTGGATAAAGACTTAGTTTTATGTCTTTTATTAAGAGATCCAGTATTCCGGCGTGTTCATACACTATCAAACATAAACAAGGTATCGTACTAACTATTTAAATAACACATTATCAGTACGCATCATATTATTTATCGATAAAACAACTAATGGTTAAAATTCGCTCAGCACTATTTGTACATTTCAGGCGTGTGACTGATCCAAGTTCAATAAAACTTTTATTCATTTACAATATACAATAAGTTGAAAAATAGTTACTTTACATGTAAATAAACTATTTCAGTTACTTAAAAATAACAACTTGGACTAAGTTATACACGTAGAGCAATCTTAAGGCAAATGGCTGGTAGAATGGTTCTCGAGTGCGAAGACCTGGCACTGGCAATCGTAGCGTGTTTTTGTCCTGCACTTGTAGGACGAAAAATATGATAAAATTACCAAAAAAAGTAATTATAAATAATAGTTGTAATAAGTGTACATTTCGATTTCCCAGAAATATTAATAGTGGTAAGTCCGCTTCAAGGAACGACATGATAATCTATCTATGAGAAATATTTAAAAAACACGTTTTATGCTAAAAAAAACCAGTGTTGTTATACCGTTTAAGGTAGGGCCAATTCAGGAAATGATTGGTTTTGTATACCATCTGGTATGTTTTTGCTGAGAGAAGTATCCGGTTTTTTTTTTAATTTCATAGTCATCATCATCATGATTATACCTTTATTATAATTCTATTAACACCATCATTGCTGTATTCGACGTCGCGTTCAAACGATACATTTACCTTGACGCTTTTTGTTGGTCTTTAATTATCAATTCAACCATCTTCTTCAAACAAAGACATTTGGTAAAACTACTTAATCTTGAGATTCGCTTTGTTCGCCTGTAAGAAGTACTACTGTATTAACTTTGAAGATGTTAATACCTCATTTGGAAACTATGTCCTATGTCTGATGTATACTTTATTTATATCGATAAATTGGCAAGGTCAATAGTGTCACAACACTACTGGTACACTATCGGGCGGCTTTCTTCGACCCCGCTGCCCTAGTTCGGGTGAACTTGTTGTTTATTCACGGGCGTGTTTTTGTTTCTTGAGTTTGTGGACTATTGTGTTTGCCGGAGCTAGATTGAAAATCTTCATTGACTTTTACATACATGTATACCTTGTTATGTTAACGCAAATAAATAAGGATAAGATAAAAAATTACCGAACAAAGCTTTTGGCGATAAGGCCGCCAAACTGTACATAGATGTGTTTTATACATTTTTGGTTATTACTGATGTTTTTAAGCAATAAAGTGTATATGTCACCGTGAAATTGAAAAACCGTTAGATTATAATCTAACTCGCGAGATTATAAACAGACTATCGAAATATTGTGAACCGTAACATACTGCTTACAATTCAACGCATTAAATTATTATCTAACGAAGTGAAACAGTTAGATTACAACCTATCGCGCGGTCAATTGTCAATTCTCCGAAGGCTGTCCCTGATTTGTCGGTCTTACAGTGGGTTGTTCTGTTGTGTCCATAGAGTTAGGCATCAAAAACGTGTCAGTCAAATAGAATAAATGCGTTATAAACGGAAATATTTTTCTCCGACCAATTCTCCAACTAATTTTTTTATAAAAGTTGCGTTTTAAATCTAATCATTGGCTACTTACGTCTAAAAATATAACTTTTTAATCTGTTTACTTAAAGTATTGTGATAACTGGTACTATTTTAGTTTGATTTCTTGACTCGCAATAAAACTTTCGTGAAAGTTGCTCACGTAAAACTCTTTGAAATGACAAAGACAAAATGCCTTTCATTTTTAATGATCCCACTACAGATAAGGGCCATAATTTCAAGATCGAGTGCCTCCCAGACAGCCGAGGTAAATCATAAATGCCTTTTGTTACAGAAATACATTTTCCAACTGCCATCCACTTTCATCTTTACAAAGATGGAATCGCTGTGAAAATGAATTTGCAACTTTATAACGCAGACCGATTATCTCAGAATTTTTATTTCCAATTACTTTAAGAGCTTGTTATATCGGATTATTGACGAAAATGTTTTCACTCACGATTTGGATAAAAACTTAATGGCGGAAAGCTTTTGGGAAATTAAGTTACATGATAAAAGGTCAACAGCAATTTACTACAGAGCGTTCGGATTCTCGCTCCACATCTGCAGAATGAATCTGTGGAAAATGAGATTGAATCTCAGCACGTAGCACTAGATTTTTTGGAAAACGTTGTGAGAAAATCTCCATAACCAAAAAGAAGCCAGCTTGTTTTCTGAAATGAAAATATTTTTTGGTAAACAGTATGAGAACTTATAAAAAAATGCTATTTTGGATTTTTCCTATTTTAACAAATAAGAGTAGCAATTGAGAATTGTTTTAAATATGGCAACACATAACCTTATTTTAAAACTGTAAACATAGATGTCAAAGTTCAAAAATCATTCATCGTAATCTAATAACTTATGTAAAATTTGGCCATGTTTAAGTTTCTTAAAAAATATATAGTTTCTTAAAAATAATATGTCTGAACATAATAACTCTGAAATAATTTGGCGACCCTAGAGACACGAGTGGCGGCCACTAACTCTAAACAATCCACTTCAGTCAAGAGGCAACCCTAGCTCTCGACATGAGAGGTTCAATGAGCTAACTTTTTTATTTCTTCACAGAATTTTTTTTGCTTTTGTGCCCATATTTGTTTTAAATAATAAAGGACTTGTTACAAAATGATTTCAAGCTACTTTGCCATGGTAACATAGATTTTTTTGTTAAGCACACAGAAGCAAATAAATTGTAAAAAAAACAATGACATGCAAAATATATTTTCTTTATTAATTTATATCGGACAACTGAGAAATTATAAAAATAGGTGAAGCGGTCAGCATACGTTGTGGTGTAGTTGAATATATTGTATTTTATCTTAATTTATTATATTTTAAGGTTACTTAAGTATTTACAAATGATTTGAAAAGGATGTTAGTAGTTACATACTACAGAGCTGCAGGGTAACCATGAACTCTTACAACAATTTCAAACCTTTAATTTCGTACGTAATTACGTACGTAATTGACAGATTTAAAATTGTTTTAAGAATTCATGGTTACCCCTAGAAGCCAGAAACCCTTAACTGAAACTGACACGTACATCACGATGAAATAAGGACATGCCATATCTAATTTGTGAGATAGTAAAATCGCAAAGTTTGGAAGAAGTACCCAGAGTTGGAAGATAGCAGAGTTCTCAAAGATTACGCGATCTCCGACCGCAGGGTTGTCAAAACAAACAAACTTTAATTACTTGCTTGAATGAGACGCTTAGCCAACGAGGATGCGTTTGTGGTAAAAAGTTTATGAAGTGGAATTACATTTAAACGTCTTCGACGTCGTTAGCTTAATTATAAGTCAGGACAGCAAAATATTTCACAAAAATATAATATTTTCTTAGAACACATTATTGCCTCTGAACAAATATTCATAGCATTTTTTTTGTACTTTGAAAGTAGAGGTGGCATTCAAAGTTATATAATATTTTTTGCTAATTAAAAAAAAATGACATACTAATCGTTGCTGTCTTACGTGGGGCAATTTTGATCCTTCTTTTTAAACAATAAAACCTTCTTTCAAATCATTTCTCTGGAACGCTGTTAGGGACAAGACAACAAATCCGGCGAATGTTGCGGCGAGCAATGCAAAATTCGCTAATTCTCTACAATACCTCTGCTCAGTGACAAAGGTTGGTATTCAGATAGTGATGTAGATGTTTTGCTTGGCATTTTTGATTGTCGATGAAAGAGCTAAGTAAAGTGTTAATTTGGTGGTCTTGTTTCGGTATACATACTTAATCAACATATTAATTGGACCAAGTAGAAAAAGCTTTAATTAATAATGTAACATTAAAAATTTATCTTGTTCTACCTTGGTTAAGAACGCCAGTTCATTATATCAAGTTGTCTTACCTTAAAGTGTGTTTACTTACGATCAAACAAAATAATTAGTAAAGGCAACAAATAATCGTTTAGGGCTCAAATTTTTTAAACTTTCAGATTTTGCATTTGCTCTAGCACATCTAGATTTTGCCTACATCTTATCTTCTTGATTATTCAATAATACATAAATATGAAAACCTTAATTAGGTTATGCAGATCGTTTTTTTATATTTATTGTTAGGGTAGGATACAAAATTTTAGCATTTCAGTTTTGATCCTAACTAATATATTATTATTATTCTCATCCTCGATAATAATCGGTTTTATTTTCACTTAACATTACATAAAATTTATTTTATCGATAGATACGATGTATATCACACACAACCCTAACCCTAAGGTATTGCTCAAAATGCCTATTGGAGTATCTGCGCGGAAACACCGCGAACATCAAAGGACTGGCGGCATCCGAAACGGAACTTCCCGGTGAGCAAATTCTGCCTCAGGCACTTGATAATCGTTTTTATGCACTTTCAATTATTGTCAGAGTAATGATCACGATAGCTTCGAAAAACAAAATATTTTTTTTAAATGTGGACTGAATAGAATAGGTCACCAATGTTCATCATTTCATTTCATTTCATTTCCTTTCATTTTCACTTCATTTTATTTCATACAGTTATTTTGGGAGCAATTTGAAAAATTAAAAAAAATACATAATAATTAATGATAAGATCAATTAAATTACCAATAACGATTAAATCCAAGTTCAATACCAATGTTTGTCTATATTTGAGACAAATTAAAATTATCGGCTCAAAAACCAACAAAGGTAACCTGTATTACGGCAAAAAAAACAAGGTTGAGGAGAATCAGTTAAAAGCTCATGTTTAGGGTCAGATTAATCCTCTCTTTAAACCCTGATACATTTTATCTGTAGATAATTACAGACTATTAATCTGTAGCCAACTAGCGAAATTCACAGTTTCGTTTCCGTAATGTTTGATTGTTTAAATCGTCTCCTAATTGGTGTCGGATTAATTAACTAATTTACTAATAGCTTAGAGCGGAACGCTTGTTTTATTCTAAGGAAGCGTAGAACGTTTTTAGTGTTCTGTATTTAATAAAGCTTTTCTGGGTAATGTTTTTATTGGTCTTAATTTTCTATTTAGCGTTATTTAGTTTTCCTAAGCAATCGCTGTGGGCACAATTATGAAGATTACTAAGACTTAGTTGCTTGTTTGTTTTAACTAAAAGCGCAAATAGGAAACATAGATATATAAGCTTGTGTATGGGTTGGCCCAGACACAAATCTTAATGTGTATACAGGGTTAGAACACACGTATAAATATGTATCATAGTGGCACAAAAGGTGCCAGTACAATTGGCCTATTCCAATTTCTCTATGTATGTAAGGAAGGAATAATGTTATTCGCAGTTTTTTCCATTTTTGTTTGGTATAAAGTGCTCTTCCAGATTCTTATACAAGTAGGTATACATTTTGCTCAAAAGTTCTAAGTTGTTGTTTTACACGAGAGTCGTCATCGAAGGTATTCTTTTTAAATTTTTTAACATTTGAATAAGAAGAAGCAGTTGCAAGCAAATAATGTAATATAAAATATGATGTTTAACAGTTACCTATATTTTATTCTTATTAGCCGTACGTATTGCACATTTGTTAAAATATTTCATATTCATTACGAATGAATAGTTTCACAGTTTCACTTAAAATAAGTACCAATATTGCTTGCCTTTGAACACTTTATTGTTTTAATGAGGTTTATGCACGCATACGTTAATTATAACTAGTGATGGATATCTAAAAATAGAGTGTACTATTCGACGTTATTTAAAAATAACCATCATTGGGTAGCGGTCTTTTTATAAGTAAGTGTAAAACACATATAAAAATCCTCTTAGTGTTTTGGGAGATGAGGCTGTAGTTTATACAGACAAGAAGAATCATAATATGGATGAGGGGCCTGCGCCAGACAGGGCATACAAGAGAATAGGACACTCCTTAAATACACGACGTGATCAGCTGGTCACTTTTTTTAAATATTGGACAACATCACATAACATTGCCTTGATCCTGTGGTAAGTAGCTAAAGCACTTGTATTATAGAAATCCGAAACAACGACGGTACCACAACACCTACATAAACGAGATTTTTTTCTATTGGAGCAACACCGAAATCGAGATTTTTTTTAAGCTTCTCCATATAAATTCACTCGCATTCTATGATTGTATGGTGCATCTGAGAAAAAAACACGATTTCAATGTTGCTCCCACAGAAAAAGTTTTTGTATATGACCAGCTGATCACGTGGTTTTAAGGAGTGTCCTATTTCCTTGTGCACCCTGTATACTTACTTTAAAGTAGATGCATTCAGATAATAAATTGGATCGGATTAATCAGAGTTTATCTAAAGATTAGTCAGATTATCACCGACTTGTCGCGTTACCCGGCCCACTCAATAAACCTTAATCCGCTTTCCTCGGATTTCAGTTCTGCCTAGACCATAGCGTGCTTAAGAGAACATTGCAGAGGATTTAGTAGGCTAGGTGTATCATGGGAGTTTCACATAATCTCTTTTCGTACTATGGTATTAGTTATGGAAAATTCTTTCTTTTAAAAATGTCTGTATTTTATTATAGAGTAACACGCCTTTCATCCTAAAACTACTAGTATTATGATATTTATCTGTAAGTTTGAATATTAAAATGTTTGTGGCAACGGTTTGAATTCTTCGACAGATGCATCCTGACAAATATACTAAAATACTTACTTTATGGATATCTGAAGATGAGTTTAGTCGTAGATAATCCTAAAAAACGATGGCTTGACGATTTCTTTTAAAGGAGGAGAGGAGAATAAGAATGTTATATTCGGCACAAGAAAAGAAAGAAATACATGTACCAAAATGGAAAAATGATATAAGATTGGCAAACTTTGGCACTCAACAGAGAGGCATGAAAATAAATAGTCTTACTTTAAATGCTGGCACAAAATGTTTTGGTACGGTTCAAGATCGGTTGTATCTCAATTGAACTAAGCTTAAGGTAATCCAAAAAAAATGTTTGGCAACGGTATCCAGTTTGAAAGAGGCAGCTGCTTTCCTTCGCCGCTTCACCAGAGAACAGCTTGTACCCAAACCCTTCACTTGTCTTGCTACGTTGCTTTACGACTAAACTTTGAATAAATACCACCCCTTATGACATTAACTTGAGTGTAATCTGTATTTTAAAATAATATTGTAAAATAAAATATATTAAAAAGTATTTTGTAAGATTGAAAAAGTCTTCAATCCTGTTCCTTTAGTGTAAACATTGATAGCAAAATGATTGAATAAAATTTCTATAGTTTAACTTCAAGCATTAAAAAGTTTGGTCAGCTTAGAATATGTTAAACAAATTAATGAGAGAAAAATTACTATAATACCTTAAATATCCAAATTGTAATTTAATTATTATATTATTTGTTTACCACAATTATTATTATATTCAGAACTTCTCTACTGTCCAAAACAATGTGTAAATTTGGTCATAACTATGTCACAGTCGAAACTAAATATTTACAGTTCAATTATGCTGAATCCGGTGCCTTCCACAAGACGATTAACCCTGATTAGTATAACAGGCTAAGAGCAGGCAAGTGCACTCGACGTCCTAATGTTATTCGTCGAGGAGATTTTCTCCGTGACTCGTTATCTAAAATTCATAGCGGTCCTTCCATCCCTCTTTCATTGCAACAAAGAGGTTCCGCCACGTGATTTCTTAGGAAGATTTTCTGTAGGTCATGGAGTTAAAAGTTAAGTGGGTTATGGTTATGGAATGGTAAATATTAGTACCTACTTAAAACAAATGACTAGCTATTTTACGTTGTATTTTATACGTGCATAGCCTATATGAAATTCAACATTAAATCTTCAAATAATATTATGAAGTTATTAAATGAATTGTTATTTTTTTTTGTTTTTTAGCAATTCCATGCAAGGTTTAATTGTCTTGTTACATTGCTTTACGACTAAACTTTGAATAAATACCACCCCTTATGACATTAACTTGAGTGTAATCTGTATTTTAGTACCCAGTAGCCCCGCGTTTCATGTTTGCAGCCCTTTCCAGTTAAAAGCATAACATTAAAGTCCCAAACGCCGTTATAATAGGATAAGGGACGGGCCTGAGTATGAATTTGTATTCAAAGGCTTTCTGGGCACAAAGAAGCCTTGTCAGCAATTCTTGTGTACTGGGCACAAGCTAAATGTTTCGTGTTTTAAATAATGTTCTAGAGTTCTTTTTAGTTTATCTTCTTTATTATATGGTATTATAAAAAGCACCTGAAAACAGCTTGTGAGTGATTATTTACCATTTCTATGTGATGACTTTACTTTAAGTAAGTACAAATGTAGAAGGTAAAAATAGCGGACGGTTAAGACTATTAAATTAACAGAGCAAAATAAAATGACAAAAAAAAGTCCTGTTTCGTGTTCCTGTGTAAAACGCAGAATAGTTACATAGTGTTATTGTATTTGCGTTGGGCAAACTGGCAACGTTATCTTCGCTGTTCTGTGAAAGACAGGTTGGAAGTTAATATTTTTAAATTAAACACATTTTTAATGTAGGTCCTAAGTTAATGGGGATTCCTTGTGTTCATTAACATACTGTATCGTGGACTTGGTGAAGTTGACAGGGAGGGATGAAAATGGAAAACAAATTGCACCCATCACAGAAAAATATGATACGATTATTTTCTTCGTAACCATGACAGAACGCAGTCGGTATATAACATTAAGTAAGAGTCGTTGTTTATTTGCTTGTGCACTACCTAGTTAGTGTATTGCTATCTTCTCCTAAACGGTGAAATGCGGCTTTCTGTAGAGGCTTGGTAAGTTATTAGCGACGGTGGCCCTACCATAAGAAAAATATTTTCATATTTTTCTTATGGTAGGGCTTAACGTGTTGCTATCAGCAGCAACTGCCGCACAAACTCTTGAGTTAAAATTAAATATATTATAAAGTATTTTGTAAGATTGAAAAAGTCTTCAATCCTGTTCCTTTAGTGTAAACATTGATAGCAAAATGATTGAATAAAATTTCTATAGTTTAACTTCAAGCATTAAAAAGTTTGGTCAGCTTAGAATATGTTAAACAAATTAATGAGAGAAAAATTACTATAATACCTTAAATATCCAAATTGTAATTTAATTATTATATTATTTGTTTACCACAATTATTATTATATTCAGAACTTCTCTACTGTCCAAAACAATGTGTAAATTTGGTCATAACTATGTCACAGTCGAAACTAAATATTTACAGTTCAATTATGCTGAATCCGGTGCCTTCCACAAGACGATTAACCCTGATTAGTATAACAGGCTAAGAGCAGGCAAGTGCACTCGACGTCCTAATGTTATTCGTCGAGGAGATTTTCTCCGTGACTCGTTATCTAAAATTCATAGCGGTCCTTCCATCCCTCTTTCATTGCAACAAAGAGGTTCCGCCACGTGATTTCTTAGGAAGATTTTCTGTAGGTCATGGAGTTAAAAGTTAAGTGGGTTATGGTTATGGAATGGTAAATATTAGTACCTACTTAAAACAAATGACTAGCTATTTTACGTTGTATTTTATACGTGCATAGCCTATATGAAATTCAACATTAAATCTTCAAATAATATTATGAAGTTATTAAATGAATTGTTATTTTTTTTTGTTTTTTAGCAATTCCATGCAAGGTTTAATTGTCTTGTTACATTGCTTTACAACTAAACTTTGAATAAATACCACCCCTTATGACATTAACTTGAGTGTAATCTGTATTTTAGTACCCAGTAGCCCCGCGTTTCATGTTTGCAGCCCTTTCCAGTTAAAAGCAAAACATTAAAGTCCCAAACGCCGTTATAATAGGATAAGGGACGGGCCTGAGTATGAATTTGTATTCAAAGGCTTTCTGGGCACAAAGAAGCCTTGTCAGCAATTCTTGTGTACTGGGCACAAGCTAAATGTTTCGTGTTTTAAATAATGTTCTAGAGTTCTTTTTAGTTTATCTTCTTTATTATATGGTATTATAAAAAGCACCTGAAAACAGCTTGTGAGTGATTATTTACCATTTCTATGTGATGACTTTACTTTAAGTAAGTACAAATGTAGAAGGTAAAAATAGCGGACGGTTAAGACTATTAAATTAACAGAGCAAAATAAAATGACAAAAAAAAGTCCTGTTTCGTGTTCCTGTGTAAAACGCAGAATAGTTACATAGTGTTATTGTATTTGCGTTGGGCAAACTGGCAACGTTATCTTCGCTGTTCTGTGAAAGACAGGTTGGAAGTTAATATTTTTAAATTAAACACATTTTTAATGTAGGTCCTAAGTTAATGGGGATTCCTTGTGTTCATTAACATACTGTATCGTGGACTTGGTGAAGTTGACAGGGAGGGATGAAAATGGAAAACAAATTGCACCCATCACAGAAAAATATGATACGATTATTTTCTTCGTAACCATGACAGAACGCAGTCGGTATATAACATTAAGTAAGAGTCGTTGTTTATTTGCTTGTGCACTACCTAGTTAGTGTATTGCTATCTTCTCCTAAACGGTGAAATGCGGCTTTCTGTAGAGGCTTGGTAAGTTATTAGCGACGGTGGCCCTACCATAAGAAAAATATTTTCATATTTTTCTTATGGTAGGGCTTAACGTGTTGCTATCAGCAGCAACTGCCGCACAAACTCTTGAGTTAAAATTAAATATATTATAAAGTATTTTGTAAGATTGAAAAAGTCTTCAATCCTGTTCCTTTAGTGTAAACATTGATAGCAAAATGATTGAATAAAATTTCTATAGTTTAACTTCAAGCATTAAAAAGTTTGGTCAGCTTAGAATATGTTAAACAAATTAATGAGAGAAAAATTACTATAATACCTTAAATATCCAAATTGTAATTGCAAAGTTTTACATACTGCATTTACTAACCAATTTTAAAACATATACCTATATTTCTAATTTTGATTCATATTTATATATTCATTTAATAAGAAGATAAATAACACTTGAAAAAAATCATCGACCTCAGGGGGTCTAGCGCGAAATGTACCATCCGAATGTTCGCATCCGACCGATCCTCGACCGAAGTTTCGATTAGAACCTTAGCGCGAAACAACATCGAAATCGCGAAGTTCCATCGTGGCCACAGACAATTGTAGAAGAGTATCGGAATGAATGATACTGAGTGCTAGTGTTATGACTACGTATTAAAATTTTACCGGTTTTGTAAAAGTCTCTTGCCGATTCAAAATATTAGTAAACTAATGCGTAAACATGGTGTCTATTAACAGAAAAATGTTTATTTCAATCAATTTTAGATATTGAAACTAAGAAAATTGCACCATTCCAATTGTTTATGACATTTAGAAAAATAAATGCTGAACACATGAAATGTCATTGCTTGCTTATTGATTTTAAAAATTGTCCTAAGATACTCGATCGCAAAGTAGTTTGAAAATAATTCGATAGATGGCGTTATGTGGCATAATAATAAGTTTTTTGTAGAAAATGAGTCATATTTATTAAATAATGCTTTTTAAATTAAGAAAAATAAAAATAATATTATAACGACGTGTTACAGTTTGAAACCATAAAAAAAGTTTGTCTTTGTTATTCTGGTCTGATCAGCTGTCTGTCACACTGTCAGCGCGAATCCGACCAAATATAATGGTCTCTAAGATTGGACAAAATATGGTTGTGTTGCCTACCTATTGCATTTTTAGGGATTCGTGGCTTAGTGCTAATAGTGCATTTCTAATAGTTTCATCATTAAAGCAAAATAAGAAGAAATGAATTGTTTTGTCAAGCCGGCATACCAACCTATTATATTTGATAGATTTTATAACGTTTACAATAATTTGTGTAGTAAAATTGTACTTGTGCTATACGGTGGTTATGAAGTTTTAACCTATGCTCACTTGACACTGGCGAACGTGGCAACACGGATTAGCCATAAAAATAAGAAGAAGAAGAAGAAGTTTTAACTTGGAGGTGTGAAACTTGTTGTAAACAATGATTAGGTATGTATAAAATACAAGATTTCTAAGCATGTTAAAAAATATGTCCATTTACGATGGTCAGACGATAGCTATTTAGATGTCGTAAAATTTGACATTAGATCTCCGATAAAACTCTTGTCAAACTCAAATGTTCGGTCGGACCGATACACTTCAGAGTAGGGTTTACGATGCCACTAATGTCAAATGATGATCGGTCGAATCGACTGAAATGCCCGATCAAACCGACCGACCGATTGCATTTCATATTAGGAAATGCCCGAACAATCGGCCGATTTATCGGATTTGTCACTTCTCGCTAGACCCCCAGGTGTTCAGTGGGTTCGAGTCCCACCTTTATAATATATTTTATTTTAACTCAAGAGTTTGTGCGGCAGTTGCTGCTGATAGCAACACGTTACGTCGCTAATAACTTACCAAGCCTCTACAGAAAGCCGCATTTCACCGTTTAGGAGAAGATAGCAATACACTAACTAGGTAGTGCACAAGCAAATAAACAACGACTCTTACTTAATGTTATATACCGACTGCGTTCTGTCATGGTTACGAAGAAAATAATCGTATCATATTTTTCTGTGATGGGTGCAATTTGTTTTCCATTTTCATCCCTCCCTGTCAACTTCACCAAGTCCACGATACAGTATGTTAATGAACACAAGGAATCCCCATTAACTTAGGACCTACATTAAAAATGTGTTTAATTTAAAAATATTAACTTCCAACCTGTCTTTCACAGAACAGCGAAGATAACGTTGCCAGTTTGCCCAACGCAAATACAATAACACTATGTAACTATTCTGCGTTTTACACAGGAACACGAAACAGGACTTTTTTTTTGTCATTTTATTTTGCTCTGTTAATTTAATAGTCTTAACCGTCCGCTATTTTTACCTTCTACATTTGTACTTACTTAAAGTAAAGTCATCACATAGAAATGGTAAATAATCACTCACAAGCTGTTTTCAGGTGCTTTTTATAATACCATATAATAAAGAAGATAAACTAAAAAGAACTCTAGAACATTATTTAAAACACGAAACATTTAGCTTGTGCCCAGTACACAAGAATTGCTGACAAGGCTTCTTTGTGCCCAGAAAGCCTTTGAATACAAATTCATACTCAGGCCCGTCCCTTATCCTATTATAACGGCGTTTGGGACTTTAATGTTTTGCTCTTAACTGGAAAGGGCTGCAAACATGAAACGCGGGGCTACTGGGTACTAAATTACAGATTACACTCAAGTTAATGTCATAAGGGGTGGTATTTATTCAAAGTTTAGTCGTAAAGCAATGTAACAAGACAATTAAACCTTGCATGGAATTGCTAAAAAACAAAAAAAAATAACAATTCATTTAATAACTTCATAATATTATTTGAAGATTTAATGTTGAATTTCATATAGGCTATGCACGTATAAAATACAACGTAAAATAGCTAGTCATTTGTTTTAAGTAGGTACTAATATTTACCATTCCATAACCATAACCCACTTAACTTTTAACTCCATGACCTACAGAAAATCTTCCTAAGAAATCACGTGGCGGAACCTCTTTGTTGCAATGAAAGATGGATGGAAGGACCGCTATGAATTTCAGATAACGAGTCACGGAGAAAATCTCCTCGACGAATAACATTAGGACGTCGAGTGCACTTGCCTGCTCTTAGCCTGTTATACTAATCAGGGTTAATCGTCTTGTGGAAGGCACCGGATTCAGCATAATTGAACTGTAAATATTTAGTTTCGACTGTGACATAGTTATGACCAAATTTACACATTGTTTTGGACAGTAGAGTAGTTCTGAATATAATAATAATTGTGGTAAACAAATAATATAATAATTGTGGTAACATTAGCACCAATTATCTAGCCTAAAACTAAGCGAAACTGGTATTAGTATTATGGTGACTAGATAACGAAAAAGCTCGTAAGTACCTACGTTTTATATTACATCCATGACTTAGGTTTAGTTGCTTATGCTCCATACACAAATTAGGCCTCTCTCGGTATTCGGTTATTACCTAATACCTATACATGCTGATTAGTTAGAAGAGGAAATTATTTAAACAGGTTTTTCTAAAAATAAAAAAGAACAGCTTTCAACATAGTAGATGACAATTCTTCTAGGTGTCGACCGCACGGAATGCCTCTTCCTCCTCTCGTGACAAATTAAAAGTATTTAAAATTTTAATTTAATTATAACTGTAATACTAACACCTAATTAAAGCGTTAATACTAACCCATGGATCATTGTTATCTTGAAATAAATAAAATTCAAATTTCAAGGCACAACATCAAAGTCTGGAGAAAAAATTTATGTAGCAAGGTCTTGCCTTAAATGTACAGACAACAGGCCTCTCAACCTACAAAAAAGTCATATTTTTCTTAATCGATATTGATCTCTGTGTTAGACTCAAAGCTTAAAAGCAGTTGGATGATACTATTTGGGTAGGTTCACCTGCCTTTGTCTGTACTTTCTTAATTTGTGTTAAATGATATTTCTTTCATTCTTAATATTTTACCCAAATTCCTACTGATTCAGCCCCAAACATATTTCCATCCATTCACAAATTACTAAATCAATAAGCCTCCCAACCGCGCATAACATAACCAATACTGGGTAATTGTATCGAGACTACCAATAAATTCAATTTCCCTGGCACCGCTAGGAAACCCCGCAACATTTATTACGTTACGGTATCCTGAATAATGTTCATGAAAAGACGAGCAGGTAGCGACGGATAAAAAAAGAACATTTCAGTGAAGACATAATCTGTCGCGGCGAGATTGATCAAGATTTATGATATCGAGCACTGCCTCTCAAACTTCCGCTGTTTGTTTACAAAACAACAATTTTATTATGTTCTTTTTACATTATTTTATACCGCAATGTGTACAAATCGAATCGTTAAGATACAATCTGTCAAGCCTACAAGACTTACGACATTAGCGTTTTTCTTGTTTATGGTGGGGGATTTATTTGATGTTACCTTGAAGTAGAATGTAACAAATGAATTAGGTCTGTGTTTAGATAAAGGCTGTTTATGTGGATCTAATTAACAATCCAATAAATTAGTTTTTTGACTTTCATTTATAATCATCATCATTATTCACCTGACCTGTTTCCATATCATCGACCCCTGATGACTAGTATGTTTTCTCTTCCATGCAATTCGATTAATCGAATCGAGTCATTCGTTCATAATACGTAATGTATCACAAAAAATCACATTATTTACTTTGATAAATATATTGCATAGGTTTTTAGTTGTAAAATACAATGTTGCGCATTGAAATACACTATCTAATTTTAGGTTTATATAGGAATTTTCCACAAACCTTTGTTTATTATTATCCGAATTCAGTGTAATTTTTTTCACTATACTAAGGCTATGCCTGGGCCATAACCATGAACTCTTAAAACAATCTCAAAGTTGTCAAATCTGTCAATTTTGGTACGTCATTTCATACAAAATTTGATCTTTTTTATTCTTATCTACCAAGATGGTTGTGAATTAATTACAGTTGAGAAACATAACGAGCCTTTCATTTTTCTTATCGGAGGCCAAGAATAACTTTGCTTGAGCTTTTCTTGACGTTTTTATTTTCAAGTTAATTTCAGTACGTTCAGCTCCCTTTTTCTTTACATACTTACTTAGTTGTTTTATTTTTGTAAAATGTATCGGAATTTTCTTTACATCGTTCCATTTAAAAATCAATACACTTTGTACGACAAGAGCGAGACCGGCAAAATTGACACTAATAGTAGGTTAATAAAAATAAAAATAACAACAATGATTGATAATTATGTGTACTTTAATGCTTTATTATCAATACGGTGACCAGTCTCCTCTGTGCTCTATTATTTGCCTAACATCTTGAAGCAAGCTTTCTTCGAGTTTTTCAGCGTATTCGACGTTTTGCAAATTTCTATTTTAAGTAGATAAATATCGTCACAAAAGGATTTTACTTTTTTATATACTTTGCAGCCTGGTCTCGTGTTATGGTATGTCCTTACGGGAGAGCGCATAGATACGCAGCACTCATTGATTATTCATTTTAACTGAACTACTCGAAAACATACGTTAAAATCAGCAATGAAACTTTAAGAAATTTGTTATTATTTTATTTACTTTTGCACCGGTTACCTGTTAATTGGTCGGTGCAAACTAGCAGATACGCATACATTCAAGGTACATACTTAGGCCGTTTTCTGATTTGACGGCACAGCAGCGGCGCGACATCAGCATGCTCGGTATACGCGATACAGAAAGCTTACCGAGCGCCTATATTTAATGGAGCGTTCCTGATTGGCTCGTTATGCGTGGGTGCGGCGTGGCACAGATTTCATACGTTCTGTACCGCGTATACCGAGCACGCTGATGTCGCGCCGCTGCTGTGCCGACAAATCAGAAAATTACTCTACTTAATACATACATACAGGGGCCCTGGGAGCTTGCGCTACTAGATATAAATCGATTCATTGTCAAACTAGGCCAGCCCAATTCGTGCAGCAATTTTCTACGAAAGAAAATAATTTTTAGATTTGATCTTTCTCGGACATGTTGCATGTTGCATTCACCAGGTCTGAATTATTTCATACATAATGTTACTTGTTAAGTTGTTAGAGCAATACTAATTTGGCTTAACGGTACCGGCGGCACAGATGGTTATGCCCAATGGCCGTGGATAAGTGGTCGTACTGACCCGGACAATTGCGGTGCTGAACAATTGACGCTGATTGCTAGACGACTGGTTTTGTACTATCGATTTTGCTTATCACTTGCCTTTAGATAATAAAGTAAATGAGATTTCTTCACTATCGTAATCTACATTAAGTAATACGTTCATCTATTGCAGCGGTGGCAGATATTTTTGAAACACCTTTTACATTCACATTGATTATCTGCGTTTTAGCTATGGCTTAAGGGGTTCTGGAATTCTTTTTTCCCTACCTATGCTTCGGGACAAATTTAGGCTAGCGAAGAAACGATTTAGTCGAGCCGGTACTACTAGTACTCGTAATAGTTTCGAATTTGTTACGACAATTTTGAGTCAATAAATTCTACACGCAAGAGTTGGGAACATCTTAATTCCTAACCTATTGATTAGGTTAGTAGTAAGAAGCATTAAGATTAACAATTTAATAATAAATCAATAATAATAAATAAATTGTTTACCTAAATTGTTTCCAAAATCACACCAATTAGCTAGTCCCAAACTAAGCATAGCTTGTTATATGGCAACTAGATAACGGACAAACCTTAAATACGTTTAAAATGACTTAGGTACAAATGATCGTGCTTATCACAAAAACATTTGCCCAACGCGTGATTCGAACCCGCAACCGCCAGGCTTTGTATTTCGGAGTGCGAGCCACTAAACCCGACGGTCGTCAAATTAATAACAGGCTGAGAGATGTCTACGTTTTAATTTCACGTAACTCCTCTTACCTTCAAATCTAAGTGGATAAAAGAGGATGCCAATAATATCGTCGCAATTCGCAGTACAAAAATAAATCCGACGCCAGCAGATTTCCCTAAACGGGGAAAAACTTATGCTCCCGATTACAAATTTTGCGGGAATATCTCGCAAAATTGTTCGGTTCAAAAAGTTAATTCCCCGGAGTACTCTTGGGGGTGCCACGTTGGTTTAAAATTGAGGGGATGTTGGGAAATTTTGGAGTACTGCAAATTTGATGCAGTTGCGGAGGTATTTAGTTATATCATTTTAGGGTTCCGTACCGAGTCCGACCGGGATTGAAGGAAAATACACGTAAGTAGTGCGTGCGAGCCCATCGGTAATTCGGTTCGTGAGCGCATTCCATTGCCTTTGTTATATCTAAAATTAAATACCTTCCTACATCATCAAAGATGATTATTATGATCATAATAAGTCGGTTAACACTGGTGCCCAGCAGTGGACTGACGTGGGTCGTGTCGTGGTTGTTGTCGGATGGGGGTTCATTCAAAAACTAAACACATAAGTGTCATTTATCGTGTCTACGTGCTTAGGACGGAACGTTTAAAGTTAGTCCCGGTAAATATTGCTTGATTTATGTTGTGAAGCCTAGTCAGTGAATATATCAGGGCTTGATTACCTACATCCAATAGTAAAATTTAGTCACTGGCCTTACAACTAACCTCTACCGGATTGGTGGCATTGTAGTGGCATTGGGTCAGCGTAGTTGAGTATACGAGTAGTTCAAACCACTACTACACCTCATCTCATAGTTGAGGTGAGGTGCAGCAGGATGTACCTATATCAGCTTTTTTTAGTTTTGATATAATGTTAAATGAAGATAGAATAAGTTTTTGATTAGGATGTCAAACATATTGGAAAGGGCTATGCTCGGTGTTTCTCTGCGAGATCAAATCAGAAATGAGGAGATCCGTGAACAAACAAAAGTCGCTGACATAGCCCGATGGATTAGCAAGCTAAAGTGGCAGTAGGCGGGGCACATAGCACTGACAGCCGATGGGGCAGAAAGGTTCTGGTATGAAGGCCACGTACGGGCAATCGCAGCGTGGGACTGGAATGATGATGCCAAATACAAAATAAAAAACCAAACGTCATAGAAAGATAATTCCATCATAGAAAGATAATAGAGGTTTCGGGTTCGATCCCCGGTCGGGTCGATGTAGAAAACGAACTTTTCTATATTGGCTCGGGTCTGGGTGTTGTGGTACCGTCGTTGTTTCTGATTTCTATAAAACAAGTGCTTTAGCTACTTACCTTAGAATCAGAGCAATGTATGTGATGTTGTCCAATATTTATTATATTTATTGATTATTTATTTATAATTAATTTTACTCTCTTGTTCTTACCAAACTGCCTAAACTAAAAACTAGAATCGTATTTTGTCTAACAGCTGTATTTCCATTAGAACCAGTAATCACATTATGATTCCCACATTCCCCAGTTTCGCGGAGTTTTCGGAGGGCGAGGCATCGCAGTTAATTCCGTGACTTGTTACCGAGTTTCTGTTTGCCTGTCTAGTTATAGTGCATTTTTGTATAGTATCATGCCGAATGTGAGAAAAGTGGAGTCAGTTGGGGAAGGCTTTTGCTACAACAAAGCACACGGCTTTTGCTACAAGATATATCCTTTCAATAAAAAAACTAAAGACCTACCTAACTAATTGTAAATATCTGGCAGAAGGATTATAATAATAATCATCATCATGCAGAATGTGGCAGGGGCGATGTTGCATATGCAATCAGGCAGTGCCTACCTGGTTAATGAAATGAGGTAGGCATTAGGTACTTACAAATGTGTCATTGATGTAAACCACCGATTTTCAGCATCAAAGGGCTCAAGTGAGTATCTACTGCTATCTTAAAATAAGACCTATGCCCGCCACTGGTGACTAAGTATTTCCAATAAAAAAAAAATATAAGATTAATTTATCTTTTTAACTGAAAAAAAAGGCGAGGCCAAAGAAAAAAAACTGTTCCATTCGAAACTGAAAAACCAATTAAGAACTAAAAATGGTTGTAGTTAAAGCGCACAGTCCGATACATTTCTTACTTTGTACGGAGCCTCTAAAAATGTTTCTCGATTTTGCTGTTGCTTTCATAGCAACAGTAATGAGCAGCTGATTACACGGTTTTAGGAAGTATCATATTCTTTCGTACACCCCATATAATATTGTCTTTCTTTCTGGAAAGCGTTCCTACGTTTGCCAAGTCACGGTCTCCACTCGACTTGAGCATCGCGACTGTACTGCGAAAAGTCCGCTGTGTGCCTTTTTCGAGATAAGGGGAAAAGTTTGTAGCACTTTTGCTTCCCACTGTACCGTACCTTATTAGCTACACGGACCACGTATGCGCTTTTAGCTTTCATAAAAACTTTGCAGAATTTTTAATTATGAGTGATTTATTTTATTTTTTATTTTATTTAATAAGGACACACAACAGGTAACAGCTAAGAAGGTAGCACAATGTTTATATAAAAGATTTAAATACTGAGCTATCACCTAAAGACATGCATCCCTGACATGAGTAAAAAAAATCATGGTTTAATTAAAATATTGACCATCTTAGTAAAATAAATTAAGTATATTGGTGCCTTATGGGCCGTAAATGAACCTATTTTTAATAAATATGTTTTCAACACAGTTGCTCGTAAATTCACTCTTATAACACCGTTTTTAGTATCATAACTCATCATATTACGCACTTGTGCTGTAAAAAGATTATCGCACTAGTGCGGTAATGTAAACTTTTTTTAAAAAAAAATCCAGCAAAAGTTTGTGTCTAAGAACATTGAATATTTTACGAATATTAAATTATTTAAGGGTTAAGATGACAAATAAATATTTCATTTTATTAAATTGTATATTAATAAACACAAACTATCTTAACTATCATTTTAAGAAACAATAATTTATAGTTTATTTTATTTTTTAAATTGCTGCTACTCGGCTGAACAGCCAGTTTTTCCTGTGCCATTATTGAACCTGCGCGCGCATCGAAATTGCGGCGCGCGAAAAAAACAAAACTTACGTGCTATTTTCCATTATTATTTGGTAAAGTTGTTGCTAGGTGTGGTTAATTACTATCAAAAATGTCTACTTTAAATAGTAAAGTCGAGTAAAATGTTATTCAACCCCGTCGGAAATACTTATCGAGGCACGAAACGCGAGTGATAGCCTGTTGCCGCCAAAATGCATAGAAAAACAGCAAAAACGCCAAGTCATATTCGGAGAAGGTATTTTAGATTTTAGTTTGTTTTTTCCTCGCAATTGTGTTGAAAAACGTCGTATGCAACTCGTGTGCATTGATCATTATCACACTCGGCTTCCTTACCGCGCTCGCCTGCGGCTCGCGCTTATAATAATGCCTCGTGTATAATTACCAACGTAGCACACTTGTATCATAATGTACTATTATAATATTCTTTATATATACACTTTTTAAAATTTTAATACAGGATTTTTTGGAGTTTACTCTTGAAGACATTTGTGGATTTAGTGAAGATATCAATGTCATGATTGCTCTGAGTCACATCATTGTATTGGCGACACATTCGAACTATGGGGTTGTAAAACGATGTATTATTTCGGTATACTTGAAGACAGAATATTTTATGTTTCCGAGTTCTGTTAAAAGTGTTAAAATTAATGGCCGATAGAAGTATTGGAGAATCTAATTTTGAGGTAAGGATTTTGTGCAAATAAATAAGTTCACTCTGCTTGCGTCTAGCCTCTAACGTTACCATATTGAATTTTTTTAACCTGTCGTTATAATTGCATAGTGCCCGATGAAATGCCTGTCGAAAAGAGATTTACATTATATAATTCTGAAATTATCTTTTTCAATTGAATTCTATTATGTTGAGTTTTATTGAGGTTAAGATCGATAAAACTCTCACAACTCATTTAGCCTATGAAATTTCAGTGTAAGTTTAGCTTTATAGTGGCAGGGATTTTGTAGCAATTACTAAACGTAAATCGCTCACGCGGTCGTGATTGGATCGGCTAAATTGATTAAAATCAGTTTAAAAACAAACATTTAAAAATTCTACATTGTTCTTCACAATATCTCGTAAGAGTACCTTTAATTAGAAGCCTTTTAAAATACTGTTACAGCTCAAACCAGTTCAGTTTTCTATTTAGTTATAATCCGAACGTGGTTCGGCGAAAATTGTGCTGCCACTCCAACATTTCCCGATACTCGGAAAGTTACGGCCAATATTCGGCCAATTGCAGTGGAAGGGTTAATATTTGTAACACTGAAAGACCAGTTTGCTAGCAGAAACCATTAAACTAGTATACAATGTTACTTGGTTATCATTAGTTCCAAATGTATTATTGAGATTATTTCTAGGATTTGTCCGTAATCAGTATAAAAGTTGATTTATTGTGTCCTTATCATATTTTTTCTTATCATTCATGTTTAACATTATTATTGGGGAGCGTTGTTAATGAGGTACAGCAATAAATATTTGAGTGTTGTATTGAGTTAGTATTTAGTTTTTCAAAAAGCTTATATATAAGTGACAATTAATGATTGTAATTTTATTTTAATCCAAATCTAATACCTATATACGAGCTATCTTCAAATCTGAATCTCGGAAACGGCTCCAACGATTTTCATGAAATTTAGTATGCAGGGGGTTTTGGGGGCAATAAATCGATATAGTTAGATTTAGTTAGCTCTGTCATCATTAAACAACAACAAAAAACTGATAACGTAATTTTACTGACTCAAAACATAGGTTATGCTCCAAAATTGAAACCGTTTCTACTTATAACGTAACTTATAAAGTGACTCGTAAGATCAACATGTCACGATTATGAATATGTTAGCATGCAGAATGAATTACCCATTCGTTCAGAAATATCTCATGGGAACTAAGTAGAACTTGAAAGGACTAACTTGCCAACTAAAATATTCCTTATACAAATTTGTCATCCGCTACATTATGAAACAGTGTTTATTTTATGTTTACTAACACGCTTTCATATTAGCCTAACTTGTAACATGCAACTAAGTAACAAGTACTTAGCTATGTTATCAAATTTAGGACATTGTTTTTAACCAAAGAGTTTGACAAAAGTGACTGAGATTCTTGCCTTGCATCATCTAAGCACTAGCAACAAAATAATCGTCTTGAAGAAGTATTGGGGTTAAAAAATAGCGCCTTAATGGCCTTTAGTGCAAAAGTCATTAAATTTTTTGAAAAAGTAATTTAATTTAGTTTAAATCTAAATATCATCAGCCTTAAGTTGCTACTTACAACTACTTAAAACTGAGCAGGGCCTTCTTTTTGGCACAACTCTTTTTATTACTTTTTTTTGTGTGCCAAATAAAAATAATCTTTTTTATGTAATCTGTTTAAGACCTGACTGCTTGGCCGGTCTAACGTTCCTGGCATTTGGGAAGTTACCTCCATTTTCGATAACTGCTCGAGATGGTTTGCCAGGTCGGGATTAGTGGGAAATATTGAATCCAGTAACGAGCAGGATTTCAATCGTTAAGCTGAATTGATGTTATTGCTTTATTTTCCGGGCACGAAAATACTATCAGAAAATAACCAAATAATATTATATAATGGAAAACATCACACTCATTGTTCTTATCCTAAAGTGAGTAGCTAAAGCACTTGTGTTACAGAAATGTGTTATGTAACTAAAGCAATGATGGTACCACAGCACCCAGACCTAAGACAATATAGAAAAGTTCGTTTTAGACACTGACCCGACCAGGACCAGTGCTCTTTATAAAAATAAACTCACGTAATATTGGAAAACCTAATTCAATTAATTTGTTAAATCATACTAGGATTGTGGGCTCAGCTAATGAACTACAAAGGAGGCACTTCCGTCATGATCAGCAAAAAGTAACCCGAGTGCCCCGTTCCTTGATTGGCCCATCTTAGCCGCAGGAAGGGTTAAGTGGATCTTCTAATTAAGGCGGTTGCTCAGCCATGTAACCAACCGTTTTTTCTAACACCGTTATCGGTACAAGATTTTCATTTTAGTCTGAAACTATTTTTCCATTGTGTTATTATAACAAAGGCGTTTTTAACTTAATAGGGAAAATTAGTTTTTGTAAAAGAAAAACACTTAATTAGTTTTAAATCATTCTTGTTTTGTTGTATAGTAGGTAAAGTAAGGCTTTAAACCTACTTCATCATTTTCATCATCACCAGCCTATATCAGTCCACTGCTGGACACAGGCCTCTCCAAAAGGAGGATTTTGCCATAATCGCCACGCTTGGCAGGCGTATAAACCTACTTAGAAATCATAAATTTGAACAGATAGAAAATTTGGATCGTCTAATGTTACATCGGTACCCATTAAAAGCAGAAAGAGTCAAAACCAAATATTTTCGATGAATACGAAACGCTAAAAAACAAACACTGCAACAGCTTCTACCACCCTATATGTTTAGTCATTTGGTTACCAAGCTATGTCGATTGAGAGGTATGCAATTACATCCCAGGACCTAGATGCAATTAAGAACATTCTACGCTAATAATCACTTACCTGGGCAGACTAGATACACTCAAGTCTTTTATATGTCGCAGTCGGATTGCATAATTCGCCGTTTTACAAATCCGCCGTATCGTCGATCCGCCGTATTGCATAACGCCTCCGTTTTGATAAAAAGCTAGTTAGTTTGTAATACGGCGGCTTTTACAACCTAACTTTGACAGATATATGTGCACCTATAGGGCACAGCCGATCGATTCTCTAAGAAAAACGCAACGGACTCGCTCTAAAACGTGCCGTACAAACGAACATAGCCTCTATCTTGTTAGTAAGAAGGTTCATATTATTTATCGTTGATGAGCGAGTGCAGCGACGAAGTGAGCGCGGTTTTGTTTACAGAATCGAAAGGCTGGCCTCACTTTTACTATTCCTATGTGGTGGTTTTTGTTGTCTTATAAAAGCCACAGAATGATAGTATCATTCTTCTGGACATTAAAATAGCTACATAATAATCTCTATCATATATTATATTATTGTCAACTTTTTTTTGTTTTTGTTTTTGGTATTATTTAAAAAGCAACGAACAAAATATAAATCAAATAAACCTAAGAATTTACAAGATAGGTATAGTTAAGCTTATCGGCAAATGGTGTAAGGTGATGCTATTCTATTAGCATAGCAAATATACAATCTAAGAAAACATATACTATTTCTTGTTTGTCCCACCTTGAGCACAGAAAGGGTTATGAGGATTCTATAATATTAAGGTTTTTAGGCGGCTTTTTCAAGGAACTTTAAATTAAAACTCATTTTGGTTCATACTGCAATATTGTAAAAAAATAAGATTAACTGATTTATTTCTATAGGCTTTAAATTGGTCCTAGTGGTTAAAATTGAAATTACTGGTCACAATTAATATTTACTCAAAGTTGTTTCTTGAATATAAGACGCAAATTATTTTTAATAAAAACCTAAAAATAAAATTGCAAATTTAATTTCAATCGCATCGTATAGTCAATAAAGTCTTGGAATAATAATTAACACTTTGATTGCAATTACTTTTTTTCAAAGCTGCAAGCGTATTGCTGCATTAAAAGTATTTGAAAACATTTTTGCGGATCAAATTCTGCAAGAGGCACATTTTTGTGTGATAATGACAAGCATTTGTACCAATTTTTTTGCATTAACAATAAGTAACGAAAAGAGAAACAACTGCCTCTGGTGGGACTCGAGCCCAAGACCTTTCGTTATTCGGGCGACTGTTCTTCTACTGAGCTATGGAGAGACTCTACAGCTCTTCCTTCGTAGCTGAGTGGAAAAGCAGTGGATTCAACTAAGTAGTCTAAAACAACAAGTCACAGAAATTTTAATCTAAAAACTCACCAAAATAAAATTCAAATAAATCTATTTCATTAAGACCGACACAATGTGTCATCTTCTCAAAAAAATATTTATTCAGGACCGAAAAAGCGCTCAGCGAGTTATTAGGTTAATGTACATACACGGGAATTGTCCAGAATTGGGGTTGTCCTGCGTCCCGGAGCAAACACACCTTTTTATACAGGGTTACATTGCAAAGTAGTGCCAAATTTTTAGGGACCACTCAGATTAGTAACTAAATCGATCTAACACATTTTTGTAAAAAACAAACACATTTTATTTTTATTTTTTTATTATTACTATCCGCTGTTAAAGGGTACGTGTGGATAATACTGTCTCATTTATGAAAAAAATACGCACGCACTATTATATCAGTGCAACCTAGAACTGCATAGTTCAATGCAATAAAAGTCACAATGGCGCGCGAAATCAAACTTTAGCCTTTTCGATGTAAGGTAAATTTCTAACAGCAGGAGCGCCCGTGCAAACCAAAGGTTCAAATTGCTGACAAATACCGTATGCAGTGCACCTCTAGATCTTGTTTTTAAAATTTGGAACTACTTTGCAATGTAACCCTGTATACAAGTGGGTAAACACCTAGTGTTATTATGACGGGATCCATTGACCGAGCTAGGGGCGTGGAAAATCGGTTATCGATGTCGACGTCTTTTTTACTAAATTGTATTGTAAATAGCTGCTCACCGTTCGAACACAGTATATGTGGTTCTACTTTACTGCTGTCTGTACTGCTTCTGTCAGTGTAAAATAATTACTTTCATAGCAAAAATGATGGGTATTCGTGTAGAGTTCATTAGAAATTTTATAGACAGAAAGTTACTCTTTAAGTTGCTAAAGCATTATCACAAGGTGGTAAAATATCATAACTGCAGCTGCGAACAAACCAAACAAGGTATTTAGTTTATTAATAATATGGCCAAATAACACAAAATGCATGGTATTCTGATATAGATATTGCTACTGTAAAGTTTCATCAAAGTCCGTTCAGTAGTTTAAGCATGGAAGATCCATCCTCACAAACTGATCGCATTTACAATATAGTAGGACTGAATTGAAAACTTTAAGAGTTGTGGGAGTAAGTTCTTATCGAAATGTTAGTATCTACAGATTTTTGATATGAAAAAAACAAGGAGCATCTCTAGTAGGCTTACTCGATAAAATATTTATTTGAAACCGATGGAAAAATACTTTAGTTCGAAGTTGCTTCTGTGGAAGCCTCGAGGGTTTTTCATAAAAGATCACATACTTAACTAGGAAAGCCGGCAAACTGAAATATCCTTGAAATAAATTGATTTAGTTTTGTTCTGTCCATATTTTATTTCATCATCATTATCATCACTATTAACTTTTGGAAGTCATCATCATTTCAGCATCAGGACGTCCACTGCTGAACATAGGCCTCCCCCAGTGACTTCTAGTTCGGCCGGTTGTAATAAGCAACCTGCCTCCAGCGGCTTCCAGCAACCTTTACCAGGTCGTCTTTTGGAAGTCGACTGCCTGGAATTCAGCTCTTATAGATTGCTACGATGATGGGTTCTAGACGCTTTGAATCCAGTGCGGCTTTTTGCAATCTTGACTAGTTCTTCAGTCCGGGAGACTTACCTATAAGTACAGGTTACGTTTTCCAGCTCGTAATCTCTACTTGAGAACCCTTTATCCTCTGGCGATTATCAGCCCTGCCAGTGATGTGGCCTGTCAGTAGCTCATTCAGGTTTACACTACAAAGACGATGTCGGTGACGTTGATTCTTTTACTGCTCCGGTTCGTTTTTTCGTTTCTTAAGCTGCGTTCGTTACATCCCGGGCTGGCGTGCTAACAATCTAAAGAGGCAATGAAGGGCATGTAGCGTAAAATCAAACCCTTGAGACAATATCTCGAGAGAAATTAACGCGCAAGAAATCTACCTGTCTTTCAATCACCAGCCTATATCAGTCCACTGCTGGACACAGGCCTCTCCAAAAGGAGGATTTCGCCATAATCGCCACGCTTGGCCTGCCTTTAAAATCGTATACCTGTCTTTAAAACAGAATAACTCATGAAGGATGCAGATAGCAAACCTAAGCCCCCCAGTCCAAAAAATATAGAGTTATCGTCTAATTATGTGTTTTTTTATAGTTGGTTCTGTTTATTCCGGATGCCCAGTGATAAGCACTCCTAAACACTGTTACTTTAACCTAACCTAACATAAGATATTCTGTTATATCTTCATAAATTTGACAAGAAACAACGCGACTTAGATATTTTGAAGATCATGGTTTGGCCACAAGTAGTAAAATCCACACTCATACCGAGTTTTAAAAAGTTTTATTTCAAATCGTATCTAGTTTTATTTTATAGCGCGACATAAATGAAACTGTTTTAGCTCCGGTGGGTATAGCTGACATTCAGATTGATTGCACCGTGAATAGAAGTTGTTTATCAAACTTACCAATAACTTATCAACAACAAACAACACCAATCCATCATAAAATTTGCGTTCTACAAATGCCAAATTGAGTTATTACTATGATTAGCTTAAAAGTGATACTGTAAACGACTATTACTATAGACTGGAAAATAACAAAGTCAGTTTTAAGGTTTATTTTAAACATAAAGACATTTTAGATGATAATTATATTTGTTAACCTAACCTAAACCTAACCAGAGAGCGGTATGATTATACTAGAAGATAAGCAAAGTGAATAATAAAACCATTGCACTATTTTCGCTTTATTGCACCGGCTTACTTGGCTTCAAGGTAGAGATAGTAGCCCAGGCAATCTACTTAATAAGATTGTGAATATGAAGTGCAATTCTCGTCTTCTGGGGCAACTTAAGTAACAATGATTAGCAAGCATTCCATTTAGTGAAACAATAATTTTGCAGTACTAGATAAATAATAATAAATTGTTTCCACAATCACACCAATTAGCTAGCCCCAAACTAAGCAAAGCTTGTACTATGGCGACTAGATAACGGATAAACATACTTAAATACGTTTATAAACAGCCAGAAAGTTCTGGGTGTATATACAAATGCTCGTGCTCATCACAAAAACATTTGCCCCTTGCGTGATTCGAACCCGCAACCGCTAGGCTTTGTAGTACGGAGCGCGAACCACTACACCAGACGATCATCAATATCTATATCTATATAGGATAGATTCCAATCAAAGAAAAATCCTAAATCGTCCCAAATTCATTACATAAAAGAATCATGAATTTGTGATCCCATAGGGCATAGAGAAACAGGGGGTTGAATATATCGAATCGTTCTGCGGAGTAATAAAAGGTATCATATAACAGGAGAATAGCCTCATTTGTCCGAGCGGGAACGAAACGTGTGTGCTGCATATTCATGATGCTCGCTTTGTGTACCCCGACTCCGCTTGCCGACCCATATAGTGTGGACACTCTACTTTTGTAATAGGGAGAATTTTGACCCTTTGTATTTTCTTATTAAGTTTTTGTTACAATAATTTAAAAAAAAACTCGTACCGAAAAAGTGCTCCAAATAACAAAACCTCCCCATATAAATGATTTCTCCTACCCCACTTATTCGTTACAAAACTTTTTCCACTTCTAAAGTTAAACACAATTGATTAAATTACGATTTTCATTACTTTCTACCAATGATGTAAATGCTACAGATAACAAAATGTATTTCTTTTAACAAAATAATTTTAACCTATTAAGGCAAAGACCGTCCGGCCGCTCCGTAACAATAAAATTTTCATTGTGTCTCTTGACCTTCGCCTGATAGGTAGTATACTATCCATCTTAAAATAAAGTTAACTTATTAAATATAGTTTGCTAAGTATATTTCTCATGAATATTGTTACATTATAATAATTATGTTTATAATAAATAGTTCTTACAATATGGCTATTTAACCGTGACGTCCGGTCACGTCATAGATATGAACAAAAATTAACTTTTAATGCACACCCCACTACATGTACGCATTTAGTGACAAGTTAATCTTGTTACGGATTTATACTACTTGGCTAGTGTGGAATAAGACTCCGAGGCAAAAAAAACATCTCATTCAGATAATTCTGGATGATGGTTTGGAAGTCGTCCAACATGTTCTGGTTAATTTATCTTAATAAGGTCTGGTGGCCCAAAAATGTACTCATATTTGCCTCATCAGAGACCATGCTTGAGCATGAGCACGCTACGCTTGAGCGTACTCTGTCAAGAATCGGGACAAAACGCGAGGAGAAGTTTGTAAAAAAATAGGAATCGGCGTGTAGAGCCAACTTTATACTAATCCCGCTGAATACGGAATGAGAATGATCTCATTTGTTGGCGCACGGGCCGAACGTGTGTGATGCATATTCATCGACGCTCGCTTTGTGTGCCCAAGCCACAACACAACGGGCATGGAAACACTACTTTGGAATTGTTTGTGAGTAGGGTTGACAAGTTGTTAGGAAATGATGGTTTAATACTTACAACTACAGACAAGATTTTCCAATTTCTGTTATTCACTTACACAGGATTCCACTAGTAACAAATAAAGTATATTATCTAAAATGACAATCCGTGAAATTACTGATAAACAACTTGATACAATTTTCATAAGATCGTACGCTATGTTTCATGATAAAAAGTTTTTTATGAAATTGGACGCTAGGTTTCATGTTAAAATTAAATGGATTAGTCCTCTATTAGTGACTATTAAAGTTTATTAAAAAAGGTCTTACCAGGAAATTCTTAATTTCAAGAACAAGTTTTTACTTATGTCTTTACTAAAAACATCTTTATGGAACGGCCATCATAATTTATTATGTTTCTAATGCCCAGTCAGTCTTCAGTAACCCTGTGTTAAAGCTTCGCCAGTTATTTCTCAAAAAACTCTGTCGGTCTTGCCTGTACTGTGGGATAGTTCAAAATTTAAAAAAGAAACACGATATACGGGTAAAACAGTCACTGCGTGAGTGTGAACTTTAAAAAGAGCTTGCATTTAGTGGGATCGTAACGCACTGTATAAATACTACTTCTTTGGTATGTTTCTGGGGTAGATTATCTTACCAATCTCAGTTTCAATTTCACAGTAGCGCTATTTGTAATTTAATACTGTTTCATATCTAGGAACTATCAATAAACCTAATGGTCAGGTATATCGGGTGTAAAAAAAGGCTTAACGAAGCCGAATACTACATATTCTACGTATTATTACGATCATTTTTTTCTTTTACACTATACCTGGGAAATGTCGGGTTACCGAGTTATTGACACTCAAAGTTACATTTTTTTTTTAAAGATTTTTACAAAATTGACTTTTGTTTGATAATACTAAAACTTTTTTACTAAGAAACATGATCCGCTTACACACACAGGCATAATCTGTGGCGTGCGCGCTATACATTGCGGGTTAGAAATAAGTTATTTTTTTGATACCCAAAAATAAAAGTCATTTCCCAGCAATTATTTTTTTTGCATTCTACTTGGTTTTATGTGTAGAATTCGTGGTTTAAGGCTTCGTTAAGCCTTTTTTTACACCCTGTATAGACGCCGCTGTGACCTTTGAAGTGATCCAATTGGTGAATATACTATGACTAGCTGTTCTTTCGACGTGTCTTTTGTCTCATTAAAAATATCGAATTTATGGACCCTGGACGAAAAGCATCTTTAAAGGCTCGTACACATAAACACGTCACGACGTCGCATCGTGGAAATCTACATAGTAAAAAACCACGAAACGATGCCGCAACTTGTCACGATGCACGACGCGACGTCGTAACGTGTTTATATGTAAGAGCCCTAATTGATAGCAAAACAAGTAGTTTAATATATTTTTGATGTTGTATGGTCTATTGTAATTTATAAACAGGGTCATGCTACTTGTCTTTAATAAGCTAACGCTAATTTTTTTTCACAGCGACCACGGCAGCAAAGTTTGGGTGGCGTACTTCGTCGAGAAGGCAACTGGAAGTGTTTCCTCTTGACACTCATGATCGCTGGATGCCTTGGGTCCGTGGCCTGGTGCAGCACAGCCGAGATAGACCGAGACCTAATCGACTTTAGCTCGTAAGTAATATTATTCATCATTAACACAATGTCAGCCTATAGTCCACAGTTGGACGTAAGTATCTCCCGAAGAACTCCATAGTCACAATCTCCCGCTTTTTCTTTTGTCCATCGAGCTAGACCTGATTATTATGATTAATTCCATTGAATGATAATAACTGCAGCTTAATTTTCTTCTGACTATCGTAAAAGCCGGATATTTGGACAATGTTCAAAATTTGTTCATATTATCATACACATCTAAAAACTGCAAAACTGGTTTAAAAACAAAAAAATATTTTTTAATTGTGCTTCATCGCCGAAAAATAGATGTATTTGCTGCCTGAGCTCGGTGATTTGGTATAAGCTCCTACAAAATCGTTTGAGCCGTCATCGACTTTAGGTCGTGAATGTGATCATTAATTTCATCATACAAGCGTTGGGGAAGAAAGGTTCTCGAGAGGTGGCCATGAACTGTAAGACGCAGCGTGGACACGCCTCCAGTGGATACCCAAAAGCTAATGATGATGATTATATTGGAATTTATAACTATGCCCATAACCATTTAGTGGCCTTCTTTGATATGTCATTGTTTTATACGTTGATCTAACTAACGCGTCATGCGTCAACGTCATGTAACGTCTAATCTCATCAATACCATCATCACATGGAGCTTAGAAAGCTTCAAATCCTTTCTAGTTACATATTACTTGTCCGATTTAATCCAAGCTCAGTATTATTAAATCTATGCTTATAGTTCTGGGCTATGTATGCTCAAGCTTCAGTTATAGGTTTGTGTTGACCAATAAGCTACTTAACCTAAACCGACAAAAGGCATTGTCTGAATATTGCGTTAGAATCAAGGTGGCCTCAGGAGAGAACCCTGCGGAAGGCCAATTATCGTTGCCAGTGTCCGATAGCGGTGTCCCTCGGGTTTATTACCTTAATGCTATCGCGAACGCTCGCTCGACCATGGCTGTTAGACTTGCAAAGTTCTTTGGACGTGAGGGTGATTTCTGTAATTTTACGAAACCTCTTAGCAACTGATCGCATATAGTTTACCTAATGCAGATACTAGTATCTATAATCTTGTTCGTTGTGAATTAACCATGGATCATATTATCACCATTTGAAATGCTTTATTCGGTATATAGGCCCTCCTTCGAGAACTTATACGGAATTGTCTAGATCACATTTCATAATAAGATATTATAATTACCTAAATCATAATTTTGCACAATATCTAATAGCAGTAATAAAGCAATGTTGAACTCAAAAACCTATTTACTATACTCGAGTTAGAATAAAACAGGTGACGACCGATGGTAGAACTTTGCGACATGCAATTAATTGACCAAAACAAATATCGTTGCCAATATCCGTCGTAATGTCCCCAGTGGATTAATTCTCGTGCAGCCCTGTGACTCTTTATCGGCAGTTAATTGTCAACTAGCATGTACTTGTATATGTATCGGATTGTTAAGCGCTGAAAATTTATATCCTGACTGTATGCAAAGTACACTGACATTGTATGTTGCATATATCTAATTTATTCTACTTAGCATACAGTACCTAAAATCAAAATTAGTATAATATGACACAATATTTTTTTGAAAACGGCTTATTTTTTTACTATTTAAAACCAATAATAATAAATACTTAAGTTAATTATTGAAAATTATGTAAAATCAATGTTTTTTTTTTACCTAATATATTGTAAAAAATATGGAGAAATATGGAGGGAAAATTCACTTAGCTACTCTGTATCAAACTTGTTTTGAATATAAAAGTTTCCTTCCCTTACTCTCTATTTAAATGCGGGAGTTAAAATGAGCGTTGAATGCGTAACACAGCATAATTTTATTTTCTCTTTAGTGATAAAATATGAGCTTTTGAAACGCCTTTTGTTCGTAGTGAACATGAAGCATTGTGAAACTCACATTCTTCATTTTAAATTAAATTTCATCAAAAAGAAATTTTATGTTTTGTTTTCTGAAAAACATACTAGTATAATCATATTTATTTCTATATTCTCGATTATTAAATCTCTGTTATATCAATGTTTTTATAGTGTCTTAGATATGCGGCAGACATCACCTTGGTAATCTGGTCTCATAATACGAATTTAATATTCTTGCGTTACGAGATACCAGACAGATCTTAAAAAACCGGCCAAGTGCGAGTCGGACTCGCGCACGAAGGGTTCCGTACCATTATCTAATTGCGGTTTACGATTTATGACGTATTAAAAATAACTACTTACTAGATCTCGTTCAAACCAATTTTCGGTGGAAGTTTGCATGGTAATGTATATCATATATTTTTTTAGTTTTATCATTCTCTTATTTAGAAGTTACAGATACCCCACAAGTATGGGTTTGATAAAAAAAAAAATTGTTGAGTTCAAGTTCTAAGAATGACTAGATTTTTTTTTTCTATTTTTGTGTAAAAATCTTAATGCGGTTCACAGAATACATCTACTTACCAAGTTTTAACAGAATAGTTCTTATTGTTTCGGTATAAAGTGGTTGTGACATACGGACGGACAGACAGACATGACGAATCCATAAGGGTTCCGTTTTTTGCCATATGGCTACGGAACCCTAAAACATCATTATCATAATCAGCCAATGTCAGTCCCGTGCTGGACATAGACAGGCCAATAATGGGTACAGGGTCTTTAGTTCTTTGTACGCAATGAGGTATAGTACATTATACCTACGGGCCAAAACTATAGTTTTATAAACCTTTTGTAATATCTGATATTTCAACAGTTTGAATGTTGTTTCTTACTGTTTCTTTATCTTTTTACTAGTATCATATCAATCCTTCTTACTTTCTGTTTTACACGTCTTATTTAAATTGACCATAGGTATTATACCAAATTTTAAATTAAAAAACGTAATCAACATTTTCCGATCTATTCGTTCATTCCCAACAAAAGATGAAAGGAAGATTCCCCTTTGAGCCTTTTCTACAGCTCTGGTATTATCGCTCTAATTATTGTTAAGTGTACAAATCTAAAAACTATTGAACAATAGATTATTATCTTTGAAATCGTCTATTACAACATTTACAACGGTCTTTAGATATTTGCCGACCTTCTTATGTTTTCATTTATTTACTAGCTTTTGCCTGCGGCTTTGCTCGCGTTCGATTTGATTTTGAATGAATGAATTAATGTCAAACTCAGTAAATAAATAAATAAACTCTACAAAACTTCTTTTTCTTCATCCCTGAAACAGGTATTTTCTTATTTAGTTAATGGATTAACCTCGCGATCTTGGAGCTCCATACAAACTCCCTGTTTTACCCCTTTAGGGGCTGAGTTTTGGAAAATCCTTTCTGGACACGCCTACATCATAGAAGTTATAAATTTGCCAAATTTCAGCGCAATCCGTTCGGTGGTTTGAGCTGTGCGTTATTAGATCAGTCAGTCAGTAACGGTTGCCTTTTAATATATACAGATTAGTCCACTATGCTTTAAGATCTGGCCTCTATTTTGTTATCCACAAATCCTAGACAGGCCTCTTATTTTGTTATCTACTAACCTCTAAATCAGTTTCATGCATCTCAGGAACCCGATCAAGAGGACAGTCCGCGAGTCGCCGTGTGATGTGGGCTACGCTTATATCCCCATTGCGTTTGTTCTGCTCCTCTACTTGGTGTACCTAGTGGAGTGCTACCATAGCACGGCGAGGATCCAGCTGGCTAGGAGAGCTGATGTGGCTGCAGTCAGCGCCCGTGTCCACGCCATGCGCACTGCCACACCTAGAGTTTGGTGAGTGTAGTACATTACCCCAATCTAACAAATTGTTTATATACCCTATACAATTCTAGAGCAGAGATATAGAACGAAGGTCTAGAAGTTCTTTGAGGAGCTGATAATCATGAAAGCGGAAAATAGTTCGTTTTTTTAAAATAATAATTTCGCCTTTATTTGATCAGTGAAGCACTGTTTTAGTACGGGCGATAGTTGACAAGACTTAGTTATTAACTCATACTTAGTTTGGTTAAAAAACACATATCAGTTTCGAAAATAAATGGTCTGTAATACTTCTCTATATTTATTTGTGTGGGCATATGCTCGATGATTCTTCTGTGCCTCAACCAATGACTTCATTAGGCCCTATGAGACTTAATAATCAAAATACTACTCATGTCCTGCTTTTTCTGCATAATACAAGATTGCATAAACTCAGAGAACTCGGATAAAAGAGATGCCGAAATTTAATTTTAAATGCCATAATTAGTTAATTGTTCTACTTGTATAAGTTTTCCTGGCAGACCAATTAACTGTTAGAATTACATTCTATCCTTACATGTGTAACATCAAATTTTAACAATGATTGCTTCTCTGCTTACCCAAATTTCATTAAATTATTAAGTCATTAAGATAACAATTGTAACATTATATGGGTGTTGTTAACCTTTGTAATCAATCTAAGCTATATAAGGTGTAAGTGAATTAGTGTCAGATATTTTTAGGAGTAACTTAGACTATCAAATGGATCACATATAAGATACATTTCAAATTATAGAACAAACTTAAAAAAATCGAAAAAATAAAAAGTTTTAAAATGAAGAATCTACATCATCCTGCACATGAACCCAAACACCACAAGTAGACTACTCACACAACGCTAGCCGATTCATAACCTCTCCAGAATTACATTAATGCACTCAAATAATCATATTACACTGTTCATCATAATATCATATTACTTGGTGCGTGAATTAAAGTTTGTTCTATAATTTTAAATTTATCTTATATGTGATCCATGTGATAGTCTAAGTTACTCCCAAAAATATCTGACACTAATTCACTTACACCTTATATATAATCAAATCAGTCATTACCACAAAACGTGGGTAAACCACGAAGGAGGCAAAGTTATACCATAACGCTCAAACTACGTCCTCGTAACAAAATCAATTCCTTGCCCTTAACCAAGGCCTTCCTCCTACGCTTTCCGCAAAAAGCTCAACAAATTACCACTACCATAATGTAAGTAATTGTTTAATGGCAATCCATATTAAATAAGACGTTTCGAGGTCTGATTTTTTGTGAATGACGTAACTAGAACGTACAAGCTTTTAGTAATAATCAGATATTAGATAAAGTAATCAAGAAAAACCGGCCAAGTGCGAGACAGACTCGCGCACGAAGGGTTCCGCACCATTATCTATAAAAACGAGCAAAAAAAAACATGTTTGTTGTATTTATTTTAATCTTGTTTTTATTATTTTTTGTTATAGCTGCAACAAAAAAACATCATCTGTGAAAATTTCAACTGTCTAAATATCACGGTTCATGAGATACAGCCTGGTGACAGACGGACGGACAGACAGACAGATAGACAGACGGACAGCGCAGCCTTAGTAATAGGGTCCCGTTTTACCCTTTGGGTACGCAACCCTAAAAAGGGAATTGTTTGGAATAGTTTCTTTTAGCTATTGTAATTATGAAGGAGGTTAACTTATAACCAGGGAGAAAGAATGATTGAAGTAGTCACTATGAAACTCTAAGCGATTTATCAATTTTAACGATTTCGATGTACTTTCATTGAAAAATTTCTAATATACACAAGCAGCTAATAAAGTGGTTTTAAGAAGTGTTAATTTTTTTTGTGCACGTTGTACCTACACAAAACTTTGCCTAGACGTTTTTTAACTTTGATAAAAATCAGTGTTTTTTTTCAGGTGGAAAGCGATATGCTACCACTATGTGCGACGTAAGCGACAAGTAACGAGGTATAGGAATGGCGACGCTTACACAACCACACAGGTAAGTAGCATTCGGTGTTTACCTAAATACCATTCATCAGATGATGAATGCAGTCCGGCGCATGGCGCAGGTGTCGCCATCTCAGAGGTTTCGGTTCGATTCCCGGTCAGGTCGATGTAGAGAATGAGTTTTTCTATGTTGTTTCTGATTTCACAAGTGCTTAACTACTTACCTTAGGATCAGAGCAATGTCATTATGTGATGTTATCTAACATTTATTTAAAACTAGCCGATCCGGCGAACTTCGTAAGTACCGCCTAACAGTATTTTTTTTTCATTATTTTTTTAATGTTTTTATATTATTATTTATTCTGCTATTCGGGGCGGTGACAAATCCAACAAATTATTAACCATTAATATCGGTCCAGCCGTTCCTGAGTTATTACTGTTGTAACAAACACGACTTTGTTTTATATATTAACATGAATAACTAATGGGATACAAAAAGTAAATCAGCTGCAATCCGATTCCTAGGAGTATTTAATTTAGTAAGTAAATACTTTGTCTCTAGGTGTACTACGAGCGAGTGAACACGCACAGCGCGAGCACGTCATTCGCGCACGCGTGCTGCGGGCAGCGAGACGCGTCACGGAACTTGGTGTTGGACTGCAAGACGCCCATCACAAAAGTCCGCTTCAGCAAGGGGTTTGCGTTTGCCAATATCGAGGCTGCTAGCGGTAAGAAAACAATACACCATAATCATTACAGCCACAAAACGTCCACTGCTGAACAAAGGCCTTCCCCAGTAACTTCTAGATTGGCCGGTTGGAAGCGGCCTGTATCAATATCGAGACTTGGGCAGTGCTACAGTCTCTCCAGCGGTGCCATGTTGACTATCGGTACATCGAGGTGCTGAAGTGTCTATATTAAAACGCCACCATGTACGTCGGTCCGGGTACAGGAGCAGAGCACGAAGGCAACCTTTCTGCAGTGAGGCGTTAAGGCTGTTACGAGCGTGTCAACTCGCACAATGCGAGCGAGTCATTCGCGCACGCTTGCTGCGGGCAGCGTGACGCGTCACGGAACTTGGTGCTGGACTGCAAGACGCCCATCACTAAGGTCCGCTTCAGCAAGGGGTTCGCGTTTGCAAATATAGAGGCTGCTAGCGGTAAGAAAATAATACACCACCATCATAATCATTTCAGTTGCAGAACGTCTACTGCTGAACAAGGGCCTAGTGACTTCCAGATAGGCCGATTGAAAGCGGCCTGTATCGAGATCGAGATTTGGGCTGTGCTACAGTCTTAAGTTTTGACAGTCTTATAAACGAAACAAAAGAAGAAGAAAGCTTAAAGAAGAGCTAAACTGATAAAAAAGTGTGTTATTGTGCCTAATTGACCAACAAAAGCCTTCAGTGTTAACCGATTAGGTGCCATAGTAAAAATGTTCCATTTTATTCACTAAAACATCATGTTTAAGCGATTTTCTTGTTTAAAAAGTCATTATTACAGAGGGAACTAATAAAAAAAGCTTTATGAGTTTTGAGTAGGCAAAGTAAGGACCAAAGAGGAAAGTTTGGTTAGCAAAGTAGGGTCGAGACCTAAGGCATTTAAACGAGCTTATCAGACTGCCTCATTACGGTCTACATAATTAATCAACCCCTTCAGGTCACCAGTATTTCAATAACACACCTTTTTAGACATTACTTATCTCCTGAATTCTTATTCTTATCTGCAGTCATGCCTTTTAAGATATTTTATATCCTTCAAAGTTCTGCCTTGCAAATAAAAATGCTTTTTACAGAATTTGAAGATCAAAGATCAAGATTTTTCGCGGAGCATGAACGGTTTGATGACTTCATGGAGATGCGAGAAGGGTTAGACCTAATAGGAGTTAGTTCTTTCAAGGAATACATGGTCGCCTACAGGTAACGTCAATTCTTCTATAAGATTTCGCTATTAGAAACTAAATAATGAGTAAGTGGCATATAAATGGGGCTGTCTTTTCAGGGAAGCTGATCGGTGTCCGTGGTATTCTTCGCAGCTGCTTTTTTGGACGCTGTCATGTCTACTTCTTTCTTGGCCTCTTCGAATTCTCATAGAATGTAATACAGCTTATGTACATTATACGGTCAGTATTATTCACATTTCAGGATTCTATGATTTGTATATTTTCAATTGATGTTTTAATAATGTGTTTTGTTGCAGATAACAAAAATATTTGGTACAAATTACGAATTGGATCCAAGCCGGCAGTTGGATCTTGACACCCACCTGTCAGATACATTGCCTCCAGTCACCGCCACAAACTACGCGTGGGCACTCGCGGACGAGCAGAGTGCCGTGCTGAGCTCCGCACCCCGTCCACCTAGAACCCTTCCCCTCTCTCACGCCTCCACCGTAGATAGCCTCGAGCTCTTTGCAGCTATCCGAGGCAACTGTGCCTTAGTCCCCTCTTACTCAGAAGCCATGCGCATCGACGCAGCACTTCGAGAGGAACCAACTGAAAATACTAACAACGTTCTCATCGATGTTGAAACAGAACAAAGGCCGAATAGGCCCACGATAAAAGCCGCCTCCTTCGATGAGCCTACTAGAAGACCAAGAGTCATGATAGCCGGCACTCACTCCAGTAATAATATCGTTGGATCAGCAAGATCTAATGAGGCTAAACAGCAAAATAGACGCTCCTGGGCTGGCGTACTAACAACTGCTCGTAGTGCTAGACAAATATTAGAAGACTTCAGGTCAACCAATCAGGTCAATTACGAACCGATGCCCGAGTCTCAACCTACGAATAGTGAGGCGACTTTATATTTCTCCAGAGAGTTATCGCCAACTTGTTCTAGAGATCCGTTTGGAGGTCGTGCTCAGACCACGCCAACAGACGAACCGCCATCTTATGAAGAGGCTTTGAGACTTCCAGCATTGAGGAAGCTGACTAGGTCTATAACAGGGACTGATTTGGCAGGGCCTAGACGAGCATTTCTTAGGGATGTGCTCGCTAATCGGAGGTCTTGTCTAGAAGGCGTGGGCGTTTTATCGGGAACCAAAGTAGTAAGGCTGCCATACTCCGACCCCGGGGACGAAACCCCGCTATAGCGTCTCTATAGTGCAATTAACTTTTTATGGTGCAATAAAATGTGTAATTTAGTGCTGGTATAGAAAAAACGTGATCAGTATACAAAATTGTACAGTGAGATACGGTTTTAATGGTATATTTATAATGCTTTTGATTTGTCCAATATTCAGTGGATGAGCTTGCGCAATTACTAGTACGAGGTAGTACTTATGCATACGCTAAGGTCATTGAAATTAATCTTATTTACTGTTTTATTTATGAAGACACGTAATTCAGCTTACACTAGGCGTGTTTTGGTGACAGTAAATAATATTTTTTATTATTTATTTTAAACATTGACTATTCCTGAAAATGTTTATTCAATGCAATATTTTTTTGTAAATAATAATTCAAAATGGCAGACAGAGGGTGGATTGACGTTCTAACTTACTTTCATAAATGTATTATCTTACTTACCTACTCATGAAATGAAATCAATGTGTTTGTTTTTACTTGTTGATAAATATTACGCCACTATATAGATGATTGTATATAGAAATGATACACTATATGCAAAGACATGAATTAACTATAACATGAAAATACCATGTTTTACGCATTAAATAACCTGCATTTGCCACTTAGGCGCGAGAGGCACAAGAAGTGGCTTCGGTAAAAGTGACGGCGCGGTGCCGCTTCGCGCATATTACATACAAAATGTATGGACATGGGCGTCCCACTAGTGTTGTAAAAGACTTGAGTTCATCAGGCTTAAATTCGAGACTCGAGTCATTTGCATGACTCGAGACTATTAGTCTCGCAAGTCATGAGTCTTTCGGGTTATTTGAGTCTTTTCGAGTCCTTTAAGTCTTTGCAGTCCTTTGAGTCCTTATAGATATGATAGGATGCATATCATTTTATTTTATAATATTTGGTATATTTTTATTTCGAGCGGTGGTAGGTGGTAACAAGCGCTGGCTTAAAGTCAGTCTCAAGTTCTTTTGAAAAGACTCAGTCACGACACGCGTTCTCGTAGTCATGAATCAAGTCTTTTTTAAATGACTCAAATACTTGAGCTGGACTCGGACTCGATTCTTTGAAAAGGACTCAGTCTTCAAAAAATAACTTAAGTCCCATTTTTTTAAGACTTTGGGACTCGAGTCTTTTACAACACTACGTCCCACTCCGCCTAAGCGCGCCACTATTTATGCCGCGTCATGCATTGTGCACATTTTGTGTGGAATATGGGAGGTGAGCGGTAACCTCGCCCGTGACTGACGCCTCATGGGTATGTATCCCGCGCCTAGACGTCATACTTTAACTGTCTTATTCAGAGTGCATTTGCTAGTCCGGACTAAGGTTCTTTGTACGTTAGTACAGTAATTTAACCATAGTCCTGGGCTAGCAAATGCACAATTAGGCTACTTGGCTCTTTTTTAAATAGGTCTTACTTTGTTAATTACTGTTCCATTAGACCGAAAAAAATATTATTATATTTTTTTGAGACTTAAAAAACTAGGTACGAAACTTGGATATTAAAATAATGTTTTTAGAAACAGACAAAAACGCTGCCGGCCATGTTGCCCTATAGATTATCTGTGCTTTGACGTCAGTTCACTTAAAAACCAAACGTGCAGTACGTAGGTACTTAATTTCTCAGTATTAATTTTAACATGATTCCTAATAGTTTACATAGTAAATATAAGTTTATTTTTGCAAAGATCACTTTGATCTAAGTAGAGACTCACTAGACAATGATTTTAATACCAGTAAATAAAATACTAGTATGTATTTAGGTTATGTACCAACAAGGCTACTTGTTTGAAATCCATATTTACAAGTAAAAAGCAAATTTTGTGTCGATGATGGAATACAATTTAAAGAAAGAGACGAAAATAAACATAACAATAATGTAAATGTGCCGTGTGGTGCCGGCACGTAAAAAGAATTGCACCGCCCCTTCTCTTCCTATGGGTGTCGTAAGAGGCGACTACAGAAGAACCGCCACAAGAAGACGGGCAGCAGCGTCTCCTCTCCACCATTAGCTAAACTGCGATCGCCAACCCGCCTGCCAAGCGTGGCGATTATGGCAAAATCCTCCTTTTGGAGAGGCCTGTGTCCAGCAGTGGACTGATATAGGCTGGTGATGATGATGATGAATGTAAATGTTATAAATTTTGTTTCCGAGATTTCTGACGACACAATCGTCACGATCATGGCGGATGGCGTTTTGGGGTTTTCAAATGATAGATTTGTATATATAATTTTAAAATTGATTTTTTCAAGTCATTCCTTAGTTTTGTGTTTTAAAGTCGATGTATTTAGGTCCCTAGAAGCCAATAATTATTAAAATAATTATTTGTTTGATAAATTTTGATATGAGTCAAGTAGCCTATTGTGTAGTAGATGTAGGTAGACCCTGAATTCAGAGTTAAGTATGTACAAAAAAAAGTCGTTAAAAGGAATCGATTCCTTCTAACGACTCAACAAACTTTTCCAATCAATTATGAAACTGATGCAAATTATCTACTTTAACGTTAACATCAAAGGCTTTGAAACAAAGTTTGTAACTTGTTAATTAAGATGACTTATAAATATTTTTTTATTAAATTTTAAGGTTTTGAGTGCTCGTTTTGTTGACGTTAAAAATCATAATTAATGAATTCACAATTTTTTTAATAGTGTCGAGTGCCTACTTGTTTTTTGGACGTCAATTCTTTTCACCCTTAACTGGTAACGAAGCCTAATATTTACAATTATGTACATAACACATGTGTTGTTACATGTCGTGCGATTTAGAGCGCTTTTACAATAGGTGGCTCTACGTCTTACCACAGTACATATACTCGTATCTATACAGTATGGAAATTAGGCATGTTTGTCGAGATACGTCAAATACGTTAATAGAGCGTTAGGGTTGTCTTAAAGTTGATTAAAAATTTCGCGAACTGAAAACAAAAGAAATAAAGATAAAGCGTTGATCGCAGAGAATTTAAATACTACGTGTTTACGTTCTACAGCGACAATGACAACTGACAGCATCTCGTCTCGTATCTACGTACTCACAGTGCTCCTTGTTTACTGAGATTTCTTGTTGAGGCGTGCACATGTGTAAGTACGGCATTTTGACCGTTTATAGGTTGTTTCTTTACTGTATAGATATATATATATATATATATATATATATATATATATATATATATAAAGAAGTAATTACTTGTTGCTAAGCAACATTTTAGTAATTCCATTATTTCAGTAAAATATCTTATTTAAAAATTATATTCTACGGTCAAGATATTTACGTCACTTGTATAAACATGTTCTCAATGTTTAAGTAAAAAATGGCGTAGAATTCTAACTTTTGACAGTTCTTACTTTTTTCAATTAGTTTACTCTAAATTAAATGTTGCTTAAAATCACTTGAATAAAAGTAGGTAATTATTTTACCTGTTTATAAATACGGGTGTAAGTGGCCTAGTGTTGCCTAATGTTGCAATAGACAATGGGACTAAAATATCCTTGGCAACCAAGTTGGCAACATAACGTTACCCGACACCGTATAAGTATAAGTACACATGACGGGTCCCCTAGTAGTAAGTACACAAATCCCTTTATTTTTCCATTTAAAATGTTTTGTTATTATCAATATAACTATTATTATATGTATTAGATGACTAAAATGTTTACGAGTAACATTGGCCAATTAATGGTTATCGCTTTTCTATTAAAATAGCGTAAGATACAGCACAGTCAACCACAAATTGGTGTTGATGGTGTTTATGGTAGATTAATACATTAATTAATTTGGTCGCGGAATAATTTAAAAGTAGGAACTGAGTTAGTCGGGATATCTGAGATTACAAGCCTTTTGCTTTTATGCTTTTCAAGATTTTATCTCGTCGAACCGGTTGTTTATTTTATTATTTCTTGTATGATACGATAACATCATATCTCTGCCTTTTTATAGTTTGTAACACAAATTATTATCTTATAGTAAGTAATTTGGGTTACACATAGATTTTCTTAGGCAAAGTTGACTTACTGCTAACGCAGCTGAAATCACAGAACCTACTGGAACACTTTGAAATACCAATAGCCTTATTATAAAAAAGATAGACTAGGTTTAAACACTGTCTAAAGGTTAGCCAACCAATTTTAAATGTAAGTCATTATTACTGAGACATGTCTGATATGTCAACATTTTAAATTGGTTGGTTCTTTCTCTCTTATCTTTTTTGTAATAAGGCCATAAAGGTTTTATGGCTTTTGTATACCGTAATAAGTAAGAGTAAAGAAGTGTTTTTGCATATTCAATCCATGAGGGGTTGAAATCGAGGATCAAAAATATAGAGTAGGTATTTTGGCGCGGATGAATTAGTAGGTATAGGTAATTGGCGCGGATGAATTTGCGTAGAACGCTAATTTGGTATAATAGCATTAATCCCTTATAAGGTACTGTTCTAATAACACTAATTTGTTGTTGATTGTCAGAATACACGTATTTATAAGGCAGTGCCTTGTATTATTGTTTAGCTGTAGGCATACAATTAGATTAGCTTCTCATAGCATAGGCTACTAAATGGATTGGAAGACGGAAAATGGTAGTGTGTCAAGCCAAGTTCGGAAGGAATGTAAAATTAAATACATTTTACTATTGCCACAAGACTACATAAGAGACCTGCCGTTACATCTGACATTGTTATATTAGCGGATGTTTAAGATTAATCTACTTTTTAGCAACAAAAGTGGTGTGCTTGTCACTTAATTCAAGGCATGAAACCTCGCACCCGCGTCAAATTCTGGTCGCGCATCACTAGACCAGACTGTCGGGATACTTGTATATCGGATGTTTATATTCAATTTTCCAAATCGGCATTATTTAGTTGAAAGACGGTTTACCCTTTTTCTTTATCTTGCAAAAGCAAGGCGATAGCGAGAATTGAGCAATTCGGGCTTCAAAATCGCAAAAAACAAAGCGATCTTTTGTCAGCGCTGCCAAAAGATTTTAATACTAAGCACCAATCGGGCGATGACTGCGCGATTATTGCTGATTGCAAATTTAAAGGGAATAAGGGTACGTACGGATTGCACCGCAATGCTTGCAACCTAAAACTGCAAATTTACTGCAACAAGGCAGGCCGCATAATTACATGACAAAAGGTGTTTCTGTAACAACGTAATGACAGCATATGTATCGTAAACCTGATTTTCTATTTACTAGAAGAGAAATGTCCCGCGACACATAACTGCTAGAGAGATGTGATGTTAAGTGACGTTGATTGACTTCTCCAGATATATTATTTCAGGACCTTTGGTTGCAAATGGTGACATCAGGCAGCGTCACCTTACACGTTATGACATTTCTAGGAACATGCACCACAAAACATTAGTCCCCTATCGACTTTAAGCTGCAAATAAGCTGCGGAGTGTGCCCTGTGGCAGGACGTTAGTATAGTAAAAATCTGTAAAAGTATTTAAGTAATAGTTACCTATGAGAAGCAAAATCTATAAATACACTAAAGCACAATTAGCCAAGTAGTATAGATCGTCAAATAATATTGTTGATATAAAAATAGCAGAAACCATGGTAATGTACCGAAAAGTGATACTACGATAAAATAAATTTAAGAAGTCTGGCAAGGAATTAATCCTGTCTGCGGAACCAATTAAGGAATCCCCCGAGGAATATTTTAGTAAACAAATTCAGATTTAATGCCCCTTTTTACGTTACTTCCTTTAATAAATATCTAAAGAATTTATTAATTTTAAACATCTTACACAAGATAAAATTAAATACCTAGGTATCTTTAAATGAACTATTCACGATTATTTATAAATAACAGTCATTTTTATGCATAACGGGCAAATAATGTTAGCAAACTTATTGTTTTAAATAATTCGTATTTGCAATTTACAATGCAAGTGAAGCTGCTTACAAAATAGGGATAAAATATTAGAGACTTTCTTATAATCGAATATAATTTGATGTTGTTTAAACTAGTTGTGTGAAAACAAATCTATTGTATAATTTCTCGCTAGTGTTTTCAAGATGAATGAGACGCAACTTATTATGTCTGAAAGATAGCGCTGAAAGATAGTACTGAGGCCGACCGGTTAGTTTTATGTCGTATAACGTAAATGTATTGAACTACGCAAACAAATGTTTGCTTACATCATTTGTCATCTATTTTTTTTATAATAACATGAACTGACCCAAACGACCGTTGTGAACTACGCTTATATAGCCCCTAAAACTACCTACCCACATTAATTAAATTACTGATACACTATACACATTTTTTTAAGGCTATGATAGTTTTTCTAATGTTTCTTGAAAGTTGAATTACGGTTTTATTCATTAATAAATATTTTAATTGAACAAAAAACAAATTTACGTCTCGTCACTTTAATTCGTTAAGAAAATACATCTTTGATCTAAAGTTTGTTTAAATATCAACAGTTGTAAAGGCTTTTAACAGTTTTAAAGTAAAAATCGTCTTTCCTTAAGGATACAGAACCCGGTTTAGATTGTTACCTAAAACCTGTAGGGGTTTTTTCGTTTGACTTAACTACCATCATCATCAACTCTAAAAGTCAAATGCCTAGCATAGGCCTCGTCCCTATGGACGATCTATTTTACCGCACTGAACTGCTGTGGACCGTAGATATATCCAACTCCCGGCAACCTTAATTATAACATCATACCTGATACAGGGTTATATTGCAAGGTAGTGCCAAATTTTAAAAATAAGATCTAGAGGTGCACTGCTTAAGGTATTTGTTGTCAATTTGAACCTCTGGTATGCGCGGGAACTCCTGCTGTAGAAATTGAACTTTGCAGTTCTACGTTGCACAGAGATAGTGCGTGCGTATTTTTTATAAATGAGACAAGATTATCTACGCGTACCATCTTTGAACAGCGGATAGTATTATTATTTTTTAAGTTTGTTTTGTAGATCGTTTATATCGTAGATCGATTTAGTTACTGACTCTGAGTGGTCCCTGAAAATTTGGCACTACCTTACAATGTCACCCTTTATACATCTTTCCAATCCAAAACCAGCGCTCGAGAATAATAGTAAGAAGTATTGGAATTTCACTATGTCGGCGTGATTTACTTGTCCACTTGTCTGGAAATATACTTTCTATACAATGAGCTATATGGAGCTATATTATGTATGGAATGGAGGCCACGTACCGGCAAGCGCAGCGTGGGACGTCCACCCACAAGGTGGGCAGACTGGTAAAGGTTGCAGGACGACGCTGGTGGCAGGCCGCTTCCAACCGGCCGATCTGGAAGTCACTGGGGGAGGCCTATGTTCAGCAGTGGACGTCCTGTTGCTGAAATGATGATGATGATGATACGATGAGCTATAGCTGGCCCTCCGAAATAGTGTAAACGGCTAATCTTATTCCAGTGCTTGAGATCATTGTCACTAGTGTTTACAATCCGATGACTCGTGACTGGATTAATATTTGTAGACAAGATTGTCCAGTCCAGTTCAAACCTAAACTGGCTTACAAGGTTAATAAACTGGAATGTCGTCATAAAAAAAAAAATTTGTCGACATAATTTTGGTCAGGCACAATTTGAGAGTTATTAATATTTCTTAACTTTTTTTTATTTATATTTATACATTTTAAGTATTTTTTGTAAATATTATTTAGTTCATATCCTTAGTTTTTTACCCTTGTATATTATCTCAATAAACGATATTTAGTATAATAATAAACTGGAATAGTAAATCAGGTAATACTGTCAATCCATTCAATTGGGTAGAAGGCCTTTCGGACTGTCTTCCAATTTGAGAATTCCTTTCAAGCACCTATCTTCCTATTTTAGTACGGATCTTCAAAACAACTGAACAGACTACATTTAACCGGGGTATTATTATATATAATATATAAAAAAAAATGGATTACTTTTTCTACTTATATTTTGGTATGGTAGAGTATCGGCCATGTTCGTCGTGATGTTAACAATCAATTTATTGTTAAATTTATTCGTAAGAATATTCTTTAGTAATATTACTGCTATACTCTAGACTGTTTTGAAACGTCCTAATTTTATATTAATAGGCATAACCTCTTTACATTTACTTACATGTATTAAATTTCATTCGCTTGTAAATAAAAGTATAGACGATAAAATTATAAAACTAGGTAACTTTAAAGTGCCAATAAAGAATATTGTAATTAAAAATATTATTATTAAGGAATTAATGATAATGGAATTGGCATTTATATTTTACTTTTGCACGAAGTGTATGAATTATTTTAATTTTGACAAAATATTATTAAGTATGTAACCAAGCTAAAGTGTCACTTAGGTACATTTTTTGTAAGAAACACAATTAAGTAAAAACGCATAATAAATATGTCGTCAAATTATTTTGGTTACTATTTATAATCGTTGCGTATTCTGATCACAAATTAAAATGTATAAAATGAAAGGCTGTTAAGCCAATTTAAAAACATTTGTTATAAAATATTATTTGACCGATTATTTAGCAATAAGTACCTAATATAGATACTGTGCAAATATTATACAAGTTCATTATTTATATAATACATGTAATATACGAAATAAGAAGCCGCTTTTCTCGTTGCACATAAACAATTACCTATTGTAACATACGGTTATTAAGTAGGTACGCTAAATATTCAATATTTTAATTGTGAAATACGAGCGAGAGAAGTTTATTATTTTAAATAAACTACGTGTTCTGAAAAATTTTGAAGTTTTATTGATTAGGTACCTATTATTTTTTAGCCTTAAGATATCAATGACAATTAGCCAAAAAGTTGAAGGTTAAAGGGTATTGGCTACTGTTGTTGATCACAAACTAAAAATAATAGTAACTACGAATACCTATTTTTAGACTACGTTTGAGTAAGTGATTATTAGGTAATCTTAAGTAAAATGACAAGTTTTTATATTCAAGTACAATTTTTAAAAACTTGTCTGTTATTATTACTATGCTCCAACAACAGCAGTAGCTTATTAAAATTTATAAATACATTTTATCCACTATGAAGTTATTGAGGGGTCGAAAATGGCTTAAACTGTTTCGAGAAAAAGATGGTACGGACGTGCCGCTTTTTTGCTCGTCTTGGAGGAGGAGGTACCCATGCCCCCAGATATTTTTAAAAGGTCACAGGCAAATTGAAATAATCAGACAACAAGACCCTTTTTGGTTAGTAGGACTAACCGCGTTGCTTTGAGCGGGGATTTATTTTTTTTGCCTGGCTTTACTTTGTTTGTTTAATTTGTGTAACTGAACTTATATTTTACGACACAACTGTTTTCCATTTTGGCGCGGAGTTTGAGTTACATCTGATAATTAGATTAAATACAGTATTGTTTTTAGTTATTCCATATCTAGTGTGTATTGCGAATTTCATAATGGACAAAAACATCGAACAAAGAGTTTGTCTTAAATTTTGCATCGCCAATGGGATTTCATGTTCGAAGTCTCTCAAAATGTTACAGAAGGCTTACTTAGGTGAATCGACTTTATCAAAACACGTGTTTATGAGTGGTACAAAGCGTTCAAAAGCGGTCGAGATGTGATGGAAGATTTGCCTCGCTCTGGTAGGCCATCAACGTCTGCTACTGAAGATAACATCGCAAAAGTGAAGGAAATAGTGACTGAAAATCCTCATTCAAGTTTGAGAGAGCTATATAGCCGTTGAACTTTCTGTGTCACACGAGTCGATTCGTACCATTTTAAATAATCAATTGGGTATGAAACATGTTGCCGCTCGGCTAGTCCCAAAAGACCTAAACTTTCTCCAAAAACTCAATCGCAAAATAGTCGCTGAGGACATGCTAGAACGAGTCAATTCCGACACAACATTCATGAAACGCATTGTTACTGGTGACGAGACGTGGGTTTACGAGTTTGACATGCAAACTAGTCAACAAAATTCGGAGCGGCGCCTTCCAACTGAACCGAAGAAACCGCGCCAAACTCGATCGAAAGTCAAAGTCATTTTGACTGTATCTTTGACTGTCGCGGTGTTGTGCACTTAGAATTCTTGCCAGAAGGTCAAACAATAAAAAAGAGTATTATTTAAGTTATGCGGCGTTGAGGAGAGCAAATTAGACGAAAAAGGCCAGATTTGTGGAATGAAAATCCTTGGATTTAGCACTACGACAATGCGACTTCCCACAAGGCCATCATTGTTAACGAATTTTAGACCAAAAACTCAACAAATACCAGCGAGCAGCCACCTTATTCACCAGATATGGCTCGAGCCGACTTCTTTCTTTTTCCTAAACTCAAATTACCATTTCGTGGCACCCGGTTTCATTCGGTAGAAGACATAAAGGAGAATTCGCGACGAGAACTGAACTCGATTCCGGAAAAAGCGTTTAAAAAATGTTTTGATGATTGGATTATTCGTTGGCGTAAATGTATCGCTTCTGAAGGAGCATACTTTGAAGGTGATAAAATAAATTTGGATGAATAACTAACATTTTGTGTAATATTAATCTTTTCCCGGTACTTTCTTGACAGAGTAGTATGTGTAAATGAAACTACTTTTGCGGATTATTTCGCAATTTATTAACATTATTTAACCCGACGCTTTATTTAAATCTATCGTGTTCGCGTAAATAAAAGACAACACTTCTATATGTTTATTCATATTATATGAAATGTTAATATTTGAATAAGATTATTACATTTTTATTGAAACAAAGAAGTGAAAAATCGTATCATTTTGTCCGATGACGTCGGGTTTCATCTAACAAATGGGAAGGATCCCAAATTTTAACATTTAAAAAAAGTTTTGCTACCTTATCACAAAAAATGAGTACCCTCGCCCTTGCGCTCTCCGTGAATTCTTAATTAGAATAATTAATGTCTTAATTTTATTGCATTAATTACTTGGCTCTGCTCAAATATAAACCGGTTTTCATGTTACGACTTTAAGCATTTTTAAGGAACCTGTGATAAATTAATAGTTGAAGACTAACTTTATAAAAAAAATCTGAAAACATTTAGAGGTATTTTTAATAAAGTTAAGTTTAGTTACTCTACACTATACAGTAAAAAATACTAATTCTGAAGCACGAACTGCGATTTTCTCTTCCTACAAGTGCTTGATTCAGTTGTACATATGGTTGTACCATAGAGAAAAATAAAAACTACATACTCATGACCCTTCCTTTCACCAAGTATAGTTTTAGGGTTCCGTAGCTTTAAGTTTAGTCCGTCCGCCTGTCTGTCTGTGTATCTGTAAAGTTGATTTATGAATATATTACCAAATTGTTGACCTACTATAGTGATGACTTCACAAATGTGTTAATTAACAAGTAATAACTTTTTTATAAATACGGGGTAAAAAAGTCCTGAGTAAGTTTCGTGAAAATCTGAAATACCTAATAGTCACAGATGTAACAGTGCGAATAATAATAATAAAAGTTATCGCCCATCTCTTGGAGTTTACGAGGCATATTTTAAGCTTGTGGCGTTACCAGTTATAAGTTGAAGTATAAAAAATAAAATGAATTTCTAGAATAATTTTTAACATAATTATTTTCAACACTATGCTACTCGGAACTTTCACTGGATCTGATGCTCTGGAAACGAATCGGAGCCATAAGAACTTCAATTTGTATACGTAAACGCAATAAGAGGATAGGTATTTAAATGCAATTGAGATTAATACCTTTAAAGATAAGAGCATTGTTTTCATTTGCAATTATCACAATATGTTAGTCCAATTTTAAATTTATATCTCAAAACTTATCATTACCTTCTCCAATCGACAAAGTAAGTATTACGAAGAAAATTTTGCTTTTGACCTTAAAGAACTTAATGCAAGTCATAAACATCGTCATAAATATCCACTATAGTCACATTACCGAAGCTAGTAGGTAATATACTTTGTGAATATTGACGACCATTTTATGTGTTTTTTACGACGTGCCAAAGTTCGCATAAGCAAGTTTATGCGAACTTGTCACGCAATCACTGCATAGTCTAAAACAAAGTCGCTTTCTCTATCCCTATATCCCTTTGTATGCTTCATCACTAGCCTATATCAGTCCACTGCTGGACACAGGCCTCTCCAAAAGAAGGATTTTGCCATAATCGCCACGCTTGGCAGGCGAGTTGGCGATCGCAGTTTGGCCAATGGTGAAGAGGAGACGCTGCTGCCCGTCTTCTTGTGGCGGATCTCCTGTACTCGCCTATAGAAGGGGTGCTTTGTATGCTTAAATCTTTAGAACTACGCAACGGATTTTGATGCGGTTTTTTTTTAATAGATAGAGTGATTGAAGAGGAAGGTTTGTATGTATAATGCAGTGTATTTAGTATCAGCATTGCACCCGTGCGAAGCCGGGGCTGGTCGCTAGTATAAATATACGATGCAGTTTCAGACAAAGATGCCGTAATATACACCGTGGTTTTTTAACCGTCTTGAAGCTGAAGGCCACTTAAAGTATCCAATAACTACTTGTAATTCGTAAAATAAAACTTAGTAAGATTTCAAATAGTTACTAAAAAATTAAAATAATACATTATTATCTTAAATTATTTGTTATTTAAAAATTATATGGATGATAAAAAATAACACTTCCTAGAGGTTTATTAAGATTGTTACATAACTGCCAATGTAAATATCAATAAATTACATAAATGAATAAATATTGGACAGCATCACATACATTGCTCTGTTCCTAAGGTAAGTAGCTAAACCACATGTGTTAGAAAATTCAGAAACAACGACGGTACCACAACACCTAGACCCGAAACAATATTAAAAAGTTCTTCAACATACAGCTTTATGCAGGACCTTAAAGTATAATGGCAGAGAATGACGTGTCTGGCCTTAAGACTTACAGCAGCCTGGTGTAATTGGGGTTCCTATGCCGGCGTAACTGAGCGGCCGTTATAAGCAAAATAATTACATTTGCATAATTATTTACTTATGGATTTCCGCAAAGTAACGCCTGATTCTATTAATTTTATCAAGCTTTTTTCGACTGAGAATGGGTAGAATAAGATAGTTAATTTTATTATAATAGTTATTATGTCTTATTAATTGCTTCCTAAACAAATCGAATAGATAATATGTTCTGGAAATTGATTACTTATTAGCGAAAGTATTAGAAACGTTTTACTCAAGTAAATCGCATTGCAATTTCCTATCCATCGGAGACGAATCGATCAATAACTTCGTTAAAACACTGCTTATTAAGTTATACGAGGCAATCTTAACTTCAAAGATGTTCGGAACCTTAAGTTAATTTCGATTATAAATCCTTATTTTAAGGGATTAATATGACAATCTGCGGAATAAGACTTTTCTGGTAACTAGGGTTGCCAAATAAAAATACTGTTTGAAAAAAAAAAATTATACACTAAAAACTGTTAACACTTTTAAAAAATTGTCATCACTGGAACAACTCTGCATCAAACAACTTCCTCTTTCCTTGAGAGGGGGGGGGGGGAGAGCGAGTTTGGTAGTGAACTCTTCAGTTAGAACAAAATTGTCAATGGGGACTGACCGTCAAAAGCAAAAATACTATTTATTATACCAAATTCTATTTAGGTTCGCTTTCGGACCTTAATATAAGTACGTGCTTTATTTTAATACAAAAAGATAGCAACCCTACTTGTACCAGCGCAGGCCTTTTGTCGGTTCTTTGTTCAACAAACCTAAGAACAAATCGTCAGTTTTGTTTTCTCTTTTGTGTTTATAATTAAATGGACTGGAGCCGAGTTTGATCAGAGCTACAAATGTTACGACGACGATAATGAAAAGAAAATGTCTTAAGGAATTTCGTGTTTATTTCCTTTCTAAAAGAAAAAGAAAAAAACAGCTATGTGTATGTGGGTCTGGACACAAAAGGGTCCGTATGACCGTACAAAATTTAACATTACATTAATTCATTAATGCATTAGTTTGATCCCAAAAAAAAACCGGTCAAGTGCGATTCGAGGGATTGCAGTTCGTGTTCCTGGTAAAACAAGCCTTGACTGATGGACAGACAGACTGTCAGACGGCCAATGATAGTGATCCTTTAGGGTTCTTTTTGTCTATGAAGTACGGAACCCGAGAAATTAATATTGAAGCTGTATTTTAATGTGGGTCATTCAAATATAGTTTCAGTATTTTCCTTAAAAGAAACAAGCATGAATTTTAAATCTTTGAATCGGTTATTTCTATCCGAATAAACATTCGATGAGAACCGTCAGATAAAACGAGAATTCTCGACAAATGGCCGACATCCAATCACGGGCGTGCTCGGGATATAATTACCGTATAACAGATTTATTTATTAGGGCATACGACTCGTAAGTGTTTGTGTAAGCTATTAGATGTAGTATTTCGACCAAAATAAAAATATATGATTTATGAATATTTGTTGTGAATAGGAGTAATTTACTTTTCATTTACAAAGCATAAGCACAAATACCTCAGGGGATTATTCTGCTGCTCAAATACCACTTTCGCTATGAATTGTAACAATTTTAAAAGTTGTAAAAACATTCTAATACCCAAAAAATATATGTAAGTAGGTATTTAGGAATAGTTAAACCTTTTTAATTATAAAAAAAAATATTTAGTTATGGTATCCACCAATCACCCAACCCACGCAATCTTTAAGAAAGGCCCAATTGTATTTCATATAGGTAACAACATATTGCTTATTTTCTAAATAAGCAATATATATTTTAAAAAATAATGCTAAATGAAAAGGATTTAGACAACTTCTGCTTTAGACAAGTCAATACTTTTTTAAAACTCTGTTGAAGAAATTATTGCTCATACCTAAGTCTTCTCTTGAACGAATATGCAATCGCCATCACAACAGCTTAATTTACCAATCGGTCTTTTAATAAACAAACATTTTATTTCTTACATTTTACGTTAATACCATTAAACGATTATACGAACGCTTTTCAATCTGTCCTAGTAGCTGTTAGCATAATCGAACGCTCTCAATTGGATAGCCGTGATCATATTATTGTCACGCCACGAAATCTTATTACCATCTCAGCAATCTATAGACAGGAAAGTTAGCTCTTTTTAGATTTACTAATCAATTAAATTGGAAGCATTTATCACTGATAAGATAATGACTCTCTCTTTGTCTAGCATGCTCTCGTCGGCATGTCGGCTCGGCAAGCATGTCGGCTCTTCTCATCTTTTTAAGGTTCCGTACCCAAAGGGTAAAATGGGACCCTATTACTAAGGCTGTCTGTTTGTCTGTCTGTCCGTTTGTCACCAGGCTGTATCTCATGAACCGTGATAGCTAGACAGTTGAAATTTTCACAGATGATGTATTTCTGTTGACGCTAATACTAAAAACAAGAATAAAATAAATATTTAAGGGGGCTCCCATACAACCAACATGATTTTTTTGCTCGTTTTTAAAGATAAAGGTGCGCAACCCTCCTTGCGCAAGTCCGACTCGCACTTGGCCGGTTTTCTTCATTATACACTTCGGCCTTAGCTCTAAAACTTCGTCTACTCGGATTTTCTTTAGGATTTCTTTAGGTTTCGTTGATAATTGTCATCTAAGTTTGGATGCGGGTGTAATTAATGCTCAAGACTTGTCCGATCATGTGATCTTCGGGTCTTCATATTTACATATCCATAACACTGCGACCTTTTTCGGAGGGTTTATTTTCGAGCGGTCGGAACTTGATCAGATAAAGACCACAAATTTAAGAGAACCTAGTTTTTGTTCGAAATTTAACACCTTTGACCTTACTACTGACTAATTTTAGACAAGTGTTCAACCCTAGTCTATCTTTTTTTGTAGTAAAGCCACTAGGATTCGAAAGATACGTTCCTATTTTTTAATACTAAATACCTCAAAACTGCCATATTATCAAACAATAATACAATACTAACAAAAGAACAGTCGGGTAAAAATAGATGCTTGTGCGATGAAACCTATTCTTTTTGTAAATAAACAAAGAAGAGATCGTTTTGATGGTTGAAAAAATACCTTAGATTTGAATTGTTGATTTGTAGTTCAATCAAATCATACAAAATATCATTATTATCCCCATTTTTAGAGGTATACTCTGAAAGTGTGTAATTTTGTTAGTTTACACGATGCAAACACTGAATGAAAACGATTTTGGCTATATTACATTCAAAGAAACAACCTCACCTCTTCAGAATATTAGTATGGAAACAATAAAAGAGAAATTCAATCTAGCCATTGAATTGGATGATTTGCTTGAATACTTTTTATCCAATTATCGACGCGCGACGAGATCCTATAAAATAGACAAAACGACGAGTTTACTCGGCGCTCCGTCCATTATCCGATCGCATTAAAATTTTATTCATCAAAGTAAAAGATTAAAACCGGCCAAGTGTAAGTTCCTTAGCTAGCACAAGTATTTCCTTTTAATTCACATTGTGCGACAAAATTTTTTTTCTTTTGCCTAAATCATTTTTAGGGTTCCGTACCCAAAAGTTTTTCCCTGAAAGCAATACTCAAACTTACACTCCGCTGTCTGTCTGTCTGTTTCACAGAATGTATTTCTGTTGCCGCTATAACAACAAATACTAAAAACCAGAATAAAATAAATATTTGAGCGGGCTCCCATAGAACAAACGTGATTTTTTCTGCTCTTTTAGGGTTCCATACTCAAAGGGTATAACGGAACCCAAAGACACACTTTTCATTGGTGCCTTCAATGTAGCTTAACTTTATTAGGTGTTCCTTATAACGATAGGTTCGGTACCGAACAGTTCGGTTCAAAAGTTCGTCTGAATCGCCATCGTCAAGAGAGAAAGAAGAATTTATTTACTGATTTTAATGTGACCATTTGTAGCCATACTGCGATATCACTTCAAAGAAAAACCCCTCCAAACCGATTTAAGGCACTATAATGTTTTGTGTCACAAAATGGCGAAATGCTCTCAGCAGACACCAATATCTGATAAAATGACAACTTTTATAGCTGTGAAAAACGTCACACAAGAACGGCTTTCGATCGGAGATAGATAGTCGCGCGGTAGTCAAATCAAATCAAAATCAAAATCATTTATTTCTTAGAGAGTGGTACATACAAGATCTTAAAAAATACAGTAGATTCAGCACAATTTAGTCGTCTGGTGCAAGACCCTAACTGAAATTGGAATTCAGTAAATACATAATATGTAAACATAGAACTGACTAACTGACCGTAGAACTGACGGCCGATGCGGCAGAAAGGTTCTGGAATGGCCACGTACCGGCAAGCGCAGCGTGGGACGTCCACCCACATTGCAAGGTGGGCAGCCGACCTGGTAAAGGTTGCAGGACGACGCTGGATGCAGGTCGCTTCAAACCGGTCGATCTGGAAGTCACTGGGGGAGGCCTCTGTTCAGCAGTGGACGTCCTGTGGCTGAAATGATGATGATGAAACATATTAGGTTTCTGTACCTACTGGTAACCTATAATGGTTTTCTTAAAACGTTAAATTTCTACTAAGGTACCTTACCTTATGATAAATTTAACGAGATTGTTGTGTTACGGAAATCTGAAACAGTGTCAGTTACTAGTAAATAAGTTAGTTTTGTTATATTGACCCGACCGAGAATCGAACTCGGGACCTTATCTCAGAGATGATGACGCCAAGTCTGAAAGTCGCCATACTCGGCTAGTCTAGTTTTTGTCACATACCGTTTTTTTAGTCCAGTAGAGGTGAGAAATTTAAGTTTTTGGCATTAATATAAATAGTTTTAATGCAACCCAACACAACAAAATTGACTTTAATGATTAGCATCTTAATATTTTTTTCCTTTATATAATAATGGATAACATGTACCTTTTCCAAGAGTCAATTAAGGTTTATTTATTTAGTATTTAGGTTCTACGACAGAAGTGACATTAACGTGGATTGTTATTACGAACAATTTCACGATAACAATACCAAATAGTAATAGGTAATCAACAACCTATAACGACAACATAATTACTGATTAAACGAACTCACCTGTACGTGAAGTTCTATCAGAATTATGCGAAGGCTTCATTCAAAGGGATTAGCAAATAACACTTGCGTGAATGGCGATCCAATGGGCGGTACTACAAGTGGTATTTGCTAATCCCGAAGACGAAGCCTGAGTATAATAAACATAAGCGCTGCTATAGTATAGCCACGTTTCAGATATTACCGCATTATTTGATTGTATTTCACCGAGAAAGTAAATAAGGCTTGCTAAAGAATGTTGGTTCATATGGTACTCAATCGATTGGCAAAATCAAAAAAAATTGCTCAGGCAAGTAGTTTTTTCCATATTTCGTACCTTCAAGACGAAACGTACCGACGTCCACCCATGTCCTATGAGCCTCCATTCTACAAAACAGTACAATAACTTCACTTTATTCGTTAATAGGTGGAAAAGGTTGAGAAATAGAGTACCTAAGTTATTTAATTGCATAAAAGAGGAAAAGCAGTGTTTTTTTTGTTACCAGCCGACCCCAGATGATCAGTACAGGACAATAATGATGACTTACATATTACAAGACTGGTGTTAATGCAACACAAGTAAATAAATAAATACAAGTGCTGGAAGGACTTTCCACGACCTCGGCCTATGCAATACGCCGAAACGTCGAGAAAATAATCCTTTCCGCATTGAAGAGTTAATGTGTTGCATGAATAGTGTTGTGTATTGTGTTAGTTAAAAAATGCACCAAGAAAGTCAAAATGTTATATTTCATTTCATTTCATTTATTCAGACATCTTAAAAGCTAACAGATACAGATATCCAAAACGCTTATAAGACTAAATTTCATGATTACTATTACAATGTTTTTTATCAAATAAAATTTCGAATTTCTCAACCTTATGTCATTGCATACATAATAATATTTACAACAAAGCTTATTATTCAAGAGCGATAATTACAAAACAACAATATGTTTATCAAACAGCCACAATTACAGAATGGACGTTTGATTTGATTATGCTTCATTTATGTAAATAGCTTATTCGAACTTGCCGGTACTATGTGCTGTCGTAGTCCAAAGAAAACAGTTAGGGCCTTATTAAGATCTCTTTACTACCTGACCTTTTTACGGTTCGGTACCTCAAAGGGACAAAGGGACCCTTATAAAATCACTCGTCCGTCTGTCTGTCAAGAATGATCCTTTACATCAGGGACGTGTAGAGATATCAAGTTGAAATTAATATCAAATACTCAGATCTGAAATACCTGTATATTAGTCATAGAATATCATAATTTGGTATGTTAAGTGATTTTAGGGTATTTATTTATTTATTATAAAAGCATAAACCAATTAGGGAAACTAATTTGAATATTTGTTTAAACAGTTGTTATTTTTGTATTTTTTTTTTAGTGTTTGACTTGATGACGTACTTTGTAAGCCTGTATAAAGTATTTTAAATCACACATTCACATTTGACACTTGCCGTCATTCAAATCTGTGGTATTTATGCACAGACCAGGGACACACACACACACACACGCAAACACTGTGACGTTAGATGTAACTTTCTCCGTGACTAGTCGACGAAACTTGGTCGTATGAATGGCAAATTATTTTTTGTATTTTCGTTAAAATAAACTCTATTCTGAAACCAATGAAACCAATGAAACCAATGAAACCAATTTATTTCTGTAAATAGGCTTAAACTAAGCGCTTTTACACGTCCAATATTTTTTTCCCTACCACTACTTCGGGACAATTTTGGGCTAGCGCCGAGAAGAAGTAGCGCAAGAAACTCGGTCACTATTGTCAGCCTCTTTTTAAATAGTATATAGTTTACATTACAAGATAAATGTACCTGTGCGAGCAGGGCAGTATCTGTAATTCTTTTTACCAGACTACGGCAGAACAGCAGAAAAAAAAAGATTTTAGTAGTCTAATGTATTTGTAAAGATATTAATTCGACTATTAAGGCCAACTGTTAAAGTCGACAGAAAATGGCAGAGGGACAACCTTATCGCGTTTGTTGTTTATCTGGACGGGTGTTTGTTCGGGCCGTTTGTAGGCCAGACTTGTCGGCGCCAGTCCGACCTTTGGTTTGAATGGCAGAAGGTCAGGGATGCCACAATTGATAAAATATATTTTAGATCCCATAGTTTATAAAAACAGGGTGCGGAGAAATAATAAACACATTCGCCTTAAATTTGTATATTTAAAATAACACAATAATTAAAGGTACACCTTACATTTTACAGGGTATTGGGTTGAAAGAAAGACATTTAGTTCTTCTCATGACTATTCTCATTTAATAAAACTTTCAACATGGAACCAACATTCTCCTTTGTATCTCTGTATCACGGTCTATTGTATAAAATAATTTTTATACCATTTTTAGTACTATGTGCTACAAATTATTTATCTAAAAAAGTTTTTATTTTAGAGTATTTAGGATGTCAACCCAATTATTATACGCTATTTTCACTAATAGTTAAATAATATACAAAGTTTGGCCCAAATAGCTAGTAGCGGCGCAGTAATTTGACAATAATCAAAATACAACTTACTTTTATACAACTCCAGATTAATCGTCTCTAGTTTTAAATTTATCTATATTAATTTTACAAAGTAGGCTATAAACTACGGCTCGTAATTCCGACCCATTGTTCGCCGTAGACGAACTGTTCTACGCGCTACAAACTACGAACAACAGTAGCAAATGCTACGATGGATTTGCTACGAATGTCTACTTTTGACATTTCACAGAGACGTACGTGATTCCAACAAAGGTTTGCGGAGAACACCACTTTAACTTCTGGTCGTATACAATTACACTTAGCAGTATACAAAAGAGTGCTTAGTCCTTTCGTTCTCATCTACATATTGCATTTTCTTTTTCAATTTAGTAATACACGGTGTTACTTTGCATCCTTGCCATATTTACAGAGGTAACTATATCACTGACAATGATAACAAATCAGTAAAAAAAGAAAGACCTATTTTTTTTTAAATCTTGAGTATTTTATTTTATCGACAATCTATTAAACACAAAACTAATTATCGAAACGCATGCACATCACTGTACTTATTCATCGGCACAAAAGACTTTGTAGTATTACTTGATTAGTGATCGCGTACCGTTCGAGACAAAATCGGTTTATTCCTATGTGTACTGCAAAACCAAATTTACTAAAAACTTAGTGTGCTTTATTTATGGGAGTCTCTAGTTTATCTAAACAATAGGTATTGTTCCCTACTTTTATCTCTGTGAATATGGCAAGGATGCAAAGTAACACCGTGTATTATAGATACATATAAACACAGTACAAAAATCAACTCATTAGTACACAATGCTACACAATTACCCTTGAAAGCCAAGAATCCTAAGTTCGATGACCGGTTCGGGTTAATTCAGAAAACGATCATAAATAAATAAGCTCGAAAAATTTATCCAGTCCAAATACATGGGTTTTACTAGTAGTCATACAGTGGCGGGCATTTTTATTTCGAGGTAGGCAGTAGTTACTTACTTAAGTGTTTTATTAATGAAAATCAGTGGTTTTCATCAATGACACACATTTGGAAGTACCTACTGCCTACCTCATTTCATTTACCAGGTAGGCACTGCCTAATTGCCTATATGCACCGCACGCTCTTGTCATTGAACAGTTCCACGTAGTATAATACTATCCCTACAGTGCCACAATCCACCTCGTGGCTCCATCATCAGATCACGATGGTATCGAATAGGGATGACGACTAACATGTTTTTCTTCGTCTATCAGGTAAAATACTTTATAATAAAGTATTGGACACATTCTTGCTAGCTATTCCCAACACAAGTGAATCTGTCTACTTAGCGGGAAGACTCGGCATAATTAATGTAATAAGGATTATAGAAATATTTTTTTTTTAATTATTATTTTATGTATTTTTCTTTTATCACATAATCGAAATATTACAGAGATATTGATTTGAAATGTCGCATGACGTCAGGCCTTGGTACAATTTTTACTTAGAAGTGACGTCACGAGCCCTTTCTCCCGAACTTTGACGCGATTTATCTTTGTTTTTCTTTTTCGTTGATTGACACAATAAGGCTGGGTTGCACCATCTTAACTTTAACTATAACTGTAACTATAACCGGTGTTTCTATATGGATTTTGACAGACTTTTGACGTATGTTAAAGTTAAAGTAAGATGGTGCAACCCAGGCTAAGAGTCATTATTTTTTGATATTCTAACTGACGTACTATATAGAATTTCATTTTCTTACCCAGTCGTCCTACCTATTATAGTATTGGTGTCTAAATGTCTAACTTACCAAGTTATAAGTCAAGTCTTCAGTTATGAGCAAGTAAAAAACTGCTTTCAAGATTTGAAAAAATAGTTACAAGAGAAGCTTATAAAAGTGTATTAAATGGGAAAAGTAAACGGTTATTGGATCATATACATGTTTGAATAAGTATCCGGCTAGGTATTAACACTTTGATTAGTACTTAAAAAAATAGGAAATTACCCGAATACAAATCTTTTGTTCTCTATTAAAGGGGTTTTCCTCTTTTATGTTCCTCTCTTAATTACAAAGATGTTTGGAAGCTTATTAGATATCCATATGTAAACCGAGTCGTGATAATTAACTGTAGATAAATTAAATCAGTGCTGGATTTAATGATATTTATAATGCGCACAGCTAAAGATTGGAATTCCCTGCCTGCGTCTGTATTTCCGAGTGCATATAACCTGACTCTCTTTAAGTCCAGAGTGAATAGGCATCTTCTGGGCAAGCTCGCTCCATCTTAGATCCCATCTATGCTCTAGAGCAAGATTGGGGTCAAGAGTAAGCCCATCTCAAATAAAAAAATAAAAAAATATTTAAGAATCAATTAAATCTTTAGACCACCACACGAGACACGATAGAAATTTAATTGTAACGCAGCTGCTACAATTTTTTTTCTAAATCGTATTTTTATCGTGTTGATTTATTCATTTAAAAAAATATATGTTATAGAATCTAAGTTTATGCATAAAAATAACTGGTGGGTGTCGCTATCTAAAAAATATATATTAAGTATTGGAAGTGAAAATTTCATGATTACCTATATTGAAAGGACATTAGGACTTCATTTTTAACCAATACATCTAAGGCTACATAATGTTTTTATGAAGCCCGTTTTGACAGCCAGTTTTAAGATCATAGAATTTAAAATAAGATAACAACTTCAACTTATTTGGGGTCCAAATGTAAGTTCTATTTTACAAATTTATGTGTCGAGAGATAAGTAATAAGAAAAGCAAGGGCTGATAAATATTCTCCTTACTTTATAATAAACTAGCTGTGCCCGCAACTTCGTTTGCGTGGACTACAGGAATCGAGTGATATTGCCTTATTAAACAACGATGTGGACTGCGTGAAGCACTATTTATAAAGAAAAGAACCTTTTACTCCCATTTCGACTAAATCTTTTTACTGTGCTGTACTTTTTACTCTTCTCGTTTGGCGGTGAAACAAAGTGATAAGATGAGCAGCTCCTTTGGCTGTCTCCGAAACGTATTCGCAAAGTAACAGATAAATTTGGACTAATACAGACTGGTCACTACGACAGAAGTAGAAAAGGCGGGTCGGCGGACTTTCCTAAAATGTTGCTATTTAGGTACATTGAATAAGTACAGCAATTTTGCTAGTGACGTACATATGTCATAAACATGTCTAAGCTATTAGAATTAAAATTTTCTTACGTTATCAGCATGAGCTCATTATGCTGAACAACCTTTTCTAAGACGTTATTTTAATAGCTCTCAAAGTTTAGCCGGTCTGCTAGGGTTCCATATCAGGTAGACCAGACCCTCGTTTTTCTTTATGTCAACAGTAAGTGCTGATGACGTTGACCAACTTTTCTTTAGGCGCTATATAAATTCCTATAAAAAATTAGACAGGCCACTGGTGTTCCACATTACGTTTTCAGACATTCATAATGAATTATAGCCTATATGTTGCCGAGGACTAATAGCTATATAATAAAAAAAGTTTCATCAAAATCCGTCCAGAAGTTTTTGCGTGAAAAGCGAACAACAGACAAACAGACAGACAGACAAAAAATTCAGAAACCATATTTTTTGCTTCTTTTGGTCATATGAATTGAATGAGCCCTAGTAGTATTTTTTTTAATTATCTTCAATGTACAGAATTTACCCTCTCTACCGTTTTATTATACACAGTGTTACTTTGCATCCTTGCCATATTCACAGAGATAAAAGTAGGGAACAATACCTATTGTTTAGATAAACTAGAAACTCCCATAAATAAAGCACACTAAGTTTTTAGTAAATTTGGTTTTGCAGTACACATAGGAATAAACCGATTTTGTCACGAACGGTACGCGATCACTAATCAAATAATACTACAGTCTTTTGTGCCGATGAATAAGAACAGTGATTTGCATGCGTTTCGATAATTAGTGTTGTGTTTAATAGATTGTCGATAAAATAAAATACTCAAGATTAAAAAAAAATAGAATTAGGTCTTTCTTTTTTACTGATTTGTTATCATTGTCAATGATGTAGTTACCTCTGTAAATACGGCAAGGATGCAAAGTAACACCGTGTATGTATAATAGAATATATGATAAATAAAAAATAATAACAAATACAAATTAGACTCACACATCAATAATTACACTATTCAAAAACAGACTTCGTCGACTGCATAGCTACCTAAACACTGCACATAAGGTTTTTCGATGTACCTCGGTTTTGTTCTAAAGTAAGGAGATAGTCGTAAAAGCCACGTTAGTTTGGCAGCTGTTATGAAACTTCTGCGGGAGCGCTCTGCATCCGTTGGGTAGGACAAATAATCCAGTTAGGTAGCTCCAGTTTTGAGAAAGAAGTCAATTGTAGATTCCAATTCGGTTGGGCAGCAATACGTCAGTGCCAACCAGTGTGTGTAAACAGTGAGGCACCCGCCTAAACCCAATTGCATGTCGATAATAATTAACAGATGTTAACAACATAGACAGTCAGTAGTACTTGAAAACGTCTGGTAATTTTTATTTTTAAAGAATAGTGGATTTCTATCTTTATCTGAAGTTTTGAAATGAACAAAAACGATGTTTTTTTAGCTTTCAGTCAACATTTAAAAACGCCCAACGTTATATGATTTAAAAATCTTTCGCCATTTTAATCAAAGCAAATGTGAGCAAAAGGCCCGACCTTAGGCCTACGCAAACATCCGTGACTGATGCAATATTAATCCCCTTTTTGTGCGAGTCCTTTCTGGTAAAGTTATGAAGTCCAGAAAAACAGATGAGCAACTTAAAGAAATACCCAAATTACTACAACATAAATTAGATTTCATTTAAATAAAGAAAGTATACAATGCTTAATTTTACGCACAATAAATCGAAAATGGTATTCACCCACAATATTTTAAACGATCTACTATAATAACTAGAACGGATAATCATACTAAAATATACTTAAATAATAAACAACCATAACTTAGGTACAAATAGCACCACTTAAAAAATTGTTTTGCGGGATTCGAACCCGCAATCACCAAGCTTTGTAGTCCGGAGCGCAAACTACGACACCAGAAGGTCGTCATGTATATATTTGTTTACAGATAAAAAAAATATCATTGAAATTAATTGTTAGATTAAAGATAATTAATACGCTCTTTATACCTAACGTTTAGTAGAAAAACAACATGTAATATCATGTGTATACTGTACGTGCCACATGCACTATTTTGAATCAACATACAGTTTTGAAAATGGTTTCTCTTCATCGCCCTATCCCAATTTTATGAAAAGTTACTTCAATATAAATATTTATCAGAAATCGGACTCATCGAATTTGGATTTTAATTCAAACACTTGTTTTCATCTGAACGATACACTTCATATTTGTATTGAATTTGAACTCCAATTTTCATATCGATAACAGACTTCACTGATTTCCTATCTCTGTTTCACTAACGAATGGTGGTATACAAGCATCTTTGTCCCCCAGATGACTTCATCTCTTAAATGCGCCAAATAGACGCCATGTAGACGCCCTTTAGTCTGTTAACATTATTAACAAACAAACTCACAGCATCACACCATAACGACCTTAATAGCTAAGCAATATAAGCTATTTTACTGTGCCCCATACACAAATGCTGTCTCCTTGAACCATGGGATCTGCAGAATTGCGTCATGCTAACACACAGTTTTGCCAAGTCACAAAGTAAATCACCAGTTTACTAAGACCTCTGACTTGCTAAAAACTATTTGTGATCAAGTGTCTTGCTAAGTAGTTATAGGTATTCTTATTTATTGGGAGAATGGCTCAAGGTTGGATACCTTTTGATAAATAAAGTCAACGAAGGTCGATCTGTGCGGCTGCAGCAAAATTTTATAGAAAAAAACCGGCCAAGAGCGTGTCGTGCCACGCGCAGTATAGGGTTCCGTAGTTGCCCGTCATTACCACAATATATTTCAGCAATTAGGACTTCATTTAAATCAGTTTAAACATTTTTCTCTAAGAAATTTTTGAACGACGAAGTTGAACGACTTTTACTCTTAAACTAACTGGTCTATCTTAACCGTTATGATTTTCCTTGAAAGTTCATGAAAAGCACTATTATCATGATTTTTTCCAGATTCCAGCTTTTAGAGGGGGGGGGGAGGACTAGGCTTTTAAGGACCTATTCAACGATACCACACACGATAGGGTAGACGATGAAAAAATAAATCATCCCCATGTTACATGTATGGGAGCTACCCTGAAAAAAAAGTCAGGGTCAGCAGTCTCCAAGCAAAACCTCGGACGGACATGACGAAACTGTAAGGGTTCCTTGTTAGGACTACGGAACCCTCAAAAATGTATTTATTAAAAAAATCTATCGAGGAATCCCATGATCCACCTTCTGACTTAATTATCATATTATTCTATTGCCAAATAAAATAAAGATAGGCCTATTTTTGAGAAAATGGCTCAAGCAAGGCGATACCTTTTGATAAATAAAGTCAACGAAGGTGGAACTGTGTGGCTGCAGCAAATTTTATAGAAAAAATTGTCTTAATTTTTTGAAAAACAAATCGATTCAATTTATTAGAAGTAAGTTAACTCCACTATCAAGATTTGATTACATAGTAGGTTAGTTACAAGTGAATCTTAACTCCCTTTTATTAAGTATAAAATTAATATAGGTATTTAACTACTAGTTACCTCTACACATAATAATATTTTCAGTGCCTTTAGACAATTTCAAGTGGACCGATCCATAAGTATGGCAATTTAAATTGAATGGCAAGAGTTATTTTGGAGTAACATCCTCAATTAAAAGTGAATGTCAAAGCCGAGTGAAATGGCTAGATTGTTAATTATAATTTAATTAATAATTATAATGTAAACCCATATTGATTAGATAATAAATAATTGTTAAAGTTAATAGGTAAAAGATACAGTTTTTAATCACTCTACAAACTAGTTTTGTCAAGTGAGGTTCGATTGTGATATTTTTAATTATTAATCACATTAAAACAAAAAGTTTTTCATTAACATTTCAGTTTTTTTAAACTTTTAACAATTTATTTACCACTACACCTCATTAATTTTAATAAAATTGGAAGTTAAGTGGAACCTCTAAGTGAAAACGATCATACCAAGCATCAATGTGAAATAAACCATATTTTTAATTAACAAACATATTTAACTTAAAATGACAAAAATCCACAACACAAACGGTAGCTGTGATTTGGAAGTGAGATTTGGATTTGAACTTTTCTTTAACATAGCCACAGTTTTCATTACGTTTACAACAATTACATACTTTTTAATAACATGGATCGTGGTGAAATACTCGTGTAATTTAAGAACGTACATTTTCCTTAATATTTATTTTGCTGTATTACTTAAATGCACTTTTATAGCAATTAGTTTAATGATGTTAATTGGACTAAATAAATACAGCGTTTATTTTTTTGTGTATTTCGAAACTGTTTATGCTACTTGGATGTTAATTATGTGTATTGGTTTAAAATTAGTTACAATAAAAGGTCGTACTTTCACTGTTTCGCGCATCACTATGACTTTGATAGCGTGGGGCGTACCTATTTTTTTGATGCTAATAGCTTGTTTAAACGATTTGTTAATTATGATTGACTATTTAACTATTGCATGCTTGAGCGTTCCTTTGATATTGTATTGTGTAATTTCATTGATTTTGCTACGTGTTTTATTGGGGCTGTTCAAAAACATTTTAAAGAGCGAAGACATAAGTGAATTTATCAGAATCGAGTTGTTTGTGCTCCTAGGAGGTCAAAGTGGATTGGTGTCGGTCGTGTGTATCGACTGGGCTGATCTATCTTGTGAATATGAAAACATCATGTATCCTATAGCTCAGTGTTGGCTATTAAGTCCTATATTAATAATATTTTTTTGGATATTAGCAGACAAATCACACAGAAACTTATGGAAGGATTATATCCGGAATAAGAGAAGACGAAATTTAAATAGTCATATCAGACTTGAAGATGAGACTTGCCCAGAAAATGAGGGAAGTGCGCCAGGCCGAACACAAAACGATATTATTCCTTTGGTGGATTTGAATTTCAATAAATAATACTTTGTCTAAATCTCTAGCCCTCATTGAATTATAGTTTAAAAATGTTATAATACAGTTGACAGTGATGCATCTTCCTTATAAACAAGAGAGATGCATCAGAGCAAAAGTGGCAAAACCTTAAATTTCATGTATTTTTTGAAATGTATGAATTTGGGCACCTGGGTGTGGCAAACAATTATTATTGAGTGTTTTTTTTTGTATTTATCACTTAAATTTGTTAAACTAAGTTTAAAAGTTGACTAAGAACTCATTCATAATATCGATACTACAATTCTCAAGAATAAGCCACATTTAAACACAGGTGTGGAAATAAAAATAAGCATCTTCTTCTCAGCACCAGCCGATATGTAGTCCCGAAGTGGTAGTAGGGCTAAGTTATATTTTTGGACGTGTATAAGTGCCCGGAAGTGGGCCTAAGTATATACCGAATAAATAATTTCATTTCAGCAATTGATTGATGATTGAGATTGATGGACAAAGCCACCGTTACTTTACCTTAACTTTTATTAATGTGACAGTTATTTGTTGTTGTAAATTACCATAATATACCTTTAGGAACTTTTATTGGCTTTTATTTCAAAGTTTACCAACTTTTGGTTTTAACTCTCTCGATTCTCTGCGTGCTTATCAATATCATTAGCGTCATCATCATCATCATCCTCTGCAGGACGACACGGCGAGCGACTCCGGGCTACTTGCATCCAGCGGTTGCCCGCTTATCCTCCACTCTTATCCGCACAGCCTGTCGATTCTGTTAGAAAACACAAGTAAACTCGCTCTAAAACTCACTCAAGCGGTACAAACGAACATAGACTCTATTTTGTTGTAGAGTGGGTTCACATTACTTATCGTCGATAAGTGAGTTCTGTGTCGAAGTAAGCGATGTTGATCACCAATATTTATTTGTATTCAATTGACGAAGTTCTGGCTCGAGACTTCGCACTATAAAAAAGTTTACTGTCACAGTATAGTTTTATCTCGCTGTGGCCATGGAACTTGTGGATTGAGTTTGGCATACATTTTGGAATAAATATCCTATAAATAATACAAAATAATAATTAAATCAATTAAATACTTTAAGGGCAGTTATATTTGAAAGGCTATATGACTTAAATTTAACCATGCCATGAGATCCAAATGATATTCAATTATTGGCACTTTTAATAGAATATACTGCTTTAAGATATGTTTATCCGTTATCTAGTAGCCATAGCTTGAAGCTTTGCTAAGTTTAAGACTAGATAAATTAGCGAGTGATTGTTGGAAGAATTGTTTCTTATTTACACGTTTTCGGTGGTACTTTATAGATTGGACTAACTTTTAGTGAAATCCAATTCTAATAATTAAGTGAAGTAAATAGACTGCGCAGTGTTGCAAAGTGCAAAACGAGGACGAGATTATAGAACATAATTTCATATGAGCAGTACTTTCAAAAAGTTCGAATTATCTATATAATTGCCATCATAGTTTCACTATTTCACAACACAACACATTCTCATTACAGCACGTGAAGGTTAAAGTATGCGGCACTAATTCCTTTGAATACGAAATGCAGCGTGTGCCTATATGCCAGACAAAGGGCCCTTAATTAACCGGCATAGTGGCTATCAATGCAACGGCTCTTGTACACAACAATATGTCAACGCATATGCTCGGGAATAGGGGTAAATAAAATTATAAACGTTACATAGTAAATATGCTTTACGGAGAATTTAAATTTATATTTTATTAGTTGATGTACTCGGGCAGTCAAGCAATACAAATGTTTAGAAAAAACGTTTTTATGGTACGGGACGGTAAATAATAATTGCAAATGTGAATTAAATAAAAATTAGGATAATAAGCCCGAAAATTCCATTATGAGGAATGCAGTTGAGGTTCAACTCATCTGTGGTCGTGTCAAAAAGATTAATGTCCGCCATCGTCAAAAAATAGCTATAGTTTTAGGGTTCTGTACCCAAAGGGTAAAACGGGACATTATTACTAAGACTCCGCTGTCTGTATTTTCTGTCCGTCTGTCACCAGGCTGTATCTCATGAACCGTTATAGTTAGACAGTTGAAATTTTCACCTGTTGCCGCTATAAACAACAAATACTCGTACGAAAAAACAGAATAAATTAAATAGTTAAGGGGGCTTCCATACAACAAACGTGTCACTTTAAAAAGAAATAATTAAATTAAAATAAAACAAATATTTATGGGTAACAATCCAATTCAACAAACGTGTTTTTTTGCGATTTTTTAGATAGTACGGAACCCTTCGTATCCGACTAACACTTGGCCGGTTTTTAGTGTCTTCTTCTTCCCGTCATGCTGGGGCTTCACCTACGTGACGCCTAACGTTCAAATAAAGGCATGACTAGCGTTAACTAAATTAAAGTATAAGGCTACGCGCTAAGTGCGTGGCCACACTTATTTGACGTTTGATTCTAGCGTCTAACGACTTAGTTAGCGTGTGATCTGTATGTGTGACTATAAAATAAAATAAAACGCTTCCAAGAACTCAATACTTTTATTATTTTGTCTACTCCATCCTAACTTAATAACTATGCACTTTAACATTTATTTCACAAAGAGTTTTTAAATGTGACCGTGTTTTAACATGTTAAGTATAGTAGGTGTAGCCACAACAACGCACTAAACGCCCGCTTAATCCCTTTGATGTGTCAAAAGTTACCGCGGTCCGAGCTATCGACTAACGTCTAATTATTAAAGCAAATTAGCGCACAAAGACCGGCCACACCTGCGTATTACGTCAAATAGAGCACTAAATAACGACACTAGACGCAGGTGAAGCCCCAACATCATAGGATAAGGTCCTCTGTCCTGGTCTAACTCTACCACTCTCTAACCCCGGTGATGATAGAAAAGTTATTCAGTTTAACTACAATATCTACTTCTTCAGTTTTTTCTTCTTTCTTGCGTAAATTCCCGGTATATGATAGGATCATTTGTCCTGCTCTAATTCTACCACTTCGCTCTAACCTCAGTGATGCCACATTTATTCAGTAGTTTTTCGCATCTTGTTCTTCCTTGCGTCCATTCCTGGTACATGATAGGATCCTCTGTCCTGCTCTTACTCCAGCACTTTGCTCTAACCCTCTTCCTCATTGAGCCCGTGTTATACTGATCAAAGTAATTTTCTTAAGGATTTTTTTTGCTTCTACTAATTTACAATTAGTGGCTGTCAAACTTTTGTAAAAAAAAAAAAAAAATATTAATTTTCTGGGTAACATTTTTCCGCAAGCCGGTGTATTTAGATTTGACTACCAAATTTTAATCATAACGTTACATATTAATCAGAATGTTTCATAATTTAATTAGTAACTGATATAATACACTACTATACGAAAATTAGTATTTAATGTTAATAATTAATTCTGCTAGCTATTGATGTTATCTGTATTATACATGGTGTTTAAAATATACGTTTTAACGCTTACGGCTTAACGTTAGTTAGAAAAACAATAGTAGGTACATTCGAATAAAGCCTAGGTGTGCTACAAATGTAATTACCAGACATAATTTTGCAAAAGTGTCTACGTGTATAGTGTAAGTGTTAAACGATCTCAATAACTTAAATCAATGAACGAGCAAATTTTATTAATTTATTACTAAAATTTAGGCAAAGCTCTTTAATTAAAATTTTAGTGGCATGTCTGCCCAAGACACTACTATTTAAATTTTGTCGACAAATCGCAGTTTATCCACTAATTCACAAGCGATAAAGAATTATATGGCTTTCATGATCAGCTCAGAAGTCTGATATGATGACTAGAAATCGTTATTAAAAGTTAACAAACACGTAGGTAGGCACGTAGTGTTTTTGTTAACTTTATACCTAATTTAAAGATTTTTCTTGATTGTCCTGAGATTCCTTCATCAGAACTTAGTGAAAGTGGGGTGTGAACTTAGTGAAAGTGAAAGTGAAAGTGAAAGTGGGAAAGTGGGGCCACCTTGAAGGCATAGAACTTTTTTTTAAATCTATATTTAAATCGGTTCATAATTATGCCGTGTGAAAGAATTGCACCAACCCTTCTCATCCTATGGGTGTCGTAAGAGGCGACTACAGGAGAACCGCCACAAGACGACGGGCAGCAGCGTCTCCTCTCTACCATTGGCCAAACTGTATCGCCAGCCCGCCTGCCAAGCGTGGCGATAATGGCAAAAATCCTCCTTTTGGAGAGGTCTGTGTCCAGCAGTGGACTGATATAGGCTGGTGATGATGATGGTGATAATTAACGAAAAAATAAAACACTTGTATTAAGTCTTAGTTAATTAGACAAGAAGTAACCCCCTAACAATCTAGTATTAAGATTCTTCAATGGATCGTTGGAGTCACTGGAGTGTCGTTTAGCACGATTTAGGAGCGTGTAGCGCAACGAGCGTATTGCAAACCGTGACGCTGTAAACGCTGTTTACATTTAATTTCACTCGCGATTCAACCCCACATACTCACCATATCTAATATTGGTGGAAGTAAATTACGCAACGCTTTACTTTAAGATTTAGCAGAAGACTATACGTTTAATGAATACCGCTGTACGAGGCCACAATCTAATGAGATATAAACCCAACCTTTGTATTTACTAATTCACCTACCAGATAACTAGTGTAAGTGTTTTGTTTTTTATATGTGTAAATTAAGTGATTGTATATATTGATTAGTTAATAAAGTTCCAGATAAATGTATTTACCTTTAAATAAATAAATTATTAATGACATTTGTGTACTTCTTGTATTTTTGATTGACATAATATCTTGTCATTTTATGAGTTGTTATTTTAAAATTAGATCTGGGCCCTAACTATGAACTGTTAAAACAATCTCAAATCTGTCAATTTTGGTACGTCATTTCATACAAAATTTGACAGAAATGATAATGTTTGACAGATTTGTGATTGTTTTAACAGTTCATGGTTAGGTCCCAGGGCCATAACCATGAACTCTAAAAACAATCACAAAGTTGTCAAATCTGTCAATTTTGGTACGTCATTTCATACAAAATTTGACAGAAATGATAATGTTTGACAGATTTAAGATTGTTTTAAGAAGTAATTAAGTTTGTTTGTGGTTACCGCCCAGCTTGTGACTTTTTAAATTAAAATTTTTTTATACTATCTTATTTCGAATATTCTATGTAAATGAGAACAATATTTGGATGCCAGCTTCTGGTGGACTGTGCGCGGATATTTGGGACAACTAGTAGACTACTTTTCATGTAAATAAACCGATTTGTTATGATTTGATTTATTTACTAACCTTGTAAAGTTATTTCGGGGATAAACGAGTTTATTAAGAGATGTAGAGGTACTGAACTAAAAATATTTAGTTTAAATAATAAATGTAATTTTTTTTGATAAAATTTCTCATATGTAGAGTTACGGTTTTATTATCAACTTTGCACAAATGATTATTGGAATAATTATTATCAAAATACGAGATTTCCCAATGATGGAAGGTTTAATTTGTGTTCCGAAATCTGATAACAGAAACAGGTTTAATGAGTTTGTTATGAATTAATGTATAATTTAATAAATATATACTTTTTTGTGTTAGTTTTGAGACTAGCTTTTGCTGGCAACTTAAGTTTTTATAATTAATCGTTTTTTTATTTATGATTAATAAATAAATTTAAAAAAATAGAGCCTTTTGTTTTTTTTAAATTGCTCAATAGCAGAAACATAAAAATAATGCCTTTAAGAATGGCACAGAATAATCCTTGCCTCATGGACATGCGTTTATTTTTGAGTAGGTTATTTTTTATTTTAGGTAAGTTTAGCTATAGAAATGAAATTGTTGTTTTTTATAAGTTTTTAAACCTAATAAAGTATTTCAGTGCATTTTCTTTTTATGTCGCACGACGCTAAATGGAAAAGCACTTAAAACTCATGACCACTTACTTTAAAATTAGTACTCATGAATTACGAACTCTTGGATCTCTTTAATTTCCGACATTGGTAGACAAATTTCAACAAAGCATAAAAGGAACAGCCAGTGGTGTCGTTTTATTTTAAAGTTATTCCTTCTGTGGTAGTTTCAATAAAAAGTATTATTTAAACGTTTGAATCAAAATAAAAATAATGGTAGAATTATAATGATTGACCTTAATTTTTTTTATTATTATGGAACCGTTGCTCTTGATCCTACTGAATGACAATAGTCCGATGGTGGTGTTGTCCGATAGAGGAAGAAATGCAAGCTGAAGTGGCAGTGGGTTGTCACATTTGCTGTTTACGTGTAAAAAAGAACGGATGAGTTGGGTAATGAGTGGAGACTGCGACTTAGAAAACACAGTATAGAGCAAAACGATGATAAATGCAAATCTTCTGGCAGTGGAACTTTTGATATCTCTAAATAATTTTTCTGTGGTTTCAGTAAATAACCCTTTTACAAAGCCTCCGCAATTTTTTATCAATTATTCAATACCATATCTTATACTTTCTGATTTAAAAGATATTAAGATCTGGCCTGGCTGTCCCGTCTGGGCTGTCTCCTCAGCTTTATGAGCTCGTAAGTCCCGTTAACGACCTTCGTGTAATGCCGTCAGGGTCATTAAGTTGGCGTGAGTTACCGGGACAAGATGGATAGGGGAAACTTTTTTGATTCTTTAATATGTAAATTGAACTTCTTCAGGTTGAGCTACTTCCCGCAAAATCCTTCACGTCGCCTTTTAAATCAATGTAAAAGGGAAACTATTGAAATCGGATTTTGTCGACATGTTTCTTTTTGCGCAGAACTCTACGTGTAATAATTAAAAAAAAACTCATCATCATCATCATTTCAGCGATAGGATGTCCACTGCTGAACATAGGCCTCCCCCAGCGACTTCTGCCATCGGGGGGTTAAAAAAAACTGAAAAGGGTGAATTAATATTTTATTTATTTATAACTTAGGTGCCTGGGTTATTTATTTTTGGAGTCGTTTTTAGCCTTGGAGAGTTTGAATGTTTTTATTGGCACCGACTTATACTGAATAATAGAAATAACTGATTAGGTACCTATGTTATAAAAAAATTCATTTTTAGCTTTTTGCTTTAAAGTAGGAGTTTATTTGTTTCACGGTATTCACTGTACTTCGACTACTAATCGGTTTTGTTTATATATTTCGATAGCTAAAAAAAATACTAGATCGCATATATATCGATGTTGACAGTGACTTTAAAACAAGTTTTTCTTTATCTTATATTGGAAAAGCTTACGTAATATGTCCCATCAGTGGGTATGGTCACGTAGTTCGAAAGATAAAAGCTGCTTTTCTCAGAACGCGTGCGAGGGCCGAATGCTAATGTCCTCACGCAAGTATTCCAACGATAAAATAATGCTAGTATTTGTTTTCTCCTTATTTCCTTATATGAATTCAATATATGACCAAACTAAAGAAATATCAGAAGTAATTTAACAATTTTGACGACCTTTGTCACCGAGAGGTGAATACGTCGGACCTTGGCGTCGCCATCTCTGCTGTGGTATAGTTGTTGTTTCTGATTTCTAAAACACCAGTGCTTTAGTAACTCACCTTAGGATCAGAGTAATGTATGTGATGTTGTCTTATATTTATTTGATTTTTCGTTCATCATCATTTTAAGCCACAAGACGTCCACTGCTGGACATAGGCCTCCTCTAGTGACTTCCAGAATGGCCGGTTGGAAGCGTACCTACCTATATCCACCTTGTGGGTGGACGTCACACGCTACGCGTGCCGGTACGTGGCCTTCATTCCGGAACCTTTCTGCCCCATCGGCCGTCAGTTCTACGTGCAATGTGCCCCGCCCACTGCCACTTTAGCTGGCTAATCCGTCGGGCTATATCAGCGACTTTAGTTCGTTCACGGATCTTCTCATTTCTGATTCGATCTCGTAGAAAAACACCTAGGTTTTTTGATATTTTCGAAACATAATTAGATGTAATTTCTACAGTTTCTTACAGTTACCTTGGGCAGGAAAGTAGTTTTGTTAACTTTTCAAGGTAAACCGGTAAGGTTGACCTATAATCACATATAAACATAAGGGAACTAAGAGCCAGCCCCATTTTGGACGAGTTAGGTTTTTATGAAAGCCCCGGATACTGGATGGAAGAATATGTTTTATATGCAAGCGCGGCTGACCAGTGTAGGTATTAAGACCATTTATTTTGATAAAGAGGAGAGCTGTTTATTAGAAAATGTAACAATACTCTTACCTACGTATTAGTTAGAGTTATGAAGACAGAGGGAAAGTCCGTCGTCGCCACCGCGACGCGTCGCTCGGGCGCCAGTAGTCAGCCTCAAATGATACCTATGCTATTATTATGACTAATGTAACATTATTAATATCGTGAATGGCGTTCCTTTGCTGGAAAATAAATGCACGTTAGTTTCAAGATCAAAATATCCGGGTCACTGACATTACATGTAAGTATCTTGTAATCTATGATATTGTAAATTGTGATAGGTCAATAATTTTAATATAAATAAATAATAAATCATAAATAATATTTATTGCATAACAGTGGGTACATTATATTATATTAGTGATCTAGCGCCCTTTTAAGCTATTGAGCCTGTATCAGGGAGCAGCACTCGGTCGTTTTAAGACGAATGTACAGTTTAAAAGTAATGAGCTTAAAGTTAAGTACCTATATGATTGAAAGTGATATCTTTAAAAGATATGGTTCTAAAATATTTATTTTAATATACAAAAAGTAATTCAATAGTGCCACTCATTATAGCTTTTTTTAAACATTTTTACAGTTTTAAACATTATTACCGTGCATTTGTGTGTGTGTTTTAATTTTAACGAGTAATGCCTCATGATCATCATAAGTTTTATCTTGTAATATGTAACAAATTCTTTAATTTAAGGAAGTTATATTATCCTTAATTCATTGAATTCTATTAAATTATCAGCGAAAAACATCCAGGTCAGTTTTTTATAATAATTTGTTGGTAAACTGCGCATTTTACGCCGACAATTTTCAAATATTAATTACCCACCTCAGTTCACCTCAAACGAATTTTGCCACAATAACATCCCTTTATATCTTTGAAAGACAAGACAGATGATTTTCGGCTTCCAAAATGTAAATAAACGGAACAAAAGGATACCCTTGAACAGTCTTCGGAAACTCTCGACGAATGATGACTCAAATTGCGACTCGCAATAATTTTTTTAGATAAAAGATTTGGCACGTGTAGAGTTAAATGAACCAATACTTCAAGCTCTAGTATTCTTGTTAAGTAATAATATAACCTGGAGCTTATATTTTTATAAATGTAAAATTGAACATTAATAATATATCGTTCCTACAATCACATCTATTATCTAGCCCTAAACTCATCACAGCTGTGGTGACTAGATAACAGATGGACATGGTATTTGGCGACAGACCAATAAATCTTAATCATAATAGATAAAACAAAGCGGATTTGTTACAACATTTTTAGCTCGAGAACGGCTGGACCGATTTCATGGTTTATGATTTGTTAGATTTGTCTCTGCCCCGAATAGCAGAATAAATAATAACATTGAAAACGCTGACGAAAAATAATAACTGTTAGACTGTACGAAGTTCACCGGGCCAGCAAGTCTAAATAATTGACGACATCATATGCATCGCTCTGGGCGGTAACCACGAACTCTTAAAACAATCTCAAATCTGTCAAACATTATTAAATCTGTCAAATTTTGTATGAAATGACGTATCAAAATTGACAGATTTGACAGCTTTGAGATTGTTTTCAGAGAGTTCATGGTTACCCCGCTGATCCTATATTAAGTAACATATTATATAAGCATTTGTGTTATAGACATAACAAACAATGACGATACCACAACACCCAGACCAAAAACCCGACCGGGAATAGAACCCGGGATCACGGAGAGTGACATTAAGTTGGGGTGCTCGCTTCACAATAAACCAAATTTGCTACGAGATTGAGCTAGCTATGTTCGTGCGTGATTAAGCTATTGGCTATAAGTACATCGTTTCCTACCATAAAACCAATCAGAAAGTGAATAACAAAACAATTTAATAAAGGGATCACATGTACGGGGGATGTATTCGGTAACCGCACGCGTGACGTCCGCTCCGCTCGGCGGCACATCAAAGGGCCGCCCGCTTTGATCTCGCCGCTCGGCACGGCTGGCCGCCTTTGATAATGTCCGCCTCTAATAGCACGTATGATATTGATTTGTATGCCAGGTATTTTCATAACAGAATGCTTTATAAACGGCTTTTTTCAGTGTACGAAATAGTTGCGTTTTCAGCTCGTTCACATTGTTATACTTGGCGTCATGTAAAAAGAGCGGTGGCCAAAACAGGAACTAACATTTTCAATACTGCTATAAATGTCCGGTGGAGACAAGTAGCGCCACCCTTCAGCGTTCTTTTGATTTGTCGAAAATTATAACCAATCTCATTCTTTTTGTTGTGTTTAAATTTGCCTCTGAATAAATTAAAAAATGAGATTAATAAATGGCATCTTGACAAATGTTATTTATTTATTGAGGAATATTTTAATTGACTTTAATATTATTTAATGTATTTTGTAAATTCAATCTTCTTGATATTATATTTGATTATATTATAAGATATATTTGCACACCGGTACAACTCCCGGTAATATATTATTGAGACTGCTTCTTATACTAAATATCTGTATTACTTAACATTTTTTTCTGCAAATAAAGATTTTGACTTTGTCTTATTCGTCTTCGTAAACTGGTCCTGGGCGGTAACCACGAACTCTTAAAACAGTCTCAAATCTGTCAAATTTTGTATATAATGACGCACCAAAATTGTCAGATTTGACAGCTTTGAGATTGTTTTAAGAGTTCATGGTTACCCCGCTGGTTGTATGCGTGGTGCAATAATTGGGCAGTACTTGATATTTCTGTTTTTTTTTTCCAGACATTGCTGAGCCACTACATTTAAATACATTAAATAAATAAATATGCGCTGTAAAAATTAACATCCTTGTGCTACTAATTACAAAGAATTTGCCACGGACATCTAGCACACCAGCATTTATTGAAGTCAGTATTCTGAAATGACCTAAACTGGGAATCGAACTCATGAGGTTTAGGGTGAATTTCTATGCTACTCCGCCGCACTACAAAATTTTAACTTTATAATTAATTCGCAGATGTGTGTAGCGCGTATGCGACGATACAAACAGACGTACGTCGTAACTCCTAGTAGATTGACGTGTTTCCATTTGACTCTCCCTTACTTTACAATTAAATTTCCCTTTGGATTAGAGTCCTATCAGTTTGCTTTGTATTTTATCAAGTATCTGTGTGGGGTCAGGGTAAGTACTCTAACGAATCGACACGCAAAGAAGAAGTAGGTACTATAATGTACATGTTTATTATAGTACCTACGAGAGTGCAAGCGGAGTAAAACGTCGAAATATTAGATGAAACCGTATATTGAAGTAAAGACACGCGAAAGGCAAATTTTCAACCAAATCCGTTTAGCCGTTTATGCGTGATTACGCAGTAGGTACTCATTATTATATTATGGCGTGATTGAGTCACAAACATCCAAACATTCTCACAAACCTATATGCATATAATATTAGTAGGATACCGTGGGTAGAATGTAACACCTTTGACATACATATAAGTAACTTGATACAAAGCATTCGCTAATACAGGATGTTCCTAAACTGTTGTCAAGGCCAAAAAAAGTACAAGGACTCTAATAGTAGTCGCATCACTTGCACATTGTCCTGCGAAGAACATATTATTTGAAGTTTAGATCTTTTCGTATTTTGTATCTAACATTGACTTAACATAATTATATGAGACACTAGCCGTTGCCCCTCGACTTCGCTCGCCTGGGCTTTAATTTATTTATTAAAGCCCAGGCGAGCGAATTATTATTCATAAAAAATCATCCAAATCCGTTCTTTAGTTTTTGAGTGAAAGAATAACAAACATTCATACATCCAAACTTACAAATTTTATTTGTTACATTCTCTATCTTTCGCATTTATAACAATAGTAGGATTATTGGCCTCGAAGAACATTAATTCTTAAGATAATTAATTTTATTCATGCTATGATAACTAACCTCCTTCCTTCCTTGATAAATAAGGCAGGATATTTGGAAATTCAAACCATAAGGTCAATTGGACGCTGGAAAGTACAGATTTGCGAGAAAGATGTCTCAGGTAACTGCTAAGTATATTAAACATAAATTAATGGCATCTTATAACAAAATTAATGTTAGTTAATGACAGAGATAGGTCATTACATAAATATTAAATAGGCAGGGATACGTATAAGTCACATTATCTGCCCGCCAAATGATTTCTGAGTACAGTCAACTTAATAATTTAATATGGTTGTGTTGGCACTAGTGGCACTAATTGTTTAAATATGATATCAATCTATTATCACTATGACTACTAGTAATTTTAGAAGGGTAGTGTGGCGTTAAAACGGAGCGATATAGTGGCGCCAACTTAGAGATGAGGCCTTGAAGATATTGAATAGAAAACAAGTCATGCTTAAGAGGGTTCCCTCACCAAAACTTCGATTTTTCCTACTTTTTAGCTGCATTCTACTCCTTATTTGATGCGTATAGCGATAATTGAAAGACACCAAAGTAATCTTTGAAGTTTTATCTGTAAAATTATCGTTTAAAATGTGTATTTCCTCTAATTAATAGTTAAGAAAACAAGCTTTTAAACGACGTCGATAAAAATGTATTCTGTGCGTCTCCTCCGTAATTAATCCTTATCTTATTATTTGGTTTGTACCAATCGGTAGGAAATCAAAAAATCTATAATTTCATCGCAAAAAAAAATTTAATTGATCCATTATTGACAAAGTTATGGCTATTATTCATTATCTACGAACGTCTGATTCTCTGGCGTGCTGTGCGGGGCAGCGGGAGGCAGTGTGCCGCTAGCTGTCCGAGGGGAAGCCTGTGTCGCTCGTTCCGCCGTGCCGATCAATCACTGCTCGGAACAAAACAGCACGCGCGAAACACTTAAAAAATTTCGTCACTTAGCGTGAGTGACTCGATAGCTTGGGTGGCAGAGCACTCGCTATGTATGCGATGGTTGTGGGTTCGAACCCCATCTGATTCAGTTTTTGTTTTTTCAATTCATATTTTGTTTTTATTATTTTGTAGTTTTTTTTATTTCTAGTTGTATTTATTTATTTGTATTATTAACAAATTAAATATAAAAAATCTAACCTAACTTTATATTACTACTAACTTGCTATGACAGTGGTCTTAGTCTTAGTAGCAAGTATAATTCTGTAAGTAATAAAGAAATAAACTAAGTAAAAAACACCAAAAAAAAACCCTACTTAATATAAAATACACCACAATGTAATATCATAATATATTTTGTTTTATTTTTAAATTTAATAAAAATAATTAACAGTTTTTAAATCTAAAAAATAAAAATAACTAAACAATTTATGTTTATATACATAAATTGTTTCATCAGATATTTTATTTATCAATAGCGTAGCGAGAGAAACTTGAAAGATTTCGTCAAAATACCTAGCAACTTGGTAGCTTAGGTCGCAGAGCACTCGCTATGTATGCAATGGTTCTGGGTTCGAACCCCACCTGATTCAGTTTTTATTTTTTCAATTCTTATTTTGTTTTTTTTATTTTGCAGTTTTTTTATTTCTAGTTGTATTTATTTATTTGTATTATTAACAAATTAAATATAAAAAAATCTGACGTAACTTTATATTACTACTAACTTGCTATGACTGTGGTCTTAGCAAGCCGCGGTTATGCTTAGGAATACCGAATTATTAATTTCAACCTTAGGGACATAATATTAAGGTACATTACTATTCGTCACCTAAAAATCCCTTGCAGTGCCCCCCTTACAGTATAATTCTGTAATAAAGAAATAACCTAAATAAAAAACACCAAAAAAAACCTACTTAATATAAAATACACCACAATGTAATATTATAATATATTTTGTTTTATTTTTAAATTTAATAAGAAGAATTAACAGTTTTTAAATCTAAAAAATAAAAAAAACAACAATTTATGTTTATATACATAAATTGTTTCATCAGATATTTTATTTATCAATAGCGTAGCGAGAGACACTTGAAAGATTTCGTCAAAGTAGCTAGCGACTTGGTAGCTAAGGTGTCTAAGCACTCCCGGTGGTTGTGTATCCGATGGTCGTGAGTTCGAATCCCACTTGATTATGTTTTTATTTTTTCAATTCATATTTTGTTTTTTTTATTTTGCAGTTTTTTATTTCTTGTTGTATTTATTTATTCTAACAAATTAAATATAAAAGAATCTAACTTAACTTTATATTACTACTAACTAAATAAAGAAATAAATTAACCTTAATAAAAACACCAAAAAAACCCTACTTACTATAAAATACATCATAATATATTTTGTTTTATTTTAAATTTGATAAGAATAATTAACAGTTTTCAATTGTACAAAATCAAAAAAACTAAACTATTTATGTACCTACATAAAATCAGATATTTTATTTATCAATAGCGAGAAACACGTAAAAGATTTCGTCGAGACAGCTAGTGACTCGATAGCTTAGAATGGTAAAGCACTTGCCCCGTGCATTCGTAGTGTGTGGTGGGTTCGGGTCCCCCTGATGAAGTTTTTTTTTTCAAGTTTTTAAAAATCATATTTTGTTTCGTTTTTAAATTTGATTAACATTTTAAACAGTTTTAAATTCTAAAAAATATCTCCCATGCGAATATCTTCAGGTGTCAGGTCGGGCGCACGTTCCAAAATGGGCCATTGCAAATTGGGCCCGGTCTATGCCCTGCTGAAAACCGGACGATTTATTGGGCTCAATAAATCGTCTGCTGGGCGCAGCAAGGTCGTTCTTGAACAGATTCCCACGGATACTAACGCTAAGTAAGTTTTTGTTTGTTGTTATTGTATTCTGTTAACTAGAGTACTAGATAGTAAATATGTTTACAAAGTAACAGTTAGTAATCTCGAAGGAAACTCACAATAATAGGATGCAAACATTCAAAATTGCTTCGTATTCTATCTGTCCCTAATTAGTTGACCACGACTGTATGTCCAGCAGTAGGCTGACGTGGGCTGATTATAATGGACTGAGTAGGGTGAATCTTGAAACGCATGTATTACATTGTCCGGAGTTATAAAGTACCCGAGGTTTAATAATGGAACATCAAAATATATTTTTTTATTTAGTTCTAGGTGTATTCTAACTAATGCTTCATGGTTTTTGGCTTCATTGAATTTGCAAATAACTGTAAAAAAATAATTAGGGTAGGAAATTTGATCCCCATGGCGTGTCCATTCAATAAATTTTGATCAAACTGTAGAAAAAACTGCAACTTAGGGATAAAACCAGATGGTAAAATGCTACTTTTATATAAAAAGATTAGTCTGTAAATAGATTAGTCAATTAGAATCTTCACTTAAGTATTTAGTTATACTTTAATTTAGAATCAAATTTTGTCCAGATTTGAGAGTTGATTCCCGTGGTACGACACTAATCTTCACCTGCAGCTCTAGTAATAAAAAGTAGGGATACGAGTCTGCGTTGCCGCGCGAGAATCAGTCGTGAGTTAAGTGTAGTGGAAGGCGGTCACTTCGCAGCATGTATCTGTCGTGGCCCGATCTTAGAATTAATCACTTCATGATGTGGCCAACCATTTCATAAAATGGTCGTTTTTCATGATGCGGCAAAGTACCCGCTGGCCACATCATGATGTTGATAGGTCAGATCAATGCATCAGTCAGCGTTTGATGATATGACCGACTACTTCATGAAATGGCCAAACGTTGGTGGTCATATCGTAAAACAGTTATATTATTCACCGGTAGAGGCGCTGATGTCGCTTTGTTATTGTGGCACAACATGGCGGCGGACAATTATTATTCTGTTCTTGTGAATTGTGAAAGTGAATAATAAGTGTAAATAGAAGATTAAATTGCAGTAAATTATCGTTAAGACATCAAGCTATGTGATTTTTATGGAAATCACTCTAAAAAAAGCGGAACGTCAAATTATTGTGGAGTTCGACACGTTATTTGGAGGTTAGTTAGGTTATTTAAATCTTTCTATTTATTAGTTTCCTTTTAAAATTACAAATATTTATAATGTTTTATTTATCTTTTGCCCAAAATTAATATTTAACGAATTCCAGTAACTAGTAAAAGTATTTATACCTATTTTAATGATATGGCCAAACGTTGATTGACATATCATCAAACACTGACGTTTAAACGATATGACCAATTTTGTTTAGTCGTTTTATGAAATACGAACATTTTATGAAATGGCCGGCCACATCATGAAGTGTTTAATTTTAAGATCGGGCTAAGACATATCCACGCCGAGTTACGAAGGTAAATATTTGATTCCCGTGTTATTGATTCCCGTGGTTTTAATGCCATGGGAATCAATCTTTCTTTATAAAATGAAGGATGCTATGCCAATGTATTTGTGATTCATAGATAATCTTAATTTGTGTCATTACTTTGTAATTTGTTAATAACACTAAAATAGCTAGATTCAATTTTATATTCATAGAAACTTTTACATATTTCAGACAACAATTGATTTGAACTATAATAAAGATTGTTTTATTGATTCCCATGCCTTGTTTTTGATTCCCGTGGTAGACAAAATTTCAATTGCTTATATTTTCGAAACTAATTGTGCAAAATGAGGGCCTATTAGATCAATATGTTAAAAAACTATCCAAATTTAATATTACGTCATGATTTTAGCATATCTTTATCATTTAAAATTTTCCACGGGAATCAATCAAATACGCCCAATTTCAAGATTCACCCAGTAGGTAGGTAGGACTATGGTCTTTGCCTGGCATTTGTTACTAACAAACTGACTGATGCATCGGGCATTTTCTAATATGAAATGCAAACGCTCGGTCGGTTGGATCGGGCATTTCAGTCGATCCGACCATATTTAGTGACATTTATCACGAGCATCTCCGTGCTTCGGAAGGCACGTTAAAAGTTGGTCCCGGCCAATATCGCTTGATATTGGTCGTGAAGCCTAGTCAGAGGCCTTAAGGCGGCTTGATAACATCTGACAGTAAGGTTTAGTCACTGGCCTTACAACACCCCTCCACCAATCCGCACCGGGCCCGCGTGGTGGAGTATGGCCCAAACCACCTCATAGTTGAGGTGAGGCCTGTGCCCTGCAGTGGGACGTATATAGGCATACTTTACTTTATGTACATAATTGATTTTGCTTGTGCGTAGGTATTTTTTTTACTTACATTAATAATTATTATTAGCATAATTGGCAGGATGTTGTTCACCGCAGTGCACACATTTGGCTTCTCGTCTGCAGGTTTTCTGCAGTCTCGAGTAAGGTGTTTTCCAGTGCACTTTACACATATTGGTTCTTTTGCGCAGTATTTCTGGGTATGACCATACGCCTGGCATCGTTTACATTAAGGGACAAGTTTGTGCTTTTCCATGGTTGTATTTCTACTTTACACCCTAATATGGACGTGATGCGATATATTTTATCAATCTCATCCCATCCCATCTTCTGACATGCCCTGCGTGTCCCTACACCTGCACACGCGAAGATCTTTGCAAGGCCACCGATAATGCTATATCGGTGGTTAAGTTTTGGTCTTCACACATATGAAAGCCTGAGTCGATACGCAAAGAAGAAGATCAAGTTTCACACCTCCAAGTTAAAGCTTTATAACCACCGTATAGAACAAGTACAATTTTACGACACAAATTATTGTACACGTTTTAAAATGTATCAAATATAATATTTTGTAATACATTTTTGGGCACACCAAAAATGTATTACAAATTAATATATTGACATAACAAACAATTTCTTCATATTTTGATTTTATGATGAAACTATTAGAAATGCACTATTAACACTAAGCCACGAATACATTTAAATAACATAGGTAGGCAACACAAGCATTAGTGACCATTATATTTGGTCGGATTCGCGCTGACAGTCTGACAGACAGCTGATCCGACCAGAATAACAAACACAAACTTTTTTTTGGTTTCAAACTGTAACACGTCGTTAAATGTTTTTTATTTTTCTTAATTTAAAAAGCATTATTTAATAAGTAAGACTCATTTTCTACAAAAATCTTATTATTATACCACATAACTCCAAATATCGAATTATTTTCAAACGACTTTGCGATCGAGTTACGCAGGACAATTTTTTAAAATCAATAAGCAAGAAATGACATTTCATGTGTCCAGTATTTATTTTTCTAAATGTCATAAACAATTGGAATGTTGCAATTTTCTTAGTTTGGATATCTAAAATTGATTGAAATAAACATTTTGCTATATTATTGTCTTTTTATTTTACGCGAACACGAAACACGAACGCTGTAAAGTGTTCGAAACGTCAGGTTAAATAAAATGTTAATAAATCGCGAAATAATCCGTAAAAGTAGTTTTATTTTAAAATTTTTTTGTTAATAGAAACCATGTTTACGCATTAGTTTGCTAATATTTTGAATTTTACAAAACCGGTAAAATTTTAATACATAGGCATAACACTAGCACTCAGTATAATTCATTCTGATACTGTTCTACAATTGTCTGTGGCCTCGATGGAATCCCGCGATTTCGATGTTGTTTCGCGTTAAGGTTCCAATCGAACCTTCGGTCGGGGATCGGTCGGATCCGAACATTTGGATGGTACATTTCGCGCTAGACCCCCTGGTCATCTATTGAGATCCTTACAAGCATCTAACGAATTTTTTTTAGTGATATTTAGTTTCGGTGGCGGAATTCAGTTTCGGTGGCGTTATGTTAAAATTAGGTGGCACAATTTCACATATGTTATGTTTTACCCTAAAGATTAGTATTATCAATTTATTTCGTGTGAAAACTTAAAACAAAATTTGTCATCAAAACTGACAAAAAGTCGCATGTGTTGATATTGACCCTTCGACTTGTCTGTATAGGGAATGCAAAAAATCACCATCTTTTAATTTTAAACATTTATTTTTAAATGATAATACATGATTCCTTCTATTTTAAATGTTTAGAAGTACACATTAATGTACAACCTTCTATGTCATTATTTAATTTTTCTAATAAACCACATAGTTTTTTTAATAATTACAGTGAAATGTCGTGAGACATCGTGAAAAGCGAAGGGACGTCTACTGGCGAAAATGCCCACAATATAAAATCAGATTATTATCACCAAAAGGCTGGCCACATTGCCACACTCTATACTTAGCTAACTACGGTAGTATACCGCAACATTGATTAGAAAAAACGATGGCTTCGACAGAAACACTTGAAAGATTTCGCCAAATCGATTAGTGGTTGGATAGCTTAGTAGAGGAAACACACGCCCGGTAATCCGAGGTCGTGGGATCGCATCTCACTTGAAGCAGTAACTTTTTCAAGTTTGTTTCAATTTTTACTATGTTTTACTTTTAGATTTGATAAGAAGAATTAACAGTTTTAAATCCTAAGATAAAACAAATAAAAACCGAAACTATTTATAACATAAAATCCGATACTTTATATAAATGACAAAAACCTATAAATAAAATATCTCACGAATTCACGATAGAGTTTATGGGCACACAAAATTGTAACAATAATTCTATCGGGTCGAGTATCCGCAAATTGCCTGATCAATGCTGCATCATAGATAAAAAAAAAACTGCGAGAAACACTTGAAGATTTCGACTTAACAGCTTGTGACTTGGTAGCGAAGTTGGAAATGCACTCGCCCGCCATTCAAGATTCAATGGGCGAGGGTTCGAATCCCACCTGTAGTTGGTAAATTTTGTTTCAATTCATACTGTTTTATTTTTAAATTCAATAAAGAAAAAATTACACTTTTAAATTCTAGTATTATTAAAAACCATTTATTAATAAACGTAGCATGGTAGGTAATTGCTAGAAAACAATATTTAAATTTTAGTATTCTGTTCTGCCAAAAATATTTTAATAACTGACAAAATAAACTATAGGGGTTGTCGCTATAATTTATGTATTTTCGTTACCTTATTTATTCACAGCTAATTTATTATGTTTTTTCAAAATATTACACGTGACTTGTCAAAATGTAATGTGCGTAAGGTAATAATAATGTGTAGGCGGCGAAAGTTGCGAGCAAAGTATTTTACTCTGTCGCCTGGCCGCCTCTTATAATTATTCTACGATCCGTGCTTTACGTTTGTATTTGCTTAATCATGCCACGAGTACATCGTAGTTTGGCGTAAGCTAACTAGATGTCGCGGCGTTATCTCATTCACTACCGCAATCACTTCACGAAATAATGCAGCGGTGAAGAGGGGACGAGAGGCAGCAAAATGCTCAAGGTCATTGGCTAGGGGAACAGCCTTAAGAGCTAAGTTAGGGAGGTATTCCAATTAAGATTCCACTTAACATTAAATACTTTTGACAACATCGTCTGTAATCACTGGTGTGCAAGAGTCATGGAAGATCAAGTTAATTAGATGTGATTAAAATACTAGTATTAAACACTGTCGTTATTAAGATTCAAAAAATGGCGCCCAACTTGGTGTTTTTTTCAGAGCACACAATGGAAGCAATTTAATTATAAAAGTTAACAATGTTAAGGATCTTAATGTTCATAATTAAATTGGCAACTTATTCAAAAATTATACTATCAATATACAATTATGCCTACCAATATTATATAGATAGTATTAAATCAAACCAATAAAACCAATTTATTTCTGTAAATGGCTTATTCCATAGAGAAAGAATTATCTTATACTAAGCTCTTTTACACGTCCCGGTTTTTTTTCCCTACCAATGCTTCGGGACAATTTTGGAATATGAGTTTCACTATAATAGCTTTATAGCGATGGTATGAAACTTTTTTTATTTTTCTTTCCATAGTTAGCTGGTATTTAGGTAATTATTTATTTAAACTAGAATAAAACCGTTTAAAAATAAAAGTGTGATTGTAAAACGACTAAGTCAACAGAATCGATTTCTTCTAGACCTTGAGTGAACATTTCCAAGCAAGGAGGACTCTCGTATTATTTCTTTAAACTTGATTAATGTTTCGAGTAATGCTCGATCCGTTCCGATTTCCTTGCGTGCGTGCTCGAATTTCATGCTTAGGTCGAAATACCTCGACTGCTTGACTGCTCATTTACACTCGATTTGCATTGGGCAAGGTGAATTTTGTGGGCGGTGAGTAAGAGTGGTTTCACACTGCGTCCGATCCTAATCCGAGAGTCATTCATAGTGCTGTGTAAAGGTTCTCGAATTCAGAAGGCATACTACGAAATTTTTTCGTTCGTACGTATAAGCCTAACATATTTTCCCTGAATCGACCCTTTGTCAAAATATGATCAACTCGAACTGGCCGTGTAAATAACACGACCGTTTTCAATACTCCACAAAGTCTCAAAGGTTTTATAAAAGTGAATGGTTATTTTGATTTGATAGGTTAATACGTCCGAACGAAACACTTTCATAGTTGGCCTCCGGATTCAGTGCGTAAACGGTCCAGGACCGTTCATACAAATAGTACTACGTCTACTTCGTACCGACATTCGGATTGGTAACGAATCGGGTGTCGTGCGTAACCGCTCTTACGGTTGGGTTTGACAAGCACGTAGTAATGTTCTACTCGTTTATGTCGCCAGATTTAACACATGTTTCAGCGTGTCTTTCGAATTAATACTTGAGTGAGTTGCAGTTTTGATAATGCTTGTGCGTTTGATCCATACACCATGATGGGGAAACATTGACGACCATCTGGTGTAGTGGTTCGCGCTCCGGACTACAATGCCTGGCGGTTGCGGGTTCGAATCCCGCGAGGGGCAAATGTTAGTGTGATGAGCACGAGCATTTGCACCTAAGTCATGGATATTTATAAACGTATTTAAGTATGTTTATCCGTTATCTAGTCGCCATAGCCCAAGCTTTGCTTAGTTTGGGGCTAGATAATTGGTGTGATTGTGGAAACAATTTATTATTATTTGTTATTATTATTATTGCAAAAATACGCGACACTTCAGAGGGGTTGGTGTAAGTTTTAAGTGTGTATAGTTACAGCGTTTAATTAAAACCCGGAGTGGACCATTTATTTTTCAATAAATATTGGACTACATGACATACATTACTCTGATACTAAGGTACATAGCTAAAGCACTTGTGTCAAAGAAATTTTGAAAGAAACAACGACTGTACTACAAAACCTTTTTCTACATTGACCGACCGGGAATCGAACCTCAGAGACGGGGACGCTAAGTCGAGCGTGTTCGCCTCTCGACTACGGAAGTCGTCTTGTTTACTTTAGACTGTGTAGTGTTTAAAGGGTAAAACTGGAGCCTATTACTAAGGCTTTGCTGTCCGTCTGTCTGTCTGTATGTCTCTCTGTCCGTTTGTCTGTCACCAGACTGTATCTCATGAACCGTGATAGTTAGAGAGTTGAAATTTTTACAGATGATGTATTTCTGTTGCCGCTATTACATAAAATACTAAAAAACAGAATACAATAAATATTTAACGGGGCTCCCATACAACAAACGTGATTTTTTACCGTTTTTATAAATAATGGTACGAAACTCTTCGTGCGCGAGTCCGCCTCGCACTTGGCCGGTTTTTTTTAACCCACACTAGACTCACCGCTTACATGTAACGTTAGACAGTTAAATATTGGCTAAAGCTAGTCATTTGTAAACGAGCTCAAAATATCAAACGTATAGAGCGCGCTATTGGTGCAGGAATATAGATAGGTTCATTTCCCACATTCATTTGTCAAGTGTCAATTGCCGTGCTTTGATTCCGTCCACCTAATTGAGTTTCTATCCTCTATGTATTATTAAAACTCCATCCCCTGACGGTTGTATTAAGCTGATAATTATAATGGGCTACAGTAACTGTAGATGTGATACCTGCAGGGCTAGCATGCGCAACACGATAAAATTTTGTCGTGGCATTTTATCGACTTTTGACGTTCGACGAACAAAGAAAAAACCAAAATATTATGCAATGCCGTGTTATAACGTAAAAATAAGTAGCTACGAAGAACGGGAGACCCTGAAAATATTTAAAAAAAAGATTCAAGACGTCTGTAATAGGGTAAACGACAAATATCGTCGAAGACAAAATTTGTCTTGTCTATCGATAAAAGAACCGATGCGCGCATGCTTGCCCTGCAGGAGGCCCAATACGAAAGTGCATCGTTCGGTCGGTCGTATTATCAAATTAAAATATCCATTCCCCCGTATCAAAGGTTTGTCAATTGATGACCAATTGAAAACGGTCAGGTTTTTTACACGGCTAGATTGAGTTGGTCATATTTTATCAAAGGATTGACACATTAGACTGGCCATTTTAATTTGTAAGATTTATACGACCGAACAAATGATACACTTTCGTGTTAGGCCCTCAGAAACTTTAATTCGTCTGGAATGTGGTAAATTATTTGTAACATACTTTTTTCTGACTAAATTTAATCCCACTATCTCAATAATATTAAAAATGCGAAAGTTTGTGTGGATTTTTGGATGTTTGTGACTCAAACTCGCCTAAACGGCTGAACGGACATGGATGAAATTTTGCACACAATATATAATATGATCTGGATTAACATATAGGATACTTTTTATCCCGGTTGAATGTTCCTGGGGGATATTTTTCTAATTGTTGTCCACGCAAATGAAGTTGCGGGCACAGCTAGTCAAATACTAAATGTCAGAGATCAGTTGGTATAGTAGTAGAGCAAAACTTTATTTTTTAAATTAAGCATATCTTGTGCATACCGAGTCAGACGCTTTCATGTGCGTTATTTAGTTCACCTTAAAGTATTCAAACACACAAAAATAAATACAATATTACATGACAAAAGCAATCAAATTGAGCAAATGAAATAAAGCTACCATTATTTTATGCTATCAATTTAACATTTAAATTGATCAAAGTCCGCCATACCGATGTTGAATCAAAATATTTTCGGGCCTTAATGCCTCCAATGAATTCAATCAATTAATGAATACTGTAGCTTATTCAAAATTGTATTGATATTTTTGAATGCGGCCTCCTAAATGAAACTTATTTTAAGAGTCCTACTTTAATGTAACTTTAAAATTTGCATCTGTTGATACTTTTAAAAATTTATGACATGCCAACATTTAATATTGTACACAGTTTTAAAGCAAATAAAGATTATTTCTATTTCTATTAATTTTGTATGTAATCGTGCAGACTAGAGGATTCTCGGCATAAATTTTAGGCCACAATATTTGTATTAACTATTTACTTACTCCGCAATTCAATATTAACGCAAATTGAAAGTTCTACAAATATAGTATATAATGTCAAAAGAGAAAATTTTAGGTATTGTGGTTGGTTAGCAAGCTGTTTGCTACCTGTAGATCAAAAGCGAATAAAAAAAACAAATATGAAATATAAAATTGAAAAAACATTGTCGAAAAGGGTGACCTTTTTGACAGCATTTAGACGTGACTCGTGACAGTCAGTAACATTTACGACGTTGATTTTCAGCGAGAAGTCCGACCCTTGTACAGAATATCGGCATACCAGACAATCCCAAATCGCTCCAAGGGATTCTAGACCTTGTACCTGTAGTTTAAATCCTAAAATCGATCGAAAAGAACCGGCAGTCCTAGATAGTGATCCTACGAGTAGAGTCTAATCAACGTAAGGGACCGTTCAAGAATTACGTAAGCACTATAGGGGGGCGGGGGGGTCTCTGCTTTGCTTATTTTTGATGACATGGGGGGTGGGGGAGTCTAGATGGTGATTACGTCAGCATCAGTCGCGTAAAAAGAAATTAACTATACTTTTTAACCGACTGCCAAACGAGGAATATTTACTCATATATGGCATTTTCGGGGATTCCCACAAATAAATGAACACGTTACTCGCTTAGAAGCGAGTAGGGGAATTACTGCGCGCTGCTGACTTTTGTAATTTTTTTTACTCTTGTATTGAATACCGTGTTAGCTCTTTTTTCTCATTTCTAGAATTATATCTGCTGCTCATGAATCAATTTAAAAAAATACATTAAAAGAAGAAAAATGTATAATAATGTTTACGTTACCATGGGGGGGGGGGGGTAAGAGCTTTGATTACTTTTGCTGACAAGGGGGAAGGGGGGTTAAATAATTGTAGTAAATCTGCTTACGTAATACTTGAACGGCCCCTAAGGTGTCACTTACCATTGACTAGGTATTTTTTTTAATATTGCACAAAATCACATTCATTGCTCTGATCCTAAGTGGTCAAAGCACTTAATTGTGTTATAGTAATTAGAAACAACGACGGTACCATAACACACGAGGCAATATAGAAAAGTTTGTTTTCCACATTGACTCGACCAGAAATCGAACCCGGGGTATCAGAGATGACAATGCCAAGTTCGGTTTCCTCTCGGCTGCGGAGGTTATCAATATGCGGCATAACCAACCATATTTTTTATTGCATTGATGTATAAGTTTTATTTTTTACAGCTTGAAGGGATTGTAGACCTGAATATTTATTATTATTTTAAAATAAATACCACCACAATTATTGGTAAAGATTCTTGTTTGTCAGATGGACAACGAAGTGATCCTATAATTTAAGGCTTTTATATTTTGAAGTACGGAACCCTGAATAATCATAACATCTTTATTGTGTAACACAGGTAAGTACAATACAAAACAGTACAATAACAACTTTTGATAATAAAGTGGACTGATATAAACACTCGTGCGACACACGGTCAATTGGAATATTAATACCAACTGTCCTATCATTAAATTTGAATTGGACCGATTACGACGATTTTCAGCGTCTGCGCATTGAGTACCCGACCCTCGGATAGGTCAAACGTATACGTGATAGTGATTTTATCATATCAGTCAGTCATATCAGTGATACTTGGTAAGTATCATTTTGTTTGTAAATAGAACTGACTCGTTTTGGTTTTAAACTAAAAAACATTAATATTATAAAACTAGTATAAATTAAGTTTAATAATTTTATACTCTTTTTTAACCTTTACTGTAGCACTTGATACTGGACTTGACATCTCCATTATATTCCACCAATCTCTGTCCAGAGCCAAAGATTAATGCCATGCAAGACTGGTCAACTCTACTACTACGCTACTCCATAGTTTTTTTTGTTTACCTCTTCGGCGATAGTCGTCTTTAGGTACTTATTATGTCAATTTGTATGCTGCATACATAGCCTTCATATTCCTCCTTTCATTATTAGGAGATTGTTATGCCTACTACATCTTCAATACCAACTTTTGAGCGAATGGTGAATTTCTGATGTAATCGAGACAGCAGAGTTCTAAGAACTGTGAGAGGTTTTTCTGTCCACAACTAGACATAAGTATGTCTAGTTGCGGACACTCGGACATTGATAAGCTGGTTTAATCGTAATAGTCTTCTGTAATTCGGGACCAACTCACGAAACTCTCTCACCATCATGTTGGCCTATTGAAGTCCATTGCTGGACGTAAGCCTCCCCCTAAAAACCACCAAAGAGCACGATCTTCCGCTGTTTTTATCCAGTCATTGATAAAAACAGCGGACCCCGGTCGAGTCAATGTAAAAAACGAACTTTTCTATATTGTCTGGGTCTGGGTGTTGTAGACGTTGTGGTACCGAAGTTGTTTCGGATTTCTATAACACAAGTGCTTTAGCTACTGACCTTAGAATCAGAGCAATGTATGTGATGTTGTTAATATTTATTATTTACTGTTCTATTTCATTTATGTTTTCTAAACGAGTTATAAACACTTCTAACACACGAAATCTTATTCTTTCATTTAGGAGCCTGTTATACTATCTCTGTTGGGATATCTTTGTTGCTTGGGATTTCGTTAAGGGATAAAATCCGAAACGAAATCATCAGGCAAAAGACCAAAGTAACGGACATAGTCCAAAAATGTAGCAAGCTTAAGTGGCAGTGGGCTGGCCACATCTGTCACAGAACCGATGAAAGGTGGAGTAAACGTGTTCTCGAGTGGAGACCACGCCTTGGCAAACGTAGTGTAGGACGCCCCCCAGCCCGATGGACCGACGAACTTAGGAAGATGGCTGGCAGTTGCTGGATGATAAAAGCGGGAGATCGTGCACTCTGGCGTTCTTTGGGGGAGGCTTACGTCCAGCAATGTACTGCAATAGGCTGAATAGATATACTATCTTTGTTACTTTCGTGTTCTGCCGGATGATCCTGTTTTTTTATATTTTATCCCTTAACGAAATTCCAAGCATCGACTTTTCCATAGCTCGCTGAGTGACGTGAAGTTAGTGGGCCAGTTTTACTGTCAGTTCTATGTCACTTTCTCTATCTCTCTCTCAATTACTGGTAACAGATCTTGTTTATAGTGTAATTTCTTTTTCCTTTATTTTTTATGCCCATATTTTAAATTACGACTAATATTGTCCTCAGACTATGCTTCTGTACATACTCGTCTGGACAGCTGTTATAGCAGCAGTAGTATGGCAGTATTACAGACCAACATCCTCAAAGTTTGTCAAGTGTGGCGTGAAGCACTTCAAACCAGTCCCTCTGTTGGGCAATATGACGAGACAGCTGTTCCGTCTGGAACACTTTGTTGTTGGTTTAGAAAAGCTAGAAAAGGCTTTTCCTGAAGAAAGGTAATGTTTTGTAAGTATCAATTTAAACGCGAAGATATCGCACCTAACTTAAACTATTTTGTCCCTAGATTTGTGGGCAGATATGAATTATTGAACCCTATGGTGATAATTAGAGACATTGAGCTAGTCAAAAAGGTCACAATCAAAGACTTTGACCACTTTCTTGACCACCGTACTATAGTCAATGAGAAGACTGACCCTTTCTTTGGACGGGCTCTGGTTTCACTTAAAGGTAATCTCCATTTAGTATGTATTATAAATTTTTGTGTAACTGTAACTTCTCTGTTGCTTGCAAGTATGTATCTGAAGCAAGGCACCCTGCTGTAGTCAATGTCTTTGTATTTCTTTTATATAAAAATTGTAATAATATCCATACAATTTCACCGGCCATAGTGTTAAGTGTAGAAGGCGCTCACTAGTTACCTTGGCAAGGGATAAGGTGTAAGTGGATTGAGCTATTATCTTTATATGCTTGTAATTAAATTTCAAGGTCAAGAATGGAAGGACATGCGCTCAACCCTCAGCCCAGCGTTCACAAGCTCCAAAATACGTGTAATGGTTCCTTTTATGGTGGAAGTGGGAGACGTGATGATTAAATCACTGAAAATGAAGATTCAGAATGCCAAAGGTAAACTAAAATCGTGTCATATTACGAAGGAGACTCCACCATGTTTATTATATGTATTTTATTTTTTATTATCTTTAAGTCTTTTAAAGAATTAAAGGTTAGAGGGAAGGTATTATAACAGCTATCGTATGTAGGTGTGATGACTACGTAAAGTACTTGAACTAATTCAATAATTGCAAGTTTTGCCAGAAATTTTGATATCACTTGACATTACATAATCTTTTTTGTGTTTACAGAAGACTACATTGACATCGATTGTAAGGACTTGACGACTCGGTACACCAATGACGTCATCGCTTCATGTGCTTTCGGTCTGAAAGTAGACTCTTACAGTGATGAGAATAACCAATTCTACCGTATGGGAAAAATGGCATCTACCTTCAAATTTAGTCAATTTCTTGCACTCTTCTTTATGGTAAACTTTCCAAAATTGGCAATGGTAAGATTTTTTTTTTTTTGGAATGGCAATGGCAATGGAAATTGGCAATGGTAGACTCTCACACTGATGAGAATAACCAATTCTACCGTATGGGAAAAGTGGCATCTACCTTCAAATTTAGTCAATTTCTTGCACTCTTCTTTATGGTAAACTTTCCAAAATTGGCAATGGTAAGATTTTTTATTTAAAAAATACTATTTCAAATTGCACCGTATTTTGGAAACCAATGGATGGAATTGCTTAATAGGTATTATTTGTATCAGTAAACAACAGTAAAACCGATTGATTTCTGCAAATAGGCTTAAACAAAGCGCTTTTACTCGTCCCAATTTTTTCAGAAACTGAAAATGAAATTGTTTGCCAACGATACAACAAACTTCTTCAAAAACATTATAATGGATACCATGCAAGATCGAGAGAAGAATAATATTTTGAGACCGGATATGATTCATCTGCTGATGGAAGCAAAAAAAGGTTTCTCCATCATTTAAGAAATATAATTTTCAGACTTGAGGACAGTTTCTTTATTCGTGACAGAATATTTAGCAAAAGTTGGCTACTTTTGCTAAAAAATAAGCCTAAATTACATTCCAAAGCTATTTTTTTGATAATTAAGTAATTTTTTGTCGAAACTACCAACATTATTTCTCTTTGCAGGAAATTTAGTACACGATGAAAAAAATACCCATGACCCTGATGCAGGGTTTGCAGTTGTTGAAGAATCTAACGTTGGAAAGAAAACTAATAACAGAGGTTAGATTTTGAACACTTAAAAAAACTTTAAATCAAGTTTAGAGCCTTCAGATAACGTGGAGTGAAGATATATAGGAGGATGATATGTATATCATCCTATCCTCATGTATCATATATCATCCTATATGTATATAGGAGCAAAGCTGCTAACAGCGAATATTAAATAAATGTTGAGGCGATCGGGCTCAGTGGCTTGAATTGGGAGAATTCTAAATCCAACAGTGGACTGACAAGTATTGTGCATTTGTTATAAAATATATTTTTGTCATAATGTGCAGGATTCGCGTGTCTGTGCATTTAATCTAGATTGATCGCTTTCAGAATTTTTGGAAGTTTCAATTCGCATAGTTACATAAAGCACAAGAGTATTACTTCTCTTTATTTGAGGATATATTATAACATATTAAATTTAAACCGTCATATTTTTAGCGTGGACTGACGAGGACCTGATTGCCCAAGCCATAATATTCTTTATAGCTGGATTCGAATCCGTCTCTTCAGCTATGTGTTTTGCGCTCCACGAGCTAGCAGTTAACCCAGATGTTCAAGACAAACTGGTAGCAGAGATTATAGAAAATGATGTTAAGAATAACGGCAAATTCGATTATAGCTCAATTCAAAACATGACGTACCTGGATATGGTGGTTTCAGGTAAAGTATTAAATAAATAAGTTTTTCTAAGTATCACACTAATGTATCAAGCCGCAGTAGCAGCCATACATACTGAATTTAATTACACCAGATTGCAATAACATACATAATCCAGGCGTGCTGTCCCGGGCCATATCCGAATCCAGTTTTATTCCTGGAACTTTTTGAGTGTCAAAAATACATATAACAATATAACGGTAAAATAAAATGGGAACGTTCTTGGAAAACTTTCTTTTAGCCGTAACCGTAAGCCTCCGTTGAGGAGCCATATACTGTATTCCTCATCACTGTTCTTGTGAAAAGGTTGTCAATAAGCTTGCTCACCACGGTCTCTCTTGCTGCAGAGGTGCTGGTAGTGCTGTTCTGGAACCCAGCGGCCTCGCACGTAACGATGGCAAACGCCCTGATGGCATGACTCTCGTTCCTTGGAAGATGGAAAGGCCTCTAGTGTGAAACGTCACGTGCGTGGATACTTTAGCGCCATCCCATCTTTCATCGACTGGCAACAGAGCCGTTTCAGCAGCATATTCTGCAGAGTAACTCAAACGGCGCAAATATGAAAGTCATAGTGGGACGTACATATTTGAACCGTTTGGTGTCGAAACTCTGGGTCCGTGGGGACCAAGCACCCACAAACTGTATCGTGAGATGTCTAAGCGTTTAGCCGAGACATCCCACGATACAAAGGCTGGCAAAATTTTGGCACAGCGCATTAGCCTATCCATACAGCGCGTTGCAATGTGGCCACTAACCAGCCTTTTGGATAACTTTCTCCAAGAAAGCGAGCTCAATCAGAAATTTTATTTGTAGGTTTTTGTCCTTTGAATAAAATATCTGGGCGGTAACCACGAACCCTTAAAACAATCTCAAATCTGTCAAACATTATCATTTCTGTCAAATTTTGTATGAAACGACGTACCAAAATTGACAGATTTGACAACTTTGAGATTGTTTTTAGAGTTCATGGTTACCCCGCTGTTTTGTGTAAATATTATGTTATATATATTTTAGTAAATATTTTCCCTTTTTTAGCTTTAAATTACTTCTATATATTTATGTAAATAATGAATTAGATAATGACGTAAATAGCTTGACCATAGTATATAATTTTCAAAATAAGGATTCTTTACTGAAAAAATGACATTTCTAAGCAACAAATAATAAATAATTTATAAATACGCGTGTAAGTGCGTGCATTTTGCTCTAGAACGCATTGTATTAATTTGAATTTTATTTTCGAGTTATTTTTTTATTTCAAGAAAGTTAATACATAAGTAATTTTGGTTAATAGCATCTTAAAGCCTGTGTTAGGTTTGTATATACACTATTTGTTCCCTAAACAAAATGTAATTAAAGCATCCAATTTAAGTCATAAAATACATATATTTTATTAATTGTTATTGTTATTGAGCGCGCACACAGCGATAACGACACTTATCTAGATAAAATGTAACATCTGATACCTATAAATAATTTTACTATTTTTCATCAAGTAACACAATAAGTATAATAAAATGTTTTCTACGAGTATTAATCATGTAAGAATTATTGTCAATTTTACTTTTTTGCACATCTGCTGTACGTACAGTAAGCTAAACAGTCGATTGGCTGTACAGGCGATTGGAGGGCTGGCTCATTTCTAGGCCAAAAGTTGTATTTTATTTTTCTATAAGCAAAAATGTGGTAAGTTAGCTTGAAAACGCGGCTAGCCATTTTGGCACCATATCGGATGTTTTTGGACAGCGATTTAGCAATTTTATTACTTTTTTAATAATAAATATATTTTTTTTCCACAGGGTTATTTTTAAATAGGGTTTATTTTGTATATATATGTGTTTTTCTTTATAAACAATTGTCAATCTACTTGATAATTTTAGATATTAAACTTCTGATTTTGCAGAGTCTCTACGGCTCTGGCCACCAGCCGTTGCGACAGAAAGACTTTGCATCAAGGATTACAATTTGGGAAAGCCAAATAGCAAAGCTACCGAGGATTATTATGTAAGATAAAATGATCATATTTTTGCGTAAGTTGTAACTGCACAAAGTCATCACGTCTTAAGTACCTCAGTGCCTAAAGAGAAAGTCCAGAACCAGTGTGTTTTACCAGTAATGACATAAGGAACAGAAACGTTACCTCTCAGAGGCCATAAAAGAAAGCTCAAGGTTGCACAGGACGCTATGGAAAGGGCTAGTGTTTCTTTACGAGATCATATCAAAAATGAGGAGATCCGTGAACGAACAAAATTGGCTGACATAGCCCGACGGATAAGCAAGCTAAGTGGCAGTGGGCGGGGCACATAGCACGTAGAACTGGCGGGAGGCCTATGCTCAGAAGTGGACGTCCTGTGGCTGAAATGATGATGATGATGCAGTTGTAGTTTAACTAATAAAATATAACTTTATACAAAAAAATATTCTAAATACAGTATTTTTACATAAAGTCTATTAAGATAGATAAAAGCAGATAATATCGACATTATCACTTCATTTTAATTCCCAGGTTCTCAAAGGTGATGTCGTCGCTATCCCAATATGGACCTTCCACCGGGACCCTAAGTATTTTCCAAATCCCTTAAAGTTCGACCCCGAGCGTTTCTCTTCAGAAAACAAACACAAAATCAACCCGATTACTTACATTCCATTCGGTCATGGTCCGAGAAATTGTATCGGTTAGTATTGCATGCTTCAGAAAGCAACCGTGAGGGTAGCTGCACACATATTCGGTTGGGTTTGCATGCTTCAGAAAGCAACCGTGTGAGGGTAGCTACACAGTACACAAGTACACACATATTCAGGCCGGTATTGACGGAAGCATCTACTAAATTACCTCCATCTACACATATTCGGTTTTGCCGCCCGGCTTTACCGTATAATGCCGACCCGAATATGTGTGTGGCAACTACTGCGGCAAATCGTAGACTATAGATATCCATGGATATCTTAAGAATTGTACAATCGATCAATAATGTTATTTTATTACGCCAAGGCTTATTGAAATAATAACTTACATACCTTAGTACGTATAAAACATACAAAACTCCGACGCATATTTTATCTTTTGCAAATAGAGTGAAATCTTGTGCTTGACTTAGTAACTTTGTTTCCTTGAAATTAGCTTTGTAATATGGCACTTAATATACTTTCCTGTGCAGGTTCGAGATTCGCCCTTTGCCAGGTGAAAGTGATACTTTATCAGCTCCTTTTACATATGGAGATATCCCCAGCAACCAAGACCTGCATTTCACCTCAGCTTGCGACAGACACGTTCAACCTTCGCTTCAAAGGAGGGCATTGGATCAGACTGAAAAATAGGAAGTAAAATCTATCCGGGATCCTGAATAAGAAATCAATTCGGGATCCTGAGCAAGACTATCATGTTACTAACACCTTTATACTATGGATGTTTAAAGTCTGTAATAAATTGATTACTTATTATTATTGCGTACCTACTAGGGAGTTGATTCTCTAAAAAAACGCAAGTAAACTCGTTCTAAATATCACCTAAGCGATACAAAAAACATAGCCTAGCTAAGAAATTGGTTCAAATTACTATTGTCAATAACTGACTTCAGTGTTAAAGTAACAGCTCGTATCACCTAAGCAGTACAAATAAACATAGACTTTATTTTTTTACAGAGTTGGTTCACAGTACACCGAAAGTAACTAACTTTTAATAAATGTTAAAATAACTTTACTTTTTAGTGCAGTTATACGGAGTGTTTTGGAGACTATTCTGTGTTATGTTTTTGATTAGATAAACTGATATCTAAGCTACTATTTATGTTTTAATACCAAAAAAGTTTTGTCACCTTGAATGTTTTGTATCGGAGTTAACACGACCATACAAAATAAAACACAGTTTTGGCTAGTCTAGTATGCAGTAGCAGTAGCTTTTACTAAGGGAGCAAAATCAAAATCATAAAATTATGAAGATTCTTCATCATTCTCCATTAAAAATAAGTGTTTATTAACAGCAGTAGTTGTTTGACTTAAAAAAACTAGGCTACCTATTATGCATGGTCGTCTGTACCATGTTTTGTTTGTAATAATTAAAGAAGATGGAAACGTTAATTTGTATTTATGATAAGATTATCATCTTATAATATAAGGAAGGACATGGATCATGAGCTAACATAGTTTATGTTATAGAATAAATGAAATCCTTAAAAAAGAAATGCATTTTCAATTAAAGTCATTCTGTTACTTTTTAGTTAAAGGCAGTCTGATAAAAACACCAATCCCACACAGCATCCATGTAACGAGAGCTTTTTGGAGCTCATCATTCCAGACAAAAGCTCGCTCTCGTATGGAGCAAAGGCGGTTTACAACTAAAGATATTTGTTAATATCCTATTTTAATAGTTTACATTATTTAGGGGTGTGTTTCTACCATTAAGCACATCATAGCAGCTGTAAGAACCATCTTTAAAAGTAGAAGTAGTCCGAAAGTAGTCAGTAATTTTTTACTTACATTTATAATGAAATGACAAGTCCTGGCAACTCTTGTCCAATTTAAAACTGTAAAAATATACATTAAAATATGGCGCAACAATTATCATGGGTAATTAATTATCAATACCACAAAATTAAATAATAAAAGAGGAGGTTTCATGTTACACGGTATATGTATATATTTTTATATGTTATTCTATATCTCCGCCAATTTGTGGATCGAATTTCAAATTCTTTTTTTTAACTATTTAGTAGGAGGAGGTTGAATTATTTTGCTTGTTTCTTTTTAGCATAGTATTGGGACGTGTTATTTGTAAAACTTTATTATGTCGGTGTACTTCAAACCGTAAAAAAAACCGGCTACCGATAGTATTAAATACATACTACTCTGTCAAGAAAGTACCAGGAAAAGATTAATACACAAAATGTTAGTTATTCATCCAAATTTATTTTATAACCTTCAAAGTATGCTCCTTCAGAAGCGATACACTTACGCCAACGAATAATCAAATCATTTTTTAAATGTTTTTTCCGGCATCGAGTTCAGTTCTCGCCGCGATTTCTCCTTTATGTCTTCTACCGAATGAAACCGGGTGCCACGAAGTGGTAATTTGAGTTTAGGAAAAAGAAAGAAGTCGGCTGGAGCCAAATCTGGTGAATAAGGTGGCTGCTCGATGGTATTTGTTGAGTTTTTGGTCAAAAATTCGTTCACAATGATGGCCTTGTGGGAAGGCGCATTATCGTGGTGCAAAATCCTAGAATTTTCATTCCACAAATCTGCCCTTTTTTGTCTAATTTGCTCTTATAAACGCCGCATATAACGCTTAAATAATAGTCTTTTTTTATCGTTTGACCTTCTGGCAAGAATTCTGAGTGCACAACACCGCGACAGTCAAAGAAAAAAACAGTCAACATGACTTTGACTTTCGATCGAGTTTGGCGCGGTTTCTTCGGTTTCGGTTCAGTTGGAAGGCGCCACTCCGAAACTTGTTGACTATTTTGCATGTCAAACTCGTAAACCCACGTCTCGTCACCAGTAACAATTGAGTTTTTGGAGAAAATTTAGTTCTTTTGGGACTAGCTGCGCGGCAACATGTTTCATACCCAATTGATTATTTAAAATGGTACGAATCGACTCGTGTGACACAGAAAGTTTGACGGCTAGCTCTCTCAAACTTGAATGAGGATTTTCAGTTACTATTTCCGTCACTTTTGCGATGTTATCTTCAGTAGCAGACGTTGATGGTCTACCAGAGCGAGGAAAATCTTCCATCAAATCTCGACCGCTTTTGAACGCTTTGTAAACACGTGTTTTTGATAAAGTCACCGTAAGCCTTCTGTCACATTTTCAGAGACTCCGAACACAAAATCCCATTGGCGATGCAAAATTTAAGACAAACTCTTTGTTCGATGTTTTTGTTTATTATGAAATACGCAATACACACTAGATATGGTATAACTAAAAACAATACTGTATTTAATCTAATTATCAGATGTAACTCAAACTCAAAATCCGCGCCTAAATGGAAAATAGTTGTGCCAATCTAACAACAACAAAAAATATATTATTATGAATTTGTTGTTTTTTTGTTTGCTGCAATAAGTCAAAATAACAGACAAAATAAAGACATGACAGTACATATCACGTGGGACGATTAATATCGTTAAGTGTAAACCGCATTCAATGATCCCAGCTGAACTGACTCCTAGTACCTACCGCTGATTGAATACGCAGAATCGATCCCACCTCAATTGGTATTCGCGACAGATACTATTTATTGGCAAAACGTATCCTTTGTTAATACTCCGCCGTAAATTATCCCTTTTAGCTCGGGTGAAAGATATTAACAGACCTGCGTTGGCAGTGTTGGGTTATTTATGGGTTTGCGAAAATATAATTTCCAAACAAATGAAAGTCGGTTAGCCTCAAATACTTATTTCTCGAACTGGGTATTTTCCTGGTGTCGGTAACTCAGCGGGTGGAGTTTTTGACTTTTATCCGTGACTCTATTTCGAATCCCATCACGTTGCTCTGGATTTTCTGGTAGCTATCTGCGTATTTATATCGCTTGCTTGACGGTGAGTGAAAAGGTTTTGAAGAAACATGGACGTTCTGGTAACACTAAGTATAAGCTACGGGGGTAAATAAGTAGTCCCTCTAGCGCTCAATTTTAAAGCTAACAAGCAGGGTGGCTAGCCGTGTAGCGTGTAACGTATCTGATACTGTATCTCGACGGGTCCCAGCGAGGTTAATGTGTTCTAAGCGCGAGCGGCTCCCAGCAGGCTTATGCCTACGTACTCACTTGATACAGTATCAGATACGCTACATGCCACACGGTTAAGTTAGTACCGTGCTTAAGAATATTTTCTGAACGCAGCCGCCACCTTCCTACGCCGTCTATGCATCTGTCAACCATTCCAAATTTAATAAAACGGGCTTTAGATCATGTTGAAAATGCGTAACCAGATTTTCAAATAACAATCATACATATGAAATTGTATAAATATCAGAGATGTATAGGTATAGATATTTTAAGTAGTAATACAATTAATATGAATAGTTTAAAAACTATTCTTGCAATACGCCAAAGAATAAGACACTCCTTAAAACCACGTGATCAGATGTTGATAAACAACAAGTTCTCATAAGGGAGCAACATCGAAATCGTGTTTTTTTTCAAATGCTCCATTACATTATCATCGAGGTATACGAGTAATGTACGGAGCTAAAGACATATTAGTTAAGACGTTGCTCCCAAAGAAAAAGTTGTTGTATGACCAGCTAATGGGTGGGTTTAAAGAGTTATCCTATTCTTTTGTACATCCTGTAAGTATAATACAGAATTTACGAATGGAATAAACAGAAAATGATCTCGATTGTTCAGATATTGACATTGGATTAGTGGAATAAGGACATTCTTCATTTCTCAAAGCTCCTGCAGTAAATTTACCGAATAATAGCGTTTCATTAAAATAATTATTGGAAATACTTGCGCTATGTTACCTACTCTCTGCTTTCTTAAGTGTATGGATAAAACAAATATAACAAAAAACTGGCCAAGTGCGTGTAATGCCACGCGCAGTGTAGGGTTCCGTAGTTGCCCGTCGTTTAAACAATATATTTCAGAAATAACTTCATTTAAGTGTTTAATGCTTTCCTCTAAGGAATTTTTGAACGACTAAGTTGAACGACTATTTCTCTTAAACTACCCAATCTATCTTTATTGTTATGATTTTCCTTAAAAGTTCATAAAAAGCACTATTGTCATGAATTTTTTCAGATTTTTGAGCCAATAGTTTAGCTTTTAGAGGGGGGACGCCGTACTCGAACAAAAAGTTTAATATTTCGCAAACGGATTCCTAAATCAAAAAATAGTCTTAGCAACCCCTAAATCATTTTAATGGACCTATTCAACGATGTCCCACAAGATGGGGTAAACGATGAAAAAAAACATACCCACGTTACATGTATGGGAGCTACCCTAAAAAAAATATTTTCCAAAATTTTATTCTACCATTTTGTCGGCATGGTTGATATACATACTCCACAAAAATACAGCTCTCTAGCTAGGGTCAACAGTCTCCAAGCAAAACCTCGGACGGACAGACAGACAGACGGACATGATGATACTATAAGGGTTCCTTGTCAGGACTACGGAACCCTAAAAATATATAAAATCACTCACGAGTAGTTATAAATTACACACATTTTTCGCTCATAATTTCAGAATTATATTTCGCGTTATAAATCTGGAGAGACCCCTTTGATTGATGGTAACGTCTTCCGCTCTCGACCGCCTTCGTCCCTTTTTAGATAATGTCCAAATTGACTTTATCTGTATCGTTTGTTATCGTCTCACTTAGGTTACAATGTTAAAAACGCTTCACAAACGTCTCTTTATTTTTAACACACTTTAATTAAAATAAATGGTAAAATTATACTAGAGGTATTACTATAACCGTAGTATAATACTTACTCTGTGCTATAACTAAGATATGCAGGGGTGGAGGGAGACCTGGTGGTCTGAACCACAAGTATTCTTTTACTTGCCATAGATCACCAGTCTCCACAAACAAGCAACTTGTACAAGGCTTACCTTTTGTAACTACTTGTTTGTTTGTGGTGAGAAAGAAATAATTTATTATTATTAACCTCTTACCAAATGATTACATATCATAATATGTATGTTGCAAGTAGTTTTTATCCGACTATGGCGAAGCAAAAAAAAAGGGTTATGATATTTATCGATATGTATGAATGTCCATCTGTTCCCTCGTTACTTCTACACTGCTTATCACAATTTGACAAATGAGGTATCGTTAGAAGCGTTTTAATCGCCTGGTTATAGGCTATGTAACCTCACATTAAATTCGATATGGTGCCCTCTAGCTAGAGGACATTACGCCATGAACTAAAAAAATATTTTTTTTAATGATACCGTGTTGGGTATCAAATGAAAAGGCATAAATAGCACATGATAAGCCCCAAAATAATTTAAGTAAAAATAATTCAAAAACAAAAACCGGCTACGTAAAAAAGGGGTCTAAAAAGGACGAAACGAGATAATAATTGAGATAGAAATCCAGAAATGTATAGGTACAAAAATGGTCAAGTTAGAGCCGTTTTAGTGGGTGAGACACCCACTAAAAACATTATGTTCAATTTGCATGGGAAGTACGATACTATAACAGGCAGATAGTCATAGATTTTAAAGTAAGAATAACACCCATCTTACTGCGTTAGGGGCTAACGATGGATAACGTTGCATTTGAACGTGCTGTCTCGTAAATAACCTCCAGACAAAGGGCCCATTTAACCCTGCTTAAGACATTGAATAATTGTTTGTCGTTGACTGACGGTTGCTCCAATAACTCAGTTTGTGGTAGCCGTTCAGTTGTCTTTTAAAGGCTACTAAAACGAACTTTAATTTGAAACTTCCTTATATTGAGCGTAATGACGCAAAATTATTAATTTATGATGTTTAGATGGGTCAGTATGAGAAAGTCTGAAAGTAATAAGTTTATTAGTTTATCTATCTGTCGATAGGGGAAATCGTAGAAATAAAAAAACCACGTTGCTCCAAATCTTATTTTATAGCGTTAGTTTTAATGGAGAAAAAAACTAAAATTTATAATACAAATTTTGAAAAACTTGTTTTTTTTAAACACATTCGCCTCCTTATTTGGTTACTGTTCAAAAACATATAATCAGTACTATCTCATTAAAAATTATTCCTTGATGTTTCAGACTCTGAAAGTATTTAATACGAAGAATTGAATTTTATGAACTTTAAAAATGTACTAAACCATGTTGATAGTCGCTGTATTGACACTATTTCTAATTCTATTACTGTAATAGTCCTGCCACAAGGTGCGGTTGGACTTCGATACAAACACCCAAATGGAAACAACGATGCTAGGAAGCATTTCAGTGCAATCTAAAATGAGAATGAACAAACTTCTCGTGTCCGTCACCACGTCTATGATGTGACAAGTGACTGACGCGACTCCACTCACCAGGCACAGTAGCGTTGCCATCTGGATTTTAGCACTCATTTTGCAATTAGAACTCCTAATTTCGGATCTACGCTTCAACAGATTCCACAGTACAAGTATGTACATTCCAAAAATCACAAAACTTATCAAATATGATATCTTGGTAATTATAAAATAGAATATATAAAATTTGTGCTCCGAAACATTTAAGCCCAGGTAACTGAATGCTCCTAAAGCCGTAGGTGTTCCCCAGGCCAGCAAAGTACTTTTCCAAAATTTTCCATGTAAAGAAGGCTTAAAAATATTTACAATAGTAGAATAAAATAATATACACAATACAAACAACCAGAGGATATATGCAAATACAGCCACAGTATAAAAGAAATAGTGTATTAGAAAAGTTTGATCAAAGCTAGTAAAAGAACTTATGTTCATCATATATTCTATTAAGTTTTTATAAAAAGCCGAAACACTTACATTCATAAAAACATAATTCTTAAATGTTCGCCATTTACGTATCAAAATCCATGATAATAACTGGTAACAGACAGTCATTATTGCCAGTAAAATAATAAAGAAACTGAAGTACTCATACAAATCCCAATAAATACCCCAATCATAGTCTACCTCTATTGAAGAATCATTCGCGTATATGACTGATGTGTTTTGTACTGTTGCATTTACTAAGTCCATGATATCTAACAATAAATACTATTCGTGAATGTACATATAACAAGCGACTTACTTCCTAAAATAAGTGATGTTTAAAGCTTAATCTAATTTTCCTCAAATTAACCTCTCTTAATAGTTCCGTTTATCCAATTCAAATTATGCTTTTACTCTCACTGACTTTGAAAGTGATTCTTAAAAAAAAGAAGTTTAATAAAAAACTAAAAACCGACTTCAAAATGAAACTAAAAAGCGAAAAATAATATTGACTAAAACATACCTAATCAGTTCTTTTTGGAGTCGGTGCGAATGAACACATTTTAACTCTCGATGGCTGGCACCGACTCCAAAAAGAACTGATTAGGTATGTTTTAGTCAATATTATTTTTCGCTTTTTAGTTTCATTTTGAAGTCGGTTTTTAGTTTTTTATTAAACTTCTTTTTATTTTACAATTTTAAGTGTTAAGTCCTCTATTTTTTCCCTCCTAACTTCGCCAAAAATTACTTTACAGCAAAGTAACCTTAACTAATATTGGTCCTCTATGGACCCCCCATCCAATGGTATGATAAAAATAAGGTGTTATATAGGGTCAATTTTTCGACGAAAATTTTTAAGTCTTAAGAAAAGGGTTTACCTACACTCCAACCAGAACGGCGGCTATTTTGGTGTCGTAACCATAGGATAAGGTCTCGCGTTAAATAACAGGATAAATTAAGAAAGGAACTTTCAATTTTTTTTTTCGTTACTGGGTGTGCGGGTACGCCCCTAGTAAATAAAAATTGGCGGTCTGGTACCTCATAAGCTCCACGTCTGCTCAACACACTGCGAAATACGTTCTGTCGACAAATTGCAGTATTATCTTCTAACTCCTATCCGTTAAGGAGTTCTGTGGCTTCCATCATCAGGTCAGCAACATGACATGATGATTACCAGACCCAAAAATCAGCATCGAGTCAGAAAATATATGCAAAACATTATGGGTGCCTATAAAAATTGAGGGTTGCCCTCGATTTCCCAGGGATCCCATCATCAGAATCTGACTTCGTGGAAATGGGACCACCTTTGGAGTATACCCTTTCAAACTAAAAAATAAATTTTGAAATCGGTCCATAATTGACGGCGTAATCGCGTAACATACATACAAAAAAAAAAAAAAAAAAAAAAAAAAAAAAAACAACATTCAGACGAATTGAGAACCTCCTCCTTTTTTTGAAGTCGGTTAAAAAAATATTAGTTTTTTACAACTGTTTACAATGCAATCTATAGACTGCAATAAATCCAGTAATGTGTTTAAAAGTCTTTCTGGTAAGCTCACCGAAGATGGGTCAGTCTAATTAAATTCATTTTTGAAATTCTTGCATAAAATTTTTTTTCACTGAATCTTTACTTTTTTGCTCGTATTCAGCAAATGCTGGTAGTGAACTAAATAAAAAAGTACTCACCAAGGTAGACTTTATCAATTATTTTTATCGTGAATTTAACTAGGTAGGTATCCATGCCCTTTATTAAATATTATCAGGAAACTATAAAAATCGTTTAAAAATGTAACTTTAATGAACTAATAATCAGATTAAGCTGGATAAAATGTATAATCAAGTTTGGAATTTTTATAATCAAACTATCTTTTTGACACCTCTTGGATTTGGAGTCTTCTAAAAAGCCCTCAAAACTACCTCAGCAACCCATAATTAATTAAGGAACCCCTGAGTTAAAAAATAGGTTTTTAACAATTAATTTTATATTTGCACAATGGTTCATATACTCGTATGTAGGTTCTAGTTAACTGATATTACCTTCTTTAAAACAATGATTTTACTTATACCTGTATGCCAGGTAACCAGTACCTACGTTGTAGTACATAAATTAATATAATATATATATCAATATATATATATATAAGGTGTAAGTGAATTAGTGTCAGATATTTTTAGGAGTAACTTCGACTATCACATGGATCACATATAAGATAAATTTAAAATTATAGAACAAACTTTAATTCACTCACCAAGTAATATGATATTATGATGAACAGTGTAATATGATTATTTGAGTGCATGAATGTAATTCTGGAGAGATTATGAATCGGCTAGCGTTGTGTGAGTAGTCTACTTGTGGTGTTTGGGTTCATGTACAGGATAATGTAGTTTCTTTATTTTAAAACTTTTTATTTTTTCGGTTTTTTAAAGTTTGTTCTATAATTTTAAATTTATCTTATATGTGATCCATGTGATAGTCTTAGTTACTCCTAATAATATCTGACACTAATTCACTTACACCTTATATAAATATCAAGAAACTAATGTAATAAGTACATAAATATGAAAACTATCACCCGCGCCTACATATTGATGTTCGAAAAGGCTCATAATTCTAACATTATTACACCGAAAGAGTCCAAACTCTAAACTATGTTGATTGTCGTTTCATTAACACTATTTCTAAGTCTAGTTCTGTAATAGTCCTGCCACAAAGTGCGGTTGGACTTCGCTATAAAGAGCCAAACTGAGACAATGATACTGGGAAGCATGTCAGCATTGTCTAATATAAGGATAAACACACCTCTCGTCTTCGCCACCATGTCTATGATGTGGCACGTGACTGAAGCGACTCCACTCATCAGGGTTAGTAACGTGGCTATCTGGATTTTAGCGCTCGTGTTGCATTGAGAACGCCTAACGTCAGATCTCCTTTTCAACAGATTCCACAAAACAATTATGTACATGACAAAAATTACAAAAGTAATCAAATATGAAAAGACAGTAATAAAAAATTCCAATATTTCTAAATTTGGATTTGAAATATTAATGTTGAGAAAGTTTAACGCGCCTAAAGCCGCAGGGATTCCCCACGCTATTAAAGCACTTTTCCAAAACTTGCCATGTACAGGGGGCTTAAAAATCTTAACTATCGTAGAATAAAATAATACACATAATACTAACAGCCAGAGGTTATAAGCAAATACACATAGAATATATAAATTAAAACATATCATTGCTACATCTCTACTCATGTATAGATAACTCGTATTTAAAATATATTCTACTAAATTTTTACAAAAAGCAGCGGCACTGACATTTATAAAAACGTAGTTTTTGAATGTCCGCCATTTTCTTATTAAAATCCAAGACACGAGCCCACAAAAGATGGTCATTAATGTCAGTAAAATAACAAATAAAGTGCAATACTCATAAATCTCCCAATAAAGATCCCAATTGTACTTTTCCTCTTTTGAAGAATCATTTGCCATTGTGCCAAATGTATTTTTTATTGTTATGTTTTCAAATTCCATATTATTATCTTTAAAAATAACTATATCTAGAAAATAATTAATCACAAATCCAGCTACTCTTAACGAAAAAAATTCGTAAAGTATTTTATATTTTAATTAGTACGCCTCATAAAGTCCTTATTTTTTAAAAATGTGGTCCTCTCACTTTAGTTCCATTGTAGCCTGTATAAACACTGTCTTAAATAAGGACTTTCCAGTCATTTCACTCACAACTTATTACAATGAAGTATACTGTTGATGAGTTCCAAAATATAACTTGCTTCTTATGGGTTAATACTAGCTGCCTTTGTTTGCCTTCATCCAAACTAAACTTCTCAGGTTCAATATTTATAAACTAAGAGGTTGATGACACTGAATATTTAGGTATATTGTATTCGTATTCAACAAATGTAAATAGTAAACTAAATAAAAACAGGACTCACCAAGGGCGATTCAGTTAATTATTTTTATCATGAAGTCAATTAAGCTCTATGTTCAGTTTTATCAGTAAACGATAAAAATAAAAAAAATAATGAAATAAATTTCCAAAAAAATAAAACAGACGTCGTAAAGGGGTAAAAATCATAACGAGTTTATTAAGGACTAATGCACGGTGTGTTTTTTTTTTGCGAGATTGAATCAGAAATTATTAGATCAGTAAACGAACAAAAGTCAACGGATATACATATCTCAAAGGATTAGCAAATTGAAGTGGCAGTAGGCGGGTCACATAGCTCGTAAGACTGACAGCCGATAAAGCAGGAAGGTTCTAGGATAGATTCCGAGTGGACTGACGATCTGGCAAAGGTCGCAGGAAGCTGCTGGATACAGGGGGCCTAGCGCGAAAGTGTATCGTTCGGTCGGTCGTATTAACCGATCAAATTAAAACATCCATTCTCCCGTATCAATGGTTTGACAATTTATGAACAATTGAAAACAGTCGGGTTTTTTACAAGGCTAGATTGAGTTGGTCATATCTTATTAAAGGATGAGACTGGCCCTTTTAATTTGTTAGGTTTATACGACCGAACGAATGATACACTTTCGCGCTAGGCTAGGCCGCTTACAACCGGGAAAACATTGTGGGAGACATTGACTTATATATTACTTCGTAAGGACAGGGCGGACCACACGTCTGGGTGTTGGACCTAAAGAGACCCGAAAATGACCCGACCGAGGCCGATGTGACGTAGTCAGTGGTCGGCGGTCATCGGGATCTGACATTTATATGAAAAAATAAAAATGACTAGATGTTCACAGAAAGGTTGCTTAATTACGACAGAAAGGTCATTAAAACAAATTCTAATATTACTTCTCACTAATAAGCCGCATATTTGATAAACACTAAACTTATTTACATTACTTTAACAATTTTCTAACTTCTTTGTCAATTTTACGAAGCAACGCCATATTTACCGTGCAAAACCGATACAACTTTGTAGCGGCGTGCATTAGTTGTATGGTTATAGTATAGCCATAATAGTGCACTAAGTGCAGTCCAGTACATTCGATGTAATATAAATATTTTATTTAATGATAATTTATTGAATACTTATTTTAAGTTTACGTGATGCACTATGAGTTAAAAATTGAAAACATGTCAAAAATAACAAAAGGCAAAAGTTTAAAAAATAATGTTTTATTCGAAGGACAGTGAAATGTAATAAATAAAAATATAAATTATCTGATATAGTTTTTTTTTTTAAAGATTTAAGGTATGATTCCGTATATAAAAATAAATTGTATCCACAAACACTCAATTATCTAGCCAAACTAAGCAAATCTTGTGCTATTGCGACTAGATACAGATAATAATCATATTTAAATACATTTACAAACATACTTAAATACATTTATATTTATTGATATTCATTCTATAGACACGAAAATTAACGAAGTAAAACAAACGAAGTTCCTTGGTTTAACTATACAACAAGGCGTGAATTGGAAAACGCATATAGATAATGTTTGTACAGCAGGCAAGAGCTGCGCGCGAGCCGCACGAACGCGACCTTTAAACTGGCTTGAGTGTGAACCAGAACCGCACGCGCGCAGCTCGCGCGCACTGTACAAGTCTTGCATGAGTTGCGCTAAAGAGACGCACCAATCGGTTGCAGTTACGGATCGCGTGCCACGCGTGTGCAGCTCGCGCGCGACCTGCGCATTCGTGGCGCGTTCGCCAGATCTGGACCTATCCTTACAGAGTCATCAAGTTTATTTATGTCTTAAAGCAGGTTAGATCTGTAACAAAAACTGCGATTGCTACCTATCATGCATTGTAGGTTCTAAATTACGCTACAGTTTACTGATGTAGGGCAATAGCTCTAATATAAATGGAGCTTTTATTGCCCAAAAAAAGATGCGTTAGAGCAATATGCGGTGTCCCTCCACCGCATATTGTATTTACTAACATTGACGTCTCTGTATATATTTGAAACATGTGTATTTGTAATGCAAATTATTAAAGGAGTTTTTTTTAATAATAAACATTAATTTCAACATAATTATGATATGACTGACATCTATGTATGTACCTAATTTAATTTAATGCAATTTTAGACTCAATTTTATATTTAATTTTAGTTCAATTTTATATATAATTTGCATGGCTCGTTTTGGCTAAACATGCTTGGCACGTTCATTTTAAAACACCTATGCATACCGTGTTTAAGCATATAAAGATTATTTTATTTTACTTTAATTTATGTTGACGTATTTAATTTGAAACAGCAAAAAGTTATATTTACTCTGACACTACTTTAAATATAACATCTGTGCAATAAAAACTTTTTTCTTAGTTCCTCTTTCGTTTTAAGCCGCTCTTACAAGGTTGCTATTTGACAGTTTACATCAAAGTCTAACAGATGGGGTTAGTGTGTCATGTATGGAGGAAATGCAAGGCGATTTGTTCTGTCAGCCGTATCTTTACTTTTTACATCAATGGTGGGAGACCTATTTATTACTGAACTGATGAATCATTACGAAGTCGAGGCCAAGTATGATGATGTAGATTAGGTTTACATTATTCATGGACATACGTGTTTCTTTTACACTACCCTGACTTCACGATGATTATTTCCCACTTTTTGGTTAGTCGGATTCATGTTATTGTTTCACGAAATTTTAAACGGAACTAACTTAAAAAAATATTTTTGTATACAGAAGTAAGTTAGTATAGTCTACTCTAAGAATCATCAACATTAAACTCTTTAATAAAAGGATGTGTCACACTTATATTATAAATATTATAGCATTGCAGGTAAATGTTGGAAACACAAATTACGGAAATACGGACATGATAACTTTTTAATTTACGTACCATGCGTTTTATTACCGGCTTTTAAGAAAAGAGGTAAGTATTTTGTTTTTGATGATATAATTTACCCATTATATTGATGATTCCTCCTTTTTTGAAGAAGTATTTTAATTAGAAAGACACATCTTAAAGAGATCTGGACGGTAACCACTCTTTGATCTGTCAAACATTATCAAATCTATCAATTTTTTTATGTAATGACGTACCAAAATTGACAGATTCGACAGCTTTGAGATTGTTTTAAGAGTTCATGGGTACCCCGCTGATGCACAGTTAATAGCGTTATAATTAATTAAGGTTGAAAATGACATGTAAAATACATGTATCTTTCAAACAACCTCTGTATTACATACTGTTGTCTTTTATTTACGCGAACACGATACATTTAAATGAAACTACTTTTACGGATTATTTCGCGATTTATTGACATTTTATTTAACCTGACGTTTCGAACACTTTACAGCGTTCGTGGTTACAGGTAGACTACCTGTGACTGAAATAATCCGTAAAAGTAGTTTCATTTAAACCTCTGTATTTTTCAATATAATACAGAAACTTTACTTGTGGATCTTCGGTTGAATCTTTCGCAAGTTTATGATTTTTACATGTATTTTACTGTGTATTTTTCGCATTATTCGACTTTTTAGCTTTTTCAATGGTCAATTGAATTTTAGAGATATAAAATATTAACAATAGATTTTTGTATGAGTTGTATGAGTGATAGTAAATCTGTCAATAAAAATAAATAATGTGAGATTTTTTTAAATTTATACTATTCGTTTTTTTTTTCAATTACCTACTCTGTTTATTTTATATTAACCGAGATATTGATTCGATTTCATTACAAATTTAAATTGCTTATATTCAATGATTGTTCCCCTTTGATTGTTAAATATGAAAAATACACAGTATTAAATGAGTATTATACAAGTATGATTGTATTTTTCAGAGGAACCTCCCATTTGTTTTTTTTTTCGAAAAATACATGTAATTTACAGGAAAGATACAAAGTTTCGAAAAAAACAAAATGTATCTTTTGCAATTTTCAACCCTAGTTACAATACACATTATTCGAAAATAGTTTAAATCATTGTGCTGGAATGTATAGTTAGTCTCTGCTATTCTTTTTTCTAAGCACCGTGTCATGCAAGAGAAAGAGATGTGTATTTTTACAAATGCAGTGGTCCAGGGTGTACTGACAAGGCATCGCGGCGGTAGGATTTTAAGGCGTCTAGCGCATATAGCTCTAAAGCATTTTTTGTGTAAGTGAAATGCCCGTTCTATGTCGACTGAATTGCCCCATATAATTAGATAGACCATATCGCAAGACTGAAGCCGTACCGACACGGCAGTGTCTTGAGATGCTGTCAGTCGGATGCGTTGCAAAGCAAATACAAAACTATCCAACTTTGAGAGAAAAATGGATAAATATATATTTTTAATGATTTTTTGATAAAAATTCAGCCATGTCGATTGTTGTCTATTTCAGCTAAAGTCATGCCACAAGGTACGGTGAGATTTTGCAGCAAATACCTACCAAATTTAATAAAGATACTAGAAAGCACATCAGCATTATCCATCACAAGGATACAATACAAACTCCTCTTGGTCTCCATGTCTATGATGTGGCAAGCGAAGACGCGACTCCACTCATTAGGGATAGTAACGTTGCCATACGGATCTAAGCGCCTATCTTATAACTACTAATGTCAGATTTGTTTTAAAAAAAATGTTTATTTCGACCATGTTGGTCGATCAATTTTAATACACAAAAAACTTAGCCTATTGTTAGTAAAACAGAAAAACAAGACGAATATGACCTACACTCTATAACCAACATGTCCGACTGCCACTACATGAACCATATTACAATGGTTCAAATAATGACAATCAAACCTGTTGGAAAATGCTCTTAGGATGCTGTTAGGTCTGACCCGAACCCTACGCACTAGGGATGTGCACCGTTTCCACATGATAGTGTGAAAACAGTCCACCCTCGCCTCGGCGAACATTCCGGAGGCACTGCGGAATCGAGGCAACCACATCAACATCCTAAGAAGTCTAATTTAAGAGAGTCCACAATAGAATCATAATACCACTTCAAGAGATCTGAGGCTAGATTTGTTAATGACGTTAACAACTTATAGAAGTATTATTTTATCTCTAATGGGTAATATTAAGGCCTTGAATTATTTTGTATAAAACTTTGTTGAAGTTAGACCTGAACATTTTCTTTTTAGCAATGACTATTAAAATTTATAAAAAGTATTTCTATTAGTAAAAATTGTATAAGATAGGAAAGGAAGTATTGTATAAGGTAAAAAAGATTAGGTCTCATTTTAAAAATTAGGGGACATAAAGAAAATAAATTTTATTTTAAATATTTATTTTTAAGATCCGTAAACAAAACTCCCTTTTAAATAATATCTAAACCATGTCGATTATTGCTATATTCACACTGTTCCTGAGTCTATTTCTATAATAGTCGTACCATAAAGTGCGGTTAGACTTCGCAGCAAACACCCAAATTGCAACAACGATGCTTGGAAATAAGTCAGCATTTTCCGCCACTAGAGTTAACCAACTTCTCGTCCTGGTCACTGTGTCTATGATGTGGCAAGCGAGCGACGCGACTCCACTCATCAGGAATAGTAACGTTGCCATTTGGACCTTAGCGCCTATGTTGCTGTTGGAACTCCTAATTTCAGATCTTCTCATCAACAGAGACCACAGCACAATCATGTACATGACAAAAGTCACTAAGTTAATCAAGAACGGCAGCACAAATATAACAAAATCATAATAGCTATATTCATAGTATAAATTGATGAAGTCGATTGCTCCTAAAATCGTGGCTCCTCCCCACGCCAGCAACGCACTCTTCCAGGTCCTTCCATGTACAGGGGGCTTAAAAACTTTTACTATAGTAGAATAAAATAATGCGCACAACACTAATAACCACAAATTATACGCAAATATAGCTACTGTGTATAGAATAATGAACGCATCATGGGATATTGTGTCTGTATCATAAACTTGCTCCATTAAATGTTTTAAAAATGAAGCGGCGCTTACATTAATTAACACGTAGTTTCTGAATGTCCGCCATTTTTGTATCAAAATCCACGATGTTAACCCACAAACTACAGTCATCAATGTCAGAAAAATAATAAATAAATTGGTATAATCATACACGTCATAATAAAAATCCCAATTGTATTCCTCATCTGATGAATTCGTGTTCGTGTCTGTCGTGTTTTCGTCTAAATAATCCATAATTTCAATTTTTTTTAAACTCGTTTTGGTTGAAACAAAAGCAGTAATAAGCTTAAAAGTTATGTTATTTACGTTTAGAAACGACTTGACTTTAAACTGCAATTTGTTTTAGCTTTAAGTATTAAATACACACTGGTTTTAATCAAAATCAAATGGATCACTTTTGGATCTTCCCTCGTTCTGGTACGTCCATTTTTCAATGGGATCGTAGTGTTTATTTCACCTGGAATTTTTCTTGATAGTTTGGTATAGTTATCAAGTATTGGTTTAAGTTAAATTTTAAGGTCTTGTGACTTTTATGTAAATTGGGTAACATGGGTGCTACCAAAGTTGGCAGTGAACTAAATAAAATAGTCGGACTTACCAAGGACGACTGCGTTCATTATATTTATTTATCACATCGTTAACAAAGCTTTATTGCGAGCTCTTTAGTTGCTTAATCAGGAAACCATGAATGTTGTTTAAAATATTTTTAATATTATTAGTGTTAATTTAAGATAAATAACACTTGAAAAAAAATCATCGACCTCAGGTGGGACTCGAACCCACGTCCCATCGCATGCCGGGCGAGTGCTTTGAGGCATGCGATGGGACGTGGGTTCGAGTCCCACCTGAGGTCGATGATTTTTTTCAAGTGTTATTTATCTTCAATTAAACCTTGCATGGAATTGCTAAAAACAAAAATTTACAATTATTAGTGTTATTATTTTAAGTAAGTACCTAACTGTCTGTCTGTTACGCTTCTACGGCAAAACCATGCTAACCAAATGTTATTGATATTTAGCACGGAGAAGCTTTAACTAACTGGAAAGACATATGCCACTTTTTTGGGGTTCCGTAGCCAAATGGCAAAAAACGGAACCCTTATGGATTCGTCATGTCTGTCTGTCCGTCCGTATGTCACAGCCACTTTTTACCGAAACCACAGAGTAAGTAATATAAACTATAAGAACTATACTGTTGAAGCTTGGTAAGTAGATGTATTCTGTGAACCGCATTAAGTTTTTTTACACAAAAATAAAAAAAAAATAATACATTTTGGGGGTTCCCCATACTTAGAACTGAAACCCATTTTTTTTTTCATCAAATCCATACGTTAGGGTTATCTATAGATAGGTCTTTAAAAATGATAATGAGGTTTCTGATATAATTTTTTTCTTAACTGAATAGTTTGCGCTAGAGACACTTTCAAAATACTAAAATATTTGTCCCCCCCCCCCCCCTTTAACTTCATAAATAACAGAATGATAAAACTAAAAAATATATAATATACTACCATGCAAACTTTCACCGAAAATTGGTTTGATCGAGATCTAGTAAGTAGTTTTTTTTAATACGTCATAAATCGTAAACCGCAATTAGATAATGGTACGGAACCCTTCGTGCGCGAGTCCGACTCGCACTTGGCCTGTTTTTTATTTAACAAAAGGGAAGAGAAATGACAAGTCGTTTTCCACGGCGAGTGAACCCATCAGTGGGATCCTTTGGCTGTGTAGATAATTATAAAAAAAAAGATAATTCACCTAGGTATTTCAGCACTTAAATATTAGTCAAAATAAAGTTTAAAAAACTATAAACTCGACTACATAAAAAATGTTTTAAAACGCACGACCGCATTTTGAAGATATTATATTTTGACTTAAGCAATACCATTTATACAGGGTGTAACAAAAAGGCGAAATAAAATTTAAAGTACGCGTAGAGTAGTAAATGTGTAGTTCCTATGCAAAACCACAAACTCGTGCGAGTATAAATTACTAAGTAAATTGATGCTAAAGTTTTAACAGAAACTTATCGGTGACAACCTTAGCGCATCAGCTGATCATGCGGCGGGCGAGGGTTGCGGGTGGGGGTTAGCTAACGAATGACCGCAGATTCAGGGCTGTCAACACTTTCGGTAAAAAAACAATTGATTTACTTAGTATGGGAAAAAAAAGTTGTTTATTTTTATCTAGAACTTTTACTACTTAATGTTCACATTACATACATACATACCTTAAATATTATTTCGCCTTTTTGTTACACCCTGTATAATATTTGTAATACAAGTGCGTGTTCTCTTCTTTCTTCTCTTCTTCTTCTCCTTTCTTTTGATACCAAACACGTGGTGATTATCTCAGTTTTATTTTTTTCAAGGTTAGCATCTGAGGTTTAAATTCCGTCATATAAAATTTTGATAAAGCCTTTTTTACCCGGGCCATTATTACAAATATATCGATACCTCGTTCATTAAAATCGGTTCAGTAGTTTAGGCGCTACGATGAAACATTCATAATACATAGACTGCCAAAATCATAACCCTTCCTTTTGGCTTCGTAGTCGGGTAATAAGTTATTATGCACTTAATATATAATGTACTTACATGTGTGTACAATGACAGTGTTGAGTATTCTTTTACAACCTAATATTGCAAAATGTTTTAGCCAAACGAAAGCCAATAGCCACAAAAACAAAACAAACTCACGCTGATAATAACTCCGTGCTTTCTCAATTTGATTTAGGGATCATTTCCCAGTAGGTACGATCTAATAAAATAGCAGGAATACACGAATTCATAGAAGCATATCCACCGGGACGATAGGAATACATATTTGCGTTCGATTTGATCTGGGAAACTACATATATTGTAAATTTTTTATCCGAGGCGTGGGACCGGACTATTTACTCTTTTTTTCGAACGGACAGCTGAGTTCCATAATATTATTTGTTGTGACAAATAAAACTTAAGTGTTACTAAGTAATATCATATATATTGCAATAGATTGATAAAAAACACACATGCTTTTTCAACCGACGAAAAAAAACGGAGGACGTTATCAAGTCGGCGCGTATATATATATATCTTTTTCATTTTCTGCGGGTGCGATATAAATTTGGAAAAAAAAACCAACCCTAAGTGTAGGAAAACAGGGGATGATTGATTGTTTACTCACTGATTGTAATGTTTGACCACGCATAACTTTTTACAGAGTAGCCCGATTTTGATAATTATTTTTTTATTAGATAGGGATATACCTCGAAAAAAATATTTGAAATAATATAACTTACCCTACGGGTGGGAAAATAGGGGGAAAATAGGGGGATTTATTGTTTACTCTCAGATTTTAATGCTGATCTTATATCCACAGAATTATCTTTAAAAAAAAGCTTTTTAACAAAAAAACTAAACCGCCGAAAAACTGAACAGCAAAAATTAATAAACTTTTTTTCATTTAACCTTAACTAATGTCAGTATACCAGTATACCTAATCAGTTCGTTTTTGGAGTCGGTGCGAATGGCCACATTTTAACTCACAATGGCTGGCACCGATTCCAAAAAAGCTGATTAGATATACTTACATAGTAAAGAGACTTTATTAAGGTTAAATGAAAATAAGTTTATTAATTTTTGCTTTTCAGTTTTTCGGCGGTTTAATTTTTTTGTTAAAAAGTTGTTTAATAAAATGAAATGAATGATGTATAGTTTTAGTATGAAATTAAATGAGCCCAAGTACAAAGGTTTTACAGGTAGTCATTAAAGAGTTCAACTTTTTACCTCTGGGATTTATAATTTAAATGTCAAATTGTTGTACAAGTAGGTAATTGTCATTGTCAAAAATCTGATAATTGCAAAGTTTCAAATTGATACGGCCAGTAAGTAAGAACAGTAAGATATGTTTAAAACTACTTTCAAGATTATTCAAATATTCTGTGCTCAAGGTCCACCAAAGCTTTACGTAGTATAATTATTCTTTCTCTGTGGCTTTACTAACGACCTCCGTAGCCGAGAGGCAAGTGCGCCGGAGTAATGGCGTCGCCATTTTAGAGGTTCCGGGTTCGATCTCCGGTCGGGTCAATGTAGGAAACGAAATTTTCTATGTTGTCGGGTCTGGATGTTGTGGTACCGTAGTTTTTCTGGTTTCTATAACACAGTGCTTTCGCTACTTACCTTCGGATTCGAACAATGTATGTGATGATGTCTAATATTTAATTTAATTTAAAGCTGCGGTACGTTGGGTATCTGAACCTTAAAACCTAATAAACCGTCAGGAAGCGACTAAAATTTTGATGTTAAACTGTTCTGAAACAAACAAAGAACTCATCATAAATCTATTAAATAATATGTCTATAGTTGTTAAACCAATTGGGTCGTGAAATATGTTTTCTCCGTATAGGATAGATCATCGTGATATTTTCTACAAATCTACTTAATTCATTGTTATATTTATTTTTGTCTTTTAGAAACTACGTAACTGTATTGAATAATGGTATGTGAGTTTTAAAACAATAAATACATTATTAAAATTGTTTGGTGGCGTAAAATATGAAATATTTTACATAAATTCCATTATCTACCTATGAAGAAATTTACTAATAGATACTGACGCGTTGAAAAATAGATATTATAAAAACTGTTTGCATTTAATCTCAAAATAAATATCCGAAGAAATTAATGTTGTTGTGTGAAATGTGTTGTGTGTGTGAAATTTTAAAATAAACAAATGCCAAATCTAAATAATAATTTTGGAAATCTAATCGTTTTATCTAAAGATTTATAGTCAGATACTATAATGGTTATGTAACTAATCCATTTCATCATCACAAAAGCTAATTACTAAGTTTCTGCCAAGCGGATTCTAAAATAATTAAACTACAAAACAATACGCAATCAAATAACCCTTTGAAGTGGTATAACGCTTTAAGTCTACACAAATGGTGTCTTGCAACTAATTCTATTAAGTGTAAACTCCGAAACAGATTTTTGGATTAGAAACCCTTCGAATCGTTATCGCAATCGATCACAAAACATACAAAACAGCGCTAAGGCCCTTGAACGGGTGCATAGGGTTGTTATGGGTAAAGGTCACACACACCACTTCGGGCTTATAATAATTTTATTCATCATCATTTCAGCCACAGAACGTCCAATGCTGAACACATACCTCCCCTAGTGACTTCCACTGGACATACGTTTTCTTTGCTTCCTTCATCCAGCCATTACCGGAAGGACGTTCTACACTACGTCAACTTTTACGTTTACTTTAACTTTTATCGGTTCTGCAACAGATATGACCAAAACTTTGATAAAATGGAATGAACGCTAAGGTCTGGCGATTACGGAGTCTTAGGCTATATGGATCTTAATAAAAATTCAATGAGAGGGCATAAACAATAGATGGAATCGATTGGTTGAAAGCAGCCTGCAACCAAAGGCTTCCTTCAACCTTTACTAGGACAGACGCTCATTGTAGATGGACATCTCATGCCGCGCTTGCCGGTACGTGGCCTCTATTCTAAATCCCATATCGACCTGTAATAATCTGTCTACTTTACTATGAGCCTGTCGTGTGTCGTGTGTTGCCGGCACGTTAAAAGAATTGCGCCACCCCTCCTCTCCCTATGGGTGTCGTAAGAGGCGACTACAGGAGAACCGCCATAAGAAGACGGGCAGCAGCGTCTCCTCTCCACCATTGGCCAAACTGCGATCGCCAACCCGCCTGCCAAGCGTGGTGATTATGGCAAAATCCTCCTTTTGGAGAGGCCTGTGTCCAGCAGTGGACTGATATAGGCTGGTGATGATGATGATGATGATGACTATGAGCCAATTTTTTATTATTATTGAATGCATGCATGTAACATGGAGTAGGTAGGTAGGTAGGTGGGTAAAGGCAAAGAAAGAGAGCTTATTAAATCATTTTAGAATTAATAAAGTTAGGTGATGTCAATCTTATTGAATGTAAAAGTTTGTGTGTTTGGATTCTAATTAAATCATTTTCATACCCACTTAATACTTTATCCATAGTTTCACATTCTTTTTCGACGCTTTGCATGTCCCGTAGTGTATATTTGGTTTTACGTAGCATGGTAGGAGATGGAGCGAAAAAATTCCATTATCGATGATTGATTACAATCTGTACCCTGTATCCATGCCGTGTAACCGTTTCGCTAATGATCGAGGCACAGTATAGGTATGTATATACCTAAGCCATAATAACATTAAATGTTTTGCGTTATATCAATAACACCCTGTATACTGTGACCGAAGTTTGTAGTTTGTATATCTATCGACTATAATTTTAAAAACAAACAATTTAGAACGGGATAACGATGAAGATCCTGAATAAGACAACGAACTATTACAGCTTAACTTAAAGAACAAATTATACTATTTCACCTAACAACATTTTACAACCAACAAACAAATATACAACCGAAAAATATTACTCCCTTTCATGTTGCAAATGAGTTGTACACCAAAAGGGTTATGAAGTCGAGCTTCATTTCCCTCATCGCTCTAATAGAACAAGAGCTAATGATCTCCCGACCTGCCTCATTTCATAAGAGCTAATGGCCTTACTACAAAAAGATAGACTAGTGTTAAACACTTGTCTAAAGATAATCCAGTCAATTTGAAATGTTTGTTATTTAATTTCTCGAATGTCTAATGTGTCAACATTTCAAATTGGTTGACTAATCTTTAGGCAAGTGTGCAAACCTAGTCTATCTATCTCTATCTTTTTGTAGTAACAGAGGTAGCAATGATTGGCGACTATAAAGGTTGGATCATCGTGGCTTTAGCAGGTATCGGGTAGGTTTTAAAATTGCTACTTAAAATTGTAAAAGTAAGCGTAGTTTTTTTTAAGTTAGAAACACTAGGAATGACGTCAGTCATTGATGACAGAGAGTTGGCGTTGTCGCAAACCACCACTAGACCTCTTTAACTTTCATTATCATTATCATCATCATCTTGTCAGTCTATATTGCAGTCCACTGCTGGACGTAAGCTTTCTTCACCGAGCCACTACCAGCTATCTTCCTAAGGTCATTGGTATGGACCAATGACGAAGGAAGATATGATGAGTGCAATGGTGCACTAAAGTCCAGTTAAAGTCTCCAGTTTAACACCCGTATACCCTTTTATCGGTTCTGCAATAGATGTGATTAAATATTTGATAATAGGTAATGAATGCTAAAGGTCTGGCGATCATGGGCACTAAGGCTATAAGGATCTTAATAAAAATGTCAAGGCGTAAGCAACAGATGGAATCGCAAAAGCACGATGGCAAAGCGGCCTCTTAGTATCCGCTAAAAGTTAAATGCTCTGTGGTATCCGCCGAACGCGACGAATACATCTGTAGGGCTCAATCCGGAACGGGTGGCCGGAGCGGCTATAAAATAATATAGGGTGAAAACAGTTTTTACCACGACACAAGTTAAAAGGCACTAATTGAAGATGGTCCAAATAAGGGAATGATTATGCTAGTGAAAGTAGAATGAAACCCAGAACTCGAGAATTCCAAGTTAAATTAAAAAAAAATCTTATAAAATTACCCTATATAAAAGTTGTTTGTATTAATGAACTGATTCGTCACTAACTATAGTTTGGCTACTGTTTAAAATCACATATTTTATTATTAAATCAATGTCTACAATGAAGGGTCTGATCAAAAGACAATCTTACACTCTGTCTCACAAAGTATAATTGTTACACTGATGAGAAATTTCGAGAATTTCAATCTGACGAAATGAGAATTTTCGGGCAGTGTCCTTAAAATGGTATGCAGACGAGCTATTGGAGGGGCAACGTTTTGTAAATTAAAATAATAACGCCACAAATAAGCGTCTCGTCTAGTAGACGTGCCACGTTTTGTAACACGTGCCAACAATAAAATAGTTCGCGAACTGGCTAAAAAACAATCTTTTAACCTTAAATCTCCAAAAGACCAAATACATCGCCTTCCACAAAACAGTGCGTACACAGCCACCCCTTGCAAAAGCACTTCTTTTACACCTTTGCACTGCATCACCCCAGGGTTCTCACAACTGCAACTGTCAAGTAATAGGCCGAACGGACAAAATAAAATACCTTGGAATCATAGTGGACGAAAACCTGACGTTTAAACATCATATCACAAACTTAGCAGCTCGCACCCGTAAGACTATATTTATCATGAAGAACTTAAGATACTCTGCAACTAAGGGTACACTTATGCTAGTTTACAAAGCCCTATGCCAATCCCTTCTTATGTACTGCATTCGAGTGCCTGCCTGGGGAGGTGCCGCAAAATCGTTTATGATCGAGCTCGAAAGAGCTCAACGTGCGGTACTACTAAAAGTTATGCTCCGGAAAACTTATTTATTTAACACCAATCAACTCTACGAAGAAGCAAGAGTATTAAGAGTACGACAGTTATTTATACTTAAAGCTGCCACAAGTATGCACAGCTTTACCCTCAAGTCTTCTGAATATGATGATTTAGTGAAGAAACGCATATTCAGAATTTCAGTTCCGACTGTTAACACTACTTGTGCCAAACGTCACCCCACTTTTTTGTTACCACATATTTACAATAAAATCTGCCGCACCATCAAAATTAAAACACTACCGACCCGAAGTGCCAAACATGTCATTGAATCCTGGCTTTATAACCTTGATTATTCGGACACAGAAGATATTCTGACTTAGGTGACCTCTAACACACATGCAAATTCACGCACCAACAAATACCCACGCACACACGCACACGCACATACACACACGCACACACACACACACACACACACACACACACACACACACACACACACACACACACACACACACACACACACACACACACACACACACACACACTCACACTCACACTCACACACACACACGCGCGCGCGCGCGCACACACACACACACACACACACACACACACACACACACACACACTCACACACACACACACACACACACACACACACACACACACACACACACACACACACACACACACACACACACACACACACACTTTTTAAATTAACCTAGTATTATTATCCTCATGTAAAATATTTTATATAGGTCTTCTTAAGTTTTATAATTTTAAGAAGAATACACATGTTGATTTGAAACAGCTTACATTGTGCAATACAAATTTATGAAAAAATCCTTTATGAACCGGTTGCTGTTAACAAATAAAAGTTTTGTTTCTTTGCTAATGTTTAAAACCGTGTGTCCAAATTATGTAATTATTTGCCTTGGAAAATAAAAGGCTGCTGCGACACAAGCTCGCTTAGTGCAGAAGCCGCTAGACATAAGCTACTCTGTAATTTTATTGGCAATAAATAAATATTATTATTATTATTTTGCAATTTGTATTTTTACAACTCGATGTTTGGAACATCGGTATTTTCATGATATTCACGGGTCGAAACCAAGTGAATACCACGTGTTTATAAATTTCATGGTTTTGATAAAATATTGTGTAATCAAGAGTCCGGTGTAGCTTGTAAAAATTTTCGGACAATCCTGCAAGTGTTGAGAATGCTGGCTTTCTGTAGTATTGTAAAGATATAATCCGGTAGGTCTAAATTTCTGAGAGACGGAACAAGTTGTATAGGAATGACTCCTGTCGTAGAAAGCACTATGGGCACCATAGAAACTTTATTTAGTTTCCACATTCGAGTTATTTCGTCTTTTAGCTCTAAGTATTTTGATATTTTTTCTGCTATTATAGTTTTTTGGAGGTTATGCGTGTTTGGTATTGCTATGTCAATGATGTGTGCTGTTTTATTAATTTTGTCTATTAGTGTTATGTCTGGTCTATTGTAATGAACTGCTCTGTCCGTTAATATGGCGCGATCAAAATATAGTTTGTGTGTTGAGTTCTCTAAAATACTCTCTGGATTGTATTTGTAGTATGGAGTGGGTGGATGTTCTATTAGTTTGTATTTTTGTGCAAGTGACTGGTGAATTATGTTAGCAACCTGATCGTGTCTATATTTGTAATCCGTTTGAACTATTGCTTTGCATGCACCTGTGATATGTTGTATCGTCTCTGGAGAACTATTGCATCTTCTACAGTTGTCTGACCGTAAGTTAGGCAGCTTCATTATATATCTTTGATAGTTTCGGGTTTCAATTACCTGGTCTTGAATAGCCATGAGAAATCCCTCCGTTTCTGGAAACAGCTCGCCTCTCTTAAGCCACTCGTTCGACGCTTTACTGTCGACGTTGCTGTGGCAAAGATCTTGGAGATGTCTCCCATGGAGTGATTTTCTCATCCATTCCTGCAGTTTTGTAAGTCTGTCAGTCTGTCTTTCAATGGGTAGTGTATTGGGATCATTTAAATTTAGTGGAGTTAATTTGACGTCATTTTGTGTTATTGTCTTGTGTAGCGTAGATGTGTTTGCTTTACTGTGAAAGTAGGTTCGTAAATTAGTTATTTGTTTTGCGTGTAAATTAATCACATCTATCAATCCTCTTCCACCATCTGCTCGAGGTAATGTCAGCCTTTGTACACATGACCGCTGGTGGTGTTTCCTGTGTTTTGTCATACTTGTATTTATGGTGCGCTGTATAGATTTAAGTTCAGTTCTCGACCAGTTTATAATACCAAAGGAATAGGTAAGAATAGGTATAGCGTACGTGTTGATGGCTTTAATTGTGTTCTTAGCGTTAAGTTGTGCAGTCAAGATTGAGTTAAGTCTGATTTTAAACTGTTTCAGTAGCTGAGCTTTAGTATTTTTGTAGTCTATTAAGTTCGACTGGTTGTAGCCTAAGTACTTGTAAGTGTCGGTGTGATCCAAAGAAGTAATAATCTCGCCTGTGTCTAGTTGATATAAGTGTTGATAATTTTGTCCACTTTTTATAGAATTAATTTTACACTTATCTATTCCGAACTCCATATTTATATCTTTAGAAAACTTCTCAGTTGTGTTAGCTAGCTCTGTTAGGTCCTTTTCGGTAGATGCGTAAAGTTTTATGTCGTCCATGTACATAAGATGGCTTATATTTTCTGTGTGTGTCTCAGTATCCGTTTGTTGTTTTAGTTTGTACCCTAGATTTGCGGAATTTAGATTATTGGACAGTGGGTTGAGGGCTAGGCAGAACCACAGTGGGCTTAAGGCATCCCCTTGGAAAATACCGCGTTTGATTTGTATGTTTCTGAGTGTAAAGTACCTGTGTTTGTATTTATTTTTAACTGTGTTGTCCACTTTTGCATTATGTTTTGAAGAAACTGTATGACTGTGGGATTGATTTTATAAATATGTAAGATGTGTAATAGCCAGCTATGGGGTACCGAGTCGTACGCCTTTTTGTAGTCAATGTACATTGTAAACAGGTCATTTTTGTATTTTTTTACTTCTTTATGGATCACTGAGTCTATTGTAAGCTGTTCTTTACACCCCCGAGAGCTTTTTTTGCAGCCTTTTTGTTGTTCCGTCAATATGTTATTTGGATCTATGAATTTGTAAATAGTATGTGTAAGGCAAGATGTTATTATTTTATACAAGGTTTGTAAACAAGTTATTGGCCTATATTTTGCGGGATTTGCAGTATCAGTTCTATCTTTTGGAATCATAAACGTTAGTCCGGCTGTTATATAGTTTGGTATGTTATCAGGTTGTGCAATGAAGTCGTTAATGAAGTGGTGCAGATATGTGTGTATGAAAGTGTATTTCTTGTACCAGAAATTATGAATATGATCTGATCCAGGTGCTTTCCAGTTATGTGTCTTATCTATTATGTGTTTGAGCGTATCTAACGAGATGGACTCGTACTCCATTTCACTTATATGTGCAAATTTCTGCTGTTCGTTTTTAATCCATTCAGCCTCGTCGTTATGCTGTGTAGGCCTCTCCCAAATAAATATTATTATTATTATTATTATTATTATAGTTATTATTACGATTTGCTAAGAACAACAATCCTTTTGTTTTAAAAAAAAATACTATCTTAAGTTTATCTATATATAAATTCCCCGACTACCCATGGCGTAATCGTAACTAGCATAGCCTAACATTATAACATTTGCAAGACAGGCAGAAACTATTGTCTTAAATTATTATTTAAATAAATAATTATCACATTTTCCTACTGGCGGGAAATAAATAACAAGTTTTGTCAGGCAATGTTGACGTTTTCATTAACAGCTCTAATAATTTTCATGAAGGTTCAACCCACTGATCAAATACTTAATACTAGGTACGTAGAATTCAACCCTTTACTTACACCGGAATCATTATTGTTTAGAGTTTATAGCTTATAAGCACATTATAAGTACATGTATTTTTTTTCATTCTATTTTTTTAAAATCCAGGGATCAACCATCAATGTTGACAGTTTTTGTTACAATGCCTACAGCAAAAACGGTAATACATGGGCATAAAACTTTGTGCGCTATAATCTTAATAAAAATACAGTGGTACAGAACCCTCGGCGTGAATCCAGCTCTCACTTGGCTGATTTTCCCATCATTCAGATCCTCCTAACTACGTATGTGTCAGTCAACGAAAACATTTTCTCACCTTTTATTTTCTGCCAATATTCAATATGATTCGTATCTGTCTTTCTCTGGGGATCTTAACGTAAATATTCTAGAACCCAAATTCTACTCGACGATATCTCAGGGAAAATGGGAAATATTTTGCAGGTCGGTCCGCCGCGATTTCAGCTGAATTCTGTCCCGACAACATTCTGTTACAGATTTGGAAGATTCCTGATCTGATATTCGGTGTCGTGAGTAAAGCATTGAAGAAGTGATGCGGTAATTCGTCTGGGTCCTCTGGTTTTCATTCCCGATCGGGTTGTATTAAAAATAAAATAATTTTAATTGTGCTGACCCTAGACAAAAAAGCTGATCTGTAGATACTTGATTTCTTACATCGAGAATTCGAGACTTGTGGTGTGTTGTCTGACCTATGTTTTTTTTTTATTTTACTGTCGGATCATAAAATAACCTATTAAAGAAAATGTTTTTTCATCTGTAAGAGAAATTTGATTGAACATTATGGCATTGATTGATACCATCCATAAAAACATGTGTCAGACATTTTTTCGGACCTTAGCCGATTCAAGTCCCAGTTGTGGCATGCTTATTTTTAAAAATATTTAAGTGCAGTTTTGCTTCTTTTAAAGACAAATAATTAATGTTTAAAAATTAAGAATTTGTTATCACTTTCTGAATTTTGTTTTCAAATAAAACGCCATAATATTTTTGCCTTTTGACAGCCATCTAATTAGGTACTAAAGGTAGCCGCAAAGGCGCAAAATTCAATGGAAGCGTCGGAGCGATATTACGCGATATAGCCCGAGCGATAATACCGCGCTGTCTTATCGCTCCATCCGACAACAAAGCTGCAGTATTCGATCAGCAGAAATACTATCTGGCTCTTTGTTGCAAACCTGGATGAAACGGTCGACGTCAAACAGTCGATAAGTTAAGCCACAGAGTAAGTATTATCATAGAGAAAGAATAATACTACGTAAAACAGAGGGACAGTCTCGGTACTTTGAAAATTTCCACCTTAACTCGCGCGAAAGACAGCGAAGGTGGTGAGTAAATGGAACTAAAATATAACTACGCCATCGTTTGTTTCCCTCTCTGACTAGATGGCACTATCTGCGCAATGATAGATAACTTGCCCATAATTCATAGAACCATAGAGAAAGAATTATACTACGTCAAAATAGAAAATTTATTTACATTAAATTCTGTTTCGGTCCGTCAGAGAATGCCCAATTACCATAAGGTTTACAATTGTTTGCACACTCTTTCAAAAAATATAAACTAACACTTGACAAATTTCGAAAATCGTTCTAACGTCCTCGTAGCTTAGTTGAAAAGGCACTCGCTCGTAATTTCTATGAGATATGGGTTCGGATCCCACATGATGCGGTCTTTTTTTTCAAGTTGTTATAATTATCTTGAATAACTTTTTGTGCTTGCTTAATATCCTAAAAACGTTATGGATGCATAACGTTTTTAGGATATTAAGTACTATATTTATCTTCATTTTAGTCGGTTGCTGATTTCACTAGAGTATGATCCTAATTTTTATGATTTATTATGTAAAAAAAAAAAACCAACGTTCAGTACTGAGTTTAGTTATTAAAAATGGTTTTAAATGTGAATAATCAATTTTTATCAAACTATTTTAATACAAGTCTGGATTTCGAAAAAATATTGTCGCCGACTAAGATTCGATGTCGCGCCCATGGAATACTAGACCTAATTCTTAGCACTTTGGGCATCGATACTTGACAATACATAACGACCGTTTATGACATATTTACGTCATTTAGACGTGACCTTTGGACGTGCGTGACACACAAATGCCTTTAAATAAATTTCATTGTTCATCAAAGTTGATAAAGAAAATTGGAACAGGGTTTCCAAATTGTCTTGTTTTAGATTAACCTTAAGAATTTATTCCAAAAATTATTGCTTTTGGGATCAAAGAAAAATCGCTTAAAGCCATTTTAGCCATTTTAACTATTTTTTACCTTATGTAAAACAAACGTCGATGCAGCATGATATTTTCAAAGTTAGAGAGTAAGCTTGTAAATCGTATGCCATGCAATATTTTGCAAAGAGAAAGATGTGCCAAATGAAACATTTGTTTAAATGAAACGACAAACAATTATTTGTTAAACAATAATATCACAAAAAAAGATTTGCTAACTAAAAAATTGCCATGAGTTGCTTTGACAAATGTTTTTTTGCCAAATGAAAATTTGTGTAAAATAGTTGGGTTGTGATATTTTGGGAAACGTTTTTGGCTAAACATTAGTAATCCATATTTTTCTCCTAAAAATTGATTTTTAAAATCACTTCCCAAATATTAAGAAAACAAATCCCCATATTATAAAACTACAATACTCACACTGGTAGCCCTACAAACAAATATTTGACAGTTGTCGAAAAGCTACATTATTTTGAAGCTTCTTGCTTTTGACCGTTAATTACCAGATAGTATATAATTACTCATTTAAAAAATATACTTACATTTTAAAATTTGGTTTTCCCTTATTTATTTTTTCAAATTATTTGATAAAATAATACGAAATGCATATTACCTCTATAATCAACATAAATGCCGTGTTTAGTTTTTTTCAATCCAATAGCTGACGTTGCGTTTCCATAAAAGATAGTTTAAGTTAAAACCGATAGATGGCATTATACCGAAATTGTTTTAAATTTTAGTAAAAATGATTTGTTTTGAAATAAATGCAAAAATTCTATTAACATTTCATTTTTAAAAAACAAAACTGTTAAAAAAGTGTTTTGATAACGTTTTTATCAAGAGTTATCGTTCATTGATATCAAGCCCAATCCTAATGAGCCTTGTAGTGACATCTGTTCGTTTTTAATATGTACTAATCCTACGATATATGGCGTTGACCAGACATGGTATTATATTGCTGTAATCTTGCTATTAACGAATGGCCAATTTCTTTGCCACCATTCTATTTTGGCGACAAATTTGGCAACTAATAAGTTTATTATACTCGTTACTGAAATACGCTGTTCATCAATAAAAAAAAACGCTGCTACGCGAAACCTTTATTATGAGCCGCACTTGGCATGTATTTGAATTACAATGCCTAATTGCATTATTTAAAACATTCTAAATACCTATATAGAACATACCTACATCACTACCTACATCACTACCTACTTATATACAGATAAACATACATATATAGGAAATTCAAATTGACGATGGTGTATTTTTACAATGTCCGTGTTAACGCCATCTAACGAATAGTAGTAGGACAACTAAAATTTGGACGTTTAACGTTAGCAAAAATATGTTCAGATATGGCGATGGCAGGAGATACTAAATAAAGTAAAATATTAGGAACGTTTTACTACCATAAAAAAATGCGTAGAATGCATTTTTACACATTTAAATTAGCAAAAATAAGTTAAGGAAAGTAACAGGAAAATAATGTTAAATTCTTGAATCAATAGACAATTTTTTTTTGACCATGGGACGTAGGTTATTTGATCAGTGACCATGGGTTTGACATTTTAAAATGTTACAAGCCTCTTGGAAAATCCGTTTATTACACATTGTGTAGATTTATTTTACAACCATTTCCAAATAAAAATTAAATTAGAAAGCCCCGCTTATATTATAACGGTGGTTTTAACTTATTTCAGGTTTACCTACATAGGGACTAAATAAGGGAAATTTTATAAATAATATAAAAAAACTGCGCTTGCCAACCCGCCTGCCAAGCGTGCTGCGTGGCGAGTATGGCAAAAACCTCCCGATGACAAAAGTCACTGGGGGAGGCCTATGTTCAGCAGTGGACGTCCTGTGGCTGAAATGATGAGCGCGATCAAATAGGTGCCTACATCAATAGGATTGATTGGCAGAAAAGGTAATCTCATATACTTAAAATACCTAAAAACTGCTCACTGACGTTACCGTCCTCACTCCACAACGTGAGTTCACGTTTTTGCCATTCATAGACAAACACTCTACTTATTCACTGAATGAACCCCATCCATCGGCATATTTGGCATTTTGTAAATGCTGTTGCTCCTTAGGCTGACTCGTGAAAGTCGTGAATATCCAGTCCAGAGGGTGAATCGAGGTGGTTATTTTTCTGGCACCAGCACCACTAGGTACCTCAGTGGAGGCGTACCATAAGTGCGAAACTAAATTCCACGTACATATGGCAACACTCACCTATCATCTATCTTACTTATGGATTTATCACATGACCCGTTTTATTTGTCCCCGTGATCAAATTGAGAAAATTCAAAAATAATTACGCGCAATGGCCAAAGTTGAAATAGTTGTTGATGACATACATGATCATTCACTGGATAACAGGTAAAATAATTCGTATGTAATAAAACCGTGAAGTGAGTTACATAATTAAATATTGACGGTGGAAGGTCATTGCTTCGCAACTTGGCAAGAAAGAAATAAATCTGTGTGGTGAAATTAAGTTTATCCTTAAGTGTGTATGTTTACGTTTCGTATTTTGCTTACAGTGCCGACAGCGAATTTCTGGGAATGGTAGACGAGGGTTCACTTGGTGAGTTGAACTGTGTGTTTCTTTCATCATAACCTGTGTTTGCAGATTCAAAGCTAGTGTATCCAATCAATTTAATTAACTCGTGCTATGTTATTAAATTAAGGGTAAATTTAATTACATTACAGGTGCTGAGGAGAGATCGCATTTAGTAACACAATCGTTTTTGGATACAAATGATAATAGTGCCTCATACAACTATAGGGATGTGCAGGGTAAGTGTTAAAAAATAAACAATACATTATAAAACTTAGGTCAAACAACTATTTGGTATTTTAGATATCGAATTGCTGTTATTTCTAAATCAAAACATGTTGTCTTATTCTTAATGTTTCAAGCATAGAAATATTCATATTCTCATTCAAAACTGTTCATTGTAAAACTTTTGTCAAAAAACATTTTACACTGCTGTTTTAAATTTCTATTTAGTAAAACATTTTACTCCACCTAATGAATGTCAATTAAATATTTTTTACCCAATTCTGTTTACAGCGGGCTCTGTGACCTACAAACTTGTGCATATGACAGAGGATGCAACCAACAATATGGCCACACATTCACCTCCTCATGGTAAGAAACATTTACTTACAGCAACACTATTTATTTTACTTTATTTGAATTACCAACAGCTACTACATTAATACTTACTTTCTAGTTACATTTTGTGTTATTAACTTAATGCATAGCCAATTATAGGTAAACACCTCATGCAATTTTATAGCAAAACAACTAAAACTCTCAACTCTACTATTAATTTGTTTCTTGGACTTGATTATACTCGTGAAACCCCAAGTGGACGCATGAGATTGTAACAAGATTTCTGTTGTCTTATTTCCCTAGCTTAAGTGAATTAATTAAATAAGTATTATTTATCTTATGAGGCAGAGCATACCATCGCTGCCTTTCACTTTTTTACGTATTCAGCTAAGGAGTCAACTATGGCCATAACTATATTTAATCATAGTTAAGTAAATTGAGTTGTCTTGTAATTATTAAGTCTTAATTAAAGCTTAGGTAGAAATCTAGATTTTGACAACCCTAAAAAAGTAACAATGATTGTTAAAATCAGTACATGTTACACAATGATAACAATGTGTATTGTTTGGTTACAGAGCAACAATTCTATGTTATAAGCAATCCGGGTGAGGTGTTCGGAGCTCCTGTTGAGAAAAAAATTAAAAGAGAACCTGTGCAGGCCAAGGCTGTTACTACTGCTAAGAGAGTGAGGATATAATCTTATTTAACAATACTTAAATATCCTCTAAGGGATTTATAGGAATACAATATAATATGCCGACATTGTATTGCAATGACAGTGAAATAATGGTATTTGAACTTTCAGTATTGTTATAACTAACTATGCAGTAATTTGGGAGATAAAAATAAATGAAAGAATTAAGCCACATATTCACTAGGGGACATTTGTTCTGCGACCTTGTTGCCCGACACGAGTTCTACGTGTCGCGCGACGTCGCGGGAGACGTCGCCCGACTTCGCAGGCGACATCTACGTGTCGAGGGACATGTCGCATGTCGACGCTCCGAGAGCGTCGACCTTGCGCGACTTCGTGTCCATCGACAGTCGCATGTGGACGAGCAAAATGTCGACCGACATTGTCGCCAGACAGTCGCACGTAGATATCCCGCGACTGCTCGCGACATGTTGAGCGACTTTGTCTCGTAGTGAATACGTAGCTTAAAGGTACGATACACTAGGGAACATTTTGTCCCGCAACATGACGCGCAACACTCGATCTACGTGACGCTGCGACGTTGCATTGAGGCCCGCAACATGTCCCACAACATTTCAAGGAGCATCTACGTGACGCGGGACATGTTGCCAGCTCCCGTCCTGAGAGCGGGCGCACGTGTAGCGCGTCAGTGACGCGCAGGTTGTCGCCGAGTGTGGACGCGAGCGCAACGAGTTTCTCAACATGGCGATAGTAGATGGCGATGCCCCACGGCAACGAAAAAATACCAACTAATCAACCCAACCACTTCGGGCGACATCCTTTCCGTTACTGGCTAGTATGTACAGAATGTTACGCAAAATTTTTGTCTCCGAGATTCTTACGTTGTTGACGAACGACATGTTCCGAAACATGTTGCTCTATTTGTCCCCTAGTGTATCCGTACCTTTATTATACTTTACCACTTGGGCCCAACTAAAGATAGATAGAAAAGGTGGTGGGTCGATTTTGTTAACCTGGCGTAGGATCTCGAGTCATTGGCAATAGATAGAGCGAGAGTCTAGGGGAGCCATTTGCCCAGCAGCAGGATTATATTATGTATAGATGTATTATACGTTTAAGTATATTAAAAATCAGCTTAATGTCTAGATAATGATTATTTAATTACTCACCTTCATACAGCGAGACGACAAACGCCGTGCAACCCATAACGAAGTGGAAAGGCGACGGCGTGACAAAATCAACAGTTGGATAACCAAACTCGCGGCTCTAGTACCAGATGCTATGGCGGACTCTTCGAGCAAAGGCTGCATACTGTCCAAAGCATGCGACCATATTACTGAACTCACACATAAACAAAAGAGGTGACTTTTTCAGTTTTATTATGTCCTTGTGGATTTATGTTTCTTACAGAAATAAAGTATACAACGGTATTGTTTATGCAACACCACATTCTTTGTCTGGAAAGAAACTGGCTGCCAGGCAGATAATAGTTTCGCTTTTGTCTGTTATGCAGACACATTTTTTTTTGTGTCTACTCATCAATACATAAGATGGACAAATGCAACAAGTTTTACTACAAGGGAAAATCATAAAAATCACCTAAAATACTTTTATACTCAATGATAAAAAAAAAATTCTATATTGGTAATGCATTAACAATATAACATTCTGCATACTCGTAGTATAGAGAATCTTTTAAAAACTTTTGTTCCTCTTAGCTCTCTCTTAAATCTAGCAAAATATTTCTAGTTTGAATACAGGCAAATAGTTTCCTTAACTGCAAACCTGATTTGTATCCAACCCGTTCAACATTAAGCAGAATAATCTAACCCTTACACTGATCCTTTACATAAATTAACAAAACTGCATTAACAAAATACTTATATTTTTGTTTCAGACTAGAAAAACTAGAAGTAGAAAACAAGAAGCTTATATTAGAAGTATTAAGACTAAAACAGGAACTAGTTGATGTACGCAAAGAGAACACAATCATGCGGAACGAACTCGCTGACACCTGCATAGTTGTAACCCACAGACCGAAAGGACAGAAGTCTTAGTTCTAAAGTACCAAGGTGTCCAACCAAACCGTGAACTTATACAAGGTGCTGATAATGCTAAGTGTGATTTGACTGTGTAGTTACGTCATAAAGCATCAGTTGTTCTGGCAACACCGGTCAGTGTTGCCAGATTTGGCCTGAAACTAGCCCGTTTAAGGGTATTTTATAGGGATAGTAGGCTATGAGACGATAGTTTCCATACAATTTACGTATTGTAGCGGGCGGTTTGCGTATTTTTACGCATTTTTCATTGATTATTATCAATTATGTTAATGTTAACATTGATATAATATATATCCATTTTGTATGAGAAAAAAATGTGAACGTTTTTGAAATATGTGATGTCATTTTCATGTTCATTCGTATTAATTTAGGATGCATATAAAAAAATAAATAAAATAGCAATACTGAACGATAGAATTCAATGAAATAAAAACTCAATTGATTTTCAACTTAAACTCGCAAGAATAGAGTTCAATATCAATTGAGAAAAAAAATGTTTTGTGGTAGATAACTGACGATCGATGGTAGATGAGCCTTCTTAAAAATTTAAGGTTTAACTGATTTTCAACTTGACCAACAGATAATAAGAAAAAAAAAACATTTGGGAAAAATGTGCTTCGTGGTAGATTGTACATTATTTTCTAGTTAGTTTCACCCTAAGTACAGGACATTAGTAAGTAAAGTAAAGCTGGGTCCGCAGCGCCTTGTTTTCGTGTTTGCAAACTCGATAACATTGCTTGCTAACCGAATAGGGGCGTGGCCTAAGAGTTTTGATTGTAAAACACGATAACATTTTGCCGTCACGAATAGATAACATCCCCCGCGTTCCCCTTCAGGGAGGGGAAGTGACACAAGTTGACGTATCGTTTCAAGTTTGTGTGACAATTCAGATTTTTTAAATGAAACAAAAAAAAACCGTAGGCGCAGCGGACTGGCTGTTTTGCTAACAAGTTTTGCAAACATGTTTAGATATCATGTTTTGTTAGAAAATTGGCGCTGCGGACCCGCCCTAAGGTAAACAAACCTTGATAGGTACTAAACTATGTCTGAGGAGCCTAAGAGATGTTACTATAGTGTTTTGTAAAAATGATGATTAGTGCGAGAATACGGATTTGTTATCAGTTTCTTGATTTTTATAAATTACAGTTATGTAAATTTAGTTTTGTTATTTATTTTAGTTTTTTGTAAAGTTTCATAAATAGTTGTTTTAATTACCTTATTAATAAAGACAAAGGCTAGATTTAAACTATAACTAAGGGCTAACCGACCAATCTCTCTCCCCATTATAGAGACATTTCTAATTTGACGATCAAATTGGTTGGATATTTATTGGTAATAGTTAAAATATAGTCTTTAATATAAAGGTAAAAATTAAAATATACTTCTATTGTTTGAACGCAGCTTTGTTTTTTCGTGGATTATAAGTTGACTGGTTACAAAATTCTAATAAAAATGTTTTATTTCAATGAAAATACATGTTTAAATAAGTAAGTTTAAGAAATCTGATATTCTAAAGAAGAAGAGAATAATAGGTAAGTTGAAAAAAAAATTGTTATTATTTTCCAATGTACCTACAAATTACAAAAATATAGACAAACTTTTATAATTATTTCAAATGATGTATGAAAAAAGGTTAACTGTAGTTAATAAAGTTACAGATTTTTCTAAAAGCAAGCAACTTAGTATGGAACCCATTTGCACTCAAAATAATTTTATAAAGTTACAGAGAATTTTTAATTCATAATTTAGCAATTGTATGTGGCACTAACTTGAAAGCTAAGGTTAGATAGTGCGTGCGCTTACTATCGGGGCGGCAGTGAAAGGGGTTTTAGGTGACAAGTAGTAATGTGAGTTAATTATGCAACTACTATGATTAAAATTTAAATATGTAATTATTAACAGTCTATTTGACACCTAAAGAAAGGCCCAATAATGAGAGCGCTTTGACACTAAGCGATAAAGCGATAAAGCCGAAATCGCATCACATTACTTGATTAAGCCTAGAGACTATTTTTTACGGACTATAGTCGCGAAGTTGTAACATGATCGTTGGCGCAAAATAGAAAGGGAATTTAGGTAAACAGCGCTGTCGTTAATTAAGTAGCTATGTGGCAAACGTATAGTTTTGTTTATTTTTTTCTTAAATTAAAATAAAACAATTTCGTGCTAATGGGTCCAATCATTCAAAATATTACTAAGTTGTAACAATGTTGTTCTAATTATACATTTTATATAGTTATAGTTGTTACTTGCAAGATGTAAGTATTCTAAATTATATTATAAGTAGGTAGTATTAGTTGTTTTGCCTCATTCACGACAAGATTCGATTGCACTTAATGAACCTGTCTTAAAAAAAAAAATTCATAATCATTTTACATACAAAAACGGTTTAACGGTGTACATATTGGCAACGATTTAACACAAAACTTCGGAAAAAATAGCTTTTTCCAAATCACTTTTTTGTAGTTTTGGGATTAGTATATTTTGTACGGCTGTTCAGTCCAAGAAGACACGTGGTACACGTGCAGCGCCCTTTTGCGTGAAAAATGGCTAAAAGTGTATACTATCCTTTTCTATTCGTATGGGGTACCCTAGAGAAATTTTTAGAGAATTTTAAAAAGTGATTTAGATCAAGCAAGTAGGTATTATAAATAGTTGTGGTATTTATTGCCATTTTAAAGATAATTTATTGCAAAAAGCAGCATTATTTATTTCAACATATCATCACTATAGAGTTTGTAGCCACTTGATTATTTTTGTCTTCATGATTTCTGATATGCTATCGTTTGAAGATAGCCTATCAGGATTTTTTTATTTTTTTTTATTCTGCTAGCAATAAAATATAATCAAGTGTTGTTGAAGTATATTTTGAGTTTCATTTTGAGTCTGTGTTCTAACCAGTAGTATTACGATTACGGTTTAAGAACTTTAATTCCCAAAAAAAAAACAATAATTAGCTTGGTTAAACTCGAGATAAAAATGGTTAACACTGAACGTTTTATGCCACGAAATCGATCACTTGGCGTTACATACCTCCTTGTCTTGTGCACCGTTTATGGGAGGTGCATGGGAGCGACTTGCCCGTCTGTGAAGACTGCCTTAAACTGCATTCTACACGAACAGCATCCGAGCGTATTGAGAACATTATTATGCGAAGCTGATAACATTGTCAACAATCGTCCCTTAAGACTTATAATTAAATCAAATGATAGCAAAAAAAGGTCTATTCGCGCATCTAAAAAAGCAACACGTTACATTCACCAGAGGTTTTGACCTAAACGTGTTACCAGTACTACCATGACTTGAGTGACCAAGTCCTATGTTGCTCAATGGGTAAGGGTATACAAGATGTTTGATAAAGGGTATATCAAGCCGTAGTCAGTTTAAATAAATAAATATTGGACAACATCACATACATTGCTCTGATCCTAAGGTAAGTAGCTAAAGCACTTGTGTTATAGAAATCAGAAACAACGACCCGAGACAATATAGAAAAGTTCGTTTTTCACATTGACCCGACCGGGGATCGAACCCGGAACCTCAGAGATGGCGGCGCCATATACAGTCCGGCGTGCTCGTCTCTTGGCTACGGAGGTCGTCTAAGTTTGATACCATCATTTAATTTTTTTCGAATTTTCATACAATAAATATTGTTTTGAATCGATGTGTATTTTTTTATGTGACTTCACCATAGTTTTTATATGCATATGTTAACATAGGCTAGTTTCAGCTTGATATACCATTTACCTAACATCCCGTAAATCATAATTTAAAACCACGAGAAAAAGAAAGCAAATTTTGTAAATAAACCATTTTTATTTTCAACTGTTCTATTCTTCCTCGTTCAATAGTCTTATCTTAAACATTGGGGCTGAAGTAACCTGTGTATTCTCCGTCTCCAGATAAAGATAAGGCATTTGAACTTTAATAGTAGATCGATTCATATTCTCTGATTCTTCTCTCTTCTTTATACAAGCCGCAGATCGCTGTTGGTGCTTGATCAAGTGACCTTTAGTTGTATATTGCTGGTTACAGAAATAGCACGAGTATTCCTTTGCACGCTTCTGTTTTTTCTCCCCTGTCCTCTTGGCCAAGCATTTCGTGGATTTTTGTATGTGTTTCACTAGATTACCTTTTTTTGAGAATTTGCTTGAACAGTAGTCGCACTGGAATGGCTTTTCAGCTGCAAAAAAAGTTGTGATGAATAATCTTATCAAATAATAGCAGTATACATACATACGGACACTATGGGGAGATGGCAAAGTTACTTTAACTGGGTTTGAAAGATTTCTATATTGATGCTACGGAGAAAATTGTTTTATTAGAGCCGTAGAAGAAGCCGCTAAAAAGTATTGCGTATTTCTGTAGTGAAAAAAAAATAATCGTTTAATTAGAAACTCCCATAATAACAGTTATTGTAATCAGTTTAGCTGATCACGTGGTTTTAAGGATATCCTATAAATATTGGACAGCACATACATTGTTCTGATCCTAAGGTAAGTAGCTAAAGCACTTGTGTTATAGAAATCAGAAACGACGACCGACCACGACACCCAGACCCGAGACAATACAGAAAATTTCGTTTCCCACATTGTCCCGACCGGGAATCGAATCCGGAACCTCAGAGATGGCGCCCAGTCCGGCATGCTCGCCTCTCTGCTACGCAAGTCGTCAAATTCCAATTCTTTTGTACAGCCTGTCTTACGATCCTAATTAATCATTTTACTTCTAGAGGGTGCTTCTATCGCTGGAATACAGAAACTTTGAGACCATCAGAACAACATTAAAATCGTCATAATATTGATTTCCCATAAGCCGCCGATCAGCGAACACCAGTTTAATTTGTTGAACAACCTGTATACTCGTATACCTGTATACTGTATGTAAAGCACTCGCCCGGCATGCGATGGGACGTGGGTTCGAGTCCCACCTGAGGTCGATGGTTTTTTTCAAGTGTTATTTATCTTTAATTTAACCTGACCTTACAATTTGTGGAATCTACTAACATACTTATGTGGCCATACATGCAGGAAAATCCAATCCACAAACCTGTGTGTATCCTCATGTGAGTAACAAGGTTATACTTCGTTACAAAGGTTTTGTTACACGAGGCCACTGGGCATATGTGTGGCCGTTCACCGGTGTGAACCCTGCAAATAAAAGGGGTCATTGAATTCCAGCGTAATTTAAGTTATGGCAAATGACAGGGACAGAGAACAGAAGAACCAATCATCTCTTTCTCCGCTTTGAAAATGAAAAAAGTATTTTTAAAATATAGCATTTTTATTTCTGTTTACAGAACCTGAACGAGTAGAGTCCATAAATAAACCAGTCCAAAAAAACTATGTTATCTGGTACATAGATCTCTCTGTAAATCCAGTACGCTACATCGGAATACACATGCAATCACCGCTCGCCGGGTTGGTAATAAAAGCAGACAGGTTTCATGTGCCACTTCCGACTTCCTACATCTGCTGCTGGGTAATAATTATGACACCCATAATGATTTTTTGTAAGGACCATCCAAAGTGGTGGAACTGGAAAACCGGCCAAGTGCGAGTCGGACTTTCACTCGCGCACAAAGAGTTCCGCACCACTATCTATAAAATCGAGCAAAAAAAATCACGTTTGTTGTATGGGAACCCCCTTAAATATCTATTTTATTCTAGTTTTTAGTTATTGTTGTTATAGCGGCAACAGAAATACACCATCTGTGAAAATTTCATCCGTCTAACTATCACGGTTCATGAGATACAGCCTGGTGACAGGCGGAGAGCGGAGCCTTAGTAATAGGGCCCCGTTTTACCCGTAGGGTACGGAACCCTAAAAACCAATTACGTTTGCTGTATGGGAGCTCCCTTAAATATTTATTTTATTCTAGTATTTAGTATTCGTTGTTATAGCGGCAACAGAAATACATCATCTATGAAAATTTCATCCGTTTAACTATCACGGTTCATGAGATACAGCCTGGTGACAGACAGACAGCGGAGTCTTAGTAATAGGGTACCGTTTTACCTTTTGGGCACTGATCAGGTAATATCTTTGGATACGGAACGGAACCCTAAAAATGGTTTCCAATGTTTTAGATGAAGTAATATTCTGGTAAAGGTCATGAAAATAAATGTAGGTACCTAACTAAGGCGGGCTCCGACGCCTGACCAGTCTTAAAGCTAAATCGCTTGCAAGCACCTCATTAGCACTGACTTCAAGCCACGCCCTACGTTTATTTATGTTTCGGGTTCAATCAAGACAATAGGCACAAGCAAGCAAGCTTCTATGTATCTAATTAGTTGTAGTAAAACGTAGTAAAATGCATAACCAATCAGGGCGGGTTGGGGCGTGTCCGGCGCGATGCGCTTACACAGGAATATTTCTACAAAGCGGTAGGGCATCGGAGCCCGCGATAGTACTTACCTCTCGTGCCGTTTGAGCTCGTAGTTAGTATGGAATGCCATGTGGCAGTGTCCGCAGGCGAGCGCGGGCGCGGCGTGCCGGCGCGAGTGAGACGCGAGATTGGACGAGAGCGCGAAAGTGGCGCCGCAAGTGCTGCATATGAACTTCTGGAAGTAATACATCGACTAACGATAATAAAAGAAAGACGTGGCGAGAAAGACGGAAGCGGAAACATGCATCACTTTTTTTATTATTCAAAATCGAACTTCTGGAAGTAATACATCAACTAACGATAAAAAAAGAAAGACGTAGCGAGAAAGACGGCAGCGGAAACATGCATCACTTTTTTTATTATTCAAAATCAGCAACAAGTTTTTTCAAACAAATGCTACCGCGATTCAAAAAAGTTCAACGGCATCTATTAGAAAATATCTCAACATAGATACTCAATTTGAATTCGAAACATGCACGTTCTCATCTCTGTCATTTAGTCAAAAAACCAGCCAGGTGCGAGTCGGACTCGCGCACGAATGGTTCCTTACCATTAAATCTATAAAAACGGCAAAAAAATCAAGTTTGTTGTATGGGATATGCCCCCTTAAATATTTATTGTATTTTGTTTTTTAGTATTTGTTGTTATAGCGGCAACAAAAATACATCATTTGTGAAAATTTCAACTCTCTAACTATCACGGTTCATGAGATACAGCCTGGTGACAGACAGACGGACGGACAGCGAAGCCTTAGTAATAGGTTCCCATTTTACCCTTTGGGTACGGAACCCTAAAAACATAGCAGCAATAAACAATACATCAAATTGCTTAATATTTTTTGAACTTTTTTAAGCATTCAGTACATGATGATAGGGATGACGGCCAACTTTTTTTCTTCGTCTATCAGGTAGATTATTAAAAAGTATTAGACACGTATTTTTTTTCACGTAATCAAAATATTTCAAAGATACATTGATTTTTAATGTCGAGCATTACGTCAGGAGACGTATTTTTGAAGCACTCGAATTCCAATTCGCATACGAATGCACAAGAATCGCATATGAACTGCTAGGAAATTGTATACGATTTTAGGATTTCATATGCGAATTGGAATTCGAACGTTTCAAAAATACGCCTCCAGGCCTGGGTACAATTTTTACTTGTGATTTGCCTTCAAGATTGTTATAGAGATAAGCCTATACGAAATGTCAGTTGCTTTGTTAAAATAAATACTTCCCCCACATTGACGAAAGTATAGTGCTACTAATAAATAACTTACATGTTTCTTTTCCTTTTTCTCTGTGGCTAGTAAAGTGTTGTGAATTCTTGAGTGCTGCTTTAAAGTTGTTTCTGAAGGGAAGGTCAATGTACATACTTTGCATATGTATTCTTTATTTCGCTGAAACAAACAAAATATACTGTCTAAATGGGACTTATCTTCTCTATGGATATAAAATAGTACATTTGCTATATTAATTGTAAATCTGTCTTTCAACTATTATAACCATACTTTGGCCAAACAGTGTAACATACATAAGTCTTTTAGCGTAGGAGCTATCATTACAAAAAAAATATGTATTAGAATCAGCGCTTTTAAAAAAAAAACATAAGTCTTTTAGCGTAGGAGCTATCATTACAAAAAAAATATGTATTAGAATCAGCGCTATTAAAAAAAAACAAGTATAGGTAGTATTATCTTCTTCTCAGTCGGAATCTTCATTGCTGGTCACGACCAATCTAACGTTAGACACGTCTAACTTGAGGTGTTGATCACCCGATGCACTATGCTTCTCCACGTATTTCTGTCCTCGGCAGACTTTATAGCCTTGGTTATTGGCAGGCCAGTGAGGGAATTGACTAGATCTGACCAGCGGGTAGGTGAGCGACCACGCGACCTTCTGCCATCAACCTGCCCAACCACCATCAGCTTCTCTAGGCTGTCAGGATTTCTGCGAGCGATGTGTTCGAAGTATTGGAGAATGCGCCGGAAACAGATAGCGGACCACCTTGTGGTGATGCCGACCTCCTCAAGAATGGACAAGTTGGTACGACGTGCAATCCATGGAATCCGCAACATCCGCCTCCAGCACCACATTTCAAAAGCATCGATTTTTGCCCTTTCATTCTGTCTTATGGTCCAGGATTCAGCGCCATAGAAGAAGATCGAGAAGACCAACGCGCGCACCAGCCTCACTTTGGTTTTGCGTTTTGCATAGTATTATAACATAGTTTTATTGTACAACTCCTTGTTTTTAGTTAATTTGTGACATACGGATCTTAAGCTACAGACAGTGTTCTTAATCGAAAGAAGCAGTAGAACATTATTTAGAGCTTATATAAGGTCTACGTGAATTAGTGTCAGATATTTTTAGGAGTAACTTAGATCATCACATGGATCACATATAAGATAAATTTAAAATTATTGACCAAACTTAAAAAAAATAAGTTTTAAAATAAAGAATCAACATCATCCTGTACATGAACCCAAACACCACAAGTAGACTACTCACACAACGCTAGCCCATTCATAATCTCTCCAGGATCACATTCATGCACTCAAAAAATCATATTACACACATGCTCATAACTTACTACGCCATCCCATGCAAGTGTGTGTCTATGAATGAATTCTCTTTGAGATAGAAACATTGTTATTATTTCTATCTCACTCACTCGTTTCATATTATTATTATCATTGGGTGTGTAAGTGTGCATGTGCGTCTGTGACGTACATCTTTTAGATTTTATTACCCGCGAGTTGCAGAAAATCTCATTATCTTTAAAGATGCCATAATGCAGGTTTATAACCTAACTTCAGTACACAAAATGCAAAAATAAACATTAATAGACGACATTAAAGAAAATAATACTTTCAGCAACTGATGCGATGACGATTAAATACTTTATGCTGTAATTTATTTAAAAAAAAAAAAGTTTTTACAATTACACCAATTATTTAGCTCCAAATTAAGCAAAACATCCTTGACTTAGGCACAAATACCTACTCGTGTCCATCACACAAACTTTCGCCTCTTTCGGGATTCGAACCCGCAACTGCTTGACTTTGTCGTCCGAAACGCAAATAACTACACCAGTCGTTCGTAGAGTGGGTAATTGCTTCTATCAATTTTACAGTAAAATAACAACACAACACAGTGAGTCAGCCTGTGACCACGGTCGGTGTAACCCGATCGAAACGTCAGGCAAAAGAGGTAACATTTTGTACCTAAATTATGATCGCGTTAATTCCCGTTTCATTGAGTTTTAAACAACACAGTTTAATTTAAAAAAATGGTTTTTATTAAATTTGCATTACACTTTTTACAAACACCATTTTAAATAACACAACGCAGACAATGAACTTTGACCTCCCATCACACTTGTCATATCACAGTAGGTAGATTTTTGTTGCCTCCCATTCTGGTGGATGCAGAGGGCAGCCCTTAAAAGTGTGTCTACTAACACGCACTAATGTTTCACTGTCACGGTCACCTCGTATTGTTTCGAAAGCACTAATAATACCTACGTGCATAGTACAGCAGGTGATGGTTTGGCCATCTTGATCATACATAAGGTCCCACACGTGGAAATCCAGCGTGGTCAGGTCAGGCGAGCGTGAAGGCCAGGTAATAGGCCCACCGCGTTTACTCCATCGACCCTGGAACTGTGCTGTCAGATACTCGCGAACACGGCTGTCGTAAGGCGCGGGCGCGCCGTCTTGCTGGTAGTGCTAGTGCTGTCAATCCAGTGACAGAACTTCACGCGTGCGTGACACGTTAGTCCTGCGATCTCAGCTCCTCACTCCTGCACTCTCGTGAAGTGGTAGGGGTTCCTTTCTTCACTCTTTGGCGGTTTCCACACGTACCGAAGACGGCTGCAGCAGCATCCCTCGTTCTGGCTGTCGGGTGGTGACTCCGATAGGCTGTAGTTCGGCTCATGGTAGCACAAAACCATGGTTAAGTTGAGGTAGTCAGGTTTCGAATACTTGTATTGTAGAGCATGGTGACAATTTTTAACTAACGTCAAACTCAAGCGGTGGTCCAGCGCCGATTGACTTATTTTTGTAACTTAATAATAAAAAAGCGTGCGTAAGGGCAACGGTGAGTGTAGCGTTAGCAAAAAAAAGAGAATATTCGGTGATGTTTTTTACTTAACATTTCGAATCTTGTATCAATGTACTAAACTTTATAATTAAGATTACTTCTGTTACCAATATTACCAAAACAAATCTGTACCTAGGCAGAGAACGTGGCTGTAGTTAAGAGAGCTTATCCGTTCTACAGAGATAACGTTCTACGAAAACCAACACCACGTTTTTGGTAATAACTAGTAGCTAGTAACGTTAAGCTTGAAAGGTACTAGGTGATTGTCTCCCTCTTTAGCTCCCATTCAGCATTATCTACAGCAAGGTACTTGTACCTACCTGAAAGTACGTAAGTACTCAACATTGGATTATTTTTCTACATTGGGTAGATTTATTTTGAAATTTGAATTGTAATGAAATGATAAAATGATAATGAAATGTAAATACACTAGAAACAAGCAGTGTAGTAATCGCAGTGGATAAGGAGTTCGCCCTAAGCGTGGAGGGTTTCGGGTTCAAATTCCGGTCAAGGCAAACCACAAAAATACTTTAAATTATTAGCAAGTGTTTGGGGGACGAAAAACAGATTCGTAGTACAGGCAATACCGCAGATTGGCCCTAATCAACGCCTGGTTGACTTTACTTTTAAATCTGAGAAAATAAACGTATCAAAAATAATAAATAGAAAGCAGGTTAAAAAGAAGTTTATTTCAGATTAGAGCCTTTGCCCTTTGATTTAAATCATGCATGGTCAGTGTGAGTATTCCAAAACATAACTAGCCTAGTTTGGGATCGGATCCAAGACCTCAACCTTACACGTAAAACTACTCTGTCATTCATCAGCCGTTTTCCAATTACTCAGAATAGTAAAAAAATAAAACTGTTTTTGCTAACGGTACTTTCATTTCGCTATTTGACTTTCGGCATTTCCGAAGTCCTGTGTCTTCCGCCGCCTTCAGAGTCGGTTAATAAATCAAATGAACCTTAAGACAAAGCGTTAGAATCTAAACTTGAGTATCGACTGTGTTCTGGCGGTCTCTCTTTGAATTTGCGTTTGACAATGCCGGCCCTTGCGATACAATTTTTAAATTTAAATCTAATCACATTAGTTTAGAGTTTAAAATTGGATGGGTGTTGTCTGTTCTTCAGCGGCTGTTGGCAATAAATCATAGTAGCGCATGCACACAAACAAGCGACGTTTGTTGTTGTACTTTAGTAGTAGCTTCTTGTCCGCTACGTAGTAATCAGCTGCTTAGAGGGTGTTGATAGTAGCGTTTGATATCAAAGTTTTGATCGTGTTTTTCTCTAAAACTAAAGCTCGAATAAAAAAAAATACTTACAATTTTTTTTTGTCATAACGTAAACTTATTACCCTTAAAATATCTGACACTAATTCACGTACATCTTATATACAGGGTGTAAAAAAAGGCTTAACGAAGCCTTAAACCACGAATTCTATACATAAAACCAAGTAGAATGCAAAAAAAATAATTTCTGGGAAATGACTTTAATTTTTGGGTATCAAAAAACATAACTTATTTCTAACCCGCAATGTATAGCGCGCACGCCACAGACTATGCCTGTGTGTGTAAGCGGTCGGCGCGAGCGGGTGGCGCGAGAGCACTGCGCACGATTCATTGCCGGCTGTGCCCTTTAAAGGCCTTTTATGAAAGAAGGACTAAAAATTTTTATCATGTTTCTTTGTAACAAAGTTTAATATTATCAAACAGAAGAAGAATTTAACTTTGACTGTCAATAACTCTGTAACCCGTCATTTCCCAGATATAGTGTAAAAGAAAAAAATGATCGTAATAATACGTAGAATATGTGGTATTCGGCTTGGTGAAGCCTTTTTTTACACCCGATATACTAGCGGCATGGAAGTTAAGCTCTGGACGAAAGATGCGCAGAAGACCATTAAGATAACGTGATTGGCTAGTCGCGTCGCGTGGCGTCTGCACCGCCGGCCCCGATTGGTTGTTAGCTCCGCGGACACGCGTCTCTAATACGATGATCGATCCGTAAGATTCGCAAAGCGATCCCAACTCTTTGCCCCAGGGCTCAACATCGATGCTTCGTACTTCTGTACGGACAACAGCTCGTCGACCTACCACAAAATGTCAAATTTTCTCATTTGAAAATGATCTCTATAGGGTCAGGCTTAAAGTTGAAAATCCGTTGGAGAATTTTTGACTTTTTGGGTAGGTCGACGTGCTGTTGACTGTACATAAGTTTTTCATAGGAATTTTTATTTTTTGAAGCTTTCAAGGCGAAGTACCGCGCCATTAAATCAACCGGGATTTAATGGCGCGGTACTTCGCCTTGAAAGCAAAGCGTCTCGGTTTGGGTCAATTCAGAAATTGGCCATTGGTCTGTTACAACACAAGAACGCCAAATCGTTACTTCAAGACAGTAATAATTGGTGTGTTGTTTCATCATCATCATCATTTCAGCCACAGGACGTCCACTGCTGAACATAGGCCTCCTCCAGTGACTTCAGATTGGCCGGTTGCAAGCGGCCTGCTGTTTAGTGTATGTCTATTAATATTTTACTAACCATTTCATGAGCCTTCATATGCCTGGAAAATCTGACACGATCAAATTTGATTACGCCACAATGGGGGCACATCAATTGCCTGCTATCCACATACTTCTTTTTTGGGACTTTAATCTGATGGACTTTGATCATGTGAGACTTTATAGATTTCTCAGTCAAATATTTTTTATCACATATTTTGCAGAGGAGTTTTTCAATATCGTAATATTTAGTATTATCAACTGGTTTATCTTCTTTCTCAGTTTCTATAGCTTTATTATCTGTTACATTGGTCTCAGCTACTCCTGTCTCGCTGTTTTCATTTTGATCGAATTCTTTAACTCCTTCATTGAAAAATTTTTCTAATATATCAATGTCACCGCCAACGTTTTCAAATTTCTCAATACATTGTCCCACTTTTTGACCATTGTTGCTGTCCTCATCTAAAAGTTTTTCTCCAAATAGTATGTTGTTGATAACTGGTGTCGACGCTCCCGCTTCGTTACCGAAAGGGTTTACCTTCGGTGTTGCGAGTGTTGCGACACCAAGAACTTCAGAAAAACCTTCAATTTTTGGTGTTGATGCCCCGGTTACTTCAGCAAAATCATCAATTCTAGGTGACAAAACTCCATCTTTTAGAATATCTGCAGAAAATTACAATAATTAAGTATAAAATAAAAGCATTAATATCTAAACCATTTAAAAATCGTTAATACCTCCAGCAGGTGACGCTAATAGGTCCTCCAATGGTATCTCTTTATTATTATTTACTAAGGCTTGTTTTAAATTCTTGTCAATCGAACATTCCATAGTGTCTTGTTCAGTTACATCATTGTGTAGTTCTGTATCTGTCTGATGTCCAACAATGTCTACTTTTATTTCCTCACTCACAGTCAAATCATTTAATACATAAAAGTTTTTTTTATTAGCTCCAGGTACATCATCAAAGTTCATGTTAACTGTCGAATCATCCAAGCCATACAAGTTTTTCTTAACTGCAGATACACTTCCAAAGTTCATATCAATATTTTTTACAGCAATATCGATTTCACTTTGTCCATTGTATTTATTTGTTTCATCTATCAGTTCAGGCATGTTTGGGTCGGTTACAAACATAGGTATTACTTCATTTGCATTAATACATTCCTCTTTTAGATTGTCCTGCATATAGTCCTCTTCAATGTCAATCTGAGTTTTGCCACAAATATCCCTAAGTGCTTCATTTATGCCATTCAAACTGATATCTTTGGGACTATTTTCATTATCAAATTCTCGCAATGTTGGTAACTGGTCTAATACTTCTTTAGCATGATTATTTTTCCTATTTTGACTAGATTCTAATTGTTTTCTTGGTGTAAAGCAATGGTTATTAACAGATCTCGATGTTGAGAATGGACTAAAACTAATGCGAAAAAGAACAAATTAGTGCCTTTGGAATATTGTACCTATTTTACAAATGTGAAATGCAAATTTTACCTAAAGTCCAGTCTAAAGTCTGTATCAATAGAGACATCGTCCTGTAGCCAGTGGGAGTCTAGTGATTCCTCAAGAACATCCGCTTCTTCTTCGATGACCTCTTTTATAATCCTTGCTTCTGTGTCTGGCATCTCTGTGCCCTGGAGTATGTCCGTCATGAAGTTTTGGATGCTTGTGCATGTTGACTCTGAAACATTAAACTGATTCCATAAAATAACCGCCTTGTAATTGTATGTTATCTGGCAACATAAAAAGAGACTAGGGATTTTACATCAATCATTTGACATACTTTTTATGAACTGACAAAGCGCGAGATTATTGTAGAATTCGTATACGAATACATATTTAACGTAATTAATTATGGAATTAGAATCAGAATTTTTATTTGCTTTAAAAGTGGTTACAGTGGGTCTTATAATAGGATCTTAAAACAAAGCCAAAGAACTTAATGTTTATTGATTTTTAAATAATTAAAATCGTTTTTTTTATCCAAAAAGATGGCAAAGACAATCTTAAATAAGCTGTTATTTTATCAAAAACTGTCTTGGAATTATTCATGATATAAATATTCTAATTCTTGATGAAAGATACTGTGGATAACAGTTAACTTTCTTTAATGCAAATGGTCTACTAACCATTGTCATCATCTTTGTTCTTTTGATTTGCCGGAGTACTACTACCACTTAATAATGGAAATCTGAAATAAAAGAATAGTGTTTTTGTCCAAAATATAATATGAACTTATTAACTAGTAGTACCTACTGGTAATGTAGCATACATGTGAGACCGTCAATTAATCAAAACAATTTAGACTCAAGGAATTTCATGGTGGACTAAAATCGATACCTCTAAAATCTAAAATGAACAACTATTATGGCAACTTCAAACTTGTAGGTTTACAGACGGAGCTCTTTTACAGCGGCTTGTCCACCCTGTTATTGAAAATTATAGATTTAATTGGTGTTAAATCTCAAAGCTATTTTGTTTCTAATGATATTATCACAAAATTTTGGGGGCATAAAATTTGTAAACTACTTAGTAAAGTTGATTTCGATAAAAAAAGAAAAATACCCTAATTTTAATTAGCGTAGTGTTCATTGGAGCTATTGAATTGTTATTAAATTATAATTAATTACAACACAATACTAACTTGAGTGTATCATCACTGTTCTTCAGAAATGTACAAAGATCAATATCACTAATTTCTTTTAACCTCAAATAACTTTTGAATCGTTTGTCTGAGGTTCGGCATTGCTTCTTGAATTTGCATGAAAACTTCATGTTAACATAGCAGTCTTTGCATAGTTGAAAAGTGAATGTATCATTTCGTTTTACCTGAAAATATGGATCATTACAAAATTAAAGTACTAAGATTTAACCTTTGTAGAGAAAAGAGAAGAGTTAGAAAATGAAGAACTGGAAAGACATCATGAAGCTTTGTATGAGAGTAGAAACAGACTGAGAGGTAAATGAAATTTACTTTTCGATCGAATTAAATGACTTGGTTGTTTTGAGCAACTCATGCTAGGCACCCTGATGACTGCTCCTCTATGCCAACAGATGAGTTATGAAGACAAGTAAACAGACTAAATGTAATAGAGACCTAATATAATTATATATACATATAATATACCAGCAAGATATAAAGTAAATTAAAAGATGAGGAAATTATCTCAAGAAAGTGGCAAGGCAATTTTATAGTTTGATGCATTATTGAGGCAAGAGTTAAAAGTTGATAGTTGTGCAACCTTACCATTATAATATATTAATTTATTTGTACTATTATTAGGCATGCACATAGTAAAATGTATAAAGTTTTGGTGCACTACACCATCCATACTGACTACTTTGATTTAAAGCAGTCCGCATCAAAGGATGGATTTTGTTGTTTTTAGTTGTAAACAATAAATACTACGCAGATTAATGGACCAGACATATTTAAATAAATTCACAAACCTGTAAACCGGTGGAATAAACAAACAAACGTCTGTTTTTCTCAGTATAGTGCAATAAATCTGTCGGGTTATCACATTTTATTAAGCAACCTCTGCAGAAACCCTCTAATTGATTGTCTTGATGACTGATTTTATCGATGTTCATTGTATTATTTTCGAAAACACAAGTGGATTTTTTCACAGCAAAACTGAGCGAACGAAACCAAACCACCAACTTGGTTGGCAACCGAGTGACACTGACAGATTTTTTTTATTTTTGTAACTCTTTTTTTGGCATGCATGCATACACGGCTTCGGGCTTATGCGTCAGCCAAGTAGTGCTGCCGCTCGATGGTTGACTATCGATAGTCTATCGATAGTATTGATACTATCGATAGTATCGATAGATCAGTTTGGCATAATAGTATCGGTATAAAGCAATACTACCGATAGTATCGATACTATCGAAGCTCAATATCGGATGCACTATCGATAGTGTTGATACTATCTATAGTATCGGCTTTGACAATTGTAATAACAATCGATACTATCGATAGTATCGTTACTATCGATAGTTTTGTCCTATCGATAGTGATCTTTTTCTCAGTAGTGTTGCTATTATATTCTGGTGGATGAATCCACCTCAAATATTATTGCACTATTTTACGGTATACTGCTCAGGTCACATCAAATAGTTATATCAAGAGTAACAGCCTCACAATATTTACTATTTACAACATCAACCAATAACACCAATATACATTAACACAATACTATCGAATCACAGCCTACTATCGATAGCGCAAAAATATCGATAATAACGACTGTTATTACAATATTCAAAGCCGATACTATCGATAGTATCGATAGTGCATCCGATATTGAGCTTCGATAGTATCGATAGTATTGCTTTAGGTTTAAAGATCTTTATTCTCATACGAAACATTTTACATTTCATTTAAAATGAGATTACAAGTAACAAAATTAAAATTATTTTGCTTTATACCGATACTATTATGCCAAACTGAGCTATCGATACTATCGACAGTATCGATAGGCCTATCGATATTATAGATGATTTCCGAGGTCAACTAACGATAGCCAAACTATCGATAGTTCGGCAACACTATTCAGAAGGTTCCGAAACGTTTAGGAAATGAAAAGTATGGAACGGAACGGAACTTAAAGGACCACGAATACCATGATTGTTTAAAAGCAAGAAGGGAGTTGCCAGAATGCGATTTTTTATTTCTGCTAAAATTACATATGTAAACAGGCTTATTGAACAGACTCTACCCTTAGAGCAGTTGGTTGAATACTCTAAGCCTCTACCAAGCGTATTGAGTAGGACTAGGACCGCGTCCAAGCCATAAAATAAAAACCCAAAAAGATAAATTACCTACTTACGAAGTCAACTCAAGATTTGACTGTATTATTGCCTTTTCCCTCTGAGTACTGAAACCTATGGAAATAGCATACCTACGAAAAAAAAACGTGTATACCTAAACTTACTTGGCAACAAAAATGGCGCCTGTCCATAGTGCTGCCCTACTGTAAAAATCGATATATTTATAGATGTAGTTATTTTTACAGTGTATCTGGGTTTCGACAGGCAATTATTTAAGAGCTTTCAATTTATCCTTTTTTCTTACTCTCCCCCTCTTGGAACGGCAGGGATTTGTTTTTTTTTTTTGGTAAAGTTGCAAAAACATTTCTATTTCTATGGAGGTGGAGTTCCTAAACATTATAGAAAAAATAATAATTTGAATGATATCGCCTAACAAGTATCAATACAAAAATTATTTATCTGTCATAGCCAAAAAAATAATTTGCACGAAAATTCGCTAAAAATATCTAAAACCAATTTAATGAATTCCTTACATGACGACCAAGCCTGTATGTATATGGCGTCGCCATCTCTGAGGTTTCCATGTCGGTTCAATGTAAGGAACGAATTTTTCTTTATTGCCTCGGGTATGGGTGTTGTGGCACCGTCGCTGTTTCTGATTTCTATAACACAAGTGCTTTAGCTACTTACCATAGGATCAGAGCAATTTAGGTGATGTTGTCCAATATAACGTAATACTTTTGAGCTTATCTACAAAAATATGTCAAAATTACTATTTTGGTAGCACCCAAGGTTGTGTCCAATCAATCAACGTCATATTCAATCAAATTACGTACAGTAGCTTTTGAAGTATGGCAAATAGTAATTGTGGTATCGTTTATAGAGTATCGCAAAATTGAGAAAACAAAAGGTAATAAAATAAAGGAAGTGCCTCCGCTGACAGCGCCGGCACTCAAAAATTATGACAATGGGAGCCGGCAGTACCAAGAAAAAAAAATCAATTGTCAGTTTGACTGCACAGCTGATTGCTGATTTGCCCGAGTTGTTTTCTGTTTGAGTTATTGTGAAATAATTGTTTGTTTTTGTTAAATGAAAAAAAATATGCAGGTTGGAGGCCAATTGTTATCATACGACGAATTTGAAAAAGCAATAATAGTGCACAAGCAAGTGTTAAAAATTAATTCTGGATAAGAGATGTTAGAAGTTTGAGTGTAGCAAAGGGTGTGCAAGGCGTTTGAGACAATTTTTTTCATGAAAAACATGTAACTAAGTAAAACTCAAAACTTTGTTTTTAACTTATAAAGGGGCCCAAATTAAATGCTTTTTATACTTGTGACTTTTTCTTTCCGACACATGGCTGAGCGAGAAAATGCATGAAATATTGGAGCCTCCAGACACTTAGAATTTTTTTGTAATGAAGTTATAAAACTACGTAAAATGAAAACCTTTGTTTTTCATCGTATTAAGAAGCCTAAATTAAACCCTTTTTATACTTGTGATTTTTCTTTTCGACACATGGTTTAGCGTAAAAAAAATCCAAGTGGGTAGAGGCTCCAATATTTCATCGCATTTTCTCGCTAAACCGTGTGTTGGAAAGAAAAAGTCACATGTTTACTAAGCGTTTAATTTAGGCTCTATAATTACGATGAATAACATAGATTTTAATTGCATACCATAAAATGAATAACTTAATAAATGTCGGCATCCTTGTCTGGTGCGGCACCCATAGTGGTTGCCGGCGCCGGCTTTCAAAACGGGTGCCGGCGCCGGCAGCGGAGGCACTGCCTAAAATAAAACAGCAAGAATTGGCATGATATTCTTGTTTTTAAATAGCACACATTATGATATAAATCACAGAAGGCATTCTTGCCAGGCACCATAAAAAACAAAACCAATTCCGATAAAAATAAATGTCTCTCAAAAATATATACAGGGTGTCCCCTAAATCAAGGTCAACCTTGTAACCACATACTCTATACATCATATTGAACAACTTTTATTTTATCATGTTTTTAAATTATGCATATGTTTTTCTTTACTGTTTTTACAAATCTAATTGAGTAATTTGTGAATTTTGTATGGAAAGTCGATAAATTTTCATGCAAATTTGCAAAGTGATAAAACAAAATTTGTTCACCATGATGTATAGAAAATATGTGGTTACAAGGTTGACCTTGATTTACGGGACATCCTGTATAATGGCAATGAAATAGTAAACAGTTTAAATCTTGACCTTTTTTTTGCTTGCTCCTGTAAGACAGACAAAGGAATCAATCAGTCTCATTTATTTACAACATAAATCACAACTATAACACGCTATGGAAAGGGCTATGGTCGGTGTTTCTTCGCGAAATCAAATCAGAAATGAGGAGATCCGTGAACGAACAAAAGTCGTCAGAGCCCGACGGATTAGCAGGCTAAGGTGGTAGGAGCGGAACATATTGCACGTAGAACTGACAGCCGATGGGGCAGAAAGGTTCTGGAATGGTTGCATCCAGCCACATTTTTTTTTACCTACTGTAATCTTTAGGCAACCTAAAACGAAAAAAAAACAGCTTAATATAATTACACTACAATTTACAATTGAAAATATCGATATAAAAATGCTTTGAAGGGCAGCTCTATCGACATACAAACAGTTTCTTAGTTCCTTGAAATACACTATCAGAACTCACAAAAATAAGTAGTTTAAGCTACTTTTGGCATGAATTCTAAGTATGCAATTCATAGGAAAGCCAAAAGTTATTGCATTTCTTCTATTGTTTGGTATTTTTGCAAAAAAAATAGTACGTACCGTTGTTATGTTTGTTTGGACGATTTTTTCACGATTTTTTTTTTGATGCCTCAACCAACCACACTGCAATTAGGCATGTTCCTTGTTGCTTTCTTTAACATAATAATAGCATAATTCACATGAAAGTCCCAAATTAAAAGAACACTTACACATAACACTGCAAATAAGACTCACGTTGACAGCTTATGTACCTGTTACTGTGGGACACTAAAATGGCACAACGGCCACAATCATGCATTGTTATGACGTCACGTTTTAATGTTGCCAAAACTAAGTCGACTGAAAATATTGTTGTCTCTTTTTACAAGGGGAATTATATGTAAGTTAAAACAAGATAGCTACATGTTTATAAGTACAATGTCGATTTAGATCATATTTATTTCATACATTTTTTTATTTTATTTGTATAAACGATTGTTTATATAGGACATTATGCCATCTCCATAGGTTTCAGTACTCAGAGCCTTTCCCTTGATAAATACTACTACTAACCACTACCACTACTACTACTTACGACGTCAATGTCAAAAACAGTAAATAAATAAAAGTAAACAGCTTGTGGTCCTGTACTGTATTGTTTTGTTTGATAAACACAACCTTTTAAAATAAACAAAAATGGAAAACCAGGAGAATTTAAATACAGTTGCTGTGACCATTAAGCCCACCAGAGTATTACATTTTAGTGATGGTGTGGACGAAGAGATTTTGGAAGAAAATATTAGTGAGTTAGATAGTGCACCCAAGGCCGAAGAAACTGTAGATCCGGTGAGTTTTTACTATTTATGTACTGATATTAATATATATCAACATTACATTGTTTCATTTCCCAGAAAACTAACTCTATGTTAAATTGCGTAGTTAATAACAACTAAACTTTTGTTTTCAAGCAAGGTCGATTGACCCATTTGATCAATGATTCATAGCTAAAAATATCCGTCTTATATCTGATTTTTAATTTCATTGTTTACTCATATTCAACATTGGGCTTATATTTAAAATTCCAACTTAGCCTATCCTAGTTGTCTTAACAACAGAGATTTTGTTTCGTGGTAGGCAGTAGATATTTAATATTAAGTGTGTACTTAAGTGACACATATTTGGTAAGTACTGCCTACCTTATTTTCGTATACTACCATACCAGGTAGGCACTGTCTAATACACCCATGGCACACCAAGCACACCAAGACCCAAGCCAATCTGGAAGAGTTCCTTTTTTGAATTATTGATCTGACGTAAATCAATCCTGGCATCCTTACATTCCTAACACAATATATTTTTATTTACAGAAGACACTAGAATGGGCTCCATGGTTTAGCCACTATGCATGGAAGTCGAGTTCTAAAGTGTTAAACGCTGTTGACTATGCAGGGGAATCCCTAGCAAGCTTTTTTGGAATTACCACACCAAAGTATCAAATAGAAATTGATGAGCATGAAAGGTTACAAGAGGAAAAACGCAAATTGGAAGATGAATCGGCCGGCTGGGTGCCAAAAGATGCTGGAGGAGACATTCCATTAGTTTTAAATGAACCTTCCAATTCAAAAGAGGTGGAATTTCCCTCTAAAGTATAAAATACTTTACCACGATTTAAAAGAAACTTGACTTATCAAAGAGTATTTTTTTGACAACAAATGAGTTTTGTACTTTAGAAAAGTTATCATTTTTTTTTGTCTGTATTTATGTAATTAATAATACAAATTAAAAGCGATATTGTTTTAAAAAAGGTGCTAAGTTCAATAATTATTATTAATCTTTAATTTATGAGTAGTTGTAGTAAAACTCATTTATCTATTTAATACTAGCTCATATAATCAAATAATATTTATTTTCGTTAAGTTTTTGTAGGAACTAATAAAAGTCTTGTGAAAGATAAATGTAACTATCTATAGTATTTACTAATAGTATTAACTCAGGAATGTATTTATTGTTAAATGTAAAAAGTTTATTTAAAAGAAATGTATATTGTGTTTATGTTTAATTGTGTGGAGTATACTCATAGTCTTGTACTACAATTTTATTGTTTATTAAATTAACTAATTAATAACAAACATATTGGTATAAATAAAAAGATTTAACCTTTCGACTACATTTTTTTACTTTAACTTGGGTACAATAAATTTAAATTATTACCATAACTTTTAGACCCTTGTTGTGTTTGTTAGTTTCCAAAATTCGAATCCAAATAAATGTTATATCAAAAAACTAAAATAAGTTAAGATTATTATTGTTCAATATTAATTCCCAAAATGAATATTGCAAACCTGAATTTGAGTGAATGTAAATACATATTATATGTATAATATAAAAGCACGAAATAATACATTAATATTTTTTAAGTTATACAGTGTGTCCCATGACTCCCGGGATAAAGTGCAACCCTGAAAAAGTGTTAAGCTAGACCAAAAAATATAAACTAAAAATTTATAATTAATTAATAATATTAAGATCATAAATATTAAATGCGTGCCAATAACTTTTTACTTTGAAAACAAAGCGTCCATGCATTTTGTGCTTTTCAAACAGAACAGTGACATCTATCGTTTATGTTAGGTAGCTTCATGTACTTTTATTTAGCCAAACAGCGCCATCTATCGTGTAATATAATCTAAAGTTAATAGCAAAACATATAAAGCAAGTAGTCTATATTTGTCAAGCAATATTCCACTAGATGGCGCTATATCTGTTTCTCAGAAAATGAGAACTAAATTACTGAGATCTGTAGGGTTCCGTACAAGTACATAGTTGAGGTACTAGTAGAGAAAAAGAAATCTCTCTTAGGATTACTTCTTCTTCGTCCATTTCCCAGTCATGCAAGAGCCATTAGGGACTCAAGTAGGTGTCATTTTTAAATTGATAAATTTTAAATTTGTAGAAAACTTACACTTATTTTACTAAGTAAAGACTTATTTTTAAATGATTTTATTTTAATACGAAAAAGTATTGATTGTTTTATGATTATTACTTAGTTAGGCTTCATAACTTAAGTACCTACTTACATTATTTTTTTTAACAAATTGAGTAGGTTACGAAATAAATTTAGCAGCTTTAAAGAAATTGTTATCATAAATCTTAAGAAAAACAAAAACGGTCATAATTATTTAACTCTAATATCTACAAATTAAAACTATAAACATTATTTTTTACTTAGCCTATAAGCCTAGCCTAAAAATTCTACTATCAAATAAAAAAGCTAACTATTTAACATTACCTACTTAAAAAATACAACTATCCGTCTGGCTATTACCTATATAACCGACCGTGGTCACCTTGAGATAACTCTTATCAAGCCTTTGGAACTTGAGAGGACACAACTACACACGATTTAGCCTTATTTTTACAAAGGACTAAAATTACTTCTTAATGTGTAGACGAATTAGCCTCTTACATGTTTAGGTTAGAGTTGAGTTTTGTATGGCTTTGTAAGATATTATAAATTACACCCCTGCAGGATCCGAGTGCGTCGTAAACGACATCAACACGGCGCTTGGAAATTTATCTTTATCGTTAAAAAAATATGGTTGCAATTCGTTTGTGCTGTTTGCATATGTTATTGTTTGTCGGTGTTTAGCATGTGATATGTCGAAATGTAAACGGTTCGAGCGGTGTCCGCACAGATCAATATGCGTGTTGCGCGAGGGTGTATAGAGCCGTGCGATTGGCCAGCGTGTGTGGGGCGGGGCTCGTGTGTGAGGCGTCTCGCGTTAGCGTACAAGCCGCTTTTTGGCGCCAAATCTGCCATTCCAATTTTAAATTTGTGATCCTCTGGTTGAATTTTTCATTTTGACTGACCGGTAGCCTTATTCCCTAATTTCCCTAAAAAATTGCAATCAGGTCAGCAATAATCGCGCAGTCATCGCCCGATTGATGGATAGTGTCAAAATCTATGGGCAGCACTGACAGTAGATTGCTTTGTTTTTGTTTTTTGCTGTCAATTTGCGATTTTAAAGCCAGAATTGCTTAATTTTCGCAATCGCATTGCTTTTGCAAGCCTACGGAATCAGGGTGAGGAAGACTACTTAACTATTTGTCTTCTTTATCTAGGTCGTGAATAGATCTGTACCTAAACGCGATATAGGTAACAACAGCTATTAAAGCTTATGAACTGATTCAGTCTTAGATTTGTATCAAAAGATACATAGTATACATAAATTAAAAATATACATAACAGCACCTTCCACCACTTTTCCCTTTCTTCAGAGTTGTCCTCTACATGACCGAAGGTTGTCTGAAAGAGATCACTTTTAGCGATAAGACGGCCTAAATTGTAACTACATCTTTCTGTTAATATCAAAATAATAGGTATCTATCTTTCTAACACAAAGTACCTATACTTATTTAACGAAAAACATATAACATACTCAGATCAGATACCAACAAAATAATACAGAATGTTTTCTCTTAACTAGAAATAACTTCTACTATGAGAATAGAGCGTGTCATTTATAGAAAATTAAGAACTTTTCTTCACCAATTTTGTAAACAATGTTTATATTCATTTTTAATAAAATAATTCATTTCAAAATAAGATACACACAAACTTGGCCTGGGTTGCACCACCTTACTTTAACTTTAACAAACGTCAAAAGGCTGTCAAAATCCATACAAAAACATTGGTTATAGTTACAGTTATGGTTAAAGTTAAGATGGTGCAAGTCAGCCTTACTAAGCTAGTTAATAATTGAACAACAAACCTTACTATTTTTTTACATTTTGTTAATTTTATACACTCATAATATAATATGTTTGTCAAGCCATCATAATTAATAAGCGTTAGCTTTTTCTTTTTAATTAACTAAGGCTATTCCCTTTCTGTTTTGCCCTAAAATAGGTCCCCAATTAATTTATTAATTAGTGTAAACGAGATCATTTCTCATTATCTCCCGGTATTGATTAGGTATCTACAAAAACTAACGTACCTACTAGCTATCTCAATTTCTACAGTCTAATACTATGAATACAATGATTTATGTGATGTTATAGCAAAATAGCAGCGTACGCTGTAATTATTAACTAATTTAATAATTCGCTAAAACGCAGGTCATTCCGGACAATATAACATGTATGGTACAAAGGACACGTACCAATTGTAACTATCCTTGCATGAGCAAGTTTTATGGATTGGGTTCCGTAAGAAATAAACATTTCAATAAATTGTGTAAAAATAAATCGGATGATAAAATCTTTGTAAGCCCAACGGGGTAGATAAATTAGTGTGATATAAAAAAGAATTCATTTACTTACTGACTTGTTTTTATATTTTTTTTATTTGTCTTATTTTTGTGTCAGTTCAAAGTCGTCATCATTTATTACACATTTGGGTATTTATTATAAAAATATTAATTTAATATTGCTTTGACTACTTATATACCTGTATGAAAGCCGTGTTAAGACTGCGCTACCATTTGCTCTACATTTATAAAATGTAACGGACAGGCAGCGCTTCACAGAAATAGGACGAAATCAGTTCTAAAAATGACTTTTTCTTTCACAAATATGATAGTCACAAGACACAGTGAAAACTTTATTTATATTTATTTAAAACTTATACTTTATATTTTTGAGTAAGGTTGTTTATAATTTTTACGTAAGTTAGTTATTTTTTTTTGTTAAATATCTTCTTGTTTATGTATTCTGGAAATCACGACTAAAATTTATTTATTCTGTATTAAAAAAACCCGTGATTTAAAACTTACGTACGGAACGTCAAATATTAATTTTAATTCACCCTTAACCAAAACTACTTGTTCGCAAAAAACAGCAAAAATAGAGGCGTATACGCGGTCAAACCAGTCCAGTAAACAAACTAGTCTTACTGGTTTCTATCGCGAATTCGCCAAACACGCCGATTTTGTATGAAACCATTGTTTGGACTAGTTTTCGCTAGTTCACGCGTATTGCGTGTAAATAAATGTCGGATGCGTGTGCGCAGGTGACGCACGCGTTTATAATTGAATTGAATAATGCATTACTTTAATATAAGCAGTTACATAAACGGGTTCTCGAGTGGAGACCACGTCTTGCCAAATGTGGTTTAGGAAAGCCCTAGCTCGATGGACCGACGACCTTAGGAAGATGGCTGATAGTGGCTAGATGAAAAAAGCGGGAGATCGTGCACTTTGGCGCTCTTTGGCTACGTCCAGCAGTTGACTGCAATAGGCTGACATGATGATGATGATGAGACAAATTTTATTTTATTTTATAGGGAACAACAAACAATTACAAAATATTGCTTAAAACAAAAACATGAAACACATACTATTACTAATTTTGTAACCAACTACGTTATTCACAAAAAAAATATTATACATTCCAAAGGTAAAGTGTAACAAAAACGAATTTCTTTGATTAAAATGGTAATAACTGTAATTTTGGTCAACTAAGTACAAAATAATTCTTAGTTTCCTCCAAGTTTTTATACTTAAGTAGTCACTCTATACAGCTGAATAATATCAGCTGAAATTTGGAACACGTGGCAAGTTTATTTCGTTTTTATGTTCTTGGGGGATGATTGTTCATTCTTCTTTATTGTTATCTCTAATAAAATACATAGTCAAATTAAATGCGGGATAGCTGGTCAATTAATTAATTAAAATAGAACCCCTAACATATTCTATTTACCTAAAATATTATTGAACAATTATCAAAAGTGTGGAAAAGGTGAACTTGATGCTAAAATCATTGTCTACCAGTCAATCGGTCGTACAGAAAGCTTGCTATGGATATATTTGAGGATATAGGTAGCACAAATATTGTGTAAGTAGGTAGGTAGAGTCGTCAGGCAGGCAGATTTTGTTTCTTAATGAAACATTTACTAGCAATCGGGTACGGTAATAATAATTTCGATATTATATCGGCCAGGTATGAAATAATTATCTCGATTATTCAAATTTCGCGTCAGTTTCCTTTCAACCCTACAATATTCGGAGCAGATGTTCTATTTTTAACTTCGCGTGCATTCGCAATGTTGTTTATTAAAAAAATCTTTTGTGGCCATTTAAAAAATAAAGCTTTGACAATGCCCCATGCAAATTAGAAGACGATTCAATTGCAAAAAAGTTGTAACAACCTCTTTTTGATGACGCGAAATTCGACTTTATTTGCGAGATGTAAACGAACAAAGTACTGTGCAAACTACATCGATGCAAATATTATTTTTATTACGAACCGTACAACGCATTTTGAACTTTTTCTGGTATACTTTAAGGTTGATATTTAAATAGAAGTGGAGAGTGTAAAAGTGAAAAATTTGCATACACGGAACACCTTTGCACTGATCCGTTCTATGCATTTTGACTGACAGTTTAATGCTGAATAGACTCCACGAGGGAAAGTAGTTCGGTAACTATACAATGTTATTTTATGCAACTGTTGTAAATAAGGAACTATTTTTGAATTGCATGCTTATTTGTAAATGTAACGTTCCATAATAAAATTAAATGTAACATTCAATATGATTTTAAAAAATTCAGGGTGTTTGTCTCTATGGGAAAAATATAACTATTTTACACACATTTACCTAAATTGAACTCGAAACTAATTGAGTTTTATTAAAAGCCATTAAATTCCACTATCTCCTGCCTTTAGCATCCGATTAACACAATGGTTTCAAATAATTTGTATGATTCAAAATTTGAAGTTTGCGTAAGAAGTATAATATTACATGGTTAGCTGTTAGTGAATTACAAGTGAAGCTAGTAAAAGTGTGTTAGAAATACACAATAATATCCATTTATTCTAAAAACCGATAACTCTATGTTCTTAGTCATTCGAATTTTCATATTGTACAACATCGTTTATGGTTGCACAATTATATCTTTTTGGAAATAACTTAGTGTTGGTAAGATATTCTGACCCATGATGTCAATATTATCAAAAAACACAATTCATTTCATGAAAATTGCTTTTCTCTACCTACATTTAAAAAACCAAAAATACTTTAATACATTATTTTAGTTCAGTTTACGCAGTTCCTAGTGCTTGCATTGTTTTTACGGGGTTCTCGAAAGCAAGCGTTCTCACCCTGTAGTTCGATTTTAAAGACCCAAAAAAATCTAGACATCCATCGTTAATTTTTTTAGAATTCACTAAAAACGGCTCCGGAACAGACCGGATTTAATACGTCGCTGCAAAAATGTGCTCAAGCCCGTTAGAAACGGGTTCAAAAATTTTCGTATTAATCAAGTCCGAGCCTAAAGCATTTAAATAAGATGAAATATTTTTTTGGAGTTTAAACAACTTAACGTTAAGTGTAATTATATTTCTCTTATGAGATCATAAGAATAGTTCCGTTTGTGGAATGTTAGTCTTATTTTGCGCGTGTTAGCCGACTTGCTATTGTTTTGTTACTTTTTTTACTCAATTTTAAGTAACATACTTACAAAAGACCGCTGGAAAAAAACTTCTGTTTTTTTTCAAAGTAGGTATCATTATTTAATGTCTCAGTGACCAAAATATCTTCAAGACAACATTTTATTCGGGTACTCCTAAACCCCTAGGGGTGCGTTATCTCTGAATTTCGGATACACTATAATTTGAGACATATACGACATCATTTTTTGTTTATATGAAAGCCGAAACACGGGTCACATTTTATTTTCAGAATCAGTTTAAAAAAATGATAGCGGTACCTTAAAAACTCGCGAAGTTACAAGCTTTTTGTGTTGCCCCGTTGTCCACGCGCGAGTGTAGACAACCTTACCGCGCGCGATACTTTTGTTGTTAAGTCAAAATATAACATGATTTAAAAAATATTGCAATTTATTATATTGCTGATTCTGAACAAACAGTTTTCAGGTTTCCTATATACTAAAAATTATGTTGTATACGGGTACCTACGTTCAAACAAGCCACTTTGAGTTAGCACGACTGAAATCACGATATCGTATGCTGCCCAATCCCTTACTTCTACCTTAACCCTTAACTGCTGAGGTAAACCCAGCCTCGTAGATCCAAGATGCCATCTGCAGTGGGGACGGTCGCAAATTAATAATAACAACAAATAGTTGGCAAGGGGTTGCCTGCCGGCTCGGCTGCATGCAAATGGGCCGTGATTCATGGCTCGGGAGTACGCCTCATGTCGATATAAGGTAAGTAGTGTTTTGAAAGTTGCAAATGTTGCCATATTGAATGTTCTCGTAGGTAAATATTGGTTATAAATCATTATAAATTACTAACCATTCTGTATTATAATTCTGCTTGAGTTCACAAGTAGCCGTGAGAGATCGGTTATAACAACATTTTTGCAGTTCTTTAATAAAAACAAATGAATGCAGTTCCGTAATTTTTGTTTTTGAAATCCCAATAACGAATTTCGTTGGCATTCTTTTGTTATAAATAAAACCTATGTGCTCAACTCGAATTCGCCAAAGAAAACACATAGACAAGAATAGATACGGAAATCCCCAAACCGGTTTACCTCGAAATTCGCAAACCCTAAACTGCTGGGGGACACTTAAAAGTTTTAATGCAATCACAATAGCGGGCTTGCCCGTGCCCGGTGGGCAGTGGCTGGACAATGGTCTACAGCCGATTAACGAGGGTCACAATGGCCGGGGCAGCCGAGAGGTCATATTTAGGTAGAAGGGTTAAGGGTCACTCGGGTTGCCGGTAAATAGCAGTCGGATGGGGAGTGACGCGGCGGGCCAGTTTGGACAACATGTCGCCGATGACGGGCTCGCAAAATTTATGTGCAGATACATGCATAAATTAAAAAAATAACGCATAGACACACGTCGATGGTTGCTGAATGCGTTTTTAATTTTTATATTGTTGATTTTGGAAGTATTTTGACTGATAACATTTCAGTAGAAAAAATGACGTATTGATGTAGCTACGCTATGTAGGTGTCATTCTTGAGTTTAATAATTAAAAATTGAAGGAAATTTGAATAATTAAAAATCCTTTTTTTAAGTCTTTTTTCGTGATTCGTGATCAGTATAGTGTAGAATTTCGGAAAGTACTGTTCAGATTGAAATATATACCTTGTATAATTGAGTGAAATAATAAATGTTTTTCTCTTAGATCTTAGTTATTGGTTTCAACAGTCTAATTAAAGGTGTTTGAAGTTTATTATAAAATTAAATATTACATCAGAAATAATGTTTATAAGTATACCGAATTATACATCATCTTTTATTCATCTACTACAAACAATAACTGCAAAAACCTTACTCCTGATTTGTCGTTCTAACCTTTAAAAACTTCAAAGCTCTACACCTTTCCTCCCATTTTAATTATACAATCACGAACAAAGTCAACAGATGTAAGGGCCCTCCAGTCACCATGATAATGACGTCACAGCGATAGTTATCTGTTTCTCGTACTCGAATAAAAAATAAAACACTCGTAGGTGCCAAGTGTGAAATCATCGATCCTATCTCGCTCCATTGTCAGGGTTTTGAATGAGAACGATTTTATTTGGAACGCTTATTGGTTTGAATAATGTGATCAGCACCAAGTAGTAAGGTTAAGTTTTGATTTAGATTTTACAGTGTGTATTAAAAACAATAGACATCATGTAAATGAATGTAATTTTAACACTGTAAGCGAATATTTGAATTCAAAAATTTAACAGTTTATTAATAAACTTTTTTACAATGTTTGCATGCTGGAATGTATACAGTGAAACATGGCTCCTACTTTGTACCTACCATCTTATGTAACCTGTTTCTAGCAAATAAATTATCTTTATCTTTATGAATGTAACATACATGAATTAACATCTTGTCTACAAAGCTTACAAAACCTTTTTCAAGCTCACAAAACCTATTCGGTAAGCTGTCTCCTTAAAATATAGGGTTGTACCCACAATAATACCCATATACTCTTTTTGGCACACCGTAAAACAAAGTTAAGAATGTAAATTTTGGCGGTTCTATCGCTAACAGCGATCTCTTTAAGACATCCTTTAAGTAGAGGACAACTAAAGGAAATCGTTTTATGAATCGTAACCTAACATAAATTATCACCATCTGTTTGCTTTTTAATTTAAAAACTGAGCAAAAATGTTATTACACTTCTCAAATTGGGATTTAACACTAAAAATATAACCAAAGAATGACAAAACGTCCTTAACTTTAAAAAAAAATAGCTCTTCTGTCAGTAATTAGTGCATTCAAGTGATGCCACCGTTACAAAAAAATATTAAGTTACAGTTACACAATTCCATACCCAAATTCAACTTTAACACCGTCATAACGAACCGTCGCGAACCGCGGAGGGTGACTATTGTGTTCCTTGCATATTAAAAAAATATATTCAATGTTAACCCTTTCGGTGCGTACAAAAAGACCAATTTTGTATGCTAACCCGGAATCTCATTTCAATAAAGTGTAATAAAAAAAGAAGATAAAACTTTTTTACCCACGATCCTTTGGGGTCACGTTTTTTTTTTAACTTAATTTGCAACAAGGTGCATCGCAAATAGGGATGCGTTGGATTTAAATACGGGTACAGAAAAAGCCGTGGGGTCGAGATTTGGTAGTTTTTTCCCAGCGAACACAAAAGATGTTTGACATTGATGTGTTGGGTTTCGAAGATAATATTATGAGGATCCACTTTCTCATGGCTGGTGAAGAAAGTAAGATTAAAAAGGTAAATATACAAACAATTATTACTAATTCAAGAATGAATTTGTTATTATATTGTTTTTGATCATATTCTACTATATGAAAATTTCGAGTTACCATCACTTTAAGGACTAACAATAACATGCCTAGTAATCTGTGAGTGGTGACCACCACGAGTTTCAAACACAGCGTAGGGGCTATGTGATAAAGTAAAGCGAATATGCAAAATAGATGGAAAAGAATAGGAGGATTGGTGAATTTGAAAAAATGATCGCCGGAATCGAACTCGGGACTTTTTGCGTTCAAGCCGAATCAAATCAAGCCTAGTGTCTTCAAATACAGTTATTTCCCAATCCACAAAGTCTGGTAAAATTAAATAGCAAGCTACATGCACCCATGTTGTTAAACAAAATTAAAGTCTAAGATTGGATACTTGCGACCCGATACTGGGGTCCTAGCGCGAAAGTGTATCGGTCGGTCGTATTAACCGATCAAATTAAAACATCCATTCCCCCGTATCAAAGGATTGACAATTAATAAACAATTGAAAACAGTCAGGTTTTTACACGGCTAGATTAAGTTGGCCATATTTTATCAAAGGATTGACACATGAGACTGTCTATTTTAATTTGTTAGGTTTATACGACCAAACGAAAGATACACTTTCGCGCTAGGCCCCCTGCGTCACCTTCGATCAGATTAACATGTTTATCCAAGACGTTCGCAAATAGAGATGGGGCCGCCCGCAATTAGTGGAGCAACCTCCGTTGCTATGGTTACGAGTGTGGTCGCCGTACGTAGGTATGTACCGAGTCTAAGTAGGGACTGCAAAACATTTAGTGAGAATTTATCTTTCTCATAGAAAACGGTGGTCGTTCTAAGATAGATTTCCGATTTGGGTAAATTTAGAAAACTAACTGTTTTAAAATTTTTCGGTTCGAGATATGCTGGGAGATGATACATGTTTTAATACCTTTCTTCGCCACGCCACGATTAAAAGCTCTCCAGATTCCAAGCCCCTTAAACGCTAGGACATACTGTGACAAATGGTTGGTAATATCGGACCACGAGAACCCCAAAATTAAATACCTCCAACAGACTCTTAACTCTTTTTGCAGACCGTATGACCGCGACGCTCTGACGAGTAGCCAGTAATGCGGTGGCATAAATTCGAACAACCAGAGAGCTCCAACTAATCCTAAGCTAACTCTGAGCCTTTTCTGCAGACCGTACTATTCCAGCAGGGACCTAACAGTATACCGGACTATCTTTGAACAACAAACCTCTCCGAGCCCTTTCTGCAGACCGTATCTACGTGCGTACCTCTATCACAAACGGGCAATTTTAGAGTTCTGTCCTGTTCAGGATTTCCCTTTGCGACGTGTGCCTTCAAACAGGAAAATGTTACCCCTCCCGCGCCTCCCCCGCCCCCCTGCTTAGTTGACGAGCCAGAGGGGGTGGGGTAAGATAGGAAATTCGAGCGGGGCCATAAAGATAGTTTGTTTAAGATAATGTCAAGTTTGGTGGTAGAGGTGATTTTGTAAGTCAAGTTAAACAGACATTTATTTTGGTTGATGCCATAGTTTTGCTTACATGGTTTTGTATAGAATTTTAGAGGTCTATGTTTGCACAATGATTATTTCGTCATACAGTAAGTCTGACTCTTTCTCGGATCGGCAAATAATAAAACTTTCTTCTAAGGGCCGACTTTTCAATTGCTAAATAAACAACTTCTAGGTATACATTGACGCATTTTCTATATGATGTGATGTGATGATGATAATAATCGACCCTTACGGCCTTACTACAAAAAGATAGACACGTGTTGAACACCTGTTTACAGATAAGTCAACCATTTTAAAATGTTTGTTAGTAATATGTCTCGAATGTCAGATGTGTCAACTTTTCAAATTGGTTGATTAATTTTAGACAAGTGTTCAACGCTTGTCTATCTTTTTTGTTGTAAGGCCATTATTTAAAAAAAAAATGTTTTCTTACTAACTTCTACTCGCGACTTTGTTTTATGTTACTGGATCAAAAATATCATATGTATGTGTTAATCTTTTTTATGTGTGCCTAATTTCAGCTAATTTTATTAAGCTGTTAAATCTGTGTGAGTGTGATAAAAATATGCAAACTTTTACATTCACGATTAGTAAGACTATTTAATTATAAAATGAAGTCAAGGTATGATAAGAAAGCGACTTCAAAATCTTGTAACTTGTAACTTCCACCACCCCCCTAAACATGCGTTAGAACCACCCTTAGACCAAACAGGGTTTGTTATATACAAGTCGCATGATATACAGCTCTGCTTAACCGGATTACCTTTGATATATTACCCGGGTTGCCAATTCAATCTCGGATAGTCGATCTGAGCTTAGATGTGATTGCTTTTTGAGTCAGCCACTTATGTAATTACGAAGTAGCAGAACTGACATGAATACATGATCTTGTGTAGTACGTTGTGTAATATAAGACGAGTGATCCATCTCGTAATGCATAATAGATATGATGTTATAAAGTTAGGTAGAGTTCTATTTTATACCCTCAAAAGTTTTTATTATAATATTGACCGAGTTTCTCGTAGTTTGTTTTTGGCGTTAACCCACAATGATGTCACAAAAAGAGTGATAGGGTGAAAACAACATTGGGACGTGTAAAAGCGTAGTTGTAGAAATAAATCGTTTTCATTGCTTGTTTCAAATATTGCTAAGGACTGCTACGAGCTACGAGAATCGATGCCGTAGCATCACACTGTAGCACTTACCTTCTACGGTTATTTAAAAATTTAGAAGATAATAATCGGAGTGTTGCTTTCTTGAGAACCTTAGTCAGTCCCACAGAGGTCGTTAGTGTTTCAATAATATGTATTATATGAAATCAGTATACAGTCTCCATCCGGGCAACACAGAAGTTTTCTCGAAGTGTTACACGAAAAACAGTAGAAGCGTGTTGGGCCCATAATCTTTACATCTTGAAAGTCAAATTATCCTGCTTAATAAATCGAGTTTTATTTATATTAACGCAGATTTATTGAAAAATACATTTACACATAGAGGCAGCGCCATCAGGAGATAGTGAGAGAGCCGGCAAAAAATTAGGTCTTCCTTCAACAAATCCTTCTAATGACGCAAACATTTGGCGCAGGTGGAGTATAGGCGACAGACTACAATGAAGGATAGCCTCACACGTCCTTTCATCACTCACCGAGGAGCGAAGGGCCGTGTGTGCCGATGGAAGAACATCTCCATGGATATGACATGGTTATACCTATTATTAAGATGCGCTTACACAGTACAAATTGGTTATCTGAGCAATAATGGTCAGTTATAACGTCACGGCAAAAAAAAGAAATTAGTTACAAAAACGACTATTATGAGTAATTATGGAAGTTACAATGTAGGTATTTTTTATTTATTTTTAAAACGCAATACGAAGCTAAATTAATAATTACTAATCCCCGGTCGGGTCAATGTGGAAAACGAACTTTTCTATATTGTCTCAGGTCTGGATGGTGTGGTATCGTAGTTGTTTCTGATTCCTATAACACAAGTGCTTTAGCTACTTACCTTATGATCAGAGCAATTTATGATGTTAAAATTTTTATTTTTAGCAATTACCATGCTAGGTTTATCTAAGATTTTAATACTTGAAAAAAATCGTACGCCTCAGATGGGATCCGAACCCACGTCCATCGCATACCGGGTGAGTGCTTTGACCACTAAGCTACCGAGACGTTAGTCAACTCGACGAAATCTTTCAAGTGGTTCTCGCTGTCAAAGCCAGCGTATTTTCTAATCAATGTTGCGGTATATACTACTACCATCAAACCGTAAAAAAAATAAAAAAATATGATGTTGTCTAATATTTATTTATTTAATACAATACAATGCATTACAAAGACTTACCCAACAATTTTAATTCAGTGTCATATCCATAGTTGCTATTCCTCGCTGATAGGGCGTGTACACACGGTGGAGCGGGCGGCGCGTGGACAGGCATTCGAAATGAAGAGTGCTCTACAACTACGTCTGTCTGCCCTCTGTGCCACACTAATGTGGAGATGGACTCCTTTGGTTACATGTCCACGCTTAATAATGTACGCGACACCGATCTTAAGCGCGGGGCATAACGTGGGGATCGCTTTCGCATCTTACGAGACGATCATCGTATCAGAGACGCGTGTGCGCGAAACTAACAACCAATCACGGCCGGCGGTGCAGGCGCAGCGCGCGACTAGCCAATCACGTAATCGTAATGAACTTCTGCGCATATGTCGCCTAGCGCTCAACTTCCGTGGCGCTAGTTGTATGCGAAAATAAAGGTCCTATTACATTAGATAACTTTGTTATAGAGATTCTGTTGCTAAAATATAACATTAATTATTTTCAAACCAACATTATAATAGCATAAAAAAGCTGATCGTTCAACAGCTATTGTAGGTAGTAATGATAATATGGAACTTTGTTAAAAAACGATTATTGTCCTATAGTTAATATATCAAGAAATCAATTTGAGCTACATAAAATTACCTTTTGATGTCTATTTTTAAGTACCACGAGGACCCTTTAAAAATTACATTCTTCATTTCTCGAATTATAATGCCCAAAGATTTACTAGCTTTTTTGACGATCTCCGTAGCCGAGAGGCGAGCACGCCGGACTCTATATGGCGTCGCCATCTCTGACATTGTCTTGGGTCTGGGTGTTATGGTACCGTCGTTGTTTCTGATTTCTATAACACAGTACTTTGGACTTACCTTAGGTAGGATCAGCTGAGCAATGTAGGTATGTGGTGTTGTCCAATATTTATTTTTATTTACTCTCTAGTAATAAAATCTGACCCCAATAGTCCTCTTCCACACAATTAAACCCCCATCCGTAAGGGTAGCACTCCCCACATCGTAGTCCTGACTTCTAATGGAAGACCAGCGTTTATATTGAAATACCCATCCGATTGTTGTGTAGCCACAAGAAAAGAGAAATGCTCAGTCTTATAAGAATGCTTATAATACGGAACGTCTTGATCCGTGTACGAAGAAAGCAGATATTAAGTATACCTGTACCTGTATTTGTGGGAATACATGTTACATTAATTATTTGGAAAAAAAATATTGTACCAAAAAGAGAAAGACAGTACTTTTTTCAAGTAATGGTTCTAAGTTAGATTTATTATTGTTATTGACAGTTTATGGTTAATATTATTATTTCTTTATATAAGTAATTCAATCAATTAATCTTCTGGCTAGTTCCCTATTTGGGGTTAGCCTTTAATACTTTTCCGCCACTCTTGAAGGTTTGTTTTGTTTTGTAAAGTTTGGCTTTTAATACAATAATAACAAATTGACAGAAACCTAAATCGAGGCTGCGTTCGGGTTTAATATAAAATTGTCAATATACCTAAATTGAGCACGTATAAAGTTCAATTTAGTTGTCGCACTTCCTCTTCTATTGAAAGTTAATCAAAAGGTGATCCGTACGTTGAAAATAGGGCCAATAGTCCAAAATACTGCTCAACCGCAAAATAACTTGCCTGTGTGCATACTGCATGCTTCTTTATAATGGAATGCATCATATAACTGCAGTTTTATTCCTAGTGAGCTAAACGTAGATTAAAAATATTTATGTTTGCTTCATTCAGATTATTATATTCGCACCAGGCCCCGCAGATTTTTAGGAGTAAAATCTACTTATAATATGATAATAATGCCAAGTGCCAAAATGACATTAATATGTAGACGCGTTTAAGTGTGTAAGGCGTAAACACGCCTTATAGTGGATATTTTAATCCATAGAATAAACGTAAGATTTAAGTATGGGAAGTAAGACTGACACTAGACTAAGAATAAGACCAAACCAATGATCGAAGAACATCCTATCGGGCGATTGATTGACAAACAAGGGCATTAAGATTTCGATAAATCACTTCGATCAAATAATTTGATTGCCTTTAAAATAGGATTTTGGCAATCGTCAAGTTAGTTACTTATGGTTAAAGAGTTCTTATTTAAAACTAGCTCTTATCATCGTATATTACAATCAAAAGAAAGTTGGTAAGGTTCATTAGATCCTAGCAAATTTTATTTATTTATGTACATAATTGATATTTTTAATGACCAAAACTGGGATTGTAGGTTTTAGCTTTTCTAGTATTAAATTTTGCGGAATAAACTGATAAGTCTTAACTATAAAAGAAGATATAAAGAAGACACATGATAACAACTACCCTCATCTAGCAACTCATAAACAACAGAAGTTATTTACATTGCAGGTAGCAGACGATTCGCGGCTTCGTCGCCATGGCAACGGCAAGATGGCTGCCGTCTGCTGCGGTTACCAACTTCGCCTCTAGTTCCAAATTGTTCCGCGAGTATTTCAGCGCTGTATGTATGCATAATTACATTATATACAAGCTATGTACGGTCCCACTAATTACTAATACGGTTAGCAAGCGACATGAGTGTACGTTTTTTGAGGGTAGGCAAAGGCATCCAAATACACAAACTGGCTCGTCACGTTGCATTGGTGAAAAAAGTACCTAGATGCAACCCTTTTTTTCAAATTACTATTATAAAAGTCCAAGAACTAAGGTATCAGATAGGAGATCAGGCCTATGTCTATCAGTGGACTGACATGGACTTGGATAGTGATAGTGATGACGGTGAAAAAGAACCCTCGGTAAGCGACTGTGACTCGCACTCATCCGGTTTTTATTTTAATGTTGCACAAGAGAATACAAAAAAATAAGGAATAAAAATACGCTTTATTCATAATGTATGTTTTTTTGCATGGCTTTTTATGTACTAATACTTGTTTCGCTTGAACTTGATTTTTTGACACACCAAATGAGATAGTCCTTGAATAAAAAAACTCTTTATTTGTTAAACCATAATCCTTTTTGCTACCACTACTCTTCTGAAGGATTAGTTAAGAGAGATTTAATAAGAGTTCCTTAGATAAGTGCGCAAGTGCTCTCAATCTGAGTAACACTTACACTCCGCGCTAAACGCACAAGGACTCGTACCTGCAACCTTTTGACCAATTGAGAACGAAGAAGGCCGAACTAACATTGTCCAATTTTGACTGGTAGAATAATGTTAGTTCTATAATAGTCCTGAAACCAGACATTTTTGACCTTTGATAATTTTAAAGTGCCTAGTTTTTGGTGAGTGAATGCAGAAGCTTTATTTGATCTATTCAGCCTATTGCAGTCCCCCAAAGAACGCCAGAGTGGACGACCTCCCGCTTTTTTCATCCAGCCACTGCCAGCCATCTTCCTAAGGTCGTCGGTCCATCGGGCTGGGGGGCGTCCTACACTAGTAGTAGTAGTAGAAGCTTTATTAGATGCTTTATTCAAAAGATTAGAAGAATCCACCGAATGCTGTAGGTATGAGATTTTTCTTATAAATTGTGTCTAACTCACTGAATACAAAGTAAAAGGGAAAGGGAATTGATACATAAGGGATATCCAAATATGCTATTTACCAAAGTTCAGAAACATAGTAGTTAGGAAGTATGGAAAACCAAATATACGTTTGTTGATCTTTAATGGTATTAATACCTATAGTGGTCATTAGTTAACTTTTCTCCATTTCAATGGCTCCTTAAATTGGCACTAAAATATACATATTTTTCTTTTCTTGAGTATGTCTAATCGATTCCCAGCTGTTACTAACTACTTTTTAACAAATCTATTTTACAACTTAAATACAAGTAAACAATCCATAACAGGTGATTTTGTTGGAGTGCAGAAGTAGTAATGATTAAATGCTTAAAAATTATTACCTTTCACAGATTCTCATTTCTTCGTTCTGGATAGTGTTAGCATAAAAGTAATTCGACAGCTTACATTGTTCCCAGAGGCACTTAGCGTTGCCCTCGTAAATCTTTGGCTTTACTGCTTACGACTGGTGATACTCGGATACAAACTTGTAGGTACTTTTTAACTAACTTCAAAAACCCACAAAAAGGAGGATTTTAATTCGTTCCTCCTATAGGTACATCTAGACGGCGAACACATGCTAGACGCTTAGTTTAAAAAAACGTTATTTCCTGACGAACCGTTGTCAAATGAAGGTTTTATAAAACATGTTATTTCTGGACCTATAGCAATCAACAGAGCTACTCTTAAGGATGTGTATAAGTATGTAACCTCGGGTATACATACATTGTAGTTTGGTGAAACAAACAACTCTCTTATAGAAGTTCGCAGAAGAATATTGCTGGACTGAGCAGAATTTGGGAAACATGTTTGCGTCCTTTCATCGCCAACACTTCTAAGTCTAAGGTTGAAAATCTTCAATGAGTGATTACTTTACTTAGTGATGCCATAGATAAAGGAACCGAGATGTACCTAGACACTGTCACGGTACGACTGATACACCTATTTAAAGTTGCTCAGCAACCTATGGAGATCGGTAATATTTACGTGATTTCTCTAATTTTTAAACTCAGAAATGAGGTTAGAGAAAAGTTACTCAATAGGTAAATAAATCGATATAGCTCAAAGTTTAAGCAAGCTGAAATGATAGTTGGGCTGGTCACATTTGCACTGGAATGGGTAAACATTTCTTGAGTGAAGACTGCGACTTTGCAAACCCAGTGTAGGACAGTAGAGCATTGTTAAACTCGAATCGAAGCTGCTGGGAACGGGATTTTTAAATTAATTAATTTAAACAATAACCGCAACCCAGTATCGATCCCCAGTAACATTACTATCTAAAACAATATTCTTGTAATTTTATTTACATAAAAATATCTTAATGCGACTGAAAATGGGACAAGAAAATATTTCATATTGGTTTCTTTTATTTTCAGTACAACAAACCGTTATTGCTTTTTTTCTGTTTAGGTAAGAGTACCGTACCGTTTCTGATCGTAATGTTACTGGGACCGGGCCGACACTGGATTGTGCCTAGTAATAAAATACGGGAATAGGGCTTCTGTTAAGTTATTTAGTTGGTGGTTTAACTGGTAGGGTATCCCCGATCCTAGGATATTCTTTTTCATCCGTCCACTGAACTATGTCATTAAAAACTATTAAAACTACATTAGCAATACAAATAGTAACCAGTTTTAATAAAAACAATAATATAGCTAGACATCACTAGATAAGCTACGAACGGAACACAAAAAAGCCAGTTTTAATTTTAAATGCTACGCAATAAACGTCTAAATATGTGAATAAATCCCGTACGTGATTCAGCCGGATATTAAAGTATGGGATATCCGGATATAGCCCGGAGCCTACGCTCTTACGGTAAACAAAGCCGAAATAAGTAACGTGTAATAACAGACATAATTGATATTTTGCTTTATTAAGCCGTAGGATCAGAGTATGATTATATACTCACATTAAAATTTGATAAAGAAAAAAAGTATACCTACATTAGCACCGATTTTGCTTCTCACTTAATTAAATTATTTTGCCAGTGTCGCCAACATTGAATTCTAAAAAAACTACCTCTCTATTTAATAGTGGCAATCTATAAAACGAGTAGAAAATGAAAAAAAAAAGATTTATTTGGGGAACAGAGAGACGGTGAAAATAGCTCTGTCAACGTAGTAAATAGTATTAACAATTAGGTGACTAATATATCATATCAGTAATTATGTAATGGAGGCCTGGTGCAGCAAGTGGCCAGAGACATCCACCCACAAGGTGGACACACGACCTGGTAAAGGTTGCAGAAGCCGCTGGATGCGGTGCACTTCCAACAGCGCGATCTTGAAGTCATTGGGGGAGGCCCATGTTCACCAATAGATGTCCAGTGGCTCAAATGAGGATGATGATAAATATTGTACTGGGTATTTAAGTAACGAAATGAACTAACTGATAACCTTAAAGTTTGAAAATAATATCTACCCGTATAAAGTTTACTTATAAGCTGATCAGTTCCCATTTTCATTTGAAGTTCACCCGCCTACATGACACGTGGCGACATCTAGTGACGTTCGTGGGAAGGACATACCGGATATTGTGAGCCCTTTGCCGTCACATACTATCTAGCCGACATTGATAAGCCGCTCGCGAGGCATAATATTACTACATACACTTACGTGCAAATAGATCGGGGTACGGCTCAAACCGATACACTTGAGAGCTTGAGTGTTTCATCAGCCTTGCTAGATACCGCAGCAAGTACTGTAGTTACAATCCTGTCAATGTCAATAGTCAAGCACCATCTTACTTAGCTAATCCGCACTTATAACGCTATTTTTTTTTCAATTCAGGTTTTGTTTAAGAAAGCATGTAAAAATTAGAAATAAGATCTTGCTGTAATATCAAACTTTCTTTTTTGAAGTTTACCGAACAGCTATTAAGAGATGTCTTATTAGTGTTCGTGTTTGTGCAGTAGAAAAAGTATGTAAAATTTCGAAGATTTTTTTAAGAAGCATGTAAAAGTTTTGATCAGTAAGTAGTCTATATGCAAAAAATACTGTTTGAATGACTTTTTCTTTATATATACCATATAAAAATACTCTCCTTAATCAGTCTGCTGATATCCAATAACTTTTGCTAAAGAGAGCAACACGAAATCCTAAAAACAAAACGCAAGCATAATTTTTTTATGCGATTTCGATGTTGTTTTCAGTTATAGTAGTTGTAGGTACCTAAATGAGTAACAGAGCACGTAGTTTTGTGAAGTACACCGTATATTAATAGTTGCACATTTAAGTCCAACACGATGATATAACTTGACCGTCAAACTCCAAAATCACACCTCCAAACAGCTCAACATTAATTGCACACTCGCATTTAAGAACGGGCCACAAAGGTTCGGCTAAACGCCGAATTTTCCCCTCACAACCCTCCCACTTACAGGGGGGTCTAAACCACCCCCGGCTCACGTCTATCCATTTGCCAGCTAGTTCCGAGCTAAATTAATTTCAAAGCTCCTTATGTTACGTGCCTTGCGGCTTTCGTGAGCGTGTGTGTGTTGACGTATATTCTGGGGGCTTAAAGGCAATTCTCCAAAGGCTGGGCTGGGATATATGGTACCAAGTTGGGTTAAATATTAGTAAAGCATGTGACGCGAGTTTTCTGGGCTTATGACGAAGGTTTGAGAGCATTTTCTTTTTTTGTTACGTCGTTATCGAGTCCTGTGTCATCTTTTGCATCAGAATAATCCACCTTCTTATCTTCCTACTGATGAAATCTTTCTATTGATTATAGAAACCATCGATGAAAGATATATTTTTACAGAATCTTTTTCACTTTATTTGCTCTTGACCAAGTTCCAACCATACCTACTAGCTAGCAGAAAAAAACAGCTTTAGCAGGTTAAACTATAATTATAAAATATAGTTCTAACGACATGAGTTTCTTTTCCGTAGCTAAAACTGTTTACGTATATTTCATTTGCGATCTTAATATTTTCATTAAATTAATTGGCAAAATGATTATTAGTCATATCAGCTAAAATTCTTAGCCCTGGGCCATAACCATGAACTCTTAAAACAATCTCAAAATTGTCAAATCTGTCAATTTTGGTACGTCATTTCATACAAGATTTGACAGAAATGATAATGTTTGACAGATTTGTGATTGTTTTAACAGTTCATGGTTAGGGCCCTGATTGATCCTTTTAAGAAAGGCTTATGAAAATATTGAAATTCTGTAGGTACCTATATCATTTAAAACAAAATCATTCAATTCCAACGCTATTTTAAATCCTCAACCGTGGATTCTCACCTTAACTTCGTATGTGTACTTTCTATGTGTGTGTGTATGTACGGGCAGCCTTGTTAAGCTTCGAATTAGAGGATATAAATTAGTCTGTGAGTAAATGGGCGTTCCGTGTCTATCGATGTGTTGCTTCGATTGCGAAGGGTACTTAAGTGACGATTTTATTAGCGACGCCAAATGTTTTAAATGGAACACATTCTATACCTACCAACCTGAAGGTGTTGGGTGCAAAAAAATTGTGATTTTAAAACTTCTTTGGTAATAATAATAATGGATTATCCGTAGTCCTGTTAACCGGACTATAAGAGCTTAGCCCTGAACTAATTTTGAACATATTTGACAGGTGCGAGATTAATACGATCTAGGTCACCATACTGTTAGTAGGACCAGACAAAATTTTTATACGAACTGCGTACTGGTAACCTAAGTAATTGCGTCAATTTTCCAGCAGGATGTTTTGAACAAGAAACCTCATTTTAAACAAGAAAGAATTATCCTTTAACTTAATAAGCAATCTAACGCGAGCGAAGCCGCAGGCAAAGCTAGTAAGATACAAAATCACAATGGAGAACGGGAAGTTTTTTTTATCTTTCGTAATTGTCATCGTACCTCTATTTTAAGTCACAATTTCATACAACATCAAAACATTGCTTAAAAGCATGTTTATGTTATTACGTTGCTTTTTTCCCTAAAAAAGAAATATTTGGTCATATTCCCCATCGGCAGCATTTCCCTTTCAATATCCCACACATAATATCAATTTGGCAGAAACAGTGATGTGCCCACCCCCCGAATCCGCACGGGCTGACAGCCGGAACGATCCGAAGCGGATATTGCCTGGCCTACGGGTAGGGTTATCACTGCTTACGATACAGGTTTACGCCTGAATGACTTTGATACAGCGTTCTAGTAGGTAGGTGTTTTACGCACGACAAAGTTGAATGAATGAATTTATTTGCACAAAAACCAACAAAATACTATTACATTTCCTGTTCTCTTACAAATGATGCAGAAATTTAACATGATATTATACATTGCAGAAACTTAACATGGTTCAATATCATCAATGACGACCTCCGAAGCCGAGAGGCGAGCGTGAATTTAAAGTCGTCATCTCTGAGGTTCTATATTGTTTCAGGTTTGAGTGTTGTGGTACTGTAGTGTTTTTTTTTGGTTTCTTATCAAAAACTATTGTAACGTACCGATCGAACGTTTATAAACGATTTACCTTATAATCTTTAAAACTCTTGAAATTTTACGTCTTAAATGCTTTTTGTCATCAATCTAATTTAACAGTCCGTTAAACAACCTGATGGTTGTTTGTAAGAGATCGCTTCCAGAGATAAGACCACCTTAATTATAGAGCTTCAAATGTTTTTTTTTGTAACTTTTCTACTTTTATTGTGGCTTTTATAGAGTCTAACTGACTGACTGATAATGCCAGTAATGGCAGTGACAGAGGAAGTACTTACAAACTTGTGTAGAAAACCATTAAATTGTATTATGCCATTTAACTTACGAATATGCTCTTAATATGTAATCACTACATATTTACTGGGTGAAACTTAGTTATTTTGACATTCAGCAAGTCTCTGTTCCGCTGACAACTATTTTGGAACTTGGCAACCCTAGAAGCATGCATGTTCGGTACATAGTGACGTGACTGTGCGGATTTCTACAACATTATGTGCCGCGCTAAGGGATGTAAATTGAACATCCTTTGTATGTGTATGGTGAATGCTGCAACATGAATAACACGCTAATTTAAATAATTTACTAGACGTAATATTGAACTAGTGCTAATATTATTCGGTAATGTTCGATATTACGATATGTGATGTTGAAATAGTTAGTTCGGTTTTGAATACTAATTGACTTTAAATAAATTTAAACAGTAACAGTTTTCTGTAACTATCTAATTAGGCTGTATTAAACTATGGAATTAGTACTCGGATTCTTGCATGGCTATTGATGCTATTATTGCGATTTTTGCATTATGAATTAAAACAAAACCTATTCAAAAACTGGCCATTAGTAAACAAAACTGTCACTCTTTGTTCGCTTTTGTTTCTCATTAAAAGCAAATCATTCCAAATTCAAAAACGGCCCAACCGTCATGCTTTGCTTAACACAAAGGTTCGTATCCATTTACATATCCTCACGCTGTCAGTTGCTTTTTAAAGCAAACATAGCAAAAGAATAAAGTGAGATTAATACTCGCCCCCTGAAAACAATGAAGGTTCGTGTATTGACAAAGGGTAGCGACAAAGGGTTAGTCTAAAGCTCTGCATGTGACTTCAAACCTTTGTTTTAGCGCTAAAACAATGCTCAAATTAATTCGGTGCAATGGTATTATTTTGCCTAGGGCTAGGTTTGAGTTTGGACGGCGAAGGTAAGCGGCTTTTGTGGGACAAATAATCATTTATTTCTAGAGATTTTATGTTTAGCTGTAGATATTTATGTTACTATGGGCTTTGTGACGACGACGAAATGACGGGACCACATTTCATAATTTTAATAACGCATAGTAATAAAATGGTTTAATAATATTATAAATACCTATATTTATATGAATGAAAAAATGCAGTCTATCGTAGTTTAATTTAGCACGACGATTTTTATTCTATACTTATAGTTATAGTAAAATTGATTTACTAGGAATCGAATACTATTTTCTTTTATAAATCATACGTAATCAGACAGATAGCATTCAATTAAATATTCAGTTGTAAAATGTTTGTAGTAGAACAATAAACATTGACTTGATTGGATTGAGACGGCCTAAACAGATAACCATTTCGTTACTTTTACAAAAAAAAGAAAAACGGTTTTAAAAAATTCAAAACATAACAACCACGTAATAAAAAGACAGCAATTATATATTGGCAGCAATTGCGGTGCGGATCAAAAAGTCCGTCAGAGCGTAATATTCGTTCGACGGTAATCAGGAGACACTCTGCATGGTTCGGATATCACAGAATATCACTGGCAACGAGTTTTTTATCTGCTGATGAAAAAAAAAACGCGATTGGAAATTATTTGAACGCGTTCTGATGATTTGCTATTACGCCGTGATCTTTTTGACTTGTTATTTTGCATTTATTTTTACGACGTAATATTTTATTAGGGTCCAACTGTAAATATATTATTGATTTTTGTTTTTAGCCGACTTTATTAAGTATATTCAACCCTTGTAAGATTTTTACAATTTAAAATTTACATTAAACCAATCATTTAAGTAAAAACATGGTTATATGTGATGTTTGTAAAATCTAAATATGGCTATAATTTCGTTTAAAATTAATTAGATCCACGTAAAACCACTTACTACCCATCCAATCCGATCACTTTACGTTCGCTTATCACCTAATCAATGGCATGTTACTAGTACAGTCTATATTTTAAGAGTTATATAGGTTTGTAACACTTATTATTGACATACAAGTTCCATCAGTAGGGATAACGAACGAAAAGTACCTAAGGTCTTTATCGTAACGTAACTGGCTAGATTCATAAAAAAGAGTGAAATAAAAAAGTAAAGCAGCAAAAATAAAACATTCAAACAACCACTTGTTCATATTTCTTTTTCAACGGAGCGATTATATTAACCTCCGCATATTATAATTCCGTTTGACAAATCAAAAAAGGAATACGTAGAAATAATACGTCGTTCCATACTTGAAAAAAGGGCAATTCCCCAGCACGCAGGCCTATTTGCTACTATTGGCCCACAGTCCTTATCTCAGTGGAGTAAGGTTCAATATTGAATGGTTAAAAAAAGGGTTATTACGTGGTATATTAAGGCTAAAGAGTACTTCAAAGGACGACTTTCAAAGAGAACGTGCTTCTCGGCCGATGCACTAACAAGTCACCTTAGGGATTGTCTATGGATATCATATTATTAATAATGTATTTACCTACGACAACCTTCGATGTCATTTTCTCGCACAAGTTTGCTCAGTGCCTCAGTTTTTATGCGTAATTTATACCAACTACTGTTCACTGAAATTAAAGTAACGTACATACTCATACAGCCCGTTCAGAGCTTAAAAAAGTACATTTTATTAATGGGATCAATTACAAAATCGCAAAATAAAATACTCTCGCTTAATATGTTTTGTCCTAATTTAAAAGTAGGATTTGTGGTGACTTTAAATAAAAAAAATATATATTAAATTACAAATTATATTTCCATAATTTTCTAAATAAATTCAAAACATTTACATTCTTTTATTTTTTAAAAAAAGTGCGTATGTTTTTTCCTTGTTTACGTCTTCTATCTCACTCTAATATATTTCTCGGCGCGTTCTTTAAAATTTACCCTTAAGCTACAATAGCGCTGCTAGTTGACGCTATTTTATGGGCACTTTAATACACAAACACATGCGGCTGATGTTACCGGCCAGTATGTAGGTACCTTCAATCTACAAACATGTAATCAAATCAAATCAAATCATTTATTTTGGGTCAGCTTTTTACTTTTCTGTAATGCGATTGAGAATTTCTTTTAAGTCTTATATAAATACTTGTGTTAGAAAATATGTGTGTTATATAAATACTTGTCCCCGCTCTCCATAACTGTTATGCATTTACAAAAGTGATACCTATACTACGCATACAATCTTATAATAATAAAAAAAATGAAACAGTAAATTACTGCTCAACCAGGCGGAGCAGCGCAGAAAGTACAAAAACAATAAATAAATCTAAGTTTACCTTTTAAATGTTACAGGCCTCTATATAAGATGTAAACGTATCAGGTAATTATTTTCTAGGAGGTGGTTCTACTGCTCAAATAAAACAACTTTTTGTATGGGACCAACTTCGAAATCGTAAAAAAATATTTCATATCTTTATACAAACTGATCTCAGCTGGTCTGTCGTTTTGTATGGGGAATTGTTTTTTGTTTTGCGATTTGTTCTATTTAAGCAGTAGAATCAGCCCCTAGATAAGAGTTAACTAATAAGTTTACACCTTATATAATAAATACGTCGTGTTTATGTAGTGTGTGTGTGTGTGAGTAGGTAAATGTGTGAGATGTGAGTGATGTTTGTAGCTACTAGATTATCCTGCAACAGTATAACTACTATGTAAGGTACTATGCCTCCCAAGTATCTTGTTCCTAAACTTCATTCCACAGTCTCGCATTACTCATGCATCCAATCTTGGTGGTTGCAATATACCTGCTATTGTCTAGGCTACCATATGTCACCCCCAATACTGCGCCGCCTGATTGGAACCTGCCTGTATTTAGGTCTAGACTTATGGGTGAGAATGCTATGTTGGGACTTAGGAACAGGGTGATGTTAAAGTTAAAAGTAGCTTAGAAATAAATATTGGTATGGTTTAAATGAAAGGACGAGGCCTATCCACAAGGTGGATACGACTTAGTAAAGGTTGCAGGATGACGCTGGATGCAGGCCGCTACCGACCGGCCAATCTGGAAGTCACTAGGGGAGGCCTATGTTCAGCAGTGAACGTCCCGTGGCTGAGGCTGAAATGATGATGATGATGGTTTAAAAATACTATGTATTACGCTTGTATATCTATGAGACTGATTAAAACGAATAAGGTCTTTGTCTTATCATCAGGACTACATACACCAGTTTTATTAAAATCTATATGACAAATGAACCAGAAAAACTTAAAATCGATAAAAGTTTTTTTTAAATTGTATTTAAGCAAACCCGTGATTGAAATCTCCTTTGAGTTAGTAAGGTTTATCTTTTGTAATCATACGCCATCTGTTTTTCCGTAATCCATTAAGTAGTTTTAGCACCTGAGGACAATGAAAAGTAATTAGAGCAAGTAGCTAACGCATGGAAAGATCCATATTGTCATACTTTGTTAGGCAGGTACAATGACAGATTTTTTTATTAAAAAACTTAATGATATATATATAGCTCATTGCATTGCAGCTCATCAACTTAACGCTGGGTTGGCTGGTCACAAAATTTAAAAGCCAAACTCAGTTACGTATGCAAAGTCATATGTCGTGACATGTTTTGACTAGCGTGTCTGTGGCAAAAGCTTAACAAAAGGCAGACAGACCGGCCTAGACCGGACCGGACTTTAAATAGCGAAACACCTAGCAACCCTAACTTTATATAAGTAATTGCAAAATTTTCTGCACGTCTGAGAGTTCGGTACCCTTATTCCCTAAAAATAGCAATCAGCAATAATCGCGCAGTCATCGCCCGATTGATCGTTAGTGACAAAATCTATTGACAGCACTGACAGGTGATTGCTTTGGTTTGTTTTTTTCTGTCAATTTGCGATTTTAAAGCCAGAATCGGTCAATCGCATTGCTTTAGCAAGATACGAAATCAGGGTACGGGTGAGAAATTTTCTTTAGTAAGTGATATTGTCAACACCGGTTCGATATGGTTCTTTAGTAAAAGTTTTTATAAAAGGTATATACGTAAACAAAAAGAACGTTGTTCAGGCTGTAGTACACGCAGAATGCTGCCCATTACGATTTGCCTAGTTCCAAAATCTGAACACGTACCTATCTCCGATTGCCCTAGAATACGGACTTAAAAAAGGACTTTCCATGAAGTTTTACATACACTCGGTCTAGACCCACCATTAATCCCAAACAAAAACAGCCGCGCCCTAAGAACTCGACTTAATCCCGGCTAGAGTTAAGACGAGAGAAGACATAGAGGCGATAAATGAACCAGTAAACAGTAGCGACGCACCAGCATCACAACATATGAAGTTCTAGTAGAACCGTTCCAAACTTTTTTTACTCACTTGTGTATATTTTTGGGCTCGAGTCTGGGTGTGCTAAGATATTCTGCTAGAAAAAATCATTGGTACTTTTTAATACAAAGATTTTAATTCCTCACTTTCAAATTATGACAATTTGATTGAATATTGTTTGGCGCATCATTCATTCATCAGTCATTCGACCTCGATCTCACCTGATTTTTCAATGACAATGTAGTTGATAGACACTATCCGTATCCGTAAATATGCAGCCTAGATAGGCAAGAGGTAGAATAGGTAAGAGCAAGATTTCTCTTCCATATAAAGAGCATTGAAGCTATTTGGTGAAAAAAATAAGAAATTCGGCGTGGTGCCAAATGCCCTTGCAGTCGATCTGAGGCTATTTCTACCATTAGTGCTTCATTCCATATTCTGCAGGTATGGGGTAGTTTTTCAGATGTTTACAATTTCTGTCATCATAACATACTTTAATCAAGGGGTTGAATACTCTGTCTCACTGTAAAAGGTCTCACTTTCTTTCATCAGGTTTTTACGGTTGCTTGTAGGTACACAAGTGGAATGTCAGGTCGTGGGAACAACGGGAACCTTGGGAAGATGTCTGGAAGTGGTAAGGTGTGAAAATTGGAAGATCGTGCTCTTTGTCGCTTTAGGGGGAAGGCTTTTGTTTAGCAGAGGACTGCAATAGGCTGACAGAATGACGAAATGGCAGGTGGACCAGGCCCACTAAATATCTTTGCATTATGCCTAGTAGATGTGGGGGACCGGGGGCACGCATCGCGAGATTAACGGGCGGTGGCACACCGATGTTGCCAACATTTCTTTCGAGCGATGGATGTCTTTTCCTTCATAGGTGTTACGGAAAAACTAAGTAAAAGTGGGAAAAAATGTTTTTTCACTGTCGCTTATTTTTATTTTTGGATAAAGGAGTTCGCATGAGGATGCTGCCCTCTTACTCTTCGATTTACTCGTACTTATTGCCTATTTGGAGTTTTGTTATTGGAATTGCATTAATCCGTTTAAGATTTACTTGCATAACTTTTTAGTTCATTAAATTCCATTAAATTTTTAAATCAATTTTTAGCTTAAACTTGTGACTGCGACGCCGAATATCTACGTCTAAAAACACGATCGAATAAATTGTAGTTTTTATGTCTATTTTGGTATTCAGCCACAATAAAAAGCGTCAAATTATAAACCCACATTGGAACGATTAATAAAACTTAACTTGCATCTGTAAAATTAAGATATTGGAAGACTGCGTGCAAGTATGGACCTAAGTAATTTACCATATTACAAAGCCAATTAAAAAAATATATTTAGTCACATGAATTGTTGTCTTTTATTTACGCGAACACGATACATTTAAATGAAACTACTTTTACTATTTTTACTTTTATTTCGCGATTTATTAACATTTTATTTAACCTGACGTTTCGAACACTTTACAGCGTTCGTGTTCGAATCGTCAGGTTTAATAAAATGTTAATAAATCGCGAAAGAATCCGTAAAAGTTGTTTCATTTAAATAGTCACATGAATTTTAGATTACATGTAATAAAGAAAATCAGTTCAAAAATACTAGAAATAACAGACTAACTAATCATCACTAAGTTTTGTTGGTAGTGTACACATGTTGGTAGTGTATTATATGAAGTATCTTTGTATAATAACTTTACAAACGGTGCAGATCAAAATTAATCTCTAATTAAGAATCCTGCCTACTTCTACTCAAATACTTATGCAAATAATTCGTCCTTGCAAAAGCACACGTGAACGTGTAGCTGCAAACATTAAACTTAATAGCGAATTGGAGGCCACTCCACATAAAGAGACCTAATTTAAAGGCTTTGAATGTATATGTATGCGTAGGACGCCTACTCAAACATTCGTGCGAGTATAATCAGCTCGAGCCGGGGGCCGTCAAACGCCCTGAAAGTCACGTATGGTGGGCTCGCAATGTTATTATCCAACACTTACGCACGTACGCCACACATATACAGCTATACGTATACGTGTACACGTGTAGCAGCTATGTAGGGAGACGCCCGGGCATTTCGGCCCACACGACCCCGGCCAAAGGGACAAAGCGAAACGGGTTTGTCCCAAGGGAAATTCAATATTCGGGACTAAACCTTAACTCCCCTTAAGACTCCCCCGTCTACCACCCCCGGAATGCTTATATGGCCACGACGTGTATCGATTTTCTTGCCAAATGGAAGATTGGTGTCGAACCGTTCTCGACGGACGAATGAATGATGTAGGTATCAGAGTGGCGAGTGAATATTTTAGGCGTGTGCCACGTTCGGTTTGTGTGTAGCCACCGCTTCGGAATCCCTTTTGGGAATGAATACTTTATTTCGTAATGCATTCGCGACGTACTTCTTTGAGCTCGATGCCAATTATGTTGAAGCGCTCTTTGAGGTGACTGATTGGATTCCGTTGGTTGCGTCGATAAGCTGGGGGTTATAAATGGCCGGTCTGATACAGCTTTCAGTTTCAACTGAGTTACTATGCTGCTAATGTAAGTAGGTATACTAATGTAACCTTATTCAATAAATTCCGTTACTACTGTATTAGTATTAGTTGTCACAATAATAAAGCGTGTACTGATACGTCATACTTTTAATATTTGTGTTTTACTATACTATTCTGAAAGAGTCGTTTAGAAGTGTCAAGTAAAGTTTATTAATGATGTATTGTTTTATTTACAGAACCGCAGGGTGTAGTACTACTATTGTTTATTTACGTAATTCATCTGTTTCGTAAGTAGATAAATTGACGTATCATTTAAACATAAATACTTGGTTTCAGTTTTTTATTTACGAGTTTTACGTGCATGTAGTTTTCTCAGTACCTACTTAATTAAATTTTATGAATAGAGGTTACGTCGTGTACGCGTAATCTACATAAATATAAGCCATTGTAGGTGCTTAAATATTAATATAGATATATAAAATCCATATAACGTACTAAGTTATTCACTGGCGAATGTTTAGAGGCAAAATCTCGACTTTTATGTACGTAACATGTCATAAAACATAGTCGTAAAGCCACGCCGTAAAATATGTAATAACTGAATTATTATAAATATTTACGCACATAGTCAGGGCACCTAACGACATAAAAAAATATTTATTTTGTGAATTTACCAAGCACAATACCGAAATCCATTACCTTGTGACTTCAGTCGAATAGAAAAGAAAGAACAAAAAAATAGTTATAATTGCGGATTACTTCTTAAGCTTCCTCTTCTGACGATTAACCCCAAAATCGTCAAATAAAACGCGTTTAAATACAAAATAATTATTCAGGTATACCTACTCTGATGGTTTACAATTGTTAACCAATGTTAACATTGAAATCATTATTTGTTTTATTACTCAATTCATTATCATCGCGGTAGAGCGGTTGTTTTTATAAAGAAACGTAAAAAGAACGCGATTTATTTTTTGATAAACGTAATTATCTCCTTACTGCTGGTACTGTTTAAAACCACAGTTTGAATAGAATAAACATATTTAAATTAACTTTTAAAAACTAAATAATTATTTTTTGTTTTCAGCACTGGCCCGGTATGCGATGAGTCGTGGTTCCCATGTAAGGCAGTCAGTTTTTTAAAGTATAAAATTTTTAATAGCTATTACTTAAATTAACCAAAACTTTGTAAATTTACATCTTGTATTCCTGTTATTCTGTATGAAGGGTGGAACTTTTTTTTAACGTGTTATACCGCGATGTAAATGTAAAACATATTTAATTATTAAACGACTAGGTGATGAGATGACGTATGATCACGTCTTCGTATTTTTTATTTGGGTATGACAACTTTTTTACATATAAGTTAAGACTTATTAATATATTCATAACAGTTAGTGTAACTTCACAATTCCCATATCAGCAACCAATAGTAACATATAGTAACGTAGAGGACATTAGTATTAGCGATTCGGCCGGCCCGGGGGGCTGTTGGTAAGATCGGCCCCACACGGGGGTGGGTAGATCCAAGATGGCGTCGCCGGCCATACGGGTGAAATGGAACGGTATATTTATGTGTAGTTTGCGCTGGTCAGAGGTTGTATCGATTTTGGAGCTCCAGAGGGTTTGTATCTCTGTGGTTGGAGTTTTGTAGATTATTATACGTAGCTTTCTTTAAGTAAGTCTGCATTTGTGGATAGATAGATACTCTTTAGTGTTAAACATACAAAGTAATTTCACTTAACTTTTACAGAAATACGTAAAATTTAGGTGATCTAATTGCGAGAAGATGTTTCTTCCAGACAACCTGTGGATGAATGGCAACTAATAGAGAGGTAGGTATGTAAAGTTTGATTATGGTTTTGATTGAAATTTGTGATTGCTAGTAATTATTATTTTATTACATCCGCATCAGGTTGCCAAGTATACACTAACTCTGTATTGATGTACGATCACATTACTAGGGATTTGGTTAAAGTTATGTAAAATTTTGATCAGATAAAAAATTATAAAAATGTATTTTTTAACAAAAAAAAAAAAAAAAACACTTAACAAATAAGTTTAACCTTTTTTTTATACAGAACCAAGAATGGTAGAGAAATCAAAGACGCTGGCCGTTTGAAAATAAATAAAGCGGCCGTAAACTTATCTCCGCGAACTTTTTTCTCGCGTTAACTTCGGAAGCTTTTGAGTGAGCTTAAATATTTTACAAGTAATTTTTACCTTATTCGCTTTGCTCGATGATCCGTTAGCGGTTCTTTCTTTAATCTGTTTTGCATTTAATAGGGTTTTTTTGTAATTTATCAAGATGGTGTATAAATTAGACTGAATTAGAATGATTTAATACACACATGTGTTAAGGGCAAGTTCGTTAACAGTATTCATTGATTTTTTCAAGCTCTGTTAGTCACGCCACGTCACGTCACGTTACTAACAGGCAATTAGTTTGTGGTAGCATAGAATCCTCTTTTATTGAATAACAAAGTTTGTTGAAAAAGTACTTACTCAACAAGAATTGATTTATTGTTTGAGCGAATGTTATAGTTTTAGTAGGAGGTAATATCAAAATCTACATTAAATTTCTAGGTTCCGTACCCAGGGGTGCCGAAGGGTAGCAATATTAGTTATAAGTCCTATTGTGCTACTTTTTGCCACAGAGCAGAATCATATAAACAGTAAAAATAATAATATTATTAAAATTTCGAGACAAAATCATTAAAGAACAGAAAATTTGTCCCCGTAAAATAAACATTTTTTAGAGTTTTATTGCTATCATGGTACGGACTCTATGTGTGAAATTCTAACGTGCTGTTCTTAAGGTTTAACAAAAATTACCTAAATATCAGAGTAGTCAAATCCAAAATGGCTCTACATAATTACTTAACGCATAAAATCGAATATTCTATCCGTGTCCCGAAGTAGTAGGGCTTTCAATAGGTATAGAAAATCGGTATAACTAGTACTAGAAGTACCTATACCTATGTTATCATTAAAACACACGGGTAATAAATAATCGATCTAACTCATTGAGTTATGCTTGGTCAAAAATGACGTGAGTGTGACCTAGTAAAGACAGCAGCTTGTCAACACAAAACATCAAATTTTCGCAATTGATAATGATCTCTATATGTCAGACTTAGAGTTTAAAATCTGTTGGACGACCTTTAACTTTTTGGGTAGGTTGACCTGCCTTTGACTGTACAACTCAGAGGTAAATTGAGAAGGTGAAATTGATGATTATTGCAGTTGGAAATAACATTCTGATTACATAAATAAACTAGAGTCACTCTTACACAAAATTACAAATTTCGCAAGCTGCGCTGAACGATTCCCTTAATATTTAAAGCATATAATATTGAAATTAATTTCACTAGGAAACCACCTACTAATCATAGAGGTTTTTAAAGAGGCCTTGTTAATTGCTAATAAGTTGGAACTCATACCGTAAAACTCGTAAGGCAAATTCTTTTACTTTAGCCCAGATTCCAGATTTTATATAGGTCCACGAGCTTGGTGTATCATTAAATGTTAAACGTGGTCGTGATAAAATACAAAACTAGGTACCCAAACTCGGTATTACCGTAACCGTTCCTCTATCTTCGTCCATCCAGGTAAAAATTCAAGCTATCAAACAGTGTGTTCGCACTAAAATGCACCGATACCGTAAAACGGCACCAGTTTGCTGTTAAATTCGGTATTACCGTAACCGTAACTTCACTATCTCCGTCCATCCGGAGAAGGGTTCTAGGTGTCATAAATTACGGCCCTGTTTATCTGGGAGGGGGGAGGGCGCGGTTTTGCAGTTTATCGTCCCTCTATGAGGCCGGAGGGCGAGGGAAGTGAATTACAGGCCGTGGCTCAGCAGAATGCGTCCCTTACATTTTGGGTCCCCCTTGGACACAGTACTTATAGTTATGGCGGAGTGGCCACGGGTTTAGGATAAAACGAAACAATGTGGAATAAAGATGGCGGATGGAAAATTTTATTACGAATTTTGAAGTCGTATTTCGGAATAGTAAGACTAGTAGTTCAAGTAATGTTATGTTAGTGTAAATTGATTTTCTAATTGCTTCTTCTAGCTAAATGACCATCAGGGCCCTGGTCTGGAGGTTTACAAAACCCATTAGTGGTTTCGACAAGGCAAGTGTATGTGTGAAGAGCTTGAACTTTTACGTTAGTTATGTCTGTCATAATATAATTCGTTTAAGTATAATACTACTTTTGAAGCTAGCTCCATAAACAAACGTCCAATTCATTCAAAAATCATCTAGATGATTATTGTGATTAATGGCCGCATTTGTTGTATTATTTACATAAAATGCAAAAAAAATAAAGTAACTCAATGTAAGTATTTGACATTTTATGCTCTATTTTGTTTCAAACTCTTTACATGTAATTATGTTAAAATGAATATCAAGCTGGTACTTTATCCCGTTACGAAATAGATTTACGGAGAGGCGCTCACAGCTTACGAGATGCCAAATGTGTTAGAAAGAGAGAAGGGATGGTTTTCCACGTGGACATTATTAAGTGGGCAAGTATTCTGTTAGAGATTGAATACAAACTTCGAGACATGCAGAGATTTTAATTTATAAAAATAGGCAGGTAGTGTAAAAACAATAGTTGTCAATTTCAGAACATTCATTTCAATTTGCATCAAAGATAAAACTTGTCAAGTAGAAATATCTTTCATTAATAACATAAATGGCAAATACCATGGCCATAATTTTATTACTGAAAAAAAAACTGGCTCAAATTCGAGACAAATATCTCAGAAAATACAATGGCGACTCCCAAAGTATCTATTCATGTTGTCTAACTAATGAACACGGCTTTCAAAAAGTTCGCAAGTATAAAGTTTTCTCAGTCGGAGTCTCGCCGCCCTCGGAGCGTGGTCAAGCGAATTTTCCGTCATAGACTAAAAACAAAGGCAGAGATGCCTTTCTCGTTTTTATGCGATTGTAGGTACATTTTAAATCTAGTTCTCAATGGTTTCAGTGGACGTTATTTTTTATTGAATTCACATCATCGTTTCCAATTTATTGTAAAATATATATTTTTTGTAATTTTCAAACGACATTTTCAAAACTGTCTCGTATTTTAATAATTATTATGATTTCATGTTTGATCAATCAAGCAAGTTTTAGGTTAATATAAATTATCTTTTGCAAAGTAAGGGTTCATTCGTTCTTGTTTTAGGTGTTTGCTGAAAGGATTGTTTTGTTCTTGGTGACAAAGCACTTGATAATACGAAGATTTAAAAAAAAAACATTGACGCGTTTTTTATACGTGAATGAAACATTTCACCTTATCACTCATTAATTTAATTCAGTAAAATCGATCTCTTAGGCAATTTAAAACTTAGCTTGTAAAATATTTACTGACTAAACTTTATGTTGTTGTAGCATAACCATGTTTTCGAACCTCAAAACTTTACTCAAATCCACATACCCTCATAAATATTCATTCGTAACAAAACTTCAAATTAGCGTACCTTCGGTTTGTTAGTCTGTGGTACAATGTAGGTAGAGACGTGGTCTGTGGGAGGGGAGGGGGTAGTGACACAGGCTACCGGTCACCGTCGTATTGATTTGTTGTATCGCTAGTCCTGCAACAGCCGTCCCTTTCACTCGTATCAGCATTGTGAGCTATTTCACTTGCGCGTGTCGGGAGGACATACGGCACACACGCTCGTATGTGTCGTGTGTGGGTGGTGTGCGTGTGTGTGTGGTCCGAACGTTATGTACCTACGCGTTTTCGTACCGTTTTCCTGCTAGGCTGTGTACGTCTTTAGATCTTTTGATAAAATGACGGAGGTTTTATTTCGTAATGGGTATTCAAGAGTATTATTGTTGTTTAAAGCTTAAACGAATCATGGTAGGAACTTATAGAATTATAATTTATTTATATTCCTTATATATGTTACTCTTGGAATTTGTCAAGGTATTATATTATACTTAGTTGAAATGGTAATATTTACTCGAAATTGAAGATAAGTGGCTTATTTAGATAATTAGATAAAGGGATACAAAAGCTCGGGATAGTTACAAAAACTATTTTCGGGATTCGAACCTTCAGCTTTCTTTTTTCAAGTTTGAACTACTTCTCTTACACCCAGTTGCAGAAACGGACATTAAATTTTTAAAGCGACCTTAAACATTAATGTATCTTTAAAGTGTTGCACGAAAAGCATTTGACGCAAATTTTAATGCTGCTTTAACTTTAAAGAACCGAACGTCAAATCAATATTTTTACGTTGCACAAAACCTCATTAGCGCTAAAGGGGCATTAGTTTGACAGTTTGAGGTTATAATTTTTAATGCCTGCTCAAACATCCATTAAACTTGTCATTAGCTGTGCAATCTGTGTAAACATTAATTTCACACCTAATATTTCGTTTATTGTAGTGGATTTCAGTGTGATATAGGTAAATAATGTCTCTCTCAAGCCTTTCGTCTTTATCGGATCCCGAGCAATATGTTCCGAGACACGTCGTGTTTTCCTTTCTGCGTCCTCAAAATAATTCAGAAGAAGCATATAACAAAGTCATTGCAACCCGAAATACAGTAGAAAGATGCTTTGGAGTACTAAAACGCTGTTGCCCATTGACAACCTCCTATTGACATAGAAATTGATAATGATGGAGATGATAACCATTATCTACTCCAGTTCACAGACTGTTCAGACATCTGACCGGGCAGCAATTGTAAATAGTGTTTTCTCTTAAATAAAATTGTTCCGTAACTATTTTTAAAATAAACACACCAACTACTTGTAAATGGTACTCACAACTTATTATTGTTTTATTCATGATTATAAAAATATACTTTACAGAAACATGAAATTCCTAAACTTATAAATTAAGTATTAAAGGGCCTTTATTTAGAAGCCTATTTTAAATAAAAAACTAAACATTACCCGTATACAATATTCGATTGCTATCTGAAAATATTATCTTACTGACAAAATTAAAACATTATTATTCAACATTGTATTCGGCTATTTTACTTTATTTTTTAAAATTTCCATCTTTAGATTATATTCCCTTTTCTTAGGCAAAATTTGCTGTCTCTGTATGTGTCAGGATAACAGTTTTCGATTCCCGGTCGAGTCCATGTAGAAAACGACTTTTTCTATATTGTATGCTATTGTGATAGCATTCCATGCCTCTCTCTTCATCTCAATGTATGTACTTGCCCCCCGTTCTTTTTCACTCTACTATGTGCTTGTATCTGTAAGATTATAATGATAAAGATCAATATCAAAGTAAAAGAGGAAGGTGAACACAGTTTATAATTATAGATTGGAGTGATTGTGAAAACTATTTATTTGAATACTCACTACCTACATCACAAGATCCAGTAGTAATGATTTTTGTTCTTGAGTGTAGCTTGCCCCTTGTTTTAGCATTTGCTGTTGTGCCATTTTAAATGTAGATGAGATAGAGCAGGTAAGTTTTAACACAATACTACAACTCGCACCAAATTCCGCCAATTTCAGATTTTTTCATTTGACAATTGATTAATTTTGAAATAGGACATTTGACGTTTCCATACGTTTTATTTTTGCAAACCCATTCTTTGAAAATGCATGTTCTATGACAAAACACAGTAACAAAACGCAACCATTCACTCACTTCATTCAAAATTATTTTTTTGACTTGCAACATTTAATAATGTCGGCATTATATAGTCTTTAGTTAAAGGACCACTAAAGGATGTTTATGTAGTTTTGTGCAACGACTTTAAATCTAATGACCTAATTAGCGGTAATGTCACATTATCTAATGTCGTTTTTAAAGACAGCTTTCTGCAACTGGGTGTTAGATAGTCATTTATTTATCGTGTGTCTATTTTGAATAGAGAACGATAGAAAATCATGCCAAGCTCTATTTCAGTAAAGCGTCTAACAAGAGCTTTCAGAAGCTCAGTGTTCGACGCTGAATTTCTCATGTGTGGCCCTTAAAGGGCGTGACGAGCTTTCATTTTGTTAAAGCTTCACATGTATAGTATATGTTGCTTTGTGTATGTGTGCGTGAGTCGGTAATTTTCTCAGAGGTCACAGCTATGTACGCTAGGGTTATATTTTATGTAAAACAGTACGTTTACCTAATTTGTGGGGGTTACTGTAAGTGTAACGTGCCTAATTGACTTGTGGGGTAATTAGGTTACCATTTTGTTAAATTACAATTTGAGATATAACAGCGAAAATGTTTAGAAAAAGTAAAAGATAAGGATAAAAAAGATACAGTTATTGTAATGAGATTAAATTTTGTTGTAATGTCAATTTCATGGTATTTGGGCCCTTTTCCTTTACTTGTACTATCACTTTTAATACAGATAAAGATTGCTTTTTGACAAAATTTAATTATTCTGGGTCAAAGTTAATTTTTCTAAGGTCAAAGAAAAGTACTTTTTACGTTTCGGTTACTTGTGAGTGTTGAAAATTACGATTTTAATTCATATTTTGTTCCGGAAATGTGTTAAATATATTATACTTACTTTTAAATTTAAAAACGAATAATATTGGTTATATTTTATTAAGCAGTAGTTCCTCCCCAATGAGTTGCTAAATACAGTAGGATTCTCTTTATATACAGGCTGTACAAGAGAATCAGACACTCCTTAAAACCACGTGATCAGCTATTCATATTCTATGGGAGCAACATCGAATACGTGTTTTTTGTGATCCTCCATCACCATCCATATCATCGAGGTAAGCGAGTGAATTTGTATGGAGAAGCTAAAAAATCTCGATTTCATGTTGCTCGCCTAAAAAAGTTGTTGTATATGACCAGCTGGTCACGTGGTTTTAAGGAGTATCCTATTCTCTTGTACACCCTGTAGGTATTATAGTTTGCAACCCTATCTCTTTTTTAATTATTTCTTGTTTTAAATTTAATTTATACTTCCTGGGCTCCCGCAGAATATCAGTGTCGTGGCGGTTATTTCTAACTGCCACAACTAATGGTGAGCCCTTTTGGCACACCAAATGTTATTTTTTTATTGTTATAACTTTTTTTTTTGTTTTTTGTTATTTAGAACTTCAATTTCATTTGTACCTTTTGTGCCAAATAAAGGATATTATTATTATTTTCTATAGGCCGAAACCTCTCGCCTCTGGGGCGGTAATGACCGGCAGTGGCACAGTTGGCCGGGATCAGGGCAAAAGAGAGAGAAATCCGCGGACGATGCGTGCAGTATCAAGCACCACCGCTTTCTGCATCTTTGCTGGAAGCGAGCCGCCGATGAATCCCAGAATTTTTAGGTGTGAACCTAATGTGGCTGTGATTAACCCGTTTGCCGATATAACAATTGGTATGATTTCAGTGGACGCCACTTCCCACATTTCAGTAACCTCGTGTACTAGGTCCAAGTACTTGCGTTGCTTTTCGGTCTCGGCCTTCAAGGTTCTTGTCATGAGGGATAGTGACGTCCACTAAAAACACCTTCGATTGCGCCTGGTCCATCAGCACTATATCAGGCTTATTCGCAAACATAGTCCTGTCAGTGATGATGGGCCGGTCCCAGTAGAGCCGGATACTGTCACTTTCGAGCACTGGCTCCGGCGAGTACTTATTATTATTATTACCTCGTCATCCGTATTCATGTGAACCTTTATTAGTATGCGCGCGCGGCGTTGGTATTAATTAGCACACGAGTTACTAAGTACTGCCACAGAGTAAGTATTATACTCCGTAAAACTACTACTGACATGACGGTTGGACTGAGTGCCTGTCACAGGCACACATATTGTGGAGTAATGCTTTTAATTTAAGTATTTCATTTAGATATGTAATTATGCTGTTGTCTTTGAGAAAAAATTAAAAAAAAAACTGTACAAGTGCGATGTGGAACAAAATAGTTTTACAGACAGACAGACACATGACACAAGTGATCCTTTAAGGGTTTCATTTTTTCATGAAAAGATTCGGAATCCTAGAAGTCAATTTTTTTAAGTTAAAAGGAAATTGTTTTTAAAAACACTATTACAAAAGTACCTGTAAAGTACTAAAAAGTAAAAAAAAAACAAACAATGAATTCGCAGTCGGGATAAAAATAGTACGTAAATTCCTGGCAATTATTAAGATAATAACTTATATTCCTAATTATATTCCAAGATAATTACTAAATGATCATTTACAATAGATACTAAGCAAAAAGATGACATGTATCGTAGTCTGGTAACTAGCTACCATCTAAATAATATTTAATGTGACACGCAGTAAATTAAAATTATTTTAATTTGAAGATATTCAATATGTAAGTATACCAATCACGATCCGTTTATGAAAAATACTATTCTTGGTGTGTCAATATCTATTTTACAGGAATCTTCAAACTTGGCATGTAAATAATAATCACTGAACTGTGTTCGGGTCCATATGCGGGCGACTTTCGTAGTACTTTTTACATAACTAGTGCAAAAGTAAAAAACGGAGAGGGAACTTTCCTCGTTTTTCATCCCTCGGGGCCCTCCAGAGGGCTGTAGCTCAAATTTCCGACGAAATAATAGCATTTGAATCTAATATTGAACTTTGTGTCGTGTGTGTTTGTATCTATATTATTATAACTAGATGGGGAAAAACTTATGTCTGTTTTTATAATGAGTTTTTCTAAGAAATTACTATTTTTAGACTATGTCACAAGATCTAGTTCATTATTCTACAGTTTCAATGAAGTGATTTACAAAAGAAAATAAACATAACTTGGAGCACACACATAGTTTGTAATACCTCAAATACAGCAGATATATCCAGTTTTGGAAATAATATGTCTAGTTTCTTACAACTCAATTGAACCATTAAATATCCACGTCTTGAGTTGAGCCTTTGACCTTTGCATTAACCCTTTAAAGAACGCGTGCGCTCACAAAATTACAAATTAAACGTAAAATTTCCAATAACCAAAAACCCTCCGTTTAGAACCGGTCTTTTGGGCCCAAGCTGCGAAAATATTGAAAGTTTGTACATAATGTAACAACGAGGGTCAATCGTCCCCTCCGATGACCAACGGCGACCCGCGCGCGCGTCGGTCAACTGTATAATAGAATTCAAAAAAGGAAGGCACAGGCCCGCCAATAAACAAACCGTATATCATTCGTTATTCAAATATATTTTACTGAATGGTTGACCCGCAAGCCCACGCGAGCATTTGATGGTTAAATATTTCCATTGGGCAACACTGACCACTGGACATAATTTATGACTTGCAAATTGGGAAAATACATTTTAGTTTCTTTTGTTATAATCTGTGATGATATACTATTTTATTTATGAGTTAGTTTTTAAAACATTTTAACATAAATTATGTTTAGTTTAATTTAATTCAAAAATGCAGTAGATTTAATGTTATGACTATTTTAACCCGTATGCTCGGAAAAAAGATAACAATTTAACAACAATGGACCCGCGCACACAACCAAGCGAGAGTATTAATTATATTAAGTGAGAAATACAATTTTTTTTGGTGACTTTACTAAATATTTACTTTACCATAATGACAAGATATCTCAAAATATTTATTATATTGTTAACGACAGTAAATTTTCCAAACACCCGTCAATTCTTTCTAGGCGTATCAGGGTTGTTTTTTATTCAAACAATTAACCACTGCCGCCCTAATTGTGTGAATCTTTATTAATGAAGTGACTTATAATTAGGCGGGGGATAAAAAGGCGGGAGAATCTTCTTAAAACACGGGTTTACTTCTCGGCAATTATGACGTTATTGCATTAATTTAGCCGCGATGCGTTTTTAATTTCTACTTGGGGTGAGAAAGACACATTAAATGGTAATTTAATTGACTTAAATATCACGTTTAATTGTGTTTTATTATTATATAGCTGATAACACATTTATAACAATTTTGAAATGTTTACGAAAAAATTTTAGCATTTTACTTTGAATTAAAAGCTTATCAGTAGTTAAAATTACTTGTTGTTACAGACTTTATTTTGTTGTTATGCTAGTTTTAGTTAAAGTGCTTAATTACAGTGCAACTGTTTAAAATCATAATGACTTAATTAAACACTAGGAAGTGTGTGTCCTTCATACGCCCTAATTCAAACTGTATTGTTTAAGCAGTTCGATTTCTGCTCAGATAAATCAGCTCAGAAACACCAACTCAAACACTTTTCAATATCCATTCGAATCAAAACCTAATCCATTCCATTGTTCAACTTTAAGACATTAGGGACATTTGTGTCCCAAACTAAAACTGACGCTATTCAAATTTATTGCCAAAGGGACATTTGAGCATGGGACATAAATTCCGAATATTACCTATATTGGAACGGCTACGATTGTAAAATTAAATTTTGCATGCAGAATGATGCCGAGGGGACATTTTATTTGGTAGGCGTATATAATTTTATTGCGGGGACCAATGGTTTGCGAAACATGTCGGGCATTCCTTATTCTATGATTTATTAAATATTTTCGTTTATTGTTTCCTTCGTCGAAACAAGAAATGCAAGTTAGGTATTTGTGTTATTTCTTTTTTTACAAAATTACAATTAGCCCGGAAAATTCAGACACAATAGACTTTTTATTGTTACGTGGTCTCATGCGACCCGTCGGCATCCAATAAGTTAAATTCAATACAAATAAAGTACTAATTTCAATAATTATTTTTTAACACAAGCTAAATATTTCTATAGTACCCAAAATAATACCGTTTACTAAAACTCAGATTAATATTTGATAATAATAAATTATAAGCACAATTTTAGATGTTATTAACATTTCACTTAACAAAAAAACATTCCAGTAACGAGTATAAATAAAATAACATTTATCATTTGAGGGTTAAAACTCAACCAGACTGAAACAAAAAGGAAAATCGAAAGCAAACATCACGCGTTGTGCCTCTCCAAAAATAATAACATATTATGTCCCTCCGAAGTGCAGGGGGGTTCCCGAACCTCACCTAGGGGTAGGAGGCACCCCCGTGACGGTACAATAACTCCTCTCACATGGTCATAACGGCGCCTGATAAGGGTCTCGAAGACCCTCGGTAAATCACCCGGTATCTACATCAGGGGTGACACCCCCGCAGGGTTATATACCCTGTACATAGTCGGACATCGGGCGAGGGCGACGCTGATTCAGTAAGACGTTTTGAAGTGAGTTTCGAGACTTGGACGAGATTTATTAACCCTTGTTTGCAGTGGGTATTTTAAGATGGCTTGTCAATGTTACATCCGGGATTTGTGATGGAAAAATAACGGTAGCTTTTACCAAAATTCTGCGCCTTTTAAAAAATAATATCGACTAAAACTAGGCATAGCTTGCAGTATGCCGATTAGAAATGATGAAAAATCTTCAACGTGTGTTATTTCCGTAGGTACCTACTCACACCACAACACCCACACACCGCTGCCCTGTAAAAACTGGGATTAGGCTCTCTAAGAATTTTTAGGTACCTACTAGATTTTCTGTAAAAGTCGGATTAAACGATTAACCATTTTATCTTTTTAGGGATAGTCAACAGTTTTGAGTATGCCTTTATTTATTTTATTGTTTTTGTTCTACTTTTACTAATGCTATTAAGAAAAACCGATCTACATAGATACCTAAGTATGAGTAGCAAATTCAATTTATTACCCTAAAAATCTTTTTAATATCGTAAGTGGCCACACACGCATTAAAAATGAAAACCCACCCAAATCAGCAGCGACGGGCTCTTTCTATTCTCCAGAGATCTTGGCCCAATGTTTATTTTTGCCTTTAGCTAGGATACGATCAAATTTTAACGTTTATACAAGTATTACAAGTTTCCGGGTTCCGTTAACATGCAATGTAAAAATTTTGTTTTTAAATTTTATAACTTTTTTATGACACGACTCGTTTGTTTATTATGATTCTACGTTCATTAAACTCGTTTTATCCAGGAATATATTTACACCCCGAGTAATCCATAGAATAAATAACAAAAAAAAAACTAATAAAACTTAAATCATTGGCAAATTTGACATCCGTCGATAATAATAGTACAAGCTTTCAACATAAAATTATCTTCAGAAAACCATATTCAAATACTACCTACCTACGTTCGAATAAGAAATCTGACTAACAATCTCAGAAGAATTTGTTTTAGTTTTTAGCAGTGGATATTTTTGTCACATTACTATGTTGCAAATGCATCATGATTAAAGTATATAATGTATGTATATAATATGGTATAACATGTTGGTTTGAGTTTTGATTTTATATCCAAAAAGCTCCTACGTTCAAGATAACGTACCCTTGCAACTTTTTTAAGCTAAGTCACATACATTAAGTCCACTAAATTCGCACCGACGGGCCCTCCTCCAAGATCTCCCGAGGGTCTTGGCCTAATGTTTTCTTTTTATTCCATCAGCGGGATGACGGCATAATCCATCAGAAGGGGAGGCGATCGATTTCCTACGGGAAACCCCGTAAAACTATGGTTATTGGGTGTTTCAGGGCGTTTTGGAGCAGAGGCTGGGCGGTGGGGAAAACTTTATTTAATGTTTATAGGTGTGTGTTGTTTTTATGATACCACACAATTTTAGTTATTATTCTAGGATATTATTTATATTCTAATTAACTTTAGAATTAGGTATTGTTAGTCATATGTCAATAAAAAAATCGATTTAAATGTAATTCGTTATGGAATGTAAACTCAACACTTTTTTAGCCGTATTAACCTAATGACGTTCAAAATTTTATTCGTTTTGTTGTTCTTAATTGATTGTGGAATACGGATATTGACAATATTGCAACAAATACCTATAATTTTACAAAAATACAAAAGTGTTTCAAGAAATCTGTGTAAAATGTGTCTCAAGAATATCAGAGACAAAAATTTGTCATCACATTCCAGAATTGAGTAAAATTGGTATAAAAATTACATGATGAAACCTTTCCAAAATTATGTTTATTTTAACTTATGAAGAAAAGAACATGAATAATGTTTGTGATTTATATCAAGACTGTTGAAAACTTAGATTTTAACTTAATAAATCAAAGCATTTTACATACAATTGCCCCGTATAAGTATTCAAAAGCAAAAAAAAAAGCACCACAACTAAAAACATCATCAACGTAAGCACTTTCAGGCCGGTCCACAATCGGTGTTTACGCGAACGGGAAGCACTCGAGATGGCGCTGTGTGCTGATGCCTGATACCGCCCGCCCATCGCTACTTACGGTGTGTTACGCTCTGTGCAATTTTAAGGGTTAAAAGAATATTATAGTCTATTTTGTTTTGCTTGTCTGATATTGGATAACCGAAGATTAAGGATATGCATTTGACTGACTCCCTATTTATGTATAATGGACGGACATTTATTTATTATTTTTTTGTTTAATGAACTGACATTTTGTTTTTGTATAATATGCTCGGAATTGAATTGTAATTAAATTGAAATGATTCTAAATGTACTTACTTCAATCGCATTTAATTTTTATTAAGTTTTTTGTTCAACTAGTTACGTATGACGATATCATAATATTTATATGTCGATAGATCGATAAAACATGTATGCGCGATACCTAAAAATAAGAACCAAGAATGTACCATGTTCATACAAATAAATATCTAGTGTAAACAATCTGTATAAAATCAATGAAATTAAGAACAAAAATATGTGTCTAAGTATTTATATGCGAGAGCTACGTATTTTGTGTAATAGAGGAACAACGTTCCGAAATAAATGAATTTAATTTATTGAATTATTTATTACATTAATTTTAAAGTTATTTTTTTGTTTTGATCTTATTTAAAGAGATTGTTAAAGGGGTATTTATAGATTGTTTAGAGCAAAGAAAAAAGATTACCCTGCAATTTTTTCTATTATTAGTATCAAATAGTTCTCTGCCTTTGTTAACTTTCGGGTGTCAAACACTTCGCCAGTTTCAAAAGTAATATATTACACACAAACCTTTATACTTCAGTTGTCAAAATAATAATTACAGTAGATAGGACTAACACGGCAAATTACTTATTACATTACCTAATAAAACTCATGTTAATGCTAACTTAGTTTAATTGTAGGTATTAATTGTTGATACCACCCACCCGCCCATTGCACACTCGTCTTGAATAATCTACATTTCTAATTTGTTTTCATATAAACCAAAATTTTGCTATTCAATGCTCATGCGCACTTCTCCTTAAAGGACCACGTCGGTGCAGATAGTTTAAAAAACGCTTTTATTAATTGAAATTGAGTAGTAATGCTTACCAGTTTATATTTTGATCTGTTCCCTCAGATATAGATACCATAACATCTTAATGTTGATGATGTTTTCTTTTTCTTCGACAACAATTTTCTCAAAGCAAAGTCAATGTTTTCGGTTTTTTTCTAGTCATTTCTTTCCACTAAGAGCGCTGTAGCTCAGGTTTGAAGACCTGAGAAGCTTTTACATTATCTCAGACTGTTTTTTATTCTTATTCTTAACTTGTTGAAGTATCGATTTTGAGACGCAAATCTTCTATCTCTTTCCAACACCCAATTTTCCCGCTTTCCAAGCATGTTTAACTATCACTAAATTTTCCACAGCACATACAAGAAGTCGACTACTCATATCAAACATCTGAAACACACTAATCTTTGTTTGGTGGCCCGAAGTTAATAAATGCAAGGGCCTATTGAAACTGTGAATAAAAGTTAACCCTTCGCTACCTCTGCGCGAGCGCATGGAAATTAGATCAGTGGAGCGACATATGGTTCTCAAACTTTGGGATATGTTTTGTAATGGAAGTACATATTAATAACATTATTATGTCTCTTTTTTTAGTAAGTGGCTATAACATTATTAATTCTCTTATATTTTTAGTGTAAGTGTATGTGTGTAAAATTATTATGAGAGAAAGACTGCTCACTCAAAGAGTGTTTTACATACATAGTTATTTTAATTTACTATAAGTAAAATAACTACAACTTCATAATAAAATAAATATTCTTCATTATTCAATCAAGTGCACAATATGTCAATGTTATTAGGTTTTCGTGTTGTGCAATATTATATATTCTCTGGTTGAGCGCCATTAATAACGGCATAACATTTAACCGATTGATTTAAAAATTGTATAAATTTATCATTGTGTAAGTAAATAGATGAAAATCAAATACTTAGTTCCTTATAAAAAAAAGTGGAAATGACATAAACAAAGCTTGTACCCAAACATCATCTTGTGATCTTGGCTTACCTGCACAAAACTTTGACATCCAAAACAGATCGAATATCGAGATTGTGCAACATTTTTTGCTAACGCTCATTAATTTGGAGCGCTGCACAAAGCAACCCTTCCACCGCGGTCTGCATTGTGATCTCTGCATCCGGGTTCCGTAGTCTTCTTTTTATTATGCAGATTAGGGCTTTATCGGCCCACGGTTAGATAACGCTGCCTGGATTTGCTATTGTAGACATTTCAGGGTTGACGTCTCATTTTGGTTAAGCCATTTTCAGCTGGTTATTTTATTTAGTTACAAAACAGTTTTGTTCGAAATTTTTAATTTTTAACATTCTTTTAATAATTGTCTTTATGATTTTTTAAAAATGTATGAGCCATAATCGTTACAAAAATGTTTTATTCAAATTGGCCGTAAAATAAAAGAGACGTAAAACTTAAAGGTCAATTTAGGTAGTGTAAACTAAAGTGCACTATTTATGATTAAAGGTCACTAAACTGTAGACTTTACGAACATGCGGGCCCTATAAAATTCGACTTCATCCAAACATCAAAACTAATAATAGACACTAACAGCCAATCGACATGACCGATCAAGCGTAACGAGAAATCAATGCGAAAACAGTCAAATAAATCTAACGAGACTCTACATCTGCATGTCACTGGAATAAATCAAATCACCATTGAATGCATCCGTAAAATATTTTTGAACTATTTTGAATGCATGCACTGTCTATAGAAAAAAAATCCCTCGTAAGCTAACCCGCTCACTGACACGTATTGAGCCGATATAAAAAAGTTACACCCATATTTTGCACTTCCCGATATCGAATAATAGGGTCTATTTATGCATTCTCGATAAATGAAGAGTATTTTTTTACTTCCATTATAAATCAAAATGTATTATTTATCTTTAGAGATTTAGAATCTGCATCCTATTGTTATTCGGGATGTGCGGTGTGTCAAGGGTGTAATGTTTTTATGCAATATCAGTTGTAGCGTTGCAGATAACAATAAAATCCTTGCACCCGTTACTACTATTTTTAACTACCAAAACTTATCTTGGTGGTAAAATTTGAAACATAGATATAAACTTATTTAAGTAATCTAGTTTAGATTTTATCATGCGCATAAATTAAACGGAGTAGAACGCGCAGCCATTTTGAATATTTGAAGTGGTAAGGGCGTATTCGACCGTGGGGCAGTAATTATTTGATTGGAGTTAAGAGGCTGCATGTCGAGATATGCCGGAGATGCATTGTTGGCGCGCGCCTTGGCGGCCCTTGAGTGCTCGTCGGCGATGAAAAAAAAGTTGAGCGCGTCAGATTCGCACCTACGGCGTTAGAGGGTTAACCGTTGAGCATCCACGTACGTTGCATAGTAATTTAGAATATGGAACCCGTTGACAATGCTGTATACTAAAAAAAAAGTTACCAACCTAATAATTTATCGACAAAATTTGCATACACTAACATAACAATGCAATCTATTGAATTCGGCAGAATTATAAATCCCTATCGAACTTTACAAATACAAATCTCTTATCAATTAGTGGAATATCGGTACAGCTTGCATTCCCAATTGCATATTATTAATCACATACAATGTGTAAAAAGCTTCACATCTGACACAGACAAGGTGACAGGAACAGAAAAAAACCGTCACGAACACAAAACTGGTAACCTTTAATCCTTTCCTTTATGCATATAATTATTATTTCCGATCCAAGAAAATAACAGTCTTTTTGCATATGCGTTTTTGACGGAAGTGTGAATAAAAAATGTCACCCTCAGGTATTGAAGGGTGACCCTTTGGTTTTTTGTAAGGGCAAGTGTAATCCGAGATTTTTTTGAATGATTATTATGCATTCGTTCTCAGGAAGATTTGGAGTATTGCCTGAGGCGTGTGTGGAGTATAGTACTTCCTTAGGGTCTAAAGGAGCATTGGAGGGTTAACTGAAATAACTGACATTTATGACACTACAGAAATGTGTAACGGGTTTATTAAGGCCAACTGCACAGCGTTCTAAGCCGAGATATAACCAAAACCTGCATTTAAATGTCATTGTGTGTCTTTAAGTTTATAATTATTATAGGCAGAATAATATTTTAAACTAGATTGAGGTTAACTTATAGTTTACGAGTGAGATGTGGCTCTCAGAAAATAGTGTGAAAGTTGATCACATGCGGCTTGTTTAAAAAAATATCGCTTTATTAAACATTAATCATCTACATTATCTACATAGCAAATTCATTAGACTAAAGTCACGCAATGCAAGAGAAAGCATAAAAAACAACATATTTAGAAATATTTTCTAAAACACTGATACTTACCATAAACCAATATAACGTAATAAATCACAAAATCAAACATTCATTGACCAGTCCTAAAAAAATAAACAACAATTGGGATTTCTAGTTTTTTTTTCATAGACTAAAAAAACGTGACCCACCTTACGAAGGGTTGCATTGTTGCTACTGTTTGTATGCGATCTCAATGGGTTAAGTCCAGGTAAGCCGTGTCTCTGGCATGAGATTTGACGTATAAAAGGATTATTTTTTAATAGATAATTAATGATGTTACAGCTCTGTAACGGTACGGTTTCTTTTGTATGTACCCGCGTACTGTGACAATTTTGTTGTGGGAACCACTTATGGGAATTTGAGTGTGAGTTGTTAGTATTCTGTTTGACAGTTATGATTTTTCTGTCGAAAGTATTGACACATCGTTCATACATCTTATTACGATAACCGGTTAGTTATGGAACTGTAATTTCCCGCCACATTATATTTAAAATTACATAGTTATTATTTAATTGAAGATAGTTATTATTTATTTTATAATCTGTTCCAGTATTAATTTAATTCAATTCTTTTAAACTGTTGTTTGTGTATATTGTTTTAGTTATTTTGAGATTAATTAGATAAACTTACCTATATCAATGTAACGTAGATACTTTTTGTCTCTTTTGTTCAAGCTCCATAATAACTATGTATCTAAAAACTCTAAAACCATTCCATCAATATAAAGATCGCGCGCAAATTTAAAAACGGAACGCGGAATGACAACAAAAACAAAAGACAGCTGCTAAGTTCGTCGACCTACGGCAACGTGGCCGTAACTTTCATTCTTAAAGCGGACCAAGTTAGTAACCCACTTTTCATTAATAAGGCGGGCTAAAAAAATGCACGAAGAAAGTATCAAAGATTGAGCGGAGCGCGAACTTCGCTAACAGACTCCGAAAGATTCGCGTGGCTGTGACACGATATTTTCAGAGGCCGATAATGAAGGAATACTGACAAAAATAAATGCTGTATTAACAGAATGTAAGTAATTAAGTAACAACACAGCAGCATATATCTCGCTTATTCCTAAAACGAAGCAATGCAAAGAGCATTAATGTCTAAGTAAAGTCAGAATGATAAACAATTTTATCAGTAGATCTAAACGAATTAATGAGTATTTTGTATTAAACCTTCAAGAACTACTAAGTATCAAAACTAAATTAGTGCCAATTTTGATACCTGCCAGCAGTATTCAAACTAAACTACGCGCCCGCCCGGTAGAAAAAAAAACAATGATTGTTAGGTTACATTTTTCTAGCTACTTTTGTCACTGGCTAGTAATAAAAAAGTTTAATATTTAGCTTGGCGACGTCACAGGTTCCGAAAAAAAAATTGCAGGGAAATAGAAAATATTCTTGTACGCATCACCGCTATTCCTTCGTCCATTTTTCCCGCGCCCGAGCCAGACGCCGAGACGCTAAAAAAAAATAATTAAAACGAGGCGACGGTGAAAGTGAAAGCGCGCCGTCTGCCTCGTAATTAGTACAATGGAGTTTCCTGACTTTGAACTTTGAATCATCTTTAAATTGTGATTCCAATGTGCTATTTTAGTAGCTGACGATATTTAATATTCCCAATTTATTTAGAAACGGATTTTTGTAACGGTATAAAGCGGATTTGGACATCTTTTTATAAGAGGTTATTTTAATATTATTTCTACAAACCAAGTAGCTAGATGTTAATATATAAATAAAAAATCGGTTTAAAAATCGAAATAATGATAAAAAGCCTTGTTAGAAATATTATACCTAGACAGTCAATAGATACCAATTTTAGGATAGTCTCTTCTAAGTGCTTCGACCAATGTTTGGAGCAATTGCGGCCATTTTTTGCCTAAAATGCATTGGAAATATATTGTGGCAGGTTGGTATTCCTGCGTTCTAATTAAATATATTTATCGAATAAGCGTGTCCTTTAAGTGTCCCTATAGAATTTTAGTAAAATATATTTTAAGGTAGTACTTTTTTTTTGCAAAATGTAAAATTAAAATAATTATTTATTTTTGAATTGTTAATTATGAACTTCATAGGCATAAGGAATAAAATGTACTTATTATTGAATTACAATGTCATCTACAGAGTTTTTGCGATTTTTGTTTCAGTATATAACTTATTTGTAAATAAAAAATAAAACCTTCTTATCTTAATACCTCCTTATTTACAGAAGCAAAATAATTCATTTGTGAGGTTTTAATGAAATTTGTTTTTCGAATCCAACCTTACGAACATCGCACATATTATATCTCCTAAAGCCGCACGCCATACAAAATCCAAATCCCTCATGGTGATCCAAATTAAAAGCAACGTATCGAAGCCTAACATATTCAATTTCGCCGAAACCCGCTAAGCCGAGCATCCAATTTTTCCACTCTGTATTGAAAACTTGAAAATTAATTCGTACCTAATTTCCTTCTGAAATATGAGGTCGCGAGCACACGCGCGCGTCTACGCAAATTTCGTTACCATAGGGTTGCCAAAACTACTCCCCCTGTCCGCATCAATCTTCCCCCGCGCCACCTACGGTCGTATAATACAATAATATATGTCTAACTTTCGGACCGGCCCTGTAGGCAGATCCGTCCCTCTCGCTCTTGCGTTAATAGCTCACGCGTGAGCGAGACGGCCGTTATGTGGGGGCGTCCTAAAGGGTGTAGGGAGTATGTAGGGGGCGCTATTGAAATTGAAGCGGGGTTTAGGCGCGGATGACGCCTGGCTGGAGAATGGATGGAAATTTCCTCAATTTACCGTTTTCGCCAACAAAGGACGTTGTTTAATTTTTGGTTTTTGTTTGACGGCTGAGGTGTGGCCGCTGTGTGTGCGTAACTAGGTGGAACAGGAGACATTGGAATAAAATTACGCGCTGATTTTATGGTGCTTTCTAATATTTTTTTGTAGATTTTATTTAGATTTTATTCTTAAGTTTATGTACATTTTATGTTGTATGGATTCTAAAGATCTTTAGTGGCTAACATGTAACAAAAAATAAAATATTGCGCATCCATCCATTTATTTATACAAATAGTTTATTTGCCATTAATTTCTAGTACCTACTCTTAATATCGATATTAATGAACTGCAGCTCTTAAATCTGTTTTTAGATCTAGTAAAGTCATATTTAGCAGGAATAAATATTAACGTTAACCTATTATAATAATATGTCAATGTAAATATTATTTCCTTCATAATCGGTCACATAAAAGACAAAACTAAAGGCTACGGCCGTTACGACTAAACGCCAAATCCCGACACGAGCGAAGTTGTCAGGCCGAAAGCCGAGCTCGGCCGCGCTCGCGTAATCCGAACGCAATTAATTAAGCCCGCCAACTTTTACTGCACCGATTTATATTCGGCTCGGGCGCGCATTCGGCCCCTACCTTCATTGTGGTGCTTGGAACGGCGCCATAGAGATACCGGAATTTCTATCGCGCGCAATGAGGAAACAATTACAAAGGTAATTTATTAACTGGTCATAATAAATCAATAACATTGGTTTACTAAGATTTCTGACAGTTTCAGGGGCTAAACGTGATCTCCTACTTATAGCTATAATCAGCCATGTTTAGTTTTTTCTGTATCGAGTTGACTTTAAAAGTAACACTGCGTACGTAGGTTAAGTGTTTATAGTTATGCCGTAAGAGAAAAAAATCCTAACCACCATTGCCGGCTAAAAGCAGCGCAAAAAACTAGGTTATTATTTTGCAGTACGTGAAATTTATAAAAAATCAATGACAGTCCATCCTAAGTTACTATGTGTTTAGTTCTGTCTCGCGGATGTTCTTTGCGTTGCATCGCTGTGGCGTCAATATCTTTGTTTAGAACTTGCCTTTCGGTTGCGAACTACTAAATCTACACAAGTGGGGATTAATTAATGTTTGCGAAAGACAACAAGCCAAAGGGTTTATTGTGAGGTTCGAATGTTCCAGAAGTGTCGTGATCACGTACTCCGAGTTTAGAGTCTTGGGGGTGACGTGTGACAGAATTCTAATGAGGGGAACGTGGAATAGGACTGTTATTTTTAATCACTTTCGAAATTACGGCGCTTAGACTTCTTAAGTAGAAAGATTGCCTAATGTTCAACCACGACAAACTATTTAGATTTTATCTCAATTAATAAAAAATGCCTTTTATACATTATTTGCATAACGTCCCTGATTCAGCAATGTATTGCTTTCAGCAACGGCTTTTTTTTCTCTTTACTGTGTAGTAGAAAAAAATGATCCTATAGTAACCCATTTAAAAACACATTGATTCTTGACTTTCAAAGAGTTCTCCTCCCACACTACAACAATGTCACCGGTTACTTCACTCCACCTATCTCATAATACACACAGCTAGGTGCTCAGCCTTATCTCCCGCGTCAGGCCACACTTAAACTCGAGGGGTTACTCAAATAGGAACAGTCGCATTAGGCCCAAAATTACAGGCCACCGTCACAGCCTAACGTGGTAAAATGGCTCAACCACCTGCAGGGGGTTAATTCTAACACCCTCACCTTGTCACTTACGAAGTTTTGTCATAACTCCATTGTCGTAAGTGCCATTTTCGACTTTGCTATTTTGTCTTAAGCGCCAATTTGGCTTGTTTTACGATGTTTTTACGGTGATGCTGCTTCTGCCGTGATACCGTTTGACCCCACTTCGTATTTCGGACGCCGGCGGGCGGGGGCCGTTTTAGTCATCAATAATGTTTGGAGGTAAGCCTTAGAAGAGACGTGTACGATCCGTTATGTTACTCTCGGCTGTGTGGGTTCGCAAATTAAAGGCCCATTTCGAGAGTAGCGTAGTAGATCGTGCGTGGGGCTTAAAGTAATAGAATGTTTTCGAAAAAATAAACAAACTAAAATACTCGATCTATATTTTATGAACTCGCCGTTCATGAAAACTATACTGTAGCCTGTTAAGCCATATTATTATTCTGACTTTCGATTTAAATAAATATAAATCGGGATATTAAATAATAAGTAAAGAGTAAGTTAAATTAATTATGCGCCACACTATTTTCATGGTGTTGATCTTGGTATAAACAACCTTGGGTGGCGAGATACCAGTCAACGATTTTATTTGCCGGGAGCGTCTCTCAGAATTTACAGAATTAGGAAAATTAAGTAAAGTTGATTTAAATAAATCTGAGCGTGCATAGAACCCAAGATCCTACAAACGACTACCTACAATGACAAACGAAACAGCAATTCTAGCCAGTTCTAGTATCATTTGAATGACTTTTACCCAGACTTAATATTTTCATTCATGCATATTATGAGATTTTAGTTAATTAACATCCACATTACACACAAAAGCTACGAACCGACCTTTAAATTGGACCGTGTAAATTGTAAATACTATTTAGAGGTTTGCACATTTAAAAGAAAACAACGCCTTTGTTTTTTTAATGTTTGATTTGCTTTCTGTTTTCTTTCTACCCTGCCAGTGCTATTTAATCAAAAAGTTTTAACTATATCTCTGTCCTTTTTGACCTGTCATTCATCCCAATCCCTTACTATGCCCATAGGTACATTTACCTCAAAACCCATTACGAAACAATACACGAATCCACACTCCCCCCGTCCCCACGGTCTCGCTTCCATCAGCAGTGATTGATAAGCGCCGTGGCTTTTCGCCGCAGTGTACGCTTTACCTATCAAGGATAAAAGTGTACATTTATCACTACTTTTTGCTTTATTTAAGCTGAATGGGCTAGAAGCAGAATTAAGGGTAGTATAGAACGGCCAAGTAAATGCTTAAATCTGTATTTTCTACTCTTTGATATCATTTGTTTGATTGGCCGATGAATGAGACGAATGACAATACAACGTCGACGTGTATTATCTATGTTTGTCCCCATGGCTGACTGGTATAGCGAATGGTTTTGGTATAAAGTTTACCATTTAAAGTACTTTTTAGGTAGGTATGTGCAAAAATTAATACATTTTGCAAGTTGTTTTTTGTAGCATGCTTAAGCGTAGCCAAAGCACGTTTGTCAAAAATCCTAATGATATTATTACCTACTTGTGGATATCTTAAGAACTAACATTAATCATTATAGTAAACTACTATAACCCGCAATTTCGCTCGCGTGATCTTTAGTTTATTCAATATATCTCACGGAAACATTTAAATAAAAAAGTATCTAATATGTTAACACAGATCATATTTTTAGTATACAAATCCGTTCAATATCTTTTGCGTCAAAGAGAAATAAACATCCATACTTACAAACTTCAGAGTTTCGTATTTTAAATAATATTAATAGGATTAATACGATCTACAAATCTTAACTAAATTATATCAATAACACACTTTTATCTGCCAGTTATGTTGTAATATGTAAATCAAACAGTTTTTTACCTTTTACGAACAAAAATGTATCACGATTCGCGAACATAATGACCGCGATTAAACTGCGCAGTGACACAAAGCGTGCTACGTCGTAGCACCGCTACGGGCAGCTACATGCTGCCACCTATGATAGTAGTAGAGAAACTATTTTATGCTATTTAAAACGCGGCTACCCGCTGATAGATGGCGCTAGCGTTTTATTGGAATAGACGTTAAATCCTATTGGAAAAGATAGTTATCGACTTTAAGCTCTTGTTAGAAAAGATTCAATTGCTTTTTGACTTTCCTGTTGGAACTAAGCTATTCTTATGCTTAGTAATGAACAATATATTTGTATTTTTTTACATTAATAGCTATTTACATACACCTCTTGCAAGTGATATTCATGTATTTAGTATGGAAATAAATAGCTTCAGTCTTGAATATAGCTGTGGCGTACTACATAAGCAATATATTGAACTTTTATTCTATTTGTTTGTTATTAAATGAGTTCATATAATAATTTAGATCTATGCGTCTTTGAAACACCATACATGGCTGTCGACAAAATAGCCAAGTTATCTTGTAACATTTCTAAACTAATTGCATTCCACTTTGACTATACATAATCCTTGATCAATACGCCTTAATATACATACGGTTTCTACCTCCAACTTGCAATTTGGGCCTTGTCACTTACGAAATAGGGGTCACACTCGGTCGTCGCCTATTGAAAGCTTATATGCGAGCGTTTCAAAGGAATTTACAGTACAGGGTGCTCTATTTCGCCGCAGGTGAATACCGACTGTCAGCGGTCTTGAGATGGACGGGGTTACGGGGCCTAGGGAGGTTTGGGTGGGCTACGAGTAGGGGGACCACATCGTCTTTGGCTCTAGGATGCATTCCCGGGAGTGAACGCTGGGAAATAAGATGATGCACAATTTTTGTAGTTAAGATGCTAATCCTCTATCCCTTTACAATTAACATTTTGGAATTGCCTAGACCTGACCTGAGATTGGTTTGTTTGGTTTAGTGGCCATGAACAAAGTTCGAAATTGAAAAGCAATAAAGAGGAATTAAAAAATCTCTTAAAATTGTCAATTGAAAAAAGAACTAGTCAGATTCCCACTTTTAAATAAGTGTTGCGACTTAATGCATTAGATCAGAAGTTTGTCTTGGCTACAAAATCTGAACATTTGAATTACAGTGTCTTAAGTTTTTTGAGGGTTCAAGAGGTGTGGTAGAAAACTCTCCAAATATAATAACCGGACTTGCCGACTAGGACTGGTACAAAGCGACTAAAAGAAAAACATATTTGTCATTTTATAGAAACTACATGGAAAGAGTCCGAACAGATTCCCGGGACTATCCCAAATTACCCATCGACATGGTGTCTCTACCTCCAAGGGGGGACCTATTTGTCTTGCGGGAGACATGTGCGATCGCTTGCCTTGGATGTTTGTTTATTTCTGTTTAGACGGTTTAGCAGATAGGGCTGAAGTATATAGGCAGCAGTTAATTAGAGAGTTTGTTTGTTACTGGAACGTAGGCGAGTTTCACGGCTTTGTGTTAGAAAATCTTAGCTTGATACGACAACATGTGACAAGATTAAAATATGAGACAGGCAAAACACCAATTTTTATGGTCTTTAAGTAAGGAATTCATATGTATGTATGGACAGTAGAGTATCATGCATGACGTACCGGGTAACACCTTTTTTACGTGGACAGCATTCGTACACCCAGACGAAAGCCATTTAGAAAAAAGAATTAAATAATTTAACCGACTGAAATTAAATCCGAGACTCGTGTGATATAGGTAATCACTATTGCACAAATTGGGTCATTGAATGTATGAACCGATAATTTTATTTCAAAATAAAACAATCTTAAATCCTGGAGAACTAAAGTAATCATTATTAATTCTTACTGGAAAATATTAAGATGTTAACGAACCAAAAAACATAACTCTCCTTTGTTAGCTGTTTTGTCAACATGTAGGATATTATTCAGATTTCTCAAATTCAAAGACTGCACAGCTTAAACCAGAACATTTATCTCGTAGATGTAACCTACCTATTTGATAAAAGGCTGACAATAGATTCTTGTACTGCTCCTACTTGATACTGGCGCGAAGAAGCGTGCAGTGAAATTCAGTCACTATTTTGTCAGAATCTTTTTAAATTAGTATTATTTACTAGTTTAATATTCTAGTGTAAGCTGGCAAGTTATTAAAGCTAATCTACAGTATTGTTTATTCATGAAATTAAAAGTAAAATAGCCCTTTATAATATATCGTTACTTGTCAAAAGAATAGAAGAAAGTTCATTTTAGGATATTTCATATGGCAATAAGGTTTCGGATAAACAAATCTCCAAGCCTTAATAACTTTTGATGTATTCTTAATCAATATCGCCATGAGTTACCGAGTGGGTGCGACCAAATTGAGCACACGTAGGGAGGGGGGTTGCACCCGCTCGCTTAGATAATGTGCATACATTAAACTGAAACTAAACTAACGCGCGTATCTTGATGAAGGAACTTCACTCGCCTGCGGTCTCATTATAGGAGACGCGGAGAGCTAGTATTCAGTTAGATGTTTAGGTATATACAGCTATGTGTCTTGAGAGTGCTGGTTAGAACGCTCTTAAATAGCTTGGAGGCATAAGAACTTGTTGGGTAAATATGACTCTAGCCTACTAGTTTGGTAAGATAAAAAGAATAAGAATTAGAATTGGATCTCGAAAAAAGATAAGAGATAAATTTTATTATTGTAATCAAATCGAAAAATTTATATAAAAAACTGATTACACACACCAATTTATCATGGTCTCGAAGTAATTAATTAACATCCTTTTGTTACGAGTTACCAGAGCAAGGTTTTATGTACCGAAGGCATATTCCTGCACACCTTGGTGCAAGCCAGTTCTAAAAATTCCAAGTTTTCCTAATGAGGAAAGTAAAACCAGAACTCTTGTGTTCCAGACGAATCACGTGCCACTGCGACCGGCTGTCTTGTGCAGCCATTTCTAGATTTCAGGCAATTGATATGAAGCCAATAGATATAACCTCCTTATCCTTCTTTAATGACCTAATAGGCGTAGTTGAGCCGTAATTTTCCCAAAATAAAAGGTTTTCGGGTTCTATTCCCGCTTTCGGTCAATACAGAAAACAAATTTTTGTAACTTGGATCGCATTGGACGTCCTGGTAGACGTCTTTGAAAAAATACATGGTCTGGTACTGGTACATGGTATTAGGCAGAGGACTAAAGTAACGGACATAGTCCAAAAACGTAGCAAGCTTAAGTGGCAGTTGGCTGGCAACATTTGTCGCAGAATTTATGAAAGGTGGAGTAAACGCGTTCTCGAGTGGAGACCACGCCTAGGCAAACGTAGTGTAGGACGCCCCCCAGCTCGATGGGCCGATGAAAAAAGCGGGAGATCGTGCTGATATGATGATGATGATGGTCTGGTACCGCTCGAAAACCAACGATGCTAATTTCCTAATTCGGAACTTGACAATTGGTGCTTGCCTGGCGCGCACCTATTTCTTTTCTATTACACGTAACTGATCATAGAAAATACACATTTTAGACATCCTTGTAAATGTACATATTCGAAATTGCACGAATTAACGCAATTAGGGCCATTCAGCGGTTTCAATTGGCAGGAACTTAAGACATTACCGGTAGGTGGCGAATGTGTAATGTATGTGCCATTTACTGGCAGCAGCTTGGCGGGACGCGTAACGTGATGTCATGAATCACCAATGAATTACCACCATGTTAAGTTCAAAACGATCGTTTTCATTGAAATAATAATAATCTACAATTAAGTTATTATCTCCATATCTACATTTACAAAGAAAACATTTTGTATCAGTTTACGCTTGTCCACTGTTGGTTATTGATGTTTCTTTTGACAGTTACTAATGACGTGCGTTATTGTGCACACTAGCATAGAGAAAGAATAATACTACGTAAAACAGAGGGACAGTCTCGGTACTTTGAAAATTTCCACCTTAACTCGCGCGAAAGACAGCGAAGGTGGTGAGTAAATGGAACTAAAATATAACTACGCCATCGTTTGTTTCCCTCTCTGACTAGATGGCACTATCTGAGCAATGATAGATAACTTGCCCATAATTCATAGAACCATAGAGAAAGAATTATACTACGTCAAAATAGAACATTTATTTACATTAATTTCTGCTCGGTCCGTCAGAGAATGCCAAACCACCATAAGGTTTACAATTGTTTGCACACTCTGTCAAAAAATATAAACTAACACTTGACATATTTCGAAAATCGTTCTAACGTCCTTGTAGCTTAGTTGGAAAGGCACTCGCTCGTAGTGTAATGAGACGTGTGGGTTCGGATCCCGCCTGTTGCGGTCTTTTTTTTCTAGTGGTTACATTATCTTGAATAACTTTTTGTGCACATCCATAACTTTTTAAAGATAATAAGTACCATATTTATTTTCATTTTAGTCGGTTTCTGATTTCACTAAAGTATAATCCTAATTTTTATGAAAACTGATGATGGCGAGCTTTGACCCATTTTCTATTTGTTATTTATTTTGTGAATATTATGTAAAAAAATATATGCAAAAGTTTAGTACTAATTTTAGTAATTAATTTTTTTTTTAATGTAAATAAACAATTTTACATTAAAATATTTTAATACAAGTCTGGATTTCTAAAAAATATTGTCGCCGACCCAGATTCGAAGTCGCGCCCCATGGAATATTATCCCGAATTATTAGCACTTTGGGCATCGATACTTGACAATCAATAACGAAATTACTAATTAGGTTACTTGAAACGACCGTTTATGACATATTCACGTCATTTAGACTTGACCTTTGGACGTGACACACAAATTTGCCTTCAAATAAAATACATTGTTAATCAAAGTTGATGAAAAAAAATGGAATAGTGAATAGGGTTACCAAATTGTCTTTTTTAGATTCAACTTAAGAATTTATATTCCAAATTTATTGCTTTTGGGATCAAATCTCTCTCTCGATCAAAGCAAAACTCTCTTAAAACCCTTTTAGCGATTTTAACCATTTTTTACTTGTAAATTATTTTTCCAAGGTAAAACAAACGTCGATGCAGCATGATAATTTCAATGTAAGCATGTAAATCGTATGCCATGCAATATTTTGCAAAGAGTAAGTTGTGCCAAATTAATCATCTGATTAAATAATATTTGATTAAATGAAACATGACCAAACAATTATTTGTTATACAATAATATCCCAAAAAAGAGATTTCGTAACTAAAAATTGCAATGAGTTGTTTTGATAAATGTTTTTTGCCAAATGAAAATTTGCGTAAAATAGGTAGTTGGGTTGTGATATTTTGGGAAACGTTTTCTGGCTAAACATTGGTAATCCATATTTTTCTCCTAAAAATTGATTTTTAAAATCACTTCCCAAATATTAAAACAAATCCCCATATTATAAGACTACAATGCTCCAACTGGTAGCCCTACAAACAAACATTTGACGGTTGTCGAAAACCAACATTATTTTGAAGCTTCTTGGTTTTGACCGTTAATTACCAGAGAGTATATAATTACTCATTTAAAAAAAATACTTATATTTTAAAATTTGGATTTCCATTATTTATTTTTATAAATTATTCGATAAAATAATATGAAATGCATATTACCTCTATAATTAACATAAATGCCGTGTTTAGTTTTTTCAATCCAATAGCTGACGTTGCGTTTCCATAGATAGTTCCAAAAGATAGTTTAAGTTAAATCCGATAGATGGCATTATACAGTTAATGTTTTAAATTGTAGTTAAAATGATTTGTTTTGAAATAAATGTTAAAATTCTATAAACATTTCATTTTAAAAAAACAAAAGTGTTAAAAAAGTGTTTTGATAACGTTTTTATCAAGAGTTATCGTTCATTGAAATCAACCTAATCCTAATGAGCCTTGTAGTGACATCTATTCGTTTTTAATATGTACTTAACCTACGATATATGGCGTTGACCAGACATGACACTAGTAAACGTAACCTCAGGGGAATCTTAAGAAACAGTTAGTAAAATACATACATACGCTCGAAAAACATAACCCTCGTTTGGCAGTCGGGTAAAAACACTTACATGTTTTATTCACATCCTTACTTACACTGTCTGACAACGTTTTACAATCTAAATAGTTGTAAGTAATGACAGAAATACCGGTTTCGCATTGATTTAAATATTTTAGGATAGATGTCATAAATGTTAAAAAAAACAAATTTGAGCTAATGAGCTCAGGATTAGTATTTCCAGCAGCCCTGCCCCACCTGTCCCGGATAACCGGGCGCTGATCCGGATTACGGCGGTAAGCCTCGCCCATACATCGCCGTCGCTCTTCGATATCACCCGGATAATTCTTGAGTTTGCTTCTAATTTTACGTTTTATTTTATCTTTCAATGTGTAGCACGCAGTTGATGCAACCGTCTGCTGATTACTGCTTTAAAATACTTAACGTGTGGCTGTCAATAGCATAAAATTGACAGACAGCAACGCAAAAAACCAGAGCAGCCTATAACAGGGTTGATGGAAATATGTCTCGATCCTTTTAAGGGACAGAGGACATTTCCAGTAACCCTGTATTATATATTATGATGTGCCAACAAAGAGGTGGATGAATTAGAGCCGGTGGTAGCTGGTCGCACCAGTGTGCGTCTGCACTGTGTTTCATCTTTGGATGCTCCGAGTCGGTGCGCGCGACTAAATCGCGCAGCTTCTTTAGCCCTTAGTACAGGCACAGAGTTAGTATTATACAAGTACTGTACAGGTTAAATAAGATTTCTGTGTTCCTAGGTTATCTTAATAAAAATAGGTTTCATTTTCTAATTTTGGTTTAAGGTATTCTTTAAGCAATATAACACAAATAAAATACATCACAGCAACCAACTGCGAAGTGTCATATTTTCAACTGAATGGATTCAAAGTAGAAAAAGTTGTGATATGGACTGAGAACATTTGACGTTTAGTAGTATAATTAGATGAGTCGATTATCTATCGCGTATTTCACTGATTGCAAAAACTATAGGTACGTTAAAGTGTGTTAAATAACCAATTACAATATAATCAAGTAACCGCCAACCTTACCACTCCATGAACTAATTTTCCAACCATTAACTGACAAAGGAACTGTTCGTTTAGTTGTACATATTTATTGTCGCACTCGCAAGACCTACTACATAGACCCGGCCGACGAATACATTATGTAAGGAAACAAAGCCTGCACGTACTTAATGCCCGCCAAATTCTAACCCTTGCTATGGTACAAGGCGTAAGAAACCATCATTTTACGCAGAATCAGGTGACAATTAGCTTGAAATTTGGTTTCCTCTATCTTGCAGTTACTAGTTGGGGTACCCTGGAACATGATTCTAAATGTGGCAATTATGTTAATTATATTTGCAGCGAATAATATTTGACCCTTGAGCAAGGGATTATTCAGACCAGATATGGCATCTGAAGGTGCGGGTTTCCTTACAATGTTTACCCCTACACTACCGCGCAAGCCATATTTAAATTCTAAACTAAGGATATGAGGCGAGACTTCGATTACTACCACCGCTTTATTGCAACTTAAGTATCGTCTCCATATCATTGCGGCTCACAGCCATTAGAAAACAGGTCTCAAAAAATGCTTAAGGTTCCACAGTTTGCCATGGATGATCTGTGTTTCTTTGCGAGATTAAATCAGAAATGACGAGATCTGTAAATCAACAAAATTCACTGTCATAGCCGCACGTAAAACTGACTAAACTATACAGCAGGTACCAGCAAACGCAGCTTAGGAAGTCCACCTGCAAGGTGGACAGATAACCTGGTAAAGGTTGTAGAAAGCCGTTGAATGCAGGCTCCTTCCAACCATGCAATCTGGAAGTCAATTTTGGGGGGCTATATTGAGCAGTGGATGTCCTACGGCTTAAATGATGAAGACAGCAGTATAACAACTTTATATACACTCCGAAATGATGTAAGTCGTAACACAGGCACAATGAAGATCAAAAGTTTGAACACCGTGAAGCAACCAACGCTGCTAGCTTGTGTCTTGAATCTCTTCGCTCGTCGTGTAAGCAACAAAGGGGAAATTCCGCTTGAACCAACCACCCGCAGACAAACAGCGCATTCCGTCCACTGCGGCTTTGCTGGGCTAAGACGCCAGCTTTGTATATGCCTCCACAATAGTTAACGATATAGGAGTGGTGATGGATAAGTAACAGAATATGCTTAAATATAACTTCAAGCTTGATTACCTTGAAGGGGTTGAGTAACCTGTGACTAAATATGGTCTATTATTTTGGTGTTTTATTTTTAATGAAACTTTAAATGGGGTAAAAGTTAATACTATTAAACTGATATTTTTTATAACTGTCTTCTATAGCTATTGCTGTTCTTTAGGAGTCGAATTTTTCTCAATAACTGCGTTTTTATGACGTGTCGAACAAATTAAAATATCCAAAAAATTTAATGTTTCGTTTTTCATATCCTGTAATATGGGAGTTCGAGTTTTTGTGTCATTTAGCCAATAGCTTTTTGTGTCTGAATCTGAACACGGCTTGAAAGAATTTACCAAACCTCGAACAAGAACTTAAGAAACTTAATGAAAATCCAAATTACGTATCCCCCTCCCGTGACCGATTTAAATAAGTTAGAAGCGTGTATGTGAGCTATGTACGACGTACCTATCCGATGTTACATAGGGATATTTGCCGTACGTATTTGCCCGCGCGGGCGGGCCCGGCCGGCGGGTTACAAACGTTTGCATTACCAACTGGATACCGAGTAATGCTGTGACAGCGTCGATAGGTAGTTGAGACGTAGAACTTTAGGACCTGTCCAAGGAAGTCGTGTATATGGAAATATTGTTGAATTTCCTATACCTCTATATAAGCGTGGACGGGCCGTTACGATAGGTAACAGTTTTTGAATTACAGTATGTAGCTAGAATTGACTAGTTCTGCGAAAGTATAGATTAGAACATATTGAAATGTTGTATGCACCACACTGTTACTGTTAAACCGTGCTTGTAATAATTTAAAACAAATTCTCGAAGGTGTTTGAGTTGGAGGTTTCGTCAGATAGCGTGTGGTGTAAGTACTTCCCAATGTTCTGTGTGATGATAACTCAACGATTAAGTCGATATTCTCCACACCTGCAAGTCAAAATACTTACCATTTTTCACCACTAAATTTTAATGATGATAAGAAAACAAATTTAACGTATCATGATTGATAAAAGAATATTATTAAAATATCGATAAAACCATTAACCGTACATCTCGCCACTACCACGTCAGCATAGCCCGTGGTGCTTGCGGGACGAAACCGAATTTCCGAGACGTCTAATAACTTGATGTTAACTCTGACAGAGCATGTATACTACGTACTGCGCGAACAACCAGTCCACGTGTCCTTAAATCGTGGAGCTAAGACTTAAAATTGCATGCACCTGTTTACTTTGCATTGGTGGTGAGTCTACATGACAAGACCAGCTTTCGAGATCCCCCGACCTCCCCGCCCCTCTCTATCCGAATAGGCTTAAGGGGAATCTCGAATAGATTGATGGTTCTTGATAAGTTGGTCGCTGAGTCTCATTTGCCACGCTAGTTACAGTGTAGTTGGGCTCTCAAATTGGGATATGTTTAGATAGGGGATGGAATTTCGTCGAGTTTTTCTAGTTAAGCTTGTTTCGAGTTTACTATGATTTAAAGCTGATCCACCAATTTGTAACACTCTTTAAATCAGCTTCATTTACAACTAGTGATTGGAAAACATAATATATTGAAAATACATCATGTACACATAGAAAAAATAATATGAACATAGCATTCTAAATGTCAATTTAGTGTAAATTATTTTTTTCTAATTTACACAAGTATGTTTTTTAGAATAATAGGATTAAAGCACAAAATATATTTTTTTTCTTTAAGATCCCGAGTACCGATCACTGATCTGATGAAAATGACTATACACCATTAAACTGATTCAATAAATGACCCATTAGCTAATAATTTATTAACTAATTAATCATTTTATAACCAACAGATAGACTACCTTTCAGTCAAGCGACAGAATCTAGTCTTATTTAAATTCCATGCCTTCTTGTTTCAGTTTTACTGTTTTATTTAAATTTGATTTAACTGAGTTATTAATTTAAAGTAATTGACTTTAATATCATCTCATAAGATGATATTAAAGTCAATTATCATAATAACTATACATGAATTGATAGTTCTTGAAATAAAATAATAAGGCCAACTTGCGCATTTCAGGATTAGCTAATTTAATTCCGAACTATACATTAACACAATGACAGAGACGGGATGATGTTTTAATCTCGTACTAAACTAATCTGGTTGTGCGCAATTACCCTTAAGCCAATCTCATCATGTGTTTATTCGAATGGCTTCCGAAAAGGACTAAGTAATGAACGACAAAACACAATCGCAACAAAAGAAAGAAACAAGCGAAGATCGCAGAGTGTAATAATCACTAATCACCATCCGATTCTTAACTCAACAAGTATTTACATAACGACTGGCGGTAATCGAATCGACCTCGTCTCAGTCGTTAATCGGCTAATTACGGAAAAGAATCGCGGCTCGTTCCCGCTTGGGGTAGGTCCGGGAAGATTTTTGCGTCAGTTTTCAAGTCTTACTTGTGATTGCGAGGTTGTTGAGAGTTGGCTACTTAGCTTTCAGCACTTCGAACATTAATCTGTCTGGTTTTCAATATATCAGTCTTTTATTTTTTTTCGATCATGTATTAAATGTCATGGCCCTTGTTTTTAAAAAAATCTCTTAGTAGACAATACTACACAAAACATAAGCAATGCTGATAGACAGATAAAAAAAATTGACAAAAATTGATTTTGTAAAAAACAACATAGCATAAATACCTACATGAAACTTAAGTTAATAATTCCGTTTAGTCAAAAAAATATTAAGTGAGTACCTAAACTAGGCAAAATGCATTGTTTGTATCTATTTATTTAAAGTGGGTTTGTGGTTAGTCAACAATAAAACATTGACACAAAAACAATGACTAAATTGCAAGATCTACTTTTCTAGCACTGTCACATTACACATAATTATGTCACAACTCAAAATTATGAAACCACATAAGATTCAACTCTGCGGAGTCAGTGGAGGTGAGGGTCAAAAGCCTTACGCAGTAGTAGAGTTCGTACTTTGTTTGTTGTTAGACTTACACCAGCTTCACAATAACGATCCAATTTGTCTATATCTTGATAGCAGCATTTTATGTTGTACATAAATTTGATACCCTTTACTGACAAATAAATCCTGGTTAGACATAAGTTTTTTTAAAACACGTAAGTAGGTACTCTGGATTGGCGTCTTTTCTATCAAAGTTGAAACTCGTTAAACGTCCAATTCTAACTAGTACCACAACCGCGCTCCGCGAGCATCGCCTCTGAGCAATCATAATGAATATTTTATTTTATCATACCGCCCTCTCTCACCCCCCAGCCCTGAACTTGACACCGACGAAAAATTAGTTCACAAGGCGAAAGTGAACTTGCAGAGTTTGCACTTTTTGAGCGAATCTAGACTGAGATAAAAGAAGTTCCGTCGGCTCGCTTTAATGTTATGCTGTTTTTTGCCAGCGTTAGTAGCGAGTGCGTGGCCGAGTGGCTTAGTGCGCCAGTGCTGATGTTGTTTAAGCGCTGTAGACAGTGGTTAGTGATTAGATGGGTGACCAATTGTAATTAAATCTTGGAAAATCCTTAAAATTAAAATTTTCTGGACTTTGCATTGAATAAGAGCTGTCGAACATTACTGAAAATGGACTAAGATAAGTTTCCGACATAGTTTTATTATAGAACTCCATATAAATAAGTTCTCTAAAATAATAAAATAAAGCACTCCCTAAAACCACGTTATCAGCTGATCAACATCAACTTTAACGAATAGAAATATTCTTCACCTCGATGATAGGTTAGAATGTATGAAGCATCGAATTTTTCATGACAATTTTAATATTGTAACAGTGTAGTTGTAATAAGTAGTTAGAAGGTATAAAAATAGATTATTGCTGAGGGACGAGTTTCTCCATCACATTTTAATAAAAAGAACATTCTCATCACCCATTCCTCAGCCCGCTCAACGCATCCGTCACTAATTACCTCCTCAATAAACGTTCAAAGTTTCAAAATGGGCTTATTACGCCCCCATTCGCAGTTCAGAAAGCAGGCGAGAGACCACTTCAGGATTAACATACTCGCTCAAAGCAAACTAACCGGTTCCCGGTAAAAAAATTCTAACGTATTTCACGCATTCAGCCGGTATGAGGCTAATTAAAAAAGTACAGAGGTTGGCTACGGGAGTGGCAGGTAGCTTTGAGGCTGTGAGCCTCACAGCGTTTGTTGCGTTTCATTTTTTAATGAGGCCGCGTATTCGGGTTTGAGCCCCGGGATTGCGGCCCGCCTCTTTGTGTTACTATAGTGTCACCACGCGGTGATGATTTCGTGAAACTTTCCTGATTGCCGAGATGCAGCTGGGTAATACAACAAAAAACAGAATATTTAAAACCCCTTTTAATATTTTAATAAAATTTTTGAATTCACCTACTTAAAATTAGTGTGTAACGCCTAAAACGACATGGCTTCTAGAATTTGAATTCTATGTTCCCGAATGAGTAAACGCTCCTGTTGGGGAGCTCTCACGACGCGCCACATACACACAGCAGACCTGTTTATAGTCAAGATGACTGATTGCAGATAAAGACTATAAAAAAATAGACGAAGAAGACACTGAATCGCTGTACTTAAGTGTCATTCATATAAATAAAATACAAAATAGTTTGCAAGTAATCTTATCTAAAAAACATTCCGCCTAACACGGCTCTTCAATGGGCTGGGCACATAGCACGTAGAACTGACAGCCGATGGGCAGAAAGGTTCTGGAATGGAGGCCACGTACCGGCAAGCGCAGCGTTGGACGTCCACCCACAAGGTGGGCAGACGACCTGGTAAAGGTTGCAGGACGACGCTGGATGCAGGCCACTTCCAACCGGCCGATGTGGAAGTCAGTTGATAACACGTCTCTTCTAGTGTTCTTCTTATTTGCAAAGAGCCGCGGGATTGCTGTCTCTTTGTATTAACTACAAAGGTAGCGCAAGCGGAATTGATTGACTCAGATACAACAATTAATATAATGTTAGTAGACAGGTACATATCTAATAAATTATTTGTTCGAGTATGACGTTAAACAATAAAATTATATTTGGAAAAAAAAATATGATATTTTCCACTTTTTGTTTTCATTGATCATAGTTGCAAGATTAGGAACTATAAAAGTATTAAACATTAAAATGTTTTCAGTGGATTGGTGTCTTTTATTTAAGACTGTGTGGTTTGTTAAAGGGCTATTGATATAGTTTATAGGTTGGTTATAGGAGTCGCTGTAAGCCTTACAGCGTTTGATGTCCTTAAAACCAACTACAGTCTAGAAAAGTACCTAGTTAAACAAACTTTTCAATATTAAAAAAAATACATAAAATTTTTTTTTGGAAATGTATTCTAAAATAAAATTCAGGGTACGTTTTCTGCAAATAGTGGAGAGCCGCGTAGTGATGCCAAGTTCTTGTAATATGGACTCGTTAGTACCCTGAGTTTCTTCGGACACATTAAGCAGTCTTCAAAGCATTGTATGGAGAAACAAATCATCTTGAGCCAAATGGAGGGCAGACGTGCTCGGGCACCCACGAGATGGTCGGACGCGGTGAGCAAGACCGTGGGCGGAAAAATGCATCATGCGGTCCACGCGGCCTATGATCGCAGTCTGTGGAGGAACACTATATGTGGTCGCGATCCTCATTAGTGAGGGACCGAGGAAGTTAAGCATAAGTTGCTAACTGAAAAGAGGTACACAAATAAATAGGGTTCAACAAACATCACATAGGCCCGTTGTTCTGATCCTAAGGTAAGCTAAAGCACTTGTGTTATAGAAAACAGAAATAACGAGTACCACAACAACCAAACACAAGATAAATAGAAAAGTTTATTTTCTAGATTCACCCGACTAGGAATCGAACCCGTGACCTCAAAGAAGGCGTGCTCGCCTCTTGGCTACAGAGCTCCTTACTTACTATTACTATTTGTTTTTATTTCACCAGCGCCACAAAACTTAACAAATTCATTATGACTCCATCAATTGATTGAAAACCTTTCCTAAACTTATTAGTATAGGACATAAACAACGACGGTACCACAAAAACCAGAGCTGTATACAATATAGAAAAGCTCACTTTCTAGGTTTGTACCTAGAGTCGATTCAATGTTGACTCAACCGGGAATAGTTAAGTTTATTTAATTATGGTCCTCAAGGCTCCATGTGAAAAGAAAAAAAAACATACAAATGATGTTAGCTTATTGGTGGTTTAGTTCGGAGGAGTATTTTATTTTATTTTTATGTCGATCTCATAGTGAAACTTATTGTATTTGAGCAGGACAGTCTGATCTGTGGTAACAAACCTAACGAACATTCACATTGTGCAGAGGTAGGTAATCATCCTTGTCCGGTTACAACACTAAAATCTGGACACAGGGTTAGCACGCAAAGCCTTCGTGTGCGTTTGTTTGCTAGTTACTTATTCAGAGCGCTACTAGCGCTCAGAACTCTAGCGATGCTGCTGTGGTGCTTTTGGAAAACAGTGGCCTGGTGAACCCTTTGAAATTGGTTTAGACACTTCAAAAGGCTACAAGAATAACCTTTGCAGTATGTGTGAAAATTAGAAATTCTGACAACAATTAAGGACTTTGATTGCAAAGTCTCAAATTCTTATCAGAAGTTCTATTACTATTAATGGTAAAATATAATGTTGCTCTTCAAATAATATAACCTATCTCTACTTTGTGTACAATGCTTTACATCATCATCATCATCTCAGCCGATTGCAGTTCACTACTGGACGTAGGCCTCCCCCAAAGAGCACCAAAGAGCGCGATCTCCCGCTTTTTTTATCCATCCACTGCCAGCCATCTTCCTAAGGTCGTCGGTCCATCGAGCTGGGGGGCGTCCTACACTACGTTTGCCTATGCATGGTCTTCACTCGAGAACCCGTTTACTCCACCTTTCATCAGTTCTGCGACAGATGTGGCCAGCCCACTGTTATTTAAGCTTGCTACATTTTTGGACTATGTCCGTTACTTTAGTCCTCAGCCTGATGCCTCGTTGCGATGCTTTATATAAATGATTGTAATATTTATTATTTCATTTAATTTATTAAAAAAACATAATCGGTTTAAGACTTACGTATTTTAATAACACAATGTGTTTCTTATACCTACAATATTTTCTCTTTTAGCTCAAGGCATGTTACATCTTGAGTTATGGCTTTCTAAAATAACAGGTTGTATTATTAGTACATAAAAGCATACGTAACATAACATAAGTCTTTATAGCTGCGTAAATTTTATTCTTATAATAGATGATTCTTTGACCAGTAAAGTAGAGACAAACTTAAGACGTTCCTATGGTTATTGATTGACAGTAGACAATGTAATTAGAGCAACTAACACCAGTATACCTGTACCATTTGTATCAAATAACCCTAACATATACCAGGCTTCTAAATAGTAAGAAAATAAATATTAACAAATAGGCATAAAAAACATATGACTATTCTGTGTAGGTATATATTTCTAAATATGCTAAAACCTACATTAGAAAAAATAAAATAATTTCAAATGTAATGTAGTGTATATTTGATAAGAAGGTTTAAAATTCATATAACATTCTTTTTTAGTTCTTAGTTAATTAGGTTATCATTATCTTTATGGCAATGAGTATAATACGTAACGTAAGCACTTATCTTTTTCACTAGATCCAAAATTATGAGAAAGTCGTGACTCATTCAATGTGTAATTTTATTACTTCTAGCCTCTAAGATACCATTTACATGTGTACTTATCAAATAATAACGGCATTAATTTTAAGTAGAAGGACTCAGATATTTTTTTAATGTTAAAAAGGCAAAGACAGAATTATTTGAAAATGCAATACGAAGTTTTCTAATAAGAAAATATCGCGTCTGAGCAGCGCCATCTGTCTGCGAGTAGCTACTTCACCTAAAGCCCGAGAGATGGCAGTGATAGCGCGCTAACCAGTAAAGTTTAGAAGAATGTCGGGAATATGGAGAACTTACTCTAAATAATTAGAGTCCGATGATTTACATTTTTAATAGATTACATATTTTAATTACTATCTTTAGGATAGAAAGGTTTGAATTGAATCGTTTATTAACATTTGTTTTTAACCGACTTCAAAAAAGGAGGTTCTCAGTTTACCCGTATGTTTGTATGTATACGTATGCATGTATGTATGTTTGTCCGCGATTTTCTCGCGTTTGGCTTTTCCGATTTTACATTAAATGATGTTGGTGCATTTTTTAGTAATAGTTATTTAAACTCCTAGCTAAAACAATATTAAACAAAGGAAGTTTTTCTTTCTATATTTAATCATAAATAAAAATGAATGATATCTTCAAAGGTTGGCATTTTATTTTAACAACAATTACATAGTTTATAAAATAAAATATTTCGTAAAAATGTTATCGGCCATATATATTATTTAGGGTACCTTGTGATTAAGGACCCTGATTTAGAGTCATTCTCTGAATTGGGTAATTTATATTTGTTTTCATAATTACATCAATTATTATTCATATAGCCCCAACTATAACGGACAAACATACTTAAATACGTCATGGATGTTCATTCATGATTTAAGTATGTAATTATATGCTTATGCTCATCTCACAATCATTTTTTGTACCTTGCTGAATTCGAACCCGCATACCACCAAGCATTGTAGTCGGTCGGTCGGTTGGTTTAGCGGTTTGCTGGATGTTGCTATTTAACCGTAAATTCCAATGTAGTCGCGAAAGTACTGCTCAGATTTTAGCAAATAATATTGCTCATGCCGCATCTTTATTTTCGGTGCCTTGAAAAAGAAAGAGACTATCCAGAATCCACAATGTTTAATTTTCCTATAACGAACGTTTTGCTCGAAACCAATCTGTCACACTGAAAACAAAGAAGAAATTCCAAACACGAAACAATGAAAACTGTCAGTTGATTTTCGGACCACCAAAAGTCATAGTGATAATTTTGATACTATTTTTCGGTTTTACAATGCCAAATCCGGTGTAAATTTGAGTGTATGTGGTGTATAGAGTCTCCGTTGGTGAGATGATACGGTGGAGGTTCTGCCTGGTCCTGGCAATGCTATTGCTTCTGCCGAACAGGACTGGGTCCAAGGTGGAAGATGAGGAGGATGAAGAGTGAGTTTTTTTAATGCTTAAGCTGTGTTAAATGCGCTTATGGATAGTAACAGCATTGTGGCAAGGTTTGCTTTAGCTGCCACGTTTAAAGTCAAGAAAAGCAATCTGTCAAATCTTCTTGTGAGAATAAGTTATGCCGCTTTCATACGATATGAATCTTGTATTAAGAAAGTATAGTTTAAAGTCCTAGGACGATGTTACGACAAAAACGATTTTCTGCAAACAACACTCAACTGTCTCTCAGGGAAATCGAACCTATGCTCTTCTGAATGAGCTTCGGAAGGAATGAGTTTCACCATGAATGCTTAGTTAGCAATTCATTTAAAATTCCGTTAGTTGTTTCGTTGAGACTTCTTATTTTGTTTTATTAACCAAAATTACATCACTTAACCTGAAATCAGCTGGATAAAAGTGAGGGTTCAGAGTCTCAAAATAATAATACTAAATATTTCATCTTCATAAGATTACTTTAGAGATTATTTACTTCTACAAACATACTTTTAAATGTAATATTGTAGTATTATTATATTTTAAGGCTAGCCAAATATTGCACTTTCCAACTAGCCACCTGGAAGTCACTTAGGACCCATGCGGCCTATGTTCAGCCGTGGACGTCCCATAGTTGAAATGATGATGATAATGAATATTGCAACTAATCTAAATTCTTGAAATGTTATTTTTGACTCATAATCATTTCCCTGTTCCCAGGTTATCTGGGGTCGGCGCAGCATGTTTTCTTCTTCCATGCAATGATCATTGACTGTGACTTTAAATCCTTTAGCTCTAACAGGCGAAACGAAGACGGTGACGAAGACGATGACGATGACGACGATGAAGAAGAGGAGGATTCTTCAGACAAGACGGAACACGCAGCGGGGCGGCGGGCGCCCGCGGTCGTACCCTCACCGAAAGCGCTCATGGTCACCAGGACCGCGAAGAAACGACCTTTGGAGTGCTACGTTTGCGCTTACAAGTCCGAGACACCATTGAGAGCTTGTCTGGATCCTACCAAGTATAGGTAAACAGTACCTGGATGAACAAGCTTTATTCGATTTTTTTTTCTAAAAATGAAACCTAGCTAGATCGAATCGATACTCTTTCTATCGATTCATAGATAGGTTTATAGGTTTCATAGCTCTTGTAAGTAATAAGGCACCTCTGTCAGAACGAGCCACTCTTCCTTAATGAACACATGTAAAACAGTAGTACCTTTGACCTTAATTTAACGAACACATACTGTCGAATTTTAGATTAAAACCTAAGGGTTATTAAGAAGAATTAGATAAGTCTAACAAACAAAACAAAGTTTTACCAAAAACGTGCGCGCGTTGTGTGTGTCACACATACACACACACACACACACACACGTGTGTGTGTGTGACACACACAGCGTGCGTGTGCGTTTGTGTGTGTTTGTTGTGTTGCGTGTTGCATGAATTACACCAACTCTAGCCCCAAACTAACCCGACCTTATATTATGGCCGCTAGAGAACGGATCGACAAGACATACCTAAATGCATTAAATAGCTGTAACCCGCGAATTCGCTCGCGTGGTTTTTAATTTATTTAAATATTTTCACACAGGGCAGAACGATTTGCAGAATTAATAATAAACAGCGTTCTCTTCTACCATTTAAAGTCAAGGTATTTAGGTATATGTATATATTTTTGATTATTAAGCAATCAATATTTTGTTTTAAGGTTTTGTTAAGAGATATGTCATTGTATAAAAAAATGATCAGGAATGCATAGGGGACAAACATACTAACATATATTTTTATGTGTGCACAATAGTGCACATACATACATAACTGTCGCGGTTTGTTTGTTATATCATCACTAGCGACAAAAAATATATTTGTAGTTCTTTATCATCATCAATGATAGGTGATAGACAGTGGTGATATTAAGAAAAGTCAATTTTCAAGAGACGCGTGGTGACCTCTTTCTACGTTACACCGGTTTAACGATGAAATAGTCTCATTTTATTATGACTAGATATGTCATGCCCTTGTTTTGTTGACAGGGTACACACTATAACGTGCCACAGTGCCGAAGACAAATGCTTCACATCGGTCATCTCCAAAGGGTCCGCGTATGAGGCAGTGGTTCGAGGATGCCGGTCCGGTTGTGTTGGCTCACCAGAGACTACGTGCTGTGAGGTAATTCTTTTATCAATCATCATTTTAGGTTTAGGACGTCCACTGCTGAACCTATGCCTCCTCCGATGACTTCCAGACTGTCCGGTTGGTAATTTTGGTGAGTCTTCTTTAGCCATTTCTGTCTTACCGCTATTTTAAATCAGTAGCGGAGTTTGAGTTTTTAGATTTAGCCTAACACGTAATGAGGTTAATGAGTGGCGTTGACCTTTTACTACTCTTGACAAAGAGTTTCTTCGCGAGCTATAGAATCATAGCAAAACATGATGCTACAATAAATGACGCTAAAATATGCGCATCGGTCGATGGACTAGAAGTGGTAGTTGTGTCACAAGCCAAACGCTTTTCCGCTCTATCGCTTTTCCACGCTCTCGCTCGCACGCGGAAGTCGGAACGTGTCATTTTTTCGTGCGTGCAGCTGGGTATCAATTTACAAGACGTTATCACGTCAAAAACAACTTAGATAGTTAGACCGCTGCGACAACTGCGTCACAGCCACACGAAATAGACCGTCTAACAGACTTTAAAAAAATAAAAATCAACTTGTTCCAGTTAAACCGCTGTAACAACCAAGCCTTCGTGATGCCAGTGGTGCCTTCTCCGCGGGTGCTGCTGACGAGCAAGTCGTCTACCAAGGCAATGCAGCCGTCGGTCTTGTTCTTTATCACCATCCTTTTAGTCCTGCAGACGGTTGTCAAGGTCCCCTTCGTATAGTATCTCTATAGAACCCTTGCCATGAGGTTGGATTCTCTCTATTCAGCTTTTACTAAAATCAAATCGAAGCAGCTTGCAGAACATTGGAATAGACAGTCATTTTGAGCAACTCAATGACTTGATTTAGCTTTTACTGTTTAATAAACCAGGTTTCTACTTGTGATGTGATAAAACCACAAACTAGCAATAGGAGAATCTTCACGTCTTTGCTCTTTTATGATTTCGATCCAATTTCATGATAATGGTTCTAGAAGGCCTTCCCCACACTAGCGTCTTTCGAGCGTCGACGTCGTGGCAGTGTCCAATCAGCGTTAAGTATATGCTGCTGCGCAGGCGTTGCGTCAACACTGATTGGACGCTGCCCCGACTTTTACGCTGGCCCTAGTGTGGGGGGTCCCTAAACTCGGATAAGAAACACGATATTTGGAGTAATCAGTTTACAAGAATGGTTATCGTGCAGTGTTTAACTTTGTTCTGTGCTGTAATGTTTTCGAGTTTTGTTTTTAATAAACGTTTGGATTTCTATTTGAGCCTTTTCATTCTTGACATCAGACGACTTTATCTAGATTATTTTTCAATTGCTAACTGTATTCTTTAATTATATGTTACCTTTAAATACCCACATGTACAAATATTTAGTACACATTTTTAGGGTTCCGTACCAAAACGGGACCCTACTACTAAGGTTCCGCTGTCTATCTGTCTGTCTGTCCGACTGTCACCAGGCTGTATCTCATGAATAGTGATAGACAGTTAAAATTTTCACAGATCATGTATTTCTGTTGGCGCTATAACAACAAATACTAAAAACGATTATTCTTTCTCTATGCTAAAAAGTAGAATAAAATAAATATTTAAGATTTTTATAATACAACAAACGTGTTTTTTTGCCGGTTAAATAGATAATGGTACGGAACCCTTCGTGCGCGAGTCCGACTCGCACTTGGCCGGTTTTATTAATATTCAAGCATTTCTCAGCTTGGATTCACTCTTTCAATTTGTACTTTCCCCGTAATGTAAAAAAAAACAATCTGTGCGTACCTATCTACAAACACTGCCCTTGATAGAGTATATAGGGTATTTTATTAGTTTATTTCCTTTCAGAGGGTGATTCTATTGTTATTAAACAAAAACTTCATCTATGAGCCAACCCCAGCCCATAAAAAATCTGAAATTTTTTCTAAGATTTTATATTAATCTCTATTCCTTAGAATCAACCCTAAGGCCGCCATCACACGGACTGCACCACAACAACAGCACGAAGTCGCATCAGCAACCGCACGCAGTCGCTATATTCAACTGCATGCAGTTGTCTGCAGTCGGATCTGACTTTACGCAGTTGATGCCAAGCATCTAGCCCAGGAGCCCAGTGTAAAAGTGTATGTCACTATGGAAGCACAGACGTTACTTCTCTTATTATTACTGCGCCGCCGCCGGCAGCGGTGTAATCCAATTCAAAAACTGCAACGTGCAGCGCGGATTACCCCTATCTATTATTTTGCGTTACAAAAGAAGATTTTTTTCATACTGTATCCCAAAAATGAAGGCACATTTTACAACTACTTTAGAATGTAATTTGCTGCTCCATTCATTCCATCCATTTTTATTTAAACTCCTTCAGACGTTAAACGCGACATACGTGCGTCCTACTCCTTGACTAAATACACATTAGCTGTATGCGGTTAGCGATGGACAGCGCGAAGTTGAAGGCACGACTGCATACAGTTGATATTGATTTCACCCGACTGCAGCCGACCGCGTGCAGTTGATATCATGACTGCACGAAGACGAACGTACAACTGCATGCAGTTGATTATATTGACTGCGTGCAGTTGCTGTGTTGCAGTCTGTCTGATGGCAGCCTAAAAGAAAAATGATGAAAAATATTTTATTGATTCCACAAACTTCAAACGTGTCCTATATCCTCGCATCCTGTGATAACACAAAATCTTTTGTAAACTAATTTCCTCGGCAAACATTTCATGGGGCCCACACTCTGAGACCCCTTCAGGTTGGAAGGGTCACTCGACACGGTCAAGCCGCTTCCGCCCAATTGATCCCGCCTGGGGTAAATGTGGGATAGATGAATTATTCAGGGGCAGGGAGTTTTTTGGAGATACTTTTTGCTGAATAAGTTTGTGGTTTTATAGAGTAACCCTTGGCATTATAGTGGCCGATAAAATTGATAAATAGATACCTATTCTTGGCTGGTTGAATTTGCAGTTAAAAGATAGGACGTTGATAAATCAAATTGTATCGATTATGCAAAATTTTGGTAACATAGGTATAAAATGAAACTTCATGGCCACAGAAGAAGTAAGACTTGCTACGCTCTTCATGGCTATGCTCTATCCTAGATCGGATAACATTGTGGATGTGTTCCATTTTCGACAGGTAAAAGTTATGATTGATTTTTCATTTTTTCGTAACATTGTGCAGAGCTAGCTGAAACAAAGCTATCATAGATAACTGTTTCATTTTTTGTTTATAATATTGTAGGATGGTTTGCTATCTCATAAGAAGTAAATTTGATCAACTAACAAATAGTGTGACAAAAACGAAAATGTTTTTTTTTAAACTTTTTATTTGTCAATTATTAAACCTACATTCATAAAGATTAAAGATTCGGGAATCACCCCGCTATGCTCCTGTTCGATTTGATTTATACTTCCAGGGGCACCCTGTATAAGTAAATAGGTACCTACTAACAAGACATTACTTTATTTACACTTAAAACTTTGAAATTCCTTTTTATTATGTATTCCACTTACTGCTTATGACTACTTGTCAAAATCAATTCTTACACAAAGTTAACCCCAAACCACACCACTTAAATCACGTGTGAAAATAACCCATACAAAATTCCAATAATTCCAACAGTTCTCACCCCTGACCCTTCAGGGTTAGCCAAGAAGCCAGTTCACTTGTTTTCAACATATGCGCCTTATTGCCCCAAAGGGTGACCACTAGATACCATTGCAGTTATAGTGGACCTTATCATGAAGTAATAAAGGTGTTTTTTGTATGTTTAGAAGTGGGGAAAAGTTGGTAGAGATGGGAATTTTCGAGGGTGGAAAATTGTCGATATCCGTACCGGACTTTGCGGTGATTTTTATTTGGCGTGAACAGGGGTCGGTTAACATGTTCGTGTGAAACGTTTGGTCAGAGTAAGTGAGGGTGTAATGTTTGGGATATGTTTCATTTGAAAACCGGGAAGTTTGATGAGTGCGCAATCTTTTGTGGGACGAACGTTCGTCCCTTTTCATACTTTGAGTGAAGTAGATCACTTATATTTTTCTTCTATTTCTTTGATGTAAAGATCTGAAACTCTGTATCTGTAATGTTTATCTGTCTTAATTGGAGTGTATTATAAAATCATAGCTAATAATTATACATTGTAATAATTTCTGAAGCTTCTGTCCTTTATTTTTATTGTATTAATGTCTAGCATTAGATACCTCATTTACAAATGTTTTCCTGCAATCTACTTGGTTTGTGGATGAAAATAAACGATTTTTTTTTACTATTCTATACGAATACTACTGCAAACAAACTGCGTTTTATTTGCCGCATTGACTGATAAAAGTGTCATAATTTTATATAACGTGAGTAGCGTCTAATTTATTGCAAAAAGTGACCCGATGCAAAAATGATGAGTACAGAGGACAGATACCAAATCTCCGTTACCACACCTGGTACCTTGTGTAAAGTACCACAATGCATCGCGGCAGTGATCGATCGAGTTATTTGGCACGCTCCGCCGGTCAGCACCCAGGTTTGCACAATGATAGTGATGTGTGTTTGTTATTTGGTTTTGATGTCGATGATAATGTTTTTTGCAATACTTGATTTCTTTATGATGTAATTAAGATAAGGCTAGCCTTTCAAAATTACACAGTGGGATGAAGAGAGTTATATTAGGACATAAGAATTAAGAGTGACTGGTTTTGATTATCACACTATACACATTATTGTACTTTGTAATAACAACTTTTCAAAATTGACATGGCGGAATTTTTTTAAAACAGATTTCCGTTTGGACTCTACAGCTGTTGCTCATAGTAAAATAATAAAGATATGTCCTCAATTTCAAACGTACCTATTAGAAAAACACATTAAATTAGGGCAAGATATATATTAATTATTTCAGGCCCAAAATGGCAACAATTTGCAATATTTATACATTCTTAAACCACAATTGAAGACATAAAAAATAATAAATTGATCGAATAATTTCAAATTTATGAATGTATAATGTATTCAATTTATGAATATTTCGATAAATAAATATAAAGGTACGTCACTAGAAGTGACAAGTTTAGCACGCATTATCGATCGGATGATCAATGATCTACGCATGTATTTAGATCAATAAAATTATGCAAGATCATCACGTTTATTGTGAGTGTCACGCGTGTTGACCGTTTTACTTTATTTGCGAGTTTTAGTTCAATGTGCAATGTTTTGGGGTCCATAATTTGCTATGTCATAGATAACGGTTGCGAAATTGAGAAATATATTTTGTAGTTTTGTGAAATTATTGTACTATCCTAAAAATAATTTTGTAGGCATAAATCCTTAGTAGGTAAAAAAGGACTTTTAATAAAAATAAAAAATAGAAACGATTAAGATTAAAATTGTATTTCATGTGATTCCAGAAGACACTCCATTTGAGTAGTTCTCTAAATATTTCCTATCATTCACAACAAAATCTTATTAAGTCCGTATACAAGAAAAAAAAAACCCAACACAAAAACCGTATCCATATATATCTTACTCGCTAGTGACGGCATCGGAACAATGCTCCGCCGGACGCAGTCCGAAGTGTCCTGGCGCGCCGCCAGCTGACCGCGGCTGCCCCGCTCGACTGCAACGCCCGCATACAGGGTGTAAATCAAATCAAATCAAATCATTTGTTTACTTAGAGACACGGTACAATAAGATGAATAAATACTTTTTTGATATTTCAACATGTCTCGCCATTGTATGACATGTAAAATTTAATAAGTAGTGGATAACGTCATTTAGTCAATAAATCTCATTAATACATTGCATTACAATTAATTTAGTTTTAAGCCATATTATTATTACTAAAGAATGTACTAAAGAATGGGACGGAATTCCATTTAATATAATCATCTTCTCCTTGCTACATACATAACCACCTACGCACGTATTTAACCACCTTGTAATCAGATAAAAAGCAACATGTTTGCTTAAACAACGTTGAGTTCGAGATTTTTTTTGGTGCTCAATAGAGCATCTAAAGAGTGGTCACCGTAGCTTATATGTTATGTTATGTTATGTGCACAGGCACCAATGTCTAACGCCTTAAGTAAAAAGTGTCGCAGTGTCATTGTAACTAAACTGCTTTATGTAGGTATATTATAGTAAAAAACATCCTGTATCTGTTTGAAAAGTGCATTAGCTCGTCTGAAATCTTTATTTTGGTTCGGCGCAAATATTCGGAATTCGGCGGCGTGCTGCGGACTTCAGTCATTCGATACAATTAATGTTTTAACATCTCATTTTACATTTTATTTACGTTTATTTCGCACTTTATGACATCTCAATATATTATTTCGCATTTTCTTAAAATGCAAAGAGCGTGCAAATTGATCGGTATTTTTAGAAACTTGGCAAAATTAAAGGTAATTGCACTTTTATACTTTTATAGAATAGAATAAATTTATTTGCTTAAAACACGGTATACATAGGTAGGTGTTACATGGTAAAAAGGAACAATCATGTTTTGCTTACAAGAAGCATGCAAATATTTTTTGGGCCAATTAACCCAGTCATTACAGCATCAACTTAACAATTATAACCAGACATGCGAAACATTAACAAATATCAGTAAAGTGGACCATTGGTTGTACTATAACATTAATACAATTTTGTCTCCGCGTATACATTTATATCGTAGGATATCGATCATTGTGAATTTTTTTTTATTTATTTTATTATTTATTTATTTTATTTGTTGTATTGTTATCCGTTACAATATTAAATGTTTCTTCTCCGTGAATAAGAAAAGTGTTGAAAATAGGACTCAATTTTTTTTTCAAGTGTAGGCAGCCAATGCATGACGACCTTTGGCTAATAAATAGAGAGACTGAATTCTTAATTAATAAAAAAACTTTAAAGATGAAACATAGTAAAATTTCATGATAAGTAAACCTAGAACTGTACTAAGTAAATTGTATATCAAGCGGAAACTAGCATATGTTAACATTTGCATATAAATGGTTTGGTGAAGTCAGATATTTAATATCTACATTTAAATTTTTAAAATTTTCATAAGTATAATACATACAATTTTTTTTTATCTAATTTGTTTGATTTTTTTTAAAATGCTGTTTTACAATTTCTGACTTCACTCACCATAGTATTTATATGCGTATATTAGTTGCGGCTTAATATTATACCATTTACCTTTACCCTATTTCATACATACTTTGACCTATGCTTGGGAAAAGTTTTTAGTTTCCAAAATAGTTATCTGAACCTTAATGTTACCTTACCCGTAACACGTTTTGTAAAGTCGATAAGTATTGTGCCCCCTCATATTTTAAATCTCTTTCATTCACGATAACACGTCACCCGAAAATACTTTCCTGGGCTTCTCTTACATTTTACTAAGAAAACTTTAAGGGCACTTAAGTTGGAAAACAATCTCGCATGCGGGCGATGTCCACAAAGAAACAGGAGGAAGGGATCACCTGATAGGTACGGATAGTGAGCTTATCTGAGTTTAAAAACTTGTCCGTAGTTTTAAGGTTAGAGATAGGGTGGAGACGGCTCTTCTTAAAACACTGGAATAATTAATATGAATTGGAACCAGGCAATACTCTAATCGTCATGGTCTTTAAGTAAGGAATCCTTGTGGAAGGTAGGTAGGTAGGGACAATTTGACAATAAAAAGTTTTTGTATTGACCAGAACCGGTAATCAAACCAAGTACTCTTTGCGTTCAATATAAGTCACACGCGCCACCACACCAATCGAGATATCATATAAATAAAAATGCGTTGTATTTCTTATTCTGTACCACTGTTTATTTTTTTAGAGTAAAGCTAAACTGGTAATATTCAACCAGATTTTTAATTATTTATTTTTATTTTATTTAAGTACAAGTTTTAAACTAAAAAGTGGTCTTCAACTTCTAATTTTGATGAAAACATTACCTAAGCGGAAGCAATCTTTATAAATTATTAAATAAACCCTTCTTTTAGAATGATAGATCTAAGGTATGTGATAATAATTTTAAAATTATGAGAAAAAATATCACGAAGAGGATTTTTAAACTAAGTAATACTGATTTTAAAGTTTGTTTTATTTTTACGTCATTGTTAAAATTGCATACGTCTTAATAATCTTAAAAAATATTTGCATACCCATAAACAAAGCCGTCTCCTTATTTTACTAGCCGTGCGGGCAGTTCTTTGACTCGACCGCGATTGGAAGTTTGCCCTGAAACCACAACTTTACACTCTCCCTCTGATTCGCGCAAATTTCATTACCCGCAAATGCCGTGATGAATTCCCTTCATTCAGTTTAGAGGTGTAGGGAGTTGAAAAGCTTTCGTTATTGTTTTCGAAGTTCAGAAGGAATGATTTTATAACATTCTTCTTCACTTTTTGGATTGATTGCGTATTTGTTGTCAGCGGTATTAAGGTATGGTTAGTGTAATACACTTATCTTAGTGTAATCATCTAATTCTGATTTTAGTATAGTCACCTATACTAATTTTAGAAATTACCGAATCGAACCCGCTACATAGCGTTTGTGAAAACTGCCTCAGTATACCAATGTATGGGTCATCAAATTCAAATATCATGAAATATCACTAAATTATTAAATCAGATGTTAATTAGCTTCAAATTCGTCTGAGTTCAGTTAGATAGAGTTTTCAGACGATGCGCTGTCTTGGGAAATAATAGGTAACAAGGCTGTGACGTAGTAAATTACGTGTAGAATGTGTCATTTTCCACTGTTTTCCACCGTCAATTTTACAAAAACGAATACCATGTGTTAAATTCATTCAATCCGGTTGTATCTTTACGTGTCTATATGTCTCACGCATTGTGTCTAGTCTCACTACAAGCATAATATGTATGCTTGTTCATACGGTAGGTACTCTGCCATGCACTATTGCTAAAAGTTTTGCAATGAGCAATACCTAAATAGCCAAGAGACGTAATTATACTTTTCTGTAGTACACAATATAATAAATAGGTAATAAACAACTCACCAACTGTCAGGTCTCGAACTAAAGAATTAATGTACTTAGGTGACGAGGTACCAGATATGTATTTTGCTAAGGCGTTTCTCAGGTTATGGGTAAGCCCAGTATCAAGCCAATTTAAAAGCGATGAAACCAGCCTGTCGATTCTCTAAACAAACCGCGATCATTTCGATATCACTTCACTAATCGACGATTAATAAAATGTAAACCAACTCCGTAACAAAATAAAGTCTTTGTTTGTTTGTACTGCTTAGGTGATCGCGTTGTCACTTTAACACTGAAGTTACTCATCGACAATAGTAATTTGATCCCACTTCTTAGCGAAATAAAGGCTATCTTTGTTTGTATTGCTTAGGTGATAAGCGCTGTCTCTTTAACACTGAAGTCACTTATCGACAATAGTAATTTGATCCCACTTATTAGCGAAATAAAGGCTATCTTTGTTTGTATTGCTTAGGTGATACGCGCTGTCACTTTAACACTAAAGTCACTCATCGACAATAGTAATTTGATCCCACTTCTTAGCGAAATAAAGGCTATGTTTGTTTGTATTGCTTGGTGATGTTTAGAGCGAGTTTCCTAGCTTTGTTTTAGAGAATCGACCCCCTGGACGCAAATCCCTTTGCGTTTTTAATTACTGCTCCAATCGAATCATCGAGTCATTAATAAAATAAAACGCGTATGAAACGTTAAATTTCAAAATAATAGACATTGAATTAGACATGCCCGGTACATAGATTGTGGCGTGTAATAGCGACAGGACACGATGCACTAATTGCCGGTTGCGCATGGCATTGTCATGCGCATGAATGAATTTACATCCAGAATGGCCGACTCGGAGCTAGGACTCTTTGGAGATGATAGGTTGTGCATGAAGTTTTCATGATTTTAATTACTTTTAAACTCACGTTGCATGATCAATACTAACTGAATCGGGAATTAACGCGATCAAAAAGACCCCGGTCAACACATCAGACAAATAAAATGAAATTGTATTTACGACCGTAGGCTGGACCAGCAATGTCTTCACTCTGTACGTATAATAGGATGATTCTTTACCAACTCTTATAATATATTTTCAAAATAAACTTCATCATCATCATCATTTCAGCCACGGACGTCCACTGCTGAACATAGGCCTCCCCCGGTGACTTCCAGATTGGCCGGTTGGAAGCGGCCTGCATCCAGCAGCGGCTTTCTGCAAAATATATAAATAAAAAGTTAAGTTATCATCATCATCATTTCCGCCGCAGGACGTCCAGTGCTGAAAAAAGTTAAATATTTACCTACTAATGATCGCGATATTTCTCGTTTAAGTGTGCATTATTAATTTGTTTTAATAGTCTGTCTTTAGAAAAAATAATAAGAAATGTATTAAATGTTATTATTTTAGTAGCCAAGTAGGGTAAGCTGGGAAGAAAGAGTTTAATAGCTTAGAATTCTGGAATTAACTGAAAATAGCTGTTAAATAATAAAAAGAGGTATTGTTGCAATAATACCCGTGAAGTGTTTAGTGTTAGCTGCTAGTAAATCGATATTGGCATCGCTATTGGTGTATGTGATAAATTAGAATTTAAAAAGTTTCAAACTTATAAAGAGCTCCTGGTTACTCCGGTGTCAGTTGCAATAGTAAAATGTTTCGATACATAGACACCTAATTAAATGGTTCTTCCACAAAATTATGGCTCCACAACAGCCAATGTTTACTTTATGGCACCCAGACAATGCATAACGTGTTTAATTCACCAGTTTGATTTATTGGTACTGCTCAGTCTGCATTCTGGTCATCTTGTAGGTATGTATTGTAAGTGCATTAATAATAGCCTTGACATAAATAAAGGCGTTATTGTTATTGACAAAACTAACACAATAGATGTATCTGATGTATTTTGTTTTGGTCAAACGAAACGAAATGTTTTTATTGATAATTCATCGTAAGCTTACGTCTGTCGTCCAACAAAGTAAAGCGACGTCATACAGCATGTAAGGTAAATGGTATATCAAGCCGAAACTAGCCTATGTTAACATATGCATATAAATACTATGGTGAAGTCAGTTTGGTATCATCATTTAGGTTGTTATAATTTTCTACGAATAAAAAAAAAATTGAATGAAATTTATCTATCTTCAATTTTAGTGATTGTTTGGTTGTTTGTTCTTTATGCGTTTCTAAACCATTGATCAGATGGTGATAACTTTGGTACGGTCTTCTTAGGGTTCCCGAGAGGGCGAATGGTCTGAAGACTACGCAAATAAAGTCGTCAATTAGTACTAAACAAAAATCAAATTATCCTTAGTCCTAAAAACTTTTGCCAACATATTTTGACCAGTACTCCCCCCACGCGATGGGCGCGCGTATTGAAACATTATTCAAGCGAACATTACCATAATAAATGTTAATAAAGTCAGCGCACATGCGCATTAGCCGGCCGTAAATCATTCGCGTTTGCTATTGGTTTTTAGCGACGACCGTATCAATTATGGCGTGGACTATGGTTAGTGTGGGTACGCCTTGAAGGAGGCTCTATTTCATTACAGACGAAACGACGCGTCGTTTGTGTGGTTTTAAATTCATTGCAGGATCCTCAGAGGACTCTAAGTTTCATCATGATCTAATAAATAGGAATGCAAAAAGGCATTGATTTTTGTTTAAATAGATTACATCAAAGTAGATAACACACTAATTGTCACGGTCTCGAATTTAGGAATCAACAACCTTATGTTACGACTACGAGGTCTAAGTAACCGAAAATAAATTTTGAGAAAAGTTTCCTACCATACAAAGACCCGAGCCTATTCAGAAAATAAAGTTATCTGAATTGGCCCAAGCTGCGAATCGAACCAGTGACTCTTTGCTTTCATGCATTGCATAAAACAACGCCACTACGCTGATAGTAGGTAGTTAATTAATTTAATCGTAGTCCACAGAGTAGGTATCTCCAAGTATATGTCAAAGTAAATGAATAAATAAATAAATATTGGACAACATCACATACATTGCTCTGATCCTAAGGTAAGTAGCTAATGCACTTGTGTTATAGAAATCAGAAACAACGACGGTACCACAACAGCCAGACCCAAGACAATATAGAAAAGCTCGTTTTCTCCATTGACCCGACCGGGGATCGAACCTGGAACCTCAGAGCGTGCGGCGCCTTATTAATCCGGCGGTCTCGCTTCTCGGCTACGGAGGTCGTCAAAGTAGAGCAGTATTACTCCAATAGTACTTACAGTTAACAGAATATGTAAAAACTCTCGATATATTTCTGTCCACAAATAAGGTATCTTTAATTATAAAGTTTAAGTAGAGCAGTTTTCCTTAGCCGAGCGGCGGGCGTGCATAATATCAGTCGCCCACGCGCATTGTCCAGGCTGGGGCGCGCGCCTGCGCATCAGTATGCACACCACAACGATCGCGAGCATATAATATTCGCGAATATATGCTCGCGAATTTTGCGGGAGTTTTGTTACCTCACTAACTAAACTAAACGTATAAAACATAGATGCTGTAGTTGTGACCTGTTATTACAGTAAAATCACCACCTTCATAAGTGACCTTCATGACGACTTCCGTGTAGCCGAGAGGCGAGCACGCCGGACTTTAAATGGCGCCGCCTCTCTGAGGTTCCGGTTTCGATCCCCGTTCGGGTCAATGTAGAAAACGAACTTTTCTATATTGGCTCGGGTCTGGGTGTTGTGGTACCGTCGTTGTTTCTGATTCCTATAACACAAGTGCTATAGCAACTTACCTTAGGATCAGAGCAAAATATGTGATGATGTCCAGTATAAAAATAATCATAATAATAAGTGGGGGCTGAAGGAGTCACCGGCCTGCGATTGTGGTGCCGCGGATCAAACCTTAGCTTACATCGCCAACGATTGCTAGCTTCACCTTTTCCTTGGTGGCTTACAGAAACTTAATCTTTTCACCACAGCCGCTAAGGACTGGTTGCGTCAACTGTCAATCGACATTTAATTGTTGGATTCTAGCAGCTGAACGCCATACGATATGATGATGATGACAGTAAAATCACTACACTTAATTTTTAATACAAAATAGAACTCACCTCTATTGTTTCTACCGACTTCAAAAAAAGGAGGAGGTTCCTAATTCGACTGAATGTTGTTGTTGTTTAAATAATAAATTATGACGCTTGATAACACCCTCAATATAAGTCATGGTGATAAGTAATTAATTGACATTCTTGTGTCTTGTACCCATGCATTTAATTTGTACCAGACAAAGTATTTTGTCAGGCTACTCATAGAAAATACAGATTTGACCCAATTTAGAAAACATCGTTTTCTGAATTAACTCACTGCGCCACTGACCAATTGGCTTTTCGAACAAATGACGTTTTTTTATGCAGGATATTGTAAATATGAGTTTAATTTTTATCTGGGTATAATCTAAACCTTAACTGCATAGACATGCACTGAATAGAATCGCTCTCAAGCCAAAATCAAAACTATTCGATTACGACACATTTGCACACAAAATGCACCGTACCCTTAAGCACGCTTCAATAGTGGTGTCAGGGCTGTCAGCACACAAAAAAGTCTGTTGGTACAATTTGCAGGAATATTTAAAAAAAAAACCGGCCAAGTGCAATTTGGATCGCGCACGAAGGGTTCCGCACCATAATCTATAAAAACAAGCAAAAAATCGCGTTTGTTGTATGGGAGCACCCTTAACCATTTATTTCATTCAGATGTTTAGTATTTGTTGTTATAGCGGCAACAGAAATATCATCTATGAAAATTTCAACTGACTAACTATCACGGTTCTTGGGATACAGCCTGATGGCATATGGACGGACAGCAGAGTCTTGTAATAGGGTCCCGTTTTGCCTTTTGGGTACGGAACCCTAGAACCCTAAAAAGATCTTAATTTATTTCTTCTAGGTGGTGATACAACTGTCCAAATAAAGCAACTTTTCCTTATGACCGAAAAAATATCCACCACACTTAGCCGACCACCAAACATCTTTGCAGGAAGCTGCTAAATGCCGATCGCCTGAAAATCTGGAAGAAGCCTTTTGTTCAGCATTGGAAGTTGAGGAATAATGTATTTACACTTAGACCCGGAACCCTAAACCCAGTGGCACTGCAATTTGGTTTTAATTTACCATGGGTATAAAATCTGTAATGGGTTTACAGTTATTTATTGTAGTTGATTTATTTATTCAAATATTCTGTAAATCTAAATCTGGAGTCAGCCCTACGCAGCCGGATTGTGGGCTTGTAGCTGATCGGGCCAATCTGGCGAGTCGTTATCGGTCAAGCCGCGACCTTTGCGAAGATGGCTCGGCGGCCCACATGCTGCTAAATGCAGGTTTGAAGGTACGAATGTGAACTTTTAAAGGTCTTAGATTTTGGTGTGTGTTTTCACTATAAATATAAGCTGGATAAACTACTGGACAGTAGCTACTGGACATTTCATTTTGACAGGAGCGAGTACTGATATATCTAGACTTTTTTTAGGCTCAAACTTGCCCTGTACCTAGAATCAACCAGGGCTCTTGTGTTTCAACTAAAGAGAGCCGGTTAACCTTGTCACTACGCCAATTCAAATAAGCAGGACGTTTTTTTAATCCTTAAAAGCTTAAAAGCCATTTGTTTCAGAACCACAGTAAAAAAAATCTGTATTAAAACTTAGAATAAAATTATTTATATTAGAATAATCATTCAGATAAGACGCCTGACTACCTTAGGAAAATGGCTGGTAGTGGATGGATGAAAAAGCGGGAGATGTGCTCTTAGGCGCTCTTTGGGGTAGCAGAAGATTGCAATAGGCTGAATAGAAATCATCCAGTTTAATCCTATAATTATAAAGATAGAACCCAATGCTTGTATCTTACAATTTATTATTTATAATTAGGTGCTGATGTGGCCTCATTTAAAATCCCCAGTTATTATTTTTTACTCTCTTCGATTCAAATATAAGTAAACACTTTCTCTTTGTAATCAACATTAAAATTTAAAAAAATCCAAAACTAAAGATAAGGTTTATTTTAAAAAATCTATCGTATTCGTTGGTTTTGCTCGAAGAGGTCCGTGATTAAAATTTAATTGAATAAAATTGAGTCTTTTTAGTTTTTTTTTTGACACTAAAGATTTAAATTCTACAGTAAGTATTATTTGTATAGAAACTATAGATAGCCTTTAGAAGCCTGGGACGATGGCATTTCGTGTCCCATGACCGTTTGACCTGGGTTGCGCGTGGACAAATGTGCAGTGTGCAGGTCACAGCTTGATTTGATCACCAGATTGTTATCCTGTTCAAAGACAAAGCCTACTACAGCCTGGCATACTCGTATGTGGCCTGTTGGTGATTCATTACTTTGAGTTAGAACAGTGTAGCTACTCGATTGAGGCCCGTGGTGTTTGACGAAACGCATTTTGAAACTTGAATTCGCACACGAAAGCAATTCCTATGCGAAAATCACTTTCTTTAGCTCTTTTTGTTAATTTTTTAATTTATTTTCTGAAAATTTAATTTTATAAAATTGATTGTATGGTATAATGTAGGGAAGTAATTATTTTTGGTGATTTCGGTGTTGGATCGATAGTAGGAGTTGTTGCATTTGAGCTATATAATCACTTGCTCTAAAGGAGTTAACTTTTAAAATAAATAAAATACCTACATAGGGAAATTTTGCAATAGTTTGTGATTTGCAAAAAGTAAAAAGTTATTAGTTACTTTCACAGGTTTCGTTATTTTTGTAAATCTTTTAGGCATTTCCTGTCTAGTATTATCAGTTTCAGATTAAAAGTCATCATAATCACTGTTTTTACAAATATTAATTTTATCGATTTGTAAATGAACCAAGGCATTTACCTTCAACCAACTTTTACTATAGATATGTGAATTATGAAATCTCATTACCAGCATCAGAGTATGGAAGGTAAATCTGTCAAGTGCGTCGTGTCTAACATCAGTGGTCGTGAAAGGCGATAGCCGAGGTAGCAGACTGCACCAGATTGTATGATCTAGGGCTTTCGACAAAATGCACTTATTAATAAACAACAGGGACACACCCTTATTAACGTTTAGCTATTGCAAGAAATACCTTAATAATAACATCGTTTATACATAAACGAATAAGTTATTATTAATCTATTAAATAATTTTATGTTAAAATGTATTGTTTTCGGTCATATTTATTTACTATTCTATTTACTAGTCGTGGTGCTGTTTCTCTGCTTTTTATTTCAGACGGTAAAAAATATTGTAAATTTTTGTTTTTAGCAATTCCATGCAAGTTTTATAAAAGATAAATAATACTTTAAAAAAAAAACCATCGACCTCAGCTGGGACCTCAGATGGTTTTTTATCTTGATTTTTTAAGATAATCTTTAAAAAATATTAGTTTATATATAAAATCAAGATATATTATACCTTATAAGAGAGTTACCACCCCGACTAAGTATGGATAGGATAAAACGCCAGGAAGAAGAAATAATAAGTTCGAGTAAACTGACAACCCTACGTTATAGCACTGATTTGAAGGAATCGTGGCCGATGCCGTATTGAGATGTATCCAGCTACGGTTGTGATGAAAGTGTTCCTAACTAAATTACCTACTCGCAAACATAGTTTACCACCAGTTTGCTACCAATCGGCCGATCTGGAAGTCACTGGGGGAGGCCTATGTTCAGCAGTGTACGTCCTGTGGCTGAGATGATGATGATGATGATGAAACATAGTTTACATATTTGACGCTGATCTCGTTCCTGAATCCTGCGGCTCTAAAACGGCCGCATTGGATGTTTCATATTCCGTTCATAATATGTTTTATTTAGCAAATCTTAAAATGAAATGTTATTTGATGAATCATAAAATGAGCCTCGAACATTTCATATTTTGCAGTTCATCTAATTTGACAGTTTTGTATGGAAATTCGTAATATGGTCCACTTATTAAGAAAAGAGTAATTCATATTAAATGTCAAATTGGTGTACCACCATTTTAATGTTATTTTTATTAATATTTTGTATTGATATTTGTAAAACACACAAAACTTGAGTATTTTGAAACATTAATTTTCACAAAAACCGTAAAGTAAGATTGGACGCGTCACTATATTTTTTTAACGTCATCAAATATGATCCATTTGATGAAATGAATTGCATATGATTCATTTATTAATGTGGCCGTTTTAGGGTTTGCAAATCATTTCCGCTACATTTCACTCAATGAATCAGATTAAAAATGAAACATCCAATGCGGCCGTTTTGGACCCGCTGATGTAGTACAATGACATGACTTCAACCCTGTTTACCTATAGAGTTAAACGAAAATATAACAGTTAAGATATCATGGTTAGGCCCCAGGTTTTTGATTAACTGACCAACCTTGACCAACCTTGCCCGCAATCCTATCGATTGTAGATGATTACTCTACCCACTGATTTTAAGGGTTCCGTATTCTTTTTTGTGTCGTTTATTACGTTTTTTTTTTCGACTTTGGTTTCTGGTTATGCTTACAATCTTGATTTACTTTTGTGTGTCTAATATAAATATATGATCCCAATCAATAATTTGGTGATTAAATAAATTTGACCCAATTCTCCTGTGTGAGAGTAGTACGTTCTCTTTAGCTTAAGGCGGGTCTCCACCCACACAATGGGTCAGGCATTCCTCTCCTGAAACAAAATAAGTTGATAAGGTTAAAACGGGATATTATTTAGGCGTCGACAGGTGTAGAAAGGTAACTGTACAGCCGCAACAAATGATTGTATTCTCTTCAGTGCGGGAGACGTATTCTTGAGGCATTAGACATTTAATATAAATCCGAGTACGACAACAATTCGTGCGAAATAAATGCATACTTTTCCTGCTTTTAGGTTTCTTAGAATCGGACTAAAACAGTGTTCCTATTAAAAATAAAATTAATAATAAATTAATCGTTTATTAAGTACAAGAAATGCAGATATATTTTAATTAGTACACCTTAAAACTATTTCTACATTGCAAAAATATTAACTATTTAACCTTTTTTCGTTTCACGCATAAATATTATAATATAATAGTAATATAATAATAACATGCTAACTTACTATACACATACTCATTGGTACTTAAAACTAGATCAACCGCACCGCTGTAAAACGGAACGCATAAAAAAGTTATAATGTGTCAAAATCATATTCTGCAAAAAAAATGTTAACCAAGTGATAACAATAATATATGGTTTACATCTCAATGCCACTCTTCCGTACATTCTACTAGAAGAAATCTAAAAAAAACGAATGCGTAGAATACGTGTAGCAGAATCCACAGAATGAATTTAAGAAAAAACCGGTCATTCTATAAGAACGGCAAAAAACACGTTTCTTGTATGGGAGCCCCCTTAAATATTTGTTTTATATTTGTATTTTCAGACAGACAGACGGACAGCAGAGACTTAGTAATAGGGTCCCGTTTTACCCATTGGGTACGGAACCTTAACAATGATTTGAGGATTTCGAGCACGATTCCTGCGATGTCGTATGCGAATCGGTTTTCGAACGATTCCAAAATACGTCTCCAGCTCGTTGGAGATGTTTAGGTTCGATTTACGAGGCGCTGCTGCGCTGTCCGCTGACATTTAACAGCTGATTTATCATTTGCAATGTAATGGCTCAAATTGTCGGCCCGTTGCGTTTTAAAAGTTATTCCGCTATGACCTTTGGAGGATTCTCACAATTTAAGGATACAAGAATGCTAAAGTGGTTTAAACTTTGGAGTGCATTGCAGATGGAGGTAAAGTGACTCCGATTTTTCGACAATAGTACGTTTCCAAATTAATCAAATAAAGCCTAAAATCACAAAGTATGTTTGTTAGGCATATAAAATGTCTTTTTGGTAATTACGAAGAAAAAAAAACAGCAGCGTATTGACCGTAATGGCTTCTAGCTTTGTTGATAACCGATAAGTATAACTGATAGACTGAAGCACAAAAAAATAATTCTTTGATCAATTTTGGTTTGATTTGGGGTTTTTTTTTCTTTCGGGAATAGAACCAAGAAATAATAACGGTTCGATTCCCGGTTTGGGTTAAAAGAAACAACTTTTCTGAATGTACTATTAAAAGCTGAAAATTTGGTATCTCGTAATATTCTTCGAGACCTAGTGGTGTGTTGGAGCATATAATTGTAGCGAGTCTTATAGAAATGTAAATAAATAATTCTAAAATAATTATGTATTATATTTTCCCATGATGCACTGATTTTAAACAAACAAAGTGGTTCACAATGCACATGCGCAGGCGTCTCTTACCGCAAATAATATCCACGGAATGGGCAAATTTTAAGAACAATAGGATATTTTGAATAATAACCATTAAAATTCAATAGCCCGATGCTTAAGTAATAAATCTTCATAGAATCATAAGGCTATCTGAGCAGGAACAATCTAATCCAGAAAGCCTGTGGTTTGGTCTCTGGACTGTAATAAACATTTTAGATTTTCTGAACCTTATTACAATCTTATAAGAGTAATTTTAGGATAGCTTAGAATACCAAATGTGGTCTTGACCGCACAATGGTGAGGGCCGAATGTAAGTATTCAAATAGATGCCCTTAAGTGCCTAGAGCAATTTGTGGGTAGTGCTGTGTTTTGACACCGTCTTACATAAATAATTCGCTATATAAAAATAGTTGGTTGCTCCATGCAATGTGGGACTACGGGCGACGAATTAAAGAATTTATAGTACGAATTGTACACTTGTATAGATATAGTAATAAATAACACCTATTTTTGTTACAAGGTGGACAGACGACCTGAGTAAAGGTTGCAGGAAGCCGCTGGATGCAGGCCACTTCTAACCGGCCGATCTGGAAGGCATTGGAAGGGGCCTATGTTTCAACAGTCGAGAGGCTTATGTCCTGTGGCTGATGATGATGATATAGGTATACAGGGTGTGCATTCAAATGAATAAGACTCCCCTTAAAACAAAGTTATAAAAACCGTGCTGGCCTATGGAAACACATAGGAATCGTTAAAAAAGTAATTGAACTATTCTTTTGTACAACCTGTAGTCTAACTTAAATTATGAACCTAATGTGAGGCAAGAAAACGTGCAAATTAAATCCTTTTAAAATTTTTAACAAGTGCTAAGTGCGAGTGGCCAGTTAAGTGTGAACTGATAAGTAGGTTTTCAATTTCGATTAGGGTCTTTTAAATTATAATCATTATCATCATCGTTTTGAAGTCCACTTTGGACGTAAGCCACAATAGAACGGTACATGAATTGATTCTATGAATCCTCTGTAGACCCATAAGTTACACAGGTACAAAAAGTTGGCTTAACACTTTAAAGGGTATCTAGGCTTAAAAGAACTTAGTGGGGACAAAATCTTGTACAGATTTTAAATGTGGTAATTAGCTGAATTAATGATTTTATATTTCTTTTTTTTTAATTTTAAAATAAAACGCATTCAATTTTTTTACTATAGACTAGTTTGAATGATGCCCTAAACTTTAGCTGGTATTTCTTAACACCCTGTATAAATATCTAAATAAAGAAGCAGGTCGCTTGTTGTTGTTCGCCCCGACTCGAACGCGGCACCATTGTGTGAAGGTGAACTGTTACGCCGATCCTCCTGCGGTCACCGCCTTATTATTCCCGTATTATCGCAATATAATAATATTATTGTATAAATGGGTGACTATTCTTGAAACGCTCGAAAATTTTGTTATTACCTACTACCTACTACTACCGATCAACAAGCACATACCTTAAAGCAGCTGTTATGGTCCATCTATCTGTAGAAGTGATTGTGTAATCATTGAATTACCTTTTACACTATAACATTTTACACTATCCTATAGCATTTTTCTACTTTACACTTTTATTGACCTACTTTTACTTTTTACAATGTTTTATTATGGTCTTCTGACAATACACTTTTTTGCATAATTTAATAAATTCTATTGTTTGTCTCACAGGGTTAACATAAGCAATGGTTATAATTTTCACCGATTCTTAAGATGTGCGAAGCTTAACACTTAAGTAGTAAGAGAAAATTTAATTATACTTTATTTTGAAATAAATGATATCTTCTCAAATAAATTATTTTTCAGGTTAGCAGAAAGCCAAATTTAAACTTATATATTTTTTACCTATATGTACAAGTATAAAATTGCATACAAAGAGTCGATGTTCTTAAATAAGATTGCTACAAAATTTGGTTTTTACGAATGTTTTCAGAATGAGGCTCTAGATTTGAAGATGCGACAAAATAAGGAAATTGAACGTTTGTCTATGGATTTATCGCCATGCGCACAGTGGTTTGCGGTCTAGCGCAGCGTATGCCTTTTGATTTCCTGTAATTTTCATAATTTTATTTAGTGTTTGCAATTTTTAATTTATATTAAGACTTTATTATTTTTATTTTAAAAGGCAAGGTAGTATAAAGTTGAGTAAATATTTAAGTAGAAGATTTTGACATTGTGTTAAGTTATTATTTTAAATAAATAAAAACATTTGTAATTCGTGATTTCTTAGTAAACATAATTTAAAACAAAAATACACTTATACAGTTTGAAATGTAGTTTTGGCATAACATAACATAAGTATAAATAAATAAAAAATATATAGATTATCACGTGCAAAATCGATATTTCTGACTATATTGCTTGACAGCTGATGGAAAAATTAAGACAAAACAAATTTACACAGATGCACAAATTAAATAAATAAAATACGTACTAAACGATACGATTTTAGGTGAATTACCGCTTAATACCTATATTGATTATACATGCAAACTTTAGTACAAAGCCTAAATTTTTGCCTGTTAAGAGTTTTATGGGCAATTTCGGATTTACCCGAGACGTTACCTCGTAAATCGAATAACTTTCCATTCTTATATAATTTACGACACGTATTTGATTGTTTTGTTTTCACTTCGACTCGTCGCGACGTGTTTGTTTAAGTATATAAAATATTTTAACATAAAATAAAGTTTAAAATAACATAATACGAGAAAGCAACGAGTATTTTCTCTTAGTAACAGTATTTCGATTAATCTTTAAGGGTTGAATGTTTCTTGTCTTTATTCATTTTTTATTTATTGGGTTTTTTGTTGATTAAAAATATAATTGCTTAAACATAACGTTTTTAAAAGTTACATATTTTTTTAATTACATACGTTTGGTAAGATTCATTTAAAAAAAATAGACACATACAGGCATACTGATAACTACTCGTAGTATTAATATAGTACTATGAGTGGCCTACTCATTAACCCGACACCTGAGTAAGGTTCCTCTCGCTCAGTTCGCGCACAGATTTGTGACGGGGCCTTGTTATAAAATTGTTATCTTTTTTACGGTTCCGTACCCAAAGGGTAGAACGGGATCCTATTACTAAGATTCCGCTGTCCGTCTGTCCGTCTGTCACCAGGCTGTATCTCATGACCCGTGAATCCGTGATAGATAGACGGTTGAAATTTTTACAGATAAGTATTTCTGTTGTCGCTATAACAACAAATATTAAAAACTAGAATAAATTAAACTTTAAAGGGGGCTCCCATACAACAAACACTATTTTTTGGCTCTATTTTGTAGATTATGGTGCAGAACCCTTCGTGCGTGAGTTCGACTAGCACTTGGTCGGTTTTTCCCCGAGCATAAAGAGATAAGCATGGTTAAAGAGTTAACTAACAACACTGCACTACTCAAATAGCTCTCTGAAGTCCTGGGATCAATTCCTCGTCCGATTAATGTAGATAACGAACTTTTCTTTATCGCCTTAGGTTGTATTGTGGGTACCGTCATTGTCAATGATTTTAAAAGAAAAATGTTCAAGGTTACCTTAGGATCAGAGCAATGTAAGTTATGTTGCCCAATATTTATTTATATATAAAACTAGTGATTACTTGACAGGAACTCTTCAATATACTATGACGTCCAAGCATCTCTAAAAAATTATCATATCGACCACCCCATAGTTCTGTTCAAAACATCGTCACCGACACGACAACCAGACAATGCGTGGACAAAAAGTGTTTAGCATACATCTACATGACAATGTACACCGGCCTTAATCCTTGGTCACCTCTGACCCAGCGGGTTTGACCTATCGAGTCTACGACGTGTGCAGCCATAGTTTGACCTTACATTCCCACAGCGTAAAAACTTACCACCTATTTTACTACATTCTGAAAGTTACAAGCTCCAACATCAAAGGATTTCTCTACTCTGTGGCACCAGAGTGGTATTCATCGGAAGAGTTATGGATGTCGCTTGCCCCCTGCCCCCGGTTTGCGTCAGTCCACAGCATAATTGCTAGTGAGTATTGTTCATTAACATTGCTATAGCCTTTGACAATGTTAGTCGAAGTCAATGTCACAGATCCGATATTTTCCGTGGTTTTTGTTTTTCAAAATTCTTAGCTATTTGAGTTATGTGTTTTGGTTGCGGTAAGTTATGACCGATGATAATTATTGATCAAGCAGTCGCAAGATTTACAATGGATGATTTGCACTGAACTTCTAGTCTAACAAATCTAGTTTTTACTTATTTATTTTTATTTTACCTAGCTTTTTATCCCTTTTTAACCAACGAAAAAAACGGCGGAGGTTCTCAAGTCGACGCGTATAGGTATATATATATATTTTTATGTATGATCACACATAACTTTTTACAGAGTAGTCCGATTTTTATAAATCTTATTTTATTAGAAAGGGTATAGCCCGAAGTTGGTCCCATAAAAATTTAAAAAAAAACTTACCCTAAGGGTGGGAAAATAGGGGTGATTTATCGGTTACTCTCAGATTTTAATGCTGATCTTATATCCACAGATAATCATTGAATAAAATCGTTTTAACAAAAAAATTAAGCTGCCAAAAAACTGAAAAGCAAAAAATAATAAACTTTTTTTCATTTAACCTTAATAACTACGTTCCTTTAACTAATGTAAGTATACCTAATCAGTTCTTTTTGGAATCGGTGCCAGCCATTGAGAGTTAAAATGTGTGCATTCCCTGTGCAAGAACTGATTAGGTATACTTACATTAGTTAAGGAACGTAGTTATTAAGGTTACATGAAAAAAAGTTTATTATTTTTTAGCTTTTCAGTTTTTCGGCGGTTTAATATTTTTGTTAAAAAGTTTTTTAGTACGGTTATGGGAACCGACTATTTCGATCATGGCTCTACATCCACTGTTGTCTGTTTGTTCGTGTTTCCGTGTTTTTTCTCTCGCCAAGATAGTGATAAGTATAAATTCGTACATAAGGTACAGTTAGAAAATACAAAACTACCTAGTATTTGAACCTACTTTATACTACGGTACGGTTGTAAGAAGGATCCCTGAGCTACCCCACCACTCTTTTAATAATAAACGTAACATATTTGTAACGTCTTCCCTTCCCGCTCCTCTTCTCTCCCCTTTCTTTATAGTTGTACAAAACTTGCCAAACAAGAAAACCGGATTTAAATACTTAATTTTCACAATTATTTATCTCCCGCAGAGGACATAGCCAACTTTACAGCCAAAATGTCATCCATTTGTAAATTGCTGGCATTCAAGCAACACGACGCCAGTAACAGCTAACGTGATAGGTGGCATCCTATCTCGTAGCTGGTGACGAAACATCACGATGTAGCTACTGAAATATTATCCAGGTGTGCTAAACACGCTTGCTTTGCAGTGGTAGCTAAGTGGTCGAAATATCGAAGTCATGCCTAACATCTTTGCGTTTTAAATTTTGCATCCAACAGCATGTATCTCTAGATTTTTCGAAGGCATTATACGATTGTTGGACGACCGAGGTGTTGTGGTATGCTTACTGGGTTACAAGAGGTGCAGTTAGAATCCTGAAAGAGACACGCTTGTGTGATGAGCAAAGGCATTGCACAATGTAATAGACGTTTGTAAACGTAGGTAGGTATATAGGTATTTTTATCCGATATCTAGTCGCTATACTACAAACTTTGGTGTGATTGTGGAAAGAATGTATAATTCATTTGGGACCAGTTGAGACCATAGATGAATGATACAATTTTTCTATTTTGTTTTTAATGTTTAGTTTCATTCCAGTATTTTTGTTGTCTCCAGTTTATTTCATTCTGTCCTATAATTAAAGTTAGCCTAATTATAAGTGTACAAGAATAAAGAAATATTAAATTTTAGAAACCTTTTTAGCCTTATTTTGTGGCAATACTTTTTACTTTTAATTTAGTAAGACGTTTGTCTAACTAGTTGGTTCTGACTTGTACAATATTGTACATGGCCGTTTTTTTTTAGTTTAGCATATTTATTGATTACTTTTTAATTGTATGTGTTAGGAGTTTGTTCATCTCTGCTCTTCTGTATGTCTGTTCATCGATCAAGAGCCCCTGACTATAGGCGTCGTGATTCGGCCGACTGAGTTTACAATATGGCGTAATTTGTTGCTAACCCTTCGTGATTTCAAATTGTATTGCACCAAATTAAGACTGAATATTGTTTACCATGTTTTTGCACCTGACAGCAGCTAGGCTATTGGCATAATGTGATTTCAAAATGAGAGTAGAATGGATTAGCATTTTTTTACTTTTCTCTAAAAAATGTGTAAGGTAAGTGTAGTATTCTTAATTTTAATCGATCAAAAGTTAAATAGGAATTTCCACAATAAAACGTTTTTTTTGTTGGTCTGATAAAAAATACTTGTTTGACTATTTTTATTAATAAGTGTTCTCGTCAAGACAAATTATATGAGTTAAAAACTCAAGTAATTTGCGGTACACAGGCTTAAATGCCTGTGGGTGTTTTTTAAGGGTTATTAAACTACATTATAAAAGTAATCATTAAAAAATCTTATCAAATTTGACAATCAGCAAAGATATCCTGTGACATAAACTCACAAAAATAAACAGACCTGTGAATTTATCCTTTTTTGAAGTCAATTGAAAATACGGCTTCGTTCATGTGTGGGTAGCTCTATCTAAATGCCATTTAAAAAAGAAATAAAAACCGATTAAAAATAATTACACCATGCTGTAGGAATTGTTAAAATTAAGTTTTTTTTTTTCGAAAAGCATAATAACTAACAATATGATAAGTTAAATCCCTCCTCTTACTTATGGCAAATGAGTATTTTGTAAAATATAAAAAAAAGACACAGTGTTTCGGGTGAACTAATAAAAGAAACTTTTGTAAACAGTTGCAGTTTTTTTTATTAAATAACACTATAAGTCTTTGGGCTCGCGTGTGTTGCTATTGCATTGTACAGAATGACAACCTCGGTAGGTAATCTAGATTTTCCCGTCCATTTTAAGTTACAAGCTGCAGCGGCATATCAATAAAATATTTGATTTTGTGGCAAACGGTAAAAATATTACCTATGTACTTTTTGGGTACCTTTTTTGTAAAATATATGGTACGAGGCAATTAAAACAACGACCTGACTGGCTAACTGACTTAAAGGTCCAAAAATATTAGTGATAAACCAAATTAAACGCAGACAAAACTGGAACTCTAACTGTATATTATATGTATAAAATTATGTAAAAGGTGTACAATAATGCATAATTAAGGAATGACTTTGGTACTTAAATATAATAACTATTTGTATTGGTCCAATACCTAGATCTCAAAATAAAAGGTTTTTAATTTTAAACATCCAGGCAGTGGTATAACGTCTATCACTTGGGCTACAGCCATCGGTAACAGATAGTGTTGTCACGGAGAGATGTGGGTTGACAGCGCAAAAGTTGTTCGTCCGTTCACATCACTGACACCCGTGTTTGTAACAAGTCAATGGTGTAATGCAAGGGAAGCTGGCTTCTAGTTTTATTTTAGGAATCTATGGTTCTATATTTTTTGTTAACTTTCTTGTGAAAGTGGGTCTAGTGCTCTAATGCAACAACATCTTCGACAGGACTAAAATCGTCATACGACCTCCGTAGCCGAGAGGCAGCCTATTATGGCGTCGCCATCTCTAAGGTTCCGGGTTCGAAAAAAACAGGGTAGAAAACAAACTTTTCTATATTATCTCGGGTTTGCGGCTCGTGGTACCGTCGTTGTTTCTGTTTTCTATAACACAAGTGCTTTAGATGCTTACCTTAAGAAAAGAGCAATGTATGTTGTTGTCAAAAAAAATGGCGATAAATCGTCATCTGCAATAATTTCTCTTTAACTCATGTTAAATATCATTATCATATCATGATCATCATCATCACTATTGCACTAATAGAATGTCTACTGCTGTACATAGGCTTTCCCCAAAGACTTCCATGCTTTGGCCAGTTGGTCCTGCAACCCTTACCAGGTCGGCTGTCCATCTTGTGGGTGGGCGTCCGACGCTGCTTGTAATTTTGTCGTAGATGCGTAGGATGATGCTCTCTCTCTCTGTTACCCGTGGCTTGTCTCCTCTGCCATCTTTTTTTCTTCTGACCAAGCGCCACTACGACATACCTACTAATCCTATACTAAATATTGTAAGTAAGCTTTTGATTATCTTATTATGTGTTTCAGTGTAAGCATCATCTTTTTTGTATCCAAATCTTTTGTAAATAGATCGACATTCCAACAAATTTTGACTAATTTTAGTTACACAAGTTTTGAGTAAATTGGCTTTAATTCAAGTAGGTGTCTTAGAAAATGACCTAACCTACATTGCTTGTAAATATTTCATTTGCAAGACAAGCACATCCGTAGCGGTGCAAAATGCAAAAGGAATTACCATATTTGAAGCTAGGAAGTCTGGATTCGGAAGTTCACCGGTACGTCCATGGGAACCGATGCTATCTTCCGTCCCTCTCGCGCACGTCAGCCGATCTGCGCAAGATTACACGCACGCGCAAACGTGATCCAGTTTAACATCTTCAGGGAGTGCTGAGCGATTTTGGACCGTAAGTCCAAGTGTTAAAGTGCGGAGGAGGCATTTACCGTTGAGGGGTCAACGTCATAGTTCAAAGTAAAGAGGGATTTTTATAATTTTTCTTATTTTTTTAAATCTATTGGAATATACAAAATATTGCGTATATTTTTTAATTTGACGATATTATTTTTTGGAATTATGACTAATTTAAATAAAGTTTTAAAATAGATGTAATAAACTATATCTATTACATTTAAATTTCGCTTATTTTTATTTACTCTGTGATGAGATAAAATCTCATAAACTATAATTTTATTCAAATTATATTTTTATAAAAACAAGGAAAAGATGGACACCCGAAGCATAAGATAGTGGCAAATCATCAACTTAACATACAAAACGTCCTTATCTGAGACTAAATTTCCTCAAAACGTTTGCTAAAAACATACAATGTCATGTCGTGATGTACCGTGGAGTTTAAAATTGTTTCACATCTCAATATTTTTAATCTTCTTTAAAAACAAATGCTTCCTAATTACATTAAACAAAGGAAAATATTAACGATTACATTTGACGAGCTTGTATAATAAATTATGTTAAAGTGAAAACTAAAACTTTGATCAAAACAATGTTTCTCGCTCACGCGACAATTGGTATCATAGTATAAATTATTTTACTAAAGCACCAAACATGTTTTACGAAGCAACCCTTAAGAAGGTGGCATTATTTTTTGAGTAAGTCTATTAGGTAACTATACTATTTGTGATAGTAAAAAAGTCAATTGTGACTTTTGCATCTTAGTTTTACGGTTGATTTGCATCTGTTTTGGATCTTTATCATTTGACCAAAAAATATTTAATGCTAGGCGTGACAATGCATATAAACGTATATTAAAATGACTCTCTGTATCGAGTTAGGGCACAAATTTTTCTTAGAGACTTGTGCACTCGTCTGTACCCAACAGTCGTGGTGACAGCGATGACCATCGCGGCTATCGGCGACCCGTGGTCACCGCGCCTGGGAACGCGCGGATAACGCATCGCACGTACGCACGCGCAATTAGGCGCGTCGCGACTGCGCACGAGTTGGTTTAGCGGCGTAGAAAGGAACTATACATTGTGGGTATACGTAGACTAGTATGTATCTACCTTCGTACTCATTGACGCAGTGGACGTCCGATGGCTGAAATAAATGTGATGATGATGATCTAGACTCTACTAGATAATCATTTGCCTGGCCTGTTCTTAGGTCTTCTGGGGTTAACGAAATATGTTTCTTTCTTCCATTAAATCATTCCCTTGATATCAGCCCTCATTATTTAACAATCCATCCATCTCCCATCATCGCATGGTCTATACTCGAACTGAATAAATGATCTGATGTTAGATTGAAGTAGCTGCAGTAAGCCACCAAAGATAGGAAAGAAAGGGACCTTTGTTTTTATAGAAATGACAACACAAGTCGTCTCAGGATGTCATTATTTCCACTTATCTTTTGTCTGCTTTGGTGTAAGCCTGCTCTGAAAATTGAATTGTTGTAGGATTTGGATCCCAAGATGTGTGTAAACGCTATTTTAGTCTTAAAGCATTTACGCTGCACATGCATAATATTGTCTGTACGAGTTTGTATAGAGAAAGATGCACTTGGATAACGCAACAGGTAACTGCTACACCCATCTATCTCCGAAACTTGTTAGTAATTTTTCACAGCTAAGTACGAGTTGACAAAACTTGTTAATTTTAATGCATTTAGAATCCGATACTGGTGTCGTGGTCCTCTCGTTGTTTTTGATTTCTATAATTTAAGTGCTTTAGTAGCCACTTAGGTTCAGACTAATGTATGAGATGTTGCCTACTTCATAACTGATAAAAGACAGCTCCTAAACAATACAAATTTTGTTCATATAACACGATTGATTTTACATCTTATATTTTAATAAATTCATGAGATCGGAACGGTTCGGATCCCACCTGAGGCGGACGATTTTTTTCAAGTATTTAAAATCTTAGATAAACGTAGCATGGTAATTGCTAAAAACAAAAATTTTAATTCATCAGATTAAAGTCAGCATTATATAATATTTTACAAATTATTCTAAACCAACGTCTTTAAAACAGTTAGGGAAAGGGTCAGACAGAGTAGAAACGATTCAAGTAGGCAGGCACTCCAAACTTTAACTCGGTAGCTTTGCTGATATCCCATTGTAATGTCACTTTACATGATAATTTACATTTCAGCATCGCTTATCTTATCTATTGGCTATATTTTATAATTAAAATAGTGTTTAAGACATGACTCATTGTTTTGTTTATCAGATGTTTAAATCAAAATTGTCACAGCTGTTTTCTCACCTTCTAAATCAAGGTGGACATGACAGGACAAGCGCAGGAGGAAATCTATTATTTATACACTGTCTTATTGGAACCATAATTGAAAAGTATTGAGTTGACTCACTCTCTATGAATTAGGTGTAAAAAGTATTAGCATGACAACATACAATCTCAACAACAGCCCGATTGAACGCAAAGGGTCCTGGGTACGATTCCTAGTTCTGGCCAGTTATTAAAATAAAAATTTATTTTTTAAAAGTCGTTTTAGTTAGTGTTAGGAATCTTCGCATAATAAGTGGTGTCACATGAAAGAAGTTCATCCTTTATTTCAGGACTTTTCAGGATCATGGCATGGCATTTTAAGAATGACAGTTTGAATGGAATGATGTGTCACCAGTCGCTAAACTTATCCCTCTTTACAGTTAAGGTCCTGACCAACTTACCATTATAGCCTATTAAGTTCATGTGCTATATTCATGCGGGGCGTCAGGGTTTAGCTGGGACGTCATGCGGTAGATATTACCAAAGTATTACATATTACTAAGTAATAAGATCCTACCGCTTCTTACCTAGCTTACATCGTTTCCGACAGCGTCTTTCGGCCTACTTAAGTGTCACACACGAACTTGATAGACTATAAAACAAAAAATAATATAGGATGATATTCCCTAGCCTCCATTTAAAAGAAAGTCACCTAGCCCCTGAGAAAATGAAAACGAGGCTGCTGTATCTAATTAACTTATGCTTATACCTTGTCTTATTAGGCTGGAATAGTCAATAGTTATTCAATTACAGCGTAAAGTGATAAATTCGAGATTGGATCCAATATTGCATTTAATGCATTTATACAGCCCACAGTGCTGCGGTGAGTCATAATACCGCTTTGAATGGTTTTCTAACGCACTGTGCGAACGTCGGGGAACGATTAGCGAAATTAAATGAGGGCCTTAAATCTTGGTATTAATTGGAAAACTGTAAGTACTTGGCTAAAGATAAGACTTCAGTAGGTATATATGGTGTTACCCAATTAAAGCACATCCTCTTAATAGCTGATTCTGGTGCTTAAATAAAACAACTTACAAAGTTAATTTTCAAATCTGCCGACAGTGGATGGAAGAGAATGGCTAAGGATAGGGCTTAGTAGCGCGCATTGGGAGAGGCCTATATCCAGCAGTGGGCGTGGGCTAATTATGGTACTTACTTATTTTTCTTTTTACAAAGGTTTACATTTAGTACAGATAATATATTAGACTTACTAAACCCTATAATTATTAAAACCTATAATAATTTATAGGTTATTGGTTTAGGGTTTTAAATGTAAACCTTTGTGAAAAGAAAAATCATCATCAAAATGTCAGCTCATTGTAGTCCACTGCTGGACATATGCTCGGGGGACCAACGAGTGCGAAAATACACGATCTTCCGCTTTTTTCATCCAGCCACTGGTAGACATCTTCCTAAGGTAAAAAAAAAAGTAAATTGTTATATTCAACCAACGCTTGTCGTCCCATAAAAGTATTTCGAGTGAACTTGGCACGATTTGTTTCACATTTAACTTCATTCAAACGCAACATTGCTGTATTATACGATGGTTTAGTAATTTCATCATAGTGCATTTATTCGCCATAGTTCATGTCATAGTAAATCAAAATTAAGAAATCCAAATAAACAATTTGTATTTAGCTAAATGAAATGGTCCTTAAATAACATTTAAGAACAATGGATGTGTGGGCGTGAGAACTTTGTAACCATAAAAATGTCAGCCTTGAAGCAGTGTAAAATATAAATAACTACTTACTAGTTAATGTAAATAAAATAAAAAAATAAGCAACCTTAATCTATGTCTAAATCGGAAATAGGTAGTGTGTATAGTTCTTCGTTTAAATCAACTTTTGACTCAGATAATTAGTACATACACATTCGCAAAATTAACTTCAAACGTCAGAGACGCTTTATTATAATTTAAATGTTACGTACGTCTTGTATGTTACTAACTTTTTAACGGATAGATTAGATAAACTGGCGGACAGACGAACGGGCATTAAAACTAACGGAATTCTTAAAAGGTTGCGATAAGATGCAAAGGCTCGATCGCTTTGGCTGATTTATTTTTCGTTGTCTTTGTTTAAGTAACAACAAGGTTTGTAAGTATGAAAATGAATTGAAAATGTTTCCCGGAAAAACCCTTTTTGGGGTCAAAAATCTCTGACAGCTGATTGTCAAATTGTAATAAATATAATATTTTTCAAAAGCCTGCGGGGTACCCATGAACTCTTAAAACAATCTCAAAGCTTTCAAATCTGTCAATTTTGGTACGTCATTACATACAAAATTTGACAGATTTGATAATGTTTGACATATTAGAGATTGTTTTTCGTGGTCAGCGCCCTGGGCCCTAACCATGAACTGTTAAAACAATCACAAATCTGTCAAACATGATCATTTCTGTCAAATTTTGTATGAAATGACGTACCAAAATTGACAGATTTGACAACTTTGAGATTGTTTTAAGAGTTCATGGTTATGGCCCTGATAACTTTTATACATCGTCTAAACCGGTTTCGTATAGAAATTAAAAAAATGTTCAAAAGGTTTATTACATTATTCGGATAAAAGTTATCTGGCGTTTAAAAAATCGGCCCGTATGTTATAAAATAACATAATTGAAACCATAAACCAAATCCGTGTCACTAGACTGCTCCTACTTCGTCCTGAATTCCGGACTCCTACATAATCCTAGACAATAGTGCTTTCTCGGAGAGCTTGAGTCCGCATAAATTATTGCGAGACCGAGTGGCGCGGCAATTACACTGGACAAATGATCGCGGCTGAGACACACTGTCTGCAACTACTTGATACAAAGGCATAGACTGAGGAGAACCGACAGGACATAGTAAAAACACAACCGCTTCAGATTTGTAGGAGCGAATTTCGAATACGTGTTCGAATTGGGAGCCTTATCCTTTTTTGAGTCAGTTGAAAAATAAAGATGGGTGAATAAATGTGGACGAAGAATGACCGTGGACGAAGAATACTGAAAGTGATGGCAAATATTCGCTTTGAACATTATCCGTTTTTGGAAGTCCACTGGCCTGACCTTTAAAGCGAGCAGCTATATCGGTCATGTGTATTCAGCTACCATGATCTGTTTTTCGATCGCCTTTTATCTTACCAATGTGAACAGACTTATTGAACAGACACTAAGAACGGAACAAAACGCTACAAGGTAAAAAACAAACATTGATGTTTAAGATACATTATCAATAGCTAATTAATTCGAAAAATTGGATTTGCTTTTCTAGTTGCGATATAATGTGGTTGCTTTGCTGTCTCGGCATTGGACATGAATTTACAGTTCTCATCCAAGAAGACAAACAAAGTTTCAAGAGTTATTCAAGTGACCTCAAAGCAGTTACACTTGTGCAAATAATGAGTTCACGTTGTGTATGTGATGACGACTGAAATGTGTTTCTGGACTATTTACCTAACTAGCTAGGTACTGCCCGTGACTTCGCAAAATGGAAATTCTTTTCGTCGTTATTTATATTACCGACTATTTGATAAATCTAAAAAAACATAATAAAGTATTTTAATTACTTTTTGCTTGAAACAGATTGCGATAAGTCGTGGCTTTCAATCTCGCTTAAGTCTGGTATAGCATATTCGTAGATATCTATCTGAACAGAATTAACATATAAATAATTTTCTCAAGAATTATAATATAATAATATATATAAATATGTCACGGGATTAAAATAAAACCATTCTCAGAATCACATAACTTACCCATGAAAATCGACGCAAAGTTTTTCCAGCACGATGTTTCTAGGAGAGTTTGAGTGCTATTTATATAATATTTATCTGTCTGTTAAATATTATTCGTCATTACATACTGCTACAGTGTCAAGTCTCTTCTCTTCGACCAGTCAACGCACTGGGTCCCTTGCATAATTAATTTGCCCAACAAAAAACCTAAGAGTGGACTTGTGAACACGCTGGGCGCGGCTTTCGGTGCGCCCACGCATGCATCACATTATAGCGATTGACTTGTAAGTGTGGGCTGGACGTAGCCTTTGTCTTTCATAGTTTCATTGGAGCACCGGAAGTGCCTGATTCATATGCTAATATCATCTGCGGTGTTCCTTTGTGACCGATTATAATTATAGGCTGGTGGTTGAAGAAATTAAGGACAAACTTTTGAGGTCAGCTTTGGCAAATACTAAATGCTTTATCGAGTGTGGCTTTCTGATTTTTTTAAGATCTATAAATATAAAATTTGCAACATTTTTCAAGTCTTTTACATTTTATTAAAAAATTTAATTATTAAGGCCTTCTCTTTTGTGTTAAGTTTAAGGTTGTCGTAAGGTTGTATTGTTGGTCACCAAATAACAATAAAACAGACCTTACCATTTCTTAATCGGCACGGTCGTTTCTTTTTGCAATAAGAACGGCTTACTTTTTTATTAGAATGTTTCTTATATTGATCTGAAATCCCAATATGTTCTGACAATGAGAGATTTTAACAGCGAGACGATTAAAAAGGACATCAAAGTATGGTATTCATAAAAGTAGCCAGCTTTATTCAATTAAAATCGAATTAAAACAAAACAAGGTAAACAGTCCCCATTAAATAGCTTATTCACCGCTAAAATGTCTTATTAATTTTCCTTTATTATGCTCTCTCACACTATCATCCGACCTTGATCGATCTAGTTTTTTTGCTCATCTTTAATTCAAGCTTCATCTCCACCAAGTGCGTTTCCCTCCAAAAACGCAACCATTTCCAAATTTATAAAATTATTACCAACTGTAAATTATATGTAGACCAGTGCATATAATTTGTCGTTCCTACGTGCGACGCTATCGCAGCATTAGTCAGAGTTGCGTTATTAACCCGACAATAAAGGCAGCACAATTATGAAGTCAAATTCAGCTAAACAAGACGAATGGTTGCGCGCGTCCACTCACGCGCAGCCAGATAGGGTTGTCGATGAAAGAGCTTAGTTTAAAGTAGAAATCTTATACTTACAGGATGATACGCCTATCGCCAAAGACCCAAGAAAATGTAATGGAATGATTTGCTGAATCCGGCGAGGGACGTGGACCTGAGAGTCATTGGTAGTGAGGTTGAGGGCCTAAGCTACCTTCTGTGGCTCTTCAAATCGTTACTCAATCGTCCAAAGAGAGATGTTTTGGACGTCCTCCTTCGTTGATCGTTTGCTGTTCATTATGTTTTTTTTTGTGTGGTATGTCATCAGAGTAAAATATCTTTCATATTATTTTGTGTTGTAGTATGGCGTCAAAGAGTAAAGAGTAAACATACCATGCGATAAAATTGAATAAAATTTGGTTATTCATAAAAAAATACAAAACTTTTCGTACTAAGTATTTTACACTATAATCTGCTGAGCCTTTATTAAGCAGTGGTATTCTGATGCAAGATTCGATTATTCTAGAACACCTTTATCTAAAAACATGACATTTGGCATCCCTAGCTCGCACACATGCGACCCCTCAACCTGCGCGCGCGGCCAATTTGTTACTGCGTCTAGGACTTTCTCTCAGGACTTTTGGATGGCTTCATGTCGTAAAATTGACGGTCCCAAGTCCAGGCACGGGCAATTTATAACGTGACCTAGCTTGGGAAACAACATTGAACGTGTTGTTTTGCGTATTATTTGGAAATTCGCGACATTTACGTTTATGATGAGAGCTTAAAGTCGAAGAGAGATTTTCTCTTTTCGCTTTGAGTAGAACGTGTAAGATAAAAGTTTAGCCCTATTTCAGAATATGGCTATGCTTAATAAACGTTATCATTTTGTCAAAGAACAAGCAAAATATAGAAAACTTTAACACCTAACACAAATCACTTTGACCTGCCCAGTTCATATGAAAGGACAATTTTTTTGTCATATTTTGGCCCATGTTTCAGGTTATTTCACAGATATGTCCTGAAATATCACTGAGACTTAATGTTACACCTTTTTCAGATACTATTAAAATAAATAATCCTTCAAATCTGGCCAGCTGAGCTTAGCTTGCTAAGCACTGCTGGTAAATTAACAACTAGTCCTAGGCAGAGTATTGTTTTTTGTCAAAATAAGTTTTTTTTTTTTCAGTTGTTTGTTTGATACTGGAGTGGAACGCAGTTCCTCGTATGCTGCCGTATTTCTATCACTTAATAATCCCTATACCTTCATTATCCATATTAGGGCCCTAACAATCACAAATGTGTCAAACATTATCATTTCTGTCAAATTTTGTATGAAATGACGTACCAAAATTGACAGATTTGACAACTTTGAGATTGTTTTAAGAGTTCATGGTTATGGCCCAGTTCTCGTACATCAGTGTTACGATTTATTTAAGCAAACACAATTTAAATTGCAAAACGTTTAGTAAAAAAGACCGTTTTCCGATCTTCCACGGTAACGAGGTGACCAGCCAATTAATTTACACCTATGGTCACATAAACTAAACTTTCGCTAACCCGCGATGCCCTCGATAATGGGCAGCAGATGGGAACGAAATTAACCTTCATTGAAAACTAGGCGGCTACCGTGTTACGGTGCTTACATTATATTATGGATAAAGTTGCGAACCTAGTTTAATATATTATGGACCAACTGGAGATTTAGGAACCTTAGCGGATAGTAGACTACCCCATTCAGAAGTTTTAATTTAACATTTGAATATTTTTTTGTTTATTTTCATAAGTTTTTGTGTATCTGTGTTCCCTTTGACTTCACCAGTATCCTACAAGCATTGTTTTGACTCAAAAACTGTAATTTGAAAATTCTGAAATCTGTTATAGTGTCAGCTCAAACGCAGCATGCAGTTTAGTGCGTAAAATTTGTGTTAGTTTACGGCTGAAATTTACAGCCGCCCTATCAAAATTATCCATACGACCTCCCCCAAACTAGTCTTTCGAGCGTCGACGTCGTGGCAGTGTCAAATCAGCGTTAAATGCCTCTGCGCAAGCGTTGCCCCTAAAATATCGTTAAAAGTCTATGGCGATTTTTTATTAACAAATCTTTATACTATCCTATCTATATATCTGTCTCTTAACCTACTGTACTTAGGGATTATAAAAGAAATAAACAGTAAACATTACCTTTATACTTACGGGTCTATGTTCTATAGGCGATATGCAGAAGACTTCTAAATTAAGTTAATTTTAATTAAATTAACTAATTAAATTCTAAATTAAATTGCAATTTATTATTATTCATCATGTATTTTATTTTATTTGATCTAACATAACATTATATATTGTGACAATTTGTGATTATTATTAATATTAGTATTGTATGATTAAAATTTATAAATGAAAATCGAATTAATTATGTTAAAAAATGTTAATTTAAATTGTTTAGTATCAAAAAGCCTAGCCTTAGAAGGTCATTCTGTAACAAAATAAACATCATTTGTACCTGTATTGTGGACTAATGTGACATTATGAAAGTGATTAAATGAATATGAATAAGGCTGGTGATGATGATAATGATGATTAATTATTAAGTGGTAAACATAACATGCGTATTTTCTTATTAGTGTATATCCTGTCTAGCAGTAAACTACTAAAGATAGATAGTTACTGTTTATTGCACACCATATCGCTAAGAGCGATCTCTGCCAGACAATTTACAGGCAGAGGACAACTATGAAGAAGAAAAGGTGGTGCAGAGTACTTTTTGTGAAATTTTATATGCATACCTACAATTACATTATCAATGTATAAACTTGTATGTAGGTACCATAAATAAAAATAACTGTAAAATATTAATGCTAAGAATATAAAACTACGATTTTAATGAAAATATAGTTATTGTATGTGCCAAACTAATCAATATAAACGTGCATATCCTCATAAGTGCAGATCGTGTGAGTGGCCAGCGAGTCTGCGCGCGCGCAATCGTGGGCAGTAAATCCGTCAGCGTGTGTTTAAGGCGGCAGAATCAGTCTCAGCCTGAATAAAGACCGAATGCACGATGCGGATTAGAATATTGAATGTTGGTAATAAGATCTTAGATTGATGCTGAGATTCGTTAGTTGCCTTTAAATAGCCAAAAGATCTGACACTAATGACGTTCTTAGGTCTCTATGAATTTAAGAACGTATATCATCGCGGTAACCATGAACTTTTAAAACAATCTCAAATCTGTCAATTTCGTACGTCATTACGTACTATTTTTGACAAATTTGAGAAGATTTGAGATTGTTTTAAGAGTTCATGGTTACCATCCAGGGCCATAACCATGAACTCTTAAAACAATCTCAAAGTTGTCAAATCTGTCAATTTTGGTACGTCATTTCATATAAAATTTTACAGAAATGATAATGTTTGACAGATTTGTGATTGTTTTAACAGTTCATGGTTAGGGCCCAGGACTTAATTTAATTTAATTTAATTTTACTCGGAACACCAACAGCACTGATACAATCTATGAGTACAGAGTTATCATATAAACGTAGCCATTAACAGGTATTCGCATATATAAATGTAGAATGTATACAGACTAAACAAACTAACCACAGAAACAGTCAAAAACACAGAGAAAAAAAAAAATATTTAAAAACAATTACGAATTTGCTGCACCTTTGGAGCGGGGACCGAAAAATTCAGAGTTGTACAATTTGTTTATAGTCGGTGGTTTAGTCCGAAATAATTCTAGCTCGTCGTTGCCTTTAGACATGTCAAAAGGCAACGACGACGTGGAATATGATTGTTCCAATCTCTTAAATTAAAGTTCTGATTAACAATTGCTTGTTACCCAGGTTCCAAATTGGCTACCGGAGTGTGCAGTAGGCGTTTTGTGCTTACCATTGCGCTAGTTTTGTTTTTCTATGTATATCCCATTCGAAGGTGATCCAAATTGTTAACATTTTTTTATTTTCATTTTACAGCTCACGTCCCAGTACTTAATAAGTAAAGTGCTGATAATATTAGGGCTATAATATAATGATAATATTAGATTAAAGATGAAACATCCAATGCGGCCGTTTTAGACCCGCAGGTAAGCTTATTGCAATCATACATTAATAAACTATATAGATTTATATTTTTTTAAACCCAGGTACAAATCGGGTTATTCATTTGGAATGACGTTGTCACATTGCAGACAGTCACATGTATGCGTAAAACCTAAAATACTTACTTACCTTTTTGCTTCTGTTGTGAAAAATGATTTATGTTTAGTAACATACGACTCGTTCTGCTCCGTTGATTTCGTTTTATGTAATATTATCGGATCCAATGTAAAATTTTGCGAAATGAATAGTATGTCAATCAAGTACGAATTGACCGTGTTTTTGCTTGGAAATTTAGTTTGTATTAAACTTAGATTAGTAACAAATTATTCAGATTACCGTCTGTCTGACTATGCCTAATGTAGTACTTACCGGACCGGCTATCAGAGGCTCTCCGCACGACTCCGTACTTACGGTACTCTCTTAATGCGAAATATTAATTCTGGCGCGCGTGAGTATTGCCAGTTAAACTTATTTAGATTATCAGTACAGGTTGGTACTTAATAAGATTTTTTTTTGGGGTATAGAGTCAACATACCATAGTCTATGAACTTATATTTGCTTTATCTGTCTATTTATTAAAGTAAAGTCCTTAGCATGATGCATAATTTGAGGACAAACAAAAAATACTCATCTGTTAACACTACTTTTGCGTCCCTGGGGGTTCAAATTTTGCATCAAAAGTTAAGTCTATTTTTTTTAACCTACGGTGTCCTACTTCTTGACAACGGTATCTTGTGACCTCCCATGTTTCTCTGTTGAGCGACAAAGCCTGCCAATCCCTGTGAGGCTCTCGAGATCGTCACACCATCGTTTCTTTGGACGTCCATACCCATCTTCAGAAGTGGCAGACATCGTGAATTCTATTTATTTTAAAACATCAGATTCTGTTAACGTTTTACGTAACATAGGAGTAACAACAAAAAGTGTAATTAAGAACTTTCTCCCTTCCACTTATCCCACTTGAAGTCCGTTGAAAATGTCCTATAATTTGGTCCAAATAATACTAATAACCTCTAAAAAAAAGAGATACTGCCTTGCTTTCCCAACCCTCAAACACCAGACGATAGTCTAAAGCAGAATATGAGGATGTTATTACAACATTATTCAGATATCACCCTATTATGAAACGTTAATAGCCCGTGATGTATAATGCTGTAAGTGAAATAAATCGCTGCTGGGAGTGTGTAGCGGAGTCGTGAGCGGGAATGGACTGACGGATGGCGGTAGTGGGTTTAATCACTGAGGATGCATTCCTTGCATCACCCATTCCATCAGTGTTGAACCTGTATCGGGCTTCGTGTGTTTTTGCAGAAATTCATTTAGATTTGGTGTAAACAATAATGACGGTGTCGGTTTTCTGGCGGATTCGTCAATTCTAAATGTCCAGTACATAATGATTAGTACTGATGAAAAAAACAATAGAGGCAGAATTAAATAATAAGGTAGATTTTTTCTAACTAAAGATAGAGAACAGCAATTTTTTAATTAGTTTAAGTTGTTTTAGGGATCATTTAACTGCTCAAATACAATTAACTTATCTGACGGGACTAACGTAGAAGTCGCTGCATGTAAACAACATTTCAAATTTTATTTCTGTTCAAAATTAGGAATACTATTTATTATATATGTATTTGGATGCTAATGTATCCACAGACGCGACACCTTCTTATCAAACACAATGGTACATTTTCGGCGAGTCTAATTAAGGCTATTTCCCGTGCGAACTGGTTCAAAGGTGCAGGGACACGCGGCCGATAGTGCCAGATGAATTAATACAGGCAATGCTATCTTCATTGCGGTCCTTTGCGGTACACACATTTGCTGGATGAAGTCACGAACGCAAGAGAAGGATGTGTGGATGTTGCTGCGAGTGTGACAGTAATCATTTTAGTGTGACTAGAGAATGATATTATGCCATAACAACTCCGAAATTGTAGCGAACTCGCATAATATCACGTCATCGAAATTGTGATTTATACATCTTAAATAGAGTAATTAATATTTTGTCTCATTTATCAGTAACATAATATTTATATCACCATAAAAATATTTTTTTAAATCGTTAACTTTATCGTTTTATCTCTACTGGCATAATGCAATGTAGGATTTTGATTTAGTTTACAATTACACAGACTGTGAGTTTAAATTAACGAAATTTTTTTTATGGACACTGTGAAGCAAGCTAACGGCCTCCGTATCTCAGTGGAAGAGTAGTCACCCGAATAGCAAAGAGATGACTTAATTCTCAACATAGATGGTAGCTTTTTAAAGTGCAAAACTATCTTCCGACAGTTCAATAAAGTACAAAATTATTATCAAAACTTTGGACGGTATAAACAGCTCTATACAAAACATAATTGCAAAGTACAGCATCCTTAGCCGCTTGCATACAATCTACGAGCGCGATGAAATGCTCGCAGTGTAATTTTCGAGTTATAAATAAAATGGCCACTATTACAGGTGCTAAAGTGCACAATACAACAGGACTTAGGGCCTCGTACTTCGATTGTACACTAAATCGTTCTAGCGGGATATTCTTAAGGTCTTTATAAAGTTTAGTCATTGGGAAATCGCAGTTATGTTTCGAATATTGTTGGTTATTTTTAAATGATAGCTTGATGTTTTCTCGACTTTAAAGATTGGTTATGTTCATCTTATTATCATCATTTCAGCCATAGAACGTCCACTGCTGAATATTTTTATTTATTGAAGCCTTCCACAATGACTTCTAGATTTGTCAGTAAGAAGCGGCCTGCATTCAGCGGCTTCCTGCAACCTTTACCAGACTATCTGTCCACCTTGTGTGTTTATGTTAAACCTAAATAATTCATCTTACTAAAGTATGCCTATATGTCCCACTGCAGGGCCCAGTGCATCGCGGTGGAGGGGTGTTGTAAGGCCAGTGACTATACCTTACTGTCAGATGTAATCAAGCCGCCTCAAGGCTTCCGACTAGGCTTCACGACCAATATCAAGCGATATTAGCCGGGACCAACTTTTAACGTGCCTTCCGGAGCACGGAGATGCTTGTGATAAGTCACTTAACATGGTCGGAATGGTCACTTATCCATTCACAACCACGGTGTTGGTTGCTTAGCGTTAGTAATCGATACCAAAGCGTTGGCGACACTCCACCTCCATTCTCTCTTATCTCTCTACCAAAAACTTTAGTAAAAAGTTCGAAAATCAAACATAAAAGTAGTTTTAAGTTTTTTTTTTCAACCGTATTTTTCCACTAATTTTGTTTCAATTCAAAGCAATCCTGATGACGACACCGACCGCATAACACCAATTAGCGCGCATCATACACCACACGTCATTTAAGAACTCGTGCTAAACCAAACAGTTCCTTACCGACCTATTTCATAAACTCACGAACGTGCATTTTTCCTCTAACTGCAACTTTTAAAATGAACCTTACCCCTCTGGCTGTAGAGGAGAGGTCTTCAAAGCTTAAGCAGTGGAAAGTCGTGTGTTTTCGGTTACCATGGCGACCGAAATGTCGGTGAGGTGCAATAGTTTAATCTGGCTGTGGGCACGACCACACGAACTCGCCGCCCGCAGACCTTGCGGGCCGGTTGCATCGTGGTTGATCGCATCAGAAAGTCAACAGAACTAGTCTATTCCACGGGACACTGAACAAGGCAATGAGAATTAACGTTGCCATGTGATTGAATATTATCAATGTATGATACAGGGGAAAAAAGATGTATGATAAAGTGGCTTGATGAAAAAAGCGGGAGATCGTGCACTCTGGCGTTCTTTGGGGGAGGCTTACGTCCAGCAGTAGACTGCAATAGGCTGAATTGATAGATAGATGATACAGGGGGGTAACCGTGAACTCTTAAAATAATCTCAAATTTGTCAATTCCGTACGAAATTCGACAGATTTGAGATTGTTTTAAGAGTTCATGGTTACCCCGCAGAGCACACAATTGATGCACTGGCAGACTTTTTGGTCGTCTGTTTTATAATTAGTAAATCACCGCATCGAACTGTACGTTATTGTTTGTTTTAAATATGGTCCTGTAATTTAGTGTAACATGACTTCTGGATAGTAAAAACTTAGTTATTTTACGAATGCATTCAGGATGGATCTCGAACTTAAAGGATTATGGTATTATGAAATCTTCGTTTTGCAAGTTTCATCCGCACCTAATCGGTGTTTGTTGTATAACGTTACACAAAAATACCCTATTCATAGTTAACGCCTAATTAGCGTTAATCCCTGGTTAGCGTACTGGGCTACCTGCGCCAGTCGTGTCGTCATCGTCACGTAGCGCAACTGCGCGGACGCCTAAATATCAGCGCATCACCTAACCTAATGATATGTACAAATCGCTGCTAAGATCTAACTCATATCAATTTGTTTAGTAATACAAGTCGTAAAGTTACTTACAGTAATTATCATCATCATCATCATCACCTCAGCCTATTTCAGTCCACTGCTGGACCTAAGCCTAAGCCTAAGCCTCCCCAAAGAGCGCCAAATAGCACGATTTCCCGCTTTTTTCATCTATACACTGTCAGCCATCTTCCTGAGGTCGTCGGTCCATCGAGCTGAGGGGTGTCCTACACTACGTTGCTTACAGTAGTTACAGTAAAATAAAGTAAAAATCAGACAAATGTAATCTTACATCCATCATTACAATCGCCCATCTGGGCTCGCCTTGCCGAACGAGATAAATAAAAAATCGCTTTTCGATTAGAATCTTCGATTTTATAATCTTTGAAACGTTCATTCACTTTTTGCCGATTTTTGTATAGAGTTACACAAAAATACCATATTCATAGCTAACCCCTAATGCGTTAATCCCTGGTTAACGTACTGTGCCACCAGCGCGCGCCGGTCGTGTCGTCGCGTGGCGCAACTGAGCGGACGCCTAAATATCAGCGCATCACCTAACCTAATGACATGTACAAATCGCTGCGCGCTGCTAAGATTTAACACTTGTTGCGAAATTTAAATAGTACAATCTTAGTAATGATGCCTCATTGTTGTTTGGAGATCTAATTATACGGATGTGAGATAGTTTCAAAGTTATCCGACCCGTTTCACCATTTTCTTTGAAACTATTGAAACATTGTAGATGAAAACAGTATAAAAAGCAATTTCTGAAAAACGGAATTGGATTCAGATCTACGGTTTGACTCATCAAACGCCAAGCAGACCTATGAGACCGCCGACGTAACAATCGAATTTACGTTGTGTTTCGTTTCCCTGAGCTGAGGGGTTAACTTTTTAAAAACATTTTTTTACTAGACTCCTATGACCTCCGTGGCCGAGAGGCTAGCACGCTGGACTTGGCGTCGCCAGGTCCCGGGATCGATTTTCGGACGGTTAGATGTAGAAAACTATATTTCTTATATATATTTTCTTGGGTTTGGGTTTTGTGGTACCTTTTTCGTTTCCGATTTCTATAACTCAAGTCATACTCAGAACAATGTATGATATGTTGTCTAACATTTATTAAAAAAAACATACTAATACAACGATATAACAGTAATCTGATTCAAAACAGCCTATCAGTAATAATAAAAAAAGAAAACGTATGTACGTTCACCACTAAAAGTGTTTATAAACTAATTGGTCCCGTACAAACCGCTCCTTCCTAATAATTGTCTGCGTGCGCGCAGGCCGGCGCGTTGACGCTAATAAACACGTTTAGCGCCAACTGATTTGTAGCGCAAATTAGAGCTAGTATCACCCGTCCTTATTGAGACGCGAAACCTCAATTTAATTGGCTGACAGCGTGGGTAAAGCGTTTAAGGATATATTGTGGGTTAGAACTAAATGGTGTTTGCTGTATGAATAATTGACTAAAATAGATTTAGTAAAAGCTATTAAACTTTAGCTTAGATTTAATTTGTTCGGTTTCAAATATTTTTATAGTAAGTCAATTTTGAATTGCCAAATATTGTTACGCCTTTGCCAAATACAGTTCCAGTAAATATCGCAAGGATTACACATACACAGCCTTAAATGTGCAAAAATACACATGCATGATGGAGGAAGTCATACGACGATAAATAAAAAGGCAGTTTTACAAGCAACTTTTACTGTGGGATCAACATCAAAATCGTGAAAAACATGCTCCATACAAATTAACACATTTACGGTGTAGCAACATAGATACAATAAAAAAAAAATTGAAGCTTGGTATAAAATCACAGTATATTTTTTCGCTGTTTCTATTTTACTCTCATCCTTAAAGTTGCTTGTAAGGACGATCAAAAACTGCGTTTTTATTTATTGTCGATTAATCACGTCTACCGTGTTCATATTTACATTTAAGTTCAGTTTTGTAAGCCACAAATTCTCATGGTAAGTTTTCGTGCAGCCTCGGTTCACGCCTAGTTGGGTATTTGCATTCAGACGTGCTACTTCACACGTCAGATTCCGCCTCGTGAGATCACCTTGACCACCCCGTTCCAAACGAAACGTAGGGTAAAGGTCACATTCCTGAAGGTACTATACCATCCGGTACCTTCGTTTCAAAGACTAAACAAGAAGGGATTTTGGTAGGACAGTTTATTTTTATTTAGTTTATTTTTTTGATACGGGCAACTTCAATGTTTTATTATATAATATTTTAAAAAACTGTTACTACTACCTCGCATTGTCTTTCGTAGCTTTATTACTTTATTTACTTTATTAGTTATACTCGTAATATTTTAATTATTAATTAAAAGACATTCATTTTGTTTACTTATTACCGTTTCCCTTTCGTTTATTCCTGCACGTTTCCTTATTTTCCGTCTGCTCCTCATCAAACACTAAGGTCACACGCCAATCCTCAAACAGCAAAATCAGGAAGTGCAACAAAGACCGGCTACACTAAACGAACGCAGCTCAATTAACCGTCGGAATGAGGAAGGTAATGATGTGATCACCGCACAATAACTGTCCAGTGCATGGTAACTAGTGGGTTGCTTTCTCAGCTTCTTTGCGAACTATTGTCTGCGATTTTTCCTCGTGAAAAAGTCATGAGTAGGACGGGTTGTAGCAAACGCGTTAATCAATTGTTTAGTTGACGAGACGTTGAAGGTATGATCAGAAAAATGAAAACAGTCTATGAAAGATGATTAAATTATTGCACTGTTTTATCTCGTTGCTTCTTAGCAAATATTTGTTAAAAAATTACAAATACAACTTTGACCGCACTGCTAAAGTACTAAGTTACTATTAAATTTAGTTAGTTAATATTAAAATATTTTCTTTTTAATGGACTACTGTAAGCTAAACATTTATCGCGTTCATATATTAAATCCTGAATTTCTCTTTCATTTCTTAAACATATATAAAAAAAATATTTAAAAAAATTGAGACTCGTTCGAATCGAATCGTTTTAATATACCTTAACAATCAGTTATAGTGATTGCATCAAGTTGTGGTGCCACCGACCCTCCCATATCATAACATACGCGCCGCTCGCGTAATTACCATCGACGAGCACTCTTCCATCCGAAAAAACCCATCTCTCCCATTGTTCCCGCCGATTTTCCCACAATTCGCCTTTTACAGCTACACCAGCCTTCCTGAATGTCCCGCAAAAACTGTATTAATTGCATTCCGTGTCTCAGTTCTAAGCCGGTTAAGTTTTTGTCCACTGTAGGAAGCTCTCTACGTTAGATAATCAATTTACTGTGCGACATGTCTAACATAAGTATATTGTATTGTAATGTAGAATCGCATTTGATGCGTGTTTTCTCATGTAATTAGAAAAGCTGTGACCTGTGGTAAGTGAAGGTTGATGAAGTGCTTTTCTATGTTAGAAACGTGTACTGTTAGGTTATCCCACGGACTTAAGGAAAATACCTACTGTCAAACAGTAAACTAAATTGTGTATTCATAAAAAAAAAAAACTGGTATCAAGATGGTGCTAGAACACGGAGATTATGTAGGTTGGTTTTAATAATTGTCGATAGCGCTTCTTCGTTAATAAGGGTATTTTATGTAAAAAAATGGATACAACGTAAACCGGTACAAAAAAATTGAAGTGACTTTTTTAGCATTACGATTCGAGTTATCTAGAATTTCAAAGTATTTTATTTTAGAAAATCTGTTTTCTGAATGCTGCATCTATATAATTACAGCATTTTTCTTTGCGAATTGAAATTTTATATTCTATACTTTCAACATCATCATCATCATTTTAGCCTCAGGACGTCCACTGCTGCACATAGGCCTCCCCCAGTGACTTCCAGATTGGCCGGTTGGAAGAGACCTGCATCCAGCGGCTTCCTGCAACCTTTACCAGGTCGTTTGTGCACCTTCTATACTTTGGTCATTAGTTATTCCTATATCTACCCTTTCGTACCAAAGATGACTTTTTTCTCAATTCGTCATTACCATGCACATTCACTACATTTCATTGGAGAAGAAAATTTATGCATGATGCAATCAAACCTGCCTCATCATCCTCAACCAGTGCTAATAACCCAATCCACATGATTACCATCTCGAAGGCTGTACCAAAATAATCGCCGTTACATAACAGCTTTCGCCTAACTAGGGACACCCTCACGTATGCACCTTATACGGCCGGAACCCCTCTTATTTCGAGTCGTGACTAGGGTAACCACATAGTCCATTGATGGAAAAGGCCATTCAAACGTTTTGATACTAAAATCATCATCATTATTTCAGCCATTGGATCTCCACTGCTGAACATTAGCCTCAGACGTCCAGATTGGCCGTATGATATCATTTTGCATTCAGAGCTTTTTGCAATCATTACCAAGTTATTTTTATGTGCCTGCCTGTTCAATTACTACTACCACTTTTTTCTATGAGAACATCATTCTTCTTCTTAATTATAGTGCCTCTCCACTACTGGAGGTCTATCTCTCGCTAGCTAAAAAAGTTCTTCCACGCTGGCAATTCCAGTCAACTCTCTGATATTTCTTAGCCAGGACTTTTCTTCTTCTTACTACACGTCTTTTTCCTTGAATCTTTCCCGTCATTATTCAACAGAAACCAACATTATAATCTCAAAATTAAGATTACTATACTCTAACTAAATCGTAACAGTCGAGAAATAATCATTGATAGAGAACTAAGTTTCTTTAAGAAAATGCACGTGGAATAAAAACAAACAACTTCTCATAACCTGATTTAACACGTCTGTTTTCAAATGGTAACCCTATTCGTGACGTCGGGATTCACATGAGAAACACCGGTACACGCGAAACTATCAGTCAAACCACTACTTAAACATCCACATAAGTCACGACCGAGAGTAACAGTTTAATAATGTCCGCGGTGCAGACCCCACTGACCCCTGTGAAATACGGTTGAACGGACTTAGGCCATATTTCCCCATGTATCGCTGGGAGTCGTGTCTTCCTTGGTGGAAATAAAACGCAGGGTCCATCTCTGAGGCCATCGGTGCCTTAGATGCGCTATTTTTCTACCCAACACCAAACGGCGTAAGTCTCATTCTATCTCCAATCGATTCTCGACCGTAACGACAAAACTTTAGGACGCAAATTTGGTGCATGCAAGCAGGGGTTAAGACAGTAGTAAGGGCAAGGTGCGAATAATGTCATGGGAAGCCTCAATGGATAAGCGGACAGCGCTTGGACTGCTGACCGGTAAGTCATCAGATAAACCGTGCAATTCTCACCTTTATAGCTACGCTGATAGAGTCGATGAAAGATAAAGGGCAAGTTTGTCTTGAAGGTCGTAGGTGATGTCAGTCGTGATCCTAATAAGTGTAAATCTGCTGGATGTTTCCTAGGTTTGCATAAAGATTTCGATTTGCTGGCGCGCTGGATCGTTATCTAAGACAGATGCGTTGAAATAAGTACGGATTAAGATTCTGAGTAAATTTTATGTAAGGATGTGTGCATAATATGAGTGTTAGAGTTTTATACAAAACATAATAGTTAATTTAGTTGATGTTTTGAGAGTTTTCTTAGTCTAAACCTCCGTTATTCTGTTCCATCAGCTTTGAGTTAGTAATGATAGAAGATCGAGCTTTGTGACGTGAAATCGGAGAAGCAATTGTCCAGCTTTGAAATGCTGGGCTGATTATGATAATTGAGAGTTAGCTATAAAACGTAATTAATCTTTGTTACATATTACGTAGAATTTTAACTACTAACTTAATATCTAATATGGTAACTTAGAGAAGCTGTTTAATGTGCTTATTAACTCTAAATTATTTGGTTAGTGAAATAAAAACCGGCCAAGTACCAGTCACACTCATACATAAGGTTGCGCTATCGTACCGTGTTCTCTTTTATTCGAGATCCTTATCACGACTTACACTTGGCCGAATTTATTTACGCCTTTGTCATACAAATTTTACGTTTTATAAGAGGTACGTTTTAACAGTTCATAATAAGTTAGTCAATTTTATTGATTGGTGGTGTCTTCGCCAATATTTTATTTGACACTCCTCAAATACTCATTTGTCGTCAACATAATCATCGCTATTTTATAAAGTTCATAGCTTTTCTCATTCCCTAAAAAGCGCTAATAGCCAGCGGCTTACTTAACCTTCACTGGGTCTACTACGAGTAGATCATCAGTCCACCGCGTGGGACGCAGCGTCATCCAGTTTGTGGTTGCCACACGTTACCAACTGCAAACACTTACCAAAGTACTTACCAACTATCAAGTCACTATGTCTAGGATTCAAGTAAGTGGTAGAATTGGAAATGTTAAGAGACCGCCTCCGCCCCGCGCCTTTTACGTACGGCCTTAGTGCTTAGCCGTTTGCCCTTTCCCGCAGGAACGCCGGGTTCGACCCACTGCCACAGACTTCTCATAATGGACACTAGTTAATTCTAAAACTCATAAACAATCATAATATGCGATAGATAATACACCAATTCTCATGGTCTCCTACTTATCTTATGGCGCCGGCATCTCTGAGGTTCCGGGTTCGATTCCCGGTCAGGTCAATGTAGAAAACGAACTTTTCTATATTGGCTCGGGTCTGGGTGTTGTGGTACCGTCGTTGTTTCTGATTTCTATAACACAAGTGCTTAGCTACTTACCTTAGGATCAGAGCAATGTATGTGATGTTGTCCAATATTTATTATTATTATTTATTATCTTGTTTGTAGGTACTATACATGTACGGACAACAGCACGTCGACCTACCACAAAATGACAAATTTTCTCATTTGAAAATGAACTCTATATGTCAGGCTTAAAGTTGAAAATCTATTGGAGAATTTTTGACTTTTGGGGTAGGTCGACTTGCTGTTGACTGTACATGAATCTATAAATTTTGCTAGCAGGTATCCCAGCGCCTACCCTCATGTAGACCGGAGCCAATTCCAAAATTTTATCTTCTGAATTGACTGAACCGGGAATCAAAGTGGAATCCTTTAACGTTCAAACGGAACCATTGCGCAAACTTACTTTATAAAAACAGACAGCCAGATTCAGGTAAACCAGATGAAAGACTGCAAAGAGAACTGCGTTGGTACGCTTATGAGCTAAATAAGTATACCATATTATAGCAGAATGGTTGCCCTTTCCTGTAGGATGCGCCTGCGCGGCTCACTGACCCACTGAGGCGTGCACTCACCTTTCAACCGGCTGGGCTAGTGTGGATCCATACGGGGCGATTTTATTAGTCCTGATACATGCAAATTTTAGGCTTAAAACCAAAATTGTGCCCCAGGCTAAAGATTTCTATATGGCTTTGGCATTAGGGACTACATATTGGCCGGTGACAAGAAGTGAAGAAAATGAGAGCTTCATAATTCACCTAGTATAGAAATCACATTTATCCCTTAGATAATAAAGTGGAGTAATTACATTAAACATTGTCGACTTAATAAAAGTGTAATATGTTATTTAATTTAATTGTCAGGATAATAATTATTTCTTATATTTTTTTTACATGAACTAAACAACGAAATAACATAGTTTTATTCCGTGGGGCGAGATTTTTGCTAGTAGATTGTTAGCCATGATTTTTTTAGCTTTTTTTGTCAATTAAGAGACTTTAATTTGTTGTTAGATAAATGTTAAGAAGTCGTGTATTGTTTATTAAAATACGTAATCAAATTAGCACCGATATGGGCACAATAATAACTAATAATTAAATATGCTATGTAAAATAGACCCGTGTAAATCATCCTTCGTGCTCATTGCTTGCACTTTGCAAGTTTATACTATTTGTGAAATTATATCAGCAATAATTAGTTCAATAACTTACTAACATAAATAACACTTGAAAAAAATCATCGACCTCAGATGGGACTGATGATTTTTTTTCAAGTGTTATTTATCTTCAATTAAACCTTGCATGGAATTGCTAAAAACAAAAATTTACAACTTACTAAGAGTTCATGCTGGTACTATTTTAGGATATCAAAAAGTAAAGAAATAGCGAAATTATACAGTTAGTTAATTAATGTAAATCTTGCAAGGATTAAAAGAGATACACAAAGTAAACTTAATGCTTTGATATGAGTATCTGCCAGTCGACCATCAGGCAAATGTGTGAAAAGCTCTGCCTGATCCGTAGTAAGAACATGGCCATAGGGTGCAAATTATATAGCATTACAGATTCCTTTTCTATAGTAGTGTGATTCTCTTTCGCCAATTTTAGGGTTCCGTACCCAAAGGAACCCTATTACTAAGGCTCCGCTGTCTGTCTGTCTGTCTGTCCGTCTGTCACCAGCCTGCCACTCGTCGCACTAGAGGCCGGATTTCCGTAATTCTTTGTAGTAAAATACAGTTTTAATTCGATCAAGTAACAATATTATAAAATTATATTCTCATACATTAATACGTATACGTCAAATTGTCGAAAATGCAACTATAGTTCGCATCACCACTAAAATATTTTGGTTTGTTCCATTTAAGGGAATACCGTTTTTGATAATAATGTTCCTGGACCGAATTATCTTCTGGATTTTGACTACTTTTTAATCAGGTAATTAGGCCTCAGAGCCACCCACCGCATCATATGCCTGAGCCCTAAGATAAGTATCTCTTGACAGCAGCACAACAGGACTTGTAACATATTCATAGTATTTAAGTCCTCACAGAAACCCTCAACACAAAATAAATAATATTTTAAGTATCAGAAGTTAGGCTTGCTTGAGAAACGTACATATATTTGTATATCTGACTAACGGACACGAAATTTCGGAACACTGACAGAAGTCGCGCCCGAGCGTTTCCAGATTTCATCTCCTTTAGTGATGTCTGTTTGTGTTGCTCTAACGCGCGTGTTTTCAAGCTCAAAACACCCTCAGGTGTCATTGCTCCCAGGTGTCTCGTTACCGTGGTCTAACTTCTGGTATACAGGGTGTACAAGAGAATGGGACACTCCTTAAAATCACGTGATCAGCTGGTCATATACAACAACTTTTCCTATGGGAGCAACTTCGAAATCGTAATTTTATTTTCAGATGCTCCATACATTATCATCGAGGTATGCAAGAAATTTGTATGGAGAAGCTGAAAAAAAAAAATCTCGATTTCGATGTTGCTCCCATAGAAAAAGTTGTTGTATATGACCAGCTGATCACGTGGTTTAAGGAGTGTCCTATTCTCTTGTACATCCTGTATAACTGTTATTTACTTCGTGCTCCGACCTACCACACAGCAACAAATCGCTACATCAAAAACCATTACCAAATGCGCATCACTGGATTCCTGCATAAATCAGCAGGAATGCCACGAGGCAACAATAATTACCTTTGACCTTATTTTGACATTTGACTGTGTCGCAAACGGCATTGACTGTACCGGAGATTCTATTCTCTGGCTATCTGGCAGAACCATCGCTGGGAGGAGCCCGATTAGATATATAACCCGTGCCTGTGAAAGTTTATTGTTGAATGGTGAGGGCGATTTGACCTCATAAATGATTTGTCGGTCTTCCTGTCTGTCAAACTAGGACTAATAAAAGTCTAAGCTTAAAAACACATTTATGTGTAACACTGCTGAAAAAATATTGACATACGTAGTTTGCTTGAAAATGGGTAATTAAGTAGGTCCATACTACATTTTCATGATAGTAACATTAATAGTTTTCATGCAGTAGAAAACACACAGACTGTCTCAATGTATGGAACAAACCAAAGTACCAGACAAATAATTTTGGCAGAGTCGTTTTCCAGAACACACACTCAGGCCAATTTAGAAAACCCAATTACCACAACACCTTAAAATCTTTATGTGTTGACTATACGAGGAAAATCGGTTAAGATTTTTTTTGGTCTATTTTTTTCTGGATAGACGGAACAACTAAATATCAAGCTTTGTTTTGTTAGATGTTACCGCTGTGATTTCAATCGATACTTACTCGTACGGTTACCAAACTAGGGAATTGTGTTTAGATATTAATTTTCCAGTTCAAACTACCAAAGCGCATCATAATATTATTATGGCACTATCGTTATGGCGCAACACGGCCCGCGAAACTTATCGAACAATAGAATCAAAACAATGTCAAAAGTTTGCGACCTTTGCGCCGATTTAAATATGCTCTCTTGCGCATAAGGCCCGATATAGCAATAATCGAGAATCGTAATTGTTTACTGGTTTGATCTGTTCGCCTGTCAATCATTTCGCTTTGAACATTATGATCTACATTGGCCAGAGTTATGCGAGAGCGAATCAGATGCAATTGTTCTTGATTGGCGAAAGTATTTGTTGGTTGTGAAAACTGACCACTGATTAAACTAGACACAACAGACAGTCTGTCTTGTGATCAAATTCATTAGGCCGTTATCAACTTTGAATTCATGATAAGTACAAAAGTACATTTTCAGTACAAAAACATATTCGTAGTTCCTACGAATATTGATTTTTTGTACTTTTTGTGATACTTTCTTATCTTTTGTGGACATTTAGTTACATATACATGTTATATTTGGTGCAAGCTTGTGATACATTTTTCTGACTTATTTGCGTGGGATGTATTGCCTACAACTTGCTACCTAATTCTAAATAATTAAAAGAAATACACTTTTACTGTTTCACTGTTCAGTGTTTTGTCAGGTATTTTTGTGTAAATATCGCAATCTAATTAGAATCTAAACAGCCAGTTGTTATGATTTTAGGATAATATACTTTTCAAGACTAAAGGACGGAAATTTATTTTTACATGTCCACATGTGGGGTTTATCTTGACAGATTATGCGTGGCTACTTCTATAATTAAACTTAGAACAGGTCAATATTAGAGCCTGAATTGTTATCGGTCCATAACTTGCCACATCTCGCATTACACCTAATCGCGTGCTCGCAGCATTTGTCGCGAGGCGGGGCGGGGCGGCGCGTGATCGATGGGACGACTTGCGCAAGCGCATCGTTAGCGACGCCCCGCTTGGCACTAGCCTGAACTGGAGCAAGGATTTTTGCACCCAGATCGTGTGGTTTTTGGGATTCGGTTGTGAGTAATTCGAAACTGATGCACTCTGGGCTAAAATATGTACCTACTAACTGAGAAGATACTTTTAAACATTAAATTGACTGGACTGAATGAATGAGTCAAAGAGAGGAAAGAATGAATAGACTTAAACATTAAACAGGAAGATGACGTGGCAAGTCTAGATGACGAAGGCAAGGATGAGCTGATTTCCTTTGAGAAAAATTGGCACTGTGGGGTGCAATAAATGGGATTTAATGATTTTTCTAAAATACTGTGACGGAACTTTGGTTACCAGCCAGGATTGAAAGAATTAATGAATTCCTTAGTCTAGTGACTATAGTCATAGCTATGATTAGTTTGGGGCTTTGCTATTAATGTTTGTTTGATGTTTTTTTTATACTTATTGGGCATATTTTATTTTCTCTTGGCACTATTTTTTGGGGCCTGTACACCATTTTGACATCTACAATCGGGTAACCGCTACAACCCGCCGCGTCCGTGGGAGCGACCCGCTGACGGACGTCACGACTGCGCGGGCGCACACGGCAGGCCGGGCTAGGACCGTAGCTTCGATGAGGTGAACAATTATTATTCTATCACAAAAAGAAGCATCATATAATATCCTAAAAAATTACAAGTAAAAGATTCGACACTTGTGTGTGCTCGGAAAAGCGTACACGGCTATGTGTGAGTTAAACGGGCAGTCGCTATATTGTCTTGGATAGTGTAGTCTTAATAGTATGCCAACAGTATTATTCGTTTTGATGCTTATTACCAAAAAAAGAAACCGAACACTTTTTAATTTATTTAGAAAATAATTTAACCTAATAACCAATCAAAAATTCGAGTCGGAGCCATCCAAGGAGAGTTAAAACGTTTCGTTTACCACCGTTTTATTTAACTGTGATCTTAGTATCTTAGTCTTAGTAAGTTGTTTATTATCATAATAAGTTAGGAAGGCCCAAAGCCATGTGGTTGACAACCCTTACCTGGGATATGAAACGGTATTAAGATGCAGACAACCCAGGATAGCATCTTGGCCTGACCTAAAATAATCGGAGAAAGTAAGGAATATGATGAAGAGGAGATCTCAGTATCGTACGTTTGCAGTTTTTTTGAGGTCGAGGTTTGTTAATTAGGTAGTAGATTTCTAAAACACAGTAAATCACAAATAATTTTACTGTTGCAGCGCTTTTTCCGCTTGTCTATATCAATACGTCCATTCAATGGTTTGTTTGGAGTTTAGATACTGGTGTTAGCAGTCAATGTGCCTGCGAGCAACCTGGGAAACCGCAGATAGCTCATGGCTATTCGAAGAAAATTGGCAGTGACAGATGGAAAGTGGAGGAATATGTTGTTGATCAATTAAACACTTTAAACTGCCAATAGTGACCTCTATATAGTAAAGAAAACGATATGTATGTAACATTGTGTACTCCTTTGGACGACCTCCGTAGCCGAGAGGCGAGCACGTCGGACTTGGCGTCACCATCTCTGAGGTCCCGGGTTCGATTCCAGGTCGGGTCAATGTAGACAACTAACTTTTCTATATTGGCTCGGGTCTGGGTGTTGTGGTTGTTTCTGATTTCTATAACACAAGTGCTGTAGTTACTTACCTTAGGATCAAAGCAATGTATGTAATGATATCCAATATATGGATGGTAAACAATGATACAGCAACAATTATGGACCCTGACGGGCACAGCATAGTTTGGTATTAATTTATTGTGCAGTACTTAGAAATTATTCAAATTTCACAGGTGACAAATAGTGTGGTGAAGTCAGACATTTGATATCATCATTTTAAAGAAAAAAAAAATGTTATTGGATTTCAAAAATTTTGTTTATGAAAATTAAAAATATGACTTCACCATACTATTTATGTGTTAGTTAAAATATGCTAGTGTTGGCTTGATAAACCTATTACTAAACATCCTGTATAGCTCCAAACTAAGGAGCTTGGCGACTAGATAACGAAGATACAATTTTAAATACATTTATACAATTAAGACTTACGAGTGGGTACAAGTGCCACACAAAGTATTGCCCCTTTTGGGATTCGAACCCGCAAACGTCAGGCTTTGTAGTCCGGAGCACAAAACACTACACCGTTACTATTAATGAAATAAACCTTGTGAACGGACGTCACAACCTAGTACTGCAGCTACATCGTATGACCGTGCTCTTTTATCCCATAGTCAAAGTCAAAGTCAAAGTCATTTATTTTTGCAAATTGGCCATCAATGGCACTTTTTCATGTCCCAATTATTTTTTTCCTACCACCGCTTCGGGACTACATATCGGCTGGTGATGAGAAGAAACGGCGCAACAAACTCAGTCACCTTTGTCAGCCTGGTTTTATTACAGGAAATACAATTACATGATATTGTAAGTGCGAGCTAGTCAGGATATTAAGTCCATGCACTCTTGTCGTTCAAGTAATCTTCAACTTTATAATATCCTTTTTCCATAAGGATTTTTTTAATGTGGTTTTTGAACTTATAAACAGGCAAGTCAACAAGAGTTTGTGGTACTTTATTAAATATTTTTATACATTTCCCCAAAATATAGATATTCACATTGAGGTATAATGTACTAGCGTACTAGAGAACACATCTCGAACTAAATGTTATAACCAAGCATTGTAGCCCGGTGGTCTACAAATTCATTGATTGAACAATCAAGAAGCAGTTTTGACAACTTCAATTATTGACACTGACTGAAACTTTGTAGTCCACCGGGCTACAATGCTTGGCTGAAACAGTTCGAGATGTGTTCTCTAGTACGCTAGTATATTATACCTCAATGGCTATGCAACGATAACCACAGCAGCAAACAGCGGTTCGTGCAGTCCACGATGCGAAATGACTATCAACAAACAATACTAATGAAGTACAATTCCAGAAGCCTCGAGTTTCAGGCTCGGCTATAAATTAGGCTCCGTGAGCGAGTCCGATCGCCCGGCACGATTTGGGACGTTTTGTGCCGGTCCGGCGCATCGGGGAATTGAAGGCACTGCGGTATTGCAGCCTCTTTTTTATGAGAGCTAGGATTTTTTAAATTTCGTAAGATATGTAAGTTGTTGGTTCGTCATGTACTTGATTGAAGGGCGATTACCAATTGGCTAAAAAATTTACTATTCTACCTATTTACCCATATGGATCCAAACATATACTCTAGAACAGCAAAATGACAAATCTTATTTCAGTTATTTATCACTTACATTAAGGGCATGTTTCACAATGTACGGCTTAGTTCTGAATAGGCTATATTTTACTTATCTGAATAAACAAGATTTTTGACACGATTTTCAAGCACTTTTATCCTGTACATATTTTTATCTTCCACATAACCGGGAAGTCAACCCTCCCAGATAGTATACAGATAAAAAAATTGCGGAAAGTTTTGTCTTATAAAATAAAGACATTTCACTCTATTAATATGTGCTCTATGCCCACAGGTAGTAACTTGTTTGTCAAGTAAGCGATTGTACTGTTAAGGAGAAACCTAATTCTAGTCAAAGGTACAAAAAACTAGGTCTCACCTCAAACTCGTGAGTCGTGAGTTAGACACAGGCATATTTAGATACATTCATCGCTCGCCGATATCGACGACTCATATAGATTTTCATGGTCATCACACAAACACTTACCCCCTTGTAGGATTCGAACCCACGACTGGCTTTGTAGTCTGAAGAACAACCACTAGTCGACCAAGACGCAGCAGCTAAACTTACATTTTCAGTCGATTTCCAACTTGAAGCAATAAAAACTGAATTACCGAAGCTAAAGCAAAATACACAATCAAAGCCAATCTAACAACCGCGATCTGCGTAAAGGCATTTACACACGAGGTAATCGGACGCGCAGTAAACGCCGCGTTTTACGGGCGTTTTCGCTTTCACGCCATTTGCAATAAATCACTACGCCACCGAGTGGGCGACAGCGCCTGTGCGAATCATGGTCAATCGTGGACTGAACAGTCGAACGTCTATTTAAACGTAGGTTATGAAAGATAGTCAAAAATAATAAAATCTTGATCGTTTTAAGAAAATTATTTATAAGAAAATAAACCATTATTTTTGTGAGATTTATTGTTTCCTTATTTATTTCATTCTGTTTACATCTTGTATAAAGAGTAATTTGTTTTACTTTCATTTTGATCCCATTTCTATGTGACCTCCGGACATTGGTTGTAAATCTAAAAGAAAAAAAAAGTAGGATTACAAAAAAAACTCTTAATTTGAAAACGATATGTCTGTAAATTAACTAAAAATAAGTTATAGTAATTTAATTATAAATAAATTTAAAAAATGAAATAAATATTCATAATTTATATGAAGAAAACATGCACCAACCATACGATCCTTTTTTTAAGAGACACGTGTATGCGTACACAGCTATTAAAACTACCAGAAGTGTCGCTAATAGCAAACCAAGAAGCACAACAAGTAGAGTTCTGAAATTGTTGTTATCTAGCGGTTTGTCGTTTTCAAACATCGACGAACTAAAACAAAAAAAAAAACGTTCGTTTAGGCAGTAATAAAATTTTATATTTATCAATAAAAATCTACTTACGTATTAGGAGCAATCGTAGTGGTTGTAATTGGTTCAATCATTTCTTTTTCTATGGGAATAGGATCGTCATCAGAATCATCATACAAATTTGCACCATCTCCTGAACCATCTATTGTATTGGTCGTTGATGGACTAGTGGTTGTTTCTTTTTGAAAAAGTGAATTTATATTATATATATGCTCCCAATAGTTGTTTTTTTCATTGTTATCGTATTCGTGTTCTAAACTCTCTTCATTAGTAAAATCATCATCATAATCATTGATGTCATTATCAATACTTGTGAAAGATTTGACGGATGTTGTGAGAATTGTTATGGAACTTGGAGTTATTTCTTCGGACAAAGTTACTAAATTAGGCGAATCATCGTCAAGCTCAAATGATGTTTGAAACGTCTCATCGAACACGTCTGTTGTGTTCAAGCTATCTTCAACTATTACAATAATTCCAGCATCGGTTTCGTTCATTTTCTCACTGTTTAAATCTATTTGTTCTGAATTATTCTTTGTAACGTTCCTTATATGATCATAATCAACGGTGTTATTTTTTGAAAGTAACAATATTAGAGAATCGTCTGTTTTTTCTGTACTGGTATTGATAGTAGCCTCTACTGGACTAACGTATTCATTTTTTGTATAGTTAACGCTCTCTTCTGACTCTTTATTTAGACTTGAAACATTATCAGTGTCTACAAAACTATTTACATTTCGAACTTCAGTACTATTTTTTTCCAATTTCTCAATACTAGAATTCATAATTGGTACTGCCAGGCTTACATATTTGGTGTCGTTAATATAAATTAGGTATTTATTAGATTCGGTAGTTGATTTTAAAGTACTATAGGATATGTCGGAACTTCTTAAATTGTCAGTCATCGTAATATTATCTGGTTTACTAGTGTTAGTACTAATAAGCTTAGTATTAGAGGCGGGTAATGTTGCAGGCAAATCTAAAATAGAAGTACTGTATTCTTCTGTGAAGTTCACTAAAATTGAACTTTGAGTTATTTTGTCAGTCACAGACACATCATGGTCCTGCTCAGAAGGTGTTTGAAACGTGTCATTGGTAATATCAGTTGTGTAAAAGTTGTTTTCAATTATAACAATAGTTGTGGGTTCAGTTTTATTTGTTTCTTTGTTTTTTATCTCTATTATTTCCACATTTTTGCGAGTACTTTCAATGTGACTTTTTTCACTTGCAAACGGTAGTTCTGTTTCATTGGCATTTAAGTCGGTGCCATTGGTTTCCAAATCAAACGTGACGTTGGGGTGCAGACCTGCATTTTTTGTGCTATTTGTTTTAAGATATTTGGATGGTTCCTCAACGAGATTTATCGCATATCTGTGAATTATAAAGTGGTCGTTATTGCTAGTAAAATCTTTGGATTGGGTTACTTTAAAAAAACTGACATACCCAATGCACCCACATACACTGGTGGCACTAAATGATATTTTCCTGAAATAAAAATAACACAAAATTATATTTAGTAAAAGAAAGTTAGGGCTTTTTAGTTACTTAAAAAATGCCACTGGGTATTATTTGAAATTTTGACGACGGGTTTAAACATCGAGTTAAAAGCATATTACTTACTTTAAACTTAAAAATTGATTTTAGTGACTTAAAAATGCATACCCATCTAATGTAGACGTTTGAAGATCACAAGGCACACTTTTCTGCAAAAAAATATGCTTGCTTATTTTAATTCTTGCAAAAACATAAATACTTATTAAAATAATATAATACTTCTTGCCTCCGATGCTTCGACATCTGGTTTCTTGTATCTGTAAAAAATAACGTAGACGTTAGAATTATTTATTAACGTAAGACTAAATGAAAAGTTGTAATTTTTATCTTAATATTTCTAGATTTCAGTGTTAACTTACTCAAGGCACTCGCATAATTCATCTTCGTTTAGTATTTTTATCATCCTGGAAGCAAAATAAAAATAAGAAAGTTACAAATCAATTTGACTCAAACCCTAAAAATTCAAAACCAGCGTGCGGCTCATATTACTAAAAACATTTTCTACCAGTCAGCCACAATTATAAATTGTATAGACATTTATAAATGGCGTATAAAATATAAAATTTAGATAAGAGCGCTTATTTTTCTTGTATCTCATTAACAGCTTTATTAGTAAGGTTACGACGATTGATATAATATTAATTTCCGAAATACTTACTTATTTTCTAGTAGTTCTACTTGTATAGGGCATAATTTATTGGCTCTGACACACACAAAATATGTTGTTATCTATAAATAAAAAATTAACACATTTTAATTTTATTGTTAATCTTAACTAGTACATCACTTCTATAAAACACTTAAACATTAGGTGAATTTGTAATACACTTATTTAAAGTTTAAACTCACCAAAATTGGTATTAAAAATATTAATTTACGATAAAACATCGTAAAAGCGCGCGTCAGTCTATGCACTGTCAAATCACACAATTTTCAATAATAGCTTTAATGGTGTTGATTATCAGAAAAAAATAATGTTTATAATCTTTTTAATAGCGTTGTAAAAAATTATTCATGTACGAGTTTTAGATAAATATAAAATGTTACGCAGTCGGTGTGTTCAATTTATCTATTTACTTACAAACTAAAAACAAACATTGTGCACATAACATTCTTTGCCAGTCAACCTTTGGGCAAAGCCAAGGCGTTCCGGGCCGTTTATGTTAGGCAGGTGGATTGTGGTTGATATAAGTACGAGAAAAGGAATATTTATTTTTATGTATTTCGTAACTTATTATTTCAATTTTCAGTACAGAATATTTTATTATTCCCAAATATATTCTTCAGATGTGCAGAAAATTTTGTGTAACAATTTTGTAATACTTTCAAAACAATGCTAAACAAAGATTTTACTCTGGATGAGTCCGCAGTATAAACTGTTCCATTTTATTCGATTATTTTAATTAATGGGATTCATCAGTGAGCTCATTATGTTTGTAACTCTTATCACAATATCACACGTATTACGTCATAATCTATAAAAATATAGAGTTGCCTGACTAAAAGTTTTAAATAATACGCTGTCAAAATAAAAATTAACAATCGCCTTCAAAAGTTACTAAACGAAAAAAAATGTTTCGATGTTGCTGCCATAGAAAAAGTTCCAATAAAAAAAATATATATTATAAATGCGAAAGTTTGTGAGGATGTTTGGGCGTTTGTGACTCAATCACACGTAAACGGCTGAACGGATTTGGATTTTCACACATATAGAATATGATCTGGATTAACATAAAGGGGATAAAAAGTATTTTTTATCCCGTTTAATATAGTCCTATGGGATATTTTACTATACATTGTTCTTTATTTGAAGGTAGGATGTAGTCCATGCATAGGAAGTTGCACAGCCAGTTCGTATATAAATTTTCGCAGTAGTGCTTTAGACGCTCGTCTGTCGAACATCTAACGGGACAAATTTCACTCCGGCGCCGCCATTTTACTGTCAATACGAGTAAACGTCTCAATTTGGTCTGAGCTGCGCTGTACGGCCAGTACAATAAAGTTACATGGTAAACAAGTTTATCTTTTTGCAATATTCTTGGTAGGCTATTCTAGAAATATTCACAGGTTTCCTACTTTACTAAGGTAGTAGTTAGACTTGAGTAATATAGTCAACAAAGCTGTAAACTCGATTTTCGATTAAGTAAAATAAAAATTTGAAAGTTTGAAAAAATATAAATGATTTTTTTTACTATATTTAGAAGAAAACAAAACTTATTATTAACCAACAGATTTGTTGGTATCCCTTTAATTTAGTTTAGGCGAATGCTAATGTTATTTTGTCCATAATAAGGTGCTAATATACCTATTATTTATTGCTATGAGGTCAATAGCGAAATCACTATAAAACTTTACCATAGCTAAACAGCGACCAGCCTGCTATAGATTATATGGAAACGTAATTTTTAAAAATATTTCGATGTTAGTCTCTTAGTAAAAGTTGTATTTGAGCAGTAGAATCGATCCCTAGAAGAAACTTGCTAATTTTGGGTAACTTTTTCACTAAGCTTTTCTATACTAAGCCGCCGACCAGCTAACATTATAACATTTTAAACTTTCTTGTTGAATTTTTTAATTATATTATATTATTATATCAGTGGTACATCGCCAGTCTTCCCGCGACCACGGCCTATGTAATTAGGCCGAAACATCTGGACAATAATAAATAAAAACAGGTATGTTGCATCAATGTCCGTGTTGTGTACAGTGTTACAGCTAACACTAGTTCAAATTGACAAATGATTGATGGCAATCAATGGCGTGTGGCGTGCAATTGGAGAGGCCTATGTCCAGCAGTGGACTAGTGTGGGCTGATGATGATGATGATGATGATGGCAATCCAAACTATGCCTGGACCAAGATTTAGTAGTTACTAGGCGACCAGCAAGCATCAGTTCGTATGGAGAAGTTATTGTTTTTTGAGACCTCACATAGGTATAGATGGCAATCCAAACTGTATGACTAAGTAGTTTAATACGGGCAATTGAAACTATATGCTGACTTTGACGACCTCCGTAGTTGAGAGGCGAGCACGCCGGACTATACATATATGTCGCCGCCATCTCTGAGGTTCCGGGTTCGATCCCCGGTCGGGTCAATGTAAACGAACTTTTCTATATTGTCTCGGGTCTGGGTGTTGTGGTACCGTCGTTGTTTCTGATTTCTATAACACAAGTGCTTTAGCTACTTAACTTAGGATAAGAGCAATGTATGTGATGTTGTCCAATATTTATTATTTATTATTGTTTATTACTGGACCATCGGTTTGGTAGTATATTACGTGTGACCTGCACTCTGCACCGAGTTAATACATGACACGAATACGAGTACAGGTTGTGAAGCGATACGCGCGGTTCCGGCGGGACGTCCTGATAACCGGCCGCGGCTCTGCACTGCAGGGAAAAATAATCGGAGGCGTTATCAAAATTGAATTGGAATCGCTGACCTTGGCAGTTGGGAATTTGAGATCTTTTTAAATACAAATTTGATAGATGTGTACTTTTTATTACACACCATACAAATTGGTTACACAATAACTGTAAAACAAACACAAAGTGTTACTTACTGTATTAAAAAAAATACAATTTAAGTAATTGTTTTTTTTTTGCTTACAGTCAAGGATATATGTAACTTAGTTTAAGGTTTTTTTTAATGTAACTTTTTGAACGTAACTGCTGTTTTTTTGTGTTCTTATTAAAATCTAGCCACGTATGTTAATATTTAAACAAATATGGCCTTACTATAAAAAAGATAGACTAGGGTTACTGTCCAGCCACGGCTGCTTCGCAGGGTACCTCGCCATGATAGGACGCGAGCCGTCGGCTGCATGTCACCACTGCAGCCACTGCGATGAGGACACTGCGTAGCATACCCTCGAGACATGCCCGGCCTGGGCGAGGGAGCGTAGTGACCTTGTCGCAGTCATAGGGTGTGATCTCTCATTGACGGCAATTATGGCGAGGATGGTCTCCAGCGAGGAGGCTTGGATGGCGATGCTCACTTTCTGCGAGGCTATTATCTCGCATAAGGAAGCAGCGGAGAGGGAGCGGGAAGCCTCAGCTGACGCTCCAGTTATCCGCCGACGACGCACTGGGCACCGAAGGAGGAACTTCCACCTTCATTTGCCTCTTCCAAATGGGCCCCAGACGGCTGACATGGGGGTGTCTGCCGTCTGCTTAAGGGGACCCCCGACGGCGCAGCGCGTGATCCCGCGCGCCGCTCGAAGGAGACTGGGGGGAGGATCCACTCCCCCCTAAGCTAGGTGGCGCTCGCTGATAAGCGAGCCACAGCCGAGCTGGGACAGCGGAGCATGCCTATGGCGAAACCCGTGGTCCCGACTCACATGGCATCGGCGGGACACCGTCAGGTTTTTAGTGGGTAAACGGGCCTCATTCTGAGGTCCGGAGTCCCACATAACCCCCAGCTGCCCCCGCAGCCGGTGTGGTATGCGTAAAGCATTTTCCTGACGAAAAAAAAAAAAAAAAAAAAAAAAAAAGGGTTGAACACGTGTCTATAATTAGTTAACAAATACATATTTCAAATTGGTTGACTTATCTTAGTACAAGTGTTTAACACTAGTCTATCTTTTTGTAGTAAGGCCAATAAAAGCTAACGATTTGGATCAGTGTTACTTTTTAGGCTCAGCTATAGCTATATAGCTATGTTTTAATAGGTAATTAATTACCTTCATGGTTATTGGTCTAAGTCTCAATAATTGATCAATATTAAGTCTTAGTATCAATTATTGATACTAAAACTAATAGTCCAGCAATGAGAATAAATGTGGTAGCTGATGAGGTAGGCGTATTATTTAACTGTAACTTCTTTGTCGGTGTGTAATAAAGAGTATCTATCTTGACTATCTAACTATTATTTGATTCTCACAGAATTAAAAAGTTGTATTCTTGAGATGATTCTTAAAATACTAGTTTATCCGTAGTTATGTGATAAATGGTATGATCATCGGAAGAATAAATTTATTGTGTATGCAGTTTCCATGTCCCGAAGTGTAACACGGTAATGGTGCGACCAGTGGCGCGGTGGCCGACAATTGTCTCATCAGCGCAATTGTTGTGCGACTGCCCGCCGTCCGCCCGCGGTCGCGTTACGACTCAATCAACGGGCGACAGGGATACACATTACAATAGTTTAAAGTAACATGTATACTTTCTCTATACAGAGCAATTTAAAGGTTAATTGAAATAAAAAGTAAAGTGAACTAAACAAGACTTTGTTTAAGCAACGAGTTTAAGAGATTATCTGCAGATAGGTTTTATGAACAATGCCCCAGTGGCAATCAAAACGGAGTTGTGTATAAGTTTAATAAAAAACTAAAAACCGACTTCAAAATAAAACTAAAAAGCGAAAAATAATATTGACTAAAACATACCTAATCAGTTCTTTTTGGAGTCGGTGCGAATGAACACATTTTAACTCTCGATGGCTGGCACCGACTCCAAAAAGAACTGATTAGGTATGTTTTAGTCAATATTATTTTTCGCTTTTTAGATTTATTTTGAAGTCGGTTTTTAGTTTTTTATTAAACTTATTTTATTTTACAATTTTAAGTGTTAAGTCCTCTATTTTTTCCCTCCTAACTTCGCCAAAAATGACTTTACAGCAAAGTAACCTTAACTAATATTGGTCCTCTATGGACCCCCCCATCCAATGGTATGATAAAAATAAGGTGTTATATAGGGTCAATTTTTCGACGAAAATTTTTAAGTCTTAAGAAAAGGGTTTACCTACACTCCAACCATAACGGCGGCTATTTTGGTGTCGAAACCATAGGATAAGGTCTTGCGTTAAATAACAAGTCAAATTAAGAAAGGAACTTTCAAATTTTTTTTCGTTACTGGGTGTACGGGTACGCCCCCAGTAAATAAAAATTGGCGGTCTGGTACCTCATAAGCTCCACGTCTGCTCAACACACTGCGAAATACGTTCTGTCGACAAATTGCAGTATTATCTTCTAACTCCTATCCGTTAAGGAGTTCTGTGGCTTCCATCATCAGGTCAGCAACATGTCATGATGATTACCAGACCCAAAAATCAGCATTGAGTCAGAAAATATATGCAAAACATTATGAGTCCCTATAAAAATTGAGGGTTGCCCTCGATTTCCCAGGGACCCCATCATCAGAATCTGACTTGGTGTAAATGGGACCACCTCGGGAGTATACCCTTTCAAACTAAAAAATAAATTTTGAAATCGGTCCATAATTGACGGCGTAATCGCGTAACAAACATACAAAAAAAAAAACAACAACAACATTCAGACGAATTGAGAACCTCCTCCTTTTTTTTGAAGTCGGTTAAAACTACTTACGGTTTTGTTTACCTTGGTGGCCGAGAGGCAAGCACGCCGGACTTGGCGTCGCCGTCTCTGAGGCCCTGGTTTCAATTTACTATCGTTTCAATATAGAGAACGAACTTGTCTATTGTCTGGATGGTTTGGTGTGGTACAGTCGTTGTTTCTGATTTCTTGCACAGTGTACTTGAACACTTTCCTATTGATTAAAAAAAATATTAAGAATTCATCCGTAACTTTCTAACTATGGTCCTATAATGATCTTATGGGCACGACTTATGCTTAGACTGTCTATCTATTCAGCCTATTGCAGTCCACTGCTCGACGTAATCCTCCTCCTAAGAGCGCCAAAGAGCACGATATCCTGCATTTTTATGCTTAGACTAGTAGACCTTTAACTGATCTAGTAATTTATAGTGACATATAGTAGCTTATTTTTATATGCACAACGTATTGAATTCATAAACACAAATTAGGAGTGCATAACATAATACATAGGGGGGGGGGGGGGTATTCCCATAGATAAATTGTCATAAACAATATATTAAAAAATAAACTTTTCGACCATATAATATCATTGGTATACTTTACTTGCGCCAACTAACACGAGACAACGCCATCTATTGTCAATTTCGTAAACTAATTTTAAACATATGAGTTTTTATTGAAATTACCAACAAAAGTAACTTAATTTCATATGCACAACGTATTGTATTCACAAATACAAGGAGTGCATAACACACATAGGGATATCCCAATAGATAAATTGTCATAGACACTACCAATCAATACATTCCTTGCTTGTTATAGGAATCGTTCGTGCATAACTGAAGGGTGGGCAGCTTAAGCCCCATGCTTGTATGGCTGGTCTATTATAAGTAAAAATAATAGTCTAACGTATTAAGGCTTGGCAGTCCCATAAATTAGGAGTCCCACACCTTTACTACTTATTACTATACTTCGGTACGGTAATTTATTAGGATTGCGCATTTTCGGAATTGGTGTTATTGGTAGAGGTGTTTTAGTTGTGGTTTTATCTTTTTCCGAGATGACTTAGTTCAATAAAAATAATCTTAAGTTAAGAAAAACAACTAAGTGATTGAAAATTACAGATAAGCCAGTAAAGTTTTTGCAGATTTTAAAATTTTGTTGGCTGAATCTTGTCATTATTGCCTGTAGTTTTAGACACGACACTTATTTGATTTCGAATTCATACCTATAATGGTAAAGCTACGGTGTGTAAGCGGCTTTATAATTTTCTCAGTATGTAGGTGTAAAGTTGTTAAACAAGTATCAAAATCAAAAAATAAGCAGGCTTGTCTAGCTGGGCGGGGTAGTCACAAGAATATACAAACGCTTTCTACTAGAAAATTATATTTCACGTCACAGAAAGTCATTTGATGGGAAAAGAGGTTTTCTTCCAGTGGCGAAACTGAGTGTTACCATGGAAGCGACACTTCTGTATTTGTACTATTACTTAGCTATTCTATGACTAGGGTCCGCACAAAAATTTCAATATCACTGCCCACCGAAGCGGCAAGTCCACATAATCCTCATAATCGTGATGTCCGTCTATCCGTCACAATTAATAACCGATTGGATCGTTCTAATCAAATTGCACAAGATAGCATCAGCTGTCTGGTTAAGTGTCAATATGGGGAAAATAATTCGGCTTTATCGAATGCATGTCTAATCAAATTGTTGTAAACGACAGAACATTTTATGTCAAAACGACAGAACATTTTATGTAAAACTCTGTCAACTGACTGTTGTTTTAGAGTTAGTAGTTTAAAAATGAGATGCTTTTAATACATTTCACTAATAATTAAAATCCGTGCGCTTTTACTAAAATAAAAAACTTAATCTTGATGAATCCTCATTTATTCCCAAAAGAATCTTCACAAATCACCCGTATAAAAATATGCTTGTGTGTTATTACCCTATTCTTAGATTTGTGGTTGGTAAAACAAACAAAAAAACCAGTCAAGTGTGAGTCGGACTCGCGCACGGAGGGTTCCGCACCATTATCTATAAAAACGAGCCAAAATTACGTTCGTAGGCACCTTAAATATTTATTTTATTCTGTTTTTTAGTATTTGTTGTTTTAGCGGCAACAGAAATATATCATCTGTGAAAATTTCTACTGTATAACTATCACGCTTTATGAGATACAGCCTGGTGACAGACGGACAGACAGACAGTGGAGTCTTAGTAATAGGGTCCCGGGTACGAAACTCTAAAAATGGCCTACTCTAGATTAAACATTGGTTTATTCAGAAGTAAAAACTTACTCTAGCTTGGTCAAATAAGTCTTTACTTAAATTCCTTGCAAAAAAAACTAAGCAAGGTTAAAATAATATTACTACTACGAGTAGAATGTTCATGTTTATCCCTCAGACTCTGCATTTGAATTTTTGTCATGTTTATGCCAGTTTACCCAAACAACAGTTTAGATAAACAATGCAGTCACCTGGCTGCGCGCGCGCTTAATGAAAACGTACGAGCGCGATAACCTGTTACGGCGGACCACGCACACGCAAATTTGTATGCTAGGAAATAGGCATTTTCGAAGTTACACTATTTTGAAACTTTGTTTGATTTAAGTGCGTCCTAAACGTTTAAAACTGAAAACTTCCAACAGGTAAAAGTTAGGAATTACCTACTTGTTAATGAAAAAATAAGCAGGGGCATAAATTTTTTTTGCCGGATTGTCGATTTTCTTATGGCAAATTAGACTTCGCAAGTTTTTTAAAAGGATGTTTTATGCAAATAAAGAGTTATCTTATTTTACCTTAAGAAGTTTTTGTTATGAATATGCGTGTTTAATATCAAAGGATAAGAAAAAAATAAGCCGTAGTACGTCCTTTTATTATTAAAAAAATCTGAGGAAGGAATGCTTATTTCACGTGTAAGCGTTTTTATAAGGTCAGTCGTATTTTTGTCGTATTGATTGATACTATGTAAGTATTTGTGTAGGTAAAATAAAAAGTAAAAAGATCGGAATCTTTTTTTTTAATTAACTGTTTTTTTAATTATTTGCTAAACCTTAAAGACGTGTTGTAAACCACGTACGTAACTAATGCATGATTTGACAGATCTGATGGCAGTCGAATACTTCAGTATATATTTGGACTGTGCTAATACCCTGACCTGAGAGTCTTTAGTTAGTTCTATTAAATTGTGTATTAAGTACAACGAGAAAGAGTGTTTTTCTTTATCCACCGAGTTTTATCAAGTTTATCATTTTTCAAACAGTACGTAACTTATGTGCTAATAAGAATCCAGTTAGCAATTAGGTATTATTATAGTCTGATAGTAGCACGTTTTGAATATAGAGAAACAATACGACACAATTATAATCGTTCAGTTTGGTATTTCGGAATGCGTACTACTAGAGCAAGGCGTTCTTCAATTGTCTCCACGTTTTTACCTAAAAATTAATCATTCAATTTATTCAACAATTAACGAACCAGTCTCTATTCAACATGGATATCGGTCAAGGCGGCAGTCCAGGATCAATGTATAAATACGGCCCACTCCTCTCATTGTTCTATGTCCGTCCGTCCGTTTGTTCTCCCATCTGTGATATAATATGAATATTAATACCAACTTCATTGTTGCACCTCTGAAATTCCTATTCCAAGCAAAAATAGCCCTTACCCTTAACAAAATACGGTACCATATAGGATAATTCTGGGAGATATACCGGTAAATGTAAATTGGTAAATATGTATAATACGAGCTCATTGTTAGTATAGCGATTTGCATGATATGAAAGTATAGGCGTCGATTCGATTGACAGTGCATCTAATAAATTAACAATGAGTCATGTGTGATCGAACTTCATTCAATTTTAATTCATTGAGCAAATTATGCTAATAAGATTAAGAGATTCCAACGGGGTTTGAAGTCTGATAAGATAACATTTAAAATTGGGAATCATTAATTTTTTTCTATAATATAAATCGGCTTGATCTTGAAATAATGACAATTGGTACTTTTTTCAGCCTTGCTACTGAAAATCATGCTCATAAATAAGCATGATTTTCATTTCGTACTACTGGATTTTGCTAAATCTACGAGACTATATATTTTATTTTATTTTCTTATGACGTTTATTTAGCTTTAAGATTAATTATAGATCTATTGCTTTAAACTTTATGGTGTGCAAATAAATAAAATAATCATTAAATTCATTAAGTCTCGTTAGCAATCATTGTGGGAACACTGCATGCATGGACGTACCTATATCCATTTATCCATGGTTCAAATAGGACAAACTCTATTTAAAAACTAGACCTTATAAATCTATGTTCATGGTCAAGCTAGCCCTTCATAGTAGTAACTAAAGTTGCAACATTATGAATTAGGTAAAAAATACAGGATAGATATCAAATTATCTAGACCTAAATATTATATTATTTAAAATTGGAAGAATCATGATGATCCGAATGATAATGATTTAGAAAATATTAAATTAAAAAATACGGTTGTATTGAGTTTTTAACCGACTTTAAAAAGAACGTTCTATTTTCGAAGGATTTTTTTTATTACCTCTTTAAAAATTGACACATTCATTAAAATGTGCCCAAAAAGGTTTCTGCGTGTTGTTTATATAATAACAAAGAGTTTTAACAAATTTCATATTAACTTTATTTTTAACTAACTTTTGAAATAAAATCTTGTAAGTAGTTTGTCTGTCTATTGCTTATTGTGGTATTAATACACCTGCGTTATATTATAGAACACAATATATTGAATTTAGTTGAGTATAAATAAAAACTGTTTGTGTGTGTGTAATTACTCTGTATGAGAATGCAATTGCGCTCGCGCAATGTCATATTCAAACTACTGTAGCTCCTGAAGTATGGCACCCAAAATAGTAATTTTTGGTGTAGTTTTGTAGATAATCTTGGAATGTATTAGAATTTACATAATACAAAAATAAAGTACATATATAGTGCTAGTTTTTGGAATACGTTTAAAAAAACTGGTAAATTATTTGTCAGTATTTATTAATATGGTATTTAAGTTTATTATTTTAAAAGATTATACAAATTTATTAAGTTCCTAGCTCTATGTAGATGGGCCAGATAAATCGCCGCCCGCTTACGCGGTTTAGCAATTCCATTCGATCACACTGACTCAGCGATGCGCTTGCACAGACTTTTGGTGAAATATCTATCGCTAAATGATGATACTACTTATCTATTTGCTTAAAATAAATGTACATGAAAAAATGAGCAAAATAATAGAAAGTGGTTTTAAATTAATTAAATCACAATGTACTTCTTGCGTGTGAAACTATTTTTATAGTTTACAAAAATCAAATTCTTACAAGATAAAATGCAAGTGTAACAGATTTAATTACAAAATCTAATTAGATTTATCAACGTGAAAACATTTTTTTCTGACTTCTTACTAAAAAAAACTATGGTTGATTTTTCTTGACTGAGCTACCTCTTTTTAGTCTAGAAATAGTTTGTGCCATAAGAAATGGTATGCTCCTATACTGTTTTTATTATTCTAAGGTCCCAGGTTAGATCCCTGGTCGGGACGGAAAATGAACTTTTCTATATTGTCTCGGGTCTGGGTGTTGTGCTACCGTCGTTGTTATGCGTGTTTATCCTAGCCTGAGATGCGCACTTCGACCGAAAGAAAAACTCTTATAGAAATTGTTTTTTTTGGAAAATGAAAACATTAATTGGATTACTAATCGTTTTATCTAATATTATTATGTCGTAACGTCTCTTAATGATGACAATCATGATTTTCTTATTCTTAACCCTTCAACTCCCAGCGAAAATAAATAACAATTGAATCACAATGGACGTCCGGTAACCGGTCAGTATATTTAGAATACGTGTGTATAGCCTGATGGACCCACTAAATAACCTAAAGTTTAAAAACTATAACCCGACTACGTAAAAATAAAATAAAAAGAGCGACAGCATTATAGTTATATATTTTGACTTAAACAATATGATATGTATAGTATACATATTGTAATGTGCTTGCCAAGACATTTATTTTAATAGCAAACAGGTGAGGTTTATAAATCCTAAATATAAAATTTTGATACAATTTGTATAGCCTATGTCACCCGGGCCATAATTAAGACTCTATTGACACCTCATTTTTTAAAATCGGTTTAGTAGTTTTGGGTGCTACGGTGCAACATACAATACATACACTGCCAAAATCATTACCCTTCCTTTCGGCTCCACCGTAGTCGGTTAAAAAATCCTTTGACAGTTTTGACCTCGCAGGTATATTATCCTCATGACGGAGCTAATTATAATAATGAATATTGCAATTCATTTGGTGAGGTGAGTCACTGTCGGTTGATCCATCCGCCCACGCCCACTCGTGGCCATCGTCGTAGGCCTAGGTTTATTAAATATCACCTACATGCAGATAGACAATTAAGCCTGACTATTTAAATTAATATTGCAATAGGTTTTGGTGTTATAAAGAAATAACTACTTAATTATTTGGTGCCTAGTGTAGTCAACGCCAATAAATAACATGGGATATTTTGAAAAAATACAAATACATAATTCCGTATTTTTAGTTAAGTATGGTTGGATTATGAATAAATCAAAATTATCATCACCATTATTAGATCATGATCATGTAATAATTGTTCTAACTAAGTATAGTAATACGTATGCAGCTAGTAATAAAATAATATACCGATAAATTAACATAAAAAATCTGAAATCAATACTTTTTATACAGTCCCATTTCCCATCAATAACGGAAACAATTGGACAATACTTCAACAGATCTATCACTACAAAAAACCGCATCATATAACAGACTTAGACTCAGTGGGCTCACTGGGAATATATTTTTATTCTTCTGTTAGTAATACAGATAGGCGCTTGGTACGATAAGGACGTCATTCAGTTCCTTTCACGGAAACGGTTATTTGATTAACTCTTGTACTGGCGTACATCTCAACAGAATGATGTCAGAGGTTTTCTTGTCACACTGACCGTCGTCGATAATAAGCAGAGTTGAGTCTGATTGAAGCCAAACAAAAGACAAAAGATATTGCCTCACAAACGAAATGTCAAATGGGTATGAAATATTTGAGACGCTTGGTTTTCTTACTTGTAAATTGAAGAAGCTGCACCGTTTACCACTTAGGGGCAAACAGGTATTGTATAATTGAAGATAAAATTCATTTTTTTCAAGTGTTATTTATTTTCAACTAAACCTTGCATGGAATTGCTAAAAACAAAAATTTTCAACAGGTATTGTATAATTATTATTTGTAACGCCGTTGGTTTTCTTAAATAAATAAAAAAACGAAAAAAAAACATCTCTTAAACGAACTTGCTAGCTGGAATCTTGCGTATCATTATCGTGCAACAAACACGCTCCCATTTAAGTGTAAAATTCAACTGTACAGGCAAACCTGTGAGGTATCGTGTTACACTACGTTGTAAAGAAGACGATGGGCTTCAAACTACGTATGAAAATTGAATTTAATAATTTCATTTCATTTCTTAAATATTTAAAACCTAAATGTAACACGTTGTGTAAGTCGTTGGCCGTAGCGTTACCTAGTATCCACTCCATTATGGCATAACGGCACATCATAAAAAGTGGACGGCACATCTGCACCCGCGCATATTCATAGATCGGTTTTTTGAGCGAATAATGCGTGTTACTTGAATGCTGACGTATCGTATGACCTATTGTAACTCCGACTATTGTAGGATAGCATTTGAATATAAAATTGTTTTGGTAAACTACCGATTTTGGTAAAAATATTTTGTTGACGCATTTTGGGCTACTTTTTGGGTATTTATTTTTCATGTTCGGTATTAAGTTATTGCTATCATTGTTTGTATATTATTATGATAATAAGCATACTTAATATATTTTAATAGCTTTAAGATTGGAAGAAAATGGTTGGTAAACTACCGATTTCGGTAAAAAGATATCGTTGACATATCATTTTGGATTACTTTTGGGTTTTGTTTTTCATATCCGACATTAAGTAATAGCACACTAAATATATTTTATATCTTTTAAAAATAGGTAAGAAATTATGTTAATTAATAATATATTAATTTCTCGAAATAAATTATTCTGTTTTGTAATGCGTTTAGTTCGATACATGTTAAATATTGTACCTGCATGTATATTAGTGTAACAATCGTTGATGAATTTAATTTATGAAATAAAATTTAAAATGCATGCTAAGAATATTTGGAATCTCTACATCCCTATTTTTAGCCTTTGAGTCTAATGTTTCAATGCCAGTTCGACAATATAAGGCAGAAACCACCTAAGTACAAGAATTGCGATTTCTGTCAGCCTGTTAAAAAAAACAGATTAGTAAACAAAGAGTTCGCTAATAGATAGAAAGCAGAAAATGTCCGTTTGTAACCAGCTATCGCTCGACTATGCGGGCGTGCGGTCAACATTCACAACAAGCGATTATAGCCCCTATACATATACGCATAGGACACACGGGTGATAGATAATACGTGTTGTGTTTACGGCTTCTACACGATATGAAGATAAGGAAAAAAGCCCAGCTTTTGATGTCAAGTGAATGTGTTTAGATTTTTTAGATAGGAAAAAATATAGAGGGGCAAAAAAAAAAATTTAGAAAAATATTTCACAATTAGAAAGCTTACAAAATCATTGAAAAAAGGTTGACGAACTATTGCAATCAAAATTATTATGACCAAAATAAGATTTTTTGTATTCTTTCTTGATAAATTAAGTAATACCCTTTTTTTACGTTCGTTTATTTTACTTTAGGTACGTGACAAAAGTTATTTTAACACATATCCAACTCATTGAAAAAATTCGATATTATGATTCTCACAGCAGAGAAACATGACGTATTCCAAATATCATGATCGTTTATTTCCCAATAACAAATGCAAATATGCAGATGCAAGTTCCACAGCTCCGTGAGAAATCTGACCGAGCCCAATTTGCTATACGTAATACTATTGCTTATAAGTTATAACTGTCCACGATTTAAAAAACGTGGGGCTTGTTTTTTGTTTACACCCCTCAGTTTTTGGCATACACTTTTTACTTATTCAAATCGCAAAGTCTTACCCCTGAGTTTTTTACACAATAGTTTCTTTCTTTGGACGTCTAATTTATTTTTTTTAACGTCCGGGGTGCGCGTAGCCGCGGGTCATAGGTGATCCTTAGATAGTTCTCAGGCGATTTTTTAAAACTTCTTTGTGTTCTTCAGTGTACATCTGCCTTTATGTCCGATTTTGCCAATAAAAAGATGCGTTGCGATTTTTAACGTGGGAATCGATTTGATGTTTGGACCATAAGTAATGTGTATCTTAAGCTTTGTTATTATTAAAGGCTGACGGTTATTTTTTATACAATAGGCGATTGCGTTGTTATTTTATTTAATGACTCGTTTTTGAGGATTTAAATACATTTATTATGATAGTAAACGCCTAATTTTAAATTAATTCATTGTAAAAATAAGGTAAAATCTTTCATTTCAGCTATGGATGGATAGTATTTAATATGATAAGCAAAGATCGTTGTGTTAAATTAAGTAGAAACTTTCGGAAATATGTAAATGTTAATATTGCGCGCAATTGTATAATAGCATTACGCTGGAACTAACTGGCCAGCAAAGTTAAACTCCGCGGGTGTGTTCGAAAACAAAACAGCATCAAATTTGACGTCACAAGTATCCCAGTTCGCTTTTTAAAAACAAACAGCGTCCTGTGACGTCACCGCGCCCGCATGAGGACCAATCGATAAGGACACGTGTGCCGGTCCGAGAGACCCATTGTTTTATTTAGCTAACCTGTTACACGAGTCGATTTTTCTGTGATAAAAAATAGGTTAAATATGGGTTTTATTCCTAAGAATACGTATGAAAATGTTTAATTACTTTAAAATTAAAAGCTATACTATTCTTTGATAAAAAATAAGTTTTATAGTTTGGAAATTTGGAATAGTATTTCCAGTATCAATTGCGTCTATTTGTGAACTTTTTTGTAAGGAGTTAACTTCTTTCTTGTTACATTTTCTAGCTACAAATGGCTTAGAAATAAGGATTAGGTATTTTTAAACAGACAAAAAGGGGTAATTTGTATGTTGATGTCAAAAAAAAATAACGGTACCGTAAGCAAAATGTAAGAAACATACTTTGTTATTTGAATTAAGTTAGTAAACATCTTTTTTTTCAGCTTGAATTTAGAATATTACTCTAAATATACTCTAAATTTAGTTTACCTACTGCTTACTTATTATTGTACGTCTTAAAAAATAAAAAATATTAAACGCTACCAACGTCTATCCTTCCCCTAAAATGTCCGGTCGACAATACTTTTCCGCGCATTACACATGTCTGTATCGAATCTTCGATGGCAGAAAGGATTATCAAAACCATTGTATTCCTGCCTTTATCAAACTTTTTTCTATTGCCAATTTTTTTAACTTTTTTTCTTCTCGGCCAGGTGCCGATGTCATGTACGGACAGATAAGTCAACAGATAAAAAATGGGTTGAGAACCATAGACAAGGGTTCGGACTGGGGTTCGGATTTTAAATTCGATTTGATCGGTGGCCTTTAGACTGAATACGGGTCCTATGATTTGTGGGAGCGGAGATAAGATAGGCTATTTTTGCGAATTCTTTTATGATTTTAGATTTTAATTGATAACGATTTTTAGGGTTTCTTACCCAAAGGGTAAAATGGGACCCTATGTACTAAGGCTTCGCTGTCCGTCTGTCTGTCTATCTGTCTGTCACCAGGCTGTATCTCATAAACCGTGATAGTTAGATAGTAGAAATTTTCACAGATGATGTATTTCTGTTGCCACTAAAACAAAAAATACTAAAAAACAAAATAAAATAAATATTTAAGGGGGCTCCCATACAATAAAAGTGATTTTTTGCCGTTTTTATAGATATAATCGTACAGAACATTACGTGCGCGAATCCGACTCGCACTTGGCCGGTTTTAGTGTTATGTTCACGGGGTTTTTGTAAATTTTATTAATATTGCAGATAACCACAAAAAAGTTCATAATGATGTTTGATTACCTAAAGTAACTATGAGGCTCTACATTTATTGACAACAGGAGTTACTCTTACGATGGCTTTTTATATAATTTAATAAAGTAATAATAATAAACCGAACTAAGCACTTCCATGCGTAGGTAGAAGTAATAAAAAAGTTTTGTTATACGTCTGAAAAGCTATAAAAAGTTTTTAATAAAAGTACTTACCCTTGTTATTTTTATCAAAGAATAACAGTGACCGTTAATGCATGTACCTATATTCACATTTCTTCCCACCATGAACTTCAAAGACGTTCGATCTTCAAATCTGCGTGCGAAAAAATATATAATTTAAATATTCAATAGGTTCTAATCATGCAACTGGCCATGACTGTTGCCCTCGGATAAAAAAATCTAACCCCACGTTTTTTTTCAACCCTTTTATGCATATCCTGTGTCACCCAGGCCGAGCAGCGTTACAAGTCATATTTAAATAATTTATGCGTGTTCGTTAGTTGGCTTGTTTTTGCATCTGCGTCGTGAGTGTGTGTTTTTAGAAGTTTTACTGTTGATGTGGGCATATAGAATTTTCTCGCTAATATTTGAAGGGTTAAGTACCTATTGGTGTTAATTTTATATCGCGTGTCGTCCTTTTATTCATTATTATTTTTATTATAATGTTAGAAGACAAAAAGTTTTAAAACAATGTTTATCAAAACTGTTTATAGACTAGTCTTTCTAAAACCTTTAGCAGCTTTTAAAAGTCATGCCTTCTCATTATAAATTCAAATCGCGAATCGCGACCGAAAAGCGGCCATTTAGCAAAAAGAACAATGGGTCCGCCAACCAATGATCATAGACAACTCAATCGACACATCGAAAGTGAAAGGGATGGTCTGCATTGCGATTGTCATTTTGCAAAGATCGTGTCATTCTCATTGCGGTGACGAAATAGAGTAACCGCCGATCGATGAGGGCCGTCAACGCTAGATATACGAGTAATACGATTGCCACGTAACACATTACCGGTGCACTCTCAAAACTCAAAGGTAGGCATTGACTACAGGGCGTAATGTAAAGCCTTGTATCCACTATGTCCGCGAATCTCTTGCGTTCCGCGCTTCTGCAACTGCTTCAGTAGATACGGATCGCGCTCTACTTTGTGTTCGCCCTAAAACCGCCACCGCTTGGAGCGCCGAGGCACGTTGTACGCTCCAGGAGCGCGAACGTATCCACTATGTGGAGCAGTTGCAAGAGCGCGGAGCGCAAGAGGTTCGCGAACATAGTGGATACATGGCTTAACATGCCATTCTAAATAGCTCCAATAGCAATAACCAGACTTGCCGCAACTTAGATCTCGGTCAAGCTTATACTGACTCTGAACAAAGTGCTAGAAGGAAGCTACAAATGAATTAAGAGGCAAAATATCGAAAGCCGTTGAAATTAGCCATTGTTTAAACTTTATCCCTTTTTGGATCCTAACCAAAACTTGAAATTTCTATTGCAGCGAACGTTCAACCACTAATAAACCATACCAACTCATTAAAGCTCTGCAATAAAATCAATAAACGTATTACAAAGTTTTTGGACTGCACGGAATTTTCCCACACAAAAACCAGATCTTCATGCATTTCCAAAGTACAATTTAGGTATTTAATTGTTAAAAGGGAGACAATAATATAAAAGCTTAAACACACCACGAATTACAGCTTGTTCACTGCTAATCTAACCAAGTAATTAGCAAATTTGTAGAATTAGCATTTGAAAATATTTTAGACATTAAGGCGTGGAATCCATAAATCTCTTTAACAAAATTAGCTGCTTGCCCTGCCCATCCAGGCGTAATGGCCGCACTTTTTGTCATTTTTTGTCATTGTTTTTATCTACCCCTTTCAATTTTTTCCTCTGTGTTTTTCAGACACTTTTATTGAATAACATTAGCTTGATTTTTGTCCTCTAGTTTATATTACATTACCGTTTTTATAACGTAATGAATATGCGGGAGCGATAATAGTATGCATTGTAAAGTGACTAAAACGACCGTATGCACTTTTTATGTGCAACCGTTACTCATTGTTTTTTTGGTTGAGTTCTTTTGTTGTTTTTGGTTTATGTGAGCTACCCTTTATTAGCGGAAATTATCACTTTCATTTTTAACTAGACGGTTGTTAAAGAAATTGCAACTAAAACAAATTTTTAGTATTTATTTCAACCTAAAAAATATGATTCCCAATTTTATCTTCGATAGTCTTAAAATCCCCGGCTTGATGGACCGATGACCTTAATATTGGTTTATAACAGAGCTAGATGAAGAAAACCGGGGAAATAGTGTTCTTTTGCGCTATTTAGCGGAGAATTACGTCCAGAAGTCAGAAAATAGGCTCAAACTAGCCGCGAAGCTAAAACTTGTCTACATTTTAGTCGGATACTCGTTTTAAAATTTCATTTCATCGAAAACTTTGTAAAATTTCTGCTGCACATTTTTTTCAAACGCAGTCTCTATTTTTTAATATCCCGATCCTCTCAAATTATTCCGTCCGATCGTGATCCTAACAATGGTCCGCGGATGTATCTACCCACAGATCTCTCTTCAATAGGACATTGCGTGAGAAAACTAAAAAAACACACTCGCACATAAAACGCACTCGTACTAATTATTAAAAACTCAAGATGTCCCTTGCACAATGCGAGTACACCTTGGATGTGCCGAAGATACGCTTAAAAAATGTGCATAATGTTTTTATAAACATACATGCTGGGAGAAGGTAAAAACGTGGGGTGAGTTTGATAGAGGGTACGGTCAGTGGCCGTCAAAGTTTCTTAAAAATCAAAACACTAAAGCTTGGGCCTAGTTATGAACTCCGATCATCTCCTTTGAAGTTTTGTTTTTGCGTAAAACTCTTAACTCCAAAAAAGCTAAAAAAAGTTTGCAGTAATAACGATTAATTATATTAAAGATGTGCTTTTTATCGTGTTAGTTACAAAATTAACATACACCCTGAAATTAATTTAAAATAATTATTAGCTAAAAGCTATAAAGCTTTTTAAATAATTAACTTATTACGTAAGTATTTGGAGTAATGTTTAAATAAAGTCGTCTATTAAAGTTAAAGTAGGCAAACTTCGTAAAATACCTTCAATGAGACATTTGAACATATTTTCTTCTCAATCCGTTTCAGCTTTTCAAGCACAAAAGTTTGAGAGCCTATGCCTTAAATAAGAATCGGTGTATGTTTTTAGATTAAAATTTCTCCGTCGAGATTGATAGTTTTTTAGGCGGAAGCTAACAGCGCTGGCTTCCGGTTGGTTTTTTATTGCCTTTAAATGGGCCGACGAGGTAATCAAATTAGAGCCTTTTTATTTAAGAGAGGATGCCGTTATTTACTATGTTTAAGATAGTATGTATAATTTTAAGGCCTTTTCGTGTTTACATACACAAATAAATAAAATTTTCGCGTCATTATAATCTCCACCTTGTGATTTATTCGGTTTTATTAGTTACAAAACTTACTAGGATTTCTAGTGCTAATAAATAATATTCTAGTGCTTTCTTTCGTGATACGATTGAGCATGATCCTAGATATATATTTCTTGTCATAGTACACAATATAAAAAAACCTGACCCTCGGTACTCTAAGATATTTGTCTATTTTGACCAGTTCTAGATATGCAGTCATAACAAAATGTTTAGCTTCTCTCATCGTGACGGTGTTATGAATTCCTATATAGATTCAAAAAATCTAAATAAATTATAAATAAATAAATATTTGAAGAGCAGTTGCAAAAATAATTAAATTTGCACTGAGCTAGACTAAACGAAAGAGCCAAAAACGAAAGATAGACACACTTTAATAGCAAGTTGAAATTTACAGAAATGTGCACAGATTAGAGACTAATCACAGCTACCAAACTTTTTAGCTACCCTTCAACTATCCTTAAATCACCTCATTGAAAACACTAAAAAAGTGTTCATACTCGCAATTAAGTGTTTATCATTCACAGTCCAAAACTACACTTAGTCCCGCCACCATAAATCTCTCAAATAAATATGAGCTCATAAACTTTCTTCCTCACCTCATCTCGCCATATTTACACTCGCAGCTTCCTGCCTCTTAGTTTTTTAGATTCCCACAGGTTTTTTAAGAGTTTTTTTTCAAAGCGTAACGGTAAAAATCTCCCCCTGAAGATGGTTTAATTTATTTCGTCTTTACAAAAGAGGATGCGGTTGTCTTTTGTTTGTCACGTCATGGTATAAAGTGCAATATTTTTTTTTTAATATTTGGTTCCCGAATATTCTAATTGAATATCGAACTAGTAAAGTTGGAATTGATGTATTATTTTTCTTACCAGACAATTCGTGGTTTGTAGTTTAATAAATGTAATACTAATCTACGAGTATACTGAACTATTAATTTAAAATAAAAAAAATTTAAGCACATCTTAATGCATCTTAATGTTACGTCGCACAGTTATTTTTTTTTACGCTGTGTCATTCATTAGCCTACCATTGCTTGTCTAACTTTTATAGTTATTATCAAATACTCAATTTGAGTACAATTTTGTTTCTATCCATTGATTTAAATATCGTTATTAATTACCTATGTCCCACGACTGTAGCGATGGTATAACAATAATAAGAAAAAAAAGATACTTTAAAAAGCGAAGGATGTCTCGCCTCCTCGAGCGTGCATAAGATTTTTGCAAAAAATAAATTAATGCAACTAAAAATTGCATAAATCAACAACGCAATTACTTTTTTGCGACAACCGTGTTACGAGACTTTGTTTTCCTAAACAATGAGTAAAAAAAACGCAAAACCCCAAAGGGTTCTTCAAATTAAACCGTCATTAGAAATTTTCGGAAAAAAACTGCCAGTACGCTAACGTGAGAAAATTAAAAACTTTTTTCGATTAAAAAACTGGTTGCTGCGACCGTTGCATCTAATTTGCATGTTATTTTTTCGAATGCGATTTTTTCTATCTCTGACACCGTGTAATTATAGACAAAAAAGCTCAGGGGTATTTTGTTCCTTTCATCTTGGTCAGGTAGGTATGGAGTGTCGGGTACAATGGCCCGGATTTCCTCTCTAATGCCACGGCCAACCTTCAACTCACGTGCAGATTCTCAATGGTCCCGAATCACAATTTTCCTAGGGCGTGATCGATTTGGAGATACACTTGATAATTTTTTTGTAATGGTAATGATAGCGATGTGAATGAAGCCTACTCAATTGAGCGTCCGTCTCTAAATATCGATAATTGCAGCTATTCGAATGGTAGAGAACACCTTTAGATAAAAAAAAGTTGATTGTTGTGGGAACGTCCGAATATTTATTAATGTGTTTGCGTAAAAAATCAATCAAAATAATTATATTTACTGTGTAAAGAGTAACTGTGTACTTATTCTAAGTTTATCACCAAGACATGGAATCTATCTTAAAATCCGAATATACTCAGCTATTTAATTAAATGTGACTAAATAACAATTTCATATTTTTGCGATACCCATTCAACATGGTTCCACGATAAAATAATTAAGCATTAATTAATTTACCCAAAACATTCGAACTAATGGCCAATATTAACAAAATGGCGCTTACCAAAAATGGCGAGCGCATAGAGTAAACAGCCGCGCATAAATTGCGCAGATTATGCCCCGTCACGGCTTACGTCCTGCGCCTGGGTTTGGGCCATAAATCCTGCTGCAAGGTGGTCTGACAAATTTGCGGTCACACCCGCCCGGCCAGACCAACATAGACTTTTTAGGGTTAGAAAGGAATTGACCTAAACGGTGACTCACGCGCAGTCTAGCGATGGTTTTATCTTCTATTTTAATGTAAAGTAAAAAAAAAAACACCTTTTAATGTACAAACTGAATAACAAATTTTATAGAAGGTTTATTATTAAAAGCTTTAGCCATTTGCTTTTATGATTTTGATTAAGACTTATCTTTTGACAAATCTCATGATTTTGATAAAGAACTAACTTTTAAGAGTGACAAATCTAAATGAAATTTAAAAATTAAATAACAGTTTGTTACATTTGTTTTTATGCATTTCAAAGTTTGTTTTACATGTTTCATAGGCTACACTGGCTGTGCTCGCAACTTTTTTGCGTGAACTACAGGCTGTTTGTTATTATCACATATACCTATCCTACAGGAACATCAAACTGGGATTAAAAGTTTAACCAATTTAACCAACGGAACCAATAAAAGGAACTGTTTACTCTTGCTCGATTTCTTCGAAAGTCAAAAAGAGGCAAAGGAAACAAATTGCATACAGCACCCATTATGTCAATGTTGTAAATTTTAAAACGGTCTGTGACAATGTTTGGACATTCGGTCACCGATCCTTTTTTTTTACCGGCTCCCTGGGTAGCCGTAATATGGTTGTAATTGCTTTGCGCTATGTAATGAATGGGACGAGATAAGTTGCTTTGTGTAATGCAGGCGTTAACAAGATTAACTTATTGATGGCTTCTGCTTCCTTTTGTTGGGTTTTTTTTCTTTTGTTTGGAGTAATTAGTGGTGGTGAGCTTTTCGGAACGATTTTTTTCTCTACATTGTATAACATTGGTGATGGACGAAAGTGTATTGTGTTTTTACAATCATTATTAGTTATGTAAACAATAAAAAAAAATTCTGGGTTCCTGTTTTCAAAGTTCCTTCTGACTATTGACCATATTAGTTACTTGTTATTAAATCGGCGAATGCTACCTAGATTTAAATTAGATTAATATAGTTCTCGTATTTTTGTTTACAGAATTATTTATTTAAATCTAAATCCTATATTCGTCGTGGCTTGAAAACTTAAAGATGCTAGTGATAGATCACTGTTTGTGATTGGTTAAAGCAGTTACCTACTCGACATATGCGTGGGAGTTTGAGATCCTTGTAAACGCTTAATTTGCAATAAATGCATTTGATTTGATTTGATCCTTAATACGTAATAGGTACTCGATCAAGGCTTAGCTTATGTTAGTCGTTACTTCGCTACAATATCATAATATACCTACCTACATTTAAAAAATAAACAATTTAAAACTACTGTTACGACCGACCCTTAGCTCAGTTCGTGGCGGGCAACCACTAATAGCGCGTGGTCACGCGCAAGCGCAGACGCGTCAATGAGAATTAGCCGCAATTTCAGTATAATCTCGAGCCATAATTGTTGTATGGCATGGTGGTAGGAAATATAACACTGTTCTAGCAAAAACTATTTCTTGGGATAAAATATAAATCACATTGAGCCTTGGCCAATATATTCTGTGCTTGGCAAACTTACTTAAAACACAACTCCCTTCCATGGACGGATTTGATCTATACAGTCGAAATATTTGTAATTCGAATTAACATTTAAAAATAAATTTTAGGGTTCCGCTTTCAATTAAAACCAGTAAAAGAATTGCGTTTGTAGAACAAAGTATTTTTAATCTCTTAGACAAAAAAAAATACATAGATTTTTAACTCTGCAAAACATCAATTACTTTATATATCTTAACTTTTACCCTTCACTCACGTTAATATAAAGATAAGATAAGATAATTATTTCGTACAGATAGGTATTCTATGCTGAGTACGTTACACAACTTTGCAATTGTATAAGTGACACTCGGTACCTACTGTAAAATTAAACTAATACTTATGTTGAGTTTCTTTAAATGAAATAAAAACTCTATGGTACGACTAAAACCACACTAAAAATAGTATTGATGCTGAAGTTTATATTTTAAACCTTTTGACCGCAAAATTGTACTCAATCGAAGTGGACTGTACGCATCAGTCGCTCCCTAAGACGTAGTATGTATAGAAAGTTCCAAAATCATTACTTTACAAACAGACAATGCGAGTTACCTATCATTCTGTGGTCAATTTCTCTTCGTGAGAAATCCATCTTGGATAGTCAGTCTCAAAATTGTGTCTCCAAAATTGAGGTATAATGTACTAGCGTACACACCATCTCAAACTAAATGTTTCAGCCAAGAATTGTAGTCCAGTGGACTACAAAGCTTCAGTCAGTGTCAATAATTGACGTTGTCAAAACTGCTTCTTGATTATTCAATACTACAATGCTTGGCTGAAACATTTAGTTCGAGATGTGTTAGTACGCTAGTACATTATACCTAAATGGTCTCCAATTTGAACACTATTTCCTTTAATATCATTTCAGCCATAAGAAATCCACAAAGTGACAGTAGGTGGGGCAAGTAACACGTAAACTGACGGCCTATGAGACTGAAAGGTTCTAGAACGAAGGTTACGTACTGGAAAGTGCTGCGTAGAACGTCTTTCCTCAAGGCAAACGGACGACGTATAGGTTGCAGCAAGCCACTGAAGGCAGGCCGCCTCGAACTGACCAATCTAAAAGTCATTGGGAGAGGTTTGGACAACTGGACGTCCTGTGGCTGAAATGATGATGAACGTCTAAACCGTTAAAAGAAAACGTTTCCCCATACAAATGTTAACAGAGATAGAACATTTAGTATAGAGATGAAGAATTCTTTATTTGCGATTTCGATGAAACGATGATTTGAGTGACTCTATCTAGATAGTAGAATCAATACCGAACAGGCTTTGCGTTATTTCAATTACAACTTATGAATGCCAAGAATCAATAATATAAGGCCCACTTGCGCATTTCAGGATTAGCGAATTTAATTCTGAACTATCTAGTAAAAGGGTATTAACCATCATTCTATAGCTGTCAGTCTGTACGATGATGAAAAAGACAGAACAATGTTGTAATCTCGTACTATACTAATCCAGTTGTGCGGAAGTCCACCTACGTGTAACACATTACACTTATTAGAAATACAAATATTACATGCATGTATGGAGCTGACTGTACCATGGTTGCTCGTAATTGATGTCAAACTGCTGCGGTCGGGCGCTGATGGTGTTTATTCGTGTAAAGTATGGTGGTGTCAACGGTTGTGGAGATTGGATTTTAGATTCTTGGCATTCTCTTGATATTAGATTTTCTGTATAATTTTTATAGTAAGTGGGTTTGATGTTAATATGGGTAATAATACAAGTAACAAGCATGACTTTCAACCTTAAACACTAAAAGAGCTACTTTGGTTATACTCGTATTTGGGGTTTGATATTGGTGTAAGTTTAAGTTTGCATACTATAATCAAGATATTCTGTTAGTATAATTTGGACTTGCGCTATAAATCTCAATTATATAAATTAATAAAAGTACGAAACCCTCTTGTTGTACAAGTCCGACTCGCAGGTTATTTTAACCTTTAGCTTTAGTTGTGTTTTATTATATTTTTTATAACACTTTCTATTTCTTTCTCTGTCTCTTGAAATCCACCGGTGACTCACTATTCATACTCTTAACCATTGTCTTTTCGGACCTCCGTAATTATAATTAAATAGGAAAGCAATTAATCAAATTAGATCATTTTGGACCACGACTACACATCCACTGCTAACGAAATGGTTTCCACTTTCCACTCGATATTTTACCTTACATACTGCCAAGCAAGTGGTAAATCCTTACAAAGATTCTGAAGTACCCACGATGCACGAATTCTAGGCTCTAAGGAATAGGAATGCTAGGTATATGCTTGTTATACATGTTATCCTGTCACCACACATCCTGCAAATACAAAATCTCGGACAACTTTGCTGCCTGTTTTGTACATCGGCATAAAATTTGTTTGATTCCATACAAAATTACTAAACAACTAATCGAATTTGAATGGTTATGAATTTTATGAAAAATTACTTCCTTACTAGATTGTACACCATTGTATCGCCTTGTATAAAACAATCATGTCTAATTTATAACGAGTATTTAACAAAATAACCAGACTAACGCAAAACAGCACACCTAAGCCGGTATCAGTGGAAAATTCAGAACAATACAAGATGCTTTGCTATTACTCTGCTAATTACAATATTTGCACAAAGCTTACGTAGTTAAAATCAGTTTGTCATAAGGTTTTATCGCAACTGATGAGAATAGACGCAATCATCGTGATTCTGTGTGGTCCTCGGACAATATTTGTTTAAGTATAAAGATACTGCAGGATAATGAAGAGCCTGAGAGTTTGGTAATGAGCGGAGCGATACATTTAAATGTAGGGAACATTTAAATAACGACACTACCGTATATAGTGTATGAAACAAAGATTAATCAAGATAAGGTATGACTAAGTTTCATCCTGGTCTCAGATCAAAATCGATCTGTTACTAATTAGAATACATTAACTGAACCTAAATTAATAATGACCATTTGGTTATGACTGTCACTAAAGTAACACTATAAAACATATCGAAAAGTTTATTTTTTACAGTAAATTATTTCTATAAAGGTATCCGTTGATATGTATGTATCTCATTCTAGGTTTAAACTAGTTTTACTATCTTGTTAATTAATTCGCTAAGTTCAAATCTCGTGTAGCGACACCAATAACAATTTGTTGATTGAAGGAACTGGCTTTAATTAACTTTTCATAAAATTGTTTTAGCTGTGCCAGATCCCTGTAAAGTACCGTTAAGTGTTTCATCAGTAAAAATCTTTCTCCTATTGAAACACTTTTTCAAAACGATTGAAGCTGACAAGTCGTAAGAATTATAAGTCGAATGATAGCAGTTCAAAATCGCTACTCCTACTACCAAGTCCTCTCCCAAAAATCATGTAACAGACAAATTTACAGCACAGCTTTACAATGATGCCCTCGACGCGGTCACCCATCCCCGAGCAAACACAACAATGATACCAACGTCTCTAATTACACAGTCCGGACTGATAACATTTATAACACCTTATTTGTCTTAGCAAACTGTTTCGTGATTCTCCGTGATATGACCGTTGAGATAAAATTGTTTTTGGAATGTCAAATTTTGATTACGAAGTTTGTATTCTTGTTTTAGACGTTTGCTTATTGTGGACGTACTAGAAAGATAAAGAGAAACCTTATATTAGTAATTTAGTATTCAATAATTGAGATTCATTACATACAAACAATTACACATTTGGTCGAGTAAGGTCTATTTCGATCGTTAATACATTCATAGTGGTAATGAATTTACACCAAATGAATCATTTGTGGACTCAATTCTAGCCATAATATGAATTGGGAAAATCGCCTAGAAAACTTTTAATATCAAAATATACTGACATTGTTTCAGACATATTATTGAAACACTGTCATCTGACAATTTTAATTAGCTATCTTATTAATAGATATTTTAATGTAAACGATTGGATATATGTGTATTACTCTAGCTTGCTTTAACTCCTAAATAGTGTTAGCTGAAATATTGATATTTATCTAACTTAACATATGCGACATTTTATTCCGTTTTAGGTAGTGATTATTAATTCCTCTTTGTCATGCTTTTTAATCACGGTTAAAAGATTAAAATATTTTATAGCACAAAAATATATAAAACCCTTTAAGAATTAGCAAAGATTAAGTATAAATAATTCCTTTAACAAAGAGCATAGAGACAGAAGCTCCACGATCCTAATATCGTTTCGCAAGAGCAATTTCGCCATAATCGCACCGTGTCTCACTCAGTTTAGTTTTAATTTCAATTTGCTGTGTCCAGGCACGACCGTAGCCTGGGATTAGTTCACACTGACGGCTAAATTTCAATCTTTTAAGAAAAAAATGTTACAGTTTTGTATATTTTTACAGTAAATACCACCGTTTCCTAAATCTCGGGTAAGTTTCCGAGCCTACGTGTTTTTAAAAAACCGGCCAAGTGCGAGTCGGACTCGAAGGGTTCCGTACCATAATTTATAACAACGGCAAAAAAATCATGTCTTTTGTATGGAAGCCCCCACAAATATTTATTTTATTCTGTTTTTTTAGTATTTGTTGTTATAGCGGTAACAAAAATACATCATCTGTAAAAATTTCAACTGTCTAACTCTTACGGTTCCTGAGATACAGTCTGGTGACAGACGGACAGTGAAGCCTCAGTAAAGGGTCTCGTTTTACCCTTTGGGTACGGAACCCTTAATAAAAAATCTAAACAAATATCCTTAATTTTGGCAAGAATTTATAGGTCCATTAAGAATTCCTTAATATTCTTTGGACTCATGCCTATCCAATGTACCACATATCTAATTAGTAATAATAACTAATTTAAAATTCTTGATTAACCTTAAATCGATTCTGTTGGAATCATATTTTGTCTAAATGCATTGTAACAGTCTGACTGGCCAACATTTTTACTACTTAAGAACACCAAATAATGAATAATGTCTTGTCAAAGTGCCCTATAGTTTTCTTTCTTAGGTTTAAATGCTCTAAGGTGTCCACCACCACCACCGGATTAGTTTAGTACGAGATTAAGACACCTTTCTTTCTCTGTCATTGTCATACCAACTGACAACTATAAAATGATTTTTAATACCGTGTTTGTGGATAGTTCGAGATTAAATTCGTTAATCCTGACATGCGCAAGTGGGCCTAAGAGTTACGGAGGTCAGCAATCGTTCTAAATATAATAACTACGATCATAGTCAAAGCATTACCCAACTAGGAACGCAAAAAAGAAGAAGCTATCGGGTCTGATAGATGAGACTAAGTGCAGAAACGCCACTCTCAATCTCATAGAGATTGGTAGAATGCTGCGTACTTCTGCAATCATTCGAAGGCCAGTATGAACAAGCCCTAACAGCTTAATATCACAAGTTAGGATGGACGCAATTAGTCTGCGGTTGCGTTGCGCCAGTCATCCAGACTGCATTCTGCTGTTACATCACTGTTTTTAGCACAATTTCATCAACTTTTGCCAAATTATGCTAAAATTATCCAGTGACGCTTTACTTTTAAATATAGAATTGTAAATGTATTTGTTTTATACATTAGGAAAAATCGTTTAAATGGCCACTTGAAAGATGCTCAATTGAGGAAGAACATCGTGAGGAAACATGGACATTCAGATAACACAGGATTATAGTACCTATTTTGCCAGGTTGTACTATAATTAGGACAAAGCGCTAGGAGGAAAACAAAAGATACTACTTTCAGATATAGAAAAGTATTTTACTCATCAATCTTTTTCCATTTCAAGATTTAAATGTAAAGAATTAGACGTAGGTTTGTAATTATTTAGGATTTTAAATAGTTGTCAATAAAACTAGTGAAATGGAAAACTATTTTCAATAATTTCAGTGTCAAAAAATTAGAATTTTGTCCCTCGGACTGACTTGTGTCTAGGTAGTACCAACTAACTAAGACTTAACTAAGAGGTAGCACGACGAATCCAACTCGTTTCACTTCTGTTAGATACACAGCAGAAAATGGAACACCATGATTCTAAAAAAAATATATTTAATTATTTGTGTGCCTTTGTGAACAGTCCACAACCAATCTACAAACTGAAACCAAGCCCATACAATGACGTAAACAGCAAAGCATGTACTCGCCAGCTCGCCCTGCGCCAGATCCATACATTAGCCATGCATGTCCTTTGCTGAAACATATGGAATTGGAACGGTCGATACGAGTAATTGCGACTTATCGCCTTTCGGAAATGTATTTTGGTTTGTTTTTACGGTTGCAAAACATTCGAGTGACGTTGTTGCCAAATCATTTGACTTGTCAACATCGATGCTAGAAAAAACAAGGCCAACTTGTCACGTCTATTTACTCCTAAATAAAAGTAAAAGTAGATTGAACAATTAAATTTATTTCAGTAAAATATAGTTAAATGAATTTACAATTTACGTAGAAAACAGTATATAAAAATTTTCCTACCTAATACGTACTCAAGGTACTCGGGAGGTAAGGGGGAGGATTAATTTTAGGAAAGATCCCAAAATGCACCTATTGAAGAGTATTTCATAATAGATGTATCCAATTATTATTTTTTTACGTTACATAGACATACCCTATATTTAATTTGTTTAGACCCATCGATGTTTCTTTAACACATAGTTCCTTATCTATAGTTAAACAAAATACCCTTAATATTTCAAAACTCTTGATAACAATCTATTAAAATCCAGACATATTTAATTTCACTGATGAAGTAGGTAATAAAGCATCATACAAAAATGGATTTGGTGTATTTATAAAATTGTTAATAGATAGATTGACAGACGATATATGCGCAAATGTCACGGCTATGAGCACCATAAATAATAATCTACTGTTTCAATCCATGTTTCCCTCAGGGTCAGGAGGCGCCATAACAGATGGGTCCTAATCGCTGCTCGGTTTGTCCATCATTAATACGCATTGGTGTATGGACGAGTGAACTGTAGTATCGCGAACAGAAGTCCTTCTTTCACCAAAAAAAGCATCCTGTTATGACTTTTACTCCCATCACAAAAAAGGCCAAAATGGTCTGAAGGGACACCTTACTAGAACGCTCGTGAAAGGATGACTGTCTCTGATTATTTTGCCATCCGATCATTAGCCCGTATTGATATATCGCCGGAAGACATGTTTATTATAGTTCGTACAATAATTTCATTTGTTTTTTGGGAGGGACGGAGATTTGTATTATAGAACTGATGAGCAGCTATCATTAGTGTTTCTGTTACAGATGCTTTATTGCGTTCTCCAATTCACCGGTGAATATAACTTTCGTAATACTGTCCCAAAAACCTTAATCTCCACTAAATGGCGCATATGGAACTCTTAATACTGGACCAATGCGTCAATTATTCCATTGAACTGCATCATTGCAGCCTTTTCACGGCCTATTCAAAAGCCGTGAGTACGTGTAAGAAAACTCACATTTCAAAAGATAAATACTCGAAAACCGCCAAAAACTCACGAACGCCTCATTAAATTCGTATAATTTTTTTGCAGAACACTTTTTTGAATGAACGCGTTGGTGGTCCCGGTGTAAAATAATGGCACCTACGCAATGTTCTATATAATAGTGGGGTGGCTCTGGCCAGCCGGTTGGGTGGTCGGATTACACTGGATTACGAATATTACTACGAGTAGACTTTGAGAGCTTAAGGCGGTTGTGCGCGATTGTACCGTGAGTGATATCGTAATTATGTGGATTGCGTAAGAATAGATTTTACGCGTGTACTAAATATCTAATTTTGTGGCCGTTAAGTTGAATAACAAGAGATGTAAAGAGCTAAACTACTTACTAACTACCATTATGTAATCACCACTAAGCATCGCTAGGATTTTGAAAAACAATGACTAAATGTTTCCTTATCATTTCAAAAGGCATAAAAATTGGTTTCATTTTTTTTGTTTGTTTAGGGTGCTCGGATAAAAAGTAAAGCATTTATGCAATAAAATTATTGAGGGCATAGCAAACTTACAGCCCACAAATAATTTCGGCTACTGTGCAGCTACAATATGATTAATATTTTTTGGAATTTTTATAAAAATATTTATACTTTCAACTAATGCATGTCTTTACCTTAAAGCTACGGTATAAGATCTAAATTCGAACGCCAAAAACTCAAACAACGCTTTGTAATTTGGTATTTTAAACATTTGGCAAATATAACATTTCATTTCGATCAAATTTAATAACACCTTACGTCGTTACATTAGCGTTCAAATTACATCGAAAAAAGATTATCATCCCTCAAAATTCGATGGCATTCTCCGCAGAATTCTTTTCACCAAGCCCATCCAACCGCGGAGAATTCATACGCACCCGTATTTACATAGCGGCCAACAGAATTATACCGAATCGTGGCCGAATAATGGCATTACGCTGGCCACATCGGTATAATAGTGTTAAATTTCGTGGATCGAAGATGATAGATCTGTCGGCGATTTCTTTGTAGATCTTGCCGCCAAAGCTCGATTTGGTTAGTAAGGTAAATGCGTCAGGGTAATTGTAACACACGTGCGGTTGTGTGTTTAGGTAGATTTAGCATATTCTTTAAAAAAATCGATGTAAATTTGGAAAACTTATTAAAGCACAAATTTTTGTTTACAGTATCTTTCAATGTTAATTATGGCCAGCTACAGTTTTAATAATAATAAATTTAAGTAATTAGGTGTACACATAAAAAGGCTGGGTTTCGTCGGCGGCTCGCTTCCAGCAAAGATGCAGAAGGCGGTGGTGCTTGATACCGCACGCATCGTCCGCCGATTTCTCTATTGCCCTAATCCTGGCCAACTGTGCAATTGCTGGTCATTACCGCCCAAGAGGCGAGGTTTTTGGCCTGTTAATTCAATATATGTAACAAATCATACAATTATATATAACGACTAAGCTAAAGGTATACTGAACGACAAGACATAGTTCCTTTTATAAGAGTGTAACTACTTTTATTTACCTATAGCAAATAAAATTCGGATTCAGATTGTTATATTTTCATTTTCTGAGTTTTTACGAATTATGACGATTGGATTCAAATTGTAACCACTTTTTATAGTTCAAAACCTATGCTTACAATGTGAGTATCCTACTTCTTATTTATAACCATCCGGCCTGCAATAAAATATCAATGAATCCTACACAAACACCAGAAACATTTGGTCAAACAAAATTACACGCCAAATATTTGCACATGCATATCGGCTGGTATAAAGTTGCAGCATGCATCATCCCCACTGCGTTTAGTATACTTTCCGGTGTCAATTGCGTTTGATCCCAATCCCATAGTGACCACCAAAATGTGATTGCACACCTAAACAGGTGAAGGATTTAAGGAAGTTGTCGTTTTTAGGGTTCCCTACTCAAAGGCTAAAAAGGGACCCTATTACTAAGCCTCCGCTGTCCGTCCGTCCGTCTGTCACCAGGCTGTATCTTATGAGTGTGATAGTTAGACACTTGATATTTTTGTTGCCGCTACAACAACAAATACTAAAAAAAAAAAAGTATTTAAGGGGGCTCCGACACGATAACGTGACTTTTTGCTGATTTTATAGATAATGGTACGGGACCTTTTGTGCGCGAGTCCGAATGGCACTTGGCCGGTTTATTCATCGATCATTTGTGAGAGAGTGATCATGCCGGACTTGGCGTCGCCATTTCTGAAATCCCAGGCTTTGGTCGAGTCAATTTAGAAAACGAACTTGTCCAATATTATCCCGGGTCTGTGTGTTGTGGTGCTGGTGCCATCGGTGTTTCTGATTTCTATAACACAAGTCCTTTAGCTACTTATCTTTTGATCAGAACAATGCCAATTTTATTAAACATTAATCTCACTCTTTCGCTAGATTTTAAAATAAAAGAGAAGTCACAGGCTTAAAAGTGACTTTCCGTAGCCAGTTTCTTTTTTCAGCTAACGCGAAATTCTATAAAAGCGAGAAATAATTTAAATCTTAAATTATACTTGATAATTACGACTTGTTAGTTTGTTTCGAAAATTTCAGGAGATAAAGCATTAGTCAGTTCAGTACCTTTGCGTGATTTTTGTGGTATGAAATGGTAGTAGATGCGAGTAGGTATATCAACTAAACTATTGATAGTTTTGCCATTTTCAACCCTTATAACGCACTGGGATTATTGTATTAGTAAATAATCATCAAATTCCAATGCAAAATGTTGTTATTTGACTAAAAGAACCTCATATTACCTATGGGATAGTATGCGGCCTAGGGTCACGATAATGGCGGTGGCCGCCCGGTTATGACACATTAGCGGCACGCGTTGACAGCGAGCCGCAATTTGCAATTAGCTATGGAAGCGCGCTCTATGGTGCTGTATGGTCACCGTAGACCCGTGACCGTTTTGAAATTTATCGATAAATTTCATTTTATCGATACCCGCATAATTTACATTAAGCACTTTGCACCACTTTCCCCTTTCTTTATAGTTATCCTCTACCTGAAAGAAATCGCTAAGCGATAAGACCGACTGAATTGTATCTTTTTGTAAACATCACTAGTAACTTCTTTGTCAGGTGTACAATATAGTGTGTGTCCATCTTTTTAAAACCACTAGTTTCAAAAGCCAATAAACCATTCTACGAGTACTTCATATTTTATTAAAAAATGATAACTATTAAAAATTACGGGCTTAACATCAAGCAACACTCAAGCAACTGTTTTTTAAAAAAATCGACGCGTAAGTTAACAACGGTTTTAACCATAAGTCTTTAAAACAAATATTAGTAACCGCACTAAACATTAACACTTAAAAGAAATAATCATTAAGGTAAGTTAATGTAAGCTGCCATCTTTTCCGTATTTTCATTAGGTAGTATGGATAAGATAAATTACACAGATTTTAATCTACATCATACGTAACTATATAATTAAAAGTTTATTCCTCAAAAGCATTAACATGTAGTAATATTACTAACCTTAGCTTTCTGTGATGTAATTTTCATTTAAATAAAGTCAGTGATTTTATGTAAAGAAATAAACGAACAAGACGGTAAACAATGGTTTTTCCCTTCTGGCTAACTGATAAATCATGCTTTATTTGAACAAAATTTATTACAGCTGCATTGTCTCATAATATAAGCTACAATAGTTTTATTAGCAGAGAAACGTTATCTTGTTTATTTGATAACATTATCATTTGTCTTGGAAATGACCGTGCATGTTAATTTTCAGTAAACATGAATAAATTGTTCAGGACTTAATTATAAGTAGTTTAAATACCCGTAACAACGTAATGTTTCATTAAAATCTTAGTTATTTGATTTTCCGTCCATATAACATTTGAATACCTACAACACGTAAGAATTTAAAAATGTCATTGGTCAGTTTTTTTTAAAGTTACATTTCAAATTTCATAGTTCAAAATATCGATAAGCGTATACACAACACTAAAGTAGGGCACCGTGTGGCTTGCGTTCACGAAAGAGGTGATCATTATGTAATCTTCAGCGGCCTACATCGACGCGTTCCCAGAACCCGGGGTTATCCGGGATAGCTCGCTGGGGCATTTCTAATATGCCTACAGATTGTTTACCGCATGAAATAGACAGAGGTTTTATGTACTCGTATGAATACCCTTAAGAGCCTCCGCACATTGAACCACTAGCCGCGGCCACTAAATGCGACCATAAGCTGCGGACGAGTTTTTTTTTAGACATTTTGTAAGATCGACGTCAACCGAGCCACAAGCAGCGGGTTCACCAGCGCAGCGACGTGACTAGTGGCTCAATGTGCGGCATTTTTTAAGCACTAGTGGTCTCGTTTAGTGGTCGTGACTAGTGGCCCAGTGTGATAAACCCTTTTTGTCTTTGATTACCACAAGCAACATGCTATATTAAAATTTCTCTAGTCGACCCCAAGTCAATTTTTTTTAGGGTGAAGTTATATCTTGATAGGTAACCACTGCAAACAGAACCAATGATTGATAGACGGTGGTGTAAAGGTGGTGTAGACTAGTGTTGATATTGTCTGTTGAGTTTTGTGGTTTTTTAGGGTTCCGTACCCAAAGGGTAAAACGGGACCCTATTACTAAGGCTCCGCTGTCCCTCTGTCTGTCCGTCCGTCTGTCTGTTCGTCTGTCACCAGGCTGTATCTCATGACCGTGATAGTTAGAGAGCTGAAATTTTCACAGATGATGTATTTCTGTTGCCGCTATAACAACAAATACAAAAAAAACAGAATACAATAAATATTTAAAGGGGCTCCAATACAAGAAACGTGTTTTTTTCGCCGTTTTTATAGAAAATGGTACGGAACCCTTCGTGCGCGAGTCCGACTCGCACTTGGCCGGTTTTCTTAAGACTGTTTTGTTTAAAAAATAAGCCATTGCATAGTTTAAAAAAAATTGCCTGTCCCAGAAAGGGATAAAAAGACAAAAAAAAGCGCGGGGCAACAATAAAGGTGCCGGTAAATTTATTTAGATTTTCTTTATTGTTTTCCATCAAGTTTGTTTGTTTGAGTTAGCACTATAAAAGCTTTGGCCCAATGACTGATTTGCTGGCCACGCTATAGCCGTGCTATAGCTTAGTTACGCTCTAGGCCTATAATCTTTGTCATCATATTTGACGACCTCCGTAGCCGAGAGGCGAGCATGCCGGACTATATGGCGTCGCCATCTCTGAGGTTCCGGGTTCGATCCCCGGTCAGGTCAGTGTAGAAAATGAACTTTTCTATATTGTCTCGGGTCTGGGTGTTGTGGTACCGTCGTTGTTTCTGATTTCTATAACACAAGTGCTTTAGCAACTTACCATAGGATCAGAACAATGTATGCGATGTTGTCCAATACTTATAATTTATTTATTTATTTATCATTCCATTATTTATTCTAGCTGGTCCGTCGTTGTACATTAAGGACTAAGAAACTGAACTCTTGTTTGATATTTCATCATGTGTTAAGTAAATCCTAATAACCATGTTCGTTGAACCTTACCGTACTGTGCCGACCGGCATTTTTATCGGTAAATTAATTACCGGTCCGCTATCGGTATCATTTAGTATTGGTGTCGCTTCCATTTCAGGTGGCCTTTATCTTATCTAAAGAGGACGTGCGGGCGTATATAGACTGTTTCATTGTTTTTAACCGTTTTATCTAACCCCAGTCTAATTCCAACTTTATTTTGTTGAAGTTTAGGTTGTATTTTCAGTGGAAGACCGGATACTTTTTCCGGCGATTTTCCCATCAACTTCAAATTAAGAAAAACGATTCTACCCTTCTCAATATAAGGTTGATTTTCGAGTGTAGAACTCAAGGTTTCCAGGTAGTTTTAGTGTGTTAGTTGTCAAACGACAATGGCCACGATAGGCATGTAAATATGTAGATGGATTGCTGCCCACCGACCGGTTAGTAGAGATAAACTGTGGCAAATTGTTGACGAGTTTTACATAAAAGTGTCATTTGGATTCAGTTGCATTGGCGATTTCTATTGTAATAAATCTTTTATAGATAGAAGTTCATCATCATCATTGTAAGCATTGTATGCAGATGTTAGCAAGCTAAAGTGGCAGTAGGCAGGTCAATCTGTATCAGAACCGATGAAAGGAGAAACACGTTTCGTAGAACACCCCCAGCTCGATGATCTTCTACCTTTGCAAGGAGGTTTATGGATAGTTTTGCAGGTTAACTAGTTGTTTATTTACAGTTATTTATTTATTTTTAGTTTTAGTTTTACTAGTTGTTTATTTACAGCAGCTGTGAGTAAAAAAACCGGCCAAGTGCGAGTCAGACTTGCGCATGAAGGGTTCCTTACCATTCATTATCTATAAAAACGGCAAAAATATTTATTTATTTAAACTTTATTGCACAGATTTGAAAAAATCATACAATAGGTGGACTTAATGCCATGAGGCATTCTCTACCAGTCGACCAAAATATCACGTTTGTTGTTTAGGAAACCCCTTAAATATTTATTTTAATCTGTTTTTTAGTATTTGTTTCAGTATATCAGCAACCGAAATACATCATATGTTAAAATATCAACTGTCTAACTATCACAGTTAATGAGATACAGCACGGTTACAGACAGACAGACAGACGGACAGCGAAGCCTTAGTAATAGGGTCCCGTTTTACCCTTTCCCGGGTATGGAACTCCAAAAGGTGGTTAAATTAGCTCAACAATTGTAAATTTTTGTTTTTAGCAATTCCATGCAAGGTTTAATTGAAGATAAATAACACTCGATTGACACACAATGTTGACGGTAGTATACTACTCAGCTATACATATAGCTACAACATTGATAATACGCTGGCTTTGACAGCGAGAAAAAACACTTGAGGAATTTCATCTTGTCACGTGACGTCCTCGGTAGCTTAGTTGGTAAAGCACTCGCCCGGCATGCGATGGGACGTGGGTTCGAGTCCCACCTGAGGTCGATGGTTTTTTTCAATTGTTATTTATCTTCAATTAGCTCAACAAATTGATTATAGCGAACAAAGGTTACCTTTTATATTTATTGATATTTTCACTAATATAATTTATAATCATAAAGAACATTCAGCCGTCGTAACATTTTATAAGAAATGTTTTTGAGTCATCAGTCCATCAGAAGTTATTAGAAGTTCAAATCTGCGAGAACAATAACAGGCAGAGACTTTCGACCAGAGAAGCGATTGATTAGGGTTGCCTCAAATAGATGAATTTATTTCTTATTCTAAGAAATATTTTTCGATAACATTGACAGACATTAAAAGGAATAACATTACAAGGAAAGATATTACAAAGAAATCATGATAAATACCTTTAAAACTATGAATATTTTTATAACATTATTTATATTTTCTAAGGGATTGCTTTTAGTCACAATGTCGCCGAAAATATTAACTTATTTAATCAGATAATGTTTAAATTAGCCTAGATGGTATACATCAACCAAAGGAAAAGTTAAGGAGTTAGATTAAGAAAGCATATTATAGATAATAATAGATTACTCAGAATTAACATGTTGCTTTAAAATTGAGATGTATATAAATATGAGAACATACAATAAAATGAAAAAAGTAGCAATCGTTTTTGTTTTACTCAAGACTGTTTTGACAGTACTCTTGTTTGTATGTCTCGTCATCATAACAAAACCGATAATACATATCCGTAAATCAAGTAAATATGATCTTTTAGGTAACTTCTCAGTTCTCATGTATATACCTATATATTTAAAGCCTAAATTTGAACCTTTTCTTAAATTAATTGTAGTTAGATCTAAGCCTCAGGCTATAAGGACTTTAGTTTTGACGGAACTCGTCCAGTTTGGTTTTCTGTAGCGTCTCGACAACCCTAACCCTTGAAAATATCGACTGTACTGTGTAATTAAATTACTAGATTACGGATTTGATTGGACCCGCAAATTGGGCGGACTGACGGACAGGCGGACACTCGTTTGTTTACTATTCCGAATATTCTGCTAGCTGAATTTAATTTAAACATTAATTTTAGGAAATGCTTTTAACAAAATGAAGGTAACATTGAATATTGATTGGAATTTTCAAAAACCATGTATAAACATAAAATAAGTGTAAGTAATATTTATAATATATTTTGCTGTGGCAAGTATAATCGAAAATTGTATTCTACACCTTTTTAAATATAAACTTATGACGATTTTTGGCTTAATAGGATACTTTTTATTAGTGAAGTATATTTAATAAGTTGTAGAGGTAACGACCTGTACGGAGGATATTTTAATATTTTAATCGGCAAAAAAGGGCCAAAATTTGTTAACCATATCACCCTACATGTCACAAGGCGATATACAAAAAAAATGTTGTAAACATGTGTGTTTTGATTCATAATCACATTTCTGACGACATAAAAGTGTTAGAGCGTCTCGCGTTTAAACGAAAGCTAACAGAATGGCTATTTTCGCATTGTTTTTATAGCATAAAGCATAAGGGAATTCTTAGACCTTAAGACTAATAGGTAATAATGATGATTGTTAATGTCTGTAGTCTGTTTTATATTATTAAAATTTGCACGTCTGCATGCAGGCTGAATACATTTACTTTATGTTTAACATTAAGACCTTTACCATGTATGTATTCTGGAAAATAAATTTTCTGATTCCGATTCTGAATCTTAAATCTTTTTTACAAACCTGTAATTAGATTAAAAATATCAAGAAAACAACAAGTTTTACTATCGCAATACCAAATTTTATATACTGAAATATAAAAATCTGAATACAATTTCGCATATTAAATACTATAAAATTTTTGAGCCTTATCTTTTCCCCAATCAATCTTATTTTGTCCAGACATTTTCATAACACATGTCATGTATCAACTTTTCGCAATAAAAAAATAAACATACTCAATACTGAATTTTTGGATTTGTGTTTTAAATAATGTAAGTAAATATTTTCAACTAATCAGTGAAAAGTAAAACTGAATAATAATACCAAATATTCAGACTACACTTATTATTATTGTAGCTACCAAAAATCATTACGCATATCGAGCGCGCTATATTTTATTAGTATAACAATAATTTATGTGACGTATTGTCCTTCGGAAATCGGAGGCCGGCGCGATTATGGTGTAAAAAAAATGCAATATCGGACTCGGTCACTACCATTAGCAATCGAGCGTGATTGGGGATACTTTATGCATATCTGCATAGCACTAGGATGTGGTTCTGTACATTTACAAATAAGTGAATTACTGATTTTTCACAAACTTTGTTAGCTTTATTTGTAAATTTTCTTCTTTTTCTCAGTCGTGCACTCTTGGCAGAGTGGTCGTGGTCATGTCTCGGTCGATTCCTGTGTCACCGCTGTTTTGGTGATGCGTCGCCATGTTCATGTAGCTCGATGTTTGGCAGAGCGAGAGCAATAGTTGATGTTTAGTTATTTGTAAATAAATGGAAGCAAATCCTAGAATGCTAAGAAACCTACGTCAATTGTGGTATTGAAATGTGTAGCTCGTCGTAGCACGCACGACATATAACGTAGAACTGTCAGCCGATGAGATAGAAAGATTCTAGAAAGGGACATATACCGGCAAGCGCAGCGAAGGACGTCCACCCACAAGGTGGACAGACCACCTAGTAAAAGTTTAGAAGTCGCTGGATGCAGACCGCTTCCTATCTATATGATTAGAAGTGGATGTTCTATGGGTAAAAAGATGATGGTAAAAATCTAACTATCAGCACAATTAACACAATCGAGCTGATCCGATAAAAAAGCTAAGCGAAAGATAACTTTATACCTAATATATTGTAAGACAGTTAATAAAAACTTGTTGAAATTATTTGATTTAAAGTATAGTTAAAGCTGATGTATCTTACAAACTCTGTACATTAGTTTCAAATCAAGATTTAAGCCTAGATGTAGTCGTTCTGAATCTATAAGTTTCTTCAAAGTTGATAGAGACATAATTATACATATAATACATTACTATAAATATTACGCATAACAAGACAGTGGACCGATTTTGTTGTTTTCTTATGGTAACTACTTTTTCATAGAAAATATTTAATTCACTACATTGTTATTGATATGCATATATAGAACTATTTCTATATTGATTATCGACGGAACCCTAATGATTATTATTCATAGTTACGGTGTTTTTTCGGTATGGATCGGCTGGTGCGGCCGTTTATCAATGGCATAATCCGAGATAGTTATTCGTATTGAGCTCGATTTATTGTCAGGTGAAAGCTATGGAGTCGACAATAGTTTGAGATGTGAAAAATATTCATTTAAATATGGTTATAGAAAAGCAATCTTATTTTATTGTTTAAGGTTTATTGGTCACTTGCTAATTAATCAACGTAAATAAAAAAAAGTGTTAGTTTATTCAGTTATTCCCAACTTATATTTACACAAACCTAACCTAGATGGAAAAACATGACATATTATTTCATTTAAGATTTAGGTATTATAAAAAAAAACCTTCCTCACACGATAGTAAATAATGCCTAAGGAAGTAAGCTTTACTTTGATTGCTAAGCGCTTTGATGGGGATATGTATAGAATACTTGATAACTGATACTAATCTTAAAGCCTAGTCAAGAGTCATAAATCAGTTTGAATACTTACATAAAAGGTAAGTTGTCTATCTTAACTTTGCGTAGACTATGAACTAAACCATCTCAGAGATAGGATAAAGCCTGTGCTTAGTGTGATACATAAACAAGTAATTTTAATTAGTTTAGGAGCTGTAAGAAACCGATTTTTCTGATCAAATAAAACCACTTTTTGTATGTAACTAAAATCTTAATCGTTAAGGAAATTCCATTTCTCCATTAAAGTGATTAAGCAAAAGGTATATCGGCTAAACAGTGAAATTCTACAAAGTAAAATAAATGTCATGACCTACTCTATTGCAACTCCTGTGCTGTCCCTAAGGTGAAAGGTCACGTGGGGCACACGACGGTCAGTGGCGAATGGTACGCCATGGGACCCGCGACCCCATGAGAAACCGCATTGCTTTTCTGATCACTACACCATCCATCGCTTGCTTCGTGAGGCAACTTTTATGACACTATGCAGAGAGCGAGCAATGTATGAAGAGAAATTCGGGCAAAAATAATTGAATGTTATAGATTCGTTTTTGTTTTGTAAAATATTGGCAAACGAAACTAGTTCTTATTGTGAGCTGTTATGGTTGAGAGAGTGATTTTATTTATATGGATTGCTAATGTAATAAGATATTGGTGATTATTCATATCGATACACCTACTTAATAATACAATGATTTTGGTTTCGCAGTTTTGGTGAGAGTTAAGGTTGAGAATTCAGGCATAACCAGATTTGAAAATCTGTGACAGGGTCCCAAAATTTGTAGTTTTTCATTTAATCTTTATTCGTTTATATAAGTTGTTTAGTTTGCTAGTTCATATCAAGCGTACGAGTATGATTATTATCGTCCAAAAGGTCAAGAGGTGAACACTAAACCATTCATATATTTTGAAAATTTCATGTATACCTAATCTAGCCAATTTTAACCTAATTCTAATTGTCGTACGATGTTTCATTATAAGTAATGTAGAATCTGGGTGACGTGACAAAAATTTGATACTAACTAATCTGACGATTTAGCCCAGGAGCTAGGATAATATTTCAACTAAAAAACTCAATTATTTTAGTATGGGAAAAACATCACCTGAACATACATAAAACTCATACTTAAAGTCACTCACAAACATCCAACTAAAATATTATAACAAAAATTTAAATATCATTTAGGATAAAAAAAACTTTATAGTATAGTATTCTATGATTTAAACATTATTTTGACGCAAAAAAAAAGAAAAAAAAATTAAATTGTTGATTGTTAATTAAATTAAAATGTTTGTTATTTCGTATCCGAACTTATATAAACTAAAAAACCGTAGACAAATCCAATGGTAAATGATAGATGTTTTGTTTAAATGTTTTCGCGTACACATCCGTAGGTATAAGCCGACTAATTCAGAAGTAAATAACAGTTACATAAAACAATACGAGAAATCTTGTAAGGACACAGCGAGATTGAGATATGTACAAATAGTGTAGAAATGTATTCATTTGGAATGATCACAATATTGTCGTGTCGTGTCGTGTGTGTCGTTAAAAGAATAGCATCACCCCTTCTCTTCCTATGGGTGTCGTAAGAGGCGACTACAGGAGAACCGCCATAAGAAGACGGGCAGCAGCGTCTCCTCTCCACCATTGGCTAAACTGCGATCGCCAACCCGCCTGCCAAGCGTGGCGATTATGGCAAAATCCTCCTTTTGGAGAGGCCTGTGTCCAGCAGTGGACTGAATATATAGGCTGGTGATGATGTGATGATCACAATATTGTGCAATCAGGCGGACTCGAACTTGACTGGTCACGTATCCAGTGATCGATAATTATAGCCCCAACATTTGCTGCCGAGTTAATAAAGACGACCGTCTGGTGTATTAGTTCGCGCTCCGGACTACAACGCCTGGCGGTTGCGGGTTCGAATCCTGCGAGGGGCAAATGTTAGTGTGATTAGCACGAGCATTTGCACCTAAGTCATGGATGTTTATAAACGTATTTAAGTATGTTTATCCGTTATCAGTCGCCATAGCACAAGCTTTGCTTAGTTTGGGGCTGGATAAATGGTGTGATTGCGAAAAAAAAAAAACGACATCAGCTGCTGATAAACAACAACATTAATTTTATTTATTATTCGGGACAACAACAGCATAAGTACGTAATTTTACATATTATTACACGAAAGATAACTTAAATGATCAACAAAAGTTGACCACGAAAAATTACAAAGTAATGTAGACATACTATGTGTTTCTGCTGGGATATCTTTTGGTATGGAATGAACATTAAAATCATGAAACAATATTCAGATGATCTAAAATTAGCGGACTACTTTGATGATACGATGTTTAGAAGGTAAAGCCTCGAGGTATAAGCACAGTTAAATTCAAACTAACCTAGCATACAATGCATGACTAATAATGAAGTAAGTATAACTACTAAGAAATAAATATGTATGCTAGCAATAGCTAGCTAAAATGAATAATATGTGTACCATTGCTTATATTTTTGAATATATTTTTGAATTTATTTTTGATGTCTACTTTAAATGAAAACCTTCATGATTATTTATTACAAAGCACAACACCACTTATTGTATCTAAATATAAAAGTGACAGCTGTACCTACTCAAATAAGTTTAGATAAACATAAAAGAAAAGTAATTATTGACAAAAACATTGTACGTGTAATAATATACCTATTACACTCTATTCATAATTATTATGAAGCAGGCAGTGTTGAACTATTCATAACTGGTGCCTTTTCCTTCCACAAATAAAGCCTCGAAAACCAAGACAATCAAGAATTAAATAATCATAAAGCGACGATATGCTAGCCTCTATAAATTACGTTATCATCGCTCAAACAAGAGAACATCACAACATAGGTACAGTCAGTAGAATCATTCCTACAGGTGATAAAAGAAGACAACAGTAATAACCACAGTACAGAAATAGCACAGTAAAACAAGAGTTGACGTTAGCATGTATGTACTTTATATTTAAAAATGCGTCTATCCCCACAAATAACCTGACTGCTACCTTCATTAAATGTCTACGCGGCCAAGAATTGAATAGTTAATAATTTACTCTACGCTACTGTATTGCTACGGGCAGGAATACCGATGGTATTGGGTGTCAATAAAATGAAGGTTTTAATATTAAAATTGGTACTAATAGGTCTTTTTTATAATATCGTTGAGCTCGTAACTCCATAAACTATTTTTATCTATGCCTGTGAGGTCTTAGATCTCTGACCAAATCTTGCTGTAAGGAGCGCAACATAAATATGCAGCGTTTATGGTATACAATAAAAAGCCGCATTGTATGACACACACACACACACCCACAGGGTAGGACCGGCTTGGTAAAGATTGCAGAAAGCCGCTGTATGCAGGCTGCTGCCAACCGGACAATCTGGAAGTCACTGGAGGAAACCCTATGTTCAGCAGTGGACGTCCTATGGCTGAACTAATGATGTTGATGATGTATATCACGAGCCTACTGAATGTGACTCTTTTGTGAGACTGGCTTTACTAACTAACGCGTTATCTGTGATGCAGACGGACACACTCGCAGGACCAGTGTCACGATATTTGTACAGAGAAACCCAGGATTTAGTTACTTATGTTATTTGTGTTTGTAAGATACGAGTACTTATAATATGACGTCTAATGCGGAATAATTTAATAAACATGCGATTGTTTCATCTTAGATGGAAAGACAGGGAAAATTTATAGCAAAAAAAAAATACATTTTATTTATTGCAAAAGACAATAGATGGTTAAAGCACCGCCGCCGCTATACGTAATTTGTGGTTAAAGCCCAAAGTATTGAGCACGTTCAACGGATTGTAGAATTGCCAAAGTTCTGGGCAATTCGTCAAAATACATTTTGACCATTGGGTAAAAAAAAATACTGTTGATATTTACAAAGCTTTATTTTCAATCAATTATTCTAATTTTTTTATTTAACACTGCTCAAGTATCAGCGTAAGTGAAAAAAAAGAATAGCAGCCCGAATCTCAATACCAAATAACGTTACCTTTTTCTTCAGCAATAGGATCAATTTCTTGTGTTCTGATATAAACAATGTAAGTACTTACCAGGTACTAAACTGTAGTTGTGCATAATGTAGTATATTCATATTTAACCCATAAAGCTAATTTATACATTGTTAAAGATTGTGTAATTTAAAATAAATAAAAGCGGTGGTGATGACTGATGAACATGATGACTGACATTTCATCAAAATTTTCGCACAAGAGAAGTATCTATTTAGGTATCCATTTTCACGCAGCAATCATCAAGATGCTATAATATTTACCCGCGTATTCTCTTAGAGGTGAACAGACGACGGTTCCACGATAAACGATGAGAACCTATTAACGTGGTCAAAGAACACTGTTTTCTGCGCATTGTTGGTTTTACCCGTTTCCTGGTATAAAAACCACTTTATCAGGTAGGTAATAAGTTTAATCATTATAGCCATTTCTCATTTAGTACAGAATAAAAAGGCTACGAATGTTGATGTTGAAGCTCTATTAATGGTCGAGTATTATTTAGTTTATTCGACTAACTGCCAGTATCAGTAGTTATTTGATAATTTTTAATCCTTTGTTAGTGACAAATATCGGTTTAAATGGGTCTTCTTAACCTATCATCATTATCATGATTTGATCCTATTGCTATCCACTGCTAAACATAATTCTCGTAAGAGTGCAAAAGAGCGCTTTTATCATCCAGCCACATCCAGTTGCCACCCAACTTCTAAAGCCATCGGTCCAACAAGCTTGGGGCGTCCTACACTACGCTTGCCGAGCCTAGTCTCCAATTAGTCGAGATAGTCTCCATTAGGTATATAACCCGTATACTCCCCTACCATACTCTTACCTAGAATATAAGGTGTAAACTTAACAGTTAACTATTTCCGAGGGGATGATTCTACTGGTCAAACATTTTTTATAGGACCTATTTCGAAATCGCAAAAAGAAATACTTCCTTATACAAAACGGCAGACCAGCTGACATCAGTTTGTATGTATATTCAAATAAAAATTTTAAAAATTAAAATTAAGATAAAAAATTTCTGACTTCACCATTCTATTTATATGCATTTTAACATAGGCTATAGGATATACCATTTACCTATCAACCTGTAACTAAAATCCTTTCAAGTATTCTAACAAAAGCAAGCAAACCCAGCTGTCCACACGCTACGCTGTGCTCCCAGCATGAAATGTATCTGCTAAGTGCTCAGTCCTGTTAGATCATTTTTGTTGTCAACCAAACAGAAAATGGCTTCGTTATCTGTCGAGGAAGCGTTGGACATAGAGCACCGTTGGGAGCCCAGGGCAATGGTCTCGGGACAATTTGTGGGCAGACCGTGAAGATCGTTAACTCATCCCGTGTTGTCGTTGACGCATGTGGGTGATATGCTTCTGTGGACTGTTTGTTTTTCTTTAAGAAAAATATTAGCGAGGTCGCTTAGTAGGAAAGACAAATCGAAGATAGCTACATGCTAAGAAGCTACTCCATATTTTTTCAAGTATCATTACGTTTTTTTAGTTTTATCTGTTTTAAAGATCCCCTGCACTCCCAATGTTTAAGTCTTTTTGTGATTAACCGTATTGATAAAGATTAGACATCACCGTTATTTTTCGATACTGTATAGTACGGATAATTTCAATGTTTCAAAACTTTAAAAATTCGGCGGCAAAAAAAGAACTAATTAAAGCGCCTCTGGCTGGCCTGGCTTAACTAAACAACACGAGACATACCAGTATTACTTGAAGAGTCAACGTTAATCATCAGAAAGTGTCAGCACAGTGTATTAGTAAAAACATGTTTTTAACTATTTCAGATGTATTATAGAGTTTGAGAAAAGTTTTGAAAATATAGCCACCCATATTTATAATGAAGTAGCCCATATGGAGCTATTTAGTTAAGCTTGCTGTACCCGTTAACTCTTTAACCCATTGACCGAGTTTTTTATTCAAAATTAACAGGATGTTAACATGATTAAGGAAAAAATAAACAGACCACGTGCCTCCCCATCTGGCCGTTTTTTAATCGAACACACCTGACTGGGGAAAAAGACAAAAAAACATAAATGACCTTTCTTCTTGGTAATGTAACCATATTAACCCATTCTCGACCGTACCCGTCTTGTTTATAAAAAAAAAAACATTTCTAGGGTCTCTAAAAAATATTACACCAGTGACCTAAATAGTTTATTTAGATATTGCATTCTACAGCAAAAGAAAAAAAACGTCATTACTCAATAGTAGCCCTTCACTTGTTGGTAGAGTTCGCTAGTAAATTTTGGCTCTTTCTCCAGACATTAATTTATTGTATCTTCTAAGATGGTGTGAAATAACCACACAAAGAATTATAAATTATCTCATAATCTAGCAAAAAACCTGAAAAAGACAAATATTTCCGAATTAATAAAATACTGTACTTTTCTCTATGTTATTTCCAATATCTACTTATAAATTCCAAGTGACCAGAAATTAGATGATAGGTAATATGACTATTTTCGTTGCGTAAAAATCACATTTCACTTCGTAAGTTTCACAAAAAGATGGTACAATATGACATTTGAATAACCTGTCCAAACTGCGACCGACTGCTCTAAAGTAAGAAACTTTTTCCTAATTTATGACCTTATTGCAATATTAATATGGCAGAATTTAAAAATGACCGTTCTGCGTTTAGCTGTGGCAATCAAGCTGGTCTTCCAATTTGATATGATTCGGTTCCATGACTTTGTCAAGCTCATGAAAGTGATAGAAAGTACTCGAAAGATGAATTCTGTTACTATCTTATTTAAATTGTTACCTCTGGTTGAGTTATGCAACGTAGGTGCCACGATTTTAGATTTTTAAAGACCAGAAAATCTTGTGGTAGGATTTTGTTGAGCTAAACCAAACGAATTTATTTTTAAAATATAAGCCCCTTCAAATTAATAATTTTGGTTGAAGGAAAATTTATACAGAGCATAAGGAATGGCGTTGCCTTAAATATAATTTGGTTAAGGTTAATCAAAAACTAAACGAAACGGAAGAAGAAGAACTAATGATGCTCGAAAAAAGGTGACATCTTCGTACTTTACTCTTTGATACATGAGGTATTTAATATTGGAAAACATCACATACATTGTACCAATCCTATGGTAAGAACGTAAAGCACTTGTATTATAGAAATCAGAAACAACGACAGTACCACAACAACAATTACCAAGAAGGCCAATTATTTTGATATTGGTGCTATCATTATGATTATGATAATGGTCCAACTGGCTGGGGGGCGTCACTACGTTTGCCAAGCCGTGGTCTCCATCGTTTACTCCACCTTTCAACGGTTCTGCGACAGATGCGACGACCTTTGGAAGATGGCTGGCAGTGGCTGGATGAAAAGCGGGAGGTCAAGCTCTTTGTCGCTTTTCGCTCGCTCGCTTGCGGGGAGGCATACGTCCATCAGTGAACTGCAATAGGCTGAATAGATAGATAGATTTAATGGTGCCTTTACTGATTGCGTGTTTGGTCAGTCATCAAAAGCAACATGTAGCTACAGTTAAACGTTAACCCCACACCCAAAACGAAAATATATGACCCAAAGAAAACACGAGTAACAGCGGTTCATCTCTCGCGACCTTGTTAGTCAGTTCCATTGACCAAGACGCGTCACGGGCGTTGGGAATCGGGCGCGTGGCCGGCGGTCATGTACGAACTCATTTGTCGTACCACTGATTATGGTTGACAACACACAAGAATATTTCTATGTTGGCAACGCTTGAAAATATTTTTAAAAAACTTTGCTTATTAAGCCATTTGACACCACCAATCAATTGAAATACTTTTTGTGTGCTGTCACCCCTGTATTATAATTTTACGAAAGCAAGCTATGACGTCAAAGTTTTAGTGATTTTGAAAAAAAATCTTATTTCTATATAAAAGAGAATGTACCGGGTTATCAGGCTTCAAATTAAGGTGTTCAAATTAATAAATTATGTCTCAAATTATGAACTTTAAGGTTTGTATAAAATACGGTACTGCGTAGTTATTTATAATGTTTTGGTATAATTGCCCGTTTAGGAAATATAAGTTTATTTGTGCCACTGTTCTTAAATCTGAACCAATTATTGGTAAACAAACAGAAGGTGACCACAAAATTTACTTGTAACCAACGACTATAGAAGCCAACCAACCCAACACGTACTACACCAATTTTTTATAATTAATGTCACTCCCTGCTATTGGTATCATAATAATGGTGAACTTAAACATAAAAGAACTTTAAAAAAAACATAAAAATATTACAATGATTAATAATTATTTAATCGGTTTGTGACAGCCCTAGAACTGGTACAGTTGTCCCATTGTCTCCGCAGCCATGACCATAACTCATTAAGTATTCTGCGACAGTAAAAATATTGTCCCAAGACAATCCCTGATACGGTAGCTGGTCTCCGGATCTTGACAGCTGGTGTGACACCTTTTGTATTTTTCGATAAACGATGGAAGATACATTATTTAAATACAGAAGTAACTTTTTAAGTAGGTATCTAGTATCACTGTTAGATATATAGTTTTATTGATTTATTTATATATAGATATGCTCTATCTGAGTTCCTTAACCAAAGTTTACTAACGGGGTCTATCGCAGGGCTATATGTTCTGAACCGTGATAGGTTTACTTAATATTATATTTGTGTAGCTTGTATAATTGTATGTATGCAATGGCAGCTTTAACAACAAAAAATCAAAAAGCTCATACAAGAAACTTACTTTTTTGCCTTTTTTACTTTTTAACTTCGCGTTGCTTAATAATAACACACTGAATCGGGAATTGACGCGATTATAATAATTAAGGTACAAAAATAATCTTACCTTTTATTTGCCTGACGTTTATTATTTATTATGATCGCATTTATTCCCGTTTTAGTGTGTTTTAAGTTTAGCCTTTTTGTTCAATCTTTTTAATAACAGTTAGTATATTTCTACTAAAATATCTAAAAGTTAGATGGATCCGGCTAGATGGACCGATGTCTTGAAAAAGGCAGCTGGCAGCGCCTGGATGCAAAGGGCGGGAGATCGTGCGCTGTGGCGCTCCTTGGGGGAGGCCTATGTCCAGCAGAGGACTGCAACAGGCTGATATGATGCTCTAAAAGTTTGTAAAATAATGAACTTGAAAATGCACATTTATTTAATAAACGTTTTATCGATTAATAGAGTATTTAGTAATACATTTCCTTTCCAAACGATTTTGATCCTGAGAAGGTCTCCGTCACCGACTTAAAAAATCTCGAGTAGCTTTTGGCAATCCACAAAAAATCCTACGCTAACAAAAAGTCGTAAATTAGCATATAACGACCGTCTCTTTATCTCGGTATCAAAAATTAAGAAAAAAAGATGCGTAAGTTTTTTTTACAAAATATTTCTTAGGGTAAACCCATTGTTGACTTTTTTTTAAATAGTAGTGCACAGTTTTCATTGTTATTGTTTTTACATTGTTATTTTACTACCGTATAATTTACAGCTTCATAGGAGTAGCATGTCGTAGTTTATTCCAGTTTTGAAACTTGTTTTCAAGATTTTTTTTTAGAGAGTTGTGCTGTAGCAAAAAATGATCGTCAGACTGTACTATATAATATACTAGATAACTGAACTGGGTACTTTTGGTAATAGTGATGATGACTGGGTAAAAAAAATGAAATTATATTTGTCGAGTTAGATTATTAAAAAATAATGGACTTCTATTATTTTTTTGTCAATTGTTTAGATGGATTACTGAATAAAATACAATTACTGTAACATTAAGATGTTTTATTCGTAATCAAAAACAATGCACTTGTACAAAAGAAGCGATTAAGATGGCCGCTGTCTTTTACACATACAGACATAGAGTACAAAACATTCCTAGCCATAGATAATACAAGGCAATAGAGATGTGCAACAGAACAAATCAACAAACAATTAAACGCGTCAAAATTCGGTAGAGTATCTCGTGACGTCACCTCTAAGTAAAAATTGTACCAAGGCGTGACGTCATGTGACATTTCAAATCAATATCTGTAATATTTTGTTGTGTGAAAAATAAAAAATACGTGTCCAACACTTTTTGATAATCTACCTGATAAACGAAGAAATAAAAATTAGTCTTCATCCGTATTTAGTTTAAAGGTAAAAGCACAACGAAAGCTTATAGCTCTTGTAGTGTTCGTTAGATTAATACTTTGATGCTACGATATCTTAAGCCAGTAAATCAAGCAGAGCAATCCCATTATTATGTGAGATATTTTTGTTTATTCACGCCTGATTGTAAACGTACTCGGTTCGTTTTGTTAGTTAAAGCTAAAGGTTATTAAATTAATAAATACTTCAGACCACTCAAATACTGTCTTAATCCCACTATCCCAATTCCCACTTATATTATAAATGCGAAAGTTTGCGACGATGTTTATTTGTTTGTGACTCAATCACGCGTAAACGGCTGAACGGATTTGGATGAAATATTGCACACACATAAATCAAACATCCTTTATTTGAACGTTTTGCGTTACTTATCATACTAAACATCCTGTAGTCCACTAAAACGAAGTTGTGGGCTCAGCTATTCTCGAAATAATGCATGTACATTATTTTAAACTTTTTTGTTACATTTTTTAATTATAACACTGTACACAACACGGGTATTGATGCAAAATTCCTCTTTTTATTTATTATAGTCCCGACGTTTGGCCTAATAACATAGGCCGTGGTCGCCGGGAAGACTGGCGATGTACGGCGCGCCTGCTCAAGCGCGGTGATGAATCTTCACCCACCCGCATTTCTTGAATATTTTTGGCGGCGGTACAGTCAGTCCGACAAACTATGCTCTCAGCATCCGGGTTTGTTTGGTAATGACGGTCAGTTAAGAGGATTTTTGGGGCATGTAGTTCCATCCAGTGATTGACACCCGAGTTTAACAAGTGTTAAGCTATCGCAGATTTACACGTCTGTCGATTCTTTACAGCTGCGATTATAAATAAAAAGAGGTATGTTGCATCAATACCCGTGTTGTGTACAGTGTTATCATCATCATCATCACCAGCCTATATCAGTCCACTGCTGGACACAGGCCTCTCCAAAAGGAGGATTTTGCCATAATCGCCACGCTTGGCAGGCGGGTTGGCGATCGCAGTTTGGCCAATGGTGGAGAGGAGACGCTGCTGCCCGTCTTCTTGTGGCGGTTCTCCTGTAGTCGCCTCTTACGACGCCCATAGGAAGAGAAGGGGTGGTGCAATTCTTTTAAAGTGCCGGCACCACACGGCACACAGTGTTATAATGTACATTATTGTCTCACGAGGTAACAGATAGTTATTTTTACCAGGTGCATCTCTTAACCCACCTAGGCCACCAATACTGGAGTTAATTCATAGAATACGTATGCGTACGGCATGCGTATGCGTACGATATGCGTATGTGTTTATTACCTGTACCAAGAAATGAACCCGGAGCCACAAAGCGAAGCAAAGCACAAAGCAAATCACCGTGCAACTATGCCAATCAGATCCTCAGATTGGTACTCCTACTCGCTTAATGGCTGTCGATTCAATCTTCCCAGGCAATATAAAGTCAGATTCGAAACCTAAACTTAAATTGTAAACTCGTAGGTCTCATTGGCCCAAGCTATTTTCCCAAAGGCTCTAGTAAGGTATAGTGGTTGCATGTCATCCCTTGGCCTTCGTGACTGACTGAGCCATTTGCCGTTGTACCAGCGAACGTTCCGTGCGACACGCCGCGAAAGCTGCTGCAGGAGGTACGCGTATTTAGGGTGCAACTTTTTGTGAAACATTTGAACAGTAAGTTATTTGTAAGAATCATGAAAAAATTTAAGGTTCATATCAAAAACATTAAATTAGGTAAGTATGTTGTCACAAAGAAATTTGGATGAAAATTAGGAAAGAAATTCCTGTCACGAAACAGCACGGATGATTGAATAAAAAATATTTGATCATCATTATAAATTTTGTATACTAATAAACAAAGTCCTTTTACTCGAACACTACCATCTTCGTCTGGCCTTCGGTAGTTGCCTGCCCAACAAGCTTCTTGCCAATACGTGGATACTTTCAAGGTATTGATAAAACAAGCTGAACGCCCTGTCCACGTGACCTAGTCACGCGCTGGACAGGGCGCTGTAAAGATACAATTCGCACAGGTGCTTGGTACGTTTCGTTCCATAGAGCGCTACATTTTCGGCTCACAGTCACAGCGCCCTGCCATAAAGATTAGTCTGCTTCTTCGACTATCGATCAGCAGATAGGTGACGCATGCTAATCACGCGCAAAGTATTAGCGTCTACATTTTCCGGTACGTGTTTACTATAAGACTAGTGTGCTCTTCCAACTATCGCTGATCAGACAGAAGTATCGCACAGTAATCGCGCGAGCTGCGCACGCGGTGGGCAGAGGCTACGGGTCACACGTCGCGGCACGGCCGTCGCCGCCCCGCCCGCGACCACCGGCCGCCGATCGATACAACTGCTCACCGCCAAATTAGCTGCTTCTATTGTTTTTTTTGTGCTGTGTTTTGTTTTGTACTCTTTTAAATGAGACAGGATTAAAACATGTTTCCTAAATTGACTATAGGCTGTATCTTCTTCATGATTCGCAGAACTAACTCTGAAACCGTTAAAAATACTGTTCCTTTTTGGTTAATGAAGTTTTTTCAGGTGCAATTGTGTTACTAATTTTACTTAAGTAATACTAGTTGACTATAATCTCACGTACGTGTTTCAATCAGTAATATACTACTCCGTCAAGAAAGTACCGGGAAAAGATTAATAATTCACAAAATGTTAGTTATTCATCCAAATTTATTTTATCACCTTCAAAGTATGCTCCTTCAGAAGCGATACACTTACGCCAACGAATAATCCAATCATCAAAACATTTTTTAAACGTTTTTTCCGGAATCGAGTTCAGTTCTCGCCGCGAATTCTTCTTTATGTCTTCTACCGAATGAAACCGGATGCCACGAAGTGATAATTTGAGTTTAGGAAAAAGAAAGAAGTCGGCTGGAGCAATATTTGGTAAATAAGGTTGCTGCTCGATGGTATTTGTTGAGTTTTTGGTCAAAAATTCGTTCACAATGATGGCGCATTATCGTGGTGCCAAATCCAAGAATTTTCATTCCACAAATCAGGCCTTTTTCGTCTAATTTGCTCTCTCAAACGCCGCATAACGCTTAAATAATACTCTTTTTTTATCGTTCGATCTTCTGGCAAGAATTCTGATTACACAACACCGCGATAGTAAAAAAAAACAGTCATCATGACTTTGACTTTCGATCGAGTTTGGCGCGGTTTCTCCGGTTTCGGTCAGTTGGAAGGCGCCACTCCAAAGCTTGTTGACTAGTTTGCATGTCAAACTCGTAAACCCACGTCTCGTCACCAGTAACAATGCGTTTCATGAATCTTGGGTCGGAATTGACTCGTTCTAGCATGTCCTCAGCGACTCTTTTGCGATTGAGTTTTTGGAGAAAATTCATGTCTTTTGGGACTGCCGAGCGGCAACATGTTTCATACGCAATTGATTATTTAAAATGGTATGAATCGACTCGTGTGACACAGAAAGTTCAACGGCTAGCTCTCTCAAACTTGAATGAGGATTTTCAGTCACTATTTCCTTCACTTTTGCGATGTTATCTTCAGTAGCAGACGTTGATGGCCTACCAGAGCGAGGCAAATCTTCCATCACATGTCGATCGCTTTTGAACGCTTTGTACCACTCATAAACACGTGTTTTTGATAAAGTCGATTCACCGTAAGCCTACAGAAGGAAGGACATTTTCAGAGACTCCGAACACGAAATCCCATTGGCGATGCAAAATTTAGGACAAACTCTTTGTTCGATGTTTATGTCCATTATGGAATTCGCAATACATACTAGATATGGTATAACTAAAAACAATACTGTATTTAATCTAATTATCAGATGTAACTCAAACTCCGCGCCAAAATGGAAAACAGTTGTGCCAATCTAACAACAACAAAAAAAAAATATAATTTTAAATTTGGAACCATAAACAAATCATCAATTCCCGAAACTTTTTTTAACAGAAAAGTAAAGTTATAGGCAAATCATACTCTTGCCTTATATTTTATATGAATAGGTTTTAAGTTTTAGGTGGGTTTCCCGCGCAGCTGCAGCGATATTTAGAGTTTCCCACCGCTGCTAGGCTAGTCAGTCAGCAATTGATGCTTCAAAATTAAGAAAAAAAACATCTTTTATTTTTCAAATTAATTTATTTTATACTGCAGCCAGTATCATAAACTCATTTTATGGGTATTCATTCATTGTTTATTTATACAAAATCCTTCCTTGTAAATGAGTCTACAATTTACTAAGACTATATCAAATCCTAATTACCCAGACAAAGCCAGAATGGGACTAGTTCTAAATAGCAACGAAAATTATACCTAAAGCTTAAACAACACTAAACCCACATTAACTCCTATTAAATTGTCATAGCTCACGAAAATTACTGGCAACAAAAAACTACCCCCCTTAGGGGGGTGTCCACGTAAGGCGGGGCGGCGATGTCGCGCCCAAGCGTGGCCTCTGGCTATTGCCCGCCCTCAATCCGCCCTCTGCACGATACCCAGGTATAGAATAGAAGTTATAGTGTACATAGAATGCAGCGGTAAACTATTTTTAGACCAAGATTAAAGTTGACTACTATTAGTACTTCGTTGGTGCAGTGATCCGAAGTCTTGACCTCCGATATCGAAGCTAAAAGTTGAAGATACTTTATCACTTTTGGCGTTAAGGCCGCCTGATTGTTCCTACATAACTATGTCTTACTATGTACTTACCTCATCTAATCTTTATTTTATTTTTGATTAAAAATCTGTCTATCAATCTATACACTGAACTGACTAAAAATACATTTCATGTATCATTAGTGTCTCTCAAATTCCGTATAGTTTTAAAACCATTTTTCTTTTCATTTGTGAAAAAAGGATTTAATAAATGAATCATTTATTTGCCTTTGTTAATCAGAAGTCAAACTGCAATGTGTAATAGCAAATTAGCTGGAGACACAAAATGTCCTCTAAGTAAATATAAAAGTAAGCTTTTTATGATTTCATTGCTGATGGTGCAGAAAGAATCTCAAATGGAGGTCACGTTCTAGCAAGCGCAGCGTAGGATGTTCTACTTCACCCACAAGGTGGACAGACGACCTGGTAAAGGTTGCAGGAAACCGCTGGATGCAGGCCGCTTCCAACCGGCCAATCTTGAAGTCATTGGTGGAGGCATATATTCAGCAGTGAATGTCTGAGGAACGAAAATGATGATGATGAATAACGTCTTGTTGTCATGCACCTAATAGCTGCCGAAGATTTTTTATGTTTGTAGTTTGACGTGATTGCAAGAAATCGTCTCGCGTTGACATCGATCAATTTTAATATACGCCTTCAATACGCACTCAAATCATAATGCCCTGCATTTCTCATTCCTTTAGGTTTACTCATCGATGAACAAGACATTTTGATCAATATTGCAACTCCCCTCGATGCATTCTGCAAGCCCCCGCATGCAAGCCAATTGTGCAGTAAATACAATATACACAGAGATCCGCGGTGCGATAACAGAATGATCTCATTCACTCACTCAATCGCTCGCTAACCGGAATTTTTCATTCATAATTTCGATTGGCACTAGAGGCGGCATGCTTTATGAACGCAAATAAAATTACTCAAGTTTTTCGATCTTACGATTGCGTTTCCTCTTTCAACATTCCGATACGCTTTTGTTTCGGATTCCATTTTTGAGTGATTCGGAACGCAGGTGCATAATATTTATGCCTTTGCGTTATTTACAGTTTAAATAAAATTGTCTAATAAGTACAGCCAACAAAAAAATTGTTGGACCGTTAAGACGCAATCCGTTAGCCCAATTAAAAATTTCATCATGCCTTTAGAAATCGACTAATACGCTAATTCAAATTATTGTGAGGGTTAGTTCTTTAGTTGAATTGAAAAAACGGGGGCTAGCACAAAAGGTAAGAAAGGGTCAGGCGTTTTTTGTAAGACAAAAAATCCTTACCAGATGGCCGTAGCGCTTACCGGCAAAAAACCGTGCGTGCCCATGTTTTGTGCAAAGGGTCGTCAGCAAACTCATTTAGTGTTTTTAAACTATATTCAAATCGAATTTTAGTAATACTCAATTGTTGTAAATTTTTGTTTTTAGCAATTCCATGCAAGAATACGCTGGCTTTGACAGCGAGTAAAAACACTTAGGAATTTCATCTTGTCACGTGACGTCCTCGGTAGCTTAGTTGGTAAAGCACTCGCCCGGCTTGCGATGGGACGTGGGTTCGAGTCCCACCTGAGGTCGATGATTTTTTTCAAGTGTTATTTATTTTCAATACTAAATTGTTTTAGGTCACTGCATAAATTGCTTTTATCATTTGCATTTTAATGGCCCGTGAATTTAATCATCCTAACATCATTACCATCATTGCGTTTGCCGATCGGCCTGCGTGGTTCAAACATCGATATCCAGGTTTTTTTCAGTCTATCCTCAGACATGAAAGACTACTAAAATATGGAAAATAGTATCAGTAAAAAATAAAAAACAAAACAAGAATAAAAACACTGAACTTTGATACCCTCCTTACTATCTAGTAAAACTCTTATAAGTGATATTGTTAATAGTACATGTTTCAATATTTTTGTCACGTTTTACGCGAATAAAATAAAGCTTTTTTGTGGACCATACTAGTCCCTTCCTTAGAAACGCCACAGCGATTTGTCCCTACGTATAAATTTCTCTATAATTAATGTACCGAAAATACGATATTTTGATATAACAGGATTTATGGTCACATGTCAGGTGGTCAACTTATGCATTGCGCCGTGTCATGCACGTCTGTTGCCGTGGTTAAGGTTGAGTATTCCGTCTTAGATAATTTTAATAAAATACAGGTTCAAACATTTTCGATTCGTATGTATAATTAAATTTAAAACTTTTGTGAATGAAAAGACACGTACTACAGTGTAAGTATGTACATGAGTAACGTGATGTTTTTAAAAAGTAAAAAAATCCTTAATACTTTTTTATTGTTTGTTACATAGTTTTTACCTGTTTAAAAATTGCGTTTCATATCACTAAGGTACCATTGTAAAATATATTGTTCTGATATTCGGACATGAGATGTACTTCAGCCTTAAAGACAACTAACCTCCATGACATGTTACTTAAAAAAGTTATTAATTACAAACTGCTGTATGCCACCGTCTGTGTCAAAATGTACTGGACTGATATAGTTTATTTTTAAACGAATATAATTAAATAAAAACTAAGCAAATTGCTAATAAACAACATCAAAACGTCCACAACCTGTCCTTTTCACCAATTCGTTAATATTTTACGATCGTTTGACCGTTTTGTTCCTCCCGCATATTTTATGGGACATCTCGCCGACTGGTAGCAAATTGTTTTAGGTTGAAACTCTTGTTATCTTTTCACGATCGAGGACACGTTATGGTCATTCCAGTAAAACAATGTTTTACAAAGTTTTTTTCTGTGGTGGAAAAAAAGTTTACATTTCTTGAGAATCTTTTTTGCTGACGCCGTGAATTTTAATTTCAGCTTTTTTAGAATAAGGGTCTATTTTAACATCGGCAAACAATTCGACGATTAAAGTACAAGACGACTAATGTGAAATGTCATTCAGAAATATTGCAAAAATAAAAAGATGATCACATTCTGTTATAACTACTTAACAATTAAAATAGTACCTATATCTTTGTTTCAGCGCGGATTTCGTAAACTTTGTCTAAGCAGGACATTCTCAAGCCACGAAGTTTAAATTAAACAGATTATAAATCATAGCAAAGCAACCTTGTGTATAGCCTTCGCGGTACTGTTAGGCTATTGTATGAAGTTTTGACTAAACGCCACCAATGAAGAGGGGCATTAAAAAGAGTTATTACTATTTATAGTTGTCAACGATGAATAGCAAATCCGACGATACTTATGAGAGCTGTGAAGAGGTGTGTACGAATAACCGCGTAAGTGTATTCCAGACTGTCGAAATTTTGGCATATTTAATTACTGAAACCGACATAGCTTTTCGAATTGAAAAACTAAATTGGCAGTAAGCAGACCACATCGATAGCAGAATTGGGAACTATTGGAGAAAAAAAGTTCTTGAGTGGCGACCACAAACTGGAAAACGATGGAACAGGAACGATCTTTAATTTATAAAAAAAAGTCGGGCCTGGCCTTAAATATGACCGAAACGTCAGGCAAAAGAGGTAACATTTTGTACCAAATTTATGATCGCGTTAATTCCTGTTTCATTGAGTTTTCAAGTGAAGAGTTATCTTAATTTATTAGGTAAATACGTACAACTAACGAAAAACTTTCGTAGTATGCCTTCAGAGCTGTTCGATGTGGCGTTGTTGAAGGAAAAACAATGTTCACACTTACAAAGGCCGATAATGATGTATGACTAAAAAAGATGCAATGTAATAAGGCCTCTACTTTATATGTGATGTGCGTCCACACTAACGCACTACTGATTATAATAAAAAAAACATATTTAAAGAAAGAAGTTTATCTACCGAAGAAATCACATGTGATTCATAACAATCGTTTTGCCAATTGTATTACTCATTTCCAGAGAATGAGAAAAACTCAAACTTATTGCATCTCTTAAACCAAATACACTACTATAACTGTTAAAAATGAGTATTTTGCAACTTATACTATTTTGTGACGTCGGGTCAATCTTAGTAGTCGTCATATTAGGTACATAGAACCAAAAGACCTGGCTCTCTATAATCGTTCACATAAAGAAGTTGGGCAATGGTGATTATTCATCTAAGTGTGTCATTTTCTAACAAGAGGTGGATATTGCCAAAATGATCTCTTTGTTGGGTTTTTGGGTTCTGTTAAAGAATTATTGGATCAACTTTTTAAAAATGGGCGAAGACTTACTTAGTTGTACTGGTTTTTCGATTATTTTACTATTATTCTTGTATATAATTGTAGCCCCATTTTTTTTTAATTGAAAATATCAAAAATGTCAGGATTTAACCGTAACTAAAGTCGCGCCTATATTGCCTATATAACTTATTTTAAATTGAAATCCTTGAGCCACGTGTCGTGAAAGTCTAGAGCTATGCAGAGTCCCTGAAAATACCTTATGCTGTATTTCTTTTTTGCTCAAATACTAACATATTATTTTCAGGGAGTAACACATACTTTTATCTTAACTTACCCGTGTCAAAAATCACACAACGGTAACTTGAGATTCTTCATCACGTCTTGCTACCGAAAACAATCATTCTGAGTTGGCGTAGGTACAGTATACTTAGATTTTTAACGTCCTTATGTATAGTTATAATAGGGTTTAATATCGTCGCCCACTTATCCTATTGTATCAGTTCTCATCTGGACATCAAAACGTCCCTAATTCAAGGGATTAAAGTTGAAAATAGCAGCGTTTATTAAGTCGGTGTACGTTTTCCGTACTTTCATCAGAGAGATAAGGTCGCGGGCCGCGCATGCGTGATAAACTAGTGATGGACGATCGCGTTAAACTTTGTTCTCACGGGACCGATATGAATGTTTAGACCTGGCAGACCTAAGGCTTTTCCATGAACTGCACAAAGCACGTAAACAATGTGTTTTTTACGGTAAAATCTATACAGAAGATAATATTTTTTGCTGCGAGCGTCCTAGCATCATACCTAGATGCGACGGAAAACGATCTGTTCTAATTCTGGACAAAGTAAGGCCAAAATCACGATTGGCACATAGGATCCGACTCCTCGTAGGTTTAAGCATCCACTAATAAAAGTTTGCACAGATGCCATATCTAACTCTGTGATTGCCGTGATCGTCAAATACTCGTGCAAACACAATTTGTCTCTAGTTCCTTTATTTTTGGCAAACTGGCCGAGATTCACACGTACTCAGGACTCGCTTCATCTGTTGCCGTTATTTGTCCTCGAGCAGCAGCTCTTCTGGTACAATTATCTGGGCATCCAAGGCTTGAAAAATACTAAACCAAGCAAAATAATTGCGTGTTGCTAACTTTGCACATAAGTAAGGGAGTTGCCTTCCTGGTGCCATCACAAAAGGCCATCCAGAACTTCAAAAGTACGAACCGAACCAAAAAAATGCGTGTTACTAGTCTAACACATAAATGAGAGTTGCCTTCCTGGAGCAATCACGCATATAACGATACAGAGCTTTAAATATAAAAAAACGTGTGCCAACTCTAGGCATACTTAAGTAAACTATCTTCTACAGAACGCCATTTAGAGAATCAAATATACTTACCCGAACGAAGAAAAAAATACATGTTGCCAGCTCTAGACATGCGCAGGAGTGGTACAGCGCGGATACTAGCTGATAATGCGCGGCGGCTGATGGAGATTGATCGCGTCAACGTGCCATGTCTAAACTTACTTGTGTGCGTGCCCACTGAAAACTTTCGGTCATAGACCATAGTGAAACAGCAGCAAATAAATAGATTATGTTTTTGGCTAGCTATTCAAGTACAATTTCAACGTAACTTTATTTTATAACATTAGAATAAAAATATTTCATGCATGTTGAAAAAAAATAACAGAGTATAATTAACTTTTCATCCCTATAAAAAGTTATTTATATTCCATTTATTTTTTTGTGAAGAAGGTAAATATGGGTATATTTACCTTCTTCACGTCACGCAGCGAGCTTTGGAAACGTCAAATGTCGATGGGATTTCGTTAAGGGATAAAATCTAAAACGAGATCACCAAGCAGAGACTAATTCAAGTCACTAAAGTAACGGACATTATGTAGCCCAAAAATTTTTGAAACTTAAGTGACAATGAGCTGGCCACATGTGTCGCCGAACCGATGAAAGGTGGAGTAAACGGGTTCTCGAGTGGAGACCACGCCTTGACAAACGTAGTGTAGGACGCCCCCCAGCTCGATGGACCGACAACCTTAGGAAGATGGGTGGCAGTGGCTGAATGAAAAAAGCTGGAGGTCGTGGTCTTCGTGGCGCTCTTTGGGGGAGGCTTATGTCTAGCATTGAACTGCAATAGGCTTCATGATAATGATGATGGTGAATTCTTTATATTTCGTACTGGCAGTAAAGTGTAGCCTAAAGTACCTCATAGCTAGGGTACAGTGAATTACTCTGAAATGCAAATAAATTACTTGCTTCTTTTACTTGCTTCTTTCCAATTTACTTGCTTCTTAGGCAGTTTTCACTTATTGCAGAATATTGCTCCACTGAAAATAATTACTGCACCGATGCACTTTATCTAAAGTTTAAAAACGAACAATCAAAATAGATATTTTGATACGCTACGGAACCTTACCTTTTGCGATATTAAAACTCGTATTTCACAGTGTCACTTACAAAATACATCAACCGTTTCGCAACACGTAAAATGCACTTTCCACAATATTTCAATCAAACAAGGGCTTTAAATCCGTCGCGTTATGACGTGCGAGACGCGGCCGGGACGTGACCGATGCGAGGCGTTTGCGTTTTCTTAAAAAATATGTAATGCGTACTAAGACTTACGAGTATCATGGTATGAAAACTTTCAGGACGCAAAATACGATGTAATAATATCACTTAATTTCAGACAGTGTCCACACAAAATTCAAAAAGATACAAGGATAAAATTTGTTAATGTATAAATTAATCAATTTCAGCTCAATTCAATTTAATTCAATCAAAGAATTCATAAGAAATTATCTTCATCAAGTGTCTTCTTGAACACGTTACTAAAAGCATCATCACGTTTTCGCTGTAATTGCGGACTAGGAAAAAACAATATAATTAAGATATTTCTTTTTTAAATAAAAATCTAAGTTTAATACAAGATATTTATTGATGTTTTCAAATAGTATCCTACTAATATTATAAATGCGAAAGTTTGTAAGTATGAATGTAGGTATTGATGTTTGGTACTCTTTTACGCAAAAACTATTAACGGATTAGGATGAAATTTTTCTCAATTAACTGACACTTTTTATCCCGGTTATATATGCCTGTGGTATATATTACCTACATAAACTAAAGAGCGCAGTCGCAAAGTCGCAGGCAACAGCTAGTTTAAATATAAAATTATAAACCTCTTCTAGGTATTTCATACTGAGATGTGATTCCTTTGACTCTATAAAATAAGTATTATTTTCTCCCCAGTAAATAAAAAATGACAGCCTCAGTATTAGAACAATGAAGGTAAAGGCAAAGGCATATCTTAAAAAAAAACTTGCGTTACATTTCGCAACATCTAAATTTGGTTACACGTCTTCAAAAATAAATTAATGAAAGCTGAGACAGCTATTGATTTATATAAAAGAAAAAGAGTAGTTTTGACTTTAAGTTCAGATAAGAGAAACGTAAAACCGAATCGCCACAGTTTACACAAAAATTATGAGCTCACAGAAACTTAACACTTCACCGCCAACAGCTGTCCAAAAGTCAAACAAAGCCTAAATCAGGTTATTTTCTTTGTTTCAAAGACTCTGCCAATATCACACAATCTGATTAGTTTCTAAATTCTCATTGGCGACACGCTAAGTGAAAATGTAACAAACTAATTAATAGTCAAACGAGACCAAACATCCGCTGCGGGTCGACCACAAAAAGCACCCAAAATCTTTCCCACATGTGGTTTAGACGACCACTTTCATTGTATCCCTAACATTATACACCTACTGCCGTATTCTCATAGAGTTATGGTTGAGAATGCAATTGCTGTTAGTTTCGCAAGTGTAAGGTTACGTTGGTATAAGATTAGGTGTTTTTTCAGGGCCGGATAAATAGGTCGCAGGTTATTTGCTGATGCAAGGTGCAGCCTATAACGGAACCGCGATGACAAAGTCAACTGAGGATATTTGACATATCGGTACTAGGGGATGAAGGGAGACTGTTGTAAGAAGGCAAGCTGAAAACTGTCAGTGGGAATTATGGTCTTGAAATCCTGTAGTGGTATTTTTTACTGGTCTTATTAATCTTAAGATTTCTTTTAAGATATTTTTTCAATTATGTGATATTTTATTCATATTTGATTGATTTATCTACAAAGTATATATATATATATGATTTATAATCATATCATGTTTGTTTTTTTTTTATTTTAACTTATAAGTACATATTACAATTTTTATAAGAGTAGGTACTCATTTCATCTTGTGAAGTCTAGAAGAAGAAAGAAAGAATGATAATTTATTTGCTAGAAACAGGTTACATAAGATGGTAGGTACAAAGTAGGATTTTTCGCTGTACACATTCCAGCATGCAAACATTGTAAAAAAGTTAATTAATAAACTGCTAAATTTTTGAATTCAAATATTCGTTTACAGTGTAAAAATTATAAAGAATTAACCAAGCATGCAAGACTTTTTTGAATTTATATAATGGTAAAAGTTTTACATGGCCTGGCAGTTACGCAACAGGCTACTGAAGCTGGAGGCCTAAATTATGCTTAACTATTTATACTTCTTTCTGCTAGATCTGCACTTTTATTTCTGCATTGTCTTTCAATTAAAACATGAGCTACACCAAATGCTTTGTTGTAAAAATTGCACAATTACCTTATAACTCACCTACAAACCGGAATCATTCTCAGAATTTTAGTTTACCTACCTAAGGTACTTTGTAAATGAGGCAAATTGTGAAACAAAACTTTTATCCCCGTAAAATTAAATAAAAACTCGCACACAAGTCCTCTGAAACTCAAACATCTTGTCCGAAAATCCTCGCAGCGACCAAACAGTGGTTAAAAATAGTAACGGTGTTGGACAAAAAACAAGCGTCTCATATGGGCCGCAATATGGGATCTGACCCTTGCAACGGCGGATATTTGTCTTATCTATCCCGTGGGATACGGGATGCGAGTTTGGAGTTGTGCGATATTTGTGTAACTGTATTAAAATTTTTGAGTAAAGATTGGGACAATTGATTCTACAGCTGAATCAACCAGTAATATAATCGTTTTGAAAACTTACTTCTTGGTGTGAACATTACAGTTTTATAGAGCTTTACCTACTTTACCGATGCACTCTCCCATAACCAATATTAATTATGGTATATTTATACATTTATTTAGAATTGTAATGTTTCTAGATAGTAAACCCATTAATGCAAAATTAATTTCTGGTAAAATAAATACTCTTAAAATACTCTTATTGTTGAGGATGTAAGAGAGTATTTTACAGCGCTTCCTCAAAAGAAACAGCCTTCCAAAATTAGGACAAATCAATCATACGCGAAGTGCAAATTGCCGATCAAAAAACTGTTCCGAGAACAACAGAGCGTCATACTCCACGCCGCGAGACACGCGAGAGTAATCACTACTTTGCGATGTAATTTTACTGTAACAAAGCTTTTGTGTAGGGTCTCCATTATATATCGTGAACATGTTCGTATGAACTTGGCCGATGGAGTACTGAGATAAATCTATGTAAAACATTTAAAATCAGTTTCGTGTAATGCAATGACTAAGAAGGAAGTGGCCTTATACTGCACTGACCCTACATTACCTGAGAGCAGGGCACACAAATGATGATGATGATGGTGACAAAACAACATTATTCACAGATAGAAGTCAAATGAGAGCTGGGCACACATGATGGTGATGACAAGAAAATAATAATCACAGCTGTAAAGTGAAATATTAAAGTAACACTTCACAAAGGACGTAAGAATAAATAACTTATTAGGCTTATCATAGGCACAATAATAAAATAAAAACATGAAAGTTTTTTTTTTAGAATCTTTGTTAAATTATTTTGTGCACAATATTATGCAAGTGTAGACACCCCACTGCTGCGCCCACGCATGTTTTTGCGCCGTAACGGTGCGCGCGACGCAATGCCTTCCAGATGCGGCTAGCGGTATTTCACGGCGGTTTTTTTGTCAGTCACGGCGACGTTTGCACCACGATGTGGTGGTTAGTAGATTGAAATTTTATGGGGTGGTATACGAATCAATGTGCTAATATTAATAAAGAAATGAAAAAAACCTCATGTTAACAGGAGGAGGATAATCTACAAGTAGTGCTATTTTTATAGAAAACTGGAATAATTTAAATTTATATTTTTTCCTCGTATAATGGGTAATTGAAGAATTAAAGATTCTGCCATATTTAAGAATTAGAAGGATGCCATATTTGGTTGTACCCACGATACTAAAGAATTTTGCTAAAGAAACAAGAGCCAAAATATGGATATTAAAACACCGTGTAATTAAGTATTATATTTTCTTTCTCACTAAAATCTTAAAACCACTTGATATTAAATAGTATAAAAGCCGTAATTATAAGGACAGGGACTAATGTAATGTGTTTATTTAGACGTTATATAAGACGATTTAATGAGTGTAGATCTATTAGAATCGCACATGTTGCAGCGTAATAATATTATTGCGTCGCAGTAACACAAGTGACCCATCTGGTCAGAGCTCTTCATATTTTTACTAAGTGCATACAGTCGCTAACAAAATGTTACAAATACAACTACGTGTAAAATTTTACGTGTAAACTTTTTTCATTCAGACATTATTGTGTCACAAATAACAAAATAATTTATATAAAAATACACTTCTTTGTCAAATTCACTGCTGATAGTAACTACCTAAAACTTATTTAGTCCGTGCGAGAAATTGAAAAGCAATATACTTAATAGTATGCTTTTAATAAAAATAAATCTAGCATTAATTTCAATAAATAGATTTAATTTCAAAAGTTTAACTAAAAAAATCTTTAGTAACTTATAAAAGCAATCACAATATCAATAAACTAAAATAAACTAAACTACTTCCAAATATTCCAGAAATCAATCCAAGTTTAAATGGTTCTAAACTTCAATTTTCATAACGATTGTACGAATACAAATATCACAAAGATGTTGTCCTTAGTTCTCATGCGATGTCCATCATATGCGGCCATCCGCCACATGTCTGGCGGCCACGTGTGGTCGCGGTAAAAAGAGAGGTAGGATAGAGAAAGCCGGGAAAGATGAAGGATAAAAGATAGTTGATGTTTAAAAATAGAAGAGAAGACAAAAAACATATTTTAAAAAACTTTTGCTGTAGATGCCTACAGTCATGCACCACTGTGCAAAGCAAAGCCAATTTTTTTTTGATTAATTAATTAACCAGTAGTTATACCAGTAATAAAGAGAACTGTAAGCAAATTATTAAAACTATTTTATTGTTTTTTTCAAACGCCTACTCAAAATAACACTGTCACGGTCACGTAAGTTTCTGGATTTAGATGAAAACCCCAGATGGCAGATTAAAAACATAAATCATGGTCATTCTACGTGAGAATCAAAATAACGCAACCAAACACTGACCCAAGTTTTGACGAAATATGAAGCTAACGAAAAAAGGAGACAAAAAATCGCTTGCGATAAAAATCTGGGTAGATCGGCCGGTGCGTGCAGTTTTGGATGCAGTTAAAATTTAACATGATTTTGAAGATATTAGAAAAATGGAGGGTAAAAATTGCATATTTCTATTTAAATAGCTTTAAAATTGGTTAGTAAAATAGTGAACATAGATTAAATTAAAAACAATTATCTATAGACCTGATGCTATTAGAAGAACATACCTATTTCTTGATCAGACATCATATTTTCGAGTTATAATATAATCAACTTTTAAGAAGAAATACTTATTCTAGCGTCTTTACCAACAAAACTTCCTAAATGGTATCTTTCGTGTGATGTTTACGGAATTATTACACAAAGCATTTACACAACTACACCAACTATGAATATTCATTTAATCGAGACGACTGAAACATTTTAAACTTTAACCTTCACGTTCATTATCACCGCCCAAATCAAAGGGCCATGGGCACATAACTTTTTGTGCCTTTGCTTACAAAAACCAAAAACCGTTATGTGGACACCAAACGCGTTTTGCATAAATCATCTCAAGTGGGACCTGCGTCCTTTTTGAGGACTTCTCGCAAGTTGCCGTGTACGAAATGTTAATAGATTCGTTTTGGTTTAGCTGGAATTATCGCTACTCAGGTTTTTGGTTATCTCTGAAGTAAATACAAAGTAAAAAAAATAAAAACTTACTATCAAAAAATAAAAAAAGTTTTATAAAAACTAAAAACCGACTTCAAAATGAAAATAAAAAGCGCAAAATAATATTGACTAAAACATACCTAATCAGTTCTTTTTGGAGTCGGTGCCAGTCATTGAGAGTTAATATGTGTTCATTCGCGTTTTGAACTACACTATTTGGTTTTCGGATACAAATAAAAAATTGAAAAAATATGACGAAATTAATGCAAACATAACGCTGGGCAGAAATTGTGGGCAAGTAAGGTATAAATTGGAGGTGCTCGTAGCTCAGTGGCGGAAGCGCTTTGGTATCGATTACTAAAGTTAAGCAACCAACGCCGCGGTCGTGAGTGGATGGGTGACCATTCCGACCATATTTAGTGACATTTATCACAAGCATCTCCGTGCTTCGGAAGGCACGTTAAAAGTTGGTCCTGGCCAATATCACTTGATATTGGTCGTGAAGCCTAGTCAGAGGCCTTAAGGCGGCTTGATAACATCTGACAGTAAGGTTTAGTCACTGGCCTTACAACACCCCTCCGCCAATCCGCACCGGGCCCGCGTGGTGAAGTATGGCCCAAACCACCTCATAGTTGAGGTGAGGCCTGTGCCCTGCAGTGGGACGTATATAGGCATACTTTACTTTACTTTAAGGTATAAATTATAACTCAATATTATGGTTTTATCTCTTTAAAAAGCTACCATAGTAGGTACTTCACTATTACCTCTAGAGAGCACCTTAATAGTAAAAAAAAATATGAAGACAAATTTACGACTTTCGCCAACATCAAAGCGGAAAGTTCTGTGTCCTCCAATCATTAGTCTACGCAACATGTGTCGCGATACAATCAGCTCATCAAGTGCAGTGTTTATACTCCGGCCGAGTCAAGTGGACAAAAAATGACGCAAAATGACCGCACGGTGGTAAATTGGTGACGAATGGTCTACCTGCGGTGACTTGGGGTTAGATAAAAACACATTGAAGCAAATAGAAAATGTTTTATAAATCTTTGCCTACAGTCACTGGCTTCAAAAAAAAACAGCAACATCATGGAATACTTAAAAAAACTAAGCTCACTAAAAATTAAATAAAAAATTTGAATTGAAAAGAACTCGTAAGATCCTTGTATGAGGAAGGTTCAACATTAAAATTTAAATGGCTCTCTAGTTTTAGTATTAATTGGTATACCTAACAAAATTTTATCAATTTTAATCAAGTACTATATTTAACTATTTTTATCTTTAACCTTAACTTTTTACAAAATAAAAACGCTTTAAAGCTAATACAAGTTGTTTTATTAATACTTTTCTAAAACGTTTCGAGAATGGCCGATGGCTTTTCATCAATCAACTCTTTCAAACACACATACCAATAGACTATTAAAAAATAAAAAATACCGGACAATAAGACCGGGTCTATCCTAAGGAGGTCTATCAAAAGGAGATTAGATTGATAAGGCCTACAATACATGTGGGCGTTTAGAAATAGCCTACGATGAAAAAAAACACCTTTTTTGAAACATGAAGCGAAGGAATTATTCGCATCGATTCCTTTGAGATTTTATAAAACCGTTTTTTGTTGCAAAAAAAGCATAAATAGGGGTGGCGAGTAAAAAATAGTGGACAAAGGCCGGCTCACAAAGAAGTTTTTAATACGAGCTTTTTGTGTTGACCATAGTTTTTAGAACGTATAAAACTCATGTGAGCCTACCTGTACACAGTGGTGCATTTTTAAATATAAAAGTAAAACAAAGGTTAGTAATTTGATATTACATCAAAAACTAAATAGTCGGTTTGGATTGATGCCTGTCGAAGAACTAGAACTAAGTTTTATTTATGTAGTTTAAGCTTCTAGGGTGTAAAACATCATTATTTTTAATAGCTTCTACGATGACTTTCTCTAACAAAACCTAAAATTACGCTAAGAGAAATGAAATATAGTCTTACAGGAACAAAAAAATGGGCTTAATATATTTGTGAATGCTTAAAATTCGAGGTTAGTGACAAGCTTCGACTTTTTTTATTTTCATTTAATTGTAAAAGATGTACCAAATGAAATGGTGCCGTTCAAAACTACTAAGTCGCCTTTACACCTACAGTTATACTTCTGTGACTTTTGGTGACTCTTCCTCTTACCGTTTGAGGCATTTTACCGAGTCAGCTCCCTAATTCAGCTCTATTCGACATCGAATTTATTGACAGCCGGTAAATCACGTGGCATAAAATTTTTGACAGCCTTCGTAGCCGAGAAGCGAGCACGCTGAACTTGGCGTCGCCATCTTTGTCCTGAGTTTGATTCTCGGTCGTGTCAATGAAGAAAATGAACTATCCTATTATTGTCTCGGGCCTGGTTGTTGTGTTACGTTTGTTGTTTCTGATTTCTAGAATAAAATACGACCTTATGAACAGCGTTATAAATCTATAGTACAAATAAATACAAATCAAATAGTGTCACGTGGTCTTCCGGTTGACATAAACAGGGCCCAGGTCAGTCAAGTATTAGAAAAAATAAACGAAATGCTTTGCTCTGCTATTAAAATGTGCTGTGCTGTAATCTCGGGGTGGGGCGACAACTCTCGCGCCGCGGCTAATGACAGGCCGCGCATGTCCAGCCGCGCTCATTCAATGCTAATGCGTGCGCGCATGAACTGATAGACATGACAGAATTGTATCTTCTTAGCGCTATTTCCCGTTTTGAGAATAAGCTACGCTTAAATCTTGGACAAGGGATTAAGATATTCATGTAGACTGGCATCCAGTTTTATCTGAATGTGCAGATTTTCTTGCGATATGTGTTAATAGCAGCCACGCAATTGGTAGAGTTAGGTACTTAAGAATGTTTCGTAAGGAAACCCGTCAAATATGCAGGGATTGAAACTTACGACCCATATTACGTAAAGAAGTGGCTCTGCTATTAAAATGGCCAAGAGCTGTAATCTCAGGGTGGGGCGACAACAAGCGCGCCGCGATTAATGACAGGCCACGCGAGTCCAGCTGAGCTCATTCAATTCTAATGCACGCACGCATGAACTGATAGACATGACAGAATTGTAACAAACAGGGACTAAAATCTTCTCTCTAAGCGCTTTTAGCCGTTTCTATAACGAGCTATGCTTAATCTGTCACGATGATCCAACTACTCGTGACAGCGTAACAGGACAATTTCATCAAGGGAACCAGATCATGAAAACTATGTGTGACAGGAGATCCAGATATTTATGTGGACTGGCTACACATTTCAGCGTTATCTTGCCGCCAGGCAAGTGGTAGAATAACGTAATCTAGTTAAATTCTGGGATTGAAAGTTAAGGAAGAGAAAGAATATGAGTGATACCGAACTGCTCCGTTTCCTATATTTTCTGATTGTGTAAAAAAATATTTGATTCTTGACCTTTGATACGTGGATAGTTGGAAGAAAAAAAGAGAGACCTTTCTGGTGGATGAATATTGAATATCTATCTATTCATATCATAGTTATGCGACTACTCCCCAAAGTGGTCAAACAAACCATGAAAATAAGACAATGAAGTAAAATTTACTATATTAGAATAGTTTGTTACGGGATTGCTACCATGTACCTTATTTTTGAGTTCCCGATATTTCGGCACTGTTGCAAGCGCCAAACAACAACACAAACCGTAACAAACTATTCTAATGTTAGTCACCATGAAAGTTTAAAACAATAAATTTACTATATTTTTTTATGGAATAGAATACAACTGATTGAGTTCTTTCTACGCAGTTCACTTCGAAAAGACCTTTGATATAAGGCTGTCTGTTCTATTTGTAAGCAACAATTTTACCAATATTCTGTCTATACTTTCTCCGGTCTTCAGCACACAATGACCCGCGATGACAGCGCCTGCCCACGCGCAGCCTAATCACACCTATCCCGTCCATTCATACATATTTGGACTGGTTTTTATTACGGACTAATTTAAATGACTTGGTGTATTTTTCATTTCGAAAGTGATTACGTTACGGATTTGCTTAGTCAATTTCCTGAATTACACACACATTTTAAATCATTACATTATAAATGTCAATTTCCTGAATTAGGTAGTATGAAGAAATAATACTATAGAAACGGAGTAATATTATCAAGTTAATCACTGTGTTTCTTTCATTTTAATCACTCATTTTTTGTACAGTACTGTACCGATTTTTTTTCAAATTTGCCACAGCCACTATCATAATCGGCCCAGCAGACCACTTTCTTTAATTTCTCTTAACAGTATTGGGAAAGTAAAATAATTATAAACCAAAACTGATGTATGTACAATTTTTTTTCTACAGTATTAGATATCTCGAAGAGTTTTTCAAAAATATTTCTATTAGATGCATCACCCAGCGATTATATTATGCAACAAATTACACCGTGCATTTAATTAGTATATTCTCCTCTTAATATTTTGTGCCCGAGTGGGCAGACGCAAACCTTCGTATTGTCTGTGTATTTGACGGCTAATCGTTTTAATATTATGGTCAAGTCATTAATATGATGTGGTAACGATGATTGTACACCCACGTGACCTATGTTACAATTGGTATTGGATGCAGTAAGTCTATACGTGACAGAATACGGGGTGACGTATGTTCAATCAAGTTCCAAATTTAAAATTGTGTGCACGCTTTTGACAGCCCATAAACAGGTTCTTATTTAGGCAATTAAAAAAAAACATTTAAAAGTTTAAAAACATTATTTTGAAAAACGAAATGTTAGTGCATTGCTTAGTACATACTAGGAGCATTCTGGCATTCTATAAATCGAACGCGAATTTTGATTTGCAAACGTTCATTTCGTGACAGCATTATCCACTAACGAATAAAGCTTTCGACAATCTAGACACAAGTTTGAATTTGCTCGCTTTGAGAGGATTGGTAGTCAAAAGTATATGTACCGTTTTTTAAGCAAGTTTGCAGGTATAATACAATAGTAGAATGAGTAAAAGAGCGAGCCTACGGTGTTATATTCTATTCCATTTTAAAGATGTGTTGTTAAGTGCCATTATAAAGGTAGGCCGCCGTATTACGAATAATCATTATTTGTATTATATGTGATTTATTGTCCTCATTAATAATTTGTTGGTATAAAAAATGACAGCTTTGAAGTTAATTAATGGCAGGCTACTTAATGGTCATTTTGATAAACGTCATGAACATACTATGATTAAACAGTGTTGGTATTATTAAGTTACGACTTCAATTTGACTGCGTTTATTCTTATAACCACCATTTGTCCGAAAAATTTGTTTCCAAAATATGCGTGAAAAATCAAATCTTACTTATAAAAAAAAACAAAATAAAAATTAAAGTACCTGCGACTTTTCCAACATCATTCTTTTTTTTCTACGAATGATAAATAGGTAGCACTGAGTGCCAGTGCGTAATGTACTTTTTTATAAAACATAAATGTCGTTTAAAATTCATATTTGGAACAGAGGCTGGTCCGACTGGCCAGTACGAGTATGCTAATATGGTCGCGCCGAAATGTCAGTCCAGGCTTGTGTTGATGATTGTACACTTTCTTAGCCACTCCCCTTTGCTTGACGCTGATATAGGGTTGACAAATACAATTAAATAAGTACATTTCTATAAAACCTATGTTTAATTTATAATTATTTAGCGAAAAAATTGACAAGGTCAAAACTATGACTAATGATAATGATGATAAGTATGATGCAATGAATGATGTGTGTTATTAGTTATTACCGATATCGAGACATGTCAAATTTGACAACAATCCAAATTATAAAATCTATCGTATCTCGTATCGGCTAAGGCTAAGATATTTCTGGGGGTGAAACGAGTTTAAATTAGCCGGTTATTATTTAGGAGAACGAGGTTATAACACCCGTGTACTAAATTATTCTAAAATAAAAGATACAACTAACTATACTTTTCTACAAGTAAATCTTTGATCATTTCATTAAATTTTAATAGTTATATAAGCCTGAATTTAATACAAATATTGTATTGAAAAATATAGTCAGAAATATTATAGTTGTACAAGAGAACTAATTTCAAAGTAGTGTTAATCTAGACACCACTTTGTTTATTTAATAACAGTTTAATTGATGCTTATTAAATCGTAACTATAACCTGTCATCAAACATAATTCGTCTCTTCCTGTCGTGTGCCAACCCTACCTCAATACATTCAATGGGTCATCATTCATACAATCCTTTAATGTTTATATCAAACACGTTATGCCTTGTTTCCGGCGTGTTTTTGTTACCATTCTAATGGACCTGAGTTCGATTGCTGAATGGATTTCGACTTGTTGTTATATCGAAATATGAATAAATTTGTATTGAATTTTAAATCAGTGGTACATAACAATGACCAATGATTTTTTGAGCAGCCCTGTTATGGTGTGCTGTCAAATTAGGCTTTGGTCATCAAGAAAAGTAACGTCAAATCATAAATAAAATTATGAGTACGTAATGAAGATTATGTATTGATTATAAAAGATACAATTAAATCAATCGTTTACTATCTTAACTGTTTAAACAATGGTTTATTTTTTATTTTTAAATTTCAAACCACACAGAGTTCAAGATTGTACAATCAACATCTTAATAACCACCACAAAATGACAAACCACGACCAATTTTTCACATTGATAAACTCATAGAATTCGATAGATTGAAAAAGTTTAATGTTGTGATAAGTTGATGAGCTTTCTAATGTATAGTCACGAGCAATGAATGGTTACAATAAACAAGTATTCCATTGTCATAATATTGAAAGTTCAACTAACCATATATACAAGACGTAATTTTTTTTAAAAATTTGGATAATGGTCTCATTCATAAATTTGTTTTATTTTATCACCAAAATCAGCTCCTAAGACATTATTGTATATTTGTGTAAATAATATTATAAAAAAATCGTTTATTTCAGGCCAATAATAATCCCCAATAGTTTAAGTAACAGATGATTTATTAATAGTGTTAAACATTAAATATAAATAATTAATAGTTGGTAAATATTAATATTATTCCACACCTTGTATTTATGCTCATGACTGTACCCAGTGAGTGTTAACCTACGCACCCAGTGGGCAGACGGACCGTTTAGCGAGCACAACTCATTAATTATCCGTTTACCTCTCATTATGGCCAGACACTACCAATTAACCATTACGCAATACTGTAATGGATACTGAGATTATTTTTTTAGGTTATTGTGCGCGACTGTACTGAATTTGCGTAAACTTTTGTATGAATTGTAAATTATAAAAGGCAGTTAAATTTTTTGTATCTAAAATATTATTTTTAATACTTGAAAAAAATCGTCCGCCTCAGGTGGGATCCGAACCCACGTCCATCGCATACCGGGCGAGTGCTTTGACCACTAAGCTACCGAGACGTTAGAAACTAGACGAAATCTTTCAAGTGGTTCTCGCTGTCAAAGCCAGCGTATTTTCTAATCAATGTTGCGGTATATACTACCACCGTCAACACCCGATAGAAATATTTTAACAAATATTTAACTATTGGTAAAGATCAGAAAAGCTTAAACAATTTAAATTTTTGTTTTTAGCAATTACCATGCTAGGTTTATCTAAGATTTTTAATACTTGAAAAAAATTGTCCGCCTCAGGTGGGATCCGAATCCACGTCCATCGCATACGCATTTTTTTCAAGTATTAAAAATCTAAGATTAACCTAGGGGGCTATCCGCAAATTACGTCACACGATAAAGGGGGGGGGGGGGGGGGTCGATGATTTGTCACCAAATTTATGACAACCTCCTACCCCTTTTGACGTCACCGTCACATTTCAAAATCTGATGTCTAGTATTGTAACACAATATCTGAACTTCAGAAAAAAAAACAAATGTAAAATATGTGACGTCACACCAGGGAGGTGGAGTCTCAAAAATGACGATAACCTGTGACACGAGGGGGGGGATCAAAATATCATGACATTCGTGTGACATAATTTATGGATGGTCCTTAGCATGGTAATTGCTAAAAACAAAAATTTAAATAAAATAATATTACTTACTAGCATATATAGCTATACATAACTTGAAGAATATTCGACTGCCTCATACTGGAATCGTATCCACGTCTCTTCGCTATCCGAGTTTTAATTCCTTTTTGGTATTATTTATTATTATGGTGCCGTGGGTGTCGGCACGTTAAAAGAATTGCACCACCCCTTCTCCTCCTATGGGTGTCGTAACAGGCGACTACAGGAGAACCGCCACAAGAAGACGGGCATCAGCGTCTCCTCTTCACCATTGGCCAAATTGCGATCGCCAACCCGCCTGCCAAGCGTGGCGATTATGGCAAAATCCTCCTTTTGGAGAGTCCTGTGCCTAGCAGTGGACTGATATAGGCTGGTGATGATGATGATTATTATTATTTTGTATGTTAATGTATAGTTTTGTTTGTAGTGATCATCATCATCATATAGTATGGCGTTTAGCTGCTAGAATCCTACAATTAAATGTCGATTGTCAGTTGACGCAACCAGTCCTCAGCGATTGTGGTGAAAAGATTAAGTTCCCGCAAGCCACCAGGGAAAAAGTGAAGCTGGCAATCGTTGGCGATGTGAGCCAAGGTTTTTAGTGATGTCCAATTGTTAATAAATGTTTTTCCACATATTCTTAAATATTTATCCGTCAGTTAACATGAAAATAGACTAAAGGCCGGTTTTTCAAACTCCAGTTAACTTTTATCCAACGAATAAAATTGACGTTTTGACACATATTCTATACGAAAACAGTCAACATGTCAAACTTAATCGTCAGTTTGAAGATATCTGGCTATTGAAAAATCGGCCCTTATTCCTTTTACTTCCATAATTTCTTACTTCACTTACTTCCAAACTAATAAATGTAAAGCCTTCCGTGTAATCGTCCAACAATATTAAAGTTTAGTCTTAATACCTACTTAATCGGGGACTCTAACCGCAAAGCGCACTAAACCCAAACATGCACAAAGGCCATCCAACCACCAAAACATATGGTGCAACTGTGCAAGGAAATAAAACACGGACTATGTTGTTTTGGTATACTTGCTAACTAGCAAATATACAGAGTGTACAAGAGAATAGGACACTCCTTTAAACCACGTGATAAGCTGGTCATATACAACAACTTTTCCAATGGGAGCAACATTGAAATCGATAAAAAAAATCAGCTTCTCCATACAAACTTACTCGCATACCTCGGTGATAATGTATGGAGCATCTGAAAATAAAATTAGGATTTCGATGTTGCTCCAGTAGGAAAAGTTGTTATATTTGACCAGCTGATCACGTAGTTTTAAAGAGTGTCCCATTCTTTTGTACACCTTGTATAAGTTTATCTATGGACTGGGCGTCGCTGTCATCTCTCACGTTCCGGGTTCGATTCCCGGTCGGGACAATGTGGAAAACGAACATTCTATATTGGCTCTGGTCTAGGTGTTGTGGTTAATAGTAGATAAATATAATAATAAATAAACACTGGATAACATCACATACATTGCTCTGATCCTAAGGTAAGTAGCTTAAGCGCTTGTGTTATAGAAATCAGAAACAACGTCGGTAACACAGCACCCAGACCAGAGCTGATATAGAAAAAAATATTTTCCTCATTGACCCGACTAGGATTCGGGATCAAACCCCGAACCTAAGAGACGGCAACGCCAATTCCAGCGTGCTCGCATTTTGGCTACGGAGGTCGTCAAGGACTTATTGAACCAGTCGAATATACATTGGATATTGAAACAAAAAAAAATTAAGTACTTTTATATTGGTTTTTAAAAATGGAACGGAGACATTTTTCTTTAAATATCATGGAAGCACTATTCGAAATAATAATTCATAATGTTTTTTACTATTTTACTAAGATAATGTACTTGTTTATCTTAATCTTTTCAACATACATTAGTTAATCCCTAAAATCATGGTGTATTTACATACACAATCTTTATCTCTACAACCCGCCATCTGAGGATAACGTGTGTGGTAATCACTTTATTGACAATGCAAAACGTGTACCAGAGTCATTTGCTTTGAACAGAGGTTGCGTGGAGTAGCTTTACCATCATATTCTTACTTAGTAATAAGTATGTACATAATTAGATACGTTTAAGGGATAGAAAGGAACTACGTACTGTTCTTGTTTTTACACTGCAGGGTCCGCCCTCCTATTTCTAAATTTCTTCAACTAAACAACCCACAGAACTTGGTTATTGATGGAGATCAACAGCCAAATTCTGCCAGTTAATATAGCTTTGTAGAACAGTTGCCTACCGCGTGTTTTGCATTTTGGACAAAAGATTCATGTAAAGAATTTATTACGAATTTGCAACAAGTAAAATGCTTCAATTTGAACAGACTTAAAGCGTTAGAATCGAAAGTAACCCTGGTTTTATTACTTACATATAAAACACATTTTTCATTACATTAACATACATAAGACTTTCACTTTAAAATAAATTACATACAAAACGACTCTATTCCTTTATCACCTGACCGCACGGCAGTAAGGCAACATTTGGCCGAACCACCAAAATGGTAATCATTGTTTGACACGAACAGCTTATTACCAATAAGTTTATTTCCATGCATTATTACGCCAAATAATACACTGGTCATCACAATACAAAATAAAGACGTTTTGTTGTTCATACAATCGCAAATTGTTCAATTTGAATCGAAAACACGACATCTGGATACTGTTTTGAGTTGGTTTCGGTAAATATTCTTATGAAATTATTATTGGTCATGGTAATCATTTTGATGATAAAAGTAAAAAAGTCATTAAGAGAAAAGTAATTTCAGGGTAATTTTAAAGAAGTAGCTTTTTTGGGAGTTTTTTTTTTAAATATAAAAGATTTTAGATTAAAACATGATATAATTTTCATCAAGAAAGAGTGCTCAAATAATTTATTTTTTCTCTTTTTACCTTACAAAATCCTTCTCGTTCGTCTGTATTTTCCTTTTTATTTTTTACTTTTTTATACTTTCATTTTAAATGACTATACAGTATGCTGATTCCATTTGACCTACATCCTTGAATGTAATGTTGTAGGTAAGCAGCTCCTTGCCTACATCACAGATGTTGATGACAAATGAATGTCAACAAGGACTCAAAAACTGAACTCCGACAAACGTTTCTTCGACAGTAGCCTATTCAAATTTCAAATTTAGTACTTTTGGGATTCTAAGCCCAAAGTTCGAATTCAAATTTAGAACGCAAGGCGACCTCCAGCCCACATGGCCGTCGGCCCACACCAGCCATTTGCGATTCGGGCCGCGTACCCATTGTTTTACTTTTATTTGAATATGGAATCATTGTTTCGACAGCCGGGATTATCTCCATCATTACTCTAATGAAACCCTTCACGTTATACTTTTTAACTTTCTTTCTTGTGTGCTAATTTTAATCCTTAAACATTATTGCAAAGCTTATTTTAAGATGTGACGTTAAGCTTTTCAAAAAAAATATTAAACTATTAAAATAGTATGAAATAGTAATTGATAGTTGTATCTGCTGTCAGTAATTTGTCAGTATAATTTTGACGACCTCCGTTAGCCGAAAGGCGAGCATGCCGGACTGTTCGTCGCTGCCATCTAAGGTTCCGGGTTCGATTCCCGGTCGGAACAATGTGAAAAACGAACTATTCTATATTGTTTCGGGTCTGGGGTGTTGTGGTACCATCGTTGTTTCTGATTTCTATAACAGAAGTGCTTAAGCTACTTACTTTAGGATCAGAAAAATGTATGTGATGTTTCCCAATATTAATATTAATTTATTTATTACTAACTTGCCATCCCCTATTTGTAAATAAAAGGCAATTTGCTCATTAAAACTTTTTTTTCTCTTCATTTTTGGCTGTCCGTTTAGATACATTGATGACAATGCACTTTCTTTTGTTCCGACCATTATCCTTTTGGCAGCTGATCAAGTATTTCATTTGTGGATCTTGGACAGTGTCATAACTTTCCATTGTGTCCTTGATGACATATGGGTTAAATCCTTGTCAGTTCACTCCTGCATAATGTATTGTATTTTTATTAACACTTTCTCTGCAGAAAACAATTTGAGGAGGATCGGTCAGGCTCAGGCAGCCTGCGAAATTCAAAATATATGTTCTTTTTTCTTCAAAAACGACTTGGATGTAAATACTGCTAACTTAAAAAAATGGGATTAACATTTAATGCAAAAAATAGTGTTATGAATAAATTAACACTTTTATTTAAAAAATCGGCCTTAATTGTGATATTGACTGATTGATTGTATAACATGATCTTTTCATCTAAATCCGACTTAATGAGGGGATTTGATTGCTTGTATAATTGATTATGATTAAAAACAATATCATAACTTTAACCACGACTCACAGTTTTAATGAGAATACAAAGTAATACAGAATAGCTTATTGTAAAAATAATTAAATTTCATGGGCTGCCTTGAACGGTCCTCGTTAATGTAAAGTGCTTAAATAAAAATTTTAATTAATAAAAATGTGCATTAAATTTTTAAAAAGTATTTTGAGATAATTTACCTAAAAAAAGATAGGAGTAGTAGGTCCATCTTCTCAATATTGCCAAGTCAATCATGCTGTTGATAAAACTTCTTGGATTGCACCGATACAGACATTAGTGCTACCGAAAAAAAACGGTTTCTTTTTTCAAACGGCTAATGTCACCGGTTTTATTTTCATTGGCGTAACTTTTTTTCGGCCAGTGTTTTTTCAGCGGGCTATTAGGTCCATTCATGTGTCGATTGTCCTTAAGGACTCAATGCGCAACTACCCATTGTCAAAATATTTACTTTACCCGGGAAAGCACAATGCATCTCTTGACGCTAATAATGCCATTTGGGATGTAAGGAGATAGGGCTGTCACTATTTGAATTTGTACTTTTACTTTTGCATTGTATAGCTTCACTTATTTCAATTTAAGCTTCCATCCACATTTACTTCTGCTTTATTTTTCTTACATTTTTTAATAATTGTTTAAAGGTGATTGCACGTAGTTAAATAGGTATTATTGTCAGATTTATTTATTTAACATATTTTGGAATTAACGTCATTTGATCGAAGTCTTATTCAAATATTGGATTGAATTAAGGTTCATAGTTATCGTGTGGAGGGTATCCAGAGACGTTGTCTGAAAATCCTTAGTTATAGATGTGGCATGGGCCGAAAACTCGGGTCCTACAAATAACGCCTAAGCTATTTCCACATAAGTCCTCTATACCTGCGCCGACAGATGATTGACCTTGTCTTGCTCTATAAAATACTGCACCATCAGATGGACTCCTCTCATCTTCTTTCTTTGCTGAATTTTAGCACTTGATTTAAAGTCCGCAATCATAATTATAATATTTTCTCTCTTGAAGTCTTCTCTAATAACACCTCTTACTACAACCCTTTAGTCCGGATGTGCCGCCAATACAATGAAATTCTTGCAATAAACAGAGAAATAGATATATTCCACTTCACGCTGCCTCAGTTTCGGAGACAATTAAACACACATTTAAGTAAGATTTGTTAATAATAGGTATCTTATTAATTAATTAGTTCTCTCATTTTATTTTCCTGGTTTTTCGCACTGATTTCTAACTAAATTATAACTTGTGTAAATTTTTCTAAGTTTGGCATTGTTTCTTCTTTTCTTGCTATTTAGCGCATAAATAAATAAAATCAAATTGTAAGCTTCTAGGCATATCTTTGGATTATGATCTAGGTCTGTACTATAGGCATGATATATATAAAATTTTCACTTTGATTGTAATCTGTTTTGTGTGCTATGAATAAATAAAATAAAATGTAAAATACAACACTTGTTTGGTTTTTTTGGTTTAAATTTACTAACTTTCACGAGCCAACCCTATTGCCATCGAAAACAGTGCATAGTTGTCATTTGAATTCGAATTTCGAACAGTCACTTAGTATTTTGTATCACAATAGTTGCGATTCGATATATGGATAGATCTCGAGATAACGACAGTATCCGATTCTTTTCTTCGTAAGCGTTCGTATTAAATTCGCCATGATTTTGTTTCGATGGATTACAGCTGGGAACTGATGCAATCTTTTTGATTCTTATTTTTTTCGATTGCTAACATTTTAATACCCATTGACACAGTTTGATGTGTTGCACTGCACTTAAAAAATACTTCATTCAAATATTTGATAAACGTTGCATTCAGTTAGCATTTATATGTGTTATTAAATTATATTGATGCCTTATGTTTATATTAATTTTAATATTGATCACTCAAATTACATTATACTTTTTTGTTATGTTTTTAGGAAAATTAAGATATAACTTACAGGTTACAGTATAGTTTTGTTTTATAGTCACAGACGGTAGTATACTACTCAGCTATACATATAGCTACAACATTGATCAGAATACGCTGGCTTTGACAGCGAGAAAAAACACTTGAGGAATTTCATCTTGTCACCTGACGTCCTCGGTAGCTTAGTTGGTAAAGCACTCGCCCGGCTTGCGATGGGAAGTGGGTTCGAGTCCCACCTGAGGTCGATGATTTTTTTCAAGTGTTATTTATCTTCAATTAAACCTTGCATGGAATTGCTAAAAACAAAAATTTACAATTATAGTCACATATTTTATAAACTAATCATACTTAAACATTTTAAAAAGGTTATAATATGTTTTATTTAGGTTTAATTACATTATATTTTTCTGCATTAAAAAGGCCTACCTACCTGTCAGCATATTCTGCAAATATAAATGTTTGATATTTTAAGGTAACTTAAATATACTCAGCAATCTTCAGACTCCGTTGAGAAACCTTATCAAAAGACACTACAATTGCAACATAATGCATATTACATATAATTTTTATAAATAGCGCTCATATAACTTGCACATAACTTAGCGGTTCTGCGTAAACCCGCATCCAAGCAAAAACCGTCAATTGTCAATCACATTTGACCTTCGACCTGGTCTCTTGGTCAAGTTCGATTCCTAATCCGTTCCTGATGATTCCAAGAGTCAAGGTCACCCCACAATTAACATACAAACAGTCTCGCATAATGAGTTGACCAAACTTCAATGGCAGGTCAAACCTCATAGTTTTTGTCTCGTCTTGTGATTGAATATGCACTAACGAGGACTTTGAACACCACATGTCAAAGACGCAAGGTTCAAATTGGCGGTAAAGGTTAGTTGTATGGCGAAGTAAACATAAGAACAATGGCGACATTTTTTCTTAGGCTAAAGACTCGGTTTATGGATATTTTCAACATTTTTAAGGTTATTCTGAATGATTATTTCTAAAAATGAAGTTTTGAGATGGTGTTTTGAAATCATTAATGTTGCAAAGAATAAGAGATTTAAAAATAAATATAGAGTTAAGGCTAAATAACTAGATTCTTTAAAGCCTATTAACGAAAACTAGGTTTTGTGAAGAATATTCTAGCGTAAAAAATAAGATACTTACTGTTCAGTATATTGTCTGGGGATTATTTATAAAGAGCTCAACTTTAAACCCTACTCATAAACTCCGGCATATTATATGCAACACAATAGCCATATTAATAAATACGAAGCAATTTCCCGAAGAAAGTTGATATCCGAGCCACGTGAAGGCAAAATAATTCTTTTGTGGACCCATCAACGTCGGTAAGGCCAGGCTTCTTAGCTCAGTACTAAAACTGTGAACTTTAGTCAATTAATCAGGAGAATGTGTTTTAAGGAAAACTGAGTAAGGACTCAGTGCAAATCTAATAAATTAAAGAATTTATTGCAAACATTTTACAATGCTTCTGTGTCAAAGGCGAAAGTCTACCAATCATTAGTGTGGCTCTTCAAATCCATTAAGTGGCTGTCTCGGTAAATTTTCACATTATAATGTATAAAATAACGACATTATAAATTAATGCTCTTTGGTTATAGCCAAATGACGTTGAAATTAACTCTGATTGACTTTTGAATACTGAAACTTCCTGTCATAAGTCACAATGATTAAATAGGTAGTCGTAGAAGTTCGTTTACAACATGTCCATTTTGAAAATCACCTTAGTAAAATCACCCTACCCTAACAATGTAGGTAGGTATACTCCAAAAACCATCATCACCAATTTTTTCTTCAACCTTCTCTCGTCCATAGAGCTACTTCTATTCGTTCGTTAACATCTTGTTATGAAACTATACCTAACTAGCTATTTGTTTTACTACACTTTGTTTTTACTACGTTCCTCTCAAAGATTATTTATAAGGTCGCATATTATGTTTTAGAATTATCTCAATCTCTTTTCATTTACGATCTTTTAAAAAACCTTATCCATCTCTTTGATCCAGGCATGATGTGTTTATTTATATATTAAGTTTTTTTTCTTAATGCACAAAGGCTTCTGTCTCGAGTCTTCTTGCTCAATCTATTCGCATAGAATGACATACGGGCGCATAATTACGGCAACAATGCGTCCGCGACGACTTTGTTAGTTGACAACGGCTCGCTTGGCTAAGTGCTGCTTGCCGAGTACAATATACTGTCTTTTTTATATTTTAAACTTTGTTAAAGTCATCATCACTAGTCTCTACTAGAAGCCATGAGGAACTATATTTTTAAGTTACTTCTTTTTATGTGATTATTGTTCACAAAGGAGGCCTTCTCAATTTATTTCTTCTACGTTCTTTACAATCTTTTTTTTTTTCAGATGGTCGATTTGGCGCTGTTTTTGCTTTGGCATCGTTTCTTTCTTATTCTTATATTCTAACTAAAGCAAACTTCTCTCGTTTACGATCTTCATAACTTTTTCTGCCAGCTTGTTTCTTATATTTAATTTATAGCACAAAAGGCTTCTGTCTCGAGTCTTCGTGCTCAATATATTCGCATAGAATGACATACGGGCGCATAATTACGGCAACAATGCGTCCGCGACGACTCTGTTAGTTGACGACGGCTCGCTTGGCTAAGTGCTGCTTGCTGAGTACAATATACTATCTTTTTATTTAACTTAGTATAAAGACATCATCACTAGTCTCTACTCGAAGCCATGAGGTACTATTTTATTAAGTTACTTCTTTTTATGGGATAAATGTTTACCAAGAAGGCCTTCTCAATTTATTTCTTCTACGTTCCTTACATTTTTTTTCAAGAATGTCGATTTGTCCTAATATTTGTTTTGGCATCGTTTCTTTCTTATTTTCTAATAGTCTAACTAAAGCCACCTTTTCTCGTTTACGATCTTCATAACTTTTTCTTCTAGCTTATTTTTTGTATTTAATTTATAGCATAAAGGGCTTCTGTCTCGAGTCTTCGTGCTCAATATATTCGCATAGAATGACATACGGGCGCATAATTACGGCAACAATGCGTCCGCGACGACTCTGTTAGTTGACAACGGCTCGCTTGGCTAAGTGCTGCTTGCTTAGTACAATATACTATATTTTTACTTAACAAAGTATAAAGTCATTATTACTAGTAAAGAACACATGAGGTTCTATTTCATTAAGATACTTCTTTTGTCCTATATTCTTATGGTACATCATTTTAGGGGATTATTGGGTACCGAAGAGTATTTTTATTTATTTGTTTCTACGTTTCCCTCAATTTTTTTTTTATGTAGTCACCAAATTCGCTTTGACCATTAGATATTACCTACAAACCAATGCGCTACATCAATGATATAATGTATGAAGCATTTGAAAAAAAAAACAATCTTTTGAGGTGGCTCCCATTGTAAAAGTTGTTCTAATACAAGTTTAAGCAGCTGATCACGTGGTTTTAAGGAGTGTAATATTCTCTTGTTCACCATGTACTTTAGTTCATCATTTTGAAAATAAAAACCTCTCTGACCGCTACCATTGGTTACTACGGCGAAGTGTTAAATCGAACCCGCTACCCCAAGGTCAGCGCAGTCGATATGTGGTGTCGGCCCGTGCCGTACACCTGACGCATCTGGATGGCCACCCTCACCCCTTGGACATTTTCTTTTTTTATTATCAAGGTAAAACAAAACATGTCAAAGGGAGGAATAAACAAGCGGTAGGAACTGAAGTCGTAATGGGCAAAAGGAGCTATTATTATTAATTTTTAGTTTAGAGGTTTATTATGTTGTATTCTTTTTAAATATAGATCATGAACTTTACCTGGAGTACATCCAAATTAGTTTTGCGACCAATGCGCGAATAAATTGAAATACTTGAATGATTGAAAAAACAATTTTGTTTCACTAGAGCGATTGCAGTTTTAATGAGTATTAAACTTCAAAATTTTATCAAAACATTTATGACGACAAAGTTATGATATTAATATATTTTTTTATAAAATAAACGCATTTTTTCTTTCTATCACAATTAGGTGGACTAATTGAAAAGGTTAATTTCTTCCATTTATTAAACTTAACACACAGAGACCCGAGTGACCAAAACAAAACCTCTTTTTTTTCCTTTGCGGCCAGAGTTTCAGATTAACAAAGCCGATTCGAAATTTTAAATAATTCTATATTCAAAACCTAACAACTGACCCGCTGAGTGGCGAGGGTGTAAGCGGTCAATAGCTGGTGCCTGCCAGTACCATGCGCGCGTACAGGCTGATTCTACTTTATTAAAGGAGCTCGAAACAAAAAACTTTCTTGTACTTTGTTTTTTGTAATTTAAAAAAATACTTTTTGTAAACAAACTAGAAGACAAATACATCAAATAGAAAAAAGTACAATGACCGTTTTTAATTCGTAGTCTTAGTAGAGTATCTACATCGGCAATACCTACAATGCTCATCTTTAAATTACCTGGTAAGTAGTAGGCAAAGAGCGCGGCCGAAAATGCGATGGTTGTATAATAGTTTTATATTGATAATAAAGACCTGGGATGAAGCGAAGTAGCTAAAACGAGCGGAAAAGCGAACCCTGCAACTAAGCGGGATAAACGGTAGGAAGAAGAAGGAGTTCTCGGTAGGTCTTATTTTGATAACCATAACCACATAATTAGTTCTTAAAGTATTTTTAAAAAGAGGCTTCGCCGTGTATGCTCTCATATTTTTTTAATTTAATGTTTGACATCATTGATATATGGTTGACACGGCATTAAGTTCGCCTAAATTTAAAAAGAAAATTAACTTTTAAATATACATATTTCTTTTCATCTTTTGTTTCTGTTTTGTGTTATTTTTCATGTTCAACAAAGTGACCCGCTATTGCAAGAAACGGTATGCGGTCAATAGACGGTGCTTGCCCGTGCCGGGCGCGAACCGGCCGATTTCGTGATTAGATTAAAAAAGTATAATTCAAAAATGCAAATGCCTGCGTTCGCTCGAATAAAGTCGTTTGACGAAGGTTGTGCATGCTTGGCCTGAAAGCGTAATAGAGGGTAGATGCAGAAGGCTTGCTTACCTAGCAGGAAAGTAGGACAAAAACACAAAGTAACCGCGTATATCGTCACGACAGGCATTCTAAAAAAACCTATTAGGCTTCTTTTAGTTTCCGCAGCTCGTTGGATGTCTATCCGTAAAGTTATTCAAACGTATCGTAAAATTATTATTGAAAAGTTTTCTATTGATTTGTTGCCAATGTATTTTGATTTGTTTTTTTTGCAGTTTGTTTCTTGTGTGACATGTAGAGCTTCCGCATACAACAGACTTTTCAATGGGTCAATAGTTTGATAACTATTTAAATCGATTAATATTCATAGTAGATTATATAAATACCGGCGATCCTACGTCGGCCGGTGCCAATCAAAAGTCTATAGTATGCGGATGGTCTGACTAAAGGCACAGACTTTACGCGACATACAATCTTCAAAAACTTGCTCAAAATCTCCAAAGCTTTTGTAATAACGCGTAGAAAATGGCACGCTTCTACATGAACTAAGCTAGGAATTGCATAAAGTTAAGGGGTCGTGTAGAGCTCATTTATAACCAAAACTTCATATTTAGGATACCTTCTCATATACCTTACTGGCCATAAGCCAAATTTTTTGAAAAAATTTTTTTCACTAATTTTATATACGTTTTTGTCTACCAACGCTGATACACACCAGAACTCTTAAGCAAAATATTTAAACGTGTTGAGTAAGCCTACTTTATTCATGTATATTTTGCGGCTATCTAGTTGACTCCGTATAATTAGCATTTTGCAGGGGTAAGTTTCGTTTAATTTTATTACCTCCTTCAGTGATAGGTTAACGGTTTAAATTGGTAGGAACGGGAAACAAATCGGATGTTTTATTATTGCAACCGTATTTGTTATGACAATAATTGTTTTAACCGCGAAACTGACAAGGGTTTTTTTTAAATTGCGGGGTCATCTAAAAAGACTTTCATGACGTACTATTCTGTTTATTGACCGGAGAGCTACCTCTTGACTAATGATTCCACGTCATAAAGAAGATTTATAACAAACTCCTTCATTAAAACTATAGTAACATTTAGACACTGTCTAAAGATTAGGCACTATAAAGGGATAGCGTGTAATTATAGATATATGTTTGAAGTGAAATAAATGGTAAAATAAATAAAAAAACAACCAACCAATTTAAATGTAGATACGTTAATTACCGAGACATCTCTAATTTGTCAATATTTTATATTGGTTGGCTATACTTTTACACATGGTTTAAGCCTATTCCATCTTTTTGTAGGCTCTTTTACTTCTCCTGTCTTATTCAGAGTGCATTTGTTAGTCCAGGACTAAGGTTAACCCACTGTACTAACGTACATTTTGTGGGTATAGAACAGTAGGTTAACCTTAGGTCCGGACTAGCAAATGCACTCTTAATAAAACAATTTATTGTTATTTCACGTCAATGGCAGTTTTCAACAAATCAATTTGACCAAATTTTTCAACACACTGTATAAACATCGCAAAAAATAAAGTAAAGGGTTGTGTACACCGATGTTATCGCGCATCCATAGTGGTGGCACGCGCTCTGCTCTCGACGCAGAATCGGACCCTTTTTACTTTTTAAACAATATTGATGGACAGAAACTAGGTTAATTAAATAGTTTTTTTAGCTGTATAAAAACCATTGCTCAGTGGTCAGAAACCTTGAAACAACCGAGACTCGTGAGTTCGAATTCCAGCATTTTTCTGTAGATTTTGTAAACTGATATAGTTTTTGAACTAACTACAAAAAGGTGGTATTCAATTGAATAGTATGTTTTTAGGACGTACTAACTGTCACTCGATGATAATGTCTGGTGCAGATATTTTTTCATGATTTTATTATTGACTCTTACTAAAAGATTTTAGTATATTCATACATAAACACATTCACCTCCTTTGTTGTCAACCGTTTTAAAAGTAACCAAGTTCTTTACTGACACAATGTTTTATAACTTACAAAATAAACTTATAAAATAATCTATAAGCGGCCATTGGCTAACCCAAGCTCAACTATTTAAACCACAATACCCTTTCACATCAAAATTTCATCAGAGATTTATAATAACGTTATTACGAGAACTTAATACAGTTGCTTAACAATGAAGTAAAGGCTATACTAAAATACCAGGTACACCCTGAATTCATTCAGAGATTCTACACGGTTTGCTAGACAATGTTGATTGTATGGAGCCCACATAAATTTTCGCTCAATCGCTTAACTGGGGTCACAGTACAGACACAATCAGCAGTAACTCTATGCCAAACCATAGTAAATAAAGTACCAGAAATTAATTTGTTGGCTGCTGAGCGGTCACATGAGACCGCTTAACATTATTTCTATTATGTAACTTTTGCTGGTGTTGATATTTTAATTTATAAAGAAATAGAATTCAAAAACAATTCACAGAAATAATCTAACCCAAGAAAAAGTATTCCAAAAATCAATTACTTGTGTTATTAATAAACAAATCACAAAATTCGAGTAATATTTTCAAAATTTAAGAGGAATTTATTTAAATAAATAGAAAATTACTTGTAGCGGAGTTACTCTGAAATGAATATTTATATCCATTTTGTGTAAAACGTAATATATATACCAATTTTATCATATATACCTAAGTAACTTTACAGTCGACAAACTTTTTGAGAAGTTTCTACTAACGACTAGGAACAATTGTATCTATGATATCATAAATAAGGATGCTATTGCAATCCATTTTTTTTTCAATTAAATTTCATTTTTATTGTGCTGATATTATGTTGCAAGAATAATGACTATCGCATACAGAACTGGCAGACGAACGCATAAGAGCTTACAACGAAGTGTAAACCAGCTCAGTTGAATTACTTTATGGTAACAAAGTAGAAAAAAAAGACTAGCCTTCTTGTTTTTCCATAAAATTGAACGCAGCTAAGCTACTGTCTAAAATTATACCGTGGTATCCATATTGAAATGGTTATGATGCGCGCTTAGTATTTAAGTTGGGTTAGCCTTCGGGCTCAAAGGTAAGAAATCTATTAATCCTTTGATGATTGGTTAATCATTAACACGAGTGTTTGTTTGTTTTAATGCAAGTTAACCAGGTTAACAAATAATTACTATTTGTTTTCGTTTGACGTATAAGTAAACGAGAGAAAAGCGTAAATTAAAAAAAAAAAAACTTTTGTTTATGGTTGCAAAGGAGTGTGTTTTTTATGCAACTGTGTTGATTTTATTGTCTTAAAACCATTTTTAAACACTTTAATAGTTCTGAAATTTATCATTTAAGAACAAATGCTATTGCTTATTGCTGATGCGGGATTCGAATCTGCGACTCCTTGGCTTTGTAGTCTGGGACACGAACCACTAGTTCAAGGTGATCGTTTATGCTTACTTGTTTCATACCATGCTAATAAATTGTGACAGTTTGTCATCTCTTATTTTTCACTAGTAAAACGAGCCACAGTCGTCTTAGTCTATAAAATGTTTTTACTATTATTTATTTCGTAAATACTTCAAAACTAAATCTACTTAAGTACCTACCAACGTAATGAAAACTTTAAGCGTAGAATTTTGATATTGAATTTGAAACTATTTTTCAAAGAATATCAACCATCATAATGTTGGGAATGTTGAGTAGGTACATCTAAACCTTATAACATTAAGTTTCAACATAGAGTCCCGTACACAAGTTTTAATAAATCTTATTAAAAAGGAATTTTCATTTAACGTGCAAAGAAAAGTAACAGAATAATTTAAACACAGACAGATTCTATTAGCAGCAGCTGATTAGCAAACAGTTTCTCAATGATGAGTCAGGCTGGGAAGCATAGATGGCGTGGGTGTTCGCTGAGAGCCTCAAGCTCAAATGCTCAATAGGTCAGGTTTCATCATCGATGGATGGTACTTACTAGTTATGCATAATAAAACAAAGTAGATTTAGTGATTTAAATGATAAATTCAAAAACCATTTGTAAACATTAATTTAAATTAAAAAACAAATCAAATATGCTTAAGTTAAGAAAAGTTTTTAAACTATGTCTAGATTATGTTTACTTCTTAATTTTATTTTAGTTCAATTGTCTGGTATGCTAAAAGAAGCTATGTTGAGTAAAAAAAAGTTTAGTACTTCGTAACAAAATTAATCATTACCTCAAGACAATTTACGGCAGTTGGTTAATTGTCTGTGGCATTTTTGCGCACCGATTGACCCAAAAGGAAGGTTTTATTTTACTTTAATTAATTCAGTTATACTCTTAGTATGGCCCATGTCCAATGGTTTTCACCTCTAGTATACCTACGATATTTACCGATAACAACCAATATATTGTTCACCGCTGCGATTAATTAATCAATAGGTCATCCATATAACATACAGCCTTTTCCTTTACCCCTAACAAAAGCATTTGTTTTATCACTCAAACTGACTTGTGTTGCTGGCCAGATTAAAAAAAAAAAAGAAGAAAGCAAAAAAAGGCCACTTCCACAAATTCGAGTTGCAATTTTTTCCTAAAATAAGTGATCACATCCCACAACAAACAAGGAGGATTTCTAGATTGCAGTGACATTACCACTAATATTTCAAGCAGTTGCAGTTTACGAGGGCGCTAATTGAGACGAATGCTCGCGTGAATCAACGCGCCTACTTGCGCCTGCGCATAATGAACACCAAGCCTTATAAGTACGCACTATTCCTAACGCAAGGTTTAGGCTTTATGTCCAGTATAAAAGCTGAATATAAAACCTATATCCTTGACCTCTAACGTGCTGGCAAGCGCAGCGTAGGACGTCCACCCACAAGGTGGACAGACGACATGGTAAAGGTTGCAGGAAGTCGCTGGATGCAGGAGGCTTCTAACCTATTTTCGGCAGTGGTCGTTTTATGGCTAACTGATCATGACACTTTTATAGAAAACCTTTCAGAAAAAAGTTTGACAGTAATAGTATGATAGATAGACTCAATTTAAACAATCTTTGCTAAGTTTATTATTGTGATTGTTGAAAGTTTGTTGAATAACTGAAAAAAGTAATGCAAATTATGTTCGTTCTCTATGCCTTTCTAGACCATTGATCAGATTGTAATGAAACTTAGGTAGAAGGCCTAAGAGAGTTTCTGAATTGAATCGAAGACCACGCAAATAAAGTTACGGGCACACTAGTATTTATAAAAGACGAACACTCTAATAACACAAATCTGAGTTCCCTTCTGTATTAATTATAAGAAAAAAAATGGAAAATACCCTTAAAAGCACCTTCAACTAGATCAAAACTAGGTCGACTTTTTGTACCGTTACCGAATTACCGAATTGAACGTCAAACGGATAAGACTTTTTGCCGTAACAGATGCGCGGCAGGATACGCTGCCGTTGGAATGGTTCAATACGAACCTGTAACTCTATATGGATGTATCGAGTTTTGACTTATGGTGACACGATTTTTTAGGAACGTCACTAGTCATCGCGGTGGTAGCTGAAGTTTTAATTGCTGAAACGGAAAAAATACACCGCCTTTAGAGTTTTAGTTAAGGAGTTCGAATCATAAGGTTAGATAGGTCTGTTTGAATCTGGAGTCATACAGATACAATGCCCCGATACCCTGATTCCGTATCTTGCAAAAGCAACGCGATAGCGAAAATTATCCTATTCTGGCTTTAAAATCGCAAATCGACAGTAAAAAACAAAAAAAATACTACTATCTGTGCTGCCCATAGGTTTTGACACTAACCATCAATCAGGCGATCACTGCGCGATTATTGCTGATTGCTAGTTTTTAAGGAATAAGGTTGCCTATGAAGGGAGGAGGAAGGAAGGACTTATATGTTAGGAGTAGCTGATTTTATTTAAAATCAAGCTAATTTTTGAAATTCTGAAATTTCACATACATAAAATTGAGTCACCTTTGTGATGAAAATGAACTATACAATTTATTTATAGACCAATGAATTGTATTGTTCAGTTGAGTTAAAAAGAATAATATAATTGGTTGATTGAGTCAATGTGTGTCATCTTGCAAAATTATTGCAGAAAAAACGTAAAGGTTATTTATAATAGATCTCTGCGTTCTCTAATTACTACTGGCTCCCTTATTATATCAACTTGTTGGTGTCAAATTCGCTCATTCGGATTTTACTTAAATACATAAGTATAAAATCGATACGACAGTCAAAAGAAGCTTTATTTCCAAAAAAATAGATTACAAGTAAGGCTTATAAAAGCGTGTTCAAAGTTACATTGTGATGTCTATTCGTCAAATGCATGGGTTTTCCTTAACATTAATTATTCCTTATCTAAATAAATAAAAGCTTAAATTGTCACCATGACAAATCTCAATCGGAATGTCAACTTCACGTTACCCCAGTTTAAACTATAAATTACACCTTTAATTAACGGCCTAGGGATGTCATGTCACCCCGTCGTCGATAGACTCTAAAAATAGACTGAAATGGGGTTGAAGGGATTCTTCTGGACAACACGTGTGAGAGAAAAGATTCAATTTGAGAACTATGATTGTTGAAATAAACGACACTCAATGGAAGTTCCGAGATTAGATTGGTACAGTAATTCACCTTGAACTAAACGGGTCTTGGGTTTGATTCCAGTTCGTGTTATATTATAAAAAGGGTTGTTCTAAATTGGCTCGGGTCGGCTAGCCTAATTTATTGTCGTAACACAAGGTTTCTTTACTTCATATAACAGTTAATTGGTGTGTAATTTTGGGTGTTGTTGTATATTAAAATTATGACTTGGTCACAAGATGACGTGTATCGATCTGAAGGTTCCTGACTCGACAGGTGAAGAAAACTACGAATTCAGTTCCTTTACTAGTGACCTAGGGTCATTTTACCAATAGACTCAAATTTTACGGTTATACAAGTCGAAGTAGGTACTACTTATTAAGTGACAACTCAATTTTTTAGTAACGCGTCAAGACTGGAGGGAGCGACTGGCTAGCGTTCGCCACTCTACATTATGCTGATTTTGATGATAATAAGGTATGTAACCCTGCATGTGTGTGTGCTGTCGTATAAAATATTAAATAATTTATTTAATTATCAAACGTTGGATGTAATGCTTGGCGTAATTTGTTGTAGAGCAGAGGACTTAGTGCTTGAATTTGAATAGTTGAGTTGAGAGAGTGAGTACGAAAAGTGAAAGTGGCTTGGGCAATAAAATAAGGTTTTGTCTGTGTGTCACTATACAGTGTATACATATCGCATTTTAGGCAATACATTTTCAGTTATTATTTAGTATTCATAATTTTACTAGTTATGTGGATATATACAATCAACTTATAATAGAAAAGGAAAAGACTATTCATCGTTCAGTGTCCAATATATTTAAAACAGTTCTTTAATAAGAGGCTTAAGGTTATTTTACTAATATACCTAATACTTTAAACTCAGAATAAAATTATTATAAAACTAAATTAAAAACTTAAATTATTTTGCATAAATTTCAAAAGATCGCAACTTTATCGTTACTTATTGAGTCAATTTTGTAAAACGAATACAAAAATATTTCTAACGTCTTTTCAGTTCACGTCTATACGTGCTCAGACCTTAATTTAGTTGACAGAAAGGCCGAACCTTGCCCAGTTTTTGTCGGTTTCGCGTTTATAAATAGTCTGAGTTGGGGTGGGTCGCGGCCGCTCTTTAAATTGTAGACGACATAACTCGAGAGGAATGCGTATTGCTTTTTATTAGTTTCAAAGGAAATTGGTTGGACAGTGAGTAAGACTATTAGATCATCAGAGAGTGTAAATAAATGACTGTTGATTTATTGTATTCTGAAACAACTTTAAGTTTTTACAACTTGAAACAATTCAATATACATTTCAAATAATTTCAATATTGTATAGGTAACAATAAATGTGGAAATGTTCAAGTAAAAACGATAATCGCAATCTGATAAATACATAATGTGGGTTATTAAATACCAATTAAATTAAGTTAAATTAAATGTTAGTTAAATATTATACATAATACCTAATGCGTAAAATAAATAATTAGGCTGAATGTCATACTGGACAACTTTTAACGTTTATTTTAATTAAGTATGTCTTGTATCTTAGATTATTTTTTAGGGCGGTAACCACGAACTCTTAAAAAAATCTCAAATCTGTCAAACATTATCAAATCTGTCAAATTTTGTATGGAATGACGTACCAAAATTGACAGATTTGACAGCTTTGAGATTGTTTTAGAGTTCATGGTTACCCCGCAGGTTTGTCTTTTAATAAACCCACTTTGACTATTATCTAACTATAAGCCCCATGCATGGTAAACCTTTTTTACATTTACGATAGCCTGTAAGAAATATGTCCCTTGTTTAACCCAGCACCCTATATATTTCAAAGAAATGACAGCTAACGTTTTTTTAAAATAAAATACTATACTTCTTTTCTCTTTTAGTTTCGATACAGGGAGTTAATACACTGGAGGACTGAACAAACTTTGTATCTAATTGCAATAATAGGAACATGTATTTGACGACGACCGTCTGGTGTAGTGGTTCGCGCTCCGGACTACAATGCCTGGCGGTTGCGGGTTCGAATCCCGCGAGGGGCAAATGTTAGTGTGATGAGCACGAGCATTTGCACCTAAGTCATGGATGTTTATAAACGTATTTATGTATGTTTATCCGTTATCTAGTCGCCATAGCACAAGCTTTGCTTAGTTTGGGGCTAGATAATTGGTGTGATTGTGGAAACAATTTATTTAATTTATTTATTTATTTAGATCTCAATTGTAAACTATCTTATCATCAATAATACGTATAAATAAAGAACATTAATAACGATTAAGATTACTGTCCAGTCTATAAAATAAAAGGAAAGCGAAGAAAAGATTTAATTTCATCAGTTTACTCTCCGAACCAAAATCTCGAAACAAACCAATGGTTCCAGCATCCTTCCGTACCAAACTCCGCCTGTAGCGCCGTCTAGCGCCGAGTAGCATCCACATTTCTCACACATCCCCCATCCACCATCCCTCTTTACTCACCCACGATACCTACACATGAACGAGATAGCCATACATCGGTCATCATAGCAGGTTTTCCACTCGTGAAAACGGACAACCCTTTTGCCGTCTCTATTTTCACTATACCCAGATGCGTATTAGAAAGGGATAGACGCATGTAAGGGGTATGTGTTAAGGTGGACACAAGTGACCACGAGTTTTCCGAGATTTTTCACAGCCTATGGGAAATTGTTTGGACAAGCGCTTGCTCTTAGGGTAAGTTGTCGCGAGTGAAAAGTTTAAAAGCGCTTTGACTTTGATATTTTTATCGCTTGTGTAAGATAACTATTAAAACTGTTTCAATAAATCTTGAGTAAGTTTCAAACAAGTGTTGTTGTAGTTTCAGATTATTAAAAAAATGTTTCTTAGATTGTCAACTATTTGAGGAGTCGATGTGCCATTTATTAATAACCTAAAATAAATAAGATTCTTCTAACCACGTTTTGCATCAAGGACTGCTTTAAAAGATATGGAAAGTATCGCAGCTAAATTTTTGACATAACATTCACTAATTCAAGTATCACGTATCATGAAAAACTGTAGTATTTACGTCGTACGTTTACGTCTTTTTCATTCACAACTCATCTCGATCTTGTCCTTCTATCTCTACATAGAGGTCAATCTGAAATTTAAATAAAACAAACCTACTTTTAGTTAATCCTGTGCAGTTCAGTAGGTTCATCATGAGTAGGTACACAAAAACATGAAGCGTATATACTATTTTCTTTGGAAAAAATCTTCCATGAATAGATTTTCTTAACCATTTTACCTGTAATAAAATCATGGCAGTTAATTTTAACCTTTGTAATTTGGATGACGAAACAATAATTTAATTCGTATGTTGACGAGTCACATAAATTTTCTTAAACCAAATAGAAGATATTGATATATCTTGAGTTAGTTATGCAATCACTGAAATACTTGATATCGAAAATATTATTTCTCCTTATAAAACTTGACTGCCACAGAGGTATCTAAGGAAAGATAATAATTAAATCCTCCGTTGCTCCATTGTAGAGTTATCGCAAAACGATGTGAGTCTATTTCTACCCGAAGAAAGTTTATTTTTTAAAATAAAACGAACATTGCTTTTTTAACATACATTTCTAGTAGCTATACTTTGTTATCTCATGAAAATCTATATACCAATGTAGCATGCAATAAATTGAATTGAATTGAAGTCTCTTCCAAGCTGAAACTAAGGCAAAAAATATGTTAACTAAATAACAGTTGCTATAATCTATTGCGTACAAGACACAATAATAAAGCAGTCTGCAATATAATTTAATTATATGGTACTAACGTACGTACCTAATTTCCTTTGTTAGACAGGTACAGGTAAATTCAATGTACTCTTAGGATTAATTTATTGTCACGTATAGGATCGTGTAATTTTTAAAAAAATCTCATGATATGGAGACACTCCAAATTGTTGGATTTTGGCTTGTGACAAGGATAACTAAAGCAATTTAAATTAGAACAGTCATCACTAGATCATAGATCAATTTAGGAAAGCCGGTCCAGCGATAATATAGAAATACTTATCAAACTATTAACTTTAGCACAAAATAATACGAGGCATTTAATTTCACAAATTACAAACAAGACACAAATGTTTCATTACTTACCTGTATAATAAATAAAAATAAGCACTAAAATATATTGCAATGCTCTTTAACTGGGTCTGATGTAGGTACTCCGTTTAGCCTTTAAAACCAATTAAAATTAAAGTACAATGAAATTGAAGACGAAACCAAGAAATTTTATAAAGGTTTCCTTATTGTTTTCTTAGGAAAATTATTTTTGTTTGAGTCACAAAATCAGTCCCTTAAATTATTATTTTTTACCGGCACCTGACCTTCATAACATTTACGAACTATAGTAATTATTCTTTTTAAGTATTTAATTTTTAAGTATTACCTACATAGCTAGAATTTATACATTTATATTATTCTTTGCTGTGATTACAATAAATTACAAAAGTATTATCTTATTTTACATAGTAAGAACGTCTGAGCAGCGTCTTGCAAACGCAACGCACACAGGCAAACGATATTTCACTTTCGCTGGAAACTTTGCGCGATTTTTCCCCGCGAACTTGGCCGGTCCTTGACTTTTATTAAAGTTAAATAAGTTCACTGTCAGTCGCTCAACTTCTGATAATTGTTTCAGAGTTGGCTTATTGAAATTCTGAGCCATTGATTGGTCATTTCTGACCGTTTGTGCGGAATGATCCGTTTAAAGGATTCACGTTGAATTGAAAAATGGTTCCCGCGTCTTCGTTCTTTTTTTGATTAATTTGAGTAAGGTAAAAATCTTTAAGATATTTGGGATTATTGTGAAACTTGTAATAGTCAAAGATTTATTCAATTTAATTAGTGACAAACTTACTAGAAATGCCTTGAGTACTATTTTATGAATCAATCCTCCGACTCAGAATATTAAAATATTTCTAAATATAAGCTTAGGTAGATAAAAGACCCAAAAAACATATTTTATAATAACGGGCGATAAACATACTAAAGAAAAAAATATTCAAAATACGATTACAAAAATGTTTCATTCATAGCGATACAATTACAATCAAACTAATGGTTACACACACAATGATTGATATCAGTGCTGCTAAATAATCTGTTTCATTCATAATTGACATAATAAGATCAAATCCATTCAATGTTTCCGTAATTACGCTGTGATTGTAGCATTTTTCCGCTACGAAAGCCCGGCTACGAGTGCGTAGCGTACGTAGCGCTACGAACCGTCCAAGTAACGATAAAGTTGGCATTTTCTTTTAAAAAACTTTAAAGTCGGTTCTTTGGCGAAAATGCTAATTTCAGATAATAAAGAACATTTTTTTTTTATTAATAAAAAAATAGTCAAGATTATTCTCAAAGCTCACTTTTACTTTTAAAAGTATGAAAAACGCTAAACTTTGAAATACAAACACAACCTAACCCAGGTAATTCTCAGCTCATTTCAATTTTAAAACCTTAAAACGTGGACTGACCGCGCTTCGGTCCATTCAATTAAAAATTCCATCTCCTAATCGAGTCATGAAATATGCAAGCAAATATTATCCCTTTTCTTTTGTACGCTGCATATTCGCCCCACCCGCGCACGCACACCGACGCACGGCACTTATGACTTATCATCATCCCGCTCGCTCGTACGTGGGAGGTGTAAGGAGTTCGCCCATGCCGTCTTTGTCAGACTGCCGAGGCGGCAGCGACCGCGAGTAACCCCTGGCTACTTCGTGTGGACTCGCACGCGCCTTCGTCGGCCGGCCGAGCGAGATGGCGCGAGTCGGACATGCGGAGGCCGCGGAGCCCTCGCGCAAAGGGACACAGGACAGACGCTCTCGGACAGCGGGCGAGAGCGGGCGGCCGGCCGTGCACCTGCCACGCGAACACCGCGCGCGACGTGCTCAATCGCGACGCACTAACACATCGTAAACACAAAACATTTCGAACTCAATTTTCTTCGGCTAAACCCTATGTTAATTTAAATTGCAAATTTATTTAAAATTTTAAAAATAAACAGTGAATATTTTACGGACTAAAAAGTGAAGAAGTTTTGCTGATAAAGACACTGAAATCTAACGGAGTGACCAATTCGTTCGAATCTGAAGATCGCCACTTGGTGCGGTTAGATTAGATAGGACGCTCGTCAAAGTGTTGATAAGCCCTATGACCAGTAAATTTTGGCAAGTAAGCCGTTGGATGAGTCATGAATTGAATGGAATCATCATGAAAAGAAAAAAGTAAACTATTGAAATGTTCGATTTAATTATTGTGATGGAAAATTCACGAAGATGACTAAAAATGTTCAGGGATTTTACTGTCGGACTTTCGGATGATTTTGTGATGAGTATTTATCTGTTATCAAAAACGTTCTAAGACGATAACCGCTGGACCGTCGGCGGCACGTGTGAAGTGAGCTAAGAACTGTCGGCTGATAGTAAAATTTCAAGATAAAGATTTTGGCGGATAAAAAGAAGTTGTTGAAGATCTAAAAATAGGTGACCAAATCAAGATGAGAATCAAGATGCCAGCTGTACGCATCGCGCAAGGTAAGTTTATTGATAACAGCAGTGAAATAGAAGATTACAATTTACATTTAGTTTTTAAATTAGCCGTAGTTTCCCACTAAAATTAAACGCACCAAACAGGAGCCGTAATTTTTTTTCTGACATTCCAACTAATGACAAACTTAGTTTCATAATTACTTAAACTTTTCATTTTTCAAAAAGTAAGTTTGCTTATCATTAGAAACCTCTCCTAATACTTAAAATGAATCAAACACCTCATCATAACAAATTTTTAAAATGCTATTCCGTACATTGAAAAATTAAAAGTTTTGTGTACTCAATAATTTTAAAATTGAAAAACACAAGAATTCCCATATTGCGTCTCCAAGACATCAAAACACACACGCACACAAAGAAGAGCACTATCTCATTTGCGATGCGGAGACTCTATTCATCCCAACGAGCTACTTAATGCCCGGGCCTGCGAGCAAACATTTACCTAAGGCTGGTCATCTTGTCCGAAAGAAAAAAGCAAAGGGAACTGTAAAAACTGACGAGTAGCCGCTTTCAAATATTCATTAGCCACTAAGTACAGAAAAACAGCGATGCTGGCAAAATTTGTAATTTCTTCATAATATTCATTGACCAAGTAGAAGATTGGGGCTAAGCTGAAACTGATACTTCGTTTATATTCATTAGTCTAGATTAAACTGAATTTTAAAAAGTTACTAATAATTAACTGATATTAGCACTAAATAATATGCAGGTCAAATATCCAGGTATAATGTATATTTGAAATTTGGACAAAAAATAATTAAAAGTGTTGTAGGTATACATTTTAAAATATGCTAAGAATGTCAAACTCTGAAATTATTCTTAAAAGATTATTTAATTCCAACAAAAAATAACAATTTATTCCATTGTACTTATAGTCCAGCAAAATTGGATTCTGAATCTACTTTATTGAAAGCCACTACAAAACTGATAATGTTAAATCGCTTTTTGCACCAATTAAAAGTATATCACCTTGTCACGACAGTAATAAAATTGTTACGGCTAATAATGACCATTGTAGAACAAATAGAGATATTAATGTAAATGCTAGATTGTCCTCAAATGTAATTAAATGCTGCTTCTTGTAATTGTTCACCTGCACTTTACTGAGGTCAGTTGCAATGAAGTTACAAAGTAAGGAATTGTCAAGGATAATTAATTTATTAGCTGCCAAGAGCACTTCGGCTTTATAATTTTAGACCGTAAAGCAACATTGTGTTGGTGTTAATTATGTGGTGACATCTAATTCTCTAGAGGGAACTAAGATAGTTGAAGCGTCTAATGTATTTGCTTATGTGTCGTCCTTTGGTTGTAAAATGTAAAACTTTATGGAAGCGTTTTTTAAAGGGTGCTCAATTTATAATTGATACATTTTTGAAAATTCTCATTCTTGTTTGTAGATTTTGGATTAATTGAAAACTTGTTTGATAATGGTTTACATCATTTTCCAAAAAAGTTGTTCTGTTATTTTTTAAATTATATTCTTTGCCGCCTATTGACTACAACATCCATTAGAAACTGTTTTATTTCTTTTGCATGTCTTAGCCATTGTTGTGTACCGTCAATTCCCACTGCCCAACAGTTATTTAAATTAATTACTCATTATAACCGCGCTAAAACATTCCCATGCTTTACTCTTGACTTAAGTAGAATGGTCAAAATTATGATTTGCAGATTACCATGGACTGTTTGCATGAGAAGGTATTTTTATTGTTACATTAAAAGTCACTTTCAAATTATTCTACTAACATCCTGTTAGCTTTAATTCAAATAATGAGCACGGTATTTCACTAAAATTTATAATGGGATGAATTATTAATTATGAAGATACTAGTCTATAGTAAAACAAGTCATGCTAAAGAGTTGAAATATATTCAATAGTTTTTACCGTGTATGTACGCGATTGTTATGCATGCGTGTGCGTAGACTCCTGCGCACGATTTCTTCTTAAAACTAGCGTTACAGCACACATGGGCAATTAGTCCAAGTTGACCGGAGGCGACGGGCTACTCTGATTGGTCGGGCCCACGGTGACGTCACCGACATCGGCGGCCGTCGCGCCCGATTGGTCGACACGCGTCATTTCGTCGATGACACGTTTGTTCTTATTTTAAACGCAAGAAGTTCGAGGCACTCGGTTTTTGTTCGCGACACAATAGGACCCCCTTTTGTACATGAAACTGGATGCTTTTATGTGGTCGTTGAAACATAAATACAGCTAGTAATTATAGCCGTGAAAGCTCCTAGAACTATTTTGTTTAACGTACACTTAGAAATGGCGAATGATAACGTCGGTGATAAAAATGGAAGTTCACTAAAAGTTGCTAATGCGAACTCAATTACATTCGAGGGTACAAAAACCTTTTGACTTTTTTAAACCCTCCTCAAAAGTGAGAATTAGGGAATCGTAAAATTACTTTATCAGGTGCGGGCGGGACAGCCGCGAGAGTAACTTTGGGGCAAACTTTTAAAAATCTAAGTAAACTTTCCGGACCGTTCTAAATAAAATATCAGAGAACCTGCGTTTTGTTTTACCAATGTTTGCAGCTAATTGATATGGGTTTTTGTGTCCCGTGTCAGAATTTTAATTTGTTGCTCGTAACGTGTTATATTTTGTTTTTACAATATTAAACGGGTTTTGTTTTTTTGTTTTCATTATAAAGTCGGATTGGATATTAATTGCTTATTTGGTTGGTCTGATCTGTTGTATTATTTTTAATATCTCAAAATATTCTCATAGTCTGCGGTAATTTGCACAAAAGTTATTAATTTCTATAAATCTTAATTATGAAGTTAAAAATTACAAAATTATAGTTGGAACTGAATGTATTCAGGTTAAACCTGGACCTAGTTTAAATAATATTGCAAACAACATGGACAAAATATAATAATTTGTATCATGTATTTCTTGAGGTGTAAAAAAAAAGAAAATTGAGAACTGTCGGACCAACTCCAAATACACAAAGAATAAATAATACCTTTTTAAAATAGTAAACTTTATTCCAATCCACAAAATCGAACGGATGCCACATAAAAGAGCCGCACGTCAATTTAAACATTGCCTATGTCTTGTCCGTTGCCGCTTGGCGATTCAATATGTCTTCATTAAGCGAATATCGAGGCATCGCGGCGGAACCCTACGTCTTGATACTTGATGCGAAATATTGCTCGGCTAATCGGCGCATTTCAAGTTTAATACTTGGACTTGGTCTTGAAGCTGTAACAAATTACATTAGTGTACACACAAATTTATTTTACAAGTTAGAAGTTGGAGCTACTAACAGAGGAAAATAAATGACGGAAATTTCAGTTAGCTATAGTAAAAAAAGTAAAAACAAAACGTAAGGTTTTGTAAGAAAAATACAGACACCTAGAAACTGCCGATGGTTTTTCCCGTGATGAAACATAAAATCTTCATATTTTTAGAATCGAATAAATTGCATTTTCATATAAAATTATGTATCTCATATTACACTGTAATTTCATAGTAGGCTAATAAATTGCAAATCTATGATAATTGAATGCATCAATTTGCTGAAACTTAGGTCATAGTGCGTTCTCACAATTTGCAATATCTCCAAATGTGATTTATGAATTAAAGCCCAAACAAAGAATGCAAATAAACCTGATCACCTAATTAATTAACACGCACCGTTAATTATACTACTTTACGCAACAGAGCCGTGGGAATGATCAAAGGAATCAATCTCATCATTGTAGCAATGCAAGCTAAGAACAAATAAATTGAATTCGTCAGGAGAAATAAATTTCACAATTGACGTCCTCACTTCATTAGAACAGGACAAAAAAGACCGAAAGATCAAATAATTTATAGTATCGACAGTTGTTATTCAAATTATGGGAATGAAGTTAATTTTCGTATTTAGAATAATGATTCCGCGGACGACGGCCACCCGTTCTGTATCAGAACTGGACTTCGATCTTCTTTTTACGCGATCGTTCGATCGGCTGTATTTGTGATTCTTAAGATAAAGACGTATGGATTTACATATGTTATGTCAGTAGTGGGCCCGGCTACATTTAAATTGGATTTATTAGTCCGGCTATTAAAGTACTGCGACGTTGGAGGCATGATTGTATGCGAAACAAATTAAAAGCTAAAAATCAATCGATAACATTACAATGTTATTTTGAATATTCTCCAAGTTTGAAATGTTTATTATTGTCAAAACAAATAATCCTTTACCTAACAAAAGGATATATTGTAACAATACAAATCTTATTACAAACAAAGAAAACAGTAGCAACATGAACTTTTTTGTTAAGTTTAAATATAATCTTCAGCAGCAAGATGAAAGAAAGAGATTATTTAACACTTCGTGTAAGCCTATCTTACACCAGTAATCTTTATTATTGTGGTTTTGTTGTTGTATTGATGGTATCGACTGTAAGAGTTTATGGTAAAATGAATATTACTCGATGCAATCTGATGACGTAAAACTTATTTGTTAAGGCAACCAAAATCCAGATCAAATGATTTTATATCTGAAACGAAAAAACGTAGAACAATTCGCTTTAGAATCTATTCACGAACTAATTTAAATCGGCTTTTATTCTGTCCAAAATCTCCTTTGACCAATGTCCGCCCATTAGGCCCTATTACCGGGCTAGTAAAATAAATACTCCTCCAAAACACAATGGGATAAAAAATGTTCATAACAAGAATTAATTTATTGTGAGCAGACCACGATCAATAGCCGGGGAGTGGGTGGACAGTTTCTGAAGAGTCCATCTTTGTCAGGCTTTGATACCAATTTGTTATTGTCGGCCTTTCAACGCTAAAGACGATTTAAGTTTGGTAGGTGTAGCCTTGGCTTTCTTTAGATTAACGCTCTCAAAACAACGAAGGCCCAAATCGACCTGAGTAATTCTATCGCGTTCATCAAATAATGCGGAATCACAAAAGCCTACCTCGAATTTTTATTTATCAAAAATCAACAGAGACCCGCACAACAGGTTGACAATAGCACCGATTTTGATAGAGGCACCTGAATCTCCGATATTTTCCCATGGTCAAACTCCGATAAACACCTTGACAAAAAATCATTCCAGCCAGCCTTTGACAAACAATTGGTCAAAGGGATTTTTTTGGGCAAAACAGGCTTAAAGTCCGCACCCACATGAGTAGAATCGCCGATAATGTTTCAACAATACCGAATGGGGTTCCGATCCGAATTCTTCTGTAGGCAAAATAACTATTGTGCATCATTATGGGACGTCCTTTCATCAATTTTAACAGAAAAGGGTTTACAAGTGTCACTTTCTTCTTTTTTTAATACTAACTTATTGTTTGCTATTGTTGCATGCACAGAAGCATTATAGATGTACTGATACGTTGTTTTTGTTTCAGCTGCTACTTTTTTGATTTATTTAAATGCTCTAATTACCAGTCTTAAGATTTGACATGCTTGCAAGTGTTTGATGGAACGAAAAACTGCTACGTGTCAAATCTACCTGAATATCGAATCGCGCATTCTTCGTTTCCAAACCTGTCTGAACTTTGAATGATCTCTCCATGACCATTGTCCAATATCTTTTGATTCCCGTGAGTTCTAAATTTCTCGAATTAATTTTTTCCTGCCTTTTTTTCATGTTCACCATACGGCTTACATGTCAAGTCGAACAAACGTGGTTCTTTAATAGGTAGTATTGTGCTGTTATATCCAGTTTTGATGTTTTAAAATGGTTCGAAGTTAAATTTAGCAACCTCAAACCTTTTATTAAGACTGATGAGACGTTTCTTAAAGCAATTATAAACATCTTTTCGACTGGTAGCCTCTTTTGTGCCTAGTCTTAAGCTGTATTTAGTAATGTTGCGATATCTTTTGTTTCGTTAAAGAGATTAAGTGGGTGTTAAAAATCGTGAGAGTTATAAGGAGTGAAAGACCATAGGTTGATGTTTCTTATGATTTATGTTGTGTTGTAGTGTAAGTTGGAGTATTGTTCGTTTGTCTAGCAACATTGTAGGCGGAGAGAGGGATTTATTACACTTTGCACCTTTTAAATGGGTTAATAATTTTCTGATGATGATAGAGTTTAACAGTTGATTCGAAATATTATAAGTGTATTATTTTCCAAAAAAAAAAACAGTGTTATTATTTTTTAAATTGGTTGGCTATTCTTCAATTTATATTATTTGCATGAGAGCAAGTTTCTCTTTTCCCTTCCTACATCCGCTGTCAATTACTTTAACGGCAATCTTAACGTTTAGTGCCATATTTTCCTTGCGAAAAGACTCGCTTTGTTTACACCTTACTCATTTCACATGGCCTCAATTAGGCTCTATCAAGATGCAAGTGCATATCAGTGTGCGGGTCATCGCTAACAAGCACCGGTCACGAGTGGGAAAGCTCCCAGCAAACAGTTGCCACCTTTTACTTGGACTCTTCGACTCGGATAGTTTATGAATAGAGCATTGGTATAGTGCTCTTCTACTTGGATAGTTTATGGCGTTAGTATAGTCGACAGTACGTCAAGTTACCACAAACTGTCTCCCAATGAATATTATACTCTATTGCTTGAAAATTTAGTTGAAAATCGATTGAAGAAATTCGACAGTTTTGGAAACCATGACATTCTGTTGTATGTTGTTCGCCATTACAAAAAAGTTCAAATTACCTACTACGTTTCGCATTACCACTTTCGTATACAAAAATGCTGCAAAATATAATAAGAAGAATGGTAACCAATAACTACATTTAAAAAAAACAAGTTTAATAAAAAGGTGTATACCATAGACTTAGAATTCGCTACGGTCTAGACTTAGTTATTTTTTTTTACAGACAAAGAATACAGTGAAAGTTATAACAAAAATAAAATAAAATCGTTCTTATTTTTTTTTGTAACTCTCTCTTGTTTTGTTATCTCGAATAACATTGCAAAATTTGAAGACAAATGAATATACAAAAAAAAAAGCGACAAACTAAGGGAAAATACTTTTCTTAAAATTTATAATCTACTCTCCACACTACTATTCGTCTACATCTATACGTAAAAAGTACATTTTTTATAGGAAAGCTCTTAACCAAGTTACCAATACATTTAATTCAGTCTTAACTAATTGCCATGCAAACAACCACAGAGCGAATAACGGGTAGAGGCGAAGTAATAAATATCTTCCGCCACATATCGGTTCTCTTCCGATCAGCAGATAACCGCTGGCTGACCTGCGATTACCTATTGTCTAAGCTAGCCGTATTTTGACCGACAAGCTTTGGTTGCATCATTAACTGAATTACTTTGAGAAACCACTTTCTGCATTTTAAAAAGAGAAAAATAAAGAACTGATAATAAAGTTGGTTTTAAGCAATAATTATTTAAGCACAGTTGACACTAAAACCTGAATTTAAAATATCGGTAAGAATTGAATAAATAAAGACAGAAATAATTAAAAAAAAAAATTAGAAAAAATAAAAAAGTCTCCTTTAAAAAAAAACAAGGGCTCAAGCTCAAGCTGAACGTAAAGAAAGATGCACCGTTTTCTTCACAGGTCAGTTATAATCATCGTAAAAACTTTATAGCGAATAACCATAGATCTAACGATGACTAGAGATGAGCAGTAAAATAGGCATATGGGCTTTCTTTGATGGACAAATAATGCTCCGTGCGAGCGGCCAGCCATTGTTACCGTGTGACCAGATAGTGTTCTAGGTTATAAAGATAGCAGAAAAATATACTATGTTGAGGTAGACTTCCTTGCGATTTTTACTCATTATGACCATTCTGATTGAGATAAATGGGACTCATTAAAAAATACTAGACTATGATAAAAATATTTGGAGACAAACTTTTTATTCGTTATGGATACAGATAAAAAAGTTACTTTAAATTGAAAGAAATAAGTCTACAAACTTATTTTGATTTCAGAAGGCACGTGAACACGGGTACAATTTTTCTAGTTTATATTACTGAATCAGTTAACAGACATTTAAAATTGTGTAATGCAGCCACCAAGGTAAAAATACTAACTATAATAAGACAGCTTTTGTGATACACGCCACACGATTCTCTTTCTAAAAACATTAGCTCTGATGCTGTTTAAAAAAACAATACTCCGTCAACTGTTTCTCCTACACAAAATTTCTGAACCGAAAACGCTGTCTTATCATCTCTGATTTAACAGCTTATAAGTCAAGGATCATAAACTTAAACGCAGAAGCTCATACCAGCTAAATGACATACAAATTACTCCGTCTGATTCATAGCCCAATAAAATTCTTGCCAGTCGCATTCTAGAAAACTCATATTAGCGAATATGCATCAATGGCGGTGTGAATGTACGCGGCGCGATTTAAGCAAATAATTAGTTTCATCAGTGCAGTTCACCAGTGTATCTTGACACTTCACCTCCCTCTAATGCTCGGCTACATCCATCAGCCAGAAATAACAGCCAGCTCACTTCGTAAAGAGGCTATAAAAAGTACTTTATATAGCCGTGATGTAACCGCCTAAGCTTAGGTTTTATTTTGGTTAGGTACTATTAAGGTAATTAAACGCACGTAGAATTAGACAAAGTATGTATAGTAAATGATCACAACATTAAATCAGAAAATATTACGTTAAGTACCTTTTTAGTTTGTATAATTGCAAGTGCTTTAAAAGTCGTAATACTATTTAAATCTCATTCAGAGATACCTTGATTTTAATGACAAAGGGGTTTAAAAAGGAATTTTATTAACATCATATAGAGTATTGATAAGGAATAATAAGTATGTTATACAGTACAGCTTTGTCTTCAGTTATTATTATGTTCTTATTAAGAACTCGAGTAATCCATTTATTTTAATTAAAAGTACTAAAACTGTGTGGGCTGAAGTAGCTTTTCTTTTTAACCTATGACACACTGAACCGTAGAACGTGTATGGTGACAGAGAGCTCTATATACTGGCTTTGGAAGTAAGAAATCCGCGTTGAACACCGTTATATCTTGACACCTCGTCCCTTTTCTACACATAATAACTTACTTCGAAACGGTGGAAAGAGTATAGTGTATAAGAGATCTAACTACAGTTGTCGGGCTGATAGCAAGAAATGATGGGAATAAGACCAACGTATACTGAATCTGACCAGTTTTTACTATTTTAGAAATCTGTGCACGTTCCACACGAGAGTTTGAAATTATCTTCTAGTATGTAATCTTATCTCGAGGTAATACAAAAAAGTAGGAATAATACTTGGTAGCCCACTTTTGTAAAGCAATTTTACATTTTTATAATTTAATCGATACTTCTGTACTTTAGGCAAATATTTAATTCAAGAAGATATATTTAGTTGTTAATCTTCGGATTCGGATCTTTTATTGATTAGATATTGCATTTTAGTGATGTGGTGACAATATTTTTATCGACAAACTAATTCCTGTTGTATCCTATAATAATTATAAGAACTAAAACTCAATTTACTTAAATTTTGAAGCACTTTGATCGTCACCTGTAATAAAGTACTGCAGTGCTTGTAATAAAATATCAGCCCAGTACCAAAATGACGTCCGAAATATTTGCCAAGTGTCCTACACCGATCGTCCCACGCTGTCATTCTTTTTTTTAAATAAAGGTGCCACAACCCTTTACTATCTCCACAAAGCGGACAAAAGGTGCCTTGACCAGAATCCAGAGCATGTGTGAAGTTTTTTGCAAGTGATAAATTGATGTTTCTTCCGCCTTTGACCGTGAGATTCTGAGGTGGGCACGATTAGTGTGAAATAGTTTAGAAATTAATTAATCACGGGAACTTTTAATTCGTGATCTTTTTATTTTTTCTAGTCATATTCGCGTCGTGTTACTTTTAATAATGTGTAATGTCTTTTATCTACTTCAAAATCTATAAAAAATTGGCTGCATTATTTTACGTTAACTATTTTTAGTATCATCAAATGTTTACGTACGTTTTTTCTATTATTTTCGTCAAATAAATAAATAAACCTTTAATGTTCGTAAAAAAATCGGTTATAATCTTACAAGGTCATTCTAAAAGACTAAGCTCATTTACCAACGCAAACTAAAATCGTACGTTTCCAAAGAAACCGCGAACCACTCCCGCGCATCACGCAGACTCGCGCCTCCATTGTCCAGCTTCCTATAATTACGCGGAACACACACCTGTTCAGTTTCACACGACCACAGGTAGTTCCAGAAGATCCGTTGTAACAGTATCCCTTTTTTGTTTCACGTCCCGGGTCGGGAATCGGGATTTAGAAAAAATAATGTCGCGGATTTTGGGTCAATTCCGGATTCGAATTTCGAATATTGATGGCTGGCCGGTTGGCGTTTTCAAAATATTAGTGGTACGTTTTTGAACCGAATTGTCTACATTCGAATCGTAAAACAATAAAAACCACAAAATAAACCAAAAGAAAAAAAATAATTATATAGAGAAATGAATTCTGGAGGTGTACCATTTGACCAAACTTTTGTAAAACTAGTTTTGATATTAACATGTACCGTAACCAGAATGTTATCACGTAATTACTACTAAAACTACTTACAGAATAAGGCGTATTCCATTCCAAATAAAGAATTATACCAATGTGACGTAACTCAATCTACATTACGTTCATCCGAAAAATCATCAGTCCAAGCCTCACGCACAATTTGCCGGCGACCTCTTGTAAATCGAGTTATACTGTTTGCCCCTAATATTTGCGTCACTACACCAGATGTACGCTGGTGTCAATCTTCCATGTTTGTTTACGCAGAAACAGCAAACATTCCGGGGTCACTCATTCATTTTGGTCGCCAAATTTGATTGTCATAATTTTATTACGCGCGGGTTTTTCGGTGGCAGCGATGGCTCGCCTTTAAATGTGTTTGAGGTAACTGCTACGCATTAATTTATTTCTTATTTTTTTTATAATTCGTATCTCATAATAAAATAATAAAAATCACATTTCTCAGCTTTTTAATGGGGATGATATCTCAAGTGAAGTTGAACTTGCTCTACATTCCCTATTCATCAAATTTATTTTATTTATAGCTAATTCACTATCGGATCGGTCACCCACTGTCACTCAGTAGAACTTTGAATATTAGCACAGTCCTACCATCACAAAAGCACCGTCAAACCAATAATTCATACTAAATATAACGCGGAACAATTAAAAGTCATCCATCCATTCAGATCTGTGCAAAATCATATTCATTCGCTAATGCCATTTCGTAGTGACATGCACTTTTTGCCATTCAAATAGGGGACAGTTTGTTTTTTCTATACGAGTTTCGTCTATGCCGTCCCTACGTTTGCTTACGCATATTTTTGCTCATACGTTATTAGGGGTTCTGCGTGTGAAAAAAATGTACTATTATAAATAAAAGGAGCCTAACAAAGGGATGGGAGAACGATCGGGGTCACTAGGAAACGGCGGTTTTCATACAACCATTTTTTACCTGCCAATCTGGGGGTCCTTTTTTCATTAAAATTTTTAGGGTCTCAAACTTTATCGAGGTAGCCAGTCAGTCTGTGTTCATCTGCGAAGATGATCACATGCTTTATGACTTGGAGAGCCTCTTCCCGAACTGGACATTGCTTTGGACTTAGATTTTTTCTGTACTTTTAACTTAGTGATTTTTCTTCAACTTTAAGACAATCATCATAAGTGTGTGCGAAATTCTAAGACTATTGAGACTTTAATTAATCTACAATAAGACAGTTTTGGTGTTTGAGTGAAAGTTTTTACTAAAAATGGATCTTTCTATGCGGAGTAAGTCAAGATTTTCCGACTCTGGAATTGATATGAGGCGCAAAGGTAAATAATATTTCGGATATACCTAACAATCTTAGACAATCAATTGGCATTTGTTTCCGAAGTGTACCTACATTTATATGCAATGGACGAATTGGAGTTAATAGAAGGAGGGTTCGTAATAAACGGGGCAATAACCAATACTGGAGACAAATTGGAAAGTAATAAGGCAGTGAAAATGATAGCTGGCCCAGAAAAATATCTGTATGAATCTCGATGGCATCTACATTAACATATAAATGAGTGCGTTAGTGGACGGGACGGTATGTATTTATGTTTTCCAACTATAGATTGAGTCGTGGCTATATTGTATGAGCTATAAATGATAAGATATACATCGCGATTCGTTACAGAGGTTGTTAATTTTGATAGTTCTATTGATTCAGTTTCGCTGCCTACATGGAAACCTCAGAGAGTAAATTTTCTTAACTAACAAAAATAGTTTTTTGGAAATGGAAAGAAATACTAAATTAAATGTACCAGCTCCATAACTCAGCTAGTTTATATCAAACGCCAAGCGAATGGTCGTTGACAATTATTTTAGAACGAATAGCTGAAACAAAGCGTTTACAGGGAAATGGTTATGGCAAACCTCAGCACTATATCAACATAAAGCGATATTTAAAAGTATATTTCAGATAAAATTGCATTCCTTGGTTGCATTGACCGCAAAATCCTCCCGCAGAGGTTGTATGTCAAAATAATGACCGCGGGGTAATGGGCCAGTGGATAGGCCGAGCAGTATGCGTGAATAATTTTAGTTCTCGCGCTAGACTAAAATGTTAGGGCATTTTTTAGTGGCCAATTTGAATAAATAGCCTTTTTAAGGGTTTTTTTATATTAAAGGGCACGTTAGATGTTTTTAATCGTTGAATTATTTTTGATTCTTCTTTTTATTTCAAAATCCATAAGGCAATGAGATATAAGTATTCAATGTATGTAGTATTTTTATATAAAAAAATATGTTTGATAATCTTTTTCGACAAATTCACATTTTTAATTAGGCATTTTACTTTGATTCCTAAATGGCTTAAATGAGACCTGGTTTTTACGTCTACGCCATCTGTCTGTGCATTTTATTTGCAAAACTATATTTACATCTTTTAATAAGCCTGTTAGAACATCTTTTAATAAAAATTGGTTATGAGTCAGGATACTATTGAATATCTCAAGCTGAAAAAAAAAAACTACGGCACGGAACCCTCTATGGACAAGTCCGAATCGCATTTGGCTGGGTTTTTTGGAAAATTTCCGCTTTCTTCAAAGTCAGCGTCCATTTCCTTTCACATGCAAGAGATATCGTTGAAAAATTGTCCATTAATTTCAAGCTATATAGTATCATAAGGGTTGCTGGTCGCTGGCAGCACTCCCGACCGGACGCCGTTTTATAGTCTCTTTTATTGCCTTAAGACATACTATAGCTATAGTACATACAGCTATACATAATTCTCTCATATGTTCTAACTTTCAGCTTGAAATTCGGTATTCGGTCAATTTATTTTATACTGCGTAAATTTCTGTCCGAACAAAGCACAAATACAAGCCTAAAGTTGTCATTTTTTTGAAATTGCAGTTACGTGACGAAATACCGAAACTTAAGTGTCAAAATCTAATAAGATTTCGTCGATATGATTTTTGATATTTTTTGTTCCTTTAACGTTTTTAAATTGTTTTTGTATACCTTTCCTCAACGTAAATTCAGTGTTTTACTGTTCATCACTATCAAAAGTGTTATATCTCAAATTATAACTTTTATCACCATTTTTCTACGCTAAGAATAAAGGTGCGTGGATGCACCTATTCTCTGCTATAGTATAGTAAAAAATGTCATAGCTTGAACTAAGTATAGCTTTTATCATCATATTATTACTCCTTGAAGGTGTGTGGATACCTTTTTTCTAGTATAGTGATATAGTATATACCATCGAGTGGTTGGTAATAGATACAGCTGGCGGCAATAATTAGCGTCGGGCAGTTAACGGCAGCGCAGAATTAAGATTTTTGCCATAAATGCCCGCCGGTGGAGGATTAGGGGTTAAGTGTCCGCTTTAACGGGTATCGTGCTAGTGTTGTTGCGGTGTCGATATTGAGATATCGATATCTAGCAAACTTCGACGACTAAAGTTAACTTATAGTAGTACTATTATATTCTAAATAGGCATGCGAGTGCTTTTACTAAAAGGGTTATTTTAAGATTTTTAGTTTGACAATTTTAAGCCAATCTATTTGCTTATTAAGTTTTTTGTATCTAGCTTTGCAGGTTTAAAAATCGTTTGTTTTATAACAGGTATTACTTAAACACAGATGTGGGTCATATTTCAAAGATTGTTTTAAAAATGTCTACAGTTCACACTATGTTGATAAACATTTGCCTTTTACATGCGAACAGGAAAACCTTGCCTCACAATTATCGATATCTTTATCCTTCCACTGTCCCATCACTCTCACATCGTAGTGTAGTGGCAGGCAGTCCGGCTTGGCGTTTTTATTGACACTCGTACCGTGACAAATATCCAGAGTTACTGCGGGATAACGGCTCCTATAGTCTTGGTACTCACCCTGTATTCGACTTGTAGATTTGATGTAGGTACGTATTGATATTTTTCGGGCTGAGTGTTGGTACTTAGGTGGGCCAGTGTTTGTAGGTGTTTTATTGACATCATTAAATGTCAAAATATTAATGATGTAGATTTAAATAAAACTTTAAGGCCTGTTTCACGATTTGCGGATAAGTTCTGAATAAGCTATTTGGCACTTGTTTTGACAGATAACCAATACAATTACTTGTCAAAAAAGTGCCGAATAGCTTATTCAGAACTTATCCGTACATTGTGAAGCACCTAAACGTAATAGATTTATATATTAAATTCAAAAATTGTAGCTTGTACTGTAGCTTTTACTAAACTGGAAGTCATACCAAAAGTTTAAATAGCAAACTATGTAAGGTCCTTATTAGTAGCCCACAAATTGTAAAGTAAAAATAATTATTAGATCGTGTAAAGTGCCAATAGTGGTCTACTTAAAAAATGTAATGTAAAATTTTTGATTAATATGAAAATGAAAAAAACACTTCCTTTACTAAGCCGTCGACCAGCTGACATCAGTTTGTATGGATAAGTTCTTTTGCGATTACGTTCTTGATCGCATAAAAAAAACTTTATGGATAACCCCTTAGAAGAAAGTTAACTATTAGAAATTCGGACCTTATTTGTAAACAAAAATAAACTATTATCAAATTAGAGCAATCTTACTACAGCACGGGATTATCTCTTAAGGGCGAGTGTTCTCGCCTACCGATATCTAATCAAATTATCCGACGTAATTCGTACCGACAAAAAGGCTGATTATCTTTATCTTGTTTTTTTTTTGCCCTTTCTCGACCCTCGGGAGCTAAAGGATCAGTGCCCAGTGCTACATTTGTTATTTCCTTAAATTTATTCCTTGTTCGGACCAGTGTTTTTTGTAAGTATAAAGATTTTAGCACGTATCTGAAATAACTACCAGCTTACATTTACTTTAATAAAACTATTACATTATTTATCTTATGGCAACTCAAGTATGTAAATAGATACTTAAGTAACCATGTCAATACATTTTACAATTACGACTGATTGTAAAGTAAGCAATGCCATTCGTTCTCTTAGACAATGTGATGGATGCATATTGTTCCTTCAAAGAAAAATAAAACGGTCTAAAAAAGGCAAAAACATTTAATAAATTGAAAAAAACACCATATTTCCTATATAACACCGTAAAGCTCCTTGGGAATAGAAAAAACAGCGACCACGGAGGTGGCTGATCGAATTAAGCCAGGTCAGTAATCGTGTTACTGACATCCAATACCCGGCCGAATTCAGAACAGCGAACACAGCTCCCTCTGGCGAATACCCATCGTTAGAGATATTTGAATTTTTTGCCACAATTTTCTCTAGGCGGTGTAACTCGATGCCTTGTGGGACGCCGGACAGCCCTAATAGAAAAAGATGGTTGCCGAAAAATTGAAAATGGAAATTTATATTGTCAATTCTAACGCATCGGTTTTGACGTCGGATCCAATCATGGAACCTGATCTTTTTGTTTCGGGTAGGGGTTACTCTTAATTAATTCGGGTACCAAATAGATTTGTTTCAGATTTTATATTAATTACGGACTAGAAATATGTAGAGCTGCTAGCTGCAGGTCTTTGGAAATTGATAGAATTGATTTGTACGTATAGATTGATACCAGCTACTTTAAAAATTATGCATGGAAAATGATTTATGCAGTCTTCACTGCAGAAAGACCGTACTATAATGATAGCTCCTCACGGAGATATTTCAGGGTAAGCCAAATGGATTTGTTTAAATATTGATTGACTATCACTCGGATTAGGTCATAAAATAATACGATCTTTAGAACAATTGTCGTTAAGTATACAATTTAAATGTAATTTAAGACAGCCTTAATATTCAAGAGACTCACATAAAGTATTGAACGAAACGTTTAGTTCATACAAATATACCATATATGCCTTATGTGCACATAAAATCCCGCTCTAAGTATAATAATCATAGGTGAAAAAGCAAGGGTTGCAGAGTGGCCATGTTGAGAGAAGTGTGACGTCATTAGCAGCATGTTTGCATAGCCCGCCTTTTCGCATGAATGGCGAGGCGAAACTGGCTTGATGGGCGTGTTTCCAATATGGAAGCTGGTTTCAAACGGAACCGTTTTAAATGTGCGTTTAAAAAAAATACAAAATTCGTCTAGTAATAACCGTCTTCCAAATTTCCAATTAATAACATGACAAATTAGCTTGCATCCAATAGCTGAAATTTATATTTTCTACTCTGATCCGTTATTAGTGGAATTACGCTTCAATCAATCTCGGGGAACCTGGATTATTTTGGCGATTCCGCAAACCTTGGAAAAAGGAACCAAACCGTTTAGAATTCAGCTACAGATTATAAATACAGAGTTATTCGAACATCCCAGCAGATTCCCTTACTTACTAGTTACTAGTAGAAATGTGTACATCAATTTCGAAAAATCTAAGCGAATTTCTTGGGTTACGAACTTACAGTCGTAATCCGAGATTCCAACTTGCGCTGTTTTATAAAGCTTAACTCTTGTAATGTATAAACTGATCATTTTATAAACTAAAACAGAGTTACAGAATGAACTTAAAATCACTGCTTATTATTTTCTTTTTCTTTTTTATTCTTTAATACCAAGCATATTCATTTTTAGCGATTGAAAGAGAAGTGTTAAAACTCAAGAACGCTTCTCTTACTTTAAGATACGAGTATGCAAATAACCCTAACTTAAAACCTATAAATCGGCAAGAAAATGATGAGTAATCCCCTTGATAAGCCTTATTTAATTATAATCTTAGGGGTTTGCAAATTCTGCCGTTTACTTTACCAAAACGTTGTCTAGATCGATCAGAAAAAAAAATGGCATGCAATGAAAAACGAATAAATCAAAAGCAAAGCGCAATTTGCCGACAGAGGGCTTTATTTTGAAAACCCTTTTGTGCGGAATGTCCATTTCCGACAACTCGAACCTTTGTATGGCAGTTTGCAAAGACGCCGATGTCAAACTCTCATTCACGCAAGAAAAAAGGAAGTCTTAATGATCAAGTTGGGCATAGTTCAAAGCAAAACAAGTTATGGCAAATTTTATTCGTAAGCTGTAAAAATATTGGATTTAATTGGATGCCTAATTGGAGCATTAAGCGCGAGGTAAGACACAGTGACCTCCATAAATTAATTTACTCATTTGTTTTTGCTTTTTAATGTAAAACAAAAAAAAAATGTTGCAAATGCATTAAAAAATATGACATTTGCTAGTTACATGTTACGGCATGTAAGAATAAAACTAATATTTTTTGACGTGTTTTAGTAAAAAATGTAAAAATATATCATTCGATTGAACGCCACACAAACTGTACAAAACACCGATATTATTGGGCATTAAAACATTGTTATGTCAAGTAAAAACAAAATTGATATTTTCGAATAAAAGGTTTGATAAAAGTTATATGAACCGATGTTCTCTACTTAACTACAAACCTAACCACAGCGACAAAATTGACACAAAAATCATACGTTTCATATTTTACATCAATCATTTCTAACATTCTAAACGCCAAAGCTTATAATAACTGGGTATAACAATACCACACCCCCGCAACTCTGTGGCTCTTATTATTTTTATTTTGCTTTATTATCGAAAACGTTCGATTTCCACCACAATAGGGTGTCCGTGAACCCCTGCCAATTAATGTTGGACACGGTGCTCAGAGCTGTGTCAAAGTTAGACATGTTTTTTGTCACCCTGTATAGATAGGTTCAATCAATCTATCATTCATGACCAGTATCTTCTTACATAGACATAGGAAATAATTCCACAATATTATTCGTTTACCTTAAAAAAGCTCATTGTGACACTGAGTTTTTCAAGACAGAATTACTAAACAAACTAAAAAGGCAAACCCATAAATTAATGCTCGTGAGTACAGTTTTTACCCTTTTTTGAACTAGAAATGCTATTTATTCCTGAAAATATTTCCATGAGCATTAACAAATTGGTATTCCTAAAACATTTCACAAATGAACAGTGGTTACGTAGCGCAGAGGTAGCGGACAAAACCTGATTAATAATTAATGTCGGTCGAAACTTCTAACACACAAGTTACTCTGCGAGGTTGACCTTTTCTGTGGCGAAAAAACAAAACTCAGATATAACTGGCGTGTCGCGCTGTGTGTAGTAACAAGCTAATTTAAACTTTTCGGTCCTCCACTCCTTTTGGAGGGTGAGTTCCCCTTGTCACCTGAGGCGTTAGACTATTGCGGCTAGACGTTTTTCAATAAGTTAAATGTAAAACGTTACATTTGTCTACGCTATTTCTAACTAAAAACAACAGTTAACAGTATGCAGAGTCCCTTCATTTGACACTTTAAAACCAATGAAACCAAAAAAATCTTCTGATACCTATTACATACTAAAAACAAAACGACAAATTGTATCTACATTCTTACGAGTCATTTTGAATTATACTTAGTTTAACAAATCATCTTCAAGTTAAGTAATATTTACCTCAATTTTCTTGATTAGCACAACATACAATAACACTTCCATAAACTTTTAACTTTCTCAGAAAAACTCACCGCACCCTTATAAATCATTACACTCCTACATTGTGGAAAAGCTTCGTCCTAAACTCCCAATGCTCCAATAAATCAATCGCTCTTTGAAAACAAATATGTGGGTGTAAAATTTGTTCCACCGCGCATGTGTAGGCTGACCACTGTCCAGTGGCGGCCGGTGGGAGTGGCCTGCACTGCCCACTGTGTTTCACAGTTTCCACGTAAAACCGATGGGGCTCAATTTGTTTGGACAAGTCGAGGTTATTGATAATGGAATAGTTTTCGGTTACACCTACAAACCATCCCTTTCTTTAGCCACCAAATCAATACTTGAACTTTTACGATGTAGGTATAGTTGTAAAGTATGTTGAATTTGAATAAGTTATCATCTTCGGTTTTCATGTTATACACAAACTTATCTCCAATCCTAAAGCTTATCTTAAGATATAAAATAATCTTAAGAAAATGTATGGCCCGGTGTGAGACCTACACTTATAGAGGTACAAATATGTACTAGTTCTGATTACAGAGCTCTTTTGAGGTCGTCGTTTTCAGCAGAACATCAACCGTTTGTTTACAGTACCGCACACTGACTGTTGGTAATTGTCATAAATGTGTTTCTTACTCAGTTATCATACAATTTTCCGTGTGCGGTAGACGTTTTGACCTACGTCTTATTTGAAATATCCCTTATGATTTTGTATTAGTTATTATGGACATATGTGATGCTTAGGTCTTGCATAAGGAGTCTCATAAAAACAATTTTTGAAGTCCTTCAAGTCGCTGCCATCTCAGATAACCTTCTTGAAAAACTCTAAACTGTAATTACCATATTTTAAATATTTATGGTAATCAGATGAACTGACTAGCTACGTGTATTATTTTGTTTTTTTTAAAGAAATACGAGTATGCTGTACCAATGTGACTATTATGGACATTTAAAATAAGTTTTTCCTTCAAAATGGTTTCAGTCGAGACGCCTTCTTCGTAGATTCTTACATCGAACATTGGACGTATTGAAAACATAATTTACATGGCTATCTCATTCCCAAACTGAACATTTAATTGTAATGATAAGTAGCTAAATACTTGTAACTACTTAATAATACAAGTTTTTGCTTGACCGTATGGCACTGGCAATAGGGATGAGAATAGCCATTAAACATACAACTAGTATTTAAATTAATACGTAGAAACCAGTTAAAGACGCTCAATGTCACCTAAAAGAATAATAAATTGTATTTTCACTGTGGATCTTACAGACGAATATCATTAAATACGACGCTGACTTGATGAAAGGACGCTATGACATTCAAACTTAAACAATTACTCAAACGGTGTTTCATTATTAGCAAAAAAACTATCACAACGTTGACATTAAACCAACACCTAAACGGAAACGCTTCCTAATAACGCATTCAAAAAACAATACCATTTGCCACGAGCCATATTTCTCTAAAAAACTCAAATTTACATAACAAACCCCCTGAACAAACGCGTCAGTAAACAGGGCTGTCAAATCACAGTTTTCCCTTATATTAATTTAGTGCTCATGTTTCAACCCACCCCTGTTGAGTCCCGACCTACTTCTGACAAAGGAACCCCAATAATAACGACTCAAGATTCCTTAGCTCTTATGTGAAATTAGCTCTTAATGCTTTGATGTACCGCCCAATTGTAAAACTTGAATGGGAAAAATGCCTTTATAATTTTAAGGTGAGAGGTACAACTGGTCTTGATATACATATGTATATATATACATGTAAACACATTCACAGGCTTCAGCTAAATCGTATTCGACTCTTGAAGACGTAGTCTGAAATTAAATTTCACTAAAAAGGAGAGTCAGTTTATGAAATTCTAGTTAATATAATACTTATCAAACCTAAAGAATAAAAGTCAATCATGACAATAAAACCTTTCACTAATATGACGTTAACTATGCTGTGTCGTTTTAAAAAGAAACAAAGAATCAAAATGGACCCTTGAAATCTCAATAAGGATTTAAATAATTTAAAGGAGTGTAAAACTGCAATTACCAAATTGAAGCCATCTGCTTCATAACAGATCATGTCAAAACAATCGTCTCATGGTCTCAAAATAACCCTTCACAAAGACACCTCAGCAATCGAAGACTGTTATTATTGCCTTTGTAAACACTGACACGGAGGACTCCAATGCATCTTATCTCAATAGTATAGGGGTCATTTTTGAATGAGAAGATTTAAGTAACCCACTTAAAGTTAAGTGGTCAGCACCGCAACTGACACCTTACTTTTGAAGACCGTGAATGCAAACTATAATTAAATGCAATTTAACGCTCAAAGGGTTCAGAAAGTGTCATTGTCCATATGTCCTGACCGAATGTTGCCAAACATTCTTTTGAATACCCCTAAGCCCTTTTATTACAGTTCACATAAACTGGTTTTAAATTACTTATAAGAAATTATCTTATTTTAAAAATAATTTATTAGCTTTTATTAAAATGCCACCCTTGAGGTTGTTTTAACAATTATTACGTAAATGTCTTAAGCAGATGACAAATGCCTAGTTCGGTATTGTAATCATTTAATTACTTTTCAAACTTATAGATTTTATAAAATTCAGATTACTAAAAGTAAAGCCATAACTAAATCACTCAATTTAAATGTAAAATGCTTTAAAGCTTAAACATTTAGTTCTACCCTCTTTATCTTAGTGTAACAAACGTAGATGATGTGTTTTTTGTTCCTATAATTTAAAAGACATGTCATTAAGAAATTTAATTATTGGATAAATCTCACAGAAGATGCATTTGGTCTAAGATATGGCGAATTGTCCTTTTGATCCTAGATACAAACTATGTTTTTATAAACCCTTTTCTTCTAGCGGATGCGGACAGCGCGGCAGAGGGTGGCGGGTCCCCCACTCCGGGGGTGCCAGCAGACACCCTGACCTGCGGAGCTTGTAGGAGAGCTTTCGCGCTGGCGGACATCGTCCGCTTCATCCAGCACAAGATCTCCGCTTGCGATAAGGACCTCACCTCCTACCATTGTTATAGTGCAGGTCAGTAGAAAATGTTATTGAACTTTATTTAAAAATATCAGGTCATTTAACTTCTAATGTCTCTAATGAATATTATAGGTTCCTGGAGTTTTCTTTTCTTGTAAAAATGCACTGCAGTCCTTTAATAAATAAATAATAAATCAATTGATTACTTATGTCCACTTTGAATATGGGTAGTTAATTTTAAAGGTAATAAATATAAAATACTGCTTTATCGAATTCAATTATTAACAAAGCAACTAAAAATTAAATGTTTGATAGTCTTATAAATAAATTATTCTATTCTATTATTGGAAGCGGCCTGCATCAATTCAACCAATCGGCCGATCTGGAAGTCACTGGGGGAGGCCTATGTTCAGCAGTGGACCTGTGGCTGATGATGATGATGATTCTATTATTATTTTGCCATGTTTAGTATTAAGTAACATACACGATTTTATAAGTAAACATCAATCAATAGTCATCATATTTCAACAGGTCCGAATTCCGACCAAGAAGACGGTTCTAGGCCAGGACAGGTCTCGACCGGCAGTTCCTCTGGTCGGAGGCCCTCACTCCTCACTGCGCGGAGACCTCCGAGTAGTAGAGTGCATACCCCACCTCTGGCAAGCCCTTCGATAGCACCTCCTGATCTCTTAGAGGATGGAGGAGCGTCGAGTACGCCGAAGAGGTTACTAGACGGTAAGTTTTCAATGGATCTGTACTTGCTAAACAGAAGGCATTTTGACATGCATATCTTTCATGCATGCATGAAAAATGCAACAAGAAAGTTTAAAATAAGTCCGTTACATTAATAAAACAAATAAATTTTGTTGTCACAACTATAACACACACACACACACACACACAGAAAAGACGAAATAGATAATGATTTCGTTCAATGTATCAATAGATAAAAATCCTAGTACACCTTTCGATTTCTCCATCACTACTCTTGTGATCGTAGGATGTAACAATATAATCGTTCATGAAAGACTTCAAACGACATCTACCGAATCTAGTAGACCCTAATCTACCAAGCTGACATTTTAAATACAAATAAAATTGCTATAATTTAGACTGTCCTGACACACTCTTGACTTAGAGTACAACCTTTTGATAACGTTGCGCAAGATTATAGCAATAAAATAATGTAACTGGGAGGAAATGTGGTCTGATATAATTTTTAGATAAATAAAAGATGTATTTTAAGAAATGAGTCTGTATCAACCACGTAATAGTATTATCAGTTGTATTCTTGTAAGGAAATTTATATTTCAACCTCACCTTGACGTTATGTGAACGATTAGATAATGTTCGCTTTCAATTTGAAAATGATTGTTTTCCTAGATGAAGCTTTGATAGAGCCGATATTCATTGCCAATATTTTAAATTTATCTGATCTTGACGATGTCCAAGTCCTGATTAGGTTGCTTTATCTATAAATACCGTAAATTGTACTGTATATTTTGATAAATGCTCAAATAGTTGGCAGGAATTAAAAAAGGCAAACTTTTGATCCTTTAAAAAAATAGGAAATGGCTTATGATAGGAATAAATTTCTCTACAAGGTGTATCGACACTTTAAAACATCTCAATAGGATTTATTTTATCCAGAAGCAGACAATGAAACGTCAACACCTAAAAGAAGAGCGTCAACGTCACCGATGCCTTCAAGTTCCCCAGATGAAGACATCAAACCTAAAATCAAACAAGAACACATGGACACCTCAGGATCACCTGAGGACCAAAAGAAATCTAGAACAGAAGTTGCTGACGCGGAATCCAACACAATGCATAGTGGTGAGTTTCATAAAATTTAATTTAATCCATGTGGTATCCATCGATAAAGTGGACATTAGTGTCGATTACATTTATTATGATAATGTTATATGATTAGTGCTTTCACATATCGTAGACGTAGTGGACAATTAATCAGCAGGGAGCCGTTGATTGTAATTATTACTACACAATTATGTTTATCTTCTTTGATTATGTTCATGAATCACTTGCATCATAGATATTTTATTACGCTAATCGGTTATATGTGACAATTTGGCCAACTCTTTAATAGATTAGAGAGCTGAGTCGTGAATATTAATCAGATTATTCGAAACAAAAATGTGTTTAAGTTGTTCGAAATTTCCGTTAACTGACTAACAAGTCGTGTCCAAATGGGAAAGACACGTGCGGACCAATTCTTTTATTTGGAAGTTCGGCGTCATTGCCTTTTCACGGTCGGTGTTTACTACTTTATTAATGATTCTTTCAATTGACACTGCCAAAGGATTTTCGGAGACAATTTTATCTTCACGTTCTGTTGCCTTTGTCGCGCGTCATGCAAGATGTTGCGTAACAAAGCTGGACGCGTATATTGCTGATGTCATCGGTCGTCCATACATTTGGAATGGGGCTTAGAACTGACACTTTTAGGCACATTGTCCAACAGGATGTTTCGGTTTTAAATGCACAAAAGTTTCAATTTTTGACTGGACTAAAAAAAATTAAGACTTTAAAAAGATTTGCAACTAACTAAGACAGTGGTTTTTTCTACCGATTCCGAAGTAAAAGTAACAAAAAACACGTCAAGGTTTTCTTAAAATACAAAGAGTTAAAGAACGGGTGCCGCTGATCCTTATACAGTTCACTAACTGAATTAAATAAAAAAAGAAGATTCAGAACATCTGTATAAGCGAGCAATCTTGGGGGTGGTTCGAAAAATAATCTATCCAACCCTTTGTGAGCAGATGTGCCGTCATTCGACACTTTTGTATTAAACCGTTGCACAACAAAAGATTTCTTAAACCCGAAAATTGTGCGGCGTACTGGATTTTCAACCCGCATTTTGTCAACGCTTTGTGGAAGTAGAAATTTGATCGGCCGCAGCAACTTGTGAGTTACTTTGTGCTGGTGAAGCCGGGATTGTTGCGTTTTCTTAAATTTTACTCCCACAACTACTATTTAGCCACCAAGTTACCTAAATTAGTTATTTCAAGCGCAAGGTTTGGCAGTTAATTTTATGATTACTGAAAGTTGAAACTTAATGAAATTCGTAATTTGTAAATAGAATACGATAAATCATTATAAAACGATCTCATAACAAACACCATTTTATTTATTCGAAGTAATTTAATAACAGAAATTGACAATACCAATGTCTAAATAACAAAAAACAGTTTTTTAATGGCCAATGTCTCGTTCAAATTCTTTCATTCATATTGCAATGAAATAATAGCATTGAAAACAAAATATTCCGTAACTGTAACGTCGTATTGTACTTTCATAATGGCTTGCGATATCATAGAAATGTCAATTGCAGGTTTGCTTCGACACCAGTTGTTTCGGCTTATTGAGTTTATCCTAAACGTTCATATTAACCCTTCGAGTGAGCTGTCAAACTGACTATATTCAATAAAGAGAGGGCTCCCTACAATAATCGTATATTAAACTGATAAACAGAAACAAAGGAACGCAAACCATAAATCTACTCAAGTTTTAAAACCGCATTCACACTGAAGCTTATTGTCATAACAAGACTATAATTCTAATGGTGACAGTAAGTCGCGACCTCGTGCCAAGTTAAAAAAGGGATCTTAATTTTAATTGTATTATTTTGTACATATTAATTAACCCCATCGCTTTACGAACAGATAAAGGGGATGTTTTGGAAGAAAAAAATTATTTGCATGAGCGCACGATTGACGTGCGCGCATTGTTGTCTTCTGGCTTTTGTGATGACCCTTGTGTTAACCATCGCCCTGGCAATGTTGAAACAGCTCATGTTTACTAAAACGGTCATTGTAAATTCAGCGTTTCCACAATTGACTTAAAGATCAATGTGCAGTGACGTCCGCTGGCGCTAATGGTTATCAGTTACCTACGGCCCATGATATTATAATTGTCAAAGATGCTACCGAAGTCCCATTGTTAGGAGCGGCCTTTTATAATTTTTTCAAAGATAAAAAATGTTTGGCGTGTTCCTGACACGTGGTACACGATCATGGGTTCGCCGTGACCTATGGAACTTCTTTGAGCGTGACACAATGCTCGTGGATATTTTTAGTTTTTGTACCGACGGGAAGGTAGCTAAGTGGCGGGCTTAAATAAGTGGGATTTAATTTTAGATGTGACGTTTCGTGTGTAAAAGGTGAGGGGAGGGCTGTGCCGGTCTCGTGCCTATCGCGTGTCTTTGACGCGACTTATATTTAGGACGATATCGAAGATGTCCCTCTTATTTTACGGCCTGGTATTTCCATATTTGTAGGTGCCTACGTTATTTGTGCGTCGTTTAACAAAGAGATGGTATGCCATACGGATACTGAGTCCACAATGTGGAGCCTCGTTCATTAACATCACAAAGCGCTGGTGAACCGATGGCCGTCACTTATTTGTATCAAAACAAATATTGGATCAAGTGTACATTGCGTCCAGCGTCTGGCCTCTTTGTTTGTTTTATGAATTAATAAAGGATTGTCGGGTTGCCGTGTCGTGTATTCAATGCGTTAATATTTGTCAGGAATAGATTTATATTTACATTTGTTTTGTTCCTTTTTGTTCCCTGTTGTTCGGTTGAAAAATGTCAATCCTTTTTTTACTGGCTACCGTGCGGCTGGTCAGTTATATCGATTCGTTCCCCCTCGTTGATAAAATTATCCTCTCAAAGTTGAATCCGCATGGTCTACCGCATCGCAAAGCGTTCGGTTAGATCTGTGGACAATGATACGCTTTTTACTTGCTCACTCATGCAAAATAAACACCCACATAAAAGAGTTTCGATGGCTCCGACTCCGTTAAAATCTGTTCTCTTCTATCTAATTACGCATTCATAAACCGTTTTCATGATAAATGATCGCCCCCGCAAATGATTTCTCGATTAACTCCCGTCCGAGATATTTCCATATCAGGACATGTTTTCTTAAGGGTCGCCACAAAAGCGCCATCTCGCCTTCCAATCTTTAATCCTATCTCGGGACCTTTGCGGGCAAATTTAAATTTCTTTAGAAATATCGTCTTTATTATATACGTGCGGGTTCTATTCCTCGTGACGTCCGCGTAAGATAACGTAAGTTAAGTCCGAGAGAAGATTGTTGTGAAAAAACTACCGCTAAGTTTGACGAGATCCCATCTGTAAGGGTAGTCTTCTTCGAATTCGATCTCTAACTTGGTGGTCTCAAGATGTAGAATCGCTTGAAAGGTCACGGATTAGTACAACCTTATTTTGTATATGAGGTGATAAGTCTTTATGAGGGGTCAACCTTTTCTATAGTGAGCCTCACCCTTTTAGTGAAAAGAGTCCGTTGATAGCTGATTTAGGAATGGTGATAATGCATTCAGTGTGTGTAAATATATCATAGATTTATTCTGATAGATGGCCTGGCGAACCGCTTTTTGGAGTGCTTGTCTATTTTTGGACAATGGGCTTGAATATAGATGTAGTGAATGTGTGGCAATTGATTTTGGGTTATATTAATTTATATGTCTGACTGTAATTTCTCAATGAATGGGGTTTTCGCTGAATGTGATGTTTCTTGTCACAAATGGAATTTTATAATGTTGTTAGTTTTTTGGTGTAGGCTTTGGCTATACAGAATATTATTTATATATTTATTAGGTCAACTTTGTTTTGTTAATCAGGTCTTAATACCCCTAGGTTTGGCATTCGCGGATCGTAGGCGAATCAATTGTGGAATTTGTAGTTCGCTTTGATAGGACAACAAGGCTTGCTGCTGTCCATTCTAGGAATTCACTAATTAAAATGCGTATTACGATTGATCAAAGGGACTGAGTTCAATGTTGACATAATTGGTTTGCGTATCATGTATTTATAGATTTGTGTTGAGAAATTATTTTCGGTATGAATCATACCTGAAATTGTAAAAACATCGCAGCACCAAAGTATTAAGTCCGAGAATCATTCCGTCAAACTCAGGAACTGGGTAGATTTTGTGCGTGTACCTATTATTTTTTTATTGTTTCCTTTTATATGAGTTATTTAGGTATATTATATAAAAATTAACACATTTCGACATATAAGTGATATACTCTCATTTATATCATCATCATTATTTTGGTACTGTATAAAATTTTTCCTTGTTTCATTGATGATAAGCATTTTATCTGTTCTGTATTTAAACTGTACAGACGACAAAGTAGGTGTCATTTGATATAGCTTTTCTTATCTCATTTTTGGATTTTGGGCTGTCCAACAGATTTCCATTTTCCATCCAAATTGTCTCCACATTACCCCACAAATTGTCTCAAAGCTCGTCTATCAGTGGCATAACCCTCTGCCGCTCATGTGTGGCTATTTTAAACTCGTAATAACCGTTGTCGGCACATGTGTGACCGCCATTACCACATATTACAAAAAATGGTGGAAAAACAATAAAACGAGGGCCCCTCCCTTGGACGCTTTAAAATTGATTTTCGTGTCCGATGTTCTTTATATGCTGTAGTTATTAAATCCAGTACGCTAGTTTTTATTGTAATATTTTCATTTTCTAATCGCTGCTTTGGCCAATCTGGATAGCATAGGATGAGTTCTATATTTATTAGTAGTGGACATCCTATAGCTGAAATGATGGTGAATGATAAATCGTAGCTTACTTTGAGTTGATGTAGTATACCTTTATTTGTATCACTCACTTTTAATACCAATGTGAAGTTGAAAGTCGCGTTTTACAACTCTAGACCATTTAAATAATCTGTGGCTCAATATGGCCGTAATCAAAGATAAAGAATCCAACTGGTCTCCTACAAAACTATATGAAATTTATCATAGAAGAATTAAAAAGTAGTTATGAATCCAATTCGAAATTGTAGATCAAGACAAGCATATTGGAATTTAAGTAGTTATCGAAACCTTAAAGACAAAAATAATTTGTAAAAATAATTACAGTTAAAAAGGTGTGATTTTTTATTTGAAATATTTCGGTGTTGCATAGTGTAAAACATATAAAAATACATCAAAATCGTTTCGCCACGGGCTTCAGTAAATTACTTAAACAGCCAATAACTGTGGGAGTGATTTGTTAACCAAACCATCAACACGCCTGATCACATTAGGCATAGTGTAGAGACACTGGGCGCGTTTCGAACAATTTGTGAAACTCGATAGTTTACTAAGACAGAGGGCGCGCCTGTCGCCATTTTTATTTTAAATGCCGCGCAATTTATCAGTCAACTGTTTTCTTAATGGCCAAATACTTCGGATACTTTATTTAAATTCTGATATGACATCAACGACTCAAGTACAATCGGTCGAATCTATCAATTACAGTTTTCAAACCTATAAAAACCCCATGCTTTTTTTTACGAATTGCATACCAATATACTACGAGTATACCTATGGTCGGAATGTGAATTCAAATACATAAATCTAGCTAAATACCTAATCTTTCTCACAAAACCAATGCTTAGAGCTGACATTGAAAGAGCATCGTTTGCATAACACTAAGGGTCATTTCAGTTTTTGCTTTGACGGAGGCTACAAGAATTTTAATATTAATTAGTAGGTGTACTGAACTACAGGTCACTTTTTGTCGGATGACGTTATAATACCTACTCAGAACACTTGTTGCCTGTTTCAACAGAGTCGGTCGAATCGGTCATTTCGGAAAATGCCAATGGATTTAGTATTGCCATTGTGTACTTTTAAAACAGACAAACATTAAGGCGATGAGTCATTTTCTTTCGAGACGATTCTCTTCGTCCGTCTGTTTTTAACTTTCTTAAAGTTTTAAGGCTCTTTTATCAGAAATACTTGACTTAAAATAAAGTGGATGCTTGTCTTTTTATATCTTAATTTCGACATAATAAAATAAAATAACTCTGGAATGCGATATTAGATTTCTTTAGTTAGAGTCGTATTCTAAAATTAAATAGGTCCACGTTACGTACCCCATCTCTGGGTATTTGTCATATTTTTGGGTAGGCTCAGACTTTCAGAGCTACGTTCAAAAGTTGCAAAAGTAATAGTAAAATCTTACTTTGGAATAATGATCTTTCGGACTTCTTTTAAAGTTTTAAAGTAATTTTTGTGGTTCCGGCCTTTAATAAAGACTGGCACAAAATAAAAAAGTTAAACATTTATCCTTTATCGTCACGATCCTCATTTCGGCTTTATGACGTGATATGCCTGGCCAGTAACAAACACCGTGTTCCATTTTCGAAATTTTATTTCTCTGGCAACATGTCCTCAGTTATGGGTCACAATTTGCACCGTTCGGGTTATAACTCCGGGGGTGAGGGGGGCGGAAGGGGAAGGCGGTCATTCAGCGCAGCGGCGCGACGGACATCCGCCGCATAACAAGTCGATGGCGAGTCTCGCCGGAGCGCGCCACCCGCCATTCTTATTTCAAATTTCGCAGATTCAAAAATAGAACGCCGTATGCTTTTTTCTGAGAAGGTGATTAAAATGTTGTGGTGCAGTTACTTAGTCACTGTTAACTGAAATTAAAAATATCACAATCTTTCAACAAATTAAGTCCAACTCGCAAACGAAAGTAGTTTTCGTACTATGTTTATGGACAAGTATTACTTAAAACTTACTTTGACTAAGTCTTAATTAGGGTGCTGTGACGAAAGTGGCCTGGCCGGGATCGATTCTTAACGTGCCTTCCAAAGCATAAATATGCTTGTTAAAATTGTACAATCCTTGGTCACCCATCAATTTACAACCGCGCCATGTAGACTAGCTTTGGTCAATACCAATGCAACTGAACTGTTAACAAACAACTATCTAAATGAGAACCCATAATATTCTTTTTTCGTATATGTTTCTGTTTACTGAAACAGTTTCAAGAATAAAAATAAAATATTGCATACATCTAAATAATAAAAATTTTTTACCAATCTGATCATATTGCTAATAAAAACAAAACTTTAAAATGGCTTAATCAAAGAAAAATGCGATATAAAATGCAAAACTGCGTCTGAAGCGCGGAACATCCCTGGACCGGAAGCCGCCGGCGCTGCTTCCGTCGACAACCGTTGTTAGCACCCCAGCGCCTCTCGCGGACGCGCGCGTTACTACATACACCACTTCTGAAGTGACTTTTTGCACTTATAGCATTGTCTGTGGAGTCTCAGCTTTGGATAGAAGTTGCGGATTGTAAACAATTTGTTTGTATTATTTACGAGTACATTGAGTGAGACATGGCCATCTAAAAGCTGAGGGTAATTGTATAATTTATACCACAGACTTGGCGAATCGACTCGCGAAATCAGCGTAGCACCTGAACTTGTAAAGGAAAAAAATTATGAGAAGCCATGGTCTAAAATTGTCTTGTTCTGTAGGAATAGAATAGAATAATTTATTTGCTAATAACATGGTTATTACATGGCTAATTAGATAGATAGATAGATAGATACTCTTTATTGCACACCAAACAAAGAAGTTACAGTTGATATTTACAGAAAGATGTACAATTTAGGCGGTCTTATCGCTAAAAAGCGATTTTATTAGGCTCATTTATTACCTGTGATTACAATAATACGTGAGATGGTATCTGCGGATGAGTTAAATCTTGAAAAGTCATTTAAATCACATTTCCAGGCTCTTTCAAATTTTCTATGTCTTGTTTCTGAGAAACATGATAGTACAGGTAACATTGACATAGTTGATATTTTACCTCTTTTTGTTCTAATCTACTTTGAAATACTGTTGAAGTAATTTGTCATTTTAAGGAGATCGATAAGCCATTCAATCAAAAGAGGGAAGAGCAATGACCATAAAATTGATTTGTTTCTCCATTTACGCCTGATCCATAAACCGTACTCTTCTAGAACCTAGCCTTTTTTCCCAACATACCCACATCTAGCAGAAACTACACGCAACAAAATCGGCCAGACCGCCCGCTGTCCGCAAATACCGGATCCGCCCCCCAAAAAGGGGGGTTGGGGTCCAGACGGGTGGTGTTTAAAAATTTCACCCCCACTGAGTCCTGTCCCGCACAATGCCCGGTAAATCAGCGATTGCCTTTTGAAATCGAAACGGTTATTAAACGTTTTGTTTTGAGCCGGTTAAGTTAGAAGATAGTAAAATAAAGATATTTTATTTTACATGCTAAATTATTTAAATATGAACACAAATAAATAGCCTTTTACTTGAATACATAAATGAAGATTAATGAATAATATGCGTTAGAATGTCCTTACAGTATTAAAGTTAACAATAAATCCGAAAAAAAAGGTGAATTTTGCCAGCAAACAAAAACGCAGAAAATTTCATTTTATGAATAGACTCAACCCGGGAATCGAACTAATTAGGTCGTCATAGTCAGTGCTGAATAACTAAATAAAAACATTTTAATTTTTAACTATCAAATTATAAAATATTCCAAAACACGAACCGACAGAAAGACAGCTATACTATGTGGCACAACATGTTGTAAATTTTTAGTTGGTTTTCGACCCTAAAATAGGTTAATATCCAATAGTGAATTTGGCTATATATACTCTTTTAATAGCAATATGACATTTTTAATCAGATAAAAGAAATTTAGATGCTTAGAGAAGCTAACCTAATATGCATTTGACAACTGATTACATCAAAATATTGTCACAAATAAATAATTTACTCACACTCAGTTACAAAAAACGTATCGAATTAAGTCCGGCCACACACGCCCGATCATATCTCGCCATCGAAATGACTCGCTTGTAATCGCTCTAATCCCTTATCAATCGATTTGAGTCCCGCTACCGAGCTCTTTTGTTGACCCTACTTACTAATGGGTACCGTTAGAAAAAAATTAAGTTAAAAAGTGACATGTTAAAAAAACATTACATGATTAGAAACGTAAAAGTGTATTTGTTTAGACTCAAACGTTTTAAAAATTGTCATGATACAAAACGTTTTAAAATTTTCCATAGACTTAATTTTAAATATACCTTTTATCTACAAAAAAGGTTTCTAGAATTTATAATTTAAACGGTAAAATTAGTTAAACTATTAGATGATAATTTTTTTGCTATCGGTACAAGTTATGATGACCAAAACGTAACACAATGAACAATGCTCTGGACAAAAAGGTCACAATATTGATATCTTGAAGACTGTACACAGGGTGATTCGGAATATCAAAAAGGAAAATAAAATGATGCGGAATAAGTGAGATTTTAAATATATATTTTTTTAATTTAGAACAATGCTGTTCTAAATACAATAAAAAAATATTTAAAATCTCACATTGCTACACATAAATATATTAAAAGCTTATTGGAATCATGTACATTCTTAGAGCATTCAACAATGAATACTCTAAGTGTACAGTCAACAGCACGTCGACCTACCCAAAAATGTAAAAGTTCGCCAACAGATTTCCAACTTTAAGCCTGACATGTAGAGATTATTTTCAATTAAGAAAATTTGACGATTTGTGGTAGGTCGACGAGCTTTTGTCTGTACGAAATGTATGCCGAGACTTGTTTTCCGTACTAGCTTTTAAAATCGTCGCCCGGGAAACTAAATAAAACTAATTCACTCTTTATGTATGCACAGAAACATTTAATATGAATATATTTTTAAATTAATTTTAAGAAAAAGTATAATTTTTTAAAAGTCTGTAAGTTTTGTCATTTGGGGATTTAAATAAATTTACGCAAATGTAAATAAACCCAAGCCCCGTTCTTCAAGTATTAGGTTGATCCTTAAATGACCTTTAAAATGTTTCAAAACACATTTCAGCTTAGGATAAACACCCAATCTCTTTCATATACCTAATTTTATAAATATCATAGAATGATTTAAAAACTTTTTAAGGAGCACCCTGTATACAATCTTCTTTCCGGTCGGTCACAATCTGACCGTTACAATTCAATAATCGCCTTAACAGTCGCGATCGCTTATCGGCGCGCCCACCTCTAGTAATGTGTCCGTTCGATAAATACATCGATACTTCGCTTAAAATACGCGTGGGTGTTCTTTTCAACATGCTAATCTTTGATTAGCAAGTAGGCGTTTTGGCAGATTGATTTAGTACAAAATTTGGCAAACCTACACGATGAGACAAATGGGGCTATTCCATTCATAAAACCACTAAAATTAAAAATTCTGGATTTTTTGACAAGTTAAGAACGTTTTGTGTAAAAATGTCACAGATTTTTTTGTCTAAGTTATAGCAAAATATACTAAAAATCATACTACGTCCGCTTTTTAAAATGAAGAAATTGTTGAGTATATTAATAAGATCTAGTCCTCCCGCTCCCATCACTAGCACTGGGGCAAGACCGCGATTGTCTCCACAATAAAATGCGTCTCGGATCACAATGAGCAATCAAATCGCTGGGGCGCGGGCGCAGCGATGACCACGTGACCTCATCTCTCACACGGATTATGAATAGACTTGTGCTACTCGATGTCTTGTTAGTTTGATCAAAACACACTTCACTAAATATTTAGGTTATGTGACACAAAATTAAAATAAATTAAATGATGACGGCTAACTGTACGTACGTAACTTAAGTAAATTAAACAAACCTACTTACATAACAGAATAATCCAACAATGATAAAGTTGATACCTATACTGACATTTCACTCGCTAAGCGGAAATCGCTATGAGACCCATATATACGTCATTTGATTTTAAAATGTGTGTGGATATAAATAACAAAAACGTCAGCCAGATAAAAGATTGTTACAGCTGATAAATAAAAGAAACCTAACGGTCTCTGAAAGTAAAAGAAATACTTTTCTCTCAACACCAGTATAACGTTACATAGATTTCAATATCAACAGTCTTAACCCGCGCGTGTGTACGTGATCCCGCTCCGCGTATATTTCATAAGATTTTAGAGGTGCATGAATCACGCGAGACACGCAGCGGCGATCACTCACCCAACCCTTGGACCTCCGCCTACTTAGCATGCAACCCGCGCCCACACCCTAGGCCCAACACTACGATATGTGAGAGCTATTACTAGACACTTTGCCACTGTTAATATTGCTGTAAATCTCCCATCCGAAACCGATCACGATTACGCATTCTAACGATACATTTTTACCCACAGAACCAAGCAACTACGTCTGTTCGACGTGCAAGGCGAAAGTGCATTCGGCGTGGAGACTCCTTCAGCATGTACAACACGTGCATGGCGTCAAAATCTACGTAGAAGCGCTGCCGCAGCAACCAAAGCAGAACCATTCCTTATCGAGCACTTCCTCGACCAGCTCAGGGTGCTCATCAACGGGGGCTCCACTCCCACCACACGCGTTGCGCCATCATCCGCTTCTCCCTCCACCAGACATGCACTCGCCGTTTGGAGTCGGTGGCCTACTACGAATGCCCTTGCCCGGTAGTCTCCCACCTCTTGCTCATCCTTCCGTCCCGCCCGCACCTCTATTTGCGCGGCCAAACCACCATGACCACCGGTTTAGAATGGAGCAGCTCGTCTCCGAGCAATTTCGCCACCACGGTCTTAATCTAGCCGCTGCAGCAGCGGCTGTGGCAGCAAACTCGCTGCCACCCCACCAAACATTCCCCTCACCAGCTGATAGACCACCTGTAATACCCACTTCTGTATCAAGTCGGGATAGAGCACCACCAGTCTCACAACCACTCTCACTTGAACCCCAGCTGGATTTTTACTCGCAGCGCTTGCGGCAACTGGCAGGTACGACCAGTCCAGGGGCGGCCACAGGCAATTCGAGCTCTCCTAGCCCCAGGAAGCATTCGCCGCCGTTCGCTTCCCCGTCGCCCTCCCGAGTCGGTCAGACTCCACCGGCGGGCGCCGGACCCGGAACGGTGGATACGCCTCGCGAGGCAATAAGGCCGCACAGTTCGACTTCACCTGAACGCCGCATAGAGCCTATGGCGGCAGACGCACCACCTCCAGAGCGACCTTCATCAACACCTCCAAAACGCAATAATGATGAAGTTGTCCATAGCTGTGAGTTTTGCGGCAAGAAATTTAGATTTGAAAACAACTTGATGGTACATCGCCGGTCACATACAGGTGAGCGACCTTTCAAATGTACCCAATGCGATGAAGCTTTCGAAAAAGCCCCTAAACTAAAAAAACACATGAAGGTACATCGAGGGCCCGATGGTAAATCAGACGAGGGCGATTCAGGCGGTGACACTGCTGAAGATGATTCCGACGATGAATTAGAAGACGAGGAACTAGATGGCGAGGAGGAGGAGGAAAATGAGGATGGCGAAGATGTTGAGGAGGCTGAGGATTTGACAGTCTCAAATAGCAGTGCACCCTCAGCACCGACACGAAAGCAAACTCCTGCTTTGCCCGCTCACCCTCCGACGGCTTCAGTGGTTGGTGAGCTGATGGATAAATTTGGTCTCTCGAATATAGCTCAATATAGTGAAGCTTTCAAACAAGCACTTCAAGAATCGGGAAACTCGCTTAAATGGCAGCTAGCAAAGGACCGAGACAACAACAACGGCCCTCCCAGTGACAAACCTAATGGCATGCCACCTACAGCTGCTTTGCGATTAAAAGAGGAGTTCGCTAAGATGCCTCCACAGCCGCACCCTTTATTCAACCCTTTTGAGAACCCGTTTGAGGCTTCTAAGCGGATAAAATTAGATATGGAGAGAGGTGAAGGATGGTGGCTTCCTACATTGCACGCGCAACGACCACCCGACAACATTTTCGACGGGTTAAAAAACAGTGGTAACGGTTTGCTCCAAAATCCGCTGTTAAAATCAAAAGAAGGTCGCAGGAATGATACCTGCGAGTACTGTGGTAAAGTATTTAAAAATTGCTCGAATTTGACTGTCCACCGGCGATCGCATACTGGCGAGAAACCTTACAAATGCGAGCTGTGTTCCTACGCTTGCGCTCAGAGCTCTAAGTTGACCCGCCACATGAAAACACACGGGCGACTAGGGAAAGACGTGTACCGTTGCCGGTTCTGCGAGATGCCCTTCTCCGTGCCCTCTACTCTCGAGAAGCATATGCGGAAGTGTGTTGTGAATCAAAGTAATGGTGCTCCATTAGCATTATCCGATGACTCAAACGCTTGCCGTGACGAGGCGTCGTGACTCTACCCGTGGGGTGGCTTACCACTGCCACCGCTCGCGCCTCCCAGTCAGATCTTCTAAGACCTAACTTAGTTCCATTCGTTCACCGACTGTAATCCAGGTCAAACATTGTTCAACATCTAGTCTTAGGAATGAGTTAGTTGATTATTTGACAGCAATACGCGCCCAAAAGATTGCACCGAAGGGCATTATTAACATATCTTTCGTGTAAAGTTACATTGTTGGTGTCAGTTTGACAATTTTGTTTTATTCCCGAGGCTGTATCGCATCTCGACGTTATCTCGATATTGTTTTGACGTTTTTTATTTATAGAAAGAAATGTGGAAACCAATGCCAAAGTTAGCTATGTTGATTTAAAATGATTTAGTTCTAAGCTGTATAGTGTCAATTAAACATAATTTTTCCAATAATTTTTAGGCTCTTTATAGTTCGATGTAGTTCGTGGTTCAGAGTAAGTTGTTTCGTAATTTTAGAATATTATGTAATATATGATAAGCAAAATGTTTCCTATCCTAGATAAACTTATGTAAATATTAAGCTAAGTGTACGACGTGTAAATGAGTACCTACCTATTGATGTTCATATTTATAAACATTGTGTCGCGAAATAGAAAAAAAATGGAAAAAAAACGGTGAGTTTCCTGTATTGAATAAATAAATAAGCATTGTAGAAAGCAAAATTGGAATCAATCTAAAGGTAGGTGTTACTGGTAATGAGGTACTTCTAATATTAATTAGTGTTTAAATTAAAAACTAAATAATATCTTGCGAGATGTTCGATCCTCATTTCTATGCTTTTGTTTCTTATGAAAAGGAGCTAGTTATTTTTTAAGACTGAAAATAATTCCAGTTTTGTTTTAAATTAATGTTTTTGTGATTCTGGATTCGTGGAGGAATATTCACTCGTACCTAAATTTAGTCCAAGTGTGAAATCTTTCAGTATACGTACTTAATGTTAATTATAATAGAATTTATATTAGATAATTATAAGTAAATTATAATATCACATTTTGTCGTCCATCACTGTCTCCTAATAAATTCTGTTTTGTTTTGAATAATTTAGATCTTCTTCAGACGATGTAATTGGAAATTGTCGAACTTGGTTCACATAACGAGTTTTATGTCGTTTGGACGAGATCTTTTGTAATCGGACCCCGGTCCGAAAAAATCGAACAGTCGTTTTAAATGTTTTAAACAATATTTTAAAATTACTGTTCGAAAAAACCTTAAATCTTCGTCCCAGTATTTATGTGTCATTGTATTATATTTAGAATGTCAAAGTAATATATTCCATTATCATTATTGCAAGATATAAAAATTGAAATAATATTTGTTGTGAGATATCTGTTTCTTGTTGTTGTTTCCAATCGACAGAATTTCACAGTTAATTTTTAATTAACAACGTAATTTAGTTAATTAATTGGATTTCACAAATATACGTAAGGACGACGAATGGGGACAAAATAGCGAAACAAAAAAATCTAAGACAAATTTTATTGTGTAACGTGAAAGATGAACTGTTTTTATTATTTTTCATTTTTATTATTTTTATTTCAATAAATATCCACGATTTGTTAATCAAGTTTGTTGTTTTAATTTTAAACCTGTTTGATATATAATGACTTTGAATGAGTAGGTATTTAAAAATACTAATTTAAACCTAAATTTGATTCAGAATAGAAATACTTACATGTCAAAAGTGATAAATTTACGACATCGATTTTAAAAATTATATTTGACTGATATACTAGGTCGTTATTTTAAGTCACAATGGGTTAAAATTATTTTCCATGCCATAGAAATTCATTTCTATAGAATTAAAATTCAGAATCGATTCTCATAAGACTCGAAACTCGATTCTAAAGTTTTTTAAAGTTCGGATTCTAATAGAAAATTATCAAAAATCATAGTTAATTTTTTTACGAGCTGATCCTGATGTTAATATAAGGTCCAATTTTATTAGTGTTCATCCTGTTAACCAGTGACTATATAGGTGAAAAGCAATCGTAAAAACCAACTTTCAAATGTCTATCATAAAAACTAAAAAAGTTAAAAATAAAAATACAAAATAACAACATCGACTTCATATTACATAAACTCGTCCTACCTTCAACTCTTTCTCGCTCCAACAAGGGGAAGGAATAAGACGGATAATCAGATGGTTAAACTTACCAAAGATAGGACGAGTTTATGCAATATGAAGTCAATGTAAATAGATTTGATTTTGATTTTTAACTTTTTTAGTTTTTATGGTACACATTTGAAAATTGGTTTTTACGATTGCTTTTCACCTATATAGTCATTGGTTAACAGGATGAACACTAATAAAATCGGACTTTATATAAAAAATAAATATACTATAATGATATTAGCACTGGTATTTTGTAAGTATTTTTATTCGATTTCATAGTCCATCTAATATTTTTTGCAGAATGTATCTCTATAATTTCTTACTATCACGTAATCAGCTTACTTTAGTCCACTAGTTAGGAAATATACAGACTTAATGGTACTTAATGGGTATATCAAGCCGACAGTAGTCTATATTAAAATATTCATACACGGTGCTACTTTGCATCCTTGCCATATTTACAGAGGTAACTATATCACTGACAATGATAACAAATCAGTAAAAAAAGAAAGACCTTTATTTTATTTTTTTTAATCTTGAGTATTTTATTTTATCGACAATCTATTAAAGACAACACTAATTATCGAAACGCATGCACATCACTGTTCTTATTCATCGGCACAAAAGACTTTGTAGTATTACTTGATTAGTGATCGCGTACCGTTCGAGACAAAATCGGTTTATTCCTATGTGTACTGCAAAACCAAATATACTAAAAACTTAGTTTGCTTTATTTATGGGAGTCTCTAGTTTATCTAAACAATAGGTATTGTTCCCTACTTTTATCACTGTGAATATGGCAAGGATGCAAAGTAACACCGTGTATAAATGTATAGTGAAGTCAGATTTTTTTTTTTAATTTTACACAAAACAAAAAATTTTGAATCCGATTTTTATGAAAAACAAGATGATATGAAATTTTTGGCTTCACCATACCATTTATAAGCATAATATTAACATAGGCTAGTGTCGGCTTGATACACAATTTACCTTACACCCTGTATGGACTATACAGGGTGTTAGGTAAATTGTGTTCTAATATCCGTCATCAAGTCCAAGCCTTGGCTATTCTTTTACTAGCTACAGCAGCATACTAGTTTCTACTACTTAAGTAAAACAAACATCTACTTTGTCGGAAAACGACTAAGAGAAGTATTTTTGAAGAACTGGAATTCCAATTCGCATAAGAATTCAAAAGAATCGCATGCAAATTCCTAGGAAGTTCTATACGATTCTTAGGATTTCGTATGCGAATTGGAATTCGAACGCTTCAAAACACGCCTCCAACACTGCGTTTCTCAAGTCGCAGTCTCCACTCAAGATCACGACTAGCCTTATACTAGTAAGTATTCTGTAACCCAATCCATAAGGTGTAACCTAATTAGCGCACATCTTATAAGGGCTGATTGTAGTGGTCGAATGAATCAAATTTTTGTATCTGACGACGACCTCCATAGCTGAGAGGCGAGCACGCAAGACATAGCATTGTCATCATTGAGGCCGGGTTCGATTCCCGATCGGGTCAATACAGAAAACTAACTTTTATATTTTCTCGTGTCTAGTAGGTACTGTCTTTGTTTCTGATTTCAATAAGAATGTGAGCAATGTGTACGATGTTAACCATTTTTTTAAATAGAATTACAGAATCACGCTTAATTCAGGCTATAAAGTTTTTGGTTTTGATACTATTATATTATTTGAACCTCCCAATTATTAAGACAACTTTTTTTACAAGTTGTAAATGTATTTGATTAGAAACGACCGTCTTGGTCTAGTAGTTCACACCTCAAACTACAATTCCATATGTTCTCGGATTCGAATCCCGCAAAGGGCATCTATTTGTGTTACCATTACCATTCGTAATTTGATGCCTTTAAATAATTTTAAGTCTCTGTATCTTGTCGATTTAGTACAATCTCTGCTAAGGCCAGGGGGGTAACCATGAACTATTAAAACAATCTCAAATCTTGTCAAATCTGTCAAATTTCGTACGTAATGACGTAAGAAATAGACAGATTTGAGATTGTTGTTAAGAGTTCATGGTTACCCCGCTGATCTAGAAAAATAAGGATGATGACTAACCTTTTTTTCTCAGTCTATCATGTATATTTTCTTAATGTCGTCACGCCTAGGTACAGTTATTACTCAGAAGTGACGTCACAAAAAGCCCCCCTCCCCTTTTCCAAACTTTAATGCTATAACTTAGTAATTTATTGGTTGATTGACAAAAGAAAAAAATAAAAGTCCATTATTTTTTTATAATTTAACTGAAGGACTAAATAGAATTTCATTTTCTTTACCCAGTCGTCATCCCTGTTGCTGTGAATAGCCGATACAGTCTTTAGATACGTGTGACAATTTGAGTTTAGCTTAATCGAAATATATAGAAAGGATATGTACTTATATTTACGACACATGGAAAGATGTATTATTAACTGATTTCTGTCCGCGTCTTTGTCTGCGTAGACTCCAGAATTAAGCCAAGGAAAAATTAATAATCATCTTGCAGAAAACAAAACGAGATTTTGTTAAAATTACGACTGTCTGGTGTAGTGATTCGCGCTTCGGACTACAAAGCCTGGCGGTTGCGGGTTCGAATCCCGCAAGAGGCAAATGTAGGTGTGGTGAGCACGAGCATTTGTACCTACCTGAGTTATGGATATTTATAAATTTATTTAAGTAAGTTTATCCGTTATCTAGTCGCCATAGTACAAGCTTTGCTTAGTTTGGGGCTAAGATAATTAGTGTGAATGTGGAAACAATTTATTTATTATTTAGATCAATACAAGCAATTACCTATGTTCTAATCCATCGGATGTTTGGACAGCACACTGCACACCTATAAGAACCGCTTTCAAAACAGTAGAGTCGTGGGTGGTGCAGCAACCACGGTATAATATTAGTTATTAGGGCGCCTTATACAGAATACAAAATCAATGTCATTTTAAATCGAACGTGAAGTGATGGTTGACGATTTGAAATGCGAAGTTCTTGTTTTACACATGAAACGCCCACGTTGTCCTGAAATGCGAGGCGGTAGCATCACATCGCAATGAAATTCTTGACAACCCAAGGTCACTCCGCGAACCCCAGGAAACTTCTGCATCTGCACTTTTGGGTGGAGTTAGGCCGGTTGCAACCGTAACCATCACATCCCCCACGCACAAAGGACCGAATTTGAGTCCAAGTGCGAAAGTATCAAAGTAGTGTCCACTCTCATACTCATACTCATTACCTGTGTTCCAAATTTCAGATAAGTCACCCAATAAAACATTAGCAACATTTAATTACAAGTGCAATTAGTTAACTATTACTAATATTATACCACGAAAATCTGAGTTTTGAACACGCTTCTTTTGTAACAAACCTAACAGCTATTGTTAAAAACTTGTAGTATTCATAATTTTTGATGAGAAACAATTATATGGATAGTGTGCTTGGAGGTAAAACCCTCCAGTTTGGGCTCATTATATTTGGTTTGTGCTCTATTCATATGAAGGCGGTCTTAAAGATTCGTTAAATATAAGTAGGTAATCTTAAAATGATTTACTTACCATTTTTTTATATTTATTTTAATTTACGAAACTGTCTTAACTCACTTACATTATATTTTAACCAAGAAATTTGTACTTGAGGCGGAGGTAGGTAGGTATGTGTTGAAATCTGCGTATGTTGACATGACAAAAGGACGCAATATTGAGACAATGTCATACAGTGGTAAGATATTATTTTACAGAGCATTGAACTTAGAAACATCTTTCATGGACGTAAAGTCAGTTTAATAAATCAAAATACATAATTTTGCGACCAGTTACTAATCTTGGCGACTTGGCATAGGTTCACGTTGCAGACTACAAAGTCAAGCGGGTTCGATTCCTGCAAGTGTGATGAGCACAAACATTAAACACAAATAAAGCACAAATAAAGTATTTTTAGGCTGAGGCTCCACTGTCCGTCACCAGGCTATACTTCGTGAACCGTGGTAGCTAGACAGTTGAAATTTTCAAAGATGATGTAGTTATGATGCCGCTATAACAACAAATACTTAAAACCAGAATAAAACAAATATTTAAGGGGGCTCCCATACAACAAACGTGTTTTTTTTCTCCGTTTTTATAGATAATGGTGCGGAAACCTTCGTGCGCGAGTCCGACTCGCACTTGGCCGGTTTTTATGTTTAGTCAGCCGCATATTGAATTTACAAAAACAAATAATTTCTGTCAAAGTTGCCCACCCTGGGTAGACGTCCCACCACGCTGTGCTTGCCGGTGGATTCCGCTCCCAACCGGTCAATCTGGAAGTCACTGGAGGAGGCCTATGTTCAGCAGTGGACGTCCTGCGGTTGTAATGAATTTAAAAAAAAAAAAAAAAATAATATTGGACAACATCACATACATTGCTATGATCCTAAGGTAAGTAGCGAAAGCACTTGTGTTATAGAAATCAGAAACAACGATGGTACCACAACACCCAGACCCGAGCCAATATAGAAAAGTTCGTTTTCTACATTGCCCCGACCGGGGATCGAACCCGGAACCTCAGAGATGGCGTCGCCATTTAAAGTCCGGCGTGCTCGCCTCTCGGCTATGGAAGTCGTCAAAATTTTGATAATTGATGATGAACACAATTTATCTCCACGCAAGACAGGCATTGGTGACCCATTGAAGTGGTGCGGTATTTAGCGATGCAAGCAACGCGTGGTCCCCGACTTTATTCTCGGTACAGGTCAAAACATAAACTTTTGCCACTGGATAGTCGTAATCTTACTAAGAGAAGGAATTTGATTGACAGATTTGACAACTTTGAGATTGTTTTAAGAGTTCATGGTTATGGCCCAGTTCACCAATATACAACACACATATACAACACAATTAATAAAAAGCTCTATATATACACAAAGACAAATTTTGAACTTAAAAAAAATCTAACAACCTGGATACACACACACACACACACACAACACTGTTTTCATTTGTTATTTTAATTTTGCAAACTTAGATTTTTACTTACGATAGATAAGTTGTTTCTATACTGGTAATTATTGTAACCATTAGTGTATCTAATCTAGCCTATGTTATGATATGGGAGAGTGACCTCTCCTGGCACAAGTGTTTTTACACTTAAAAGGAGTGGGTCAGCTACTAATATTGTTAACTTACCTATCTGAACAAAAAATTTGTTTCATTTTTTTTTTTCAAATCCGGAGGTGATGTTCTCTAACTTGGAGTCTGGGTGAGCTGGGAGATTTCCCTTGAAAAATACATTATCTGGTACCTACCTTATAATATATAGATAGTCTTTATTTTACATCACATAACAAACAGTATACAGAGAAAAATAAAATATTTGTTAATGATAATAATATGATTTATTGGGGAACTTTATTGGGGACTTGGGGAATAATATTCGGAAATCCTGTTTGTATTAAATTAAATTGATTTATGTTGAATCAATACACCGTTTATTTTTATGCTAGGTGACAAAAAAGTATTTCTCTTGTAATTGAAATTACATGTCTTTCTTTCAACAGATCCACAGTAGTTATTTATTTATGGGGCCTCAAAGTTGACACCCCAAAGTATAAGCGTTTATACTCACTAGAGGGCGCTAGGACACTTAGCTGTAACAGTTATCCTATTACCTTGAAATTTAATTAAAACTAGGGTGAATAAACTTTTACCCGTTAACGTTTCAGGTTCGTTAATATTAATTATTGATAATAAATTGTTTATTTATTTTACTTACTTAAAATTCGAAACATTATTTTTATAAAATATTATCGGCAATATTTTTGTAAAACGGACAAACCAGTTTGAATATGTTTACAATTATAATTTAATAACATTCGAGTATTTATTTATTGTAATCTTATTTATAATTGAACGTTTGTGACGATAAATCCTTTATCATATTATTTAGGCTCTGTCCTCCTCACTCTTAACTCTCTCTCGGCGGAATAGTTCCCGCCAACTCAGAGCGTCGGTAATCCGCTGACAACTAGCGCCATCTATTGTCGGGTAGCGGAACTATGCACAAAGCTCTACGTTTTGTGTGTGGTGCAAGTTATGAGAGATTTTGATAAAGTAATTTAAATCCTTATAATTTATTAAGTTTAGTTTTACTACAATTAGTTAGGTCTGTAAAATTTAAACATTTAAAAGTTTAAACGCTTTCGGCCTTATTACAAAAAAGATAGACTAGGTTTAAACCATGTCTAAAGATTAGCCAATCAATTTTAATATATGGGTCATTATTTCTAAGATATGTCTGATGTGTGAACATTTTATATTGCCTGGTTATTTTAAGACATGGTTTAAACCTAGTCTATCTCTTTTGTAATAAGGCCTTTAAGTTTGGAAGCTTTATAGATTATTAGTATTATATAAGTCAGTAAATTGATTATACTTGATTATAAATAAATGTAGGAACGATGAATTATTTAAAAAAGGAAATCATTAAATAAATTATTCAATTAAGCTCTTAGCTCAGCAATATAAGACAAAATAGAAGTTTTATTGTTACACGGTCTCATGCGACCACTTGGCAGGTAATAAGTTAAATTAATACAATAAAAATTTTACTTTGCAATAATTATTTGTTGTAATCAATAGTAAACCAATTGTTAATACTGGTTAAATCTTATTAAAGTTGCATCCTACTAATATTATAAATGCGAAAGTTTGTAAGTAATTAGTATGAATTTTGTGACTTTTTCACGCAAAAACTACTTAACGGATTTGAATAAAATTTTGCCAACGGCCGTTTTTCGGTATTGACGCAAAAGAAACATGAAAATGGCTCGTTTCCATAAATTTATTAAAAGCCCTTTTCACCCACATTATTTATATCCAAGCTGATAGCTCGGGACCACAAACAAAACTTACTAAATCGTGAGAGCTTCTGTTAAGGGAGCTATGTTTTTATTAATGTTGGTATTTCAAAATTTTGTCAACATAATTTTAGGTCTTCAATAATGAAATCAGAAAATCATAATCTTATTGGAAAGTTGTACTAGAAAATCTTCTTGTGGCATCGATTAATGTCGAAGTTTATTGGAATTCCTATAGATGGCGCTGTGCTTCCTAGTATTAAGAGCATGCAATAGATGTCACTGGTTGTGTTTTTTGCTATGATTGAAAAACAATAAAATTAAAAATGCTTTTACAAACACAAACATTTATAGACTCTATGAATGATTTTGGTTCAAATTTTTTGGAAAAAAATTAAGTGCACTGCCTTTTCTGAGTCTACAATTACCTATTTAATTCTAAATTTTAATTTCATAAGACTTATGTACTTATTATACATCTACTCAACTCTTTAGTACATTAGGTCTTATAAACATGTAGGTAAGCATTTTTCTTTTATGAATTTAGGTACCATTTACAACTTAATCTAACGTTTATTTGCCTTTTATTCTTAATAAAACAGCTAGGTATTTAACGGACTCGAAACCATTATTTTTCTGTGTATTACTCGATTTGTTTATTAATTTCAGGTAATTATGTTTAAGTTACAAACTGAAAGTTATAGGAATTGTATTGTATTCTATAGTTACATTGCAGCAACCAGAAGCGAAACTTAGAGTTGTTATTAAGTATTTAAGTTGTGTCCGAGTTTTGTCATAAGTTTAGTGTCAAAGTTATTGAACAGGAAATCATTTCTGTTCTCCAATAAAGTTAATGTTGAGTTTTCAGTAGAAATTCCTTAATATGAATACCTAATGATGTCATTTAAAAAAAAAAACATACAATATAGGTACTTACAAAATATGAAATAAAAAGTCAATCATAATATTTTTTATGTTATTATTGTAGAAATAAAATTTTAAAAGTTTGTATAGAAGAAAGTCGAAATAAGAAAAATGAATTTGAACCTCTTACTCTTTGAAGTCCTTAATTGGACGTAGAAAAAGATGTGTTCTTTAAAGGTATACGTAAATACGTACCTAAATTTTTCTTTAACCTATTGTTTCGAATTTCGCTTAAAGTACTATTAGCGCGTAACCATATAAATGCAGTTGGTATGTAAGAAGCCTTTTTGTGTCATATTCGGGACTAATAAATTTGGTCTGAAAGTGCTTTTAGTGCAAATTGGAATGCGGCGTAACACAGTTGATTAGTTTATAACATTTATGTCTCAAACTAAATTGACCGGTAACTTTTGTAGCTACTATGTCACAAATTAGCGATCCATAATAAAGTTCGTATTATATCGTAAAATAACGCGCAAACTTGTTCTCTCCCGCTGGACAGAGTTAATAATTCCGTGCTCGAAGTTTTGTCTTTATTATTATTAGTTATTGCGTAGTGCAGACCCGGCTTGTGAATGTTTTAGGCTATTCTGACCGGGCAACTCATAAACAGACCTGTTTTCACAGTGTGCAGTACAAATTATTTGAGCTGCAGATAAAATGAAAGAAAATAACAACCGTCGGGTCTAGTGGTTGGCTCGGACTTTAAAGCGAGCTGTCGACAGTTCGAATCCCGCCAGGGGCAAGTATTAACAAATACAAATATTTTTATTTTATGTGTTGAGCATAATGCTTTGCACTTGAATCATGTAATGTATTCATGTCTATCCTTTGAGCAGTCATTTTTAGCGTAGCTAAGTTTTGTTTGGGCTCAATAATTGAGTTGTTGGTTGTTGAAAGAATTAATTAATTGGTAGGTATAGTTGTTGGATGAATTCATTATTTTTATTCTGTCATGTAATAAATAGATCTATTTAGAAACTACATACAAGTGACTGCTTAAATTAAGTACACATATTTTTTTTGATATGTTGTTTTTTTTATATTCCGTGGACTTATGACGCTCATTAAAAACATTATTTTGAAATTAAGTCAGTATTAATTCAGTAGTAGTAAGTAAGTATACCTACGTTTAAGGCTTTGATTATAAACATGTCTAGATAGAGTGTGGTGCTGCAATTGTCACCAAAGAACAGAGCTAGATTTGAGTGAGTAATAACTATGGTTACTATGGGAACAATTATGGGTTGCTATAGTAACAAGCGCGCCACTGAGCGGGTGAAACAAAATTTGGCGCCAACAGTTGGCTTATATATTTTTTGACGTTTATAACACTCGAACAGGGAATCTAGACATGTACTTATATAATCAAAGTTTTATGGTAAGTAAATCTATTTTAAATATATTTATGACAATGTCGAACGTCCTGTGTCTAAAACGATGATGATGACTGCTGAACATAGGCCTTCCCCAGTGACTTCCAGATCGGCCGAATATTATGAAAATGTCAAACACTCATAATAATATTATAAGTTATTTGAAGAGGATATTTTCAAATAAGAATTAAAGGACATTGACCCTTACACGGACTTACCCTAAAATTTCCAATAAGAAATTCCCAAACCTAAAATGCCGTACGCACTGTTGACCGTCCACTGTTGACCAATGGGACTGGGCAGTGGGCAGCGAAACTCCGCCCATGAGTGCTGGATATACGTGGGGTAGTTTCGGCCAATACTCGGAATTCAATATTGGTATTTTATCTTAAAGAACGGCTGGTTTTTTTTTGTTAGTAGCAGTGTAAGTGCAACTTTAATTCTGAAGCCTTATATTGTAGGACATGTCAAAAATAAGATAAAACACATAATGATTTGGGCAGCGAAAGATTATATTTAATTGCGAAAATATTAGTACGACACCAGCAACTTAGACTACGCTAACTTAAATTTTAGGCAATTAACGTTTTTTACGGCATTTGGCTTAACATATGGACTAGAAACTATAACAATAAATTCATATCGAAATTCCTAAAAATAAAAAAGTTATAAATTAAACACTACGCTAAGTAAATGTACTTTTTTTTTAATCACATATTTTCATAAATTGCACTCTACTGTAAAGTTGGCTTTTTCAAGATAGCGTAGTCTAAATTGTTGGTGTCGAGTAATCAGTTTAAATTGGTAATAGACCAAAATTAACATTTCTTAGGTTTATATTTTTTACAACAACATTGAGTTCTTACTGTGTAAGAAAAACAAGAAGATCTAACAATGCCCTATTAATCAACAACAACAAAAAACTTTAAAACGTGTTTTTTTTAACAAGAATCACAAAAATATTGCAACTAATTAGATGGTTTTTTTCGTAAATATTATCCCCTTAGAATTTTAAGATTGAAACAAAATATGTTATGAGTTATGGAACATTTAAATACTCTAATTTAATCTAAATATTCATGAGTCTATCGCCAGGTTAAGGATTATCTATTATTATAGGACACACTGTTATTAAACATGATTAGGTAAGTACCTACTACCCAAAATATACGACATTAATTATAATTTGGTGTATTTTTTCTAATTCCTAAACGGGTACAGTTGACCATGAACCTAGAAGCATTACTGACTTTCCTACTTTTGAAGCGATTGTTATTGGGCATTTAACCCTCAGAACAGAAAAAAAATTAGGTACTTAACTAGTGTTTAGAAAGTACAGGTTCACATTATTTTTCTCATCGCCGATCTATACTAAATTGTATACCTAAGTTCACAATTTTTTTTCTCATAGCCGACGTATCTATACTAAATTGTATAAATCTATAATACATTGTAAATTACACAGTGGTACGAGTTGGATAAATAAAAATTGAAGTACCAATTTTTTATCTGATTGTACAACGTTGTTGTTTTTAATAATAAATAATATTAGGTTAGTGATTACGTGCATATGTTTCAAAAGATAACACTTTATGTGAGCGATGACCGTTAGATGTTTTATTATATTTTAATATTACAAAGTCCGCCATTATAATTTGACCATCTGCTATTTTTGACAATGCACTTTTTGCAAACTGCATTTCGCTAACAAAGGGGTAAGTTTCTAGAATAACTGGTTTAAGTTTGCATTCATAAATTTTGCAAAGACTTTTATAGTATTAGAAGGGAGATATCAATTTAGTAGTTTCATATTTTAGTTGTTACATCGACTAAACTATTAACCTAAAATTAAAAAGAAAGTAGATTATTCTGCCTGTTGACAAAACTTTAAAAAATCATAGAAATCATTAAAATGTTATTGTTTTTACAAATAAGCATCCAATTACACTTTTGCATGTCCATTTTTCTGTCTTTCAAATAAAAATTATAATGTTGCGTATTTAAATTTCATATTTTAGTCATCTTAAAATGAAATTCGTAACTTAAAGACGTGTTTAATTATTAGACTTTATTTAATTAACAAATACTAAGTTATCTTAAAAAGCAAAAACAGTCATTATTTCAAAATTTTAAGTGACCGATTTAGCAGTGTTATGAATCCATCAAAAAGATTAACAATAACAACGTATCAAAACTAATAACTTATCGGCACATCGGAGCAATCAATAAAAATAATAATGACTGTCGACATGTGTCTCACAATAAATAATAAAACTTTATTATGTGAAAATAACATTTTTGCCCCACAGCACGCGTAGGGTTATAATTTTGAGTGAAAATAGGGAAACGGGTCGGAGAGGTCACTTCGATCCGTAGGGCCGTATTGAAGGGTTAAAACGCCCTAATAATGGTCAGACGGGCCTGTATTCGCCGTTGTGGGGTGAAAATGTCGTTTACATACAGGGTGGGTTGGCAAATGAATAGATGCATGTTACTTTTAGGAACACGCGTCGCCCGGTTTGCTGACGCTGTTCGGGACTGGATAGTGCTATATTAAATGTGAAATTAAACGTTTTGTTGCAAAGCAACGAGAATAAATCCCTCTAGAGCGGGTTCTAAATTGTGCACCGAAAATTCTTGATACTTTACGATCTAAATTAACTCAATTCTGTGGTATCATTAGTGTTCATGGCAAACATTTTATGGATTTTATTTATAAATAATAATACAAACGGTAATTTAAACGAAATCTATAATTGATAACACTTTTATAGGCTTTTCCATAGTTATCATGCTGAGTCACATTTTAACTGTCTATGGCTGGTACCGATGACCTTACGAATCTTAAAGGTAGTAATAATTGTTATCTGTTTTTTTAAAGTCTTAATTAGGTGAATCCAAACACATTATCACTAACTAAGTACTTGTACTCTCTGCTCTGTGCTAGTACTTACAAAAATCCAGGTTTAATGGTCAGATTATTAGACGCCGACCGTCTGTTGTACTTGTAGTGTAGTGGCTCGCGCTCCGGACTACGAAAGCTTGGCGGTTGCGGATTCGAATCCTACAAGGGGAATTTTTTTGTGTGATGAGCACGAACATTCGTACCTAACTCATGGATGTTTATACACGTATTTAAATATGTTTATCCATTAACTAGTCGCCATAATACAAGCTTTGCTTAGTTCGGGGCTAGCTGATTGGTGTGATTGTGAAAACTTTTTTTTTTACGAAAAATATCTAACCGAATTTAACAAACCTCTAAATGAGTCACCCAATTGCAAAGAAACTCACAGATATCAGACAAATCGTTTAGCAAACAGGAGGCGACATCTCGCAAATCTCAAAACTTTAAATAGACAAAAAGACAAGTTCATTAAGACTTACGCTTCGCAAACAACTAGACAATAACAGTGCAACTACTTAAGTCTCCAAACAACCGAAGCCACGCCTCCGACATTCAAAATCTTCATTAAAGATCATTCCGTAGAATGTAATCAAAGCAATAGACGAAATAGGTGTGCATAGTTACAAAACCACCGGCTTAACTTGACCTACCCTGCCTCTCCCTGCCTTCGAAATTACTATGAATACAAGGACGAGGCCTAATCAGCGGCAGCTCTAGTTTTCCTGGTTTCAATGGCGGCTACAATCCGAATCAAAATTCAAAACCGCGCTCTCTCTTAATCCGTGTTGAGGATCACAATAAAAGGTAATACATTTTAACTCCTGCGGTGAGGATACGCGAATTTGGACGTTATTGCAATGGGGGGTAAGGCTATAGAGAGTTGGGAAGCCCAAAATAAGATTACCCAAGCGAAAGTAGAAGGTGAAAGGGAGACATTTTGTTATAAGCCGCGACGCACAGTTAACGTTTTATGAACGTACTTAGTAATGTATTTTTATTAATATATTTTTTAATAACATAAATAAAATTGTTCCTATTTGTAACTAGGTAGGTATGTTTATTTTTTAATGTATCTGGATGTTAAAATTTGTTCCAAATGTTAGTAAGTTTTATAATTATTTGTGTCCATTTTTGATAAGACAGAGTTGCATGTAGCTTTTTTTGTAATATTATTTTATATTTCATAATAAATTTGTTTTTTGCGCCCCTTTATTCAGAAGCTAGCCTATTTCGAGGTCATAAAAATACTTTATGACGGTACTGAAAATGTTTGAAAGCGGAATACGCTGACCTTTACACCCAAAACTATAGCTAGCAACATTACAAAAGTATCTTCGTAGTACCTAAAACAGTCGTTGTGTACAGCCTAACACGTAATAATCAGCTATCGCAGTTCAAGTGTTCCCTTATATGTTGTTGAGTGGCCGATGTGTAAATTTTGTTAATTTTATAATGTAGTTTTGTATTTATTGGGATTCGCCGCTTTAAAACCATCATCCTTAACATGTTGCCCGACGTACAATGTTAACTGCTCGCGAGAGCAGCTTATTATTTGCCACAGACAGACGACAAAGTCATCAAAAATCACTGGGCTTATATCAACGTATCCAACTAGCTTTTATTGCTATTTTAACATCACTATATATCAAGTGTAAAAAAAGGCTTAACGAAGCTGAATACCACATATTCTACGTATTATTACGATCATTTTTTTCTTTTACACTATACCTGGGAAATGACGGGTTACCGTGTTATTGACAGTCAAAGTTACAATTTTTTTTCAAAGATTTTTACAAAGTTGATTTCTGTTAGATAATACTAAACTTTTTTACAAAGAAACATGATCCACTTACACACACAGGCATAGTCTGTGGTGTGCGCGCTATACATTGCGGGTTAGAAATAAGTTATTTTTTATTATACCCAAAAATAAAAGTCATTTTCCAGCAATTATTTTTTTTGCATTCTACTTGGTTTTATGTATAGAATTCGTGGTTTAAGGCTTCGTTAAGCCATTTTTTACCCCCTGTATTATGCTAAGTTACGCAGTGATTGTCATTGGAAGATACCTATATCCATGTGTACTAACGTCAGCCGATTAAATTCATCATCATCATAGAGTGCCATCTAAATAGTAAATTATATTAATAGTAGTATAGTAAAATTGTAGGCAGAAAAGATTTTACTGACCTCTGCTGTCGTAAATCAAAGACAGCGTAGTCTACAATCATGATCAGTTAAGTAAAAAAAAAACCTTTTTTTTTTTGTTACGGACTTAACGCCGAGAGTCTAGTGAAAAGGCCTACGTAAGCTACAACCGGGTAGATTTGGCGAACACTAAAGTCGCTCAGCCCCTATAGCGGTCTCCGCGACCCGACCGAGTTTAAGGCTTCGCGCAAAACTAGCTTCAGTATACGTCGACCTTTTCCCCAGGTGGCGGTCTAACGGCGCGGCTGGAACCCCCTCATTTGTGCTTAGCAATTAACCCGAGGATCCGTGAGTGGAACACGTAAGGCGAAACCAAATGTTGCTGTAAAATGATTTCTTCAAGTCTTCTGCGAGGATTGCATACTGTTTGCTTATTAAGTTCCAGAAGGCTAATTCTCGTAATTGTCATTCATTGGGAACATAAGAGGATTTTAATGTGATGTGATTATGATGTTACTAAAATCGACATTCTCGTCGTTATTTGCGCACGAAATATGATCATGAGTGGACTGCAATGTGATTATGACAAAACTAGTTAGTGTCAATTTTGACAAATCAAGATATCATTAAAATTATTAGAATACTATTTGGCCATTTTCCACTCTCAATCATATTATGATTACTTTGGATTGATTTGTCAATTTGAAGTGATAATTTTAGTGTACGTGAATACCGTTTGGGAGGTCGATGTTAGTGGGGCCGGATCGACTCCAGATTATTAGGTACTACTTTTAAATTACGGGAATTGGGCTTCTGGTGGAAAGATTGTATAAAACTTTTTCTACGTCCTGTGCTGAACTTCTTCCTTACATCATATTTTCAGAGACTATCGATCGACGTCATCTGTGGAGACCTGGGATGGCAATGGTCGGGCTACAGCGCTTGCTGAGCTGACAACTAAGAAATAAAAGTTTTCGAGTGGCACCACGAACTGAACGACCCACGGCACCTAAACCAATGGACTGGTGACCTAGTCAGGGTTGCGGGAAACTTTTAAGTTCCTGGAAGATGCAGAAAGCCTACAACGAAAATGTTTCTTACGTTCTAATATTAACCTACCAAATTAAAATAACTATTCACTGGTATCAATCCTTTGACAAAATTTGACCGACTCAAATTAGCCGTGTAAAATACACGACCGTTTTCAAGTGTTCATAAATGACAAAAGTTGACTCGAATAGATGGTAAATTTGGTTTATCAGGTTAATACGCCCAAAAGAACGAAACACTTTCTTAGTACTAGAAGGCCTTCTGGATGCAAACAAAACTGAGTAGCTCGCTGTGGCGTTGGGAAGGCCAATGCTGTGTTTCTACTTCAAAACGCTATTTTGATAATAAAATGAGTACGTTCTCTATTAAACAAAGATTTCCTTTATAAGACGATAACGATTTACAGATATCCTGCCGGAGACACAATCGTTTATCACCCTAACATTCATAATTACTAGGACGAGGTCCAAATTTTTTTTTAAATATGCCAGGATTTATGAAAGAAATAGGAATTCAAATCCTTATCTTGCAGCATCGTGCAAGGAGCAAAACCTAATTTAGAAAAAATCGAGGAATCGTAACTCGTGCGCCACAGGCGTAAATTTGAAAATCTTTATACCTAGCAACACAAAATAGAATAAACCGCCGCTATACGTAATTTGTGCTAGCGGCCATTGGTTGTCCACCCTATGCCCATATTATAAATCATTTAGTATTTAATTTGTTGATTCGCTGAGCAATATCACTTTTTTTCTTCAACTTGATTGCCAATATTTGCTAAAAGTCCTAGTTTAATAATATAATCTAGGATTGATAATAATTATTCTACAAAATCCTAAGCTTCCGTCCGCAACTTTTTAACTATTAACTCCTTCTGTGTCAAAGTTTAGCTAATTCTGTTCAGCCTATGAACCATCATTAAGTTACCTACTAACAAACTTTAACATTTTTAATACGTCATATTTTAAAGAATACATCATAGCCTACAACATTTCGTAACTAATTTTGACACTTTAAAACAAAATTTAAAATAATTATTCTAAACATTTTTTTTTTACAAAAAAACCTGAAAAGAAAACGAGTTTTAACTTCATATATAGTCCTAACATGAGTCATTTGTACCAACGGAAGGTAAATAACAAAGAATTTATAACACAAAAGGCTTCCAGGGAGGGAATGTGGACAATTTTACACGACTATTTACAACCCCGCTGTCCAACGGTCTCGGAAAATTGTCGACACTAGGGATGGGATACGCCCAGACGAGATATCGACAAATGATTTATTTTGCATATAAAAAATACGAATGAGGTGCTCGTAGTTCAGTTGCGGCAGCACTTTGGTATTGGTATCGATTGCAGTCGCGGTCGTGAGTGGATCGGTGACCATTCCAACCATATTTAGTGACATTTATCACAAGCATCTCCATGTTTCGGAAGGCATGTTATAAGGTCCCGGTTAATATAGCTTGATACTAGTCGTGTAGCCTAGTCAGAGGCCTTTAAGTGGTTTAATTACATCTGACAGTAAGGTTTAGTAACTGGCCTTACAACAGCCTTCCACCAAACCGCACTGGACCCACGTGGTGGAGTATGGCCCAAACAATTTAAGGCATGTGCCCTGTAGTGGGACGTATTAATAAAGGTATACTTTTCTTTACAAAACAGTCTTATCAGTATCACAGAGTGAGTTTTATACTTCAGTATCTTGTTAAGGGATTTTTTTGATTAATGTAAACATGAAGAAAGACACTTCTAAAATCATCCTTTTTAATGATAGTTATCAGAGTCGTTACACACTAGTTAAATCTAAGACAGATAAAAATAATATTAGAACGGATAAAATCAACTGCCTTAAGCTTGAATAAATTATCTTTGTTTCTTTACTATCTGTGACTACTCTATCAACAGAGAATATATTTATTTGTTTACAAGACGAAATTGTTTATGTGGTTTTTCAAAAAGAAGAAATATTTTTTTGTTCAAGTAAGTATGTGTGCCTTTTTTGAGGTTCCGTACTATCAAAGAAAAAAATAAACCATTTAGGATTTCGATGCTTGTCCGTCTTTCTGTCTGTCAATCACTACCCTTTTTGTCAAGAACTTGGAGGTATTGTGTTAAAATTATTATCAGATATGCATATCTGTAATCCTGAAAGCTGAAGCTATGAAAAAAAAACAGACTACTAAGTAAACGTAATCACAAGATACAGCTGTTTTTGGCGCATATTTTGACATTCGAAACTACTCGTATGTTAATCAATAAAACCTATGAATAGGGTATTTACATTATAAGTTTCTATGGAACGTTCAGTGTGCGAGTCGGAATCGCATTTGGTCAGTTTATTTTAAAATATCGATAACTTCACAAGCGGCGTTACCGCGCATCATCAACACCGCATTCGGAAAATCTACACTTAACCAGAGGAGCCAGCCCTCCCATTTATCCTTACACTCGCTGTCCTGTGGGAGGAGAGAGGGGCGATGGGGTGCAGCGACAGGCGACGCGACTTGCGACTAAGATTTTTTATTGTATTATTAATGGCTTAGGCTTAGCCTCCTTTTATGCTAGCAACTAAATTGATCGTGAAAAACACCTTAAAATTTGGCTTAGTCTCACTAATTGTACCTAATTTAATTTTTGTTGTGAAAATACAAATCTTATGAGTCATTAATTAATGATCTAGAGAGCTTGATCTTTTTAAAATTTTATAAAGTAAAACAAAAAAAAAAAAACCCAACAAAATATTTTTTTTGTTAAATAAATTTAAAATGTTGTAACTAATGAGATTCTTGTAGATTATAAAGGTATATCAAATTATAGGCCGGTCAAGTAGAATAGTTTTTTTTTCTTTGCTATTACTTTTAATAGGCTCATGAAGATTAAAAATGTTATTATAAAACAAAACACACATCTAACATCCAAAAACAAAAACCCCCAGTAATTACTGCACACGTAGGCGGGGGCCCCCACTCCTAACCCCCCAAGGGGTAAGGGGGCGTTCCGGCCCATCAGTCTGGCCACGGCAATTCAGATGATGAATTAATCCAACAAATGTGACGCTATCACTTAGCCCTAATGTAGGGGTATAATGTTACCCCCAAATTTCGGCTACACTTTCAAATTCGGAGACTTTAATGCGGACCTTTGTTTTGAAGATTAGAATGTTTTTGCGGAGTGCTGGAAAATGGACCATTCCTTTGAGATGAAAATATAACCGCGTAGATAACTAAAGTGTAATTAGTCGTAATTAGTAGTAGTTAGTAGTAATTAGAAAACAAACTTTTAGGGCTTTATCTAACCTTGAAAACCATAATGCATATAATCATAATTTTGTTACTACAAACAGAGTGGCGGATAAATTATGGCTGACACATAATTAAAAACTCTTGATAAAGAAATAACAATTTTCTAAATGAAAATAGGGTTAAATAAAAAAATCCCTTAGTGCTACTGTAATGTAATGCTTTGAATGGAGTGTAAAGTTTTTTTACTAATACTTTATACTTAAATATTTTTTTACTAAATTTAAAAAAAAAAATAACTAAAGTTTCCATGTTGATTTTATTGTGATTGTACATATATTTTAGGTATTTTGGTTCCCTATTTAGTCTGATAAAAAAAAAAATGCATGTATTTATCGCCTTATGTTAAGTACCAAGGCTTACAATTTTATGTGTTTTGACAGTATTTTAGTACAACTAATCACAAAACGCAAACGCACCTAGTCCTTAAAAAACTTGCTAAACACTGCAGACGCTTAAAAACCGCATCCATCAAACTTATACTCGTTACAAAACGCGTCTCCTGAATAAAGGTGTTGTTTTAATTACATTATCAGGCCGGCACACGCGTGTTAGACCCTCCTCACGGAAGACATTCAAATAATGGCCCCAGAAAAGTGGGGCGCGGGTACAATGGGCCCCGCAAGTTTTGATTGCGATTCTCCTGTCGCGGTTGAAGGGTTCGATGAATTGTCGAGATGTCTTGCTTCTTTGGAAGTTTGCTAATGTACTTGTGCCTAGTTTCGTGGGTGGTAAGCGGCCTACTGGTTGGAAAAGTTAGTCGAGCGAGAAGTTGACCACTTGATCGCGAATTGGGAGAAACAATGAATGTGGGTAAGTACCAATAAGCCATTGGTTGATACAATTTCGAAAAAAAGGAAATGCTTGTAAAACCCAGACGAAAATAGGGGTGGCATAATTTCATGTGTTTACCTCTGAAACTGTCGCATGCGTAGCTTATCAACGGATGAACCATTTTTAGTGTTTCGTACCTTAGTGGTAAAACAGGATACTTTTACTATGCTATAAAATACATACTATTAAATTATGCTGTCCGTCCGTCTGTCCGTCTGTCACCAGGCTGTATGACCAGTGATAGCTAGATAGTTGAAATTTTCACACATGGTGTATAATTTAAGTTGCCGCAATAACAACAAATACTAAAAAACAGAATAAAATAAATACTTAAGGGGCTCCCATACATGATTTTTTGCCGTTTTTATATAGATACGGAACTCTTCGTGCGCGAGTCCGACTCGCACTTGGCCGGTTTTTTCCTTTCTTACTGTAACTGATGCCACATCGTAGTTTCCGAACGGATGAACGTTTTTTCAAAGTGACTTGATTGAAATTGTTCTTAGCTAAATATTTAGCAGATTGAAAATTATCTACTAATATTTTCCGAAAGCAGCCCCGATAGAAAATATACGGATTATCTCAAATTATTTTCTTATAATATAAAAGTTTGGTCTAGCAGAAATATCGAAACTCTGTCTAGTCACACATAGTAGGTAAAACATTATTGCAAAAAAATATAGGCATCTAAAAATAAAAAGGTAAGAATTATATTCCTAACCCACACGAGAATTTTAATATCACCACTCGTTATTGTCACGGAGATAGTACTTGCCAAAATTAAGTCGGGCGCAATCTAACCCCACACACCCGACGGGGGACAAACTTCCCCGACGCACACTACCGCGGACAAAAGTTGGCCGGGGGCACGTTGACCAATAGCATGCATTTAACCCTTCAAGGATTAGAGAGCATTGTTTCAAATCTCCCAGTTTCACTTTAACGCTCGAATTTAGAACGCCGCCATTTTGTTCATTTAAAATGGACGCTCAAACAATGGTCACTATTGTTTCTGGAGTACGCTAGACCGAGCGGCTCCGCAGTGCAGTGACTGAACGAATGCTCCATTGTTTTACCGTTTTCTAAATTTGAATTTTTTATGCTATGGACGGCAGCTGTAGCCTTGTTGTTGGACTGGATAACTAGATAGGAATATCTGATCGGGATTTGGAAATAGAACGGATTAAATGTACGTACATACCTACATACCTATGTTTGTTTTTCTTAAAGGCTCAATGTCATTTTTTTATAGACAAACATGCACGTAAAACCTACTTTTGATATGTGAATGATTTAATAAACTTGAACTCTATCATACTAGTTACATCTTATAATATAATAATATTCAGCCGTATTTTAAGATGCGCCTTGTATTACTTATAAAATTAACTTGGTCACAGAAACATTTTTGGATTAAATCATTCAGTGAACTGGGCAGTTTGTACTAGAAGGCCAAACTTATGTAAACCATGTTGTTTCTTTGGAATTCTAATTCTACATTTCATGGGTGCCTCCAAAATATGGATTGCCATACATAAGTAACACGTTGAACCTATAGATCAATAACTTATGAATATAATATTGCAACAGCATTTTAATTATAATAAATCACAAATCTTGTTTAAAATAAGTTATATAGCCTGGGGGTGGAGACCTGGTGGTCTGTAACACAAGTATTTTTTTACTTACCATAGATCACCAGTCTCTACAAACAAGTAATGGTACGTGGTTTACCTAAGAAAACTTTTAAAATGTTTTTGTAACTACTTGTTTGTGGTGAGAAATAAATTAATTTTATTTTTTATTATTCATATTTTTTAGGATTTAATCTATTTAGTATCTATCTCTATCTAGCCTTGGCAAGCCTCCACACTACATATTATACAGTTTTTTTTTGTGGCAGTAAAATTGCATTTTATATTTGCTATACTTGTTTTTAATATTTTGATATCTAATGCTGTTTGCGTACTTAACAATTTTAAAAAGCATATTTACTCGTTATTTTAAGTCCAAGCTTAAATTCTCCCTCAGGGATCCGCTTTCAAACATGAATTAAACTAAACCTGTATTACTAGTTCTCATTGTCACCTTTGAAAACAGCGTACTGGGGTCAGTCCAACTAGATCATTCTTTTGTGCTGACGACCAGCGGTGGGCTCACAAAAAAATATTGCCCGAATTGAGGTAATATTGTCTAATTTTCGGTAATATAGTTTTGTCAACAGAAGGCGCGTTTGCCCCGGCGAGCATTGGAGGGTTATTTGACAAATTATTACCAGTCGAAATAATGGGTATGTTGATGTTTGCGTTTTCGTATCATCGATCATTTTTGTGATATGTGTAAACGGAGGAATGGTGGTTAAAAGTTAGCTTGCAGGGTTGAAACTAAAAGAAAAGGCGTTATCGTTTGTTTTATTTATTGTGACATCAATAGCACATTTATTGTACAATAAAGTATTTAGTAGGGTTGATATATTAAAATCCACACATCAACACTTTTTCATGTTAATTTTTTTTTTAAGATTTCCGACTTACTCTCTAGTGCATGTACTTCCTTAAAATGTCTGTTTTCAAGCCATCATTCAAAATAAGTGGCGTCTCTGATGGCTAGAGTAGGGGGGGAGGGCAACAATAGTATCCAAGAACAGTGGTAAAGGATCCGTCATCTCGTGCGAACGATGACCGTCATAATTGATGACAATTCTTGCAAATAAAATTATAACACGAACACATAATAATAACAAAAAAATTAAATAAATCGTCTCTTAATTTGTTTGTGGCTGCTCAAAATTCATAAAATTCAAAAGTAAAAATGCAAAAGAGTCCTTCTATATCGACATAATCTCGTTTTATTCTTTAATTCACTTCACTTTAGTTCTTTTGTATCAAAGTTTTAGGTCTTAAAGCAAAGAAGTTCAACATTAAACTAGATTTGGCTTCACAAAGAGTGATCAGACTGGGCCACAGGTGGACCAAGCGAAGCGTCCACGCAGAGAGACAAATGGCCAATAGATCTAACGAACCCCAGCTCTAATGGCATTTAGCTATTTGCAGAATACGGAGGAGTGGCAGGGACTTGCAAATTACTTACTGCAATTTTTTGATTTTTTGCCAAATGTGAACTTCAGTTGTTTAAGTTCTTGTTAATTTACATTATAAACTTGGGTCCACTAACTTTTTAAATTTAACTAAAGATGATTTTTAAATTACCTTTCTTTTGATTTTGTTATTTATTTCAAGTAAGAAGAGAGAGAGAGATAGTGCTCGTAGTTTAAACCTGATTTAAACCTAATCAAGAAATCATCAATTACTTTTAGATGATGCTTTAATGTTCAGAAATGGGATTTAGTTTTTATACTGTTTAGTTAATTTTTTCCTTGTCTCAAGATATGTCATGTCTAGGCCTAAGTATCAAATGTTTGATATCTTTGATACTTATTAGTCATACGACTTCGAGATGCGAAAATATGGATGCCTTGCAATGTATATTGACGACCTCCGTAGCAGAGAGGCGAGCATGCCGGACTTGGCGTCGTCATCTCTGAGGTCCCGGGTTCGATTCCCGGTTCTCGGTCGGGTCGGTAGAAAACGAACTTTTCTATATTGTCTCGGATCTGGGTGTTGTGATACCGTCGTTGTTTCTATTGTGATTTCTATAACACAAGTGCTTTAGCTACTTACCTTAGGATCAGAGCAATGTATGTGATGTATGTGATGTGTTCTAATAATATATTTATTTATTTTAAGAAGTAAAACGGTAAATAAACGGGAATGCTAAAGAGAGCTGAAAAGGGTAACTAAGTCTTTATTTTCAACCATACAGATCCTAAATTACTTGTAGCTCTGTTGTTGGTCGCAACTTGCTCGCAGCTTAGAAGATTTCCTGATAATGGCAAGTGGGCCACACTGTGACTATATGCCAAGTATGTCTGTTGGAATTAGTATTAGCATATAAACGACCAGAGCTAGACGATTGGCCGACGGAACACTGGATTTACTATGAGCCACACGAGATAAAGCATTCGAGTGAATTTCCTTATAGCTTAGTGGTTGAAATTGCATGATTCAGAAGTTCAATTTAGGATTAGCCTCTTTGCAACTTATTAATTTGACCATTGATGGCCTGAGCATTATGATAATGCTAATTTAGATATTTTTGTTTGATTCAAGTATAATGCTCTTAGTCATCATACAATCTTTTTACTTAAAAATTTGATAGTTTTGTTACATAATAATCAATTATTTATATTTTTCCGTTATTATACTTAATGAATGCACCAGACTTTACCAATTATTTTCATGGTCTCGAAATAGGAATTAACGACACGATATACCAGACAGTAAATTTCACCGAGGGCGTCTCTCAGCATACCCAAGACTTGTAATTTGAATCGACCTGGGAATCGAACCCATAACTTTCAAGTTGAATTATTGCGCCAATACGCCTATCAGGTCGTATATAGTCACGATAGTACAAGCTCTACTAGGGTAGAGGCTAGTTAAAGTATGTTAAAAGTTGATTGTAACAACGTCATCATACATACACCACCAGCCTATAAAGTCCACTGCTGGACACAGGCCTCTCCAAAAGGAGGATTTTGCCATAATCGCCACGCTTGGCAGGCGAGTTGGCGATCGCAGTTTGGCCAATGGTGGAGTGGTGACGCTGCTGCCCGTCTTCTTATGGCGGTTCTCTTGTAGTCGCCTCTTATGACACCCATAGGAAGAGAAGGGGTGGTGTAATTCTTTTACGGTCCGGCACCACATGACACAATGATTGTAATAAGCTTGTTTGTAACAAGCTACAAAGTTTTTCAACATGCAATAACAATCCAAAACATTGTTATTAGACTCGTGTACTCTAAAAATAAAACAAATAATAAAACCCTTTAATAAGTAAAACTAAACGTGCTTCCATAACCAAATCCCGTAACAGAATCCTAAGGAATTTCTAGAAAAACCCACGGTAAAAAGCTGGCATAGTTATTGAGACTCAAAAAGCGAGGCCAATAACAAGGAAGCACTGCAACAGTGTAAATTACCAATTAGGGGCTGCAGTAAAAAATAAACAACGCTATAACACTTTATCACATTGGGTTCCGTTGGCTTTTATTTTTTGTGAAAATTAATCTGCTCATGTCAAACAGAATTTCCTATAGGTATCTACTCTCTTAAGTGGCAGTGGGCGGGGCACATTGCTCGCAGGAATGATGGCTGTTGGGGCAGGAAGGTTCTTGAATGGCGGCCGCGGGCCGGAAGGCGTAGTGTTGGTAGGCCCCCACAAGGTGGACCGACGATCTGGTGAAGGTCGCGGGAAGCCGCTGGATGCGGGTGGCACAAGACCAATCTTTGTGGAAATCCTTGGGGGAGGCCCATGTCCAGCAGTGGACGTCTTTCGGCTGATGGATGGATGATGGATGGATCTACTCTCTACAGTCTATAATATCCATATAACTTCAAATTTTGCTGGTATAATATTGTGTTATCTTGTACAATAAGTCAAAATCTATTAAATATTGCAGAGGTACTTATTGCCTTAGACAGAAATTAGTAGAAGGTTTTAGGGGAGACCTTTTCCCAGGTGCCTAAGTCCTACCTATGCGAAGAAACTGCAATTGTTAAGTGTTTTAAGGATTTACGATTGTGGCATAAATTAGTGTAAGGTTTTAGGGGAGACCTTTTCCCAGGTGCCTAAGTCCTACCTATGCAAATAAACTGCAATTATTAAGTGTTTTCAAGATTTAAAGATTGTGAAGGAAGAATTTTTTATGATGAAGATGCTTAGGACAGCTTAAAATGGAAGAGACTGAGAGAGAATGGGATATGGACTCTTGTCGCAAGATGGAATAGACTCTAGGAAAGAGTAGAAGATGTAGCTAGCAACCAGTTTGTACCTGTTTTTTAATGTTCGCACAACGACACTTATGATTTTGATCCAAACTAAGAAAGTTTGGCTATGGTAATTGGATATTAGATAGCTTTAAAATACATTAAATGACTACAATGACTTATTTAAAAATTGTCTAATCATGACACAAACATCAGTGGCGGGCATCGGTTTTATTTCGAGTAGGCAGTAGATACTTACTAATGTGTTTTATTGATGCAAATCAGTAGTTTTCATCAATAATACATATTTATAAGTACCTACTGCCTCATCATATCAACCTGTTGCAGTCCACTGCTGGACATAGGCCTCCCCCAAGGAGCGCCACAGCGCACGATCTCCCGCTCTTTGCATCCAGTCGCTGCCAGCTGCCTTCTTCAGGTCATCGTTCCATCTAGCCAGGGGGTGTCCTACACTACGTTTGCCTAAGCGTGGTCTCCATTCGAGAACCTTCCTGCTCCACCTCTTGTCTCACCTACTGCCTACCTCATTTTAATTATCAGGAAGGCACTGCCTAATTGCCTAAATGTACCGCACGTATATGCACCCTGCAAACACTTCCCTCTAGCGGGATTTGAACCCCCGACCGCTGGTTTTGTCTTCTGGAGCGTAAACTACTACCAGACGTCATCGGTATTTGCCATATTTTATTCTATTTTTCAATGAAAAGGTTCACAACTTTACACACGACGGAACCCTAAAACTATCCGTGTCGGTATTGTACACGTTAATTAGCATTGCGACTGGAGTGGGCGCGAATTGCCACTCGTCGTCTGATTGTCGGGATTGCCACTTTTTCTCGATTGTGGTACCCATTTGCCACTCGCGCCGTAGTTTGCCACTTGCAATGCGACGATCAGTTGATGCGTCGATGCCAATTAGTGACACTAAACAAGAACATCATCATGTCAAATCTACAAACAAATGAACATTTCATTGATGTGCCAGGACAGGATATTAGGGTTGGAACTTCTTTTTACCCGACTGCCAAACGAGGGTTATGTTTTTTAACACTTGTATAACACACGTAATTATTATAACTCTCTTTTACATGTTTATTATACAGTAGCACATGACTTACTGTTTAATGCCTAAGTACTTATAACTATGTGTTCTGTGCTCGTCTTTAATAGATAAGCTTCTAGTTATAAGCTCATATTTTGTAACGTTTAAAACAAATGTACTGTCATTACTCGCCCCACGTCCTAGTCGGGGTTTTTCTCTGAGAACCAGCGTCGTTACGGCTTCGGCTGTAACGACAAATGCTGAGCGGGGACCTTTTTGACACTCTTTTTGTATGTTTAATTTAATTCTGATTGTAATTATGCCTATGTGCGTTTTCTATTTAATTCTATTCTATTCTAAAATGTATTGTTGTATTAACAGATGGCGTGCCTAATAAAAGAAAATAAAAGTCAAACATCTAAACGTAGAGGCACCATAAGATGTTCATTTGTTTTTATATGTGTAACATATCAACTTAACTGGTAATAAACAATATGCAAGCGTAGCGTGGGACGTCTACCCACAACAGTGGCGGGCATCGGTTTTATATCATTATCGAGGTAGGCAGTAGATACTTACATTCTGTTTAATTGATGAAAATCAGCGGTTTCATCAATAATCCACATTTGCAAGTACCTACTGCCTACCTCATTTCAATTATCAGGTAGGCACTGCCTAATTGCCTATATTCACCGCACGCCCCTGACCCACAAGGTGGACAGACAACCTAATTTCTATCTGTGTGGACCTATAAGTGGTTTTTTAAATGTTATTTATGTATGTTTATTGAAAAAATTGTAAACCTTGGTCTACCTAAGAAAAAAAAAAAAAAAAAAAAAAAAAAAGATACAGGCCGCTTCCAACCGGCCAATCTGGAAGTCACTGGGGGAGGCCTATGTTCAGCAGTGGACGTCCTGTGGCTGAAATGATGATGATGATGAAACATGAACGTCGTGCAGTTAGATTAGATGTCCATTTGTTTGTACATACGCAACAGTAATCAATATTTTTAATTTATTTATTAATTATACTTAATCTCATTTAGTTCATAATAAAAAAAACACGATTAATATTGAGATTTTATTAAAAACTTGATCATGTATAAGGTAATTTACACTATTTACAAAAATGTCATAACAATATCATTTGAAAGCTCTTTTGAACACGCTCCAACATGTCATATCACGAAATATGGAAACGTAAATGCAAGAGTGAAACAAATAAAAAATCGTCAAAGATGAACGCTCGCTGAACGGCGCTCTTCGATAAAACCACCTATGGCTTTAAGAAGCGAACAGCACTTAAGGAGGATGGGAATATGCAAGAAAGTGACAGTGATGGCAGCATTTTTAATTTTATTTTTTTGCGCCGTAACCTTGCATGTGCAAATTTCTGTCAATCGTGGGTGTAACATTATTTTATAGAAAAATATTTTAATTATGCTTACAGCACACCGCAGAAAAAGTTTTCTAAATTGACTTGACCCTGGAATCGAACTTGGACACCTAAATATTTACTTACTAAGTTTTTTACGCGATAAAATTTGTTAAATTATTTTAATTATGCTGTGATTTGATACTAAAAATAATATAATTAGTCCCGATCAACCCACATGACAACACCAGCTTCATATCCAATGTCTTCTCCACGCACATGCTAAAATACTGTTTTGCCTCAATTTAACAAAAAAAATATTCCAATTAGGTACATGCTTTCTAATTTAATTCTTATCTATTTCGGTAACGTGTCCCAAAGACCGTTTAATTAACCTCTTTATTTTAACCTATATCCTCTACATTGCATAACATCATTCAAAGTTATAAACATCGGTGACTATCATTAAAGGCTTTTAATTCTACATGTTTCCCCATTCACGTGCCTGATACGCACTGTGAATGAAAATCGTAAAAATATCGTGCGTTTTTTATTTTGGTTCTTAACTCAACGTTGCATAACGTCGTTCGGAGGTGGAGGCAGCGCGGCCGTCATTAAAAGGCTTTTAATTCTTGATGCTTTCTCTATTCACATGCGCCCTGAAACAAAATATAAAATTGTTTGCAATACGTTCGCAATAGAACTTTGTACTTGATGCGTCATTCTATTGATATTGTTTTTACTGAGAGAGTACATTAGGTTTGTATTGAAGGAGATTTCGGACAGCTTTAAGTAACGTATGTACGATTGTTGGAAATTTTCTTTTGATTCTATTTAAGGGATCCTATATTCGCAAAAGGAAAAAGCTCTGGGTCTTTTTTTTAAATAAATAACATTTTTCATTATTGGTTTAAAGGATTTTTAGGCTCGTTAACTAATAAGAGTGTCAGCCTATCTGGTAAATTAAGGTCAAAACTTGATACCATTACCTAATCCAGACAAAAATAATCTTGAAACACAAACATACGGACAAAAAAGTGCTCCTATAATTAGTATGTACATTTAAATAACGCAGAATACTCATAGAAAGTAAACAATAATGCAATAAGGTTCATTTTGTATGCTTTGTCGTTGCAACTTGCATAACCCTTTGAAGGCTGAACGCAAAAGATCTTTTGTCACTACAAGTATAATCAGCCGCTACGTCACGTTCTATCTCTACGATCAAGCATATCGCATCGACATAAAAAAATATATCAAAGTTACCTTTTTTATTTGTTTATAATGGTAACTAAATCTTTGTAAGAAATTTTTAATGTAATGGTCGGCATGAATTTACAAATAATAATTTTTACAGATTTTTTTATGCATGTCTCACTTTTGACAAACCTATTTTGGTTAAGGTACTATCTAAATAAGCAATAGATTTCATAATTAATGTTTTTTTTATTTTATTAATTCGTTTTGTTTTTGTCCCTATTCAAAACACGTTGAACCCCACGAAGCTTATCGGTGATTTTCAAAAATAATATTTTTTTAAGATCAAGCCTTTTCTTCTCACCTACAGCCAGATATGTAATCCCAAAGCCAAACCTAAGTTTTTGTATTAGTGCCCGAAAGAGGGTCGAAATACTGAATAAATTAGTAGGTAGTGTTATTGGTTAATGTTTTAATTGTGTATTTTTTTTTGGTACAGTTAAGGAATTAACCATTAATGTTTGCAGCCGAGTGTACACGCATTCTTTCAGCTTTCACGGATCAGTCACACAATATCTCTTCGCTTCATTTCCTTCGTGTTTTTGCAACAATGCGCAGCGACGTTTGCTAGTATGAGCTTATTAGACACATAATGTGCCTTCGTAAATGAACATAATGAGGCAATGGGGGTTCTAGTTGCGTTGGAAAAGAAACGTAGATTTTCTTGCACAAAAAAAACATTTTGTAGTATCTTGCGAAACTATAATAACTGTAGTGTTTGTATTTGTCTATTTTAGTTAGCGTATTGATATCTAAGTTTTATTTTCTTTGCAAAATCGTACAATACATTCATATTGTAAGTCTATGTGATTTGTTTATTAACACCGTCCAACAAACTCGGTACACAGCCACTAACAAAATAACCAAAATCCCGTCCTATATACATTACTTAGCCATTTCTTGAAAATCACATTAACTCAAACAATAAAACGCACATCTCGCGCTGAACATCACTATTTACCGTCTCCACGTGTAATTTATCACCACGTTACTCCATCATTAAACGCACAAAGACGCCATCAAAACCAGGCTGAAGCCTTTACCAAACTATGAAAACCTAATGACCTTGCGTCATGCCGTAAAATACCTAACAAAACAATGGGAGTTTGCGACAGAAATTAATATATCATTATGTCACATCCATGTATCGCCAGCCCTGCATAATGCCATCTCTCTCTCTCCCACACTAACTTTCATTCTATCTCTGTCACATCCAGGGGTTGTAAAGTTTGGGAACGCGAATCTGGCCTGTGATTGGGATTTGTTAATCTTCTCGCGAACTATGGAAGTTAAAATTCTAATGTGATACAATGCCTCTGGGCCGCATTTGTTTCATTAAGATTTGCGTAGAAAGTTATCGTATTAGTTTTCTGGGGTTTGGGGATTAGGTAATTTGTATTGTCGTAACTTTATGTGTTTGATGTAAAGGATTACTAACATTACGTATTCTACATTTTACGTTAAGTCATAAATGTTTCATTAGGTAACATTTTCCAGTCGTAGCGTGAAAACAATGTTCTACTTTCCACTTAAACTAATTAATTCACCTTTAACTAATTTGTCTGTGACTCAATTACAGATCACCTAGGTATTCAATATTTCCAAGTTTTTTACAATTTATAAACGAGAAGATGATTCTATACCTTTACGAAATTTTCTCTGCGGTTCTTGTTTTTCCCGAGAATTCTTCTTCGTTATTATTTTATTATAATATATTAATGATTGCTATGATAAAATAGCTTACTTGGCAATTGATCCGTTTTTTTTTAAGTTAACGAAAATATGTCAATTTTATTTAATGCTACGGGTGGCTGGTAAGACGAGAAAATCGCTTTAACAGGCTATTTTGCTCTTTATAATAATATTTTTTTACTCATCAATATCGAATTCTGAAGAAAAAGTTCACCTCTCAATATAAAATAGTTATTTTCCTTTCCACCATTAAAAGCGGAATATCACTTTTATGAACAAAATATCGTGTTTATATTCACCGTAATATAGGTAACTAATAGATGTTTAGTCAGGAACACATAAAATAAAAAAAATAAAAAAATAAAACTTACACTTAATAATTACATAGTGAAATGGATGAAATGCCTCCATTTAGGCAAAAGAAGCCTAAAATAATTAGTAAGCGTATTTTTTTTAGTTTCTTAACATTACACTTACAAGTAAGAAATATAAGATAAACGCCAAGGCGTTGAATTTATAATTGAAAATCAGTCTCAAAAATTATACAATTTGTAGTTTAGACACTGGTGACTGTACCAATCATCACCTAACTTAATTATGTAGTGAGAATATACCCCCATGGCGGCAATGACGTGCGATTCTGCTGAGTGCCCACCGTGTGTTGAGGATGGCGATTAGAAACGCTTATTATACCAGTGTGAGGGTAAACCTCTCTGAATCGATAGGTAGCAACATTGTGCACGGGAGTCTTTTAATTTTAGATTAAATTATTTTCAAAGAAACAGTAATTTATTAAAATGCAATAATACGGATGAAAATATATTGCTATAAACGAGTATGTTGATATTGTTATTTCAAGATTTCAAATAACATTTTGTATAATTTAAAGTGTGGTTTTAAAAACTTTCCACCGTGCCTTTTTTAAATATTGGACAACATCACATACATTGCTCTGATCCTATGGTGAGTAACTAAAGCACTTGTGTCACAGAAACAACGACGGTACCACAACACCCAGACCCAAACCAATATAGAAAAGTTCGTTTTTTACATTGACCCGAGACCCGACCGGGGATCGAACCCGGAACCTCAGAGATGGCAGTGCCATTTAAATGCTCGCCTCTCGGCTACGGAGGTCGTCAATCATGATTATGATATGATAACGATAACGTATCGCCTGATTCTGTTAAGTTTCCACCATTATCAAATTGTTGGTAGACCAATAAAATAAATAAATATATTTTTTAGAGCAATAAATACATAAAAAACGTTTTATTTACAAAAATAAAATATTATCATATTATGCAATTTACCAAGGCGAGCTACCTAATACTTCAACTAGTCCTACTCATATTATAAATGCGAAAGTTTGTAAGAATGTATGGATGTTTGTTACTCGTTCGATTCAGCTGTAATTTTGCACACATATAGAATATAATCGGGAATATATAAAGAATAATTTTTATCCCGGTTATATATGTTCCTGTGGGATATTTGAATAAACTAAAGACCTACCAGCAAACAGCTACAGACAATTTTTTATATATTAAGGAGCTTTACTCACACTGATGAATATTACAGGTCCAGCAGAACTCAAATTTTAAAATATTCACCAGATTATTCAATGCACACCAAGGCAATCACCACGATTCTCCAGACTTAATCTGCTAATGTTTGACACAAAGCCAGGCACAAAAACGGGGGCAATGATAGAGCCGACTCGCTTTGAGCGGCTCCACATCTGAGGCTAATCTACACAAAGAGAGTGCGCTAATTAAAAACCGACTCGTCACAAAGTGTCGCCAACGGAAAAGTAGAAACGCTACAGTGTGTGACGGCAGGGCTTTTGTGAAAAAAGTAAGGTATATCATTTTTAGTTTTCAATCATGAATACATTTTTACATATAGACTTTTAAGTTATGATAGTTATTTATGACATTTATAGATCAAAGAAACAATCTAAAGCGGTTGATCATCATCATCATCATTTCAGCCACAGGACGTCCACTGCTGAACATCCCCCAGTGATTTCCAGATCGGCTAGTTGGAAGCGGCCTGCATCCAGCGTCGTCCTGCAGCCTTTAAAGCGGTTGATTACATAAAGTAAATTTGCAGATTTACCAAAGAAAGTGAAGTTTCTTCTGCTGATGCCTGTCACGTTTCTGAAAATAGATGCTTTCTATAGAAAGATACCACAGATATATTTCCGTGGAAGATACTATCGCTGAAGCGCAATCAACTAATGCGCGCACAAAGCTGCCCCACAAACGGGGGCAATGATAGAGCCGACTCGCTTTGAGCGGCTCCACATCTGAGGCTAATCTACACAAAGAGAGTGCGCTAATTAAAAGCCGACTCGTCACAAAGTGTCGCCAACGGAAAAGTAGAAACGCTACAGTGTGTGACGGCAGGGCTTTTGTGAAAAAAGCAAGGTATATCATTTTTAGTTTTCAATCATGAATACATTTTTACATATAGACTTTTAAGTTTTGATAGTTATTTATGACATTTATAGATCAAATAAACTATCTAGTAACGGTTGATAACATAAAGTAAATTTGTAGACTTACCAAAGAAAGTGAAGTTTCTTCTGCTGATGCCTGTCACGTTTCTGAAAATAGACGTTTTTTGTGGAAGCTACTCTCGCTGAAGCGCAATCATCTAATGCCTGCACAAAGCTGCCCCACAAACGGGGGCAATGATAGCGCGTCCGCTTTGTGCGGCTCCACATCCGAGGCTAATCTGCCCCGCAAAGAGAGTGCGCTAATTAAAAACCGACTCGTCACAAAGTGTCGCCAACGGAAAAGTAGAAACGCTACAGTGTGTGACGGCAAGGCTTTTATGAAAAAAGGAAGGTATTTTTTTTAGTTTTCAATCATGAATACATTTTTACATATAGACTTTTAAGTTTTGATATAGTTTTTTATGACATTTATAGATCAAAGAAACAATCTAAAGCGGTTGATCATCACATCATCATCATTTCAGCCACAGGACGTCCACTGCTGAACATAGGCCTTTCCCAGTGACTTCCAGATCGGCCAGTTGGAAGCGGCCTGCATCCAGCATCGTCCTACAGCCTTTAAAGCTGTTGATAGCATAAAGTATATTTGTAGATTTACCAAAGAAAGTGAAGTTTCTTCTGCTGATGCCTGTCACGTTTCAGAAAATATACCCTTTCTATAGAAGATACCACAGATATATTTCCGTGGAAGGTACTATCGCTGAAGCGCAATCAACTAATGCGCGCACAAAGCTGCCCCACAAACGGGGGCAATGATAGAGCCGACTCGCTTTGAGCGGCTCCACATCTGAGGCTATTCTACACAAAGAGAGTGCGCTAATTAAAAACCGACTCGTCACAAAGTGTCGCCAATGGAACAGTAGAAACGCTACAGTGTGTGACGGCGGTTTTTAGTTTTCAATCATGAATACATTTTTTACATATAGACTTTTAAGTTTTGATAGTTATTTATGACATTTAGAGATCAAATAAACAATCTAAAGCGGCTAATCATCATCATCATCATCATCATTTCAGCCACAGGACGCCCACTGCTAAACATAGGCCTTTCCCAGTGACTTACAGATCGGCCGGTTGGAAGCGGCCTGCATCCAGCATCGTCCTGCAGCCTTTAAAGCGGTTGATCACATAAAGTATATTTGTAGATAAACCAAAAAACGTGAAGTTTCTTCTGCTAATGCCTGTGACGTTTCTGAAAATAGACGTTTTCTATAGAAGATAACACAGATGGATATATTTATGTGAAAGATACTCTCGCTGAAGCACAATCAACTAATGCGCGTACAAAGCTGCCCCAAAAACGGGGTAATGATAGAGCCGACTCGCTTTGAGCGGCTCCACATCTGAGGCTAATCTACACAAAGAGAGTGCGCTAATTAAAAACCGACTCGTCACAAAGTGTCGCCAACGGAAAAGTAGAAACGCTACAGTGTGTGACGGCAGGGCTTTTGTGAAAAAATTTTAGTTTTCAATCATGAATACATTTTTACATATAGACTTTTAAGTTTTGATAGTTATTTATGACATTTATAGATCAAAGAAACAATCTAAAGCGGTTAATCATCATCATATTCATTTCAGCCACAGGACGTCCACTGCTGAGCATAGGCCTTTCCCAGTGACTTCCAGATCGGCCGGTTGGAAGCGGCCTGCATCCAGCATCGTCCTGCAGCCTTTAAAGCGGTTGATAACATAAAGTATATTTGTAGATTAACCAAAGAACGTGAAGTTTTTTCTGCTAATGCCTGAGACGTTTCTGAAAATAGACGTTTTCTATAGAAGATACCACAGACAGATATATTTCTGTGAAAGATACTCTCGCTGAAGCGCAATCAACTAATGCGTGCACAAAGCTGCCCCACAAACGGGGGCAATGATAGCGCGTCCGCTTTGTGCGTCTCTACATCAGAGGCTAATCTGCCCCGCAAAGAGAGTGCGCTAATTAAAAACCGACTCGTCACAAAGTGTCGCCAACGGAAAAGTAGAAACGCTACAAGCGCTACAATGATACACGATGTCACATGGCGTACCGTGGATCTTTTGTGGGGAAAATAGGTGCAGTTTTCTTGTTGGGAGCATTATGGTAATCGTAGATTTTAGTGAGGTACTCACCGCATGATAATTATAGTCAAGAAAACCCTAATAATTGGAAACGGCACAGAAATGTTTATTATAAATAGTTTTTTTTTTCCACAACTTTTGCGTAGATTTTAGGGTTAAGCTAAAGAGGAATAAATATTCATTAAAAACGGGATAACAATTATTTTATAAGTTAAACTAAAGCACTAATTATGTGTGTACAAAATTTCAACAAGTGTCATGGGCCTAAATATCTATCTATCTATTCAGCTTATTGCAGTACACTGCTGGACGTAAGCTCCCTTCAAAGAGCGCCAAAGAGCACTATCTCCGGCTTTATTCATCCATCCACTGCCCGCCATCTTTCTACGGTCGGTTTACACCACCTTTCATCGACCATTATGTGGACCAAAACTATGATAGTAACACACTTTATGTAATATTTTTAAGGTGGTATAAATTATAATTCGTTCTTTTCTATCGCACTTTATACTGAGTTATGTTTTTCTTAAATCGCAGCTTTAAATAGGAATAATTTTGATTTTAGTTTATTTCACACAAAGAACTGACTGCCATTAAATAATCGACTGGGTAAGTAGATATCAGTGTCACAGATGCTAAAATCTATCGTTAATGAGGGCCTTTGATAGCGATATGCTTGAGCACATGATGTGAGATATTACACACACTCGCTGAAACATTAATTTCACTGTTTATGATATTGATGAATACTTGTGATCTAAATTTTAAAATTATTAACCAGCCAAACAGCATATGTTTCAGATTCCGACTTGTTTTTAACCGACTTCAAAAAAAAGGAGGAGGTTCTCAATTCGTCTGAATGTTGTTGTTTTTTTTTTTGTATGTATGTTACGCGATTACGCCGTCAATTATGGACAGATTTCAAAATTTATTTTTTAGTTGGAAAGGGTACAGTCCCGAGGTGGTCCCATTTCCACCAAGTCAGATTCTGATGATGGGATCCCTGGGAAATCGAGGGCAACCCTCAATTTTTATAGGCACCCATAATGTTTTGCATATATTTTCTGACTCGATGCTGATTTTTGGGTCTGGTAATCATCATGTCATGTTGCTGACCTGATGATGGAAGCCACAGAACTCCTTAACGGATAGGAGTTAGAAGATAATACTGCAATTTGTCGACAGAACGTATCTCGCAGCGTGTTGAGCAGACGTGGAGCTTATGAGGTACCAGACCGCCAATTTTTATTTACTGGGGGCGTACCCGCACACCCAGTAACGAAAAAAAAATTGAAAGTTCCTTTCTTAATTTAACCTGTTATTTAACGCGAGACCTTATCCTATGGTTACGACACCAAAATATCCGCCGTTCTGGTTGGAGTGTAGGTAAACCCTTTTCTTAAGACTTAAAAATTTTCGTCGAAAAATTGACCCTATATAACACCTTATTTTTATCATACCATTGGATGGGGGGTCCATAGAGGACCAATATTAGTTAAGATTACTTTGCTGTAAAGTAATTTTTGGCGAAGTTAGGAGGGAAAAAATAGAGGACTTAACACTTAAAATTGTAAAATAAAAAAAGTTTAATAAAAAACTAAAAACCGACTTCAAAATGAAACTAAAAAGCGAAAAATAATATTGACTAAAACATACCTAATCAGTTCTTTTTGGAGTCGGTGCGAATGAACACATTTAACCTCTCGATGGCTGGCACCGACTCCAAAAAGAACTGATTAGGTATGTTTTAGTCAATATTATTTTTCGCTTTTTAGTTTCATTTTGAAGTCGGTTTTTAGTTTTTTATTAAACTTTTTTTTAATACAAAAGGAAGTTTGGCCTCCACGCCTGTCTGTCTGTTTATCCGCTAACTTCTAAAGCACGTAACGGATTTTGAAACGGTTTCCATCATCATATAGATTTTGAGAAAGGTTTATATTATGTAAATTTTTACGACAGCGTATTTACATATCAAATCGAAAACTCTGACTAACCGATTCGCGATTGAATGGTTCCTGTATGGATCAATTTAGAAATATAGTCATTTTCAAAATTAGTTTAGGTCTCGATAAACTGGGAGAAGTTCTTGGCAAAAAATCTTTGTCAGGTATCTCTAACATAAATACTTTAATTAATTACTTCATGCCATAAGCACGTGCGTCGTCTGGTGCTTACTTACTTTCTTGGACCTATAAAATAATTCATAGACGTCTTCTCATTACAACATCGAACTAGCTTCGTCAGTCGTAACACACTTTCGCTTTCTTGTTAAAACTTACTTCGTTGGTTTTTTGTTATTATATCCTATATATATATATATATATATATATATAACTTTATATATATATATATAAAGTTACGTTAATGTATAATGCTTTATATATATATAACCTAACAATATATATATATATATATATTAAATATATATATATATATATTGTTAGGTAAAAAAAAATCGTAAAAAGATGTTTGCACATACCTTTAATGACGTAATATAAATCAATGGAATAATAATAATAATAAATATTTATTTAGGCAAATTACACCCTTACATATTCTCAAATCACATACAATTAAAGTCATTAAATTATAAAGATGAAAATACAATAACATTAGAATCAATAACATTTGAACCTGCAACCGCCTGCGGGCCTAAAAGGGCAGCATTGGATGTTTCATATCATTCATAATTAAATGAAATATGAAACATCCAATGCTGCCGTTTTACAGCGCCAACTACTAAACCTGAAGATTGCCTATAATATTATAGTCAGTAGGCTCTAATTTTCTGCTGTGTTCTTCATCTTCATTCAGTATTAATTTTTTAAATGCAGTAATGTATTTTTTTTCCTTTATCATACCTGTCATTGCCTCGATAACAGTCTTTCTAGGGGTTCCATCCAGGAAGTCACTGGTTCGCAAGAGACAAATGATTCTGTGATGAGCACAAGCATTTGTACCAATTCATGGATAGATGTCAATAGGACGTATTTATCCGATTTCTAGTCGCCATAAAAGCGATCTCCCAGAGCTTAAATTTGGTGTGATTATGGAAGAATATAAAATATTTAGATACTTACCGATTGTACAATGTAAAAAATGTATGTCAAAAGAAGTCAAATTTGAATATATCCTGCGAAGTCCGAGTAAATTCAGACGATATTCAAAGCACTGCTAGAGCCCTGGTCCAATTCTTACAGAATTATGTTGCATTAAACAAACTTCTAAATTGTATCTAAATAAAAAAATGTTTTTTTTTTATAAAAAAAATACTTGGGTAAAAATAAGGGTAGCGTTTTGGTAGTAATAAATAACTAAAGTACAGTAACTATAACCACAGAGTAAGTATTTTACTACGTCTATAACGTTACGGATGTGACCACTTTTACACTATTTTTTGAAAATCACAACCCTTCCTTGCCTTTGGGAGACTTGAACTTTGACAACCTAACAATCATTAACTGAGCAATATTTCAGTTTTGCATGATTTCCTTACAACAAACGTATATTCCTTCATCGTAACAAAACACACAGACGACATTAAATAGACGCATTCCACATACCTCCGTTTGTATACCCACCGCTCTAATGACTTCCCCGTGGACCTCAAGGGGTGACCAGCACCGAAAATTTCGAAAGGGTTACGCTAAGTCGAGAATCCGATAATTATGCATACAACGACTATTCCTTGACCCCTTGCTATTCCAAATTGAACTTTACAAAAAGGATTTATGAACTATTTTAGAAATATCAACGAAAATACATTCGGTCCAATTTTATAGTATACCAAATAAGGTTCGTTGCGAACTTAGGGCAGAGTTGTTGATGAATGACACTCAGAGGGCCCATTGCCCTTCCGATGTTTAAACCGGGATAAGAAACGTTGGATGCCCTGAAATATTCGGTGTGTGGGTTCCGTACTTCTAATTAATATGGAAAGTTGGGACTCAAGAGATTTTGTTTTGAATTATGTTTACAGTTTGGAGGATTTAATCCTTTCTGTGACTGCTAAGGACGAAACCTCGTGACGCTTAGCTTATTATAATAAAAATCTACAACTTGTACCAGTTGTTTATATAATTTATTAAAGGTATATCTGTCTAAAAAATAACTAATTCACGTTTTAAATATTAAGTAAACTAAATTTAATGACATTAAATTATAGATTATGTGGTTGTAACAACTGAATCACTACGTTCAGGTAATCTTACAATGATTACTAAAAATGTTTCAATTTCTGATAAAATATGTGATTCTTTCAAAAAACGTAACTAGTAACAAGGCCGAGAAAAGTAGTATTGCTCAAAGACCAATATACCTTCCAACAAAAACTCATTTACCTGTTACAAGTACAGCTTAAGAGATTATCAAAGAGACTGTAAGCAATGCTAAGTGCAATAACAAGGGTGTGTTTATGCAAAATTAGTTTTCCAATACGCCTCCCCTCGTCTAGGGTATTAGCTTATCTTTCTACTTGGCACGCCGTAAATTGGTCAAAATCTCGTTGGCTCCTCGACTTTGCCACGTACATGTTACTAGCGGGGTGACCACAGCGTCCGGAATTACTTGGATTTTTTGAGGAACTTTTATTACTTACTTGTTGCTTATATAACTTGCTGTTTCTTGAAAGCATGTCGATTGGTCATTTAGTAACGAGAACGTGTCTCAGACCGTTACATACGAGACACTTAAAACCAAAGTGTTTACATACATTTACGGATGCAGCTCCCACAGTCAATGGGCTTTTAGAAGAAGCAATACGTTCGTTGTGATAAAAATCTAATGGATTATTTCTGATAATAATAATTTATATAATTTTCACTAATTGAAACAATTTAAGTCTTTGATAAATTATTATTTTAACAACAAACAATACCAATTTTATTTTAAAACCTTTATTTTTATATGAAGAACATAAACGTCATTTAAAATAATATAAGATTGAATTTTAAATTCATAATAATTTAAAGTTGTTTCCCACACATTTTTAACATTATTAAATGAAATGTGTACCTATGCTTATAGCTTATACTTATACCTAACAAGTCAAAATAGTTTTTTTTAAGATTTTAGAAACTATTTTCAGATTATTTCATTGTCGCCCTACTTTCGAGTGACTCTAGAACGGCATCACCGGCCTCTGCTCAACGAGTCGAAAGATATTATCAGGGCAACAATATGTTCTGTTATTGGCTTTAGTTCTTGCAACTACTAATTCTAATTTGAACTCTATGCACATACGTTTAAGGACACATCAGATGTATAAGTTAACTTTTGCTTATTTACAATAGTATGTAGATTTATTACGTCTGACGTGAAGTGTACTCGAGATATAAGGGATGATAATGCGCATTGTATTGCGAATATGATTGTTGAATATTGAAGATTTACGATTGGCCGAAGTTAACTTGGATTCCATCGCAAAACGTGATGTGGAGTCACCCTTGTATATGACTAATTATCACATTATCACATTTTAACAGCCCATTAAATCACTTACATCAATCATGAAATGTCTAATATAGCGTCTTAGATATTCTAATGATAGAGGGTTTTCCAAAAAATTTGGTCATTAAAATTATCGTTGGACTTAGTGAGATTTCAAAAAAAACATTACATATTTTACAATATTTTTCCAAATGCGCTGGATACTTAACCTTTTGTAGTATTTTTAACTTTGATACCACAGATGTATCACATTTATTTTAATTTAAATGTTGACGTAGGTACATAAGCAGCACATAATCAGTCGGGGTTTATTTTAATCCAAACAAACAAAGCAACTTTGACAACCTCCGTAGCCGAGAGGCGAGCACGCCGGACTTTAAATGGCTCCGCCATCTCTGAGGGTAGAAAACGAACTTTTCTATATTGGCTCGGGTCTGGGTGTTGTGGTACCGTCATTGTTTGTGATTTTTATAACACAAGTGCTTTAGCTACTTACCTTAGGATCAGAGGAATGTATGTAATGTTGTCCAATATTTTATACTGCTAAAATTGACATAATAAACCCCTTGTACACAATCCATAATATGAAAATCTCAACTTAACGCTTAAATTCCCTTACAACTCTCCACAAAATTCTAACACACTTAATATCAAAAAGCACAAACTAAGACAAACCAAATACAAAGATAAGGTAACCCCACACAAAGTAATCTTTACAGGGCCCCAAAGTTCCAAACTCCAAAGTTGGAATAACTTTGGAAGACCAAGGGCTGTTTAGAAAGGACCCAACTTAGGCCAGCCCTAAAATATTAATGTAGTTTCAGAGAATCGTATATGAGCGTATATGCTTTATTTGCTAATGGTCTCGTTTGAGGCTATTATATTTGTTAATAGTAATTTTTAATTATGATGCTTGAGCATGAAAGTTGTTACATAAAAATCAAGAATATAAACTTCGCCTTTCCATACAAAATTAAACCTTACAAACTTTGTACTCTTGGCTTATTTGTGTCGAAATTGGCCCCTCCTAAAATGTGTTCGACACCAGAATTAATATTATCATTATTTTAATAAACTTATGTAACAAATATTATTTGAAAACAAAAGCGTTAGTTGTTAATTTATTAAACTATTAAAAATTCACAAAACTTAACAATTTGTTAGATTTTTGAAATAATTGTCAATAAACTAAGTAGACAAATTTATCTGTTTCAATTATGAAAGTACTGGAAAAAGTTCTAACAATTATCAGCATCTTAAAACAAAAGACCATCTACTATCTATTTGAGAGTACATTTGCACACAATAAAATGATCTCAACCATTTAAATCACACAGACACTCTCACACACACACTAAAGCAGTTAGAGCAAATTTTCAACATGGCACACGAAGTTAGGGGTGGACTACACTCGTGTCCTTCCTTTTGATTGCAATTAATTCGGAAACTGGGGGGGAGGCAGGCGGGAGTGGGGTGGGAAAGGGTTGGTCCAGCCTGTGCGCAGGGCCGAACTCGGTAAAGTTGTGAGTTTGGTTATGTGAAGTTTGCTATTGTTTCAGTTTTGGATTTGAAAAACAGTTTGATTCGTGATGTGGGAATTCTAGTTCGGGATATTACTTTACTGTGATGTCGTAAAGAATACATAAAATACCTAATCTAAAATGGTATGAATAAATATCGTACATTTTATTGGGTAAAATATGTTTAGTTATCAGTCGTTAAAATAAATATTATGAGCCGTTTACACGGATTATTGTCCTAAACATATAAAATTAATATCAAGGTATTGTTTTAGTTATTAATTTCATGACTCTGCTTATTACAGTTAACAGTCCTTCTAAGAGCGTGTGTAAGGTTAAAAAGAAAGTTAGTACGCTCTACTGCAGCATTAGCATGAAATAGCTATGTCTGTGTAAGGTAAGAAGAATCCTTAGAACTACAGAGTGGAACGTGTAAACGTTTTTTTAACCTTTTTGTTTATTGTATAACGGATTTAAATTTAAGTACTTTAAAATAATTGAATTATGTAAATTAGAGAATTGAATGAATCAAATCAAAGAAATTTTATAATATAATAAACTCGATTAACATAGTTTCATAAGTCAAATGTACTAACATCTTTTGTAATTTTGTATGGACATTTATGTCTGAAATAAATTGATTTTATTTTATTTTATTTATTTATTTATTAGTGCCCAGTCTGGCCCTGTGCGTCAAACGGTGCCCCGGCGGCTCCGTGAAAAATACCCAGACGTTTTTATCTTGTGCTCATGACCTGTTGGAAGCTGTTTGCTCTCACAATTAGTGGCTTACTTTATTCCAAAGTCTCTATTTACGTTTGAGAGCACAAAGGAATGTTTGATTAAAAACAATTCAAGTGCTTAGGTCGATTTGGGTTCAGATTTTGAATACATTTGTGGTTTCTAAAACACGTTTCAAGAGAACTGTAAACGACTTTAATTTCTTGGAGATGGTAGGTAATAAGTTCAGGGAATTCGTTGTATATAGTGCAGATTGCTTCTATAACGAATTATATTTATTATTGCTATTCCTGGGATAAAACTTTCTCGGTACAAAACTTCTTCACAAACTGGTCAGTTCAGTTTTCCCGTAAAATCGTAACACTTTAGGGTAACTTTCGCATTTTAAATATTATAATGAAGCTAATAACATACAATACATTAATTTTCACGCTTATTTTATTTTATTATCGTTTGTGATTATAAACAATTATAATATATAATATAATACTATAATACAATAATAGAATACTACTACATAGTACAATTTGACGAGCTATTTCATCATAATCATCATTTCAGTCACAGGACGTCCACTGCTGAACATAGGCCTCCTCCAGTGACTTCCAGATCGGCCGGTTGTAAGCGGCCTACATCCAGCGTCGTCCTGCAACCTTTACCAGGTCATTTGCCCACCTTGTGGGTGGACGTCCCTTACTTAGCTGGCCGACGGACGGGCTATTTAGTAAGTACTAAATTAATATTGACTGACATCGAATTCGCTCAAAATATTATTTTTCGTTAACCCTTGAAATACCAGATAGTAATAAATATGCAGAAATAATAAAGATTGCGAAAGTAGTCGTATTTTAGTAAAAGAATAACCCCGTACCTAACAGAAATTTACTTTTTAAGACATCTTTTAAATAAAACTGAAGTGTCGTTTCACATCTTTTATAAATGAGTTTAGAGTAATAGCACAAATTAATACTCGAACGGGCAATGAAACCAGACACCAATATGCGGTGCGTCTATAGAAGTTGCTAATTGCGCTAGTATCCACTACAGAGGTTAACAGTAGGGTCTTATTTATTTTTTAGGCCCAACAATACAAACACTAAGGTCCACTTGCGCACCTCAGGATTAGCGAATTTAACCCCGAAATATCCACTAAGATGGTATTCTATATAATAGCTGTCAGTTTGTATTTATTTACAACAACAACTTAACCAAATAAAATAATACTTTTGCAGATTTGCGATGAAATTGCTAGTTATTTAAAAAAGGCCTTGAAATAACGGGTATGATTTAAAAAAAAAGAGGTGTCAATTTTCAATATTTTAGTCAAGGTTTCGAAAAGTCGTAGATGCAAATGGACTAGAGCCACTTGCTTCGGCGCTATAAAAGTATACTTCTCATCACCAATTAAATAAATAGATATTGGACAACATCACATCTATGCATAACGATTCTTTTCATTGTGATGATTTATCTTCCCTTATCCTAAGATAAGTAGCTAAAGCACTAGTGTTGTAGAAATCAGAAACAACGACACACCACAACACCCGAGACAATAGAAGAAAAAAATGTTATCTACATTGACCCGACTGAGAATCGAACCCGGAACCTCAGAAATTGCGACGCCATATAGTCCGTTCGCCTTTCGGCTAAGCGAAGCGGCGAAGGTCGTCAATTAAGCACGCAGTACGCGTTATACAGGGTTATTTGTAAAACATCAACAACCTCGCAAGACAAGGTAGCTAACATCTTATAGAACATTTAATTTTGTTCTACTACTTTTGATTATTTGACAAATTTTACTTTCACGCAAAGTAAATATTAATTTAATTACAACAACAACTTGCAAAATGATTTGTAATTAATGTATTGAGATAAGATGAAACTCGTTAAAAAAAAAGGTTGTTATTCTATGTAGTCGTGCAAGGTTGTTGATGTTTTTCAAATAACGTATAAAACCACGCTTCGTGAAGATTGCATACTGTGTCCAACTCAATTGTGTGCAGTCGCTCCAACTACCGCCAAGTCCGCCGACTGCGATCATGTGCAGAAGGACTCCGGCACGCTATAGAAATAATATTATCAGTAGGTAATGAAATTAAATAGAAATGAAAATGTTTATTTCTTTAGGTATGTTAAAATATTAGTAGCTGACCCACTCCTTTTGAGTGTGAAAACACTTGTGCCAGGAGAGGTCACTCTCCCATATCAAAACATAAGCTAGACTATAATACAGTTAGGTATACAGTTAGTTACAAATAAATTACCAGTAGAGAAACAACATAATATCGTTCGTAAGTAAAAAATCAAGATATAATAATATAGTAAATAAAACAATCGTAGATCTAAAACACTCTTATTTTTTTTTATCTAAATTGACAGTAAATAATTTTAAGTTCATATTATAAGTACCTTAAATTGTTTAATTGAAACGATCTTATTCTCTTTCGAAAACCAAAAATCACTAACCAAAACTCGAGGTAATAAAAATATGAAAATGGGAAGACCGTGAAAAGCTCAGATTAATATGAAAAATAATATAACAAAATAAATGTACCAAAACCTTATTTTACCTTATTTAACTTTATTTTTATTTGAAAATCATTCGGATTGAAGTGTGCACTCAATTCAATTATCATGTAAATAAATACAGCATCCCTTACTAACCTGACCAGATAAAACCGGTTATATCTAGATTGGGTCACCGTTTGACCCATACTCAGACATTTATCACATCTCTATTATTACTATAATAAACAGATTCTTTCAGGTCAGAACTTATTGGAGATCGTGACCTTTGCACCTGACCAATTAGGGTTGGGATTCTGTGACCGGTTTGGTCATCTCATCCCTTTAGACAACAATGAAAGGCCTATTGAAAAAGAGTGAGGTGAATTCTACGACAAAGGTCACATTTGTGTTTTTACATACAAGAGGGACATGTACCATTTTAGAAATTCCATATTGAGCTTCATTAAGTTTAATCAAATGAAATCATTTAAAGAGAGTTATTAAGAAAATAGGACCTGATATTAGACGCTAACAATATGGCATCCTACATTTGATTTCTCAACGTTAACGATTTTAAATTGTTAGGTATTTGTGTCATTTTTATCATAACCATCAGCCCTTGAAAGACCACTGCTGGACAAAGGCCACCGTCATAAAACGCCTTACCTTGCGGCCGTAACCTGGATGCTTGATGCGAGTTGCACTAAACAACCAAATCACTAAAATCAATTGAAAAGTAACACAAATTAACATTGACTTTTCGATCAAAGTAAGTGACGCGATTATTTTGTGGAACTCTCACTAGGCCCTATGCTCATATTTAGTGACTTTCTGCTTCCTGGAATACGTTGTCAGTCCACTTTGTTTGCAATCCACACTGCCTTTCCACTTCGTCATGCAGTTTGTGGTCGCAGACCGAGAGCCTTTCTTCCGGCATTAAAAAAAAAGGCATTCCGGTGACATTAGTTCTTTTGAGGATATTGTCATTTCGGATCTCACAAGGAAAAGTCACTAAGAGGATAAGCAAGCGGAAGTGGCAGTGGGCGGGCACATAGCAAGTAGAACTGATGGCCGGTGAGGCAGAAAGGTTCTGGAATGTAGGCCACGTACCGGCAAGTGCAGCTTGGGACGTCCACCTACAAGGTGGACAGACGACCTGGTAATGATTAAAGGAAGCCGCTGGATTCATGTCGCTTCCAAACGGCCAATCTGGAAATCTCTTGGGAAGGCCTATGTTCAGCAGTGGACGTCATGTGGCTGAAATGATGATGATGAAAGAAAAGCCAATCATGCATAGTATTTGGAAAAGGGTCATAATTATGATATTTCTGTAGCCAATGGACTTGCACTGCTAAAATAATGCTGATAACATAGGTAAATTAAGTAGGTTTTATTAAGTATGTATTAATATTATAACAATGACCTACCATATAGTTTTCTTATCTACAATCGCCACGAGCCCCCAATAAATTAATCTACCATATCTCTCCGACAGTTTCAAACATTGGAACTAAACTTGCCGCCGGCAAGATGGCGGGTGGCTAAACAAACTTGCGTATATTCGTTACATTTATTACTCGGATTGGTAGTTTGTGGGGTAATTAATTGCCTGGACATGAAGACATGGAACAATAAACTTCAACTACCAAAGGCCAGTTCTAGTCTTCTTTCTTGAGAAATACTTGAGTATTCTTCTTATCAAAGTGGTCAACTCTACATTTCAAGTAGTCTTTATACTGAAGCACTCCCCGTTAAATTGATAAAGACCGACAACCAACCTCTAAGGATTTCTTTTTCCATTTGAGGTTAGGAACCCCAAAAAATGAGCCATACAATACACCGTTTGTTCTGAACTCGAAGTAAGATTGTAACATCCATGTTACGTGGTAACAACTAACTTAATTACGACCTCCGTAGCTGGGTTTGATTCCAGGACGCGTCAATGTAGAAAACCAACTTTTCTATATTGGCTTGGTTCTGGGTATTCTGGTAGTGTCGTTGTTTCTGATTTCTATAAGACAATTGCTTAGAATCAAAGATATTTATTTAACTTTGACAAGGGCCACGGTGTCAGAGTTGACCATAACTGGGAACCAAAACCTTTGCATGACCGCAAAAGCTGGGATGTTGACCCACTATGAAAAATGCTACCATTTTACCATTACCTGCCTTTTTTATAAACTTACTTTCTTAAGTCAAATGAGTCCTTCCTTCGACAACTGTGTCTCACCTGTCAAAATCGTATTGAATAAAACAAAGTCGGGTTTGTTACAACACTTATAACTCGAAAAAAGCTGTACCGATTTTCATGGTTTATAATTTTTTAGATTTTCTCAGTCCCAAATAGCAGAATAATAATAAAAATATTGGCAAAGCTGACAAAAAAAAACTATTGTTAGGCGGTACGCAGTTCGCCCGGTCAGCTGTTATTGATAAATTGGTATAATCAAAGTTCTTTACGTTTTAGAATTATTTTTGTATTTTCATGAAATCACGTTATTTGGTTTGCCTCATAATAATGAATACAGTAATCGTTTTATCCCAAATACTCGTAATACTATATCACAAATATTATACACTTTCTAGTGTACACAATATGAACCATTACAATATTAGGTAAAATGGTATTATATTATGTACTTTGCATTTATTATCTGTTTCTTTGGTATACTAGCAAACTACTATTTTACTTTCTTATTCAGAAAAGCAAATTAAATTTATTTCCTTTTACCATAGTTAATAAAAAAACTTACTAATTGCAGAATAAAATAACGACGAAATTCTGTAGTCCGACGCATGAGTATTTAAAAATCAACTTATTTTTTACATAAAATGTTTAAATCGCTACTTATGCTTATCATATTTAATATGTTTAAGCAAATTATTATTTAACAGCTTACCTACTACATAAATAGTCAAATCGTACATGTATATCATTTTAAAACGCATTAATCTGATGCCCCTGCATCAGACGACAAATCACGCTTCTGTATTCACAGCTTTATTCCTTTGCAATAAAGGTTAGAATTAGCTTAGAAAATCTGCGATGGGGTTGACCATACACACGTATACCCTAGACCCAAACCACAATGGGTAGGACAGAGCATGAATATGCGCTCTAACCCTTCAGGTCCACACGGCAATTATTCAAAGAGAATAGTTTAACAGAAAGGATTGTAAGGACTGTCAGTTCAATTCCATAAAGGATCAAGACCGCACAAGCGCAGTACAACAACCGATTCTATTTTCAATAAGGTAAAGTTTATAGTCGGCTGCCGTAGATTTGATACTTGCGTTGAACTTCGAATGAGGGATAGGGGTACGAAATTTCCGTATATTTAGAATATTTATACATTTGTCCGGAGTAGCTTCGGAGGAGACCGATGCGGATGAAGCAGTAAGTATACGATAGGTACAATGATTTAGTACGGTGCGGAGATTTAGGCGAAATTAGTCTGGTCCGCCATTTTGTTTGTGCGGTCGTTTGTCAAAAGTGGAGATTGTCTATTTGTTGGGGGCCGTTTGTTTGTTGTTCTCAACCATTAGCGAATTCTAAGTCTATGTTCTCAACCGATCTAACTCATTTAGCTGGTAACTAGCAAAATTTTTTTTTGCAATTTTATGATAAAGCATAACCAAATTTCCCATATAAATTTAATTGACTAACTGCTTTCTTGTCAACGAAAAGGGGCAACCTTTTAGTTTATATATTTTTTGTTTTTATGGTTAGTCAGGTTTACCTTTATGACATTCATTATCATCATGCCAGCCTATTGCCTTCAGGTGCTGGGCGTAAAAAGCGCCAAAGAGCACGATCTTCGGCGTTTTACATCCAGCCACTGCCAGTTATCTTCCTAAGGTCGTCAACCCATCGAGCTGGGCATCCTTCACTACGTTTACCGAAACGTGGTCTCCACTAGAGAACCCGTTTACTCCACCAATGATTGGTTCAGCGACAGATGTGGCCAGCCTACGTTTCTTTAGCTTGCTACATTTTTGAACTATGTCCATTACTGTGCTCTTTTCTAACCTTGTTCCGGATTGTATGTATCTCTTAAGGGGCCAGTCTTTTAAAAATTAATATTCACTACAGAATTATCAGACTTTAAACTGAATCTTAAGTTATTAGAAGAGCAATAAAATAATCTTATTTAACGTTATTTTATAGTTAGGAATTTAATAATTTAAAAACTCAGTTTTTCATTCACTTTGATGTTACTCGTATTTTTAACATCTTATTAAACTGCAAAAGTTCTAATCAAAACAAGAAATGTATTCAGATGAAATTTGTTTTCAAATCCTGTAGTCGGCAGCACATCAAATTACCACAAACTGTTAAATTTACCCAATGAATAATAAACTCTATTGCTTGAAATTAAATTGAAAATAGATTGAAGAAATTTAAAAGTTTTGGCTACCATGACGTGCTCTTGTCTGTACATTAATCGTAAGTACTTTGTTGCGAAATGCTTTTTTTTTATTTAATAAAAAATAATGTAAAATACAGCGCCAATCTTGTTTGTCTTGTTGTCAGAAGTAAGTTTTTCGGCGTAGCTTAGTGCGAGAAGGTAGCGCCGCTCTCTCCAGTTGAATAAAATCTGGAAACAAAAAAAAAATGAAATACGGATGCGCCAAACAATATTATTTTCATATTCTCAAAGTAACGGACTAACATTATTGTGTTATGGGGTACGAATTTTTAAATTTTGATAGTACTAAGCCAATCAGATGACATATTATATCCTATTAGAAAAACAGCCCTCTTAAACGGACACTTTAAGAAAATTACCTCTATGTGATAATAATTTAATTATTTTATTTTATAATATTCATGAGCATGTACATTCTTCTTTTCAACATAATACATAATTTCAGATTCAACTCGACTCGAATCTAGGTGTGAAGACCGACTTGGCAAAACCGATCGACTCTCTTTTTTCCACGTAGCAAAAGGATGGTAGGTAATTCTTTAATTTCAGACCATGAGTATTGGTACATTTCTTTTAATAATATGTTTTTAAGTATACCGAATTCAGTTTAAAAAAATATATATCAGTCAAGACATAAAGATTTGTCCTATGAGTTTTTAATGCTTTAGAAACTAGGATAACATTTTACGGGCCACAAACACAGCCGTCCGTACAAGACATTATCCGGGCATACAATAAACTTGGTACGTCGTGCGTAGTCGTACAAACTTACATAATTACTGGGAATAATTATTCGTTTAATGTGTTACTGCCGCTTAAAACGAGTCGCGTAAAATATCAAGTGTAGACCCACATTCTGTGCATATCTTCTGCTACTAGTGTGGAGAGGGACATTATTTTTTTAAATATTTTTCATAAAATCAAAATTTTTGACAAGAAATTCAAAATAAAAAATAAAATAAAGAAGGTTATATACTTGTAGCTACCAAATTTCTGCTATCCACATCCTCACTCCAACATTAGATCAGCTAGGTCGTGTGTATTATAGTGTTATCATACGGATTACACGTACTTATACTACAGTTAAATGTAAATAGATCAAACTAAACCTGTCAATCTTCTTAATCTATGGTTTTCCAAAGTATATTTGTTAAAAGTAAAGCTAATAAGTATGTTAAAGAATAACATTCTCACGTACATATACAAATTTGTCAGCAGGCGATCTATAACTTGTAGTTGAGAACATTAAAATGACAATGCAGAACAGTCCTTGTTCCTACAGTGCGTAGGTACATTCACAGCTCTATTAGGAAGATATTTTGTAAAATTTTGATATTGGTCTAATGAAAAATGTAGCTGCAATTCTCTGACCTATGTATAGTGGAAAAAACTGTGCTATTTATATCTATTAAGTTTTAAAAATACAAAAGGCGATATTATCATTTCGGCCACAGGACGTCCACCTGATGAACATAGGCCTCCCCCAGAGACTTCTAGATCGGCCGGTTATAAGGTAATATAATATGATAATATACTTTTTTTCGTAATTCTGTGTGTATTGATCTCACTTTAGGTTTTTTTTCTGGATTCTCTTTGATCTCGCAAATTTTGTTTTTTATTTTTTTAATACGATAATATACGATAAATTGTAATACGAAAGCCATCTCCACCCAATTTTGACTTAGGGTTCCGCTGAAATTGTGAAAATGGCAATGACCATGCGGAATAGTAAGCATCAAAATTCCATGAGCGGAACACTATTAGCATAGACTGGGCGGGGGGGGGGGGGGGGGGGATGAAAGGGGGTTGCTCCTAATGTTTTTCGCTATAGTCGACACGGTTGTGTCGCAGTGGGTCTTATTGGTCACTCGGGCGGTTGTCTTACACGGATATAAGAATAGGGTATAATTCTTTTGATCACTTAGTTGAAATTTCGAGAATTCTTCCTTAATTGTCTTGCTCAATTCACGCACACATGTGTGACAGGGCCATTGTTATACAATTATTATCCCCTTTTTCGAGCATACGGGTTAAGGTAGTCGTAAATAGAAATAAATGATAAACTTGTGCCTAGACAGTATACCCAAACATTCTCAAAAACGACATTGCAAGTTATTAATTCACCAAAAAATGCCTAAATTTTTATTTCATCACCAGCCAATATCAGTCCACTGCTGGACACAGGCCTCTCCAAAAGGAGGATTTTGCCATAATTTTTTATTTAAAAACATAAAAATTATTTTAATAAAATAGAAGATAATTTGCACTGGGACAGCGTAAATAACTAAATATATAAGAAGTATATAAAGTGTGATCAAAAAATTCATGTAGAGGTCATTAGTTTTTTTAATTATGAATTTTCGCTGGTCTTAGAGCCGCAAAAATTACGCTCTACTGCCCAAACCCCTTTTGAGGTACCTAAATTTCTTTAAATAAACATAATATTCGTCATGTGGGAACTTCATTAAAATTTATCCATTTTCAAGAGCCACAATATACAAAACTGTTTTGGCAAGAAGCCATCTTTGACAATAATATTCCCCAAGTAAAAAGTAGAATGTTATTTAAATACACACTATGTCAGTCCGCTGCAGAAAATTATTATACGGGAATGACCAAGCGAATTGCCAACCGAATTCCAGGATATGGGGACTTTCGAAGGGGTCTGGGGGAGGCCACGATGGTATGTACAAATTACTGCTGCAATCTTGGTCCTTAGTCTGGAATTCGAATAAATTTTTGTTTAGATAAGTATCTATTCGACCCATAGAAAGACTTGTTATTTTAAAGTTTTGAAGTCAAGATCCTTTTGGGCGTAGAAAAGGAATTTTATTATTAAATTACTATAAATAAAATATTTTCATTTTCATTTTCATTATGGTGCAAAGTTCATGTTCCATCATCACTCATTAAATAAAACAACTCAAAAGTGGGCTGCAAAAAAAGATGTGATATGTTTTTAGGATTTAGAATTGCGCGTTTCTTTGTTCTATTGGTCATAATATCAATGATGAAACACTTGTCTTAGTGTAACATGTTATAACATTAACTCTCAAAATATGATGAATGATTGAGTATTAAAATTTCTTTGGTATATATTTTAGTAGTAGATAATTTTACCTGTTAACATTAATACTTAGATAGGTTTGAGATGTAAACATAGTTTGTACTAGTAAGCAACTTTTACTAGTAATCGTTAAAAAAACTCCAAACTAATTCGATCAAATCATCAATCATTTATTTATTTCGATGTTGCTCCCATGGTTAAAATTTTCTTAAATTAACCCCATAAACTAGTATGTACAAAATGTGATTTTATTTTATGTATTACAATCGTTTCTAATATGGCTCTCATCTTGTCAAAATTGAACATTTTTATTCAGTCAAAATCTTACTTTACATAATGTTTTCCTCCCATCCCACATAATATATTAGTCGGACTCGTTTGACGCGCTAACCCCACAATGCGTATTAATCATGCGATATGGGCAGAAGTCGTTAATCACCGGGCCGCAATCAGAGGCGGCCCTCTTTGATAATTAATCCACACTTATGTATTGACGGCGTATGTAAGCGTTTTAATGGCCGTTCTTAATATTTTGGTAGTGTTTTATGAAGTTTTTGGTTAATAGTATATTATGTATCAATAAAGTTTTCCAAAAAAACATACCTACCTACAAGTTTTTGTTAATGAAAATTTATGATTATTTTAATGTCTTGTGTTTTTTTTTTAGTTTACAAAAAAAAACAGTGAACTACAAGTCGGACTCGCGCACTGAGAGTTCCGCTCAAACGTGTAAGTAAGTAAATAGTTCGATCAAAATGGGACTCAAGGTGAAAAAACTTTTTTATTCATTTGCATTGCCTAATTTCATGTTGCAAGGTTTTTTGTTTCTTTGTGAGTATCAATAATGCAGCATAAACAGCCGTATTTATTGATATCATTAATTACGTAGATCGATTATTTCATAGCTTTAAGAATATATTGCAGACCGAAGTTTTTGATAGAACTTGATACTGTGTTCTTGGAAAAAAAATATCTTGAGAGACAGACATACGGAAGAGCTGCGAAGCGATCCTAAAGAATTCCTGTTTGCCTTTCAAGTTACGGAACTCTAAAAACCAATTATTGATACATTTCTGAAAGTCGTTTTACATAGGTCCTACAAGTTTATAAGATCTTGTTTGTTTAATAAAACTAACAATTAACTCTAACCTCTTAATGACACTCTTCGGTCTATAAAGCACTATTTTCGAATTAACAGCTCCTGTAGCTTCATACAGGTAATAACTCTAGCCCGTTATGCCTATCGAGTTAGTCTGCGGGCAGACGCGTCTATTTCCCTTCAAAAATGAGTTTAGCCGCGAGTTAAAATAGGCGGTCCGCGCGGCGCGCCTATATCCGCTGTGATCAAGTTCCAGCCGCCATGATTGAGGTGGACTAGATTGAGCATGCAAGGGTTTGTTGATTGGGTGGATTTTAGTGGTAGATCAGTAGAAATATCGTTAAAATTAAAAATAATTAGTTAAAAATAATACTTAATTAATTATTACCTCATTTTTAGGGTTAGGATTAAATTCAAGTTATCTAAAACAAAGAAATAACTGTAATATAGTATTAACGAACTAAAGCTCATTTTAGAATAAGGACCAAAAAATAATAGGTAAGAATTAGTAAAAAAAATATTTATAGTAAATGAAACAATTTACAATACTTACAGAGTTATTTTAGATTTTTAATAATAATCGCCTTATTTTATGTCATTTATCTAGCTGACCCGGTGAACTTCGTACCGCCTAACAGTTTTTTTTTTCGACAGCCTTTTCAATGGTATTCATCTCCATTCTTTTTCGATGCAATTCTTCTGTGAGCTTATCCTATCCTCCATCCTCAGCTAAATAAAGATCATATTACATCTGCTATTATTTACAATGTTTATTAAAGTGTTGTAACAAACCCGACTTTGTTTTACCTAGTAAGATTAGTCTCCAAGGCTATTATTCAAAGTTCATGTCAAACAAATAAGAACATTAAACATTTTTTTTTAATGTAAACTTGTAAAATTTCCTTACCTAGTTATTGAAAATAAGCTAAAAATAAAATTTTGTCTTTCTGAACACACTCATTTATCAAATATAGTCATAATATCATGTGACATAGACCCAAGCCTCACAATAGTATCCCACATCGCCCACCTAAGATCTGTAATAATGTCGTTAGGTCCCAAGAAAGTTTTTAACCGATACAAAGGGGCAGCTTGAAAGTTACTCCAGTGGCGCCCTCACACGCGAGAGCACAGAAATAATGAGACGACTACTCGCTACAAAGAAAATTTATTGGACCCAGATAGAGGACATGCTTTATTTCATGCTCCATGGCACTGAGTTGGAATTTGTTTTATGTTTTCTTGGTCAGAAAATATTATATGCTACGTAAATTATAGAAAAACTAACTTTTTTGGAAAACGACAAAAATTTCATTGAATTATTTCATAATATTTCAAATAATTTACCAATGTCTAGTAGGATAGTATTTAATAGAGATAGATCATTATGCTCTAGATTAAATCTAGTTAAGTATACCTACTAGAATAATAAATATAAATAATAATTAAAAATAGTATACGAATATATATATATATATATATATTACCGGGTATATATATATATAAAAGTATAAGTCGTTGTTTCTGATTTCTATAACACAAGTGTGCTTTAGCTTCTTACCTTAAGATCAGAGCAATGTATGTGATGTTGTCCAATAAAATAAAAAATAACAAAATATTGTGCTTTTATTAAAGGTACAAAAAAACCTTTTTAAAACATTAAAACAACAATAAACAAAATCTAACTGATTCCAATAGGAAATTATTTGTATTGCATACGCCCATTTTAACTAGAATGTCTCGCACCGGTAATGGAAGGGTTGGACTTGAAATATTTTTACACTAATTGGAATCTTATTGGATTTGAGAATATTTTAAATGTGATTTTTGTTTTGCTGTTTTGTTTATAAATATCAAAACTGAATTGTGTTTAAAAATTTAAAAACTTGTGTTTAAAATTAACCAACTGAAAATGCCTAAAATAATTTGAGAAAAGAAATGCCATGAATGAATGCCACTTTGTTATTTAGTCAGATATAATAATGATGTGATTTAAATGAAATGTAATAAAAAAAAACAAATAGATCACCTTTTTACATACTTTTTAGGTAGGGGTGTAGAGTTGGCTCTTATATACCGAAATATAAAAAAATATTAAGTAGGCCTTCTTATATGAATTGATGACTTGAGTTTGGATGAGATATTTGATACTTATTTATTTGAAAATGTTATTCATTTTCATGGTTAAATAACAGTGTTTAAAAAAATAACTTTTTATTCGTTTATTCGTAGAAACGACTTGATTTTAAAGTATATTATTGTGTGTTTTATTGAAATCCAATAAACAATAGGGTTATTTCTGGATACTAATGTCGTTTCAGATAAAATTTTATTTCTAGGCATTTTTATTATATTTACAATGGATTTTTATTAAATGTTTCTCTCACTTTTGTTTAACACCCTATATAGGCTCTACCTACGTTGTACTTAGCAAATGCTAATGTTGTCCATGACAAATGAAAATGCTTCTATCTTAATGTAACACGACGCTGCCCTTTACACACTGAAATAATTTTCACGAATTTCAACCTTAATGCTCTCATAATAATGACATCAATATAACAAAACTTTCATCCCTGGACAGCACAATTATCCTACACCGTAGACCCTTCTATTTCTAACTGGGGTGAGTGTGGGTGGCATAAGAGAGGTGAAGATACGAATTTGTTGGAGTGCGAGAGGGAGGTGAGACCTTAATGAATGGACATTAGAATGGCGTCATATCTCCACGATTAAAAGTGTGAGGTCTGTACCTCTGTATGGGGTTATGTTCGTACATATAAAGCTTTAATGTGATCGTACTTATATAAGGTCCTTTATCATCAGTTACATTCTTTGAGAGGGTAATTCTACCGCCCATTTGCAACAAATTTTACTTTAAGACCAAAAACGGAATGTCACGAAAAAGGTTCGAGTAATTGTTACCTTCCAAGTTTACAACATAATTATAATACAACAAAACGAAACTGGATGTTGGTCTCATTAATAAAAGTTGCATGTTGTTGTATTTGCGCTATATAATATAAATGCCCTAAAGATTAAGGAATAAGTTTTATTCGTATTTTTCTTAAATATGCGGTATCATTTGTAAATGTACCCATTTTGTTTGTATAGGTATGAATATTTTTCTAATTGCATGATAATAATGTGGTAGTGCACTTGTGCTAGTTAAAATAAGGATAAGTAATATTGCAGTACACAATTATTGTACACTTGTCCACCTTTGTTGAAGAAACAGATATAGGAAGTAAAAATATTTTTGGACCTTGTTTTAAATTTGATCAGTTGACCAGGCAGTTTGTAGATTTTTGTGTATTTGTTGTTAAAATTGATGGTAACGAGAATTAGAAAGAAGAAATCAAATAAATTGTGTAATGGGGTGTAATTTATAGACTGATCTAGGTATAAATAAAAGTTACACGAACAAGACGTCTCAAAATGTTTATAAAACTATTTTATTTAAATGTGAACCTTAGTGAATGATATATATTTTTAAATAACTTAATGAGGCCTCTAGGCTCCATAATCAAACTTGATAAAACGGTCGTAAAGTAACCACAGATTTTCATTTGAACATATCGACGCTGGAAAGGTTAAAATGCTAATACGCCAAAATGATATTTGTGGGAAATGGCATTCTTTAGTATAAAAAAATGTTAACAAATCCTTATCGTTGTAATCCACTACAGACCAATGTCAAAATTATTTTTTTTCTGATGAGGATGGATTTTGATTGGGGATTTGCCACTCTCTCAACAAAAAAACCATTTGATGGTGAGATGTCCGAATCCGTAACTACAGAATATGGTCTAAGAACTAACGTAAATTTATATCAGCTACATTTTAGATAAAATCAAAACTGCATTTAATTAGTGAACATTGACATCGAAAAATACTGACATTAATTATTATTGCACCGATCGATAGTGTTGATAATTAATAACATTTAAAACTACAAATTAAAATCATCAGCCAAGGTTTTGATTCGGTTTTTTCTAATGATTGGTCTTTATAACAAAATGGTCTAAAACTAAAAACTCCCCCTTTTTAGATTGCAGAGAATAATATTTATACAGTGCTATACTTATTAAGCTGTAAGCAAGACCCAATATAAAACTGGTTTAACAGTCTTACATACAGACATCAGTGACAGCAATTATAAATATCAATAAGCACCAGATAACTACAGTTACATTTTGAAATAAGAACTACACGTAAATAAAAAAAAATTGACAAAATCACATACATTCTGTCAAAAAAGTTTCGGGAGTTGATGATTTGTTTATGGTTCCAAATTCAAAATTATATTTTATTTGATGTTGTTAGATTGGCACAGCTGTTTTCCATTTTGGCGCGGACTTTGAGTTACATTTGATAATAAGATTAAATACAGTATTGTTTTAGTTATACCATATCTTGTGTGTATTGCGAATTTCATAATGGACAAAAACATCGAACAAAGAGTTTGTCTTAAATTTTGCATCGCCAATGGGATTTCGTGTTCGGAGTCTCTGAAATGTTACAGACAGTGAATCGACTTTATCAAAAACACGTGTTTATGAGTGGTACAAAGCGTTCAAAAGCGGTCGAGATGTGATGGAAGATTTGCTTATTTGCATAATTCTATAGAATGCTGTTTATTACCGTGTTAGTAGATAGTTGGGGATTAAATTCGCTAATCCTGAGATGCGAAAGTGGACCTAAGGTAAGGACCCATACTTATGATAGTACTTGTATTATAGAAGTAAGAAATAACGAAGGTACCACAACACCCAGACAGGAGACAATATAGAAAAGTTCGTATTCCACCGGGGATCGAACCCGGAACCTCAGAGAAGCCATTACTGGCTTGCTCGCCTTTCAGCTACGGAGGTCGTATGTGGATCCAGATAATAAATTTGCAATGTGCTATAGGGGTGACAGCGCTTCTAGATTCTAACCAAAATAAAAGTTCGTTTTATATTATTGGCTCATACCGGAAATCAATTCCGGGACTCTTTGAATTTAAGGCTGATTACCGAGCCACTACGTTAACAGGGTCGTTGGCAGATGGAAATTCTAAATATTAATAAAATTTTCATTCTTTACCACCAATACAACCAAATCCGTTTAAATGTAAAATAACAACACAAGAATTTTATAAAGTCGTTCAATAAATTAAAGAAAAAAATTGTAGCGTATCTGTGTTCTGTGAACTCAGAATAAAGTTGGGACTGGAATCAACAAAATGTATTAATTAGGTGCTCAAAAAAAAAACGATAAGTGTTAGTCTTAGGTTAGTAATTTCTTTTGTGAATGTTGTGCTCTCCTGTAAGTGACATATATATCAGAAATGTCTATCTAAGACTTGTATGTATATACTAGTAGTGTTTTATGTATACAGGGTGTAAAAAAGGCTTAACGAAGCCTTAAACCACGAACTCTATACGTAAAACTAAGTAGAATGCAAAAAAAATAATTGCTGGGAAATGACTTTTATTTTTGGGTATAAAAAAATAACTTATTTCTAACCCGCAATGTATAGCGCGCACGCCACAGACTATGCTTGTGTGTGTAAGCGGATCATGTTTCTTTGTAAAAAATTTTTATCTTTGACTGTCAATAACTCGGTAACCCGTCATTTCCCAGGTATAGTGTATAAGAAAAAATGATCGTAATAATACGTAGAATATGTAATATTCGGCTTCGTTAAGCCTTTTTTTACACCCGATATGTTGTTGGTGTGCCTTATCAAATAAATAAATAAAACTATTTAGTAATTTTAAATTACGCTAAATTACATTAAAATAATTTTCCGCTATCCGCTTCGCGTATAATCGTATCTCTCATCAAACTTTTGTAAGAAAGATATCAGACGCTTGAAAAGATTGCTCAGTTTATACTATAAACTTACTTTTGAAAGTTCGTAATCCGTTAAGCAAAAAAGTTGAGCCCTAAGACTTTTAAAATACTCAGGGAACACGGTTGAAGCCAGTGATGCGAACCTATCGATTTTTGTTTAAATGAGTGATTTCACGATTTACCTCAAAACGAAAAAAAAAACATTAATTTGTTTATTTTTTTTGTAAAAAAAATTTACGCTAAATATTCAACTATAATTAGTCATTTTAACAGTGACCGATTACTATAAATAATTTACATAGTAAGGACTAACATAAATTAGGCGTTGTTGTTAATATTAAGACATCATCATCATTATTATTATGCATTAAATCGTATTTTCGAACATACAACGATCTTTAAGTACTTTTAATTTGTCTGAGTTGTTATTATGACTTTAAAAACAAATGATTGAAAAACAAATGATTTTAATACAGATAAAGTCATAAGGTAAAAAATACGATAGTTAACTCGTGAAATAAATAAAGAATGAGTTGAGAATACCATTGTTGGTACAGTAAATTGTAATAGGTATTAACAAATTATTAACGTCGAAGTTATAGATACTATCGACAGAGTATAGTAACTTCGTTCAGCACTATCGCCACTTACTGGTTCTCAAGGTCACGAAAATATCGATAATAAATATTTCGCGACACTACTAGAAGCTGAAGTCTGCCTTCACTCTCGCTTTCTAAGTTCGTTGCATTTTTCACTTCGTCCGAGCGAACTTTCTCCCGCGAACTTTGAGCTTTTAAAAGCTTTCATAATGTTTTTATGAGGGTTGACCGCGTTGGAGATTGAATGTTTGAAGGTTGCCGTTGTGAGGTCGTTGACCTGTAAAGAATAAAAACAACACTTACATTATTTTGACTTTACTAAAAGCGATTGCTAAATTTGAAAGAACCCATCCTTAAACCTTATTCAATAAAAGATACCTTTTTTCCTCTCAATTTATTAGCCAAATTACAAATTATTTGGAATTGTTTTCAACTAAGCATAATTTAAAACTATACTTAATAATTATGCTATCAAGAGCAACAAAGCTCTACATAAGTGGATTTGCAGCGCCTCTTGCGGCCACCAGAGACAACACAAGCTGTTTCTACGGCGTACTACTCGCCGACAGATGGCGCTAGCTACGATAGGGTTTGTAGCAGAGCGTAGCGAGTCTTGTTCTGTGGGGTTCATGTTGCGGGCGATTCCAATAAGACTAGGAACTTTGTTCTGACAAACAAACTCATTGGAAAATTTTATCATGTTGTTAAGTGATATAATTTGATGAAATCACTTAAGAAAGTATAAATAACAAACAGATCAGAGTAGTCTTTGTAACGTGATAGACGTTTTTACTGTGTAAGTGGGTTTCTATATTATTATTAATTTTATCTTTATTTAAAATTTAAATTATATTAAAAAAAAAATATATCTTTATTTATCATCGGTCTCCATAAGTCCACAACTGGGCATCGGCTTAAGGCTCTGGACTGTTTGCAATTTTACTTTCCGGAGCTTCAACTAGGTCATCGGTCTACCGGGTCTGATTCACACACACTTCATCTTACTAAATATTATATAAGTGACAGTGGGGTTACTTGTTATTTAATCACGCTTATTTGGCTTACCAGACCAAAAAAAATAGATAACTACCGTGTCTAAATAACTATTTTTTGTATTCCTATGGACAGTTATGATTCCTTGCTTTAGTTCAATTTTAAATCGTCGCAAGCAGAAGTTAGTCATCCATATTGTATTTTGTGTGTAATATATGTAGATTTAGGGTACTTCCACAAAACTATAGTATAATCTAAAATTATAATACTTAATGTAATGTGCCAACACAGATTTTGTCCCTGCCTTCGTCTACTTAGATAGTTGAAGAATAAACAGTAATACGAGGTGTCTTAATCAATTAAAAACCTTCGTAATATCATAAGAGTTACAAAATTTACTTGTGTAAGGCATAAATAAATGAAGTCTTTACTTGAGACGAGAATTAGGAGTCGCTCTTTTTTCTTTATTGAATAGTCAAACAACAGAAATAAAACGCAATTCTTGTCTCCTCCAACAAAAAGTAGCAAAGCTAAAAAGTGAAATTTCTCCACGTCCCGGCTGTGTGCTCGTTTGGACCCACAAATAAAGTGACAGCCGGCGAAAATATCTATTTCGGACCGCGGCCGGACCCGCGTCACGCTGACACCCGCCCGGGGACAGACCCTGGGTCCAGCTCATGAGCGGAAGCGATTTTGAAAGCGCAAACTTTTATATACGACTCTCTTTTTTTAGCTAACATTATTTTCGGCCGTTCGGAATGCCAGCGATATTCTTTTTAAAAAACTAACTCAAAATGACATTAGACCTTCTGACCACAAGCAATAGGGTATTTTACTATGCTTACTAAAAAAACCAAACATGATAATAATATGATGCGCTTATCAACGAAAGCAATCTAAATATGTTAATTTTAACTCCAAAAAATTTAAAATTATTTTATTATTTGATTTTTAAACATTGATTTTTTGTTTTCTGTGCCACAAACACGAAAAATGGAAGCCGTCATGATGCTGAATGTGACGTCACTTATTCGTAAACAACGCCAGCTGCTCCTGTTTCTATCGTATCATTTTGTCACAGTATTACAATAAATTCTAGAGCTATATCATCAGATACCACAAATCTGTCAAGAATTGTTTCTTTGATGAATGCAAAACACAGTTGAAAGTTTCCTATGTAGTGACGTCACGAACCAAGATATCGTGGCTGCTAGCGTTTACGTGCAGAAATTAAAAATATAATATTAAATTAATAAAGTTTTATAAAATTCAAATAAAAAAAAATTGGCGCCTATAAATACTAAAGGATCAATTTCAGACACATTTAAAAGAACATTGTAATACCCTATTCGAATATTTTGCTTATTATAAAACTATGTTTTCTGAAACAATCTTCAAACATTGTATAAACTAATGCTTGCAGCTTTGCCCGTCCGTCCGCCCGTAGAATATCGACGTCTCACACCTCCTATTTTCTGTCTTCAGGGTTGAATAAAACTTTTCATACAAAACTTCAGTAACCTACTTATTAGCTTTGGCCGCGCACACATGTGGGCGCGGGTCCATTGTTATTCATTTGTTATCTTTTTTACCGAGCATACTTACGGGTTAAAATCGCTTTAGTATAGTTTGTCCGTAAAACAAAAAGACAGCTGAGTTACTTTTGCATTTACTCAAAAAATTATCGTGCTTCGTACCTCTGGCTCGGTCTAGACTCTGCCGAAATCCGTACGCATCCGCAAGAGTCCGTTCAAAAACAACCTTTTTGCTTAGCGATGGATTGATACCGCGCTAACCAAGTCGGGTTTCCGGTCGGGTATGGTCCGAGCTCTCCGTCAGGGTCCCTGCTGAAAACCAGCATCGTGATACGTCCCTGACTGTCACGACAAATGCTGAGCGGGGGCCTTTTTGACACATATTGCTTTTTATTATCCTGTAAATGTTTTTCCTTTTGTATTCTGTGTGTGTGAAATAAATCTTTTTCTATTTCTTTCTATTTAAATATTGGTGTGGATTATTAAACGTTTCATTTCAATAAAAGTTACTGTCGTGTTATTGACTAACGCTGGAATTTAATTAATGCATACCGAGTATCTTATACAGTGGCTGTGTGATAAATTTAGTAAAAAATGTTTTTTTTTCAGATCAGAAAAAGGCCTCATAGCTTAGTTTATACAGCTCTTACACTTTTTTCCATGCGTTCAGGCTTTGAGGCCCAACAAACAATTTGTATTTTTTTAATAACTTGTAAAGGCAAAATAATGTTTGTCGCTTTCTTTTCTCCCTTGCACCACACCCAAAGACTAGCAAAGTTAACGTCTTGCCTTATTCCTTCAGCTACCACGTGTGTACAGTGTAGCTGTCATGTCGGAGGGCGACTGGGCAACTGCGAGTATTCCGACTCTCATGTAAACGTAATTTGGGAGGGAACGGGCCAGTAATGTAAATATTGTCACGACGCTTCAAAGTCAATGGCACTGTTCTTTCTTTTGGCGCTTAGGGTTTTGAATGTTATTTTAATGTTACGTAGGTTTGACTGCTTTGAAACTGATATTATTTAAAAGCAAATACAATGCAGTTGTATGTACAATAACAACAAATCGGTTTTGGGACTTTGATTTTCCTATGAAATATAATATTTAGATTTGGTAACCAGCAAATTTTGCGTAAATTAGTATTATTTAACTTAAAAAGGCTTAACTAATTAATTTACTGCTGTTTTTCATAAACCAGCGCGCCTAGACTCGAGTCAATATAGGAAATATCGTTTTCTGAATAGACGTTATCGGAAATCGAACCCGGGACCTTTTTTAAGGCAATTCAGCGCGCTATTAAGTGTAGCCTAAAGACGACTAATCGATTTATTGTTAGACAATGAGACGTATGCTTAGCCTCCAATTAGTTAAATTAAATAGGTAATTGACCAATTGAACTACGTAATTGTCATTAAACGAACTAATGTAAGGACTAATTATTCAACCGTTAGTCTAGAGTGAATTTTCCTAAATGATCGTTTGGCAAAATATTTACTTACGCAGGTCAAGTCTGGAATATCAATTCAATTAATTTGCATTAACTGTTGTCTTCAGCTAGTTGCCGAACTATAGAACAAGCTAAACGGTCTAGCTAACTTAGTTAGTCAATTTGATCTAAATTTTTTTGGTTTTCATTTCAAATGCCTTATCTTATACAAAGTGTAAGACAACCCTTATTTTAGCACGTGCAGAACGTAGCAGAACATGCTCGCTGCGAATTTTATTTTATTTATTTAGGACACAAAACGGGAAACAATAATTACAAATACATTTTATATTTGATATAACTTACGTGCTAAACTGTAGCACAAAAAATGCATCAATTGATTTCAGTATTGATTATTCCAAATTTATGAAATAAAGCAAGTTCCACAAAAAAAAAAAGATCTGTGACAGTAAATTATATTGTACTAGCTACTTTAAGATCAAATTTTAGAATGAGTAACATCGGTCAGTATTCACCATGACAAATACACGCGGGGTAACCATGAACTCTTAAATCAAACTTTTAAGTCAAATCTTGTGAAATCTGTCAAATCTCGTACGTAATGACGTACGAAATTGACAGATTAGAGAGACAGATTAGAGATTAAAACAATTAAGAGTTCATGGTAACCCCCACGGTATTCATTCATAGTCGTTGTCAAACTAGTACGCTGGCAATCAAACCACCCACAAACCATTTTAGAGGACATAAAATAGCATAACAATTAAAATATATCTGTGTACTGTATACTTTAGTGTAGCGTTTTCGAGGTCTATACTTAGAACAACGAGACAAATCATAAATAGCTAACTGTTCTTAATTTGATAGTCTATCTCTTTTCATGAATAAGGAGAACAAGCGACTTTGGCCGAAGGACGAAATTGCTACTACTAAACTAATTTCAAAATATAATCTTCGCTACTGAACCCTAAAATAAATCAATAATACAAAACAATTTGGCACAGGCGTCTAATTTGCATCAGATGTCCTCGAAGGTCCAACTAGCGGAGTATAAACAACTGGGCAAATAAGTTAACTAATTTGATCCGAGGAAAAGCTTTGTGATATCTGGGCGTAATGTATGCGAGGCGGATATACCCGACCGCGAGGGTGCTGGCTGTCCAGTATACTTGACTGGAAAAATCAAAGAAAATTCGTTACTATTCCGATTTAGTAATGATTGGTAATTAAATATTATGTTATCCATCTATTTCTAGTAATATGAGCGTGATTATGTCAATAGCAAGTGATCGCCTTCAACAAAATAATCATATATAAGTAGTGATCCGCAACAACAGGTTCTCCAATCACCAGGATCACTTCCGGAAGCCTTTAAGAGCCTGAAAAGTCCACTGACCTTCTGAGATGACCTGGGCTGATTGAAGTAAAAGAAGGACGCACACGCATAATGGCCCAATCGTGAGGCTAAGTACGGAAACCTCCCAGCTAAACTAACTAACTAACTATAGTGATCCGCAATAAGTCATAAAAAATTTAAATCTACCTGCGAACTTACGCATATTAATTTTTTGTGATCGTTGTTGTGGTATTGTTTTCGTACGCCATTAGCTTAAAATGTGTGTTTAGTTTATAATGAATACTGTATTTCTCAGCTCAAGTGAAATGTAAATTTCTTTTTGAGAAATAAATTCTTTAACCTTATCTTTAATTCTATTAAAAACCGTCTCATTAACTTATACTCAGTAGGTACTTTCGATAAAAAACTAAAATCTGCCAAATCACCAAATACACTGGATATATCTTAAACAGACCTGTACACTTGGCATCAAATAACAAAACCAGGCTTATTATGAATGTTAAATTAAATAAACTTAATATTCTAAGAGTTGATTCTTTTATAATAAATAAACAATCTCAAAGATAGTTTTATGAAAAAGTTCAATTTTTAAAAGATTACATGTTGATCATATTCCAAAAGTTGTAGTATTTAAGCACCAGACTCAATATATTATATGTTTGTTAGAAATTAAAAAAACATGTTATATTATCTGTTGTTACGCTAAAAATTAATAAGATAAATCCAATTTTACCCACTAAAAACAAGCCTACTTTCTATAAGTTTTATCATTTTCTGATGATACGAAATAAACCAGGCATTCCATTGTTTGTGGTTATAATGAATTATAATTTATAATACTCAATAAATAGAGCAATATTAAAAAGTAATTTTACGATATGAAACAAATAACCGATGTAAAAATTCGCATTCCAACTTGCCAATTCCACTTGCAATCTAAACGAGGCACAAACCGGCCGACCCTTTGCGGGCAGTCCACCCTAACCGTGGGCAGTGCCCCCCGTCCTAAGGGCACAAAAAACATTACAACTCCCCCCCGAGATACAAACTAAAATCAACCCTAACTGCTAAGTTTAGAACCCATTGTCGGATATATCGGTCATTGTGGGCAGTCAGCCCGGGGGATGGTCGAATCGACCCGTGTACTGCGATTTTGTAGTTTTGATTTTCATTTTGTTATTCTAAGGATTTGTTTGATGTGATAGGTAATACGCTTGTTGTATAATTTTGGGCAATTGAATAATTTTAATATTGAATCAATTGTGTTAATATGCAGGTAAGTTATGCATTACTTTAGAATAAATATTATTTCATACACAATTATAAGTTATTTGTTTTGCGTGCCTACGCATATTTAATTATTGGCATGGACTCCAATCTCATCTAAGTATGTAATATATTTATGATGGGAATAGCTCTAATTGCATGCAATAAAAAACCAGTAAACCAGTTTATTTCTGTAAATAGACCTGAATTGCTTATTTTACATGGCCCATTTTTTACCCACTCTGCTTCGGGTAATATTGTTGGCTAGCGCCAAGAAGAAGACTAAAATAACTAAATCATAATTAACTCTTACTTAAAAACATTGGGGAAGTCATCATGACCTCTAAACGGTACCTAATGAAATCCAATAGGTATTCATATTTGCGTCATAAAAACAATTGCAACATAAAACAAATACCGACCCTTTATTTTATTTAGCAGAGGGAGTGACCGTCCGTATGTTTTAATAAAAACAACATGTTTTGCGAGGAAATGAAAAAGCCCACCGCCCCGAGCCTTGCCGGCTATGTCTGGTTTGAAATAGTGTTGTAAGTTCAAGACACAAGACCCAGCGACTAAAACCATAGAGAAAAAAGTAACTTGATCTAAGATTAAACAAAGAAGAACGTAAATTATTATAAAACTAAGTACCTATCCTAAATGAAAGCCACGAACGTAAGGTACAAGAAGACGCCATGATACTCTAGTATTCTACGATTTGTTTTCTTAATTTTTTAAATTTTAATTAATTTTAAGATTTACAAAAAAGAGTCACTTTTTCTTACGTTTACAAAATTTAAGAGTTGTAATACAGATTACAGACATGTATAACTCGTATTACAACGTGTACCCTAAAGGTTTAGCCATATTTTGTTATAAAAAGGGCGTATTTAATGTATTATCTTCCTTATCAAGTTAAACGGCCAATCAATCGATTTAGTAGCTATGGAAAGTTTAGTCACATTTTATCATAATTATATTTGATAATTTGATCAGTTTCACCAATTAGACCATTTATGATACACGCTGCATAATTCTAAACTGGTATAATAAATGTCGATTTAAATTTAAATCTGCACATCACTATTTTAACCGGTCGTCTGGTAAATAAAACGGGTGAAGGTGGCCGAAGCGGTCCTCGTGAGTTTTTATTACAATTTGACTTGCCCGGGACCACTGATATAGAGGTACAATGTTCCTAGATATCCAACGCGATATTAGTATTTTAATATTGCTGAAATATTGACATTTTTGTGTACTGCTTTGACCATTTATCGTTATAGATTTGAGATAAAAACCAGCCAAGTGCGAGTCGGACTTGCGCACGAAGGGTTCCGTACCATTTTCTATAAAAACGGCAAAAAAATCACGTTTGTTGTATGGGAGCCCCCCTAAATATTTATTGTTTTTTTTTTTTAGTATTTGTTGTTATAGAGGCAACAGAAATACATCTGTGAAAATTTCAACTCTCTAGTTATCACGGTTCATGAAATACAGCCTGGTGACAGACGGACAGACAGACGGACGGACAGACAGACGGACAGCGGAGCCTTAGTAATAGGGTCCCTTTTTTACCCTTTGGGTACGGAACCCTAAAAAATACGAATAATGTTAGCGATCTATAAAATACAAGTTCAACTTTAATTTAATTAATACATTTGAACAGATCAAACACAGATTATCCTAAACCGTTTAAAGTAGAGGTAATTAAGCGTTTGATTCCAATATTTGCTAGCTTTTTTTTTTTTTTGAGGTGAACTTACTCTTGACCCCAATCTTGCTCTAGAGCATAAATAGGATCTACGATGGAGCGAGCTTGCCCAGAATTAATTTGTCACTTTCTTTTTACTAAATAAAAAACTTAATAGAATATCCTACACTGCTTTATAGTAATTGTAGACGCCAAGTGATGAAATTTTCGTAACACATTCATTACAATACAATAATTTCAGCTGTTAGTTTGGTATCATGTTTTGTCCAAATATTGTTTTAGAGATGAACATGAACGCTTTTACTAGTATTCTAACTTAAAATATGAACCTGATTGAATAAGACATCAATAATATATTGAATCGTGTTAAATCAGCAAAATAAAACGTTTATTCCTAAAAATATTAGAAGGCATAGTGCCTTCTCAGAAATTCTGAAAAATCACAAACATTTTGACGTGTATCTATCAAATAGCATGACCAAATTTTGTACATCCTAAAACTTTGACTCCAAAGTCCGCAGTATCAGACAAAGGCGTCCACCATTTATACACAGTTGAATTATCTAACTAGGTCCGCAGAACAAACTAACTCTGCAGAATATTAAACAAACAGGCAATTCCAGAGACAGGGCCCAATGGACACCGCAATTTATAAGGAGCCCGAAGAAAGGGTAGAGCAATACTGGTGTTATTGTATCGGAAGGTGGCCCGGCCTAACGGGCTTACACTCTGCAGAGATGGGCATGCTTAGACGCGGCATTTTAATTAATTGTTTTCAACAAAAAAAAAATATTTTTTTACAAAAAGAGGTCACATGAATTCAGTATTCATAATACAAGTATAAACTAATAAATAACTACTAGTAAAATAAACATAAAGTTGCCTATTTTTATAGTCACAAAAAGAGTATCATATCAATTCAGTATTCGTGATACAAGTATATAGTACTATGTATAACTACAAGTAAAATAAACATAAATTTACCACTTGAGTAGGTACTTCAGACTTTGATTGTTGATTTTTTATTGAGAAAATTGATTAAAACATACAATCAATTAATATTTTTCGTGGTAAGCGGTAGGTACCCAAAACGCAAAAGATAATAACGATTGTCTAAAAAGACGTGTGATAGAGTCGCATAACTGTCTATATGAAAATTAAATAATGGTTCCAAAACAATATTATTTAAACTCCGTTCTAAGTTGTGATAGATATCCGATGTATCTATTATTTCTTTAATATTCCTGTCCACGCACGGGCAACGTACCATAGACCGGGGACTGAACGAGGAGCGGCGAATGGCGGCGAACGACAGCGAGCATCGTTCGGTTCGCAAGCGAACACCGATGCTCGGCCGAGCACTCACTTCATCTACTTCAAAGTGTGCGGTCACTGTATGTTGCCCTTTGTCTTGAAATATACCTTTTTATTATACAGTCCGCTTTTTAATTAACATCTAAATTAACTACACCATTGAAGGAACCTAACAATTTCATATCTAGAACACAAGAATTTACTTTGCACCGCTTGATTAATTTAATAGCCGTAGACACCCGTATCTACTTATATTAGGCACATACCCAAATGGTATATTTTATTTTATTTTATTTTATTTTTATTTATTGAGGATAATAAACAATTGCACAAACAGATTATATAACAGTTTACACAAGAAAAAAATATTAAGTACATGTGCAATCGGCACCATTATCCACAAAGAAATATAAAAAAATAAGCAGTTACTAGGGGTTGTTACGACTCACGCACAAATTGAGAAAAAAAAAAAAATACTCACTAGTAGAAAAAACTAACTATTAGTTAGTGGAATTGTAACAAGGTAGGAACATAATATTAACAGTGTAATGAGGATATTTCCTAAATACGAGAATAAACCCATGAAACATAAAGACACTTAAATAAAAAACAAGTAACTAGGCATAAGTAACAATGGTTAATTATATACCTACTACCTACTGAAATTATAAGCCAGAGAGAGAAAAATAAAACGAAAGTTACCTTATTTAAGTACGTAGTAGTAATGGCGAGGAAAAACAGAAACGTACATACCTACTTCAATTAAACATGTGGCCGACCGATACTGCACAGCAGCAGGCATAAACATCAAATGATGGAGAAAAGAATTAAAGTGTCGGGAGGCAGTGGGCAAAGGACAATGCTCACTTTGCAAACAAAAAAAAAAATTTTTTTTTGTTTTTGTTTTGAGCATTGTCCTTTATAGCTTAAAAGTGAAAATAAATAAATGTACCTACGGTAAGTAAATGTTGAATAATTATTTATGTAGTAATAATTTGTGAGTGTCAATACCTACCTGCAGATTTCAAAATTAAAACTGGTTAAACTGTACCCAACAATTCTAGAATGTGTTTCTTGTAATTATTAAAAGACATTGCAAACATGTCTACGTCCACAAAATTCTCTATGGTGGTGATAGGGAAACAATATGGTACCCATGGCTACTACTACTAATACTAGCTAACCTAAAATCTAGAGAAAATATTAAGATAGAGTTTTAACATCCCCAGGAAAAGTCTACAATCTGCAACGATTTGAATATGTAGATTTTTTAAGAAGATTTTGTGTTTTTTTTATTTAGTTGTATTTATTTTTAGTAATGTGTTTGTATATGTGTATTTGTGAAGGTTGTCTAAATAAGATCGCTTCAAGCGATAAGACTGCCTAGTTGTTGCCGTTCAGAATTTATTTCCTGTACTTTGCTTACTTTTTTTAGTGTGCAACAAATAGTATCTACTTTATTCTATACCATGTGACGTGTGTGTTTATAAATTTATCTCATTAAATTCTCATTCAGTGTGACCGTAGTTGTTTTTAATTTCTAAAACACTTTAAAAAACATATTTTTATACCGCTCTAATAGCTTACTCGGTCTACAGGGTCACATTTGCAAATACAACCGTTCCCTTAGTGTTAGCGTGTCCAGACAGGCAACCCTTACCCACACTATTGCAAAGGGACAAAGGTCACTCCCGCGGCTTTTCTTATATTTGTTTAAGACGTGTATTGTGCCCTAAACCCTTATTTTACTATACATTTGCGACTACCTGACATTGTAAACGTGTATCTGTTTTTCCCTTGCTCTAGTTATGTGGGACAATTTTAGCGGAAAAAAAGTTGTTTGGTTGAAAAGTAATGTTTTAGATTTCGTTTTACTAAGTTTATAAACTCAACAGAGATTTGAGATATGAAAGCCTAAATTAAAAATCAGGAAATTGAAAAATTGTGGTTTATTAATTGGTTTCTTTGTTAGGACAATTACTGAATTAGCATACACAAATTCACATGCCATTATACCACGGTAAATACGTTCATAAAAAACCATTATTTGGTAGGTACACTTGTGTTTATTTGGTACTTGCAGGGTTCCACATCCATAACCTCCTGGCCTGGCAGTCTGGAGCGCGAACCATCACACCAGACGAACGTCAAATAAATCAATACATTATTCAAAGAAATTAATGTATTCATTTAATCACCATCGTCATCATCACCAGTCTATATCAGTCCACTGCTGGACACATGCCTCTCCAAAAGGAGGATTTTGCCATAATCGCCACGCTTGGCAGGCGGGTTGGCGATCGCAGTTTGGCCAATGGTGAAGAGGAGACGCTGCTGCCCGTCTTCTTGTGGAGGTTCTCCTGTAGTCGCCTCTTACGACACCCATAGGAAGAAGGGGTGGTGCCATTCTTTTAACGTGCCGGCACAACACGGCACTCATTTAATTAATTCACTCATTCATTTAACAATCATACTTGATAATCCTTGCATATAATTGGTTATAAATGATTTTTTTGGATACTCAATGACATATTGTAATTTTAATTTTCTTAGCCATATTTGCCTGCTATTGTATGTGGCTAAATAAATAGGTGCTTCATGTAATATTCTTTTTTAACATCGACTTTGTATTGTATCAACCCTTTTTGACGACCGTCTGGTGTAGTGGTTCGCGCTCGGGACTACAAAGCCTAGCGGTTGCGGGTTCGAATCCCGCACGGGGCAAATGTTTGTGTGATGAGCACGAGCATTTTTACCTAAGTCATGGATGTTTATAAACGTATTTTACGTATTAAGTATGTTTATCCGTTACCAAGTCGCCATAATACAAGCTATGCTTAGTTTGGGGTTAGCTAATAAGTGTGATTGGTCAAACAATTTATTTATTTATTTAATGGCAAATAAACTATTTTTATACCAATTATCATGCTAAACGCACATTTATAAACATCTATTATTTAAGGAAACCTTTTTTTATAAACCGATGTTTTAGACTAGGATTTAATGTACACTAGGCCTAAGACGTAAATATGTAATATTTATTTAAATAAAGACCTTTCAAAATCAAAATCACTTAAGGAATAATCTTGTGCTTGTCGCAATCTTGCACTTTCCGAGATTCGAACCAAATTTTGCCTTTGTCCAGACCTCAAACCAGACCAGACACTCTCGATTCTTAATTAAGTTCCACATACCCCAGACATACTGGCAGTCTTCTATCTTAAACGGTAGCTAGTCGAGTTAACTACAGTTAAATAAACAGCGTTTCCTAACCGAATCACGCGAGGGTCATCCTGCAGGAGCCGACTACTTCGATACAGGATTAATTAGGGAATAGGGATACGTACTGGTCGGCTGGGAGGGCAGTCGCGGACGAAAGTGTTAAGGTTAAGGCAGGTTTTTAGCTTTCGTTTGTGCCATACCTTTGACAATAAGATTGGTGTAGTGGCCCATAATCAGTGTTAGTGTAATTTCATCTTAAACACAAAGGACCAAAAGGAAATAAGAAAAGTAGGTTTGATTACGTGTCATTTTAAAAAAAAGTTTTACCGAATTAATATATTATGAAAATAGGGATGGACTTACTTCTTTTTCTTCATCTATCAGGTAGTTTATTACAGTTTTAAATTCGTAGTGTTTTTCGTTTTTCATTTAATCAAAATATTACAGAGATGTTACATTAATTTCAAATTTCGCATGACGTCACGCCTAGGTAATTTTTTTACGTAGAAGTGACGTCACGACTCACGAGCCCTCTCTCCCGAATTTTGACGCGCTTTATGTTCGTAATTTTTTGGTTGATAAAATAATATTCCATTATTATTCAATAATCTAACTGTCGAAGTAAATAGAATTTTATTTTCTTTCGTCATCATCCCTATGGTTACAATTATTTATGCTAATAGCCTCATCGTAATGTTTGATTGAATAAACTTCTAATAGTTTGGTACTTAGTTAACGCTGCCTCGCGACGCGTGGGCCTGGGGATGAACTTGGACAAGACCAAAGTCATGTTCAATGATCATGCCATCCCCGGACCGGTCTCCGTCGAAAGCGTGGCGCTCGAGGTTGTCAATGAGTATGTCTACCTCGGGCAAGTGATGCAGTTGGGTAGAGACAACTTCGAGCGGGAAATCGCTAGGAGGATGCAGCTTGGCTGGGCAGCGTTTGGGAAGCTGCGTCATATCTTCTCGTCGCCACTGCCACAATGCCTGAAGAGCAAGGTATTCGATCAGTGCGTCCTACCGGTGATGACCTACGGAGCCGAAACGTGGAATATGACAGTAAAGCTGGCTTGGGATTTCGTTAAAGGATAAAATCCGAAATGAGATCATCAGGCAGAGGACTAAAGTAACGGACATAGTTCAAAAATGTAACAAGCTTAAGTGGCAGTGGGCTGGCCACATCTGTCGCAGAACCGATGAAAGGTGGAGTAAACGGGTTCTCGAGTGGAGACCACGCCTAGGCAAACGTAGTGTAGGACGACCCCAGCTCGATGGACCGACGACCTTAGGAAGATGGCTGGCAGTGGATGGATGAAAAAAGCGGGAGATCGTGCTCTTTGGCGCTCTTTGGGGGAGGCCTACGTCCAGCAGTGGACTGCAATAGGCTGAGATGATGATGATGATGAGTTTGGTACTTAGTTAACTTACAGGTCGTGATTTGGTATAAGGAAGTGTTTTTTTTTTGCGATTTCAATGTTGGCTCCTGTAATAATGTTGTCAGCAATAGGATCATCCCGTAAACAAGTTTTGCTTTATTTCAAGTCCACCTTGTATATCTTAGGTAGAAATAAAAGTAAATTGTTGACCACCATTTTGCTGTACGTTTAAGTTTTAACAGATTTAACCTTTGCGCCCACCTGTACCTACTCGTCTGGCGGTCGCGGTCCGTAAGTGAATCACCTATCATTTTGATTGAGCGGGCGCCTCTGAGGGCCAGAACAGTGTTTACCTGTGAGGCCAAACTTGCGATTGATTGAATACCATGTTTATTTATAGTTTTTATAAATTTCGTGATGCTCGTGTACAGATAAGGCTTGGTTCTGGGAGTAAGTAATTAATTATTTATTTGCATAAAATACGGTACATTTAGTTTTTATCTATAAGTATGGAACATACATGTTTTATCGATCTATCGATAAGCAAATGTTTAGCAAAAAGTAGGAGACATAGTGAGTGATTAGAGTTACCATGATCTAGTAAAGTAGTACTAATTCAACCTTGTTTCGTTTTTACCCGACTGCCAAACGAGAGGGTTATGTTTATATACAGCATGTCCGGGAAATAATGGATCAACCTTTACCCATCGATAGGGTACACCTTGTCCTCACTTCTCTCAAATTTTAGCTTTAGTAAAAATATCACGATATTTGATGTTCTCATTTTTCGTATTTTTCTAAACTTTGACACCTATCGTTGGTTATTCTCATGCCATTTCTGCAAATAAGGTTTTGCATTTCTTGATGTTTTTTTTTAATTCACAGGACATGGTTTGGCTTATTTTTGAAAAAAAAAAATGTTTGCAAAAATCCTTAATTTAGTTTTTAATTTTTGTGGGAGGTTCGACTTCCAATGTTTTTTTTTAAATATAGTGTTATGTTAAATAAAAGATTTCGTTTCTCTTTTCTTATCTCTAATTTATTATTTATTTAAGACAATAAAAAAAAGAGTTACAGTGGTGGGTTGAATCTGGTATTTAAGAAGCTACAGAAAAAAAAGTTACGAGCCAGCCAGTCAGCGGTCGGGAAATGTGGGTATTTTAGAATAAGTTTTAAGCCTACGGGGTTGAGCGAGTATCGATTTGGTTGAGCTTATTTGGTTAATTAATAGTGGGCGCCATACCCTTAAGGTGGGTAAACCCTATAAAAAAAATAAAAATAAGTTTCTTTCCTGAGGTCGACTCGGCATACCTTCCCGTCGCGTTCTATGACCCCAGGGAGGCAGGCATTCCCCAGCTGCGTGTAGTCCGCAGGAGTGGGGGTCGAGTTCCCAATATAAAAAAAAAAACCCTTAAAACGGGGTTAAAAGCAGCTCGCGGTGGCACAAGCGTCGTTCCAAACTGTATCCCGCTGTGTCACTCGCAAAAACTGGTACAATATGTAGTTTTAAGAAGTCGAGGGTGTAGCTCCTCAAGGAGAAAACCGTCTGCAAACAGCTTTGAAAATGAACAGGGCTGGCAGGCGATCCACCTCGGCGCTCAACCACTTTGGACTTCTTGTATGGACGGCAGACAGGCAACAAAAAAAGACCTTCCCGGCTCCGCGCTGGTATTTATTGCAAGGCGATGGAAGCTTCTGGAACCATTACGTAGTTCCTGCTTCAACTCATCAGCCAAAAACTACCCTTTTTCAAATTTTAAAAATTCAACTTCCTGAACACAAGACATTTGACAGACACTTTACTTTTTTAATTTTGAAAACTAGTCGAACGCATAGTGTATTATAATCCAATTGCTATGGAACGATCAAATGACAGATTAAAAATCACAATATTTAACTCTCAGAATGACAGTTGTAAATAAAAATATAAGTTAGTTGCCTATGCGCAACTTTCGCAAGATTAAAAAAAAAAACTGTCACTGAGGTTATGTTTGTGTTATGTTTCAGTTTTATTTCCAGACTTTAGCAAAATTCAACAATTGAGTAAACTAGGTTTAATTAATGAATGTAACAAGGGATGCTAGTGAAAAATGTGCTGCAAATTGGTCAGCTGACAGGTAAACAAGTTTTCATGAGTGGCTCTAAAATTACTACGTAACAGTACCCCTCCTGCCAGAAGAATTTTACGCAAGTAAAATTCGAGCTGGCCCTCCAGCTCACAAACAAAAAACGAAACCACGAAGGAAACCATAAAAAATAAAAACGCCACAAGGCAAAACAAAACAAATAGTGCTAAAGCGAACTAAGTTCCAAAATAATAAAAGGAACATGTTGTGTGGTCAACGGCGGCGGTGTGGCGAGCAGAAAATTAACGCGGGCCACACGTCCGTCGATAACCAGGACCACAACAAGCTAATCCACCAATGGGATTGGATTCAAACGGGGAATCCGTAAAAATGTTAGGAGCTAACTTAAAAATTCTCCAAAAGTCTACGCCGAGAAGAATTGGGGTGGAAACATCCGGGACCACATAAAATTTAATAGTTTTAGTGACCTGTCCTAACGTTACATCCAAAAACACATGACCGCAGATGGGAACCAACGAGTTGTTAGCCGTGGCAATGTTCTCAATGTCACTGTCACGGTGTAACTTCGCTCCAGCCGCAACAAAATGTTGACCTGTATCCAAGCCTAATATGGAAATACTCGAGCCCGAATCAAGTAAACCATGATAATTATTATTGTCAATGCAAATGGTTAAATGAGGACGCTCATCTTTACAAGTTGTGTTCCGAAGCGCAGATACTTTAACATTATTCTGCTTGGCATTTTGGTCAACGTATTTTGGGCGGTTCGGGGCCATTTGTTTTTGTGGTGGTGTTATATAATGAGTGGTAGGAACAGTGTTGCCAGAACTCTTGTTTTTGTTACAATTCGGACACTTAGGCTTTGTCACCACTTTTTTTCCACAAGCGTAGCAAACTACTTCTGTCGATTTACAAACAGAAAGCCAATGGCCTGATTGTCGACAGCGGACACAAAAAGATTGAGAAGTATCTTTGACCTCATTAACCTTAGGCTGATTATTGGGCGCAACATATGCTAAGTCCCTAGCAAGTGTAGACTCAGTAGCTTTTGGAGGTTCCCGAAAGTCAGCAGCATAGGCGAAACTCTGCTCTAATAGTCTACACTTGGTTTTAAGCTCAACGATTGTGTCGATCTGTTGCAGCGCCAATGCCAAAATATAATTCGGTCTTAAATTGAATATAATAATATTCAACTTTTCAGTCTCACTAACCACATATGAGAGCCTACTGAAATAGTTTTCCATTATGGCAATATAAATAAAAGCCGGCTCCGTCAAACCCTGAGTCCGTTTGCGGATCTCATCCATCAAACGCCTATCGAAATCAGGAGGAGAAAATTCAAAAATTAAAATTCGTTTTAGAGAAAGCCAATCCGTAACAGAGTCTTTGATGCTGCGGTACCAAACTAAGGCTATATCCGAAAATAGTTCATAAGCGGACCGAAACAAGGTAGCATCACTAATCTCCCTAGAATGTGACAACTCCTCGAGTGTCTGCAGGTAGGTTCTAACGCAAGTATGACCATCAAATTTATGATTTAGATTACGTACGGATTTTTCACTGTCACAGGTGCCACAGGAGACATGTAAAGGAGAAGGTGTGACGCTCGCAATCGGCTCCTCCACGACAGAACCAAAGTGGCTATTAAAACTTTGACTTAAAATGTCAATCTTTGCTAAATGTGTATTTAAGCATTTTTGAACACTGGCATATTCGGCCTCTAAATCATCGTTAGGCTTAACCCTACTAAGTCGATGATATAAATGATTTGCTAAAGCTTTAACCCTATTAAACTTTTTAAAATGAGATGAGCTTGTTGATAAAGTTTGTTCGAGTTCAGTCAGTTTCCCTTTAATAATTAGGAGTTCAGAAGCAGGATCCAGAGTGGTGTCTGCAACATCATCGGCAGAAACCTCCCTGGCTAACCGACGCATCTGAACACGGAGAGCCACCACTGTGGTTTCAGGCTTCTCATCACGGATTGCGACTTCGTAAATAAGCTCATCCTTATGTAATAAATTGTAATTGATTGGACGCTCCATATTTAAAAATTAAAAAAAATTAAAACTGTCGGGCTGGCTTTACAAAATAAAAACGTGTATGGGAACAATTAATCAGAATTAGTCAATGTCAAAAAATTGACAAAATTAAATTATGATTAAAGTTATAAATGTGAAGAAAAAAAATTGAGGGTGTGGTTTTAAACCAAAACTTACAAATAAAACCCTCTGTTATAAGCTCAACCAAACGCCAAACCAAATTTAAAGAAAGAAAAGAAGAGAGAAAAAAAAATAAAAAAAAGTGCACCAGATGTTGGGGCAAAAGTAAGTAAGTCCCTTAGTCGGCTCTTACGACACCCAAGGAAGAACTGGGGTGGTCCTATTCTGGCCCGAGACCACACAGGCTCGTAGGCTTAAAACTCAGGTTGCAGCGACTGACACAACCTTTTCCAAAATAAAAAGGCCCCACATACGGGCGCTACTGTTAAATAAAAGATTTCGTTTCTCTTTTCTTATCTATAATTTATTATTTATTTAAGACAATAAAAAAAAGAGTTACAGTGGTGGGTTGAATCTGGTATTTAAGAAGCTACAGAAAAAAAAGTTACGAGCCAGCCAGTCAGCGGTCGGGAAATGTGGGTATTTTAGAATAAGTTTTAAACCTACGGGGTTGAGCGAGTATCGATTTGGTTGAGCTTATTTGGTTAATTAATAGTGGGCGCCATACCCTTAAGGTGGGTAAACCCTATAAAAAAATAAAAAAAATAAGTTTCTTTCCTGAGGTCGACTCGGCACACCTTCCTGTCGCGTTCTATGACCCCAGGGAGGCAGGCATTCCCCAGCTGCGTGTAGTCCGCAGGAGTGGGGGTCGAGTTCCCAATATAAAAAAAAAAGCCTTAAAACGGGGTTAAAAGCAGCTCGCGGTGGCACAAGCGTCGTTCCAAACTGTATCCCGCTGTGTCACTCGCAAAAACTGGTACAATATGTAGTTTTAAGAAGTCGAGGGTGTAGCTCCTCAAGGAGAAAACCGTCTGCAAACAGCTTTGAAAATGAACAGGGCTGGCAGGCGATCCACCTCGGAGCACAACCACTTTGGACTTCTTGTATGGACGGCAGACAGGCAACAAAAAAAGACCTTCCCGGCTCCGCGCCGGTATTTATTGCAAGGCGATGGAAGCTTCTGGAACCATTACGTAGTTCCTGCTTCAACTCATCAGCCAAAAACTACCCTTTCTCAAATTTTAAAAATTCAACTTCCTGAACACAAGACATTTGACAGACACTTTACTTTTTTAATTTTGAAAACTAGTCGAACGCATAGCGTTTTATAATCCAATTGCTATGGAACGATCAAATGACAGATTAAAAATCACAATATTTAACTCTCAGAATGACAGTTGTAAATAAAAATATAAGTGAGTTGCCTATGCGCAACTTTCGCAAGATAAAAAAAAAACTGTCACTGAGGTTATGTTTGTGTTATGTTTCAGTTTTATTTCCAGACTTTAGCAAAATTCAACAATTGAGTAAACTAGGTTTAATTAATGAATGTAACAAGGGATGCTAGTGAAAAATGTGCTGCAAATTGGTCAGCTGACAGGTAAACAAGTTTCCATGAGTGGCTCTAAAATTACTACGTAACAGTTAATTGTTCCACTGCTGTTATGGCACTAATTATGAAGTAAAAGAAAAAATCCGTTGGGAAACGCTAGATGAGTAATTACTCGTAGTACCTACTGTAGCCTATTATGTATTAATTCTACTTTTAGGAATTACCAACACACCTATTTCAGTGTTACCTCTCCTTTTATGATTATATTATTAAAGTTATACTGATCGTAACTCAATTCAATGCAACCACATAATATAATATGTAAAGCAATTAATACTAAGACAGGTAATAGAGTCCCTGACCCCCGGGATGACCCCACCTAACGAACTCTATATAATACTTCCCGAACCTCTTACCACAATACATCTATGAGCAGTAGACCCATCCCGAAGTAAAAAGGTGATACGGTTTAATTTTTAATTTTTTTCCTCAATATCATCAGCCTTTGGAAGTCCGCTGCTGGGTGTATGGACACAGATCGACGCCACAGCGGCTCTGGGTCGTTTGCATCCAGCTTACAGCAATCTTGACCAGGTCGCCAGTCTACCTGGTGGGAGGCCCACCTATGCTGCGTCAGTACGTAGACACACCTCGAGAACCTTTCTTCCCCAACGGTTGACAAATCTCCGAGTGGCATGGCCTGCCCATTCCCAATTTAGAATTGCAATTCGAAGAGATATCTTCTTTGGTTCTTAGGATATCCTCTTAGCGGATTTTATCTCGCAAAGAAATGTTAAGCATAGCTCTCTCAAAACCACGTCAAGTTGCTTAACGCTTGTTTAAGAGGCCAAAATTGAAAAACAGCGTTGCGGGACTCTGTGCCTCGGCATATGCTGAGTGGGGGCCTACTTTGTACATGACTGTTTATAAATTAGGTAAAACGTAAATTGTAATTATTTTAAATTGAGCAAAATAAACTCATTTCATTAAAATAATACAATGGGGTAACGAATTTGATGATCTCGTGAAAGCTGACATTCATAATAGTCGTTTCCCCCATTAGTAAAAAAAGTTAATAAGGATAAGTTATGAATTAATACCGTATTAAAATAGAATTCGACGACAGCTATTTGTTCTTATATTCCGATCAAATTTGATCTAAGTATGTTCTGCGGGGCAATCATTGGCAATCTTCTTCTTCAATCTTCAAGGGCAATGTTGTCAAATCTGTCATATTTCGTACGAAATTGACAGATTTGACAGAATTGAGGTTGTATTAAGAGTTCATGTTTACCCCTCAGGCCTTGCATTTTGAGGGTGCTTATATTAACTGGGCCTACTGTAGTATCCTCAGTTTTGGTAATACTTCACGAACCTCTTACTAACTATTTAATGGATTATTTCGGCATTCAATTAACTGGGTATAAATTATTCATTGGTTGTTGTGAGGGATTCTGATTTTTTGATAAAGGTATTGATGTTATTTTTTAAGATGGCTTGAAATTTAAAGAACAATAGAAAAGGTCGTCTTGTCTGAAAGTTATGTAACTAAAAGAACTTCTAGTAATTGTAGATTAAATAAAAAATTCTTAACACATAATAATATACTATGTAAGCCAAAGGTATAAATAAGTATTATGACAACAATTTAAAAAATACATACTGTTTAACAATTATCTAAAAAGATATGACGATCAAACTAATGACATCAAAAAATTCCCACGCAAAATCGAAAACCAATTTTTTAACTTAACCCCTTGAGACCTCTGGTATTCGGCTAAAAGTATCGCGCGCGGTACCTCAGACCCGAACTTGGTAATCGATACGGCCTTAGGGTTTTGGTGTTAGAAGTACCATCGATCAACCGCCCTTTGCCCGTCCGGTCGTACTTTATCGATAGTGAATGTTGGGAGACAGTTCAGTGAGTTGGGCACAAGTATTTTTGGGGCCTAAGATGTTAATCGGTAATTAGTGAGGACTATAATCGATGTTCATTGACGATGGGACTTTGTCCCTACCGGCCTTTGAAGACGCGCTGAATGGGCTAAACAATATTCAACATTCTGTACTAACAACTAGGTATTCCCTTAGAAACAAATGCTTAGAAACTTGAATAATTTTATTGAATTAGAGATCTATTTAAGAGTAAAAATACAATTTGCTATTTATCAGTAACAGGTTGCCTTAACCTTGTCAGCCATTGCCTCTAGCTTTTGCTTGATTCGTTGCGCATAACTTCTCGTCAACATGAAATTTATTTTCATTGTATAAATAAAATTTTGAAGGAATGCAGAGAAAATTTACAAACGATGCAAAAAGGTTGGCTGTTAATGTACAAATAATTAAGAACTTACATTATACATTTTAACTCCCAAATTTGAAAAAAAACTATTTTAAGTCTAGTACTAAAAACTAAAAAATCATCCTAGACCTTCTCCAGTGTCAGCCGAATAATTTATCAGTGAATCTAAGATTTTACTTATATCGTGAATAAAGTTGGCCGTAACGCGTCAGGTAAAGCCAAGGAGAGCACTTAACATTTCCTAAAAGTATACATTATTGAGGAGAGCTCTAAAAACAACGTTTTTACATCCAGGCCGTCCGCCGCGCATATTTTATTGCGGGTCCCTGGGATGACCCTGTGTCGGACTATGTAGACTTTCAAAGGCGTAGACATGACAAAAGATATAGTTTTACCGTTCGGTGGCGGCTCATGGAGGTGTTGCAGAGGATTTTTCATAATTTTTTCGTCAATGAAGAAGATTTATCTTCTGTAATTACTGGTACTGCAATTTTGTATTTTCATCTGGTATCAGCCGATCAGTTGTCATAATTGTTATTATAGTGACTGAGTCGACATTATAAATACTTCTTGATTTTTTTGTGGTTGCATTATTTCTACTAATGCTTTCAGTTGGTTTTCGCAGGGGGCTCTGCAGTTTCAATTGAGTCATTTTATGTTGATAGTGTTGTCAAAACTTATATCTGAAACAAACGAAAATGAGGTTTAAACATGTATTCTAAATACCTATATATAGATTAATTCAGAGTAAGGTCTAAGGCTGCGTCCAAATCTGGCGAATGCGCAGGTGCGTTCGAGGCACGTTCGCCAGATCTGAAAGTATCCTAACACTAAAGTCTTAGGTACCTTTCTATTCCATAAATCCCATAGTCGGACATGCAGTAGGACGATTTTTTTTTCTTTTTTAGTGCAAAATCAGCCAGCTCTAACGGAACACAGCGCACGAACTACCTGGCCGGTCCCGCGAGGCCGCAGGGTCTGATGGACGGACTTGGCCGTGCAAGGGTTAACCTAAGTCAATATAAATATTTGACGAGCGCGGTGCACGTCGTACGGAGACTCAAACTTGTATGTAAGACTGTTGCTGAAGAGTTTGATACAATAATACATGGGTTTTAAGTTTGAAGGATTTGAACTAATTTATCAAGGTGTTTGATATTTTTCTTTATCATGTAAACTGGTTAATTGAACCTTTTACGATTGAGAGATAATAAAACTTGAGTCATTTATAGTTTTACCTTATTATATTTTTAAGGATGTATGTAAAATAATTTTGGGCCTGATACGACACCAATTTTTCCACCACGAAAAATCCGTATTTTACGAAATACCAAACATTTTGCCAGCATTTTCATTTCCCAGAACACACAATTGCAATTTAATTACAATTTCGGAGCGATTTATAAATTGAACCAGTAGTACTATATAAACTTAGCAGAATCAATTATCGAGTAATAAGTAATACAAAAATTAACACATTGAAGTAATACTCGTAAAGTGTTATAGTAGTATTATTAATTATTAGTTAGGTATTTATTTACTATTTAGGTTTAGGATAAGTTTGTTTAATTTAAAGTATTATTTAGTTTCGTTTGTGTTATTGTATTCATTAAATTAATAAAATATTTATTATCAAGTTACTGACATTCTTATTTTAACTTAGACCGTTTATTCGAATTCGTCTCAATCAGAGGTAGTTGATTTAATTGTTATGTTTTTAACATTCAGATACATTATCTAAAAATGATTTTTATTACTGGCACGAAAAAATTAAATGAGTCCGGTATCAATTCACTCAGAGCCGTCTCTCGACTTCCTATTTCTTTTTTCTTCATGTGCATACATAATTAAATAGATATTCCCTAAAGCTAACATATTGGTCCCGTGTATGTGGTTAAGCTGACAAATGGGGGGGAGTACGTGCGAATTACCCGGAGTTTTATCCCGGGCTCGAACCTCGTCCCTTGGGTGGCCACCGTCCGAAGTTTGTCTTGGACCCTCCATAATTGTCTAGAGCTGAGAAAATGCTTTCTAAACTGGTTAAGAGCGAGTAGGTTCTGTAAAAACACGTATTTAACAAAAACGAAATGTGGAATTAAGACTATTTCAGATGTTACTAAAGTTTAAAAGTGCCTTTGACCTTTCAACTCCCAGGAAACTAGATAAAAGTTCAATTTAAGTATAACAATAGACATGCGGCAACCAGCTCCTGCTTGGGAGTTGAAGGATTAATTATTGGCCAATTAGCAAAAATCAATGATTTTGATTTAATTCGTTGCCAATTTCATTTTAACAAATTGAAAATTCGAAAAAAGCACTTCAAAATATCCAAGAACTCCCGGAAAACATTGCATGTTTTTAAAACACTTATAGTCAGTAGAACTATTGGTCAATTTTTATCATTAAATCATACATAAAGGCAATAAGGCAGTGATGACCTGGTAAATGAAATGCGGTAGGCAGTCAGGCAGTAGGTACTTACAAATGTGTATTATTGATGAAAATCAGTGGTTTCATCAATAATACCCATAGTAAGTATATACTGTCTACCTCGAAATAAAACCAATACCCTTAGTAAAGTGTAAGTCTTCTGTTATGATCACCTATTAGTGACCAAGCACATGGTATCTATCAGCTCTATAAACATATCCCCACGCTCGCATCCTCCTAGGCCAGTATCTCTAGTTTTCTTATCTACTTACTTCTCCATAGCGAACGAGCCTCAAGGGGCTTCCCCGCCTCTTTACGGCCTGTCAATGACTAGTAAATTTAGAACCGGTCCGCCATTGATATAAATGTTTTTTGTTTTCCCTATACGGCCCTTCCGATTGTAATTTAGTGGCGCGAACAGATGAGATGTCGACCTTGTTATTTCATGTTTTACAATATTTTGTAGCTTTTGCTGAATTTACAACGTTGGAAAACAAACATATTTAAAAATGGAAAGTACTGACCATCTTTTATGGTAATGTTAATGTACATTATTAATACCGCTGTTACATTATGACATGATTTGATGAATATGAATAAGTACAGAATACACATGCTAGTATCAGCATTATCAAAAACGAAAAGAAAATTAACACATTGAAGTAATACTCGTAAAGTGTTATAACACGCTTTCAATAGCTACACTTGTCACTTGTTAGTTACAGTACAGCCAACTTACATGTACTCTAATAAATGTATCGATTTGAAACTTTGTAAGTTTGAGTTATTCGTATTACATGTATTGTCATTTGATACCATGGTGCTGATCTGATGATGGACTGGCTCCATCATTTAAATACTGAATTTAAAATATTTTGGGCCCTCCAATACAAGTTGCTTTAATCAATTAATCTTAATAAGTGGTACAAACATTAGGTTTCAATAACATCTACAAAACTGTGGCAAATAATACAAATTTGATGTTTGATCGGTGCAGTTTAAATGTACTTATTTCATATTTTTCATATTTTGGTCATTCAGTAAGTTACATTGAATGTCTTAATTTTGTATTAGACTAATCCTAGAAGACAATAGTGAAACAAATGAGCTCTTATAAGTTATTTTTTACATAACATAATATTTAATTTGTTTTGTTTCACAAAAATTAAATAGACCTCAAACTGTTTGTAAATCATTGTAAAGCTTTTGTAATTTTAAATCCTTTTAAACCAATAACGAACGATCCAAACCGCATCCCCATTCATACAATAATTTACACGCATTACAATCGTGATTTATTTGATCCACCACGAGCCACAAAAAACTTGTTTAGGAAGATTCATCTCCGAAAATCATCATTTACGATCATAACCACTAAGTGGCCAATGATAGCCCGTGACGGACGCCCTTTGTGGCTCAAGTACCTGTATCCACAAAAGGTGTTTATCCCAAAACCAACATCCGAGTTCCATTGGACATTTATACGGTATAAAAACGTGAACGAGTTTCACGCGTGGCTGTGTGACAAAGGGTAAACTGACCGGTTTGGGCACGCGTCGCGGACCGGTCAACGATTGGGTGGGGTGGACGGTTATATCGAGTGTGATTGGCCGGCCGAAAATACCAGGTGTAAATAATGCTGTTTGGGTTTTTGTGCAACGAATACTTTTGTTTTTTAGTTTCGGCTGTGGTCAAAGCCTGTTTGCTAGTGTGTCTTAAATTTATGATTAGTGATGTTAGTTGTAAAAGCTAATTCGTCAAATGAAATGAAATGAAATGAATGTAATAAGGCATACATACTAGATTTTCATCTAGCTTAACGTAACCAATAAAGATATCCCGTTCTGTTTCCATAAATGAAACTAAATAGCAATAAAGATAAAAGTTTGTATGTTCGAATGTTGGCAATCGTGATGAAAGGATGAATGAAAATTATTTTGGTACACAAATCAAGATTTTTTCTTCTCGTTTTTGTTCTCCCATGTGTAAAACGATTTTTTATTTCTCTTTGGCTTACTTCTGAAGTCTACATACTCGAACTCACTGGCAGGAGCTAGTATCTATATTATTTTGGATAAGCTTAAAGAAAGATAAACCTTAACACCTACCCAAGTCGTTTATTAAAGAGTCCACGGCAGTGTGAAATCGCCGAGCAGTATATTAACCCTCGACATTCTCCCACGCATCGTTCAGTACGCGTGCATGCCCGGCGCATTCGGTTCGAGACATATTACATTTCGAGCGAACTTGTTCGGTGATGCAGATTTTTCGAACTTGATATTTGAAGCAATTTTTATGCTTCACGTGAAATGAGACGCATTTCTTGCTTATTTAGTTATTTATGTATGTGTATTTCTTAAAAGTAAAAATAAATCACACATTTTAAACAGTTGATTTCTGCGGAACTTATCACCTCGCTCTCTGTTTAAAAATATTTAAGACTACTATTATTAATTTATTAAATACAAGTACGTTAAATAGGTGATAATATAAAAAATAAATCCCATACAAACTAAAATTTATTGTGATTATGTTAATGTTGAAGCTATAATATTGTGGTCATAAGTATTTTAATGTTATAAGTTTAGTGCATTGTATAATGTACCTAACAATAAGTCTTATATTTCTCAAGAATCATGGAGCACGGAGTAGAAATCATTTATCTAATTTAACAAAAACACTGCCTTTATTCAATCTGTGACTTTGGTGTGTATTTGGCTTGGTGTACGAGAGTGGCCAGGACTGTTATTTCACACTAATTGTAAATAAGAAATCGCCAACTAGTTTTAAAGAAAAATTAGCCGTATTGCTACTTTATTGTATTAGGTGTGCTCGATCTTTTGAACACATTTAAAACACCTACATAATTTATTAGATTAAATAAATTCCAGAACTCCGCTTAATTTTATTTTCCTCTAACTAATGGGGCTAATTAATTCACACTTCCATTATAGCATTGCCAATATCTGGACCCCGGCCGAGCGCGGAGAGGGATTGAGGACCACACTCCTCATAATCCCGCCCTAGCGCCTGTCCCCTGCAAAGGACATTTCCATTTATTATTGAGCACTTAATTTATGTGTTTTGTTATGGACCGACAACTGGTGCGCTCACCTCGTTGGAATAGAGCGATTTGCAAAATCACTCGATTGTGTATTGAGCCTTATGTGCTTGGCTATAAACATGCAAATGGCTTAAAAAGAGTTGCGTGTTAAGGCGTTTTCGTTCTGATATTTAAAAAATGCTTCAACGGACGTTTTAAAATATGACAAAACAAGCCATTTTAGACTCTACACTTATAGAGATACAGCACAGTTTGCTTAAGTCATCTTACAGTTTATAAAACCTTTCGGTGAGAATGCAATATTAAATTTTAAAGAGAGTAATGGACTAATTGGTTTATAGATTTGCGCCTTGCGTCTCTTGGCTTAGAGCTTAAATTGGTATGATGTGAATGTGGTTATATGTCATTTTTGTGCAAAATTTGGTCACTCAAGAATTGTTTAGACAATGTACGCGGCAATCGGTATTCGGAGGCAGATTGTTCAAGAAGGGGTGAAATGACATTTGGGATAACAGCAAATCCCTAGGAGTTTGACGGTAATTTTTCAAAAGGAATCCCGATTTGAAATTGCTGACTTTAAAATAGTTGACGTCGCTATTTTGAAGTTCACTGGAGCGATGTTGAAAAAAAATGAAACATTTTAATAAGGTCTCAAATTAAAATGTCACGTTATTCTATTTTGCAGATGTTGACACTAAGAGTACGTACTACACGCGCGAAATTAATTGTTGTTTTCAGCTTTGGGAAATAAAAAGTATCTTCATCGTGTTTTATTTCAAAAATTTAATGCATGTAATATTTTTCCAACTTCTTTTCGATATTAATTCTACTGTTTAAATACATGAACTAACAATTATAACATTAACATAATACAACAAATAAACATATACAATCAATATAATAAAACATTTAATTACAGCTGATTGGTTATTTTGAATAGGAAAGGGATTTTATTTTTTTAGACTTTGATATTGAACCTATAGGATAAGTTTTGTGTTTGAGCAAGATACAATCTTTTGCTCACATTTTCTCCAAAACTAATGAGGATAGTAAAAAGAAAATATTACAAAGACAAAATAAGGTACATAGTTACAACTACTCGGTATTATTGAAAAGTTTTTTTTTTAATAATTGCGATATTCGCCACTCTGATAGGAGTTTTATTTGACCAGAAACAAAATATTAAGTTAACTTAAATTCTTATTTTTTTATCGCGATTTCTTATTATTGCTGGCTAAATATTGTGCTATTTTATTGTGTTTCTTCAAATGGCCTACATACAATTCTCCGAATGATAACCCACCGTTATAATTTTTATGTTATTGCAGCAAAGCTGGGTCGCTGGCAAATTTTAATATACAAAAATAATACCGCAAAATAAAAGTAATGAAATAATGACTCGGCAGAAAGCAGTAATATGATATTCCATATGCGAGAGCTCTCAAACGGCCGCTTACGTGTACAGCTTATAAAAGCGTAAAAAATCAAGAAAATTTCATGTGAACCAGACACATGGCGAATAAACATACGGAGTAGATACTTACAAAAATATGAAATTCACCACAACATTTGCTGGGGACGGGCGGATGCGTAGCGATAGCAAAGAAGGAATGAGAGCCGAATTTACATTTTTTTGTGCAAGTGCAGCGTAGGACGTCCACCCACAAGGTGGACAGACGACCTGGTAAAGGTTGCAGGAAGCCGCTTGATGCAGGTCGCTTCTAACCGGCCGATCTGTAAGTCACCGGGGAAGGCCTATGGTCAACAGTGGACGTCCAGTGGCTGAAATGATGAATATGATGATGAAGAAGAACAATACGAGAAATTTTCTAACATTCATACTATCTCGAATGATTTTATCCAAGCGTATAACTAAAGGCTAACTTCAGTGGGATAAGAAAGACCGTAATGACTGTTCAGCATCAAGGCGACTAAATAGATGAGGTCCTGATCCTCAACCGCTGAGAAACCGACAATGGATTAGGATATACCAAATACGTAAAAACATATTGGCAACTAATGTAACAAACTTCAAAGAAGATTCTTCTTATTTTGTTTTAGTCGTACACACTCCTGACAGAGTGGTCGTGGTCATGGATCGCCTAAGTTGGAAGCGGCTTTTGCGATGCTTCTCCATCTCTCTCTATTAGTGAGTGAATGCATTTAGTGAGGAAACACTTTGTAGTAGACTTTATGAGGTCTTTCCATCTTGTGGGTGATCGGCCTCGACTACGGTGACGGAGACAAATACGATTAAGTTTCATCAAAAAGGTGCCATCATTGGCTTAATATATAAATGTCGCCTACCAGATTTTAGAATTGATTACTTCATGATCTTTCTGACTTTTTCAAGTAATACCACTATTACTTGAAATGGTCAGACAGATCGATTCAGATTCTCTGCTAAAACTGACCGAATCATTTAGAGGTCAACGTTGATAAAACTTATGTTGGTTATGTTCATATGCATGTACATTTACACGTAAAGACCTAAAGCTATTATTTTCAGAAGATAGTTGTTATGATAAAAAAAAAAAACATGTTACCGCTTAAAATAAACCAAATAAAATCTCTACAATATTTTCACGACTTTTTTGCGATGAGTACATGTTCACTCGTCCATAATGCGAGTTGATAGGTAGATGTATTAAAAAATAGTATACATTAGACATAAATACGACATAATATTAGACACAGATATAGTACTGTATGGAACGATACATGCTCGTAAGCTTTCCACTTAAAGTATTATCAATACATTACTTCAATTACAGTTAAAAATATCTAAAAGCATCTTTTTCTCAGACAACTTGTTAGAATACTTAGATCAGTTGTTTTTTTGGTTACGCACATACGAAATTGTTAAAGGCCTACCTAGGTACCTGCTTAATTTTAGTTTAAAGCCGTTAGGCCGTTATGCTCTTGACCAGGGCATGTTAAAAAATGAGACGGTTTTTCGATGATTGAACAAAGGCGTAGAGGTTCTGCGCACTTTGAAATAGCGTGAATGTTATAATCTTGCCCACATAACGCGCAACAACAAGTATGAACTTCTCCAAATTATCATTGAGATTCAAAGGTGCTGAAGACCAGACAAGCGAAAAACCGCTTGACTCAAGAATCATAGATAGTGGTTCGGACTTAGCACCAGATCTCTGTTCAGCCTTACTAGCATGACCAACAAAACACGATAATGATATGATACAGCGATTTATCGACACCTGTCAAAATATGATATACATTTATAGCCGCTATCTTGAACTTTTATCGAAACAGCGAGCATATCTGTCACGGTCTGTCACGGCAATATCTAGGCAAAAACCATCTCATTAATAAACAAATGCATAGTGGGGTGTGCATCGTAATTCACATAAAAAAACAATAATTAGATCGATACATTTAACACTGTGGGAGTTCCTGCTGATAACCATCGTCGTGCTAAGTATCTGGCTGTCATGACAAATTCTGAGGGATCTTTTGATACATTAATCTATATGCTTTCTTTTTTGCCTATTTGTTTTTTTATGTTTGTTTTAAGCTTTAAATGGCAACTGGCGATGGATTACAGCCGGCCACAGAATTATTCTTCCTAACCCTTATTCACGGCACCTCAATAACCCAGCTCAGGATTTTTCCAGCCTTTTTGTAGTGAATTTCCAAAGCTAACTCCATCAGTCACCGGCCGGTCGTTTGTTACCTATTGACGCAGCGACAGACAGACCGCGCCGTTTGTCGTTTAGTACCACTACTATGTGAAAGTTCGAATAGACCAAGGAATAAAGAATGTTCGAGAATGAAAGACTAGAGAATAAACCAACCTAAATATCCTTTCTCTATAGTGCCACGTCAAATATGGTGTCACATATTTTCGTTTCGTGAAAAAATACATTTTCATACGAGAAATTTTTTACGCTTTCGATGGTTAAGGTAAAAATTATAAATAGGCGGGTTAAAATGCCCACATACTTTCAAATTCATTGAACATGAATAAAAACAATCGCAGAAAGTAGATTACGTTTTTTCTTAATCTTCGAGAACCATTAGTAGTAGACAAACAGACACAACCGAAAAGATTAATGCGGTTTAAAGTTTTAGTGGAACTTGGACTGAGATAGTAGCGAAAGTTACTTACTCTTTATTTTCATGTACCATTGTCATACTATTAATTCAACTTACTTTCAAAACCATAAATCTAAGCCCCAAATGATTCACTGTGACAAATAGGTAATACTTATTTCAGTTTTAAAGTTTCTCAAAAAGTATCTAGTATAATTCTATAATCAATCTCTCTAAGACGTGATGCGCAAATAGCGCAATATATAAATATGATTTGTAGGTAAAAAACCGCATATCAAACCCTGCCAGCACTCTCCACAAAAACATTTATACCCATTTTTGCAAGGCCAACAAAGGGTCCAACAGACCCGGCCCATTATCTGCAAGCCCCGCAAACTCATTCCCACATAGCCATGACAAAATGCCATCATAAGCCGAAACACGAAAAACTGGACCCGTATAACTGTCTACCATTTATCTCGACCGCCGAAAACGTCTACAACTTAACCCAATACAGTCCTAAGTAAACTTTAGGCCAACTTAAACGGCGCAGTCCCTTTCTTAGCCACATTCTAAATAAATAACATCTAATGGGGGGCATTCATCAGTGTTTCCACGTTTTTAGGTGGGCGCTCACTCCCCTCGCGTCTACTGTTTTAGAGCAAACATTTGGAGCAAATCCGGGTACAATATTTTTACATTTTCGACTCTATACTCCAAAATTTACGGTCCAATTTTAGTTAAAGGTATAATGGACAAAGTGCGTTAAGGAAATTCGGAGATTAGCAGTGGCGAGTGCAAAGATATGAGGGGGAAGGACGGTGGCCGCCGGGGTGGGAAGGGGTCCACCCATCCCGGTTTTTTGTTATTTTTTTGTTGCATTTTTTTGCGTGAGCGCGTGCAGGGTTAGATGCAAAGGTAAGTAGCGCTTTGTGTTAATATTCATTCTTTCGTATTTTGCATAATCATTTTTCATTGAAAACAGTTTACATTGAAATTAATAATTCACTTGTGTACCTATGTTTTTTAATTTGATATTTGAATTAGAAACTGAGCCTTATAAAATAATCCTAAATTTAAAAAAAATACAAATCAATCTGAATGTAAATTATTTAAAAAAATCTTCTGAGTAAATTTAATATAAAAAACGTATGGTCTAAGATCCGGCTGCAGGATCCCGTACTATTACTATAAATAGATAACTTAAATAAATAACTTATTTAAAAAAAGGAAATATCAGCCAGCATTTTTTTTTACCTTTTTAAATCAGTACGTCGTGTACTCTCTGTATAAATAAGTGAATGCGTTATCAGGGCTGTGCCACGACAAATGTCGCGCGACCGTCGTCAAGGCGACACAGGCCGACGCGATAGCCTTGAAGAGGGTCACTCCTTGTTTACATACAAGTCGAAAAAGGTAAAGTTATACGTGAAACAATTAAAAAAAACTTTATGGCAACCTGGGGATTTTCCTCGGTAGAAGTAACTGTACAAGTGCTCTGTTAATTGCTTAATTTAAAAACTGGCTAAGTAAGAGTCGACCTATTGCATTGGTGGTTCCGTGACAACACATTTTAGGTCCAAGTTACACGAAAGGCTAGTAGTTATTATTTGTTATTTAAATTTTGTGCTTAATTGAGAAAATATGTGATACTGATGTGAGAAAAAGTCACTCTGTTTAAGAAACCCTTTTATTTATTTTACGTTACTTTAAACATATTACGATGTGCAATTAGTATATCTCATAATAGATATAGACTAATAAGTAGTAGTATATCTCAGCATGTACATACCCAGTCTCCAGACATTGTGTGAGCCGATTTGTTGGGAGAGTCTGACAGGGATTGACAAGATCTTTTATGGGTTCTTTGGGTAAGTCACCGAAGAGATACAACTACTAAGTAATAGTAGCTTATATCCCTAAAATATCGAAATGGCACATATAGACTAGGTGCGTTGTACCTTTTTTCATTAAATTAAATAATCTGTCTTTAGGAAACCCTGATAGGGTTAGGTTATATATAGGCAATAAAATTATTAATTTAAATATGTATAAGTAATGTTATTTTTAAAATTCAAATCAATTCAATTCGAAAACTAACTTTTGTGTTAAAAAATGTACTTATACATAAAAAAATACTACGATTTCAGTACTGCAGTAGTTACAAACAATGCAAGTTCTGCCTCATTAAATCATTAAGTACAGTCGGCGTCGGCCGAGCCGTAAAATGTGTAAAAGCACAAAGGCAACATTACGAATTTGCACCGAAACCGACCGGTAACAAGTTGCGCTGTATTTCAGCAAGTTTCCGATCACTATAGTAACCATGTTCAAGATAGACAAAATAAAAACATTTATTTATTTAATTAATGTTGTAGCTAAATGCTGGCCGCTTTTAACCGGCCAATCTGGAAGGTTTTTTAAGAAAAATAATAATTAACAGTGAGCATACATGCAAATAGCCCATGTTGATTATACCTACATGTCGATAAATTCTAATCCAGGAAATTTTATCTTTGGTAATTATTCTGTGGGTGATTTCATTAATTTTCTCAAAATAATATAATGATAAATGAAACTTCAAACATACCCTTGTTTTTTTAGGAATTCAAAACATTAATTAATTATTACAAAGAACATTTGAAATAAATCAGAATTAAAGTTTTTCGCCTCTTTGTCCTTTGTCTGTCTAAAGGTTAAGGCCGGATTGTTAATTCTTTTTTGAGTTTTTTTTTTCATTTAAGGTTTATTATACACAAGATTTTTGTATTTGTTTTTTTCTAAATCAATCCTTTATGTCTCGCCTCTACCAAAAATCATGGTCACCCTACCCAGAGCAGCTGCCAAAGGCTAGAGAGGAAACGGTAACTGAATGGAACTAAATTCCGAGCGTTTCCAATGGCACCGGACTCTTTGGAATGCTGTTAGAGACTCTAATCGTGGACTCCAGTGACTATTCGCTATGTAGAGACGTCAAGCGTTTAGTTCTATATTTCTATAGTACCTGCCTTGGTAATAGACATAAGTCTATAGAGTATTCAGTGATGTCAATCGTTTAGTTCGAAATTGATTTGAACATACCTGCTATATCATAATAACTCTGACTTAATTAGAATCTTGTTTGATTCATGATAACAATTCCTTATCAACCTCCGTAGCTGAGAAGCGAGCGTGTCAGACTTGGCATAGTCATCTCTGAGATCCCGGGTTCGATTCCCGGTAGTGTGTATGTAGAAAATGAACTTTTCCAATTTGTCTCGGGTCTGGGTGTTATGATACTGTCGTTGTTTCTGATTTCTAAAACACAAGTGCTTTTGCTACTTACCTTAGGATCAGAGCAATGTATGTGATGTTGTCCAATATAAATTGAAAAAAAAAAACGTAGTAGGTGTAGTTTAATTTACCTACTTACTGTTTTTTTTTCATTAACTGTACCAAACAATGTTTTTTGACAGGGGTGTCTCTCAGCACAAACACAGACTCGACATAGTGAGTGTTAATGATGAATATTGTTTTATAATATACATACTTGCCTGGCAACACTGTCCTTAATTCAGTATGAATCTTTTACTATAAAAATTGTTCACAATTCCGAAAGATTCCCTAAAATAATAAGAACAATGTTCCCAGAATTTTGCTAGCGTTTATCTTACTTATTTCACACGGCCCACATTCTCAAAAAACGAAAGTTGAAACCAGAAATAAAACACCGCCTTTTGTTTTCATTGTGCGTAGGTACCTATAACGAGACGAGATACGCAAAAACAAAAGAAAATAGCTCTATTATGTGAAAACAACCCGAGGAATATGCTGTTATGTTAGCCCGCCAGCGGAATTCATACGATATATTCTACCATCTACGAACCAAACTTACATGGTCCCCTCTTTTCCTACAATCTACCTGTCAGTGTTCCCTATTTCAGAAAGCACAAAAGGGGTGGGTAGATCAAGTTATAATGGTGCATAGAACATATTTCGGTTATCCAAAAGTATAAATTCAGGCGTAAGCTATCGACTTAGTTTTTATATTCAGAGGTATCGCTTTCGGAATGGGCGACTGTTTTCAAGACAAACACGGCCGTAAAAGCGTGTATTTATAAGAAATCAAAACATAATGTTGGGAAAATGGGAAAGTAAGTTTGTTGCGTAGAATATGCTTGATTATTTTTAACAGGCGTAAAGTTTATATGTTTTTAGTGTATTTTTTAACTTTGTCTGTTTAAAATAAAAACAAAGTAATAGAGATGAAATTATATCACCACACAAAACACGAAATCTCTTTATATTTTGTAAAGGAATAAATATTTCTGTCGTCACTTTTATGAAGCCTAAAACGAAGTAAAATCACTTATTATTGATATCCAAGCTTTCGATCTTTGCAAATAAATGAAATTATGAATGAAATAATGCCTTAAATAATTATTAATATATGGTTTCTTAGAATAATTTATGAATAGTGATGACTGACATTTAAAAATAAGACATAAAAAATATGTAAACAAACAATCTATCTGTCTATAAAGAGTTAATAAATAGATACCAAGCTACCTATTTTACATTTCTAAATTGAATAACTATGCCCAACTGTTGAGAATCTGCTCAACAAAGATGTAATTGGGCCCTAGATATTAATCGATTACAAACTTTGCCAAATACGTAAAACCATTTTTATTCGGGAATTGATAGGCCTCGCCTGAATTGTGGAATTACTAGGTACGCTGCTATAATTTGACAATACAATAATTAGTTTACTTACAGAATAAACATCAACTTAAAATTATCTAACTTTATTGTCTTTTACTGAAAGACAATAATTTTACAGTCAAATATTATATAAAATTTGTGTCAAATAATATCATATTATGAAATAGTATACCTAATAGTGGTTTGCGTTCCGCTGGGATCCAAACCTAGGTGTTTGCGGATTCGAATCCCGCAAGGTGCAAATGTTTGTGTGATAAGCACGGGCGTTTGGTAGAAGTCAAGGATATTAATTAATTAGGTATGTTTATCTATTAGCCACCATAGTACAAACTTTGCTTAGTTTGGGACTAGATAATTGTTATGATAGTCTTAATACAAAGAAGAATAAGTTCTACATTATAGAGCTTCTTAAAATTCTAGAAGAATTAATTACTGATTTATTAAACTTATTGTTGGCTCTGTTTTAGTTTACGGTATAAGGTACTTCCAACAGGCCAATCTGGAAGTCATTTGGGCCTTTATTCAGCAGTGACATAAAAACTCTGTAATAAATAATGTATGGAAATTACGCAATCGTAAATGTTCGAGTTAAAACGATGTAGAGAAATAGGAGAAAAAAAGTCTGCTTTTATTGAGAAAACCAGAATATGAATAATAATGTGTGATAACCTAGTTTTCATTGTAATCTGAATATAGTATTTTTATTATATTCTTACAGACACCGGCAATATTAAATGTAGTAAAAAAGAAAGAAGTATCCCCTAACTATTAACAATTTCTATTTTCCCACAAATGCCTGATGAAATAATGCAGAAAAATTGATAAATACTATTTATTGCACATCTAATAGCAAAAAAGTACAAATAAAACAGGTAGAAGACAGTTTATCAGCATCATTATAATTTGAGCCATAGGACATCGCTCAACATAGACTTCATCTAATGACTCCCAGATTGGCCTGTTGAACGTTTAAACTTTTATTGCCTTACTAAAAAAAAGATGGACTAGGTTTAAACACTGTCTAAAGATTAGTCACAAATTACGTATAGCGGCGCGGCGGGCTGGAATGTCTCGAATGTGTGATGTATGAAAATTTTTAATTGGTTGGCTATTTTAGACATGGTTTAAACCTATTCTATCTTTCTTGTAATAAGGCCTTTATTGTTTGGTTGAGTTGACAGGTTCATCATTTTGCTATCGTTTTAACTAACAATATTTGTAAGCTTAAACATCTTTGACAATATAGTTTTATTGATTCAAATCAAATAAAGAAAAAAACGATATAAAGCTATACTATAAAAATAGTCATAAAATAAAAACTATTGACAAAACGTTTCACTATAATGACGAGATTATACCTACCAGGTATTTTCTAACTACTTATAGCACAGTACTGCCAACCTAAAAAACGGAAACACGCGAAACCGCTCAGACGCGCAGAGGCATATAAACAGGACCTCACAAAGCACTCCGTAATGCCCGCGTCCTCTGCTTTAATCTTTTTGTGGCTCTAATTAAATTAACAAAACCCAGGCGTGCGGAAACTGGACCGACACTAACACACACACCCACAATGTACATTTACACTTACACGTCGTACGTACTGTGAGAAATGGTCAAAGATTAAAATAAGACAACCGCAGAAAGTCCTCTCTTAAACTCGTAAAAAGTTTTCAACAGTGCAAAATATTATCTTGCAAAAACTAAAGTGACACTATTGACAATGTTCACGCTTTAACCAGTATCTCTCTCTTTCTATCTTTCAACTAATGGATAAGAAGAACAGACAAACTGAAACACTGATAAACATGGTACCAGCCCATTTTTTATGGCATGTTAAAGCATAACACACACCCACACACACACACACATCACATACATAACTGTATCTATTGATTCTGCATTATTGCCTACGTTTTTAAGATTATAACTGTTGTTTTGCAAAACCCATCTCAGGCAACAGACTCTCACACCTTAGGACATATTTTTGTATTTTTACTGTAAATGCTTTATAGTTTTAAGAGTCCTGTTGTGAGAGAGAAATAAATTGATTTGATTTGATAACTGTTAAATATAGCACAAAGATTCTCTCTCTTAACTGTCTATCTTGAAGTAATAAATATTTTAGTTCAAATTGTCATAACATATTCAACATAATCATAGCTTGATAATTAGCAAAAGATTAAAAACTTTAACAGAAGGCGCAATTCATTAAATATATTATGTAGTATAAAAAATCTGTAAATGGTTGTGACAGTGATGCAATAATGACAATTATATTTATTAACTACCTACCTAAGAAGTGTAGTGCGACAACCCTACTGTGCATTGCGTATGTGTGTGTGACGCACTGGCTGTCCAATGATACGATTACATTGTCGTAATAGGGTTGATAGTTGATTGCTAATCTCATCTGTGCTAAACATTTTATTATATTATAATAAATAGATATTCGCAAGATTAAGTTTAAGTTGGTAAATTTATTTATTTACCTAATAAAGACAACCAACAAGACAACTATTAATATAAGCAAATTGGTAAGAAGATATTAGCCTTACCAAATTGTCCTTTATAAAAGAAAAAAAATAGAAATATTATTATAATAGAAATATAACAATATTTCTATGTTTTAGTCTTACTTAACTAAATAAATAGATAAACATTACCGAGAAGATACAATTAAACAAGAATTTCTTTAAAAAACACGCGTACAAACAAAACCGCTGCGTTATACCTGTGTGCACGAGCGTGTTAGTGTGCGTCACGTCTGTGTGTGGTGGCCGTGCGTGTTGGTGTGTGTATTAGTTAAGGATCGTCATTTCTCTTGGACCCTCCCCCGTAGTGTCCGCAGAAAGGTGAGTTAAGACAGATTTGCATAGAGCTGTTACTACCACCTTATTTTTTACTAGCACTCAAATTCACATTTATCCATTTATTTATAAACAGCCGCCAGTCTACTGCTGGACAGTGATGGCCTGTTACACAAATACTGAGCTCGATTCTCGGCTGTTTTAGGATGATTTTTTTGTACTTTGCATTATAACTCAAAACTGCCGCTGACAGCGGATGAGAGCGATAGCTCCACCTTGACAAAGGACAAGTTGAACATTAGGTCAAAAACTTGGAATAAGAGACTTTGTCATAGGGCGGGAAATACGATAGCAAGAAGAAAATGATTTTCTATTAACATTCAAATTCAAAATGTATTTGCTTATAAATAGGGTACATTACATAGGCATGTGGTCATAAAAACATTAAGAAATACAGCTTTGACCTAAAGCACTCGCCCGGCATGCGATGGGACGTGGGTTCGAGTCCCACCTGAGGTCGATGATTTTTTTCAAGTGTTATTCATCTTCAATTAAGCTTTGACCTATTTAGCCACATAAAATAGCATGCAAATACTTAAATATGATAGACATGGAAAAAAAATATTTTTTACAGTAAGTTAATAGTCAAAACATATTGATTTCATTAAAATGGCAAGAGCAATGCAAATCAAATCAAATGCAAAGAGAGCAATTATTGAAATCCTTCTAGGTACTTCTTTCTAGCGTATTTTCCGACTTGTGTCTTTTTCTCCTTCACTTGCTCTATCGTTGGTTAGTGTCTACTTTAGTGAGGATGCAGCTCCGCAGTTTTATTGACAAAACTATTCTAGTTTTTGCAGTCATCCTCGCATACTACCGGCAAAATTAAAGAACTATCTATAATATAACTATTGCCTTTGTATCAGTAGTTTACATCATGGACATCTGAAGTTCTGTCGCCCAAAATGACATCTTCAAGTTTGCGTAAACGACCAAACGCTCGATGTGGATATGCTATCTAGGCTTAGGAGAACAAAGATCTATATCCAGCATTTGACTTCTAGAGACTGATGATGATGAAGTTTAAACTGTCACAACATAGTGGCAATGTAAAAAAAAATAACATCATGAGTTAAAATATGTAAAGAAAAAAATTTAGGGGTATTATGCCCTCTATATAAGATGTTACAGACAAACAGACATCCCCCGGCATCCTCCCTCGGACTTTAATATTGATCAGTGTCCGGTCGCGGTCAGGTAGTCTCGGCCACTGGGCGCGCATGCGTGATGCGTTCTACTATGTTGCAGACTTGCACTATAATATGATGGGTGGTGGGGATACGTTTTTATAGACTAGCTTCTGTCTGAGAAGAGTAAGGTTTATTTAATAAGGTTGCGGCTTAGGGTAATTTGATTATGTCACACCTTTTAAATTGAAAGTAGTCTGTTTGAATTTTAAAATGTGGTAAAGCAAAATACACACCAATTGGTTTGATATAACAAAACGATGTTTATTTTTAGAACTACCTGATAACAAAGACTCAGTTGGTAAAGCAGGGTTCAAATCCCGGTCGAGCCAATTTAGTAATTGAACTGTTCAAAATTTGCTTTGGTATCTTGAGACTTGGGAGTAGTTGGGAGATAAGTCCAGCGTAGTGAGGTTCTTTTAACAATCACACCGATTATCTAGCTCCGTACTAAGATAAACTTGTACTATGGCTAGACTTGCCTAGATTACAGATAAATATAACTGAAAATTCTAAGGCATACCACACAAATATTTGGTTTTTACAGGATTCAAAATTCAAACCCACAACTGCCGGGCTTCGTAGTTATCACGAAGATAAAATAATACTTTACTTCGGGATAATAAATATTTAATTTTGTGTCCTTTTGTGCATGTCTGTATTTTAAATAGAAAAAATGTTGTTACTTTCTGGCAATCTTCCAGTACCTACATCTAAAATCAAGTCAATTTTAAAAAGCTTTAAACGTGGCACGATGAACAGTCGTCAAATGATGACTGTCATGAACCATTTACAGAATAGATATATGAGGTATGTTTAACATTTATTTTGAACCAAAACCCCATGTAGTATTAAATATCAAAGCCTATCTTAGTCCTAGCCCACAAAAAATACAAAAAAAACAACAAAATATCAAAAGCAAGCCACAAAATATACATCATAGCGCTCCCATAACGAGATTTCCCCGATTTAATATCAGACAGAAGTCCCTTAAATTCCGTATCATGTTAAGGAACACTTTCAATATTGGGATTGGTATCCCTTTGGCCGTAACAAGGTTTTATTAGATCCCACTAAAGGGCATCCCCGCACAAAGGTAGTACACGGAACCCTTTTTCTACCTTACTTCAAATATATTAACTGTCCCACTACCTTTGGCGACACGGATTTAAAAAGTATGGAAGCTACATAACATTCCCAAAAAAAAATTGTAAAAATAATTGTGGTAAAATTATCACTATAATTTTCACATTGAAAGTTTTCAAAATCCGACGAGATTGCATAAGACCGCGTTACGTTTTAAGGGTTCCGTAGTTTTATTGTGACTCGCTTTACTGAAGCGTTAAATAATAAAAGTTGACAATACAAGGACAAAAAACGCAATTAAAATGCATAGTACTTACATGAATTTAGTTTTCAGTTATGTGATTATTGAAATATAAAAGTTTGTATGGAGAAGCTGAAAAAATATTTCCAGCTTCTCCATAAAAACTTACTCGCATATCTCGATGATAATGTATGGAGCATCTGAAAATAAAATCACGATTTCGATGTTGCTTTCATAGAAAAAGTTGTTGTATATACCAGCTGATCACGTGGTTTTAAGGAGTGTCCCATTCTCTTTTACAACCTGTATTTAACTCATTTACTTAATTCTGAAGTCTAACTATTTACTAACTACGAAATTAAGTGTTAAAATAAAAGAAAACTGTCTCATCCAGTCATCAACTTAATCCTTAACGGGGCAGCTATTTGTATCTCCCTCGGCTCCGCCAAGCGAAATCAGTTCTTATTACCTTAACGTTACGAGCTAAGCGGTGTTGCCAGGAATTGGTTGCGATGGTGACCGCCACTCGTTTAGACTTTGCCTACTTATATTTATGATGTAGTATATTTTTGAAGACGCCATGTTCTTATTAGGATTGTTGAGACTTAGATATTAGTATGTCGTTATATTGGAGCTTGGGATTGTTCATTTTAGGGTTCCCTAAAATTTCCCTATCTGAGAGTCCTGTACCAAGGTGTTGTTTTTCACTATAGTGATTGGGATAACTTAGTTATCCGTATGTCTGTCTATTGTGACTCTTTTACACTGAAAGAAAAGTAGACTGACTAAGATATCATTTTTAGGGTTCCGTACCCAAAAAACGGTAAAACGGGACCCTATTACTCAGGCTCTGCTGTCCGTCTGTCTGTCTGTCTGTCTGTCAGTCTGTCCGTCTGTCACCAGGCTGTATCTCATAAACCGTGATAGTGAGTTGAAATTTTCTCCAGATTATGTATTTCTGTGGCCGCAATATCAACAAATACTAAAAAACAGAAAAGAATTCCTCCCATACAACAAACTTCTTTTTTTGCCGTTTTTTTATAAATAATGGTACGGAACCCTTCGTGCGCGAATCCGACTCGCACTTGGCCGGTTTTTATAAAATGAAATAAAAAAAACTCCATATTAAGGTACCCCAAATGTATGTACTTCCTACACAACTACTAAATGTTATAATGGGAAAATTATTTTCTAAATGTAGTTGTAGCCAAAGAACGTAACTTTTCAGTTTCGGAACCTTTTACAAATTCACCTTATATTTTCTGATATTTTAGAAATATCTATCCTTTGTAATGTAATAGAAATATAATGAGCTGTATATATTGCTTGCGTTATTCCAATACGTTTGTCGAACTAGAGCATGCGAGGCTTGAAATATATTCAAGATGTTTGGATCAAATAGGGCATGCCCGGGAGCGGAATCTTGGCCCGTGCGTCGATGGCCAGTCTGAAGAACAGCCAATAGGGGCATTAAGCTACTTTACAAACATACGCTAAAATATGTTTCGACACTTAACAAAGTATTTCAAAGTGGGTGATAATTTTAAAAAGTTAAATATTATTTTCTATTTAGAGCAAAAAAAAATTCATTACGTTTTGACCAAGAAGTTATTTCATGTTAAATTACAAGATATTCAATTGCACATTAAGCACTATTTGGTGTCACCCCCAAAAAGTTATTTTTATATTTTGTCTAGTTTTGTGGCAGTCAAACCCTCAATGTCTATGTATTTTATTTTATACTACAAATACTTACTACGGCAGTGACTATTGCCGGTAGTTTTACTATTATCATTAAAAGATACTTACTAAAACATACGTTTGATTAAATAATGTAATTGTCTAATGTAATAAATACAAAACAGTCGTATACATTTATTTAAATCAAATTTTTTTGTAATGACTCAGTCACATGATCTGTACTACGGCGTAGCTGAGTGATTCTATGCGATGCTACGTAATATCGTAGTCTTAAGACTACGGCAATGCTACAAATTATTAATAGCGTTGTGTTACGAAGTGTAGCAAAACTAAAATGTAAATAAAATCCATTTTCAATTAGCAATTCAACTTTCATTAAGAAAAAATAAACAAATAACAAACTGCGGACAAAATTTTGTATTTTAAATTAGAGCGATGTATATTGCCATGTTTTTTTCGTTTATCATCATTGTAAAAGTTATTTTAAAACATTGAAAATTAAGATGTGTCACACATCATTTCGTAAAAAAACAATTCAATTACGTACAAATACACTTTTAAATTTAGTCGGCTATTCCAATCACTCCTCTCAACCACTCGAAACTTTTCTTTTAAATATGAATAAGGTTACCTATCAATTTGGAAACTCAATATAAGTTCGGCCAATCGAATGCAAAACGGACATCGACCGAATCAATTATCCGAACGCATTCGGGTTTGTTCGAACTAGCCAAATGGGTAATAAAGCAAATGGCGCGCTCCGATGTTCGGATCTAAAAAACCAGTGTAACTTGACCTCTCAAAAAATTTGATAGTATTTAGCATAACTATTTGAAATCATATTAAAATAATTTGATTTTTTTACTGGTCAAAAGCCAAGCAAACCCTACTAAAATAATTTCCATTGTGCAAAAATTTAACTTCAAGTTAATTATTATTCGATCATGTTACTCTTATCTTAGTGTAGCACGGATGACATTACCAATCAGATGAATTAACATACTTATTTTTTATCAAAACGCGATTAATCCCTTTCGATTTTGTAAATATAGACCAGTACAAAGTTAATGTTACTTCTTTGTAGCTTTAACGAAGCTCAAAATTTAGACTAAATATTATCATCGAATTTGAAATAATCGTAAAACGGATTATAAAAATAGGTAAATTAGACAATTTCCAGATTTTTATTATTTAACATTTTTTTTTAGAAAATGAAGTCTTGTTACTATTAGTGAAACTACATTACATATAAGTGAATAGTGGTGAACAATTAGCGAAGGGAAATAACATAATATATTAGTAAATGGTGCCATGTTCGCAATTCTATAATTATTTTACAAAATGTTTTTAAATACAAAATCTTATTTTAGTGTCAGGGGAAGATTAGGTTAGGTTAGAATATGCGCTCAGTAAAAATACTCATCGTATTTAGATTAAAAAACAAATAACAGATATTTATTTCTTTTCATTGTGGTAGGCATTTTTTTTACAATACTAAGTAGTAATGGGTGTACTCATTAAAGTCAAGAGTTGTAAGCGACTTATTAGCCATTTTAGTCCATGGTAAAACTTTTTCCACTACGAGTACCTACTAATTACAACCAATAATAAAATAAATAATAAAAACAACGGAGGTTACAAAATGACTCTATTACAATCAGCGGCGGGCATTGGTTTTATTTGGAGGTAGGCAGTAGATACTTATAATGTCTTTCAATGATGAAAATCAGTGATTTTCACCAATGCCTCGGCATTTGCTAAGCGGGGGCCTATTTGGTACATGGCTGTTTATAAATTGTGTAACGTGATATTTAATTATTGTAAATTGTGCCAAATAAACGATTTTCATTCATTCATTCAATACTTAATCCACATTTGTAAGTGAGTACCTACTGCTACCTCATTTCAATTATCAGGTAGGTATAAAAACCACTGATATAAAAGAAAAGAAGCCTTTGCCCAATGGTGGGACAGAAATGGCAGTTTTTTTATTAATTCCGTTTTTCTTGTTCGTCAAACATGACTATTGCGTCATATTCAGCCAACACAAACATTAAAAAGTATGTTTCCAGTTACAAACCGGCGGGTGGGTCAAGTAATGCTGGTCAGAGCAAGTTTACGATGCTATTAGCTTGTTTGCCGATGGCCAAGCATTTTTGCAGCGCTCGTTATTTACTGGGTTATGTGAGGAAGGGTTACTTGTTTTTGTTCTTTTATGTGTTCATTAATTTGGTCTTGTGAAATATCTACAGTTAGCATCATAATAGGATTGGTGGAGCTAAGTTTTGGCAATAAAAATAATAGTTAAATTACGTGACTGTAAATGCAAACTAAAAAGTTTGAAATAATTTGTAAATACAGTAGTAGGAAATTATTCATAATATTATTCTTTCCTTTTTTCACTTTTAACGGTATTACTATTTTTCTTCAACTTTGTAGTTCGCTTCTAATATGTTCGCTTTTTATAATTATAATTTTTATTTGATACATTTTTACAGTTTGTTATGAGTTATAAAAATATCAAAAAGGTGCCAGATTTTTTATTGATTTTTTGTAGCGAACGTCTCACTGCTAAGCGTAGTAACGAGCTAAAAACCTTTTTCTTGTCAACTTCTCAGAATATTTTATTTTAGCTTCTCTTATTAAAAGAAAATAATACTTTGACAAAAATACGGCTGAAATAATTAAAATGAAACTGGAACAATATGTGTATTATCTGTGTATAAATATGTAATTTACGATAAACATTTAAAATGTATAAAAAAACTAGACTGAGTTAGATCTGAATAACGTATGCTACTGGTCGCAGGTTATAAACTACGAATTTACAAGTTATATTCTTATATATTTTTAATGGTTCTTGAAATTAAATTTATTTTTCAAACTAAATATTTTACCCAGTATCAGAACCCAATAAATATATATAAAATGACTTGGTATGTCCTTTTCATGAAATTATGTATGTGATTTTAGTTTGAAAATTGATATTGTTTGCGAGTTAACATTTTATTTCAAGCGAGCGTTGAAATGCATTGAGCCAAAACATTCTTACTTTCCTTTTATCTAGTACTAACTTGTCTTTTAGTTTTCATCAACAAGGTACCTACCCATAACTTATCTTTCGTTTAGTTTTCGACCAGTAGGTATATCCTCCTTGCAGCCACGCCAGTGTAATTTGCCCTTACCCAAAGTCTCGTACTGACCGCACCATTTGTTCCCGACGTGAACCGACTTAATGCAGCTAAGATTAACTATAAGTACCTACTCCTTCTAGTTTCAAGGGACGCTGGGGGTGAATTCACTTTGTTGCTAACGTAAGAATTACATAATTTTGCTGTAAAATGCAGCTAGTAATTCTGTTTGAGATAGAAAATTAATGTGTTGCTTAAAATATGATATGAAAAAGTAGTAATTTTTGAAAATAAAAATGTTTTGAAGCAGAAAAAATAACTAGTATTATAATCATTTTGATAAAAGGCTTGTTCGATGCGACTCGAGCACAACGTAATGACTTAATTAATATTACAATAATTTTAGCATGAAAAATCCCTCCTTATACTTAAAACTACAAAAAAAACTGGATAAAGCTGACAATTTGACTCAATAATTAAAAGAAAGTTCAATCATAATAAATTCTAATCCAAGTTTTAATTTGGAAATTAATTAGGGAAAAGAAACATCACATTACCTTTATTACAATTCATCTACATGCTCACTCAATCCCCTTCTGCCGGGGGTGGTTCTGGCCGGGGGGCGGTCCGAGGGGCGAACTGACCACCTCCACCCCCACCCCTTATTTATCGCGATTTTATTTGCACATGACATGGCCGCCGTTTTGGCTTGTTACAACGTTTTTAAGGGGCTCATTTGGTAAGTGTAATGATAACTATCAGTATAAATATAGTTTTAGCTAATGCATTTTTATATTATAAAAACACGATAGTAATAAAAAAAACTTAGCACAAATTATATAGCCTGGAACTAAGTAAAACTTGTTATATGGCGACTAGGTAATGGAAAAAAAGCTACCTTCTAGTAGAGAATGCCAAATGGCATATACCTAGTTTACTTAAGTACAATTTTATTTTGTCGTTTAAAGTTTTGATAAATAACGGTAGCTTTTTGATTGCATGATAGAAAATATATGAAATAATAATAAATAATATATATAATTGCATATGAACTTTATTAAGCTATCATACAACTGCTACAATTCGATTTAACGACTCCTATTTAATTTAGTTTCATTTATGTTACTCTCCTGTCTAATTTACATTAAAAAAAACGAAACGTAAAAATGGTAACAAAGAAACTATATGAAATAATTTTAACTAAGTGCCTAAAAGTATTCTCGTCAAATTATTTGAATGTAGCGAAGAAGCAAAACGTAACATCCATATTAGCGTAGCACAAACATCGTCGACAAACGAGTCTCTCTTTACGCCACAAATAACTCAGCTAACAACTCGCATTACAAACATGTCTGCCATAATTGGACTTATCCAAGCAACTCGAGAAAAATATCCACTATCCACAAAAATATGCTACGACTCCGAACCATTGTCCTTTGAAAAAAGAATGTGACATAACGAACTTCAGTTCCCGACTTTATATCAAATATCACGCATGGCGCGGCGCCCGCCCCCTCGCGGACTGAGGAGGCAATAAAAAATAATATATTGGAATATGTTGGAAATAACATCGTATCATCCAAGGATGCCGTGTACGGGGACATCGGAGCTGTGACGAGTCCAGCCTTTTATTGTCTCGAAACTGCTGACGTTTATACCGTGTTTGTTATTCCGTTTTGTATGAATAAAATTACAGACGCTTTTATTACATACTGAGAGTAATAAAAAAAATTGTTTTCAGTGTTCAGTAGATTATTAACTAGTGTCGTTTGCTCTTTGATTTGTGTGATGTTTTGCCGAAGCAAATTTTGACGTATTTGAAATTAGTTGTCATTGCATCTAAGTATCGGATATTTGTGTTGCAATTTGCTTAATTTATTTTTTAAACTAATCGTATTGAGTATTTCAAAAAAATATACAAAATTTTAACTCTTGATTGTAAATATTTATGTATTAAGAACTTACATTTCTTCTAAGCCTAAATTAATAAAGTATGATAAACATGTAAAAACATTATTCCGTGTCCACTTACCTAAATTCACTTAATAACAACACTTCCAAACAAATAACCGATCACTGTACTTATAACTGTCATTTCAAAAATCGAACTGCGAATCTGCGCACACGCACACCGTAGACGGCTCAAGAAACGAATGGTTCAGGAAGTGATACCGGGTCAGGCAGGTAGAAACCAAGTAATAAGGCGCGTGAAGGGTTAACCCTTATTAAAAAGGTGGTATTATTAGACGGTAAAAAGACACACAAAGACGTGCCAGGTTAGGGTTAAGGTTGCACGCGTAGTTTGTTAAGTTTGAATAATCGCTTCTTTGGGTGAGTGCGTCTACCAGATAGACTACGTAACGGACTTTAAAATTAACGATTGGTAAGTTTATAACGACATTTTTTTGTTATTCCTGGTAGTGACCAAAAAACAATTGGCACTTAAATTTATATTTTAACTTTTTTAATATAGAGTTGTTGTAAACGGTTTGAATTTATTTCTAAAAACAAAACACTTATTTAAACATCCATCAGGTACCTTCGTGCTTTCCTGTTGTTACTCAATACTTTCCTTAGCACAGTGACATCACTATATAAATCGTTCACAATATTTCTCGTTCAGAATGTGCAAAAAATCACTCTCTACCTGACTGCACTTTCGCGTGTGAAATTCCGTACTGTCATTTTGCACAATGTCATCTAACCCTTCACATGCCACCTAATGTACCTGAAACGTCCCGACCCAATAATTCATTATCGAACAATGGCCACACTAACTTACTTTTCAAATAATAATAACTAAACCCTTTCTCGCTGCGACCCTTGCGAATTTTTCGATACAAATAAAACACCCGTTGGAACACAAATATTTAAGAAAAAATCGTTCGCTTTTAAATTTTGTCTGTGGTCATACATCAGCTAGGATATTACAAGCCGTTGCGTTCTATGTTTGAATTGAAGCGTAATCGATTGGTAGTTCGAAGTTATAAAAAAGTATAATTTTTTTATTGAACAATTCATTTTTAATGTAATAATAAAAAAATAAGACCAATGTTTTGTAAAAAAATAGGTAAAATAAAATATTACAATTTAGATATACCTAAAGAATAAAATAAATGAGTCTATATTTTTGTGTTAAAATCATACAATAACAAAGAAAAAGACGATAATAAAATTAAAACTGAAATAAAAACCAACAAAACACTTGTCAAGTGCTCTCATTCTCGTTTGTAGATAGAAGATAAGATTCAGACATAATGATTTCGTACTTGACGTGTGCCGGTGACTAGTGCACTCCAAATTACTCGCCCAATTTGAGTCCATTGTAGATTTATAGATAACAGAAATGGTACTTGGGTTTATTTGCATAACTATTCTATGCTGTTAATTGTTTTCTTTGTAATGTATGAATACAGGACTTCTATGGCATTTACTATAAATTTCTTTTTAGTTTCTCTTCTCGTGTTATGAATGTCATGGTAGCTACCTATTCAAATGTTTGTGTGATGAGAACGTTCACTTGCACGGCTTGCACCTAAGTCATGGATTTATAAAAGTAGGTATTCAAAGTATTATCTGTTATCTAGTCGCCATAGTGCCAAATTTGCTTAGTTTGGGGCTAAATAATAAGTTTAATTTTTGAAAACAATTTATTTAATTTTAAATTTTTATTTTAAATTCGATTACTTTTTAAACTTTTTCAAAGAAAATGTAATTCAAAACTAAGGTTTAACAAGATTCACCAAATAAAAATCATTCGCGGTTATATACGTATGAACTATTCATAATGCCACATCTGCTTCTACTACGTGCTCTTTTAAAGTATTCTAACAAAACATTAGAATAGAACCCTCTATGCAAAAATTCAATAGCGGATTTGGCAAGCGCTCCAGACCCATTGTCATAGATCAGGTATACGCAAAAATCGCAACATTCAAATTAATAAAATAATAAAACTAGTTGGTGATCTATGCAAGGGTTAAGTCGGTATTGTTAGCAAGGAATTATCTGCGGCTATTCTTTAGTATGGTTTTGTATGAGGATTGTATGTCGAGTATAATGTAGGCTTTAGTATGCGATAGATCCGTTTCATTATTCTTACTTTGGAGAAAGCGGAACAGTTTCTAAAACATGCATAATTTATTTATTATTTTAAAAGTATATATAATCATATGAAAGTAACATTGAGCTAAGATCAAATAAAAATCTTAAGTAATTTTGTGATTTGTAAATAAGCCCCAAAATATTTTAATTTTGGATACAAAATATCTGTTGTAAAAAATAAAAAACATAAAACTTACACCAAACGATTTCAATCGTTACAGTTTTTGTCAATTAAATAAATTTTGTATACCATTTTTTTTAAATGTAAACTGTGATAAACACTAATACTAATAAATTATATAAAAGGACTTTGGGGTCATGAGAACTCTCAAACCGTATTTGCGGGAATTTCACACTGTTTGCCTCTTGACACCGTACAAAAAACCTGCCAAAATTGCAAACTTCCACACGAATTGGCGCAAAAAATACCCCAGTCGCGGAAATAGGGTTAAAACGCTGTGTTTTGGGGTAATGTTTGCGCGATTTATTGTTTGGTACAAAACTAATTATGTTCGTATAGCTCTTTAGAGGTGTGGGGTCATTTGCCATTTTTTTGTGTACAATTTTAGTAAGTGATAGGGTTAACGCATTTTTGTTATATTGGCAGTTTTTGTGCAACGTTAATTGCTGGTAATTTATTGGTTGTCAAATAAACGGTTAATACATTTGTGAGAAACAATTTTGTATTTTTTATTACACTTTGTAAGATTAACGATTAGATTAAGATACCTATCTTTCTTATTCTCAAGTAATATCATTTTCTGGTTTTTTTATTTTGATTTTTTATGGCATTATTTTATAAAAAGGAAAAAAACTTAGTTATACTGAGCCAATATAACGTAGTGATTTTAATTGTTACTTACATAAACTTGTAATATAAAGTTAGTCCACAAACCGGTTTCATAAGCATTGCATTAGAATTTTATATTTTCCGAAAAAAAAAATGCTACAAAACTAACAATAATAAATCCAGTGCAACTACAACTCTTAAACTCTTTCACAAAAATATTTGACGTTGCAAAAAAAACATACAATCAGCTCCATTTAGTATTTCGGTAGCTAACACTGTTCAAACTTTTTGTAGCGCCAATCCATTGTATCTTTTTGTCAAAGTCAACGAGTGGATTTTTTTCGGAACTTTTTTTACTGAATCCTATTTCTCGGATTTAAAGGGATTTAGACACTTTGTTGTGGCAACAATGACGTTCATGGAGATCGATATTTGTTTTGATTTAAAATGTTGTGTATTTTTTCTATTTCCCACGATGTAACACTTTGGACAAATAGATAGTTCCGGGTGTTTTGGTCTCGTCTTTTGACGATACTATGCAAGGGTTTCCTAACGATTTAATAACTTACGGGATTTCTTCCTATCTTGTTTTATTTTTTTAAGATAAAAAGTTTATGTAACTAACAATTTAAATCATCAATCGAAACATGTCAACAACAATTACCATTTTTTTCGTACTTTCATGAGCTTCGTACATACACACAATATATATATACAGGTTTTATAGAAACAGATACAGAACTCCATCAAAATATTTATAACCAATCAAAAAGCGCATTTTCCAACTTCATACATTAAAAATTCCACGTACGAAAGCAATTCGCGACAAAAAGTCCGCGACAAATCCTAATCAGGCCACCCCAGCCCTACTGGCTACCCCTGGGCTACCCCCTGGCTACCCCCTGGCTTATCAACATTCGGACACTACGACTCATACATATTTTAGGGGCTCACCCCTTCTGGTCAACTGTCAGTAATGATTTGCTACCTTCCACCCTCACAAACGCCCCCTTACCTTCTAACCAGATAGCTTAGAGCTCTGAATTAGCTGGTATTTGTATCGGAAACTATCAAAATACAGTTCTAGTTATGATGGCAGTTTTTGGGGCAAAGGGCGATATGAAAAAGTTAGATTATCTACTATTTTTTCGGACGCGCAAACCGAGGGATCGGAGGAAATATGGCTTCCTATCGTATAGGGTTCGGTTTGGTAGTTCGTGATTTGTTGTGGGCGTTGTGCCGAGGTATGTTTACTAGACTATTGGCAATTTGTGTTTTGATATTGTACAACCAATCAAAGGTCACATTGAAACAGACTATTTAATTAAATTTAAAGGATTTTTTGCATAAAATTCACAGAAAGAAAAACAGAATAAACATTGCTGTTTTTTGTCCTTCAAATTAAAAAAATATCTTAGTTGTAATACGTTGTTAGCTAAATTAACAGATGAGAATCAAAAAGAGAATTATTTAATTAAATATTTGCCAGACAATACCTTTATTTCCATAATCTCAAGGAATAACATCCTAGTGTTACATACAAGGTACCAAATAATTCGCCTACCAGAGCACACAAGCCCGAGTTAATTTAGAGTAAATCGTATTAAAAACTTAGCTGAACCGGGAATCGAACCTGAGGCCCTGTGAGTTCAAGCAAATCATTGCTCCACTGCGTTAATCGGGTCATCTTTCAATACCGATAAAAATACCTCAGTCTTGGCAATACATAGCGAAGACCGTCTGGTGTAGTGGTTCGCGCTCCGGACTATACAACTCCATAAGTGTGATGAGCACGAGCATTTGTACCTAAGTGGATGTTTAGAAACTTATTTACGTATTACTTTGTTTAGTTTTGGGCTAGATAATTGGTGTGATTGTAGAAACAATGTATTTATTTATTATTATTATTTATAAAGACAGTCTGAAATTCAAGTACAATTATTTCTTTTTTCGTGTATGTATTTTTAAAGGCACTTGTTTTACTCTTGTTTTGTGGGGAACATTGCTTGATTTTTATCGTGGAGCCAAGTCAGAGGTCTTATATCTAATAGTTACTAGTAACCTACATCTCATAGTAAAGTTTAGACTCTTGCGTTACGACACCCCTCCAATCTGCACTGAGCCCTACTACTACCCTATAGTTGAAGTTAGATCTGTGCCTTGCAGTTGGAATGGACCATTTACTTATTTGTACTTTTCTACAAAAATATAGGGCACAGACTAAAACTTTTCAGGCGGTCTACCCACGTACCCACTTTCATGCCTCCACAAGCCATCAGTCTGCCAACCGCAGATACGCAAACAAGCATTTAGGCGTATTTGGTTAGCGCTCGCGAGCAACGTGACGCCGCCGCTGTCCGATGGATTCGGCGACGAGAATGTTTGTAGAAACGATTCGGCTATCGTGTTACTTGACGTGACTATTTTGCGTAAGATGTTGGGGTATAGGCTGGTGTGTGGATCTTTGATGGATGTTAGACGTCCAAATTTCATTTTTATACACTTTTATTATAGCTGAACTTGTAATCTAGGTAACTAATTATGTAACTACTTAATGAAATTTTAAAAGTCGAATTTGACTTTCTTCTAATTGTTTTCTTGATTTAAAACCTACTATGTGTAATTCGGACGACAATACGATAATTTGGAATCATCGGGCTTATGATGTGTGTCTGATGATGAAAGAAACAGACGGTGAATAGTGGAAATTTTAAATGGCTACTAGTAAGACCTTCGTGATTTCAAAAGTTTTAAAACTATTTTGTGAAATTTATTTTTTTAGAACAACTTCTTAAGAATAGGCATATTTAATTACAATTTACTTATAACATTTATAGCTAAGCAAAAAAAAACTTGTTATCGCACGGAGTGCGAAATACTAGGCTTAGCCGATTGTTAAATTAGGTTAAAGTTATAATTGCATATTGAATACAGCAAGTTAAAGCTAGCAAAAGAAACGAAGTTAAGTAACGAACACTTTCCACATAAAAAACTAACATTAGGTCCATCTTCGATAGGTATATTTTTCACATACAAACCCAAAATCGCAAGTCAGCATTGTGGCGACAACCCTATATGGTAGCCTTGTACCGTTAACCCTTACAAAACTGTGCCATTACCCCAACACGTTATACATAGATGGTCTTTTATACCGATTCAGAAACATGTCTTTCACAAACGCAGAAATGTATCTGGTGATGTGCGACACATTTTTTTATGCTTACCCTAAAAAGCGCGTAGTTCAACATTTTTATTGTGTCGAGCACAGCGAAGTCATTAATCAGTCTGGCGAGAATCATCAATATAACATTATAGAGGATACGTCCAAGTATTCGATTCAAATACGCGATGTATCGATTACGTATCGTAATTCGATTACGAGAGTATTGTGAGGCGGCAGTTCATCATCTGAAGAGAAGCGCTTGTCATTGTATTAACGTAAGAAGTGTCTGGCTTTATATCAAAGAAATGATGTAAAAAGTATTTCACAATTGTAAGATAATCGTGATATAATTGTCATACTTAAGGTTCTTAGTGGTACTTCCTTACCTAGTAAAATATATTAATGTATTAAAAGTGGTTGTAATTCATCAGTGGAATAGCCATTTAGAAAAAAGTTTTTATAAAATGGTGGCTCTACTGCCCAAATGCAAAACCTTTTTCCAAATGTCCAACATTAAAATCGCAAAAAATGATTCCAAATATAAAATTTTGTATTAAAAAAATATATGTGGTGAAAACTTGCATACCATACTTGCAGTTTGAAAAACTATATAATTGTTTATTCTAACTTTTTCTCGTAACTTCTAACAGTCAACGTATCACTAGTGCTCCTTGTATAAGTATTTGAAGAATTAATTTTCAAAACATTTAATAAGCTTACAAGAGAAAATATAATATTTGCTATTAATAGCGTACTCGTATAAGAACATCTTCGCAAGTTAATATTAAGGCATCTTTCAATATTCAGTACAGGATTAATACCATATCAATAACGATCCGTTGGCTAAGCTTTGAGCGTTCATCCATAATATATTAGGTTTCATATTTTGTTCCAGATATTACAAAGTCTCTGGTTCGTGATACAGGTATTAGGTTTAGTGTGGGTATTTTTAGTGATATACATGTCTGTGACATTGTCAATTTGCTTAAATTATTGCTACAAATCATGTTATATATTTTTTTGTAATTGTACTCATTTGATATCAACTAACGTACCTATAGTTTAATTGATACTAACACGAGGTCTACGTGTTAACAATAAAAAATAATAATAGTAGAGCAAAATTGACGTTCATAAATCATTACAATAGTACAAATAAATGAGTTCAAAGGAAAAAAAAATACTTTTAGACTTTTGTTACTGTAATCTTGAGTTTAGCTAGGATAGTAGTCGTTGAAGGGTTAAATGACTTAAATTATTGCCAATTTTAACTTTTTACGTTATTCTCTTTATGGTTTTGATATTCTTTAAGTACTAATAGTTTATAGGTATCTGATTTATATTATAATTAGACTAAAATTACGTTTCGGGTGAAGTTTAAGTAAGTAGCTACTTCTTTTCCGAAAAAAAAAGTCATTTCCCGAACGATATGAGATATAAAGATAACTAGGTCTTTTAGAATAGTGGTCGATGTTCAGTTTAAATAAATTTTAAATGTGAAAACAATTACATTATTTACTACCCGAATACAACGCGAGCAATGCCACAGGCACTGCTGGTTTCCAAAATCGATACCATACATAGATTTCATATGAAAAGCAGTAAAACTAAGTTTCCCCACAATGTTATTCTTGGATTTCATTTAGCAGTCACGTGAGCGGTGCCCGTCCGGCGAGCATTAGTCATCCGTTGAGAGGTATCCTGTGGGAAATTACGCGGCGAGGCGACGCGGCCGGCAGCGGCGGGCTGCGGTGCGTTGCGTTGCGCTTGTTTTATGGTTTTCTGTTTTTGTTACGATTCTGTGACAAGGTTTGACTGCTTGTGACATTACGAATTTCACATCTATATAAAATTGTTACATCATTTACATCGATGTCATTACATTGTTCTAGTACTGATCATCAGATCAGCTCGGTGGTACCAAAATATTGCATTGTGACTTTAAATACTGTGCCTAATTTAAGTTTAATCGATCCACGGAGAAAGTTGGTCAAATTTAAGATGCAAGATTTGACGAAAATGCTAATATAAATCTTGTAAAAACACTGTTTCTTTTTGTGTGTGTGTGTCTTTCTATTATATAGTAGGTATTACTTGTTTTACAATAATCGCATTTGACTTATTTGTATGATCTTGCGCAAATGTATCTGTTTCAGAAACATTGGAGTATGTACCGTTAACGCAGGACACCTAATACTCGCCGAGAATTTCCCACAACGCACAAAGGGTTAAAAGGGCCGTCTCTACTGTAAAAGGATATCTAATTTCCTTGAAAGCAAAATTGGCGTAACATTGCCAAGGTAGTTTTTTTTTACCTTTTTTGTGCCACTAACCCTTTTTCGACGGCGCCTTTGTGTATTTTTTTATTTTTTGAAAGCGCAAAGAAAAGGCGGTTAGTTTATATCCGGCCTCTTTTGACATTTGGAGGGTTGACCGGTGTTCTCAATGAGTATTAATTATTTGAAGTGGGATTTGGTTTGCGAGTGGATTTGCGTCATTGTGGGTGGATGACGCTGATGGCCATTGTATTACATATTTTGATCAAATTATATTTAAGTGATTTATTAGAATATTTTTATATCAGTTTTCCAATATAGATTTGATTCGATGCTCGATTTGAGACAATTTAAAAAATAAAATTATATTTAAATTAATTTCTTGAAATTGCCTTAAGTTTGGGTTATACAGATTGACAGTGTGCCTTCTACATTCGCAAACTTATAGATATATGTGTTTAAACCTACAGTACCTACTCCAATTTTACCCATTGTAAATATTTTTTGCAGCCTAGCTCTTGTCTTGGCACCAACATAATTTGTGAGCATAATTTCTAACGGCTGAATTTATCAGACACCTCACAAAAATCTTAGTTATATTACGTTCAGTAGTAAACCTTAGATTAATAACATCCGCTCCTTTTAACAATCACTTAGACATGCTTACCTACTGTCATAATTTAAAATAATCTTTGCACGAATGAAAAGGCGGCTATTAATTTTCACACTTCATCAGAGAACGTGTGATAAAGTATTAAAAAACATAATTTCACGCGAATCAGGAAGCATCTGCCGCCACCTGCTTAACCCTTGATTGCATCTGACTCCTCTGGGTTCTATCCGACCCAAAGGGTTCTTTTGTTTGCGCGAACAGTTATATTACGGTAAGACCAGGTGGGTAAGGGTTACGTCAGTTACGTCTTCAGAGTTCTCACGATGATAGCGGATTTCGCCATTTTTTAACGACGCAACTGTGTTTGCATTGAAGGGTTAAGTTGGGAGGGTCAAAAACATCTTGGATGGTATTTTTAATTACTTAAAATTCTGTAGACGGGTAAATTGATATTTGTCTGTTCTTCCGACTCAAGCCCTTTGCTTGTTTAGAAAACATCATTGGTATTTACGTACGTAAAACTTTTTTAAATTATCCTCATTGTATTTCGTTAAAGCACAATATTTACTTTGAAATATATTGTATATCAAATAGATTCTAAAGACAAAACGTATTACTACATTAGATTTTAAAGACAAAACGTATTACTACATTATGCCACATAAAATAACATGAGTGCAGTGACTTAGCATTCTTGTTCACTCCAATGTTTGGATTATGTCATTCTAAAGATTTTCTTAAACAACGTAAAATAAGAAATGACATACAAAGTGACATATAGGTATGCAACTTTAAGGAAATGTAATAGAAAGTGAAAAATGCAGTTACATAAAATGGGCTACTAAACCTCTTCCAACAATCGTATAAGTAAATGTATTTAGAAGCAAACTAATTAAAACCTGTATTTTGGCGACTAGATATTGGATAAACTAAATATAACATCCATTACTCACGTACAATAGTCGTGCTCGTCATACTCGCCCCTTTCGGGACTCGGACCCGCGACCGCTGGTTTCTGAGGAGCATGTTACTAATTATAAGCATGATTTCGGTTACCATAATTTGTTACAATATTTCTGGATTAAGAGCTGAAATTATTTATAAGAGTACGCAATTTATATGCTAAATAAATAAACTAGCGTATTAAGACATGCATATAAAAAAAAAGTTAAAAAAAAAACTAAAAACCGACTTCAAAATGAAACTAAAAAGCGACAATAATATTGACTAAAACATACCTAATCAGTTCTCTTTGGAGTCGGTGCGAATGAACACATTTTAACTCTCGATTGCAAGGCAATTTTAAGTGTTAAGTCCTCTATTTTTTCCCTCCTAACTTCGCCAAAAAATACTTTACAGCAAAGTAACCTTAACTAATATTGGTCCTCTATGGACCCCTCATCCAATGGTATGATAAAAATGAGGTGTTATATTGGGTCAATTTTTCGACGAAAATGTTTAAGTCTTAAGAAATGGGTTTACCTACACTCCAACCAGAACGGCGGCTAGTTTGGTGTCGTAACCATAGGATAAGGTCTCGCGTTAAATAACAGGTTAAATTAAGAACTTTCAATTTTTTTTTCGTTACTGGGTGTGCGGTTACGCCCCCAGTAAATAAAAATTGGCGGTTTGGTACCTCATAAGCTCCACGTCTGCTCAACACACTGCGAAATACGTTCTGTCGACAAATTGCAGTATCATCTTCTTACTCCTATCCGTTAAGGAGTTCTGTGGCTTCCATCATCAGGTCAGCAACATGACATGATGATTACCAGACCCAAAAATCAGCATCGAGTCAAAAAATATATGCAAAACATTATGGGTGCCTATAAAAATTGAGGGTTGCCCTCGTTTTCCCAGGGATCCTATCATCAGAATCTGACTTGGTGGAAATGGGACCATCTCGGGAGTATACCCTTTCAAACTAAAAAATAAATTTTGAAATCGGTCCATAATTGACGGCGTAATCGCGTAACATACATACAAAAAAAAAAAAACAACATTCAGACGAATTGAGAACCTCCTCCTTTTTTTTAAAATCGGTTAAAAACTATGGTGCAGTCAAAAAATTGATATCATCATATTTGAAAAAGATATTTTTATACAAATCGAATTCTAAAGATAATGTGTTGTATGAAAACTTTAAAAAAATAAATGATGATATCAAATGTCTGGCTTCATCATACTATTTATATGCACATTTTAACATTTCGGATATACCCTGAGTAAGTACTTATGAATTATTGACTTGAATGGTAAAATGTATCACTGCAAAACTAACAGTAACCTATCAGAGCGTAGCTAAAAATGACCAAATAAATAAAGCTAATAAAACACAAAGACTAGCTACATAACAGAAGCCATAAATCGAATGGGAATCCGAAAGACATCCATAAAAGTGTCTCGGTGTTCAGGTCATGCGGAGCTTTTATTCCGGTTGACGGAGCGAGCGGAGCGCGCCGAGCGTGCGAGATTGACTGTCTGGACTGAAACGTAAAATAAGAAAGTACAGAAGGACAACTTTTTATTAGGTTGTGGCTTAGAGAACTGTGAGCTGAGTGAGACAAAAAACTGAATTGTGAACTTATCCCCAACACAATTATTTATCACTTTCTGAGGAGTTGAGACTCCACCATGTATTTATGATTTCCAGAAATAAAAGTTTTTTTGTTTTTTTTTTTCAGTACTTACCTTTTACATAATCGTCAGCCTTAAGAAGTCCATTGTTGAACATAGGCTTCCATGATAAATAAATTATGTATTTTCGGAATAGTTTGAAACTCTTTTGAGTTTCTAATAATAGTTGTTTAAACGTTTTAACCTATCATTAGAACCATTCTAATTCTTATAATATTAGCTTTTTTTAACGTTTGCAAGGAACGTTAGCGAATGCTTAGCGAATCCTAAGCTCAACAAAAACTATCAACAACATTCCTAGGCATTAAAATTTTATTAACATATCCTAAAAGGTCACATAAAAAGAACCTTATGCAGTTTCACAAGGCATTAATAAAACATACACGCCCACGAAAAAACAAACTGGCCACTCTGCTTTTGCTATTTCATACTCTTTGCTTGTATATTCGGGTCGAACAAATACTCGCATATTTTTTCTTCGTACGTTATAACAAGTTATGATAAGTTATTTGTTAAGGCTCAGTAAACTGGATTGTGCAAATAAAGTTGATACACCAATTTACCATATCAAAGTCCAAGAAAGGTGCCTAGGTAAGAAAAATATATTATAATAAATTTACTTATAAAAAATATACTGTCATAGACTGTAAGTATAAAGTATTTCGCCTTGGGCTTCGATTTCATCATCATCATCATCACCAGCCTATCCACTCGGGCGATGGCCCCGCGCGATGTCCGGCGTCTAAAGCGCTGCTGAGCGGTAGCGATTTACCAACCGCAAATAGCGCGTTATGGTTTTGCACTTTTTTAGCTATTACAAAAAAATTAAACAATGCATATAATTTTTAAAACTAGTTTCATAAAAAAAAAAACTTGGGCGATACATTTACATGCATTTCATAATAAATATCACGTGTTAAATACAAATAAATCACGAAAAGAAAAACGTTTTGTAAATATTTCATTCACTTGCAGAAAATATTTATGTTTCCGAATATAAACAAAAGATTAGGTTTTGGTAAAATTTCAGAGTACATGTTCTACGTAATCAAATGATGATAATTAAAACAATTAACTGTCTAGAATAAAAATAAAGAAATATCTTCATAGAACTAGCGTATCAAATTATACACAAACGTTGCACATAACTTCACGGCACTACTGCGGCTTGTTTTTTTTCTACGACCATAGTTGTTGCATATAAGTTATAGTGCGGTCCATCTATAATTCAATCCAATTGAAAAAACTCGAGTGGCACGTCTTATTATCGAATGAGTAACATATTTACACCACTAGTGACCGAATTAGCCGTGGGCGCGGATGTGAGCCCGCAGCCCTTTAGGGTTGGCGCTTTGGGTATCAAACTGCAGCCCGCATCGCCTGAGTGGCTATATTAGTCCACTGCTGGACACAGGCCTCTCCAAAAGGAGGATTTTGTCATAATCGCCACCCTTGGCAGGCGGGTTGGCGATCGCAGTTTGGCCAATGGTGGAAAGGAGACGCTGCTGCCCGTCTTCTTGTGGCAGTTCTCCTGTAGTCGCCTCTTACGACACCAATAGGAAGAGAAGGGGTGGTGCTATTATTTTAACGTGCCGGCACCACATGACACAGTTGAATTTAGGAAACATTAATGTCACTCATTGGCTCTAATGCTAGAAACCGAACGCCAAAAAATAAACCGGCCAATTGCGAGTCAGACTCGCGCACGAAGGGTTCCGTACCGTTATCTATAAAAACGGCAAAAAAAACACGTTTGTTGTATGAGAGACCCCTTAAATATTTAATTTATTCTGGCTTTTAGTATTAGTTGTTATAGCGGCAACAGAAATACATCACCTGTGAAAATTTTTAACTGTCTAACTATTACGGTTCATGAGATACAGCCTGTTGACAGACGGACAGACAGACAGACAGACAGCGAAATCTCAGTAATATGGTCCCGTTTTACTCTTTGGGCACGGAACCCTAAAAAAACACAAAGCACGTGAACTTTACAATCTTACTTACTCCCACTTTCTTACGTTGCTTCTACACCGGCAGTCAATATGTACCTACAAGAAGGGCAAAGTTATATTTTAGGACGAGTAAAAGTGCACGAAAGCCTATATACCAAATATATGAGTCTTCATATGAGTTTTCATGCATAGAGCCAAATTATTTGTATACGTATAGCCCCTACCTTATTATATCACTATGGGAGTCCACACCAACCCGCGGTGTAGAAATTACTGCACAGTGGGTGGTACACACTGTTCGCGCACAAAAGTTTTCTTTAATTCTAAACTTTTTATTGTGCTGTCAAACAATATTAATGCAAAATAAATCATTTTAAATTTTGGTAAATTCGTGTCATGATTTCGTAAACTTTACTATTACTTTTAATGCACAATACTTTATGGATTTTTTTTTCTAAAAGGCTTGATTTAAATTTGAACCATCAACATTACACTGCGCTGTAAAACACCAAAAATAGAACCTTTAACCTTGACGACCTCCGTAGCCGAGAGGCGAGCACGCCGAACTTTAAATGGCGCCACCATCTCTGAGGTTCCGGGTTCGATCCCCGGTCGGGTCAATATAGAAAACCAACTTTTCTATATTGGCTCGGGTCTGGGTGTTGTGGTACCGTCGTTGTTCCTGACTTCTATAACACAAGTGCTTAAGCAACTTACCTTAGGATCAGAGCAATGTATATAACATACATTGTCCAATGTTGTCCAATTTTAAAATTTTAGCTATTCTAGGTATGCATATTTTTTTTATTCACTTATGCTGTTTACATAAATCACATTTTAAAGAGCGTGACGTGATAGGACATAGGTAGAAGTATGAATATTTTTCCACTAAAAAATGATAGTCCTTATATTCTACTTCTATTATAAATACAGGGTTATTTAGAAAATGTTTTTCTGTTAAAAAAGCATTTTGATAGTAACTTAATTAGCCCACTAATGACAAAGCAACCTATCTTACTTAAAATTTAACCGTTGCACTCGCAAGCTGTCGCTAAAATCAATGGGCTTCTATTATTAATGGTTAACCCTAGCACGGAGCCAATCGATTCCCGAACCCCGCTCAATACAATGCACATTTTAAAATTTAAAATCCGATATCTGTATGGTGTTTTTTTGTTCACTACGATGCATTTTTAACCCTTCACCGTATGTCTCTTGCAAATATGGTTCTCAAAGTTTTGTGTTTTAAATATTTAAGATAGCATCTTGTTCAATTTGGAATTACTTATAAGTAAGTTTAGTTTATCTTCAAGTTTAGTTTACTTTAAAAGTATTTTATTTTGTTGCGTTTTCTATTTAACTAATACGTTTCAAAAACTGCTCCTTCTTCCTTTTTATAGTAACACAAATTCTGATAATATTCTCTGTATTCACATTTGACTATTCCTAGCTTCTCGCAATCTGTAAAATGTAGTTTCATCTCATATCTAGACGATATATAGTATCTATCTCTATTGTAAGGGTGTTATTTAATTTTATTTTATTCGGAAAAGATACAGTGATATTTTAAAAGATAATTAATTACTCCTTAAAAAACTGTACACCAATTACATGTTTTCGCATATGTATAACAGAAAAAAATGCTTTTTTGTTACTGTTTAGCATTAAAAATAATATTATGGCCGGCCTAACTAAATTACCAAATAAATTACTGTTAATATATTTAGTACAAAGCTTATTACCCAATGTTGAGTACCAGTGACTCGGATTGTGTAACCGCGGTGTCTGTGTCTGTGCGTGACAATTTAAACAAATTCTGGGCCATTTGGCTTCTGGGGTGGCTGCTTTTTTGAGGACTTATTTTTAAATAAAAAAGCCGGCGGATGCGGGACTAGTGTGGCTGGCGCCAAAGCCGAGTTTTGAATATCAGTTTTAGGTTGCAATGGGTAAGTGATATTAAGACATCAGACATTGCAAGGGTTAATCGTTGTTTAAAGTTATTTTAAATCTTCTATGTTTAGAAAATTGAGTAAAATACATAATATAATAAAATTATAATAATACTCTGAATCAGAGAAATCATATTTTAAAATTTTATTTATCATTAATAACAAACGAAATGGTTAACCATCTTAACTTTTATCAAAATTTTTACGAAGTTTATTTTTTAGATTAAGATATGTATTGCAAAGCGGTTTTTTTACGAAAATTCAAATATTAAGCTACTATTGGTGTGGACTGTACAAGCTTTGCTCAGTGTGGGGTAAATAATTAGTATAATTGTTAAATATTTCATTTTAACTTTCAAACAAACTCAATAGGTGCCTATTCTAGCTATCTCCACCTACAGTTGTACCCACCCCAACTTTCCAATGATTATTTCCAGAAATCCTCACCACGGGACTTGACTCGATCCACAAGTAGGGAGCGAGATTATTGTAGAGCCGGGATTACCGGGAAAAGACTCTGGATAGTCGGCCATTGTCGGTATCGCATATGGCGCGAAATATTAAATATTCACTATGTATTGAGTGGATTCACGCGGGACTGTTTACTTCGTTATGTAGAAATATTGCGTTATGGTGTATTATGTTTGGATATTCTGGTGAAAGAAATTTCGGGTTTCGTAAAATAAATAGGATTTTAAGGTATTTGTTTAGAGTGGTTGTACTAGTTGCAGTTCTAAAAAGTTAGTAAAACACACACATCGCCTGACAACACACTAATTATCAAGGTTCAGGCATCAGCTAAATGTATTTTACGAGTGCTGTCTGCTATCACACTCACGCTTATGCCAGTTTTTTTCTGAAAATGTAAATTTTGTGAATTGACCCGGTCTGGGTATTGAACCTGAGACTCTTTGAGTTCAAGGCTGATTAACTCTTTGTTACACAAATCGGGTCGTCAATAATAATCTTACCTATAAATATGATATGATATAAATAATTGAACAAAACTAACATTTAGATATATAAACCTTTAACTTCTAGCGAAAACAATAACAATTGAATAACAATGGATCGATTACCGATTGCGAGTTGAAGGATAAATGAATAAATATAAATTTCATTTGGCCGAATCACAAGAGTACAAATTCGTTCACAATTAGGTAATTTACTTATAAAACGTTTATAAAGATGGTCCCGAATAAGCTCAGCATATGCCGAGACGATAAATTTTGCCAATAAATCGTTTTATTTGCCCTGTTTCCACCTCAAAAAACCGAACAGTCCACATTTTTTACCAATCGCGTCCACACACTATCATCCATCACGTTCCACCCACAATGCCCTCGCATTCATACAGACAGACCAATTTATATATAACGAAAGTGGGGACAGTAATTGAATGTAAAAAATCGGCCATTTGGCGCCAGACCAGGGGTGCAGTCACGCTCATATAATTTTAATATTAGATTCGGAGCATGCTGTATCTACTTTAATTTGATGTTCGGATATTCTTTTTGAAGTCGGACGGGATACAATTTTATTTTAGATATAATCGATCATAGATGTAAGCGATATTTTTCACAAAAGTTTGTGCGATGGACCACTGTACGCCGTTCATATTAAAATCATTTTTGCGAATGTTACTTAATTACCTACGATTAATTGTAAACTTATTGTACGAAACGAAACAAAAGTGATTCTTAGATTCAGTTTTTATTTGAATTTTATTCTTACGTCTTACCAGAGCACAAGTCTCACCGTATCAGTCTCATAATACGCACTGTGTATAATTGAAGAGCTTCTGTAAGGCACCTTACTGTAGCTACCGAATTTTTCTTTTGGTTGGTATATTTCTTCGATGCCAAGAAGTTTATAACCTCTGTACTTTTACAACAGTGGATATTCCAGTCTTGACAAAATCATTGCCACTCACAAAAAATATATTCCCACCGCATAATTTTATTGGCATTCGTCAACATTTCATATCTCAGATCAATATCATCCAGATACAAAAAGTGAGATCTAACGTAGGTGCGGAACAAACTACTTTATTAAAGCGTACTCTATATTCATAACGCCTCACCGACAATATCACACAAATAATATCCCCCCCGAAGATGCATTGAGAAAGAAATGTATCAGAAAATGTATAAAAAAGCCGTATTGGAGATGTAAAGGTACAAATGTAGGAGACTGGATGCGGCATTATAAGATTAGAATATTTGTAACCGAGACATTTAATTATTTATGAAAAGTTTATTTTTGTGGATGCTATGTTTTTTTTTAAAATTTATGTAAAGTAAAGTATGCCTATATACGTCCCACTGAAGGGCACCAGGCCTCACCTCAACTATGAGGTGGATTGGGCCATACTCCACCACACGGGCCTAGTGCGGATTGGTGTAGGGGTGTTGTAAGGCCAGTGACTAAACCTTACCGTCAGATGTAATCAAGCCGCCTTAAGGCCTCTAACTAAGCTTCACGACCAATATCAAGCGATATTAGCTGAGACCAACTTTTAATGTGCCTTCCGAAGCACGGAGATCTCGTGATAAATGTCACTAAATGTGGTTAGAATGGTCACCCATCCATTCACAACCGCGGCGATGGTTGCTTAAGTTTAGTAATTGATACCAAAGCGCTGCCGCCACTGAGCTACGAGCACCAGTATTTGGTGTAATAATTGTTTATTTTTTTATTCGCCAAAACTTTTTCTGCGCGCCAATAACTAGTCACCTTCTGAGGTACCTAGGAGAAAATGGGGTCAAAACAAATGTCAATCTATCGCCATTTCTTTTATGTCTTTTATTGGCACCTTACTCCACACGTCTCAGCATCATCACATTTTCATCTGATTATAGCACCAGTATCATCATTTTTCTTGGTTTACCTTAGAACTACTTAATTTAATTTAAAAAAAAATAGGTACGCCTCGACGAACGTATTGTAAAACCTCTATGCTCGATACACCGACGACCTTAAAGATCGCTGGCAGTTTACGTTACGGAGGGTTTTTTTTTTCTTTATTTAGAAACAAACAGTCATAAATTTAGAGACAATAAAAACATTTAAATAAACAAAAAAAAACCTACAGTTTCCTTAATTGCAACAAAACCAGAGATATATAAATACAAAAATTACCAAAAACAGATATATCCTGAAGAAAAGCCACAATATTTGTATGTTTGTTCTTACGTAACAGGATTTGTAACAAAACAAGAGAAAAAAAATAAGCACATAGCATAATATCATCATCACCAGCCTATATTAGTCCACTGCTGGACACAGGCCTCTCCAAAAGGAGGATTTTGCCAAAATCGCCACGCTTGGCAGGCGGGTTGGCGATCGCAGTTTGGCCAATGGTGGATATGGCGGTTCTCCTGTAGTCGCCTCTTACGACACCCATAGGAAAAGAAAGGGTGGTGCTATTCTTTTAACGTGCCGGCAACACACGACACGGCATAATATCATGAATATAGTGAATCCTTTAAATGCTTTCTTTAAATCACTTAAGTTTCCTTCCAGCAGTGGACTGCAATAAGCTAAAATGATGATAATCAAATTGTTCAATAATGACTCTTCTAGAACATCATACATCTTCGTGTTTTAGTAGGCGTGTGTGAGCCGTATGATTTCTGCACATGATATGGGATATAACGCACACGAAAGTCCTCACACCGACTAGCCAAGATCTCTAACGATTTATTTGTTTTGATTTAAAAACATATTTTCTGTAGACCTTTGAAAATACCTTTTGATTTAAGACATCTTAGTAACGAAATAAGAAATGGGAAAGCAGGTCAAACACTTTTTTATATTATCTTTTTGATAATACAATATAGTCACAGTGTTTTTTTTTTGCAAATTACAATAATAATATACCAATTGTCAAGGGCCAAGGAATATTTATTGCACTACCTTTCTTATTCAGGCTGCGTTATTTCACCTCGTTTTACTACATATTGGTTACATGCGGCATAAACCCCACTAACCAGATGGTACTGTTAGCCCCAAAATATTTTGATATAAAGAAAACTTAAATCTTGCATTTGCATTCAATTATTTATTTCTATGCCCTTTATGTTACTACTATATGATCTTCATGTTAATTTATGTTACTTGAAGGCTTAAGATGACCTTATTAGCATTATATTGTTTTAAGCTTTCATGGTCACTAACATTAGAATAGTTTGTTACGGGATTGCTACCATGTATGTACCTTATTTTTGAGTTCCCGATATTTCGGCACTGTTGCAAGTGCCATGATCACGGACGGACGGAAATATCGGGAACTCAAAAATAAGGTACATGGTAGCAATCCCGTAACAAACTATTTTTATTAGCATTGTTATATAGATTTACTGGTGACACAAAAAAAAATAAGTAACCTGAAACAGTTCTAATGCAAACGGGCATTAGTCTGACTTCTGTGGGAACATTTGTCATTGCATGACAATTAACGATACGTCTGACTGTTAATTACCGAATCCACATAACAAGTAGAAGAACCAATTATTTTCCACCATCTGCAAATACATTCCGCACTCATAGTAAGTATTCATGTAAGTAGCTCATGTGAGTCATAAGTGTTTTTTGTAAATGACTGTACATTACAGGCTTTGCAAGCGACTGGCTGTCCGTGCTACTTACTGGATAACTAAATGTGCATCAGTGTATCTTTAGGTTATGTTTATGAAAAAAGATAATATTAATGTATTTAGGCAAACGTACGAGTATAGGTACTTACATAATCGTGAGATAGTTTGTGTCCTTTGTTAATAAAACATTTAGTTAAAACTAGCCCTTAAATAAGAGCTATACGCTGGTCGGAATAGATATTTGATGCTCTCCGTACGAGAGCTATAGTCGAGAGGCTATAGCTGGACTTGGCGTCGCCATCTCTGAGGTTCCGGGTTCGAATCCCAGTCGGAGCAATGTTGAAAACAAACTTTTCTATACTCTCTCAGGTCTGCGTTGTGCTACCGTCTTTAAATTATTTATGATTTACGTAACACAAGTGCTTTACTTACTTTAGAGTCAGAGCAAATATGTGATGTTGTCTAAATAAATAAAAAGTGTACCTGCATATATTTGATTACAGTATAAAACTAGTTAAACCTTTCAATCGTAATTCTTTACAAAGTGGTATACTGCATATGTATACACTTTTCCTCGACGTATCAGCTCTTTGACGCAAATACTTATTCGGGTACTTTCCCGTGACTCCGTGGTCACGTATCATTTGAAGTACCCGTCGATTCGTACTTACATACCGCTGATCGCCGATGCGTCGTAAAGAATATCGCTTTTAGCGATACGAGGCACGTGACCTGGCGACAAACGAAGCGATTTTGTTGCCATCCGTTTGCGTTTATGTTACATCTATTTATTATTACATCTATTACCAGAGATGTATGATTTGGACGAATGTCGTTTTTATTTCACGATTATGTGCCAGCATTCACGATTTTGCAATACCACCGTACATATATCTTTACAGTATGGAAATCGCGAAACGTCAAATACGTCAATGGAGCGTTAGGGTGTTGTCTTAAAAGTTGATTAAAAATCGCGCGGACTGAAAACAATAGAAATGAACAAAAAGCGTTGACCAAAGAGGATTTAAATCCTACGTTTTTACGTTCTGCAGCGACAATGACAACTGACAGCATCTCGTCTCGTATCAGCAGTATTCGGCATCCACGACTCTGAGTCTTAGAGCATTATGCTTACACTTATTTTACTTAGATTTCTTGTTGAGTCGTGCACATGTTTGTACGTCATTTTGATCGTTCGGAGTTCGATAGGTAGTTGCTTTACTGTATCTTGTGTAACTTTTAGCAAACTACTTTGCAAATATTGTGGAATACATATTTAAATTAAAAAGCCAACTCGTTTAGGCTTGGACTAAATCCCACAACTCCTGCTTAGGGCAAAGGTGTTTCACCAACTAAGTTACAGGGTCCTTATCCCGACTGGACGAAATTGTTACTTGGTACTTAGTATTTAGGTATGCAAGCGAACCACCCGATTTGCTTAGTACGGGGTGGAGATATCATTGTCTCTGTCAATGTCATAAAAATAAACAGCTATATCATATCATGCGATGGGACGTGGGTTCGAGTCCCACCTGAGGTCGATGATTTTTTTTTTAAGTGTTATTTATCTTCAGTTATATTATAATTTAGAAGTCCATTTATGGATAAAGATAGATATATACTTTTTATTGCACTCCAAACAAAGAAGTTACAGTTGGTGGTGTCAAAGTATTAATTACTTTCTTGTAAAAACTAGGTACCAGACAATTAAGGAAGAGTAGTTTTTTCAAATTTACCTGAACCTAGAATCGGACCTTTCCAGCCTTTGGTGTTCAAGGTGGATAGTCTCGAATTTACGAAGTGATTTTCCAAAAAAAATAGTTTTGATTTTGCCAAAATGTAGCTCACATCTTTGAGACCATTTCATCACAAATCACGTATTTATCAAAATCTATTCTGGGTACAATAAATAATAAATTAAAATCGCGGTAATTCCTGTTTCTTAGAGTTTAAATTATGCAGCGCGAAATTTTAAAAATAGATATTATATTGTTTGCAAATATTTTTGCGACCAGAGTGGTGCGCTCATTACCGGTTTGAACCAACCAAATCAAGAATTGGCTCGGATCTGGGTGTGATGGAAAACGCCACTGGCAAAAATCATTTTCTAGTACTTACGTCATAGCTAAAAAATGTTAAAGCAAGACATATGCACAACCCATTCTGTAACAGCATTTATACTGTGTCTTAAGCAAATAAATAAATATTCTATTCTATTCTAATAATATAATTCCTTACTGATGATAACAGTATGTACCTACTTATTTCGGTCATCATTTAGTTTCTAATAAAAGACCACTTACAAATAATTAAGGATAATTATGACAATATTACATAAGTGGACAATAGCTGTTGATAATAAATATTAACTGAAATACACCAGTTAATAATTATTGTCAACTTCAATAACAAAAGCTTAAAAATAAAATTACAATAAAATGTAAAAATAAACATTCTGTGGAAACAGCCCAGTATATAGCGTTTGCTGCGGCGTCTTGTAGAGGGGAGGAGAGAAGAGAGGAGATGGGAGGGGAGGCCTTTGTCCAACAGTGGGCCGATGATAATGATGATGTTAAAGCTAATCAAAGAGACGATAGATGCAGCAATTAATCAAACTTAAAGCTCTTTCTAGCTTGCGTCATACTGATATTTAAGTAAATCATACCGCCAATTTGTACCACTCTATAATAGATCAGCCTAATTTCCTGTTTTTTGTGCGTGGTGTTTGATCCTCAATTTGCACAACGACTAAAAAATTATCATAGTTTGTGGCTAGCTTAGTACCTACCCTATCTTTGTCAAATTTTTGTGAATATAATATTAATTAATACCATTGTTAACAGTTTCCATGATAATTATACATTTGTGTGTTTTCCTGTCCGAATATTAAGTATTCCCTAATATAAAAGGGATGCTCTATCCAAACAAGTCATACTGAAATCAGACGTGATAAATTGTTCTAACTTAAAGTGGTGTCTGAATCATGAGAGTTTTTAACGCTTTGGTGCCTTTAGTGCTAGTGATCACCTCCTCGATGTCACATCGCATGCATCCGCTCTCCGATGAGTTCATCAACTTCATCAACTCCAAGCAAACTTTGTGGCGAGCCGGTCGGAACTTACACAGAACTACTCCTTTGAAATACCTGAAGAGGCTAGCAGGAACAGTCAAAGACAACGCAACATTTTACGATGGCGCTGGGAAACCGCCTCGATACGCTGACAACTGCTTACCGTTTGAGTATGACGTTCGCAAAACATGGAGTAATTGTCAGTCAGTGAGCGATATTAGAGATCAAGGATCATGTAGCAGCTGCTGGGCAGTGGCAGCCGTGTCAGCCATGAGCGACCGCCTCTGCATCCAGTCAAAAGGACACCAACAAGTTTATTTCTCAGAACTCGACGTCATGAGCTGCTGTATGTCTTGCGGTGGTGCCTGCAACGCTGGTGGTATATTACGGCAAGCGTGGTGGTATGGTGTGAAATACGGAATCGTTTCTGGTGACCCGTATAATTCTCATAAAGGTTGCAAACCGTATACGATTAAACCGTGCGACCATAATCCGCAGTATCATGGTAAAGATTTACATTGTGGTCACGTAACACCCAAAACAGTGTGTACAAAAAAAAGCGAGTCAGGTTATCCGATACCGTATCGAAGAGATCTGAAAAGGATGGCTACTTATTATAAACTTACAGACGTAAGGAAGATTATGTTGGAGATTTATACAAATGGGCCTGTAACAGCCATGTTTAATGTATATGAAGATTTCTTTAGTTACAAAAGTGGAGTATACCGTTATGTGACCGGGAAGACCACTCCATAAAGTTGATTGGCTGGGGTGAAGAGAATGGTGTCACGTACTGGCTGGGTGCAAACTCCTGGAATACAAACTGGGGCGATAATGGGTTCTTCAAAATCATCCGTGGCGTGAACCACCTTGGATTAGAAGAAGAAATGTATGCTAGATTATTCAGAGTATAGTCAGCCTTATCACTTAGAGATGTTTCAGTTATTATGTTATAGTTAGTTAAACTAACCATTCACGTCAAGTAGTTTGAAATCCCCCCAGTGTTTCGGAGATTAATCTTTACAGACAGACAGGACAGATAGATAAATACTAATGAATACTGCAAGAGACTTCAATTTATTTTAAGACTAATATGGCCCTACTACAAAAAATATAGACTAGGGTATTTAAACACTTGTCTAAAATTATTCAACCAATTTGAAATATTGACACATCAGACATTCGAGACATATTACTAACAAACATTTCAAATTGGTTGGCTAATCTTTAGACAAGTTTTTAACACTAGTCTATCTTTTTGTAGTAAGGCCAATATTGTTTTATTTATTTTGAAGAGTAACACAAACAGAGTAATATCAACTTTAATAAAATAAAAAATCCTATTAGTTATGGCAACATATATATATCTAGCTATTTAGCCTATTGCAGAATGTGCACGCTACTTCTGAACGTAAGCAATGTGACCAAAGAGCACAAAAGAGCACGATCTCCCGCTTTTTTAGGCTAAAGTTGTTTGATACAATATTACACTACAAGTACACACTTCCCAAAGAATGCTTAGTATCGTTTTTCAATGGCACACTGAATTACAGGTAGACCCGCAGGCAACGGCTAGTTAAAAATAAACCCTAAAACAAACAGCGCATCAGTTTACGCGAGATGCGTAATCAACCCGGCGGCCACATCTCGCATAAAAACCGATATATTATTTTATTATCTTAACCCAGCCAGGACCGGAGACGGCAATATCACCGTATATAGATTCGATTTTCTACGTGAATTCGTTTGACGGCCTTCATAATGCGACATATAAAACTGGGGACTTACGGACCCCAAAACCAATTTCGGGTTATGACCCGACGACTCTCTGATAATATTCCCGGGTTATTAGGTTCGGATAGGAGTTTTTACTATGGCTATTTTTTCCGCTGACGGTGGATTATTGGGAGGTGGTTTACGAGACGCTTCTCGTCGTAAGGTTTTGTGCCATGTTCGCTTTTGTTTTATGAGCGATGGGGCTGTCCCATCTCTTCTAACCAGCCAGGTTTAGGTAGTATCTTTTTTTAATGCACTTATATTAGCTGCAATTTTAACTCACAAATTTTGGGTGTCGTTTTTAATTTATTCCTGAGTCTCATATCGATTTGGAACTTAGTAAGCATGTGATATTGGTGTGACATTACAATCATTATTTTGAAACAATCGTGCTTGTGTAATGATGGAGCCAAAAGGTGCAGGTAGAGAAGATCTAAAAAAATTGTGTTAATTATTTTTCTCTTTATCAGTCCATTTTTTGTTGTTTTGATATTATTATTTTTTATTTTTAATCCTATACGTAGGGGAAAAACACAGAGCTAAGTAGGTATGCGTTTTCTTTACTTATTCAGACTGAGTTTGAAAATGATTAAGCACGAAACAGTTGTGAAATTAAGATTACTCATTTATAAAATAATTGTATCGAATGTGTGTTTTAATAAATAATAATTTTTAGAATGAACAGACGTATTAACTTTTATCAAAAAATATTAAAATGTAATACAATCTTACAATAACAAAAAATAGTAGGCCACACAGATAACATTCGTAAAGAAATATGTACATAAAATATGTTTTCTTTCCATATGCGCCGCAAAAAGTTTTTTCATTCCAAAAAGAGCCCTCTAAACGTGTCGTATGCGAGTAAAATAGCAGAAATCTTAGAACAAAAACATATAAAGTGCCATAAAGGAGATTTCCTTTGTGCTGCCACAAAAATCTCGGGATGGGAGTAATCGGGCATTTTACATAAGAAAATAATATATTATTCAAAATCCACAGTCGGTCTCACCGCCCCATATACTTATCGGCAATAATGCGCGCTCTCCATTGCGGCTTCTGTACAAAACATCGTAAGAGCGTTTTTGTAAAATTGTAAAAATCACAAATGTTCATATGAACTTGATACCTATAACACAATTTATCCATTCGTAGCGGGCTTATTAAATGCAATACTGAAACTATGCTACAGCACTGTATCAGTTTTTTTACTTTACTACTTATTAGCTAGTATTCGTTTGAACTTGAAGATCGTTTATTTACTTCCTTCAATCAAAGATTTATACACGATAATGTTGTTGATAATATTTATTACCTTAAAATTTAAGTTTTTTTAACAAAACCACCTCGTGAAGAAATTAGTTATTGCTGTCATTTAATTTCCCTCTTAACGATTTGTCCAGTGCTAGGAACGATGATGAGATGGCAGATGCAATCATATTGTGATGACATTCGTAACCTTTAGTCAGGGGAACCAGACCAGTTTTGAGTGTATATATTCCATGTTATCTAAGACCTTGAGAGGTAATTCCACATCTAAAATAATTTCTATAGACTTTTTTTTTCTTTTTTTTTATTATTTTTGCACTTAAGCTGTTTATTCTTTAGGCGCCCACCTTGCGGCTCCTTACAAATAAAAATAGAGACGGAGGCTCCGCTCGCGCCGCCTATTATGATATCTCTTGATTCCGACCACCCTTTACCTAGAGAAAGGTTGGTCTACACTGCATAAGTGAATCACTATGGCATGGCATGCATTATCTTGATATGATAGCTCGATAAGTGAACCAGGAAAACGACATTGCTCAAAAGTGATGTCGAATTTCTGACACATACAAAGAATGGAATACAAAGTGTAACTTAACCTTAAAAACACATTCAAACGACCCGTTTAGTTTAGTGGTACTGTGATTCGCGTTGAACACAAATGTTCCAAGTACTAACAGTTTAAGTCAAATTCATAAAACGAACTTTTCTAAATTGGAATACACTAAAGTCATCAGCTGTCGTTTGGTTTGGTATTTCATACAAAATATATGAAAGCGACAGTCTTCGAGATAAACACAAACGCCGCGGCGCGATCGTGGTGCCCAATTAATTACCAAACCGCATGGTAAGAGCGGCGTTTAGTTTCTATAAATTATACCATCAAAAAGTTTTTCTATGTTCTGTATAGTCACGAGCAATGTTTGGTCACCTTTTTCCTTGAAATAAGGTTAAAAATCTAATGACTATGTATTTGTTTATACTCGTGACTGTTCAAAAATAAACACTGTCACCTCAGAAGACTTGAAGTGGCTGGAGTAGAACTAGAAACAGAATCTTCCAAAGGCCACAAATTATACCATTTTTTTCTCTGTCCAGAGTTTGACGTAAAATAACACTGTTAGAAGTTAATGGTAAGTTACATAAAAACAGTGGATGGATCCTTGGTGCAGAAAATCATCTAGTCCGAAAAATCAACGTAATCAGCAGTGTACACCAACCCCAGGTTCTTTATACCACCCAACAGCGCCCCCTTTAAGTCTGTCGAGAAGATTTGGACATAATATGTTCGTCCCAATGATATTTTCTCATATTACGCTTTATATTTTACAAGTATTCTCTATATTCACGGACGGCTTAATGTCACTAAACCTAATAATTTTGATGATAAAGAAGATACCTTCCATTCCTTTTGTATCTTCCATTAACATTGACATCTTACTGTTTTATTTAATTGAAATACTATTAATTTTAAGGCTGACATTATTATTAGTTTGACATTCTGTATAATTTTATTCTTCCACTAATATTGTCATCTCACTGTTTTATTTATTGAAATACTATTGTTATTTTATAATTCTAATTTATATGTGATAATATTTAATAAGTAATTAAATAATTGCACGACGACTAAATGTTTGCATACCGATAGATCGGTAAAACATGCTTGTTCATACTATTCGTAATTATTTTAAGAACCATTGTACCATGTTTTCTACAAATAAATATATTATTATTATTCACTCGATAGGCCGAAAACCTCTCGCCTCTTGGGCGGTAATGACCGGCAGATGCACATTTGGCCGGGTTCAGGGCAAAAGAGAGAGAAATCGGCGGACGATGCGTGCGGTATCAAGCACCACCGCTTTCTGCATCTTTGCTGGAAGCCCAGCGATGAATCCCAGCCTTTAGGTGTGAACCTAATGTGGCTGGGATTAACCCGTTTGCCGATATAACAATTGGTATGATTTCAGTGGACGCCACTTCCCACATTTCGGTAACCTCGTGTCCAACTAGGTCCAAGTACTTGCGTTGCTTTTCGGTCTCGGCCTTCACAAGGTTTTCGTCATGAGGGATAGTGACGTCCACTAAAAACACCTTCGATTGCGCCCGGTCCATCAGCACTATATCAGGCTTATTCGCAAGAATAGTCCTGTCAGTGATGATGGGCCGGTCCCAGTAGAGCCGGATACTGTCACTTTCGAGTACTGGCTCCGGCGAGTACTTATAATAGGGTAGTCTCTGGCTCACGAGACCGTACTTCAGGGCTTTATTATTATTATTTATTATTATATCATACTTCACCATACCATTTTTATGTGTTTGGGGATTGGAGAGGATGAAATGATATAAAGACCTTATTTAGGTATTACATACTTAATTTTCTTTTTCTTCTTAGTCAGTATTTTCATTTCCTAGTTTGAAGTGTTAATCACCGGATGCACTATGCTTCTCCACGTATTCCTGTCCTCGGCAGACTTTATAGCCTTAGTTTTTGGTAGGCCAGTGAGCTACTTTACTAGGTCTGACCAGTAGGTGAGCGACCGCGTGACCTTCTCTCATCGACCTGGCCACCTACTATCAGCTTCTATAGGTTATCAAGGTTTCTGCGAGCGATGTCTCCGAAGTTTTAGAGAATGCGCTGGAAACAGAGAGAAGACAGCCTTGTGGTGATGCCGAGCTCCTCAAGAATGGGCAAGTTGGTCCGGCGTGCAGTCCATGGAATTCGTAACATCAGCCTGCAACACCACATCTGAAAAGCGTCGATCGTTGCCCTTTCACTATGTCTTATCGGCCGGATTCAACGCCATAAAAGAAAATCGAAATAACTAACGTGCGTACCAGCCTCACTTTGATTTTGCGGGATATGTTGAGGTCTTTCGATATGCTAATGACTATTACTTTTCTTTTGACTTGCTCGCGCTTCCTCAAACATTAGAATTAATAAAATCGGGATGTTTAATAAGTTAACACATCTATTAGTCAAGTTACACACACATGCCCATTACTTATAATCTAAACTACTGTCATTGTAGAGATGGTACCTCCTTTTAGTATGAGTTCAGCTTCTTGTAATTGTATAGGTTTTGTACTCTAATATTTTATGATTTCAGTAGTGATAAAACATTTCAGCGGAGGATGGACAGATAACTAGTATGTCCTGAAAAAATCTATCACTAAGACTTTAATTCTTTTATTATTAGAAAACTGTCTAGAATATTGGCTTCGTATTACCTACCACCTACCTCCGAAGTGCCTAAAACGTTGTTTTTTCCGAAAAAAATACAAAATTCCCAAAATAAACAACAACCCCGGATGGACCTTATAATACGGCTCATGTGTCCAACGAAACGTATTTATATTTAGGGTGTGAAAAAATGCAGATATAAGTTAGCATAGACAAGGCAGACAAAAAATATCTGGACAAAAATCCTTTTTAAAAACGTAAAACTGAAAAAAGATAAACAGAGAATACAAAGTGAAAAACATATACTTGTAACTATTCTACTTAGGTACATAAGTACCTTTTCTTAAATAAATTAATAATGATCTAATTTAAACGACAGGCAGGACAAAATATGAAACATGAAAAAAGTTTTGTATTAATATTGGTTTACTTTGCATCACCAGCTGTAAATGTAGTCCCGAAGCTGTGATAGGGCAAAGCTATATTTTTGGGACATGTAAAACACGGCAGAGGACCTGATTTAAAAAAAATACTAAGTATTATCTTTTATATTTGGGCCTACTTGACTTCAAAATGATATATGAGCACAGATAATTATTATGGGTTCATTTTATTTATGTTTTAAGGTACGGTTTCATCATCATCATCATCACCAGCCTAAATCAGTCCACTGCAGGACACAGGCCTCTCCAAAAGGAGGAATTTGACATAATCGCCACGCTTGGCAGGCGGGTTGGCGATCGCAGTTTGGCGGTCGTGGATGGTGGAGAGGAGACGCTGCTGCCCGTCTTCTTATGGCGGTTCTCCTGTAGTCACCTCTTACGACAGCCATAGGAAGAGAAGGGGTTGTGCAATTATTTTTTAGGTACGGTTTGGCAAGAAACCATTACCACAACAAGTTAATTTTACAAAAAATATAAAGTGTTTGCCATATCTAAGAGATGCGGGACTCTATAGCAATAGCTCATGAGATCATGAATCTTAAACTAGGCGGTGGAATAAAAAGTGTCTGCTGCTGCTGAATTATGAAAACATCGATAAATATTCGAAGAAGGATGACGCGATATATTGCTCTTTACGCTACGATGAATAACTCTAGTTTATTTTGATTTAGAAAAAAAAGGACCACTTGTAGAGACTTTCTATGAGTTTCATCACCAATTCAGCCATAGGACGCGTACACTGCTGAACATAGATCTCCTCCAATAACTATGGTTAACATTTTTAATTTGTAATAATGAAATTTTGTATACCAAATTAATAAAAAATATTTACATAAGACTTTCTCACACTGAATAACTGATACAAAAAATAACCTTATCAAAAGAACAATGCCAACACTTGTAAAAGTTGTTATATTTGAGTATTAAAATTGCCCTTTACAATACCCGGCACCGATGTTGAGTGGGAATCGCTTTGGGCATCTTACGAGACGTTCATCGTATCAGAGACGCGTGTGCGCGGAGCTAACAATCAATCACAGGCGGCGGTGTAGTGATAGGTAGCCAATCACGTAATCATTATGGTTTTCTGAGCATCTTTCGCCCAGCGCTCAACATCCATGCCGTTACAACTAGTATAATAGAAGTTGTTTTCTGAAGACCTTATATATTGTTTTATCATAACTAAGCCAAACATTTTCCCTTACGTAATAATTAAATTGATAACTAAAGGGTACGTAATTTGATACATTGTTTAATTGTCTTTAACGTCCCAGCAATAACTGAGGTGGGCGAGATACAGGGCGGGTCTAAGGCGATTTGCCCATTAATTTCCGCAAAACCCTGATCAGTTACGAAGTTTACTTACACATGTTGGGAGATTAAACTTGATTTAATAAAAAGTTGATCGTAGATCATATTCAAATCAAAAGCATAAGATCAAAAATAGCAAAAGAAATAATTCTTATAATACTGTATAGGGTGACTGCTCATTTGAGGGAATCGCTTCCCAATCAAATGAAAGACTTAGTATGGCACTGATACCTACCTATCGAAATCAGAACAATGTTTACAACTCTATACAAAATCGTAAATTTTAAATTTTGGTAAAAACTGTTTACCTTAATGGGTAGTATGTCCAGATCAAGCGTTTCCCTTGTATTATTTACTAATTTATTAGTTTACATAGGTAGTCTAATAGTTACACCAACACACCGAAATTGCAAATAACAATTATGACATTATGACATAATGTTTCATAGTAATTTGTTTGTTCGTAAATCTGTCTCTGTCAACTTCAAAGACACAATGTTAAAGAAATTTTATAGCAAACATAATACTACACATATTTATGTAGGTTTATCAAGGTATCAACATATTTATGTAAAGTTTTAAGGTATCTTATTATTCAGGCTGTGATATTGTCGCGCTAACATAGGTTGCGCTACAAAACATTCATCACAGTACATCATCTACGCAATCATCTAAGTACATAAAGTACAGTCGCACGCATTAGGTGCGAGGCTGCGAATATCCGTAGGAAATAGCGCCCGACGCTATCTCGCTACATCGCGTTACAAATGTGTACATCAAGACAGTGGCTACCCGTTACTTATCAACGAGATAGGGTTTAGGGCTGCTACAAATAATTTATCGAGAATAAACACGAATTTTAACACGAATCATTTTAATATATGGAACATCACTTACATTGGTCTGACCCTAAGGTAAGTCTAACACAAGAAGTTATAAAATCAGAATCAACATAAGACCCAGGCCCGAGAAAATACAGAAAAGATCGTTTTATACAACACAAGTGTAAATCGAACCCAGAAACTAGGAGATGGTGATGAAGTCGGGGTTGCTCGCCTCACGACAACGGAGGTTGTCTCTCAGTGTTTCCGTCCCACTGTCCACATACTACAAATCGTATTATATTACAAATTAAATTGGTAGGTATTAATTAGATAAATATTTTTAAGCAAAGTTCAAATTGGTTTAATAACCGCCTGTACCAGAGGGAACAAAATATTGTATCGACTCTACTTCAATACTGATAATACCATAATCTTATTTATATTTAATAGATCATTCGCATTTTACCCCATTTTATTCATAATCACATTGACCTTCAAGCCCGATCTACATACAGCATCCATTCATCTGCTTTTACGTGGATAAGTGACGATAATTAGAATTGAAAAGAAACCGGATTAATCTGGTTTGAACTGGCTACAGGTCAGCATCCACGTGATCCACTTTTGATCTTGTGTCCGGTGGGGTGATATTCACAAAGGCACACTTGTCCCGTGGTTGAAAGGATTGTTGAAACTTGTTGTTACAAACACTTTTATCTGACGTTTACGTGATTAATAAATTTTAAAAATATTATTATACTTTTATGTAGTTTTAAGTTCCTTTAATATAAAAACAAAAATACTTAAATAAAACTTTAGCACTTGGCAACCGAAAATATTTATTTTTGAAAAATCATGGTCAATGTACCAAATACGTTTATTTTTTAACCAAATGTAAGTTATAAAACATAAAACATTTTAAACGTAACTAATATTTTCAATTATAACCGCAAAAAATGACTATTCAAGCTGCACACTTATTGAAAAAAGTCTTAAAAGATATTCCAATCCGCCGACCACAATACATCGGTAATAAACTCACCCTCTTTCAATTTCGTCCATATTATGCAAATGACAAAACGTGTAAATCTTTTAAAGCCGGCCATTCACAGCATCCCCGTGTCAGTGGCACGTGGGAATTATCTGGATCGAACTGGATGGAACTGGCCGAATCCGGTTCAAACAGGTTAGAGGGCAGCATCCACGCGATACACTTTTGATCTTACCTTTCAAAGGTATAGTTTTGAATGAATTTTGTTAAAGTAAGCGTGGATTTAGTCCCCCGTTTATGGAAATTAGGGTGTGTTTGGGATCAATCTGACACAACACAATAACATCTTTTGATATGATTTTTATCAATGAGATATGCATATGATTTACCTGTTGGTGAATAGATACTACAGGTATACAGATATTGTTGTTGGTCAGTGGCCGATTTTTGCCAGATAAACAGTAAAATATCGATTATCTTTAAACTAATTAGTATTGATTTATTACAGAGTCATGAAGTAAATTTTTTTGGTAATAGAGTCACTCATAGGCCATATTATTTCACGAATTCATTTAATTTTACATCCATCTTTTCAAAGGAACTCTTACTAATATAGGTACACTATATGTATAAGGTCCGATTTTATTAGTGTACAACCTGTTAACTTGTGACTATATAGGTGAAAACTAATTTTCAAATGTGTACCATAAAAACTAAAAAAGTTAAAAATAAAAATACAAAATAACAACATCGACTTCATATTGCATAAACTCGTCCTATCTTCAACTCTTTCTCGCTCTGACAAGGGGAAGGAATAAGACGGATAATCAGATGGTTAAACGTACCAAAGATAGGATGAGTTTATGCAATATGAAGTCAATGTTGTTGATTTTGAGTTAGTTTGTTGTTTTCAACTTTTTTAGTTTTTATGGTTCACATTTAAAAATTGGTTTTTACGATTGCTTTTCACCTCACAGGTGTACACGAATAAAATCGGACCTTATATGTAGTGTACATATAGTCAGAATGAATAGTATTAAGACAACACAACATAAAGTGAGAATGATTTGTATTTATAATCTTAAAAAAATATTCCTAAATAAAAATGATAACAATATGTTGACAGCCCTACGTGTCACAGTTAAACACGCCATATGTATGTTTCAGGCAGTGACCAAACACCGCTCGTCCGGACCCAAGGAAATAGGACGCACAGGGACGTGACGGGAGTCGCACATTATTTTGGCGTACCTACACTTTAAAAATAAATTCTTAGAACAATTACTATAATTATTTAGCTCAGAACTAAGCAAAACTTGTCTTATAATGTCTAGATAACGGATAAAAACACTTAAAAATATTTATACATACATGACTTAGGTACAAATGCTCGAGTTCATCACACAAACATTTGCCCTTTGTGGGATTTAAACCCACAACCGCTGGTTTGTAGTCTGTATCTTGCACCAGACAAGTTTACTGACAAATTAAGCAATTTATTTATATAAGCTCTAACACAAAACAACATCAGATCAATTTTGATAGCTCAAGCAATAATTAAAAGTACATTACGAGACCAAAATCTGACATCACAACAGCAGTAAGTCCCGTTAAAACGATTAAAGTTATCGTAGCCTGTTAGGCCAAGGTCAAGAGACACAATAAAAAATCTATTATGCGATCCAACCGGTGGGGCAATTGAAGCTTGATAGGATAAGACAATAATCATTTAGTAAGAATTAGGACAAAATTCCACTAAAAATAAAATATATCAAGCTTAGATTACTTAGATATCTACAACAAAAGCCTTGGCAACTCTACAAGTTTCCCCGTTCCTATAGACAGTGTCGTCCGCACATTTAGCAAGCGGATCCCGAGCGTGTCGCAGTCACTCCCGTAAATTACTGACTGGTGCAGGCTGCTTGTCTACAAATCAACTTATATTGGCCTGGTCAGTTTGAAAACCGCTCATAACTGAAATAATTAAATAAATAAATATTGTAAAACATCACAGTCATTGTTCTGATCCTAAGGTAAGTAGCTAAAACACTTGTGTAATAGAAATCAGAAACAACGACAGTACCACAACACCCAGACCCGAGGCAATATGGAAAAGTTCGTTTTCTACATTGACCCGACCGAGAAATGAACCCGGAACCTCAGAGATGGCGACGCGCCATATATAGTCCGGCGTGCACGCCTCTCGGCGTCGGAGGTCGTAAGTAGTTACTTTGGGTCTGAAGTTTTGGGCTTCGGTATCTAGTTTCAAATGACGCTACAGCGATAAACAACCGTTGTAGAGAAAATATCAACGTGGTATAGAGACTCTGGGCATGAAGATAGGAGTAGGTACAAAAGCTCTGGGGCAATAAAAAAAACAAGCGAAGACCACGTGGTTGAATGTCATTGCAGCGACAAACATTGCGACAAAAAATATCTTCTTTCTATCTTTAAAAATAATCGTGTTTGATAGTCTCGCTAAAACTCGAGAACGGCTAGACCGATTTAGCTATTAGCTAATTTTAGTCTTGAAATATTTATTTTCCCAAACAAAGTGTTAGTAAGTACCTATCAAACAGACCGTATAGGCGGTACGAAGTTCGCCGGGTCAGCTAGTATAGGTATAAATAAGCGAAACTTAAAAAGGTGAAAATATAGGTAACTCCAATATCGAATGTATTATTTTAATAACCCTAAGACAAAAGGTGATATTTTGAGTGTACATAGTCAAAATATCACTCTTTGTCTTACGATGATAAATATTAACTTCAGATGAAGTCGGTCAAGAGAGAAATCAATAGGCATTCAAAATCAAAAAAGGAAAAAAAAAACAAAAACGAGATAAAAATATTCTATGTTTAAAGATCAATAATTTACATATATTTGTACTAAGTTCCAGCTAATTTCTCTCAGATGTTAAAGCGTGATTGAGTAACAAACATAGGTACAAGCTTTAATATTATAAAATTAGTTTCTTCGCATCAAAAACACTAACTGCCGCACTCAGAGACGTCAAATAACAATATTGTGGATTAAATTATTTGTTCATTCAATAATGGTCATTATTCGTATCGACTTTAGTAGTACAGGGTGCCTAGTACGAGTTGCACAAAACGACCAAGTCACTTTAACCGGTCGAAAAGAAATACAAATTAGCATTGACTTTTCAAATAAAGTAAGCGACGCACGCGGCCATTTTGTTGCACTCGCACTAGCCCTCAGGTTTTTCTTAAGTAATCACTAATGAATGGTAAGTGACGTCTCTGAGTAAGATAGTTCAACAAAAAAAAAACTCAAAACTCCTAACACCCAAACTAATGTCACAATATAAATTAGCTAGTTATATCTACTTATACCGGCTGAAATCTGTTATATCACTTTAAACACCGTCCCTTTTACACCCGAAAGTTTTAGGCCCGACCCGAAAACATATCTAGGGACCGACCTCTAAGACACTATATCTGTACCGAGGGTATACCCTTCGATAATGGAAAATGTACGATTTCATGCTCGAATTACTGAGGATATAGAGATAAGCGCTAAAACTTTGTGCTAAAGTATTTATGAGCGTTTATTTATTCATTGCTTTAAAGATAATGTTGTAATTGAGTTAATGGTCTGACGTAACAGATGAAAAGCGATGTAGGAACAAATCAAGGCGCTTGTGTTGTGAATTTTAATATTGACGACCTCCGTAGCCGAGAGGCGAGCACAACGGGCTTGGTGTACGCATATCTGAAGTCCCGATTTCGATTCCAGTTTAATGTAGAAAATGAACTTTTTAAACTACTTATCTTAGGTCTGGGTTTACCACCGTTGTTTCTGATTTCTATCACACAAGTGCTTTAGCTACTTACCTTAGGATCAGAGCATGTATGTATGTGATGTTCTCCAAATTTTATTTTCAGTATATACTGCATATAAAGATTATTGCTTTATTACTTAAATTTAAAACGTGATTATTCAGTACCATGACGAAAGGTGTACCGTGCTTTTAGTAATAGCAAAATAACCCCAAATAAAGAAAACCCTGTTCAAAACATCTGACACGTAGGCACACTTTTACTAACCTCCCAACCCTTACTATTTTACCTCAAAAAATAACAGTTAAAATGAATCCACTCTCACTCCGCCTCCAGCGAAAACTAACAAATATTTCATTTTGTGCGTGAGTGTACAGGATTTGCCAGCCAATGGTCAAGCGGTCAGCAAAGAAAGAGATAGGCTGATAAAAACTGTTACTAGTTGGACAGAGATAGTTATCAGGGGTGACCGGCCCCTAAGGGTTAGACTAGTTTTTGGGATGCGATTGGAGTTAGGGAGACCGTACTACTTACACACATTTATATTTTAGTAAAAATGTTGATAAGAAAAATTGCAAGTAGCAAAATACTGATGATTTCGTATGGAACATGAATAATAAGTTTGTCAGGCAACATACCAATTTTATTGTCATGGTTTTCAAGATCTGTTTTGCCAATGGCACCTTCTACCCAAACGACACACGGCTACGTACCCGAGCTAAATCAGAAAAATTGTTTTCTAAATCCAATTTGATCCAAGCCGGGAATCAAACCCGAAACCCATTGCGTTCAAAGCGACTTACCACGCCACTAAGATCAGGTGAATATAGAATTCGTTGTCTAGATTTACATGTGACATGACAGTTCAAAACGAGACAATAATTTACAGTCTGATACTCTAATCATAGAGAAAGTTTTATACTCTTTAATTAAGAAACTCAAAGTGTTTTGTCTTGTAGACAGTTCCAATAATAAAACAACAATCTAAACTAAGGAAACAATATCGTATAGCTATGTTATGTATTTTTGCGGCGGATTACCCACAGAATTACTATTGATTTGGGCACGCACCCGCTCGGCCGCCTTTCAAATGAGCAGGCCGTTTGGAACTATACTGAGATGTAACAACCATAATTATCATTTCAATAAATATTTTCTGTTTCTATTAAGCAGTCAATTTTATAGATAGGCAATATAATCAGTGTTTGGTAGAGGACGTCCTATAGCTGAAATAATGATGCCGATGAATAATATCTTAAAAGTATAATAAAAGTAAAGGTAGGACTAACACTGGCGGCCTAGTACTAACCCTAAAACCTTTAATATACTAGAAAGTTACGAATGTTTTTGCACTAAAAAACGTTTAAATTGCTTTTCAATAATATTGTAAAACATTATTACTAAAATATTGCTACGAGCGAGTCTAAACAAAGGAAGATTTGTATTTTTGTCAGCATCATCAACCTTCAATAAAAATCGCGATTTTTTTATTAGGTATCGGTCTCTTTTTAATTATGCTTATTTGTATTTAGTAGATAGAATTAAATAACCTTAACAATACAATTTTTTTAGGGGATGTTTTACTGTTATGTCTTAATGATTATCGAACTATATTTTTGTTTCATCAAATTGGAAGTAAAGTTAATATTTCAATATTAACATCTCTATACGCTGTCCCCAAGAAAGTTTGCAAGACCCAACCTGAATTTATTAAGCTGGACCCTAGAAAGGTTTGCCGTATGCAGATAAGGGATTTATTTAGCGGAAAGGTCCGTCCCAGGGTAAGCGTTAAGCCCGGGTCCAAGATGACCAGGATTGGGCCGAAATTTATTGTCGGCTTTCGGCTTTCGCGTTGATTTATTCGGCCTTGCGTGAATAGAATCAGCAGGGTGATAATTTGGGTTTTCGCGTGTTGTTATTTTGGATGTGTTGTGAAAGTCGGGTGGGAATGTTTGAAGAAGATAAGTTTGAACGAAGAATCTATGTAGATGATGTTATTGAAATATTAAATAGATAGCTAGTACAAATTAATTAGGTAGGTAACTTACGACTTTTTGTTAGCTATATAAAAATATTGGACGACGTCACATACATTGGTCTGATCGTAAGGTTATTGCAGCGAATGCACTTGTGTTATAGAAATCAGAAACAACGACGGTACCACAGCACCCAAACTCGAGACAATGTATCGTTTCCTACATTGACCCGACCGGGGATCGAACCTGTCAGGGTTACCTGCCCTGCAGGGTTAAATGTTATTTGACTTATTAAAATGTAAAACATCACTTCAAGTACATGTGTGCAATAAACAATTTGAATTCGAATAACATTTAAAAAAAAGTCTGACGTACTTGCCTCTCGTCTACGGAGGTCGTCAGAACATGTGTGATATGAAACTAAATAATAATTTGTAGGAGCCCTTTGTTTCGATGGTTTTAAAATTAAATTTTTATACATTCAATTCGACTCTAGCTGCTCAGATAAGCACAAGAGGGTTACTTACGGAGGATTGGGGTCTGAGATGTCGCACGCGTCTTACCTACAGCCACCACAAACCGTGCAAAATGCTGGCTTCTCAAAAATGAGTCATACAACACATAAATTATGTCAGTGTCCATTATGTAAAGGATAGACATTTTTGTGTTACGAGACGAGGACAATAACTTAACCAGTGGCGTCTTCCAGAACGCCCACACCCGAGATAATTTAGATAACTGTGTTTTCTGAAGTAAGTAGGTACATATAATACTTAAAAAGTTTTAGGGTTGACCAAATTTGTTAAAAGATATAGGTAAGTAACTTTTTACTTGAAAATAAAAACCCAAGGTATTTTCAAACTGGTAAAACCTAAGATAATCGCACCCTTGCCATCTGGCATCTCGTTGATATTGGAACGGCCGGCCGCGGCCCACGTCCGTGCCGGCCGTAACGGCGCCAATTACGGGCCGGCCGGGACGTGACGCGGGTCAAAATGGCCCGGCCATTTTGGATCGTTTGCTGTGGATAAGCCGATTCTAAGTTTGGCTAATCGAAACTAGTACGTAAAATGTTCCTAAGAATCATAATATCTGACAGACGATGACTAATTTCGATATTGTTTCGCTTGCCACTTGACAAGCCTATGAAAGCATACTACGAAAATGTTTTGTTCGGATTGGACGTAGGTAAGAACCAAAAATTACCATCTTAATACTTGTGTCATCAAATCTTTGACAATTTATGGACAAAATTAAATAAAACGCCTGTGCTTTTTACACAACTAGTTTTAGTTGATTAAATGTTTTTTTTATAAAGTTTTGACGCAAGAAAAATGTTTTTATTTTTATATGTTTAAACGTCCAAAGGAACAAAACATTTTCGTAGCAAACCCACTGCACCTACATACAATTAGGTTGAACAAAATTGATTGTAAGGACTTAATGGAATTGGCAAAAGTGCTGCCTATATTCTATAAGCCTTGGTTTCGTTACTCCGGTAACATTATTAAGTTTAGTTAGTAGTTTGTGTGAGTTTCCTGATTAGAGGATTTAACCGAACAAGTACATTATCATCACAAAGAGGAGCAAGTTTAAAATACGACAAACGTAGATAGTTCGACGAACTGGTTTTTGACAATCCTATCGTAACTTAAAACAGCTTTTCGGACAAACACGTCTTCCTATAAGAATACGAAATTGATTCTTATTAGAATCGTAATGATCGCAAATGTTTTGCTACCCGACAATAGATGGCGTCATCGACGTCATTTCATTCCCCATAATCATGACTCTTGTTCCTTTCTCAGTCAAAGCTTGTCTTATCTTCTTCATTCTTTCGTTCGCGGCCGGTCCTTCATAACCCAAAAGTTGGCCCTTTAAAGTACACATGTAGCGTGGCCAAAACACGTGCGTTTTACGAGCTACCTCCCACCACCCCGCTATTGGCACACCGCGAGACCTTTTTCCAATTTAGGGTTAGCTAACGCTGTTATGGGATGTAAACTGCCATTGGAAGATAATAAGAACACCCTATCGGTCATATGAGACCGAGTTACAATGATTTTCTTAACTTTTTTTATTTTCTGCATTAACAAAAAGTAGGTGGTGCTATTTTTTATCAAGCATAATATTTTACTTAAAAACAATTTACTCGATTCCTAGATGTATCTTTACTCAGCAGTGGACGTCATGTGGCTGAAAGGATGATGAAAACATGTGGTTTTATGTAGAACCTATATATATGTTATTATTATTATAAAGTCCTTCATTACCTAACTTTCTACTAAGGGTGATTCTATTGCTTAAATACAGTAACTTTTTCTAAGGGACATCGAAATCGCAATATTATGTTTAAACTAACATTCGTTTTTTTTTTTTTTGATGTTGCGATGTTTTTGTCCTAGAGAAAAAGTTTGTGATTTGGAGTTCAATCACCCCCGGAAAGAGGTTAACTTGTAAATAAATTAGAACTTTTTTATTCTTCTCCTTCTTAGCGTCGCGCATTCTTAGCAGAGTGGTCGTGGTCATGTCTCAGTTGATTCTTGTGCCACCGCTGTTCTTGTGATGCGTCGCCATGTAGCTCGATGTTTGGCGGGCTTTTTTTAAATATATTTGTGTATTTATTTATTTATTTAAATAAAAAAAAATGTGTAAAAACAATACAAAAAACAGCAAGTCGACGGTATAAAGACCAACTCACACTTGCCTTTACTTGATATACGAGGTTACGTGTGCCCGGCAGTTAGCCGGTCGGGTCGTGATCGATGGCCCTAATACTTCATCTCTCGGTCAATGCACGTGTTTGTATGCGATTTGCTTTTGGGAAACAGTCGTGAAAACGATATTAAACGGATTCAATGCGTAAGGCAGTTTATTTGGGTTTGTCGATATGGAAATCTTTCTATGGGACCGAAATATCGAAAAGTACGACGTCACATTAATTACTTGGTGGTATCATTTGTATTTTATTTCGATGTTGATCCCATATACGTAAATTTGTTGTCGTTGAGCTAAATAATCGGCCCATAAGAGGTTTTGCGCTGTACTAATTTTTTTACGTAACTTTATCTGTGCCCCACGTTGGGCGCCAGTTCGATCCGCGTGGAGATTATGGGTATTATGTGGAAGTCAGTCAATGTAAGTACAGTCACGAGCAATGAGCTTTCGTAACTTATTAGGTTGGAATAAGGTCCAAAGTTAAATGAAAATGTATTAATGCTGGTGACTTTTTTTGAGTAGTGAGTTTTTTTTACTACGAGATACTTTTAGAGTAGATAGGTAAGAACTTTAGGGTGTCACACATCATTATTTAGGAAAGAAATTAAGGAAATAAAAAAATATGAATATTCTACACTTTTTATACAATTTATTACAAAACAATTAAATTAATTTAGTTTAATTGCACATTTTAATATGATTTTGTTTTATTATACATTTAGGTAGCACATTTCTCTCGTATATTACACACATTTTAATAAACCACAACATTTATTTTCTTTTTTTATCATAATTTCTATGTGTTGATGTTAATTTACAAATACTTCGCCTTCACTGGATATTCACTAATTAACTCGAATGTCTATATTGTGTATAAGAAGCTCAGTTTTCAGCCATTATCTCATAGTCATAAGATTCATTATTGATTGCAGATCAAGTTTGGTATCAGCTGTTGTATTAGAAACGTTTTCGATAAACAAAAAGACTGACACAGTAGTAGCATTATTCTCAATTGAAAACGAACTCTATTCATCATTCATTAAGGTAAAAAATCGCGCGAGCAAGTTGGGCACTGCGATTGTATGATCATCTATTGACTTTATACTTTTTATTTTATAGCAATTACCATGCTAGGTTTATTTAAGTTTTTTTTTTTCAATTATTATAAAAATCTTTTCATCTATTGACTGTTTGGCATAATGCAATTTTTGTGTACTTTGGTAAAACAGCTGATATTAAACTTTGACCGCAACATAAGCATAGATTAATTTGTCATGGTTATTAGTCTTTGCTAATGATTTGCACAATCGTTTTAATTATTTTGTTTCCTTTCTCGTAGTGTAGTAGGTTCAAGCTGGGGTCATTGATCTTTTCTTCTAGAAGGTTTATCAATTCTATCCGAATCGTTTTTAGCATTTCGGCCACCTGTTAATAAAACAAACAAATCAATGTAAGTATAAGCGTACTTTTTTGAGCAAATAGTATTTAAATTATTAGGACGACCAACAAGAAATCAACCAACCAAGTCTTAAACTGTCAATTTTTGTTATATGAAAGTATCAATTTTGGTGTCGTTATAACTCATTGTTACACAAATTTTCAAAAGAGGTATTTGCAAGTTGGGCTTTCTGCTAAAGATCCCATTACAATTGGACCGTCCTCAACTAATGTGTTGGTACGGGACGGTCCAATTGACATTTGGCTGATTTTTATAACAAAAACAATTGGAAATGGATCCAGTAAAGTCTGTTTCTATTGATATGCGTTATAATATTTAAACACAGATATTGGGATATCTTATACTGAATAGAGGCTGTATAATTATTTGAATCTCGTTTTATCTCACCTCGTGTTTTTCGACTTGAAACATAATCCAACCGTCTTCTAAAGAAACTATGAATGTCCCGTTGTGAAGTTCCACCGACAAACTGCAACCTGTAAATAAATAAAAATCAATGTCTATTTACAATTTTATTTTATAATTGATAAAATAAATACAAAATATGGACTGCGCGCAATTAAGACAAACAGTTTCTACTAATAATTTAAAGACTTTTTGGAGATTAAGGGCAAATTTTTTACCTACAAGAAGTGCATAAGCCAATAGTATGTCATTCAGTCAAAAAATATTATTCAATTCGGCCGAAACTTCAAACGCATTGGCAGTTAGTAGTCATAAAATATTGGTTTTAAAATACTATGGGCCTGATTCACAATCGAAAAGTAATCGCTACTCCAAAAATAAATTTAAATAAAGAACACATTTTGTATGAATTAACTGGCTGATTAAATTAACAGAGGCTTACTTAGCGATTGTGAAACAGGCCCTATATGTTGTTAACTTATAATTTACTCGAAATTGTGTAAAGCGCCATCTATGGGTTGTATACATAACTAAGTAAGCATAAGTTGATATTCAAAGCATATCGGTTCAGCTTGGCCTTTATTAGTTCCTGGTTTTACCACATTAACACAGATGGCGCTACCACACTAAAAACTGCATTGTGGTAGTGGGTGTAAGGTAAAACAGTACTGTAATCTTTGTCTTTCGACTCCTACGTTCGTACAATAAACACCATCAAGGAACATTTCCTGGCGTCTTTCTTCTCAACACTTTATGAATGATAAACGTTCTGATCAAGTCTTAATTTATTTAGTTCCTAAAACTATTTGACACATGTTGGGCGCCAGTAAAGTAAAAGTGGCGCCCAACTTGGAAGTTTCATTAAATTGGCAAATAGGTATCTTACCTGAGAATAGCACCAACGGTAATTGCGGCACCATAGAGCACTCTCTGATAAATACTCGTGAAGTCTTCACCTTCTCTTGGTACACTAAGTACGGGCTACCGAAGTAGCCAACGCTTGCGTTCACAGAAGATGGATGTAGGGCGACGTAACCGTCTGTTTTCGTTTTGAATTTAAGTTCGTCGGGCGTGGGTTGACGAGGGATGGCCCCACCAGCTTGCATGTGGAAGGATTTTTCGGGAGTTAGGACCTGGAAATTGTTAAATTTTTGTAAAGAGAACTTGATCTAGTCGTTTCGTGTCTACAAACACAAGAGATGCAAAACTTGCAATGTTTGTGTGATGAGCACAAGCATTTGTAGATACCAGAGTCATAGATGTCATATAAAGTATTCAAGTATGTATACATCAGTCGTTTCGTCGCTATAGAAGATGATTAAATAGACCATCTGCCCCTCTAGCATGAGCAACAAAACACGATATAAAATGATTATACAGCGATTTATTGCATATGTTTTGTCAAAATATGAACTTTTACCGAAAAATGGAGCATGACTATGATTTCGTCGGCACGGACATGCTCACTGTTAGGTACATTAAAAGTTCAAGATGGAGGCTATATCACCATATTTTGAAAGTTGAATGTCGATAAATCGCTATACCGTATCATATCATATCGTGTTTTGTTGCTCATGCTAGAGGTGCAGTTCAAAACAATGATTGGTATGAATAGATGCAAAACAAATGTAATTGATATATTTTAAATGATTTAATCACCTTGACGACGTTTGGATACAATGCAGCACAAAGAATAGCAGCCAAGAGCCTATCGTTGTTGCCGTTGGTGTTCAACTGCAAACAAGAAATACACCTTGAGCATTCATGTCAATTAAGCTCCATAATCGCTTAAACAAAAATAAAATTTCTGTAGTCACTTGTACACATTATTTTTTTTTACCTTTCTAAATTATGTAAATGACTGCAAAAATATATTTTCACTGTTTCTATAAAGTGCTAAAATTAATAAGCTAACGGGCTGATTCTCTGCTCTAGTACAACTATCCCTATTGATTCCCAACATTATTTTAACTGAAAGTGTAACTAAATTAACCAGATCGTAAAAAAGTATTTCACAATAATGTTGGCGATTAACAAGTTTTTCAAAATTTTACTTACGCCAAAAACACAACCTTATATTTTCTTATTTTATTTATTTCGCTAAGTAAGATGGGGATGGAATTTCAAAGTTACCGATGACATTTGGACAGCATTATTTCCGAGAACTAAACGACGAAAAATCTTATGCGTCAAATTACTCTTTAAATAAAAATCAAGGTGATACATTTTCGTTTTAACACTTACCACTTCACCAGTAAGGCTTTCAACCGAGTCTTTCCTCATCTTCTTCCTCAGATCGGGCATGTCTGGCACAAAGCCTATCGACGCCAACAGCCCCAACAGCTGATGTTTGATGTCGGCCATCATCATCATCGTCTTGTGCGAGAGGAAGTTCTCGCTCGCGAACACCAGGGCGGCGTGCGTGCTGCGTTTCATTGCTAGCTGCCATTTCTGGAGATTTCAAAATATAGATAAATTACATAATATACAGGGTTACATTGCAAGGTAGTGCCAAATTTTCAGGGTCCACTCAGAATCAGTAACTAAATCGATCAAACACATTTTTTTTCATATTTAATTAATACTATCCGATAATATTATTGTCTCATTCTGAGTGGCTGATTTTGGTGTATTAGAATTGTATTTAATTACTTTTTTTATGGACTAAACATCGAAAAAAAGTACAGATTTAATCACGAAACCTAGGGAGTTATTGGACATCGTTTTTTTTTAAATAATAAGACTTGCCACGTCACAAATTGTGGCCAATCGTACTTAACTAGGAACGGGACAAATCGCTAGGAAGAAGCTATATAAATTACGTGCAGTCAGCATCGTATATAAACTTACCCTGTACGCTCTTAATGTAGTTAGTTGATCGCTGTTAAAGCAAGCGAACTCTCTTCGCTTTGCATCGGCTTCCGACTGAAATTATTAAAAGTATACGTATTAAAATAGGATAAGGAGTGTCAGTGCCGTTAAAGAGTTAAAAAGGTCAGAATGAATGATTTATGCACGAGGAAAAGAATAGTAGTGAGCGTTTTACCATGTTATATAAATATGTTGACAGGCTGTTTGTCAGATGAAATTAAAAGAGAAACGTTTTGTCGTATTTTTACTGTATATCCTTTCCCACGTCTAATATAACGCTAACTTGTTATTACACAAATATATAAAATGTTGACGTATTAGTTTTGATAATTTTAGAACACCATAGGGGTCTTAGATAATGTTTAATTATCATCATTATCATTATTTCAGCTACAGGACGTCTACTGCTGAACATACGCCTCTCCAATGACTACCAGATTGGCCGGTTGAAAATGACGCATCCAGCACAAGTAATGTTTTTATGTAATTGATTTTAATAGAAAATTAAACTTTAAATTAATTAATTGTCACTTATTAACTGTGTTTTCGTATTTTGTCTCCGTACTGGCAAAACTGTATTAGCTTTGTAAACTTAAAATGCTAGTGTATGATTAATTTAGTTTTAAGCTAAAAGAAATATTGTAAAGCTGTTTGTTTCTTGAATAAAGAAAAATATAAAATTATTCTTACCTTTTTCCCAAATGGCGCTACAAAAGGGCTTTTATGGCTCAAACAAGCCGCCATAGTCAAGGCAGAGTCAACGCAACAGAATATAGCCCCGAACAGCATAAGCTTTCCTATCCGTACGTCGACTGGTAACGCCGCTAGATGTCGCCCAAGTGCGGTGAGGGCAAAAGCCTTGTCTAGAGCGCCTACGTCTTGCAGGCGGGAAAGAGCGCCATCTATGTTTGGTTTTGTAGGCGGTTCTATCGTTTTACCTGGGTGGAAAAGTAAAGAAATAAATTTTCGTCAGAAAACACATTTAAGTCTCGAAGTTAGGAATTCAGTGCCTAGTGTGTAGATACCAGACAGTAAATTTTGCCAGGAATGGCTTTTAGCATACCCAGACCCGAGATTATTACGAAAAATTCGGGATTCGGGATAGTTCCAGGTCGCGCCGCTACGTCTCATTATGTCCCTGAGTGTACTAGTACTACTACTAGTGTATAATAGATCTTGAACGTATATTCTTAGATTATTTCGTCCGAGTCACTCATCAAACACGTCTTATATAGACCGGAAATACAGACAATCTATCTCCGAGGAAACATTTTAGTGATTTTCACTTACATTTAGTATGAAATGACAAATACTGTGACTCTCACCCAAACTAATAAATTGCAGCCACAGGTAAAATAATCGCGGAAGTTTTGTGGAACAAAATAAAAGACATTCCATAATATGTGCTCCTCGGGCGTTATGAAGTTCGCTGTGTAGGCTAGTATCATACAGCGTATAAAACTTCATGAACGCTTATATTTTGAAGAGAATCTTTATCTCCATCACCAAGAATTCAAGTGGTATCCTGTTCTTTGGAAAATCAACCTTCAGACGAATATCGTACTAGAAATTACCTAAAACTTCATGGACGCTCATATCTTGAAACAAGGAGAGAAACTTAATCTTCAACACCAGCTGTTCGAGCGGTATGCGAGCCTGCGTATCTCGGGCACTGGTTGCTCTAGTGTGTGGTAGTTTTATATGTGCGACGTGCATGAAGTTCGCAATCTTTCTAGATAAATCTTACTAAAGCTTACTTATGGTCTGTAGAACTGATGGTCGATAGGGCAGAAAGGTTCTGGAATGAAGGCCACGCACCGGCAAGCGCAGCGTGGGACTCACACCCACAAGGTAGACAGACGACCTGATAAAGGTTGCAGGAAGCCGCTGGATGCAGGACGCTTCCAACAAGCCAATTTAGAAGAAGCTGGCGGAGGCCGAATTTTCAGCAGTGTTCCGCAATGATGATGATAGCTTACCTAAATCCTAATGGACGCTCATATCCTGGAGCAAAGACGTCCCATGGCTGAAATGAGCTGATGACGATAATGCTTACCTAAAACTTCATGGACGCTCATATCCTGGAACAAGGGCAGTATCTTGATCTTCAACACCAGCTGTTCGAGCGGTATCCTGTGTATCTCCGGCACTGGTTGCTCTAGTATGTGGTAGTTGTATCTGTGCGACGTGTAAAGGTGGACACACACTCCCGGCATGACTCGGCCGGCGCGTCCGCGACGTTGCTTCGCGTTGGCGCGGGATACCCAGACTAGGTCTAGAGATTCCATGTTGCGGTTGGAGTCGAATCTGGAGTAAAATCATTTATTTTACGACCTAATAAAGGTTGAAGGAAGCCGCTGGATGTAGGCCGCTTCCAACTAACCAATCCGGCACACTTACTCCCTTAAAATTTGCAAGCAGCAATAATCGCGCAGTCATCACCCGATTGACGCATAGTGTCAAAATCAGTGTTTTTATTTTTTGCTGTCAATTTGCGATTTTAGAGCTAGAATTGCTCAATTTTCGCTATCGCATTGCTTTTGCAAGATACGAAATCAGGGTGCGGAAGTCAATACGGAACTCGGTCGCCACTATTGCCGCGTGTAGGCTATATAATAATAGTAATAATAATAATAATAGGCTATATATATAATAGGGCTTTATTCAAATTCTGTCACCCATAGGTCCATCCGAAAAAATACCTGTTTTTTTTCGAAAAACCGGCCAAGTGCGAGTCGGACTCGCGCACGAAGAGTTCCGTACCATTTTCTATAAAAACGGCAAAAAAAAAACCTTTGTTGTATGTGAGCCCCCTTAAATATGTATTGTATTCTATTTTTTAGTATTTGTTGTTATAGCGGCAACAGAAATACATCATCTGTGAAAATTTCAACTCTCTAGCTATAACGGTTCTTGAGATACAGCCTGGTGACAGACGGACAGACAGACGGACGGACAGCGGAGCCTTATTGATAGGGTCCCGTTTTACCCTTTGGGTACGGATCCCTAAAAAGGAGACTAGCTATAAGAGCTCGTTTTTACGACCTAAAGATGGCTGACGGATGTAAACTGGCCCTCTGGAAGTCATTGGGGATGGAATATATTAAGCAGTGAACGAACTATGGCTAAGTATGTTTCCATTGTAACTGGTAAAAATATTACAAAAATATGATAGCTTTGCTTCATATACCATTTAAGATAAAGTAAAAACAATAATTCTAATTTAGTTGGTTACTAACTTATTGATTACTAGCTGTGCTGTGCCCGCAACTTCGTTTGCGTGAACTACAGAATGTTTATTTATCACATATACCCCACAGGAAAAATTAATTTCTATTTTTTTGTTTAGTTAAGTTTGTCCAGATCATATTCTATATATGTGCAAAATTTTATTTAAATACGTTCAGTCATTCAGGAGTGATTGAGTCACACATATCCAAATATCCGAACATCCTCACTATCTTTCGCATTCATAATATGAGTAGGAGTAGGATGTCCATACCATTGGAGGAGGGCCTACATACAGAATAAATAATTTCATTTCATTGCGATATTACTTCAAATATCCTCACCTCTTCTCCTTCATCCGGCCGCAATCGACAACGAACACACAATCGTCTATTGTCACAGATGTTTCTGCAATGTTTGTAGAGAGAACTATCTTGCGGGTGCCAGGTTTGGTTTTCTTGAACACTAATGCTTGCTCTTCGCTGGACAACGTCGAGTGTAACGGTACTAGGACGAACTTGCCAGTCCTAAAAATATATTGAATTACTTTATACAGCAAATTGGGGATGGCAATTGACTGTAAAATGAACCTAGGCCGAAACAGTGACGGACGAGAGAGTATATATACGTAATTTTAATCATTTCGACGAGTTAGTAGGAGCGATTTACTGTCCTCTGTAACAGAAAGTTGCCAACATTTTTTAAACCTTATTCACTTGTCATACCGTTGGAAATTAATAAAAAAGTAATAAAGACGAGAAAGGTATAAATAAAACAATATTAAGTTGATTGCTCTGATCTTAAATGCAGTAGCTCAATCACTAGTATAAAATAAATCAGAAACAACGACAATACCCAGGCTTGAAGTAATATCGAAATATATTTTTCTACATCGATCCGACCTGGAATCAAAACCTGGGACCTCAGAGATGGCGATGCTAATTTCAACTTGTTCGGCTTTCAACCTCGGAGGTCGTCATGAATGTGTTAACATATGCATGTAAATGCTATGGTCAACTCAGAAATTAGATATAATTTCTTTTAATTGCTCATACTCACTAATCACTTTGTACAGAAAAAATAATGAAAAGTTCTACAAGGTAACTTCCTAAAAATCTGTTCAGTATTACTTAAGATTAGACTATTCATAAAATTAAAAGGTTTGCTTTTATTAAGGTCCGATTTTATTAGTGTTCATCCTGTTACCTGTGACTATATAGGTGAAAAGCCGTAATCAACTTTCAAATGTCTATCATCAAAACTAAAAAAGTTAAAAATAAATTACAAAATAACAACATCGACTTCATATTGCATAAACTACCTATCTTCAACTCTTTCTCGCTCTGTACAAGGGGAAGGAATAAGACGGATAATCAAATGGGTAAACGTAGCAAAGATAGGACGAGTTTATGCAATATTAAGTCAATGTTGTTGATTTTTACCGTTTTTAGTTTTTGTGGTACACATTTGAAAATTGGTCTTTACGATTGCTTTTCACCTATATCACAGGTTAACAGGATGAACACTAATAAAATCGGACCTTATATAGGTACTCACTTGGGACTGAAAGTGTGGCTCTCAGCTAGTTGGTCGTGCAGAGACATTATTTCAGCTATCCCCGGCAAGAATATTAAAATGGCGCCCTCTTTCGGCCACTTGTGGTCTCCATTTACTATGTATGTGAGCACATGCTCAACGAGATCTGAATTTATCTGGAAAAAAAGACATTTAAATAAGATGTTGTATACTTTCAAGCCGTATAATATTAACTATAGTGTACATTTAGTTATTTAGTATGATATTAAATTAATTATGAATTACTCACTTTAATTAATTATGTAATGTAAATATTAAATTAATTATGAATTAATTTAATGGCAATTTCATTAGGTACCTAAATTTTCTATACATTACACACACACATACAACTAGCGGCACGGATGCTGAGCGCTTGGCAAAAGATGTGCAGAAGACCATAACGATTACGCGATTGGCTAGTAGCGCGATGCGCCTGCACCGCCGGCCGTGATTGGTTGCTAGCTCCGCACACACGCGTCCCTATCTATCTATCTATAGGATAGATACGATGATCATCTCGTAAGATGCGCAAAGCGATTCCCTCTTAGACCCAGCACTCAACATCCATGCCGGGGATTGTAATCATTTAAGCACAATAAAAACAACTCTCCGAAATGCTTTGAAAAAATTTGTTTCCATATAAAAAGGTAGAATGTGAACAAGTGAACGAAAATAAGCTACTTGACACCCCCAAACAACTGATATACTTTTTATGTGCTGTCAAAACGCACCTCTGCTTTTTGTATGGCGATAGCAAGCTATGACGTCATTGTTTATCGACCTCAACTGCCAATTTTTTTTATTGATTTTGACGCAAACAAAACTAAGATTCTTTTAATAAATGATAATGTACCGGGTTATCGGGCCTAAAATAAGGTGCCGATTTGATAAATAATATCACTGAATTCTTTATAATTGGTGTCCACATTCCGATTCGATGTGAAAGGTTTTTAGGGTTCCGTACCCAAAGGTTCAAACGGGACCCTATTACTGGGGCTCCGCTGTCCGTCTGTCACCAAGCTGTATCTCATGAACCGTGATAGTTAGAGAGTTGAAATTTTCACAGATGATGTATTTCTGTTGCCGCTATAACAACAAATACTAAAAGACAGAATACAATAATTATTTAAGGGGGCTCCCATACAACAAACGTGATTTTTTGCCGTTTTTAAATGGTACGGAACCCTTCGTGCGAGTTCGACTTGCACTTGGCCGGTTTTTTACCTTTTCGCTATCCATGAGGTACATATTCTTGCAGGTCGTTTTGCTACACTTGGGGTACCGAGCCAGCATCTGAGATATCGTCAAGTTGTCGTCCCGTATCGATTGCTTCGGCGGCTCATTCGAGTCCGCTCTCACGTCAGCTGTTTCTAGTTCCGTTTCTAGGTCGGCCTTTTTGTCACCTAAATAATAAAATTATAAATAGAGGTTGTTAAAATAAATTATGAGACAATTAAAATTTTGTTTTTTAGCAATTTTATTAACAACCGATATGTAGTCCTGAAGCGGTGGTAGGAAAAAAAAATTGGGACATGTAAAAGTGTAATTGATGGCCAATTTGCAGAAATAAATGACTTTGACTTTGATTACATGCTAGATTTATTTAAGAATCTTAAGTATGAGACAGTCAGATAATATTGATACATAAATATTGGACAGCATCACATACGTTGCTCTGATTCTAAGTAGCTGAAGCACTTGTGTTAAGGAAATCAGAAACAACGACGGTACCACAACACCCAGACCCGAGACAATATAGAAAAGTTCGTTTTTCACATTGACCGGGGATCGAACCCGGAAGCTCAGAGATGACAACGCTATATATTTATAGTACGGCGTGCTCGCCTCTCGGCTACGGATGTCGTCGAAAGATAAATATTAGGAGTAAGCTCAGGATTGAATCAAGTAAAAAATAACGTTTTTGTTCGATCATAAAGATGTCCGTATACTAGTATACAGAAAAAAAAACTGTCCATCCTGTTGTGTCCTTGTTGTAATAATTAGAAAAACATTATTTAAAAAGAATATCCCATTTTATTAATCAAATCATAACAAAAAAAAAAAAAAAAAACCTGTATTCATAAAACTTAATAAACTAAAAAAAATAATGTTCAACCTATGATAAGATGTGGTACTTATATGTTATCTTGATATCACTTTTCCTCTTGACCGCACGACTTTACTAGGTAGTAGTGTTTGATAGAAATTAAAAGTAAAACTTATTACATTTTAGTTCGACTAAAAATAAACCATTATTTCTGATGGTGGTTTGATAGCAGGGGCGTGCGGTGCATATAGGCAATTAGGCAGTGCCTACCTGATAAATGAAATGAGGTAGGCAGTAGGTACTGTGGTGCACGAACGTGTAGGAGAGCTTAATTAAACTGAAGAATATTGATATGACTTTTATATTTATTCGTTATATATCGGGTGTAAAAAAAGGCTTAACCAAGCCGAATACCACATATTCTACGTATTATTAAGATAATTTTTTTCTTTTACACTATACCTGGGAAATGACGGGTTACAGAGTTATTGACAGTCAAAGTTACAATTTTTTTTCAAAGATTTTTAAAAAATTGACTTCTGTTTGATAATACTAAACTTTTTTACAAAGAAACATGATAAAAGTTTTCAGTGCTTCTTTCATAAAAGGCCTTTAAAGGGCACAGCCGGCAATGAATCGTGCTGCGTGCTCTCGCGCCACCCGCTCGCGCCGACCGCTTACACACACAGGCATAGTCTGTGGCGTGCGCGCTATACATTGCGGGTTAGAAATAAGTTATGTTTTTTGATACCCAAAAATAAAAGTCATTTCCCAGCAATTATTTTTTTTGCATTCTACTTGGTTTTATGTATATAATTCGTGGTTTAAGGCTTCGTTAAGCCTTTTTTTACACCCTGTATAGAAATACATGATAATCACTTAACTTTGAAACCTGATATGGAAACTACATATGTATCCTAATGTTGAATCATATGATTTACAATCAATTATACTATTTTAAATTATAAGACGTTTCATTTTCTGTTTGGCTAACGTTACTTGAATCCATCTAGAAACAACTGTTTTTTCCATGTCAAGACGATTATTCCAAATTCAAATACTTTTATACCATGGTAGACGTAGAGGTTTTATTCAACGAGTAATAAACCTCTACAGTACTTACAAATGTGTGTTATTGGTGAAAACCACTGATAATACACATAAGTAAGTATCTACTGCCTACCTCGATAAACACCAATGCCTGCCACTGTTTGAAAGTCAATATAGTCATCCTAGGCGTTTTTGTGTAATTGTTAATTTAAACAAAATGTAGTATTTACCTTTCTTTACTTTTCGGGCGTATGGACCATTTTCTTCTAATACGTAATTTGTTAATTCCATTATATCTTCTAAAAATAATTGTTCTACTGGGAAAGTACGACCTGAAATCACATAAACATCACATTACTCCTTAGAATATTTGCTGAACTATTTGTTTAAACTTAAATTTTAATATATAAAACAAAGTTGGGTTTGTTCCGAAACTTATAACTCGAGAACGGCTGAACCGATTTTTATGGTTTATAATTTGGTAGATTTGTCTCCGCCCCGAATAGCAGAATAAATAATAAAAACATTGGAAAAACTGACGAAAAAAAAAATACTGGTAGGAGGTACGATCAGCTAGTAATAAATAAATATTGGACAAAATCACATAAATTGTTATGATCCTTGTGTTATAGAAATCAGGAACAGCTACGGTGCCACAACACCTAGACCAGAGTCAATTTAGAATTGTTTCTAAATTGAAGTGTTGACCCGGCCGGGAATCGAACCCGGGACCTGAGAGGTTGCGACAATAAGACCAAAATGTTCTTAGTGTCGCCTCCCTTCTACGGAGGTCGTCAAAGGGTCTCTTTGCAATTGTAAAGAATAATTAATTAATGTATGATTTTATTGTAACAAAATATAGTTATTGAAAAAAAATCGTTAAACAAACCGGGTATCTCCAAAACTGGGACTTTTTCAAAGTATTGCGAGAACAGATCAGCGTTCAGAGTCGCACTCATCAATATCACAGTCAAATCTTTCCTCACTTTGACAAGGTCCCTCAGGATGAGAAGTAGAAAGTCACTTTCTTCGGACCTCTCGTGAACTTCGTCGACGAGGATATGAGTGACGGATTTTAGTTGAGGGTCGTACTCTAACCTTCGTAAGAGGATTCCGGTGGTACAGAAAGTCAGACGCGTTTTTGAAGACACTTTGCTTTCTAACCGTATCTGAAATTGGATTATAGAAAGGTAAACATTATTATTAACAGGTTCACTGTCCAAAACAATATAACAATTAAAAGTATTTTTATGCCTATTGTCCAATAGGATTGTGGACACCAATCATAAATAATTCTAAGACATAATTTATTAAATCTGACACCTTCCTTATTATAAGCCCGATAATCTGGTGTATTATCATTTATTCGAAGAATCTGATTTTTGTTTGCTTCAAAACCAATAAAAAGTTAGGTAGCCCGTAGGTTGAGTCCAGTAAACAATGATGTCAAAGCTTGCTACCGCCATACAAATTATAAGGCAGAGATGCGTTTTGACAGCACATAATAAATATGTCAATTGATTGGTGGTGTCAACTAGCCTATCACCCATTTATAGTGAAATTGTAATTGTTCCTTAATTATTAAGAAGCAACTTTCAGTTTCTGTATTGGTAATGTCAAAAGCGTTAACTTGTGGTTGGATGTACGGGGTCGGGTAAACATAACAAATAAATATGACGCAAAATAATTTTTTTTTTGTAATTTGGGGAGCCAGAAAATGATGTGCGCCGTTTCTTGCATACGCGGATCCATACCACTGAATTGAATTTATATTTACTGAACTGAATTGAACCAAACCGGGCATTTCACCCGACCCTTGGACCCTTTGCGTTTAAGACGAATCACAGCGCCACTAAACCACATGGGTCGTCATCAGGGGCGTGAGTTGCATATAGGCAATTAGGCAGTGCCTACCTGATAATTGAAATGAGGTAGGCAATAGGTACTTACAAATGGGGATTATTGATGAAAACCACTGATTTTTATCAATAAAACACATTATAAGTATCTACTGCCTACCTCGAAATAAAAGCAATGCTCGCCACTGGTCGTCATTGATCTATACTTGCTCCTACAACAAAGCACACAACAACATACATGTAAAATTCTTTATAGCAGCTTAATTCATGTCAGAAACCGTACCTGATATCCAACAACTTGTCCGGTCTTCTCCACCCTTTCCTCCGCTACTCTGTCTGCCACACCGATAGCTGATATCCTTCTAGGCTGCGTACACACAATCTCCACATGCTGTGGTCCGTCTTTGTGAAACCGCTCCAACCAATCATCAAGTATGTACTGTGGTACTTGTGTACTCTTACCACAACCTGTCTCACCGCTTATAACTACAACCTGGGGAGGTAAAGCTGAATTAAAGATAAAATGAGGTTGTTATACAATTTAATTAGAATTTATTAAAAAAAACAGTTTTAAATGTAATGCTATGAGAGTAGTTAATACTATATACTAAAGTAAGGTTATAGTGCATAATATAAGTTGAAAATACCCACTCTTATTACTTTAAAAATATAGACTAATGTCTCTTTTTATGCTTGTACAATAATATTGTCGATAATAAAAATCTTTTTGAACGAAATTATTCATTTAAAATTGGTTAAACAGAGTTTAATAATTTAAAATGTTAAAACATTAGTCTTGCATCCATAAAGTTGATGTAGATTATTAATTGGTTAGTCTTTTTGTAATAAAGGGGCTATTTTGGTCAATTTTGAAACAAAACTCTGTAATTGATACCTGTGACTTCTTCATTGCATTCAAAATGTCAACCCTCTTCTTCCAAGCAGGCAACTTTCTTCTGCCAGACATCATTTTGTGGTACCTATTGTTTTCTGCCTTCTCCGACCACATTTTCGCAATATGTTTATTTTCTTTCAACACTTCTTCGAAGTTCACATTACTTCTGTTGTCTTTATTCTGACTTTTCTTATAGTGAGATGGTAACTTTCTTTTGTCTAAACTAGAATTTTCTATTAACTGAGGGAATAACGCATCTGACGTTTCAGGATAAGTTCTTGTATCAAACTTGATAAAGTTCAAAATATCTTCTTCGTTATTCAACAATTCAACTAAAGAGTATATGCTAGGTATTCCATCTTGCGCTAATACTTTAGCTTCGTCCAACAGCCGTGCTGTTACTTTCAAACACGTTAATTCAGGGATAACATTGTTTTTATTTTCAGTTTTGAAAAATAGTAACGGTGGCTGATATGGATACCATGTGTCCTCCGGAAACCTTACTTCTAATTCATAAGTTATTTTAATATTATCTTTGACATCTTCAATACTGTTTTTCTCAGAATCTTCTTTACTTTCATGTAAAAACTTACATTTAGCACCAAACCGACAAGGGCCTTTTAAATAAAGTTTACAAACTTCTTTCGGTTTCGTTTTAAAGTTGTTATTGTAATTTATATTTTTCTTTGTTTTAGGTAATTCAAGCTCTTTGTTTTCATACATTTTAGTTAAATATTCTAAGTTTAATTTTACCGTCCATACATTATTGTCTTTAACTTTGAAACTTGTGTCGTAAATTGATTCTAAAACAGCCTTTTCGTCTGTTCTCATTTCTAGTAATTCTGCTAGTGTTGGTGTATTATCTGGTTTTTCCTGTGCTTCCACTTTGAAATATTTCATAAATAATATTTCTAGGGCTTTTTCTACATTTTCTCCAGCTACCTCCAATGCTTCAGAACAATGTGGTTTGTGAAAATTGTATCTAGAAAAATAATCATATTTTACAGGTGGTAAGGCTAAGTTATATGTATTTTGGGAAGTGCCCAGAAGAGGACTTTGACAATTTTTTTACAGCAAAAATTTTTTTTTGTATATCCTTTAAGAAATATTTTCACAGTAACAAATAAAATTCAACTTATTATTCTAAGATTGTAAACCTTAAATAAATCTCAACAAAACTAGTCAAAAAAACTTACTTCTCTAATTTGGCTAGAGCGAAAGCCCTTAGTCTGGCTTCAGAGGACTCAATGTCAGGTTTGACTGTCAGGGAGTAGTCACAGCCTCCTGACACAACCAGATTACCTCTTTCCATCCAGTAACGATTGCTCAAGTTTGTACCTTTATCCTGAAATAAGTAATATTTTATAGAATCATTATGTAAAATCATAAATTTGAATGTGAAACTATTATATTCATCCAACACCCAACTTATCTAGTGATTATTGCTCCGAACTAAAAAAGCTAATCTGGTGTTAACATGAAACTTTTTTTTTTAAATAAGCACTAGCACTTGTTTTTAAGTTGCATATTTATATGCATTTATGTATGTCTACCTATTATCTAATCTCCATTTGAGTCACAGTATTTATAAGCGAAGCAAGTTTAGGGCCAGATATTTCGTGTGATAGTTAGGAAATTCACAGTGTCTATGTTATTTAATCCTCCAGCCCCCAAGTGGTAAGTAGCTGCTGCACATCATTACCTACTTATCTAGTTTTTAATTTATCTAGTTATCTAGTTTTGCTGGGATTTAAAGGGTCAATATTTGTAATAGTAGACAGGATTTAAATGCAAAATTATCACGTTGGTGGCTTTAAGTTTATCTAGGTCTTAGCACAGGCATTTTAACAAACCTAGAATACTTTTAAAACTTAACTCTATTACTTAACAAAAATAAAAAATAAATATATGTATGAAAGAATGTTTATAGATATATACCTACCTTATATAGACTGGCACTGCTTAATTTAAAATCAGGGCCATGTATAAATCTCAAAGTATCCAGAACCAACTTTTGAGAGTCGGAATTAAGTCGCACAGTTTGCATTTCCACCTTCAGGTTAGGATGAGGGTCTTCCTTGGGCTCTTCTTTAGCCTTTCTGTTGAAGAAACAGAACTTGTAGTAAAGGTTGTGGTGGCAAAATATGGTGCAAAGGAGGATTAGTAATCTAACCTTATACGAGCGTCCACAGGTTCCCTGAGGAAGAAATCTTCGGCCAATTGACGGCTTTGGTAATCCATGATGCCTTTTTAATGGTTTATGGGCAAAAACAAAAGGAATTTAAGAAATAGGAGAAATAGACGTGTGCACAAAGTGCATGCAATTTCGACGTCAAACTAACGTCAATGTCAATGTCATTGTCACTGAAGAAAGGACACTGCTGAACTGAACGTTCTTAAACACGTCCTATTTTATTTAAAGATATACATTACCATTTTACTAAAATAACGTTTAAATTTATTTTGTCGTCATGATAATTTATTAATTTTGGTACTTAGAAACTTTATTTATAATTTAATATTCTGCGTATGGTTAGCTTTGTTTGAAAAAAAAAGCCTATTGTAAAAGCCAGTAGATGGCGCTAAACCGTATATTGAGGTGAATAGGGATGAATTAAACTTTTTACTCTTTGCTTTTATTGCAATCTAGACTAATTTCATTTGCTAGCTTCATATTGATAAACAAAAATTATGAGTGGTCCGGTTTTGAAATCTTGATGGTGCTGAAATACAATATACATTAACCCCAGATAAGCCCCAATCCCATAAACTTAACTATCAATAGTCGTAAGTATTCTATTTTCATACCTATCTATTTTCTTTGATCCAATATACCTAATGTCAATGGATTGATAGCACATAAGTACCTTCATTACAAAATGATCCCCGATCCTGTGATGTCTGGGAATCCCAAATAATACTTTTGTAAACACTACGTCATCTACCTACGTACACTCACTGTAAAATTTCCAAATTCATCATTGATGAATCTTGTGAGTAAAAGCACTTATTTTATTTTAATTACCAGTAATTACTAACAAGTGACCTAATAATTCAATAATTTTACGTGCATTACATGTGCAAATTATCTTAAATTGACTAACTCAACTTGTGTGAAATCGTGACTAAAATGGTTTGAGTTGACGTGACATCTGTAGGCCAATAGCCATATACTTACTTTAGGAGGGTATATTTAAAAGTGTTATGACTATAATCTGTAAAATATTAAATGTAATATAAAGAAGACCTTTAAACTGCTTTAAGATAGGCTTATAAGTTTTTTTTTTATAAAGCTAGTTCATCATAACTCTTATTTTAATCAGAGAACATAATCATCCATGCCCTGAAAAACTCAATAACTGGTACCTTCTTACACAAGGATGTTTGAATAAAGATTTTTAATTCAAGGACATGACAATCCCAATTCGCATAGAATTTAAGAATCGTAAACGAATTTCTAGGAAATTGTACACGATTATTGGAATTTGTTATGCGAATTGGAATTCTTCACGCTTAAAAAATATGCCTTCAGTTGTTGTCTGGCGAAGTTTAGGTACTTTTGTTTATACTAAAAAAGCGCATCTCTGGCCCCTAGCCTATATGACTTCTAATTAACTATTACCACCAAACGTCACCAAAGTGTTAATTTGAGAAGTAGCCTGGACACTTCCACGTCTAATGGCAAACGGTATGATCCAATTAGTACATCATTAGTTAGATGGTTTCTGTTTACCAGTTCTAACCAGCTGGTGAAAAAGGCACAAGACCAAGACATCGTTTTCAAAATACCGTTTTTCTGAACATACAGAATAAAATTTATTTAGACCTTTCATACTAAATGATGTATTATAATTATAACTCTCATATTTTCTATAACTTTTTCAAATATGTATATAGTATTCATCATAATTTTCATATTACTATAGCTTTCACAAATATTTATATCTGGATCAAGTATTTTGTTTAGGAGCTCCAAAATTGTATTTAGTAGGTACTTTGGCAGACAGAAGTTGAGAAGTAGGTCTAGAAATTAACACAAGCAAAACTAAAATTATGACCAACTTAATACCAATGGACATTCAACGATTATGACCAAATGTCCAAAAAAATAGACAAAAGAATTGCGACTGGGTGTAAAAAAGTATTGGGCATTGAAAGAAATCATGAAAAGCAAAGAACTAGGCATGAAGATCAAGAAGAAAACTTTCGATACCTGTATCCTACCCATAACATATGGCTGTGAAACCTGGGCTTTGACAAAACACCAAAGAAACAAACTAGCAAGATGTCAGAGAAGATTGGAAATAAATATGCTAGGTTTAAAACTAATGGACAAAGTTAGAAGTACAGACATCAGACACAAAACAAAATTAACAGACATACTGTCACATATTGATCAACTTAAATGGAGATGGACCGGACATAATGCTTCGCTGCAAAAAGGAAAAGTGGCGCAACAGGTCACAGTTTGGTACCCAAGGGATGGCACTAGGTCAAAAAGCAAGGCGATGGGAGGATGACCTGAAAATGACCTTAGGACCCTTTTGTATCTGAGTAGCGGCAAATAGAAAACAGTGGAAAGAGTCGGAGGAGGCCTTTGCCGTAAGGCATACCAAAATACGAGATATTTTGTAATAAACTTTCATGATAATTTTCATCGAAGTACCATTATTTGCTACCAGACAGCGCCATCCCTTTTGCCGTAATTCCAGTTTCCACTTTACTTTTCAATCTCGTTTAAGTAAAATAAAAATAAAACTTTCTCATCCTTCTGTACGCTTGCGCGCCGCCGCTATACGTAATTTGTGCTTGTAGGTATAGTTATTGTAGTAAAATGATGAACTTAAAAGTAAGTTACTAATATTTACTAACGTATGTTGTATTTTAACCACAATAGATCTTCATCGCAATTTAGTATTCTCAACGCACATTTCTCAGTTAAATAGCAATGTTGCACTTAGAAGAGCTCATTAAGTACTCGGTTAGAATATTAAACAGATTCGGAAGTAAGTAGTAATTTTAGTAAGAGACATCGTGGGCCTCTATCTGTCACTATAGTGATATACGATATACGATAACGAACCTTGATGTAAAAAAAGTTGTTTTGTGTGCCCTACCATACTGTAGGTACCAAACAACTGAAGAAAATGAAAAAATTCATCTATTGAATAGTTTATTTTTTAATTTGACAGAACGTCATAGTGACAAGTTTGTGTTTTTTGACACAAACAAATTTACTAACAATAAATTTGTATTAACGGGCGGCTCTTTACACCTGCCATATAACTTAAAAAAACAAATTGCTAACTTGTTAGCATATAATATTAACAATAATTGGTTAAAACAAAAAATAGACTGTGACCAACATATTAGTACTAGTACTTATTTAAATATTATTCCCTTGACAATCTCTTCTAATTTAAACTAAGAGAGCAGACAAAAGCCAAGTCTACCTTTAATATTGTTCATCAGAATATGCAAGGCTTGGCTGGCAAAGAGTTAGAATTATCCTTATTCCTACAAGATTTAAATGTACATGTTATGTGTTTAACAGAGCATTGGTTCAACCAATATGAGTTGATGATTAACATTGAAAATTATAAAATTGGTAGTTCGTTCACAAGGAAGTCTGCTACTAGAGGGGGGTCACTTATATTGTTAAATAGTCAGTTAAAATACAAGGAACGGAAAGATATAGTGTCACTTTCGATTGAACGAACTATCGAACTAGCATGTGCTGAGCTAGAGCAGTATATTATAATAAGCGTTTACAGCCCCCCATCTGCTAATTACCAGCTTTTTGAAACCGCTATGGAAGAGGTCTTAAAAAAAGTCTGTATTTCTAATAAGAAAGTAGTTGTATGTGGCGATTTTAACATTGATATATTAGTAAATTCACAGAATGCAAATCGTTATCGTTTCCTTAATCTCTTTAAATCATTTAATTTAATAAACTTATTCAATGAACCTACGAGAGTGACTCCCACAACAGCTACTTGTTTAGATAATATTTTTTGCAATAGCACTGTAATAGATAAATCAATTATAAATTATTTGAGATCTGACCACAGCGGACAAAAGGCGTCGTTTGAGCACCATTTTGTCCGAGGAATTGTAGATGCTGTTTGTAGGCCAATAACGGTAAATAGAATAGACCGATTTAAGGAAAAAATTTGTGATGGCATAAATTCATTAAAATCAAGTGATAGCGATAGTGTCGATTTTTTATATGAGAATCTTTTTGGATTGATTAAAAACGAATTTGATCAAATCTTTACACAAAAAAATATAAAAGCAAATAAACTGAGATGTAAGTTTAACGAATGGGCAACACCCGGTATTTATAAAAGTAGAAAAACATTATATGATTTGTATAGTCTTAAAGCAAGCTCTCAGAACCCACAGATTATTGACCATGTGAGACGTTACTCTAAAATATTTAAAAAAGTATGTGCCTCTGCAAAATCAAATCATCTGCGTAATATTATTCGGAGTTCTGATAATAAAGCAAAGGCTACATGGAACAATATAAATAAAGAAACCTGTAGGCATAAACCAAATGATCGTGCTTACTCTCTTAAAATTGGGGATAAACTAATTAATTCAAATGCAGAGGTTGCCAATGCTTTTGAGGGATTCTTTTCAAACATAGCTCCCTCTACAACTAGGGAACTGGCTTCCTCTGCCGAACTAGCTGAATCCCTTCTCAGGGCGGGTGTTGATGAGTGTACAACTCCATTTCATTTTAGATATATTAACCCCGATGTAGTAATAAAAACTTTTAGGGAATTAAACATGAAAAAAACTGAGGACTTATGGGGAATCTCAGTCAATATTATCAATACAATTCTATACACAATAGCCCCTTATCTTGCAATAACTTTTAACAAATGTATTGATAACAAACAGTTTCCTACATTGATGAAATTTAGTAAAATTATTCCTTTATTTAAGTCTGGCGAGAAAAATGACCCCTCCAATTTTCGACCGATTTCAATCTTACCAGTACTCAGTAAAGTATTTGAAAAAGTAATTTTTAATCAACTTTTATCTCACTTTGTCCTGAATAAACTTTTACATAACAAACAATATGGCTTTACAAAGGGTAGAAGCACTACTGATGCTGGAGTTGCACTTTTAAAACACGTGTTTGATGCATGGGAGAGTAGGCGGGATGCTTTGGGAGTTTTTTGTGATCTTTCCAAGGCGTTTGATTGTGTGGACCATCAAACTTTGCTAAAAAAACTTAGACATTATGGTGTTTCTAATGATGCCGTAGATTTGGTAAACTCTTATCTCACAGGCAGAACACAAAAAGTTTGTATTAATGGAACTGAGTCTTCTGGCTCCCCTCTAACTATGGGCGTGCCGCAGGGATCGATATTAGGACCCCTGCTTTTTTTAATTTATATAAATGACCTTCCATATTTTACGAAAGACCTCTGTGAGACAGTGTTGTTTGCAGATGATACTTCATTGATTTTCAAAATCAAAAGAGGTAAAGATTCGTTTGACGATGTAAATAATGCTCTCTCTCAAGTATTGCATTGGTTCACTACTAATAATCTTTTGCTCAATGCAAATAAAACAAAGTGTATTAAATTCACAATGCCAAATGTAAAACTGGTCCCAACACATTTAATTATAAAAGGTGAACGACTTGATACATCTAGTTCCACTACCTTTTTGGGAATAACTTTGGATTCCCGTTTGCAATGGGGTGCTCATATTGAGACTCTATCAGGAAGACTTAGCTCTGCTGCTTACGCCGTGAGGAAAATAAGACAATTGACTGATGTTGGAACGGCAAGATTGGTATATTTTAGCTATTTTCACAGCATTATGTCATATGGAATTCTATTATGGGGCTCAGCAGCAGATATCGACTCTATATTTATATTACAAAAGAGAGCTATACGAGCAATTTATAACCTTGGACCTCGTGACTCGTTAAAACAACTGTTTAAAGAAATTAATATACTGACAGTAGCTTCGCAATTTATTTACGAAAATATCATTTACGTTCGCAAACATATGGATCAGTTCCCTAAGAAAAGTGACATTCATAATTTTAACACCCGGAATAAGGATAAGCTTGCCGTTCCAGATTTCAGACTGCATAAAGTGGGTAATTCGTTCATGGGGAAATGTATTCGCTTTTTTAATAAATTACCAGCATCTATTGCTGAACTGCCCATGTTTAAATTTAAAGCTCATGTAAAAAATATTCTCATGAAAAAAGGGTATTATACTGTTATAGATTATTTAAATGATAAAAATGTTTGGATATAAATACTGCCTTGCTCGCACAGGTGCATATCTTGTAATTTAATATTTTGTTATGTATATTTAAAACTTTTTAAAAGAGGCTGACAATAGTGACCGAGTTTCTTGCGCTGCTTCTTCTCGGCGCTAGCCCAAACTTGTCCCGAAGCAGTGGTAGGGAATAAAATAACAATGGGACGTGTAAAAGTGCTTAGTTTAGGCCTATTTGCAAAAATAAATTGGTTTTATTGGTTTTATTGGTTTTATAGAATCTTCTATTAACGGACACTTTACTTAAACTGAAAATCCATGAGAATCTTACGCTTAGAGATTTTGAATTTAGCATTGTATTTCATTTGAAGTATTGTTATTTTGTTATTTGGGCAGAAGAAATTGCATTAAAGGTAAAAAAAAAAACTTATCTGATTTACTGTGACAGTAGTAGTTAACCTACTTAAATTTCCTTGATGCTACATTGTCAACGAACTGCACACAATAAAAGGTCGTATTCAAGAGGGATTGCCAATTTCCTGCAAATGCAGGTGGCGTGCAACGATGCTGTCAACGTCTCGAAGAAGAGATAGGAAGTCACATACAGCTATCGGCACGGAAGTTGAGCGCTTGGCGAAAATTGCTCAGAAGACCTACGACTACGTGATTGGCTAGTCGTGTGACGCGCCTGCACTGCCGGTCGTGATTTGTTGTTAGCGTCACGCAGACGCGTCTCTGATACGTGAACATTGAGTCATAGAGAGGGCGACCGGGTTGTCCGGCTTATGATGTATTAGTTACCAGCTTCGTTTATAGATACTTCCACTGCCAAATAGTTTTGCTTTATTCCAGATAGAAGAGCAAGATAGGCAATGTGTTTATTGAGAAAACAGCGTATGTACTTAAAGGCGTACTTGAGCCCCCTCAACATACGGAGAGACAGGATCTGACAGAAATAATGATGGATCCGTTTTTGTCATAAGCTCAGAAACCCCAAAGCCTGTCTATGGTGGTGTAGCCTGGGCAACAGTGAATAATGGACAGAATGGATACTAATGGAACATCACCCACTATAAGCAAAAGTGCTAACATCAGTTTTGACATGAAGTCAATGTACAGTACTTTTTTTATATTGGACAACATCACATACATTGCTCTGATCCTAAGGTAAGTAGCGAAAGCACTTGTGTTATAGAAATCAGAAACAACGACGGTACCACAACACCCAGACCAGAGGCAATATAGAAAAGTTTGTTTTCTACATTGACCCGACCGGGTATCGAACCCGGAACCTCAGAGATGGCGGCGCCATTTAAAGTCCGACGTGCTCGCCTCTCGGCTACGGAGGTCGTCGTACTGCACATCAAGTTACCACAAACTGAAATTTTTTCCCAATGAGTAATAAACTCTATGGCTTGAAATGAAAACTAAGTTAAAATCGATTGAAGAAATACAGTTTTGACGACCTCCGTAGCCGAGAGGCGAGCACGCCGAAACTTTAAATGGCGCCGCCATCTCTGAGGTTCCGGGTTCGATCCCCGGTCAGGTCAATGTAGAAAACAAACTTTTCTATATTGGCTCAGGTCTGGGTGTTGTGGTACCGTCGTTGTTTCTGATTTCTATAACACAAGTGCTTTAGCAACTTACTTTAGGATCAGAGCAATGTATATGATGTTGTCCAATATTTATTTATTTATTATTTATTTATTTAGTTTTGGATACCATGACGTGTGGTTGTCTGTAGCTCTCAACTTCTCAAGTGACGAAAACTAAAGCCCGTCAAACTCATGCGCGATACTCTTGTAGGGCGACAGGTAACCCCCTGAAACCAACAAACAAATAAATTGATATTATGAAGGCTTTAGTAGGTAGTTACTTGGATACATAAGCGCACCTCATCCTCGTCAATGTCTATCGCCTCTCATATGTTGGCATATAAACATGACTTGTCTATAGCAAGCAGATGCGACCTCCAAATGACAGATTGCCATTAACGGTCATTGTTTTTCAATTTTCAATTGTAAGATTTTGTCCTTTCCAAAGGTATGATTGCTGACTTGACTCGGCCGGAATGTTAATACGAACTTCGGAAGCGTTGCCAATGTTAGTCTTAGGAATTGAATGTTCTGACTACTAATTGTTTTTGAAATGTATTGCAGTTTTATTCAAATGTTTTAGGTTACTAAGAAGACCTACGACCTCCTTATACCTAACTTCAGCTAGTAAGGAACAATAACATAAAGTTTTTTAGAAATTCTTGAAAAAATATAATAAGTTAGAGGAAACCTTCGTCACCTTAGTAGCAGAAAATTGCTATCAATAGAAGTCGAGATCAATTTATTTACGAGCCAGAAATATGCGCCTGACAATACACCCAAATCTGGAGTAATTCAGAATAAAATATTAATAGCACATTTGATCGTACCGAAAATCATAAAGAATCTATGTGAATATCCGCAATACCGTTTAATGTTAATTTTATGTTAGATTTTAGTAATTTTGTTGTAATTCTGTCTGGTGTAAAATTGAAGGTGTAAAATACCTAGAATAACTTACATGGTTGATAGAGCTAAACAAAATAAAGGCTAGTAAAACTATAGAAAAAATTTGTACCCTTTTCCAAATAACTAGCAGTCCTTCTCATGGCGTATGCGTTTATAGTGCTCTTAAGTAATTTCCCCGCGAAGAGAAGAGCTTTCTGTGCTAAAATGTAACTCACTCTATAATACATTAATACAAATTCGTAAGATAGTAGGTACAAAAAATAGAAGATAGTAATTCGTAATAATTCGACTTAATCACAATAGCAAATACAAGAAAAATACTAACTCCGTCCGTTTACAGTCCTGCATTTATGCATTTTATAGGAAAGATAAACTTTATTGTCTAATTAGGTTACATAGGTATTCACATTATGACTAGGTCTTTAGCAATATGAATCCCACGATAACAATGTTTTTGTTATACTTTATACGAAGCATAGATTAAGTTAAACTATTTTACTTCGTCAATGATACGAAGTTACTCAGAACTTCGTAATAAAAAAACTTTTCATACCTGATACAATTAGGCTTGTGATCTATTGAAAATAAGCATACGATCAGGTAGTACTGATATTAAATACAACAACTTTTATAAAACCTTACATACAACAACTTTTATGAATCCTTTTCTATACTTTTACTATTATATTACTTCTTTACTTTTTGTCTTGTCCTTATTTGGGATATTACTTGAGCAGTTGAGCAAGATCCTGAGATTACAGTACCTAGTTCTGTTATTAAATTTTGAACTTCAGTCTAAATATTATAAGACACAAATTTGGATCACACAAACTAATTTAGCATGAGTATTGTGTTTATTTGTTTTCAGCCGCAGTAAAGTGTTCTTAGCAAGACCAATTACTGAAGTTAAGTACAAATAACCCTTCAGCTAACATAAATCGTATTAACCAGTTATAAAGAATATTCCGACATCAAAAAGTCCGACAGTTATCAAACATATTTTCTAAAACCCCGACGAGACGGCATCAACCTTCAGGTTGTAACTGACGGCTTTCTCGCTAATCCCTCGTTAATTCTGCCTTATCCACAGATTAGTGTTGGCTGGCAAATATTTGAAACGTGACGTCCAGTGACGGGAACTGTCAGTGAATGGCATCTCAAGGTCTTCGTCTAAGTTAGCAAAAATTCACTCCATTTTTACAAAATTCCTTAGGTATACATTGGCAAGAAAGTTATTGACTAAATATAAAGATACAGTAGTCGGTAGTATGGAAAGACCTTGCCTTTAACATACGTGAAATACAAATAAGCATACACTGAATTATGTGCTGTTGAAGCTATTAGCTTAATACAGCCTGAATAGGCTGTATAATTTTCATACCCGTAAGTCAGTAGGTATCTTATGGTGTGCTCGGTCACCCGGTGTACGTAAGTCACCGTTCATTAGTAGAAATAACCAACTGCCGAAGCGCCCAGATAAAAGCAAGCCTAAACATTTTTTTTGTGTTACAATACCCAGTAACTCATTGTTATGTTATGTTGCAGTGCAGTACGTAAACGTAAATAAAGAAAGACATAAATAGGTAGGTACACTATGCACTTTTTTGTCGCATGTTTGACATAAATAGGGGCAATGCCCATATCGATGTTATGTTAATTTGAGGTAATTGCACAAATGTTTCCATTGATATCTTAATGTTTTGCAGTAAAATATATTCGAATTTACTGCTAGTCTATTTCAGTTCAGGTTCATAAAGACAGTAAGGGAAAAATTATCTACTACCTACCACATGCAATTACAAAGTCTAGTAACACTTCCTGCAACCTTTACCAGGTCTTCTGTCCACCTTGTGGGTGGACGTCCCACGCTGCGCTTGCCGGTACGTGGCCTCCATTCCAGAACCTTTCTGCCCCAACGGCCGTCAGTTCTACGTGCTATGTGCTGCGCTGGATGCAGGTCGCTTCCAACCGGCCGGTCTGGAAGTAACTGGGGGAGGCCTATGTTAAGCAGTGGACGTCCTGTGGCTGAAATCATGATGATGATGATGACAAAAAATAGAGTTACTTTTCCTGTACAAGTTAATTTAATTAGATCACCTACTTTAAGCATGTAAAACTCTCTCGTGTAAATATAAAAACTAAAACTTTCCAACACTTAGGACAATAAATCTGTAAAATATATTATAATCTATTAGTAGAACTTGACATCAAAAAAATTGTTTTGTTTTGTAAATATCCAATATTTTTCCGTCACATTGGTAGAAAGTATATTTACTGTTTACCCATACTAACGCAAAATAATTAATTTTAGAATAATGGCGCATGTCATTTTAAATATACTTTAGCGTGTCTTATTGTTTCTCGTACTTACTTGCTTTTGTTTTTGCTACTTTGGAATTTACACCCGTAAACATGCACTAAATTTTCTTACAACTAATATATGAATGTTTGTTTGTTTGTTACTCGTACACGGTGTAATTGCTGAACGGCATTAGCTGAAGTTTGGTATACATATATTCTCCTTTATCGTACCGCCTACAATACATCTCTGTTTAGCCTAGTGGTTGACTGGTAGAGGATGCCTCATGACATTAATTCAACCTGTTGTATGTTTTTTTTTCTTAATTTGTGCAATAAAGTTTGTTTAAATAAATAGAGCACGATCCTTCGCTTTTTTCATCCATCCACTGCCAGCCATCTTCCTTATGTCGTCAGTCCATCGAGCTGGGGGCTCCTACACTACTAATATCGTGCTCTTTGGCGCTCTTTAGAGGAGGCTCACGTTCAGCAGTAGACTGCAATAGGCTGAGATGATGAAATAAATAACAATCTAGCTTAATAAATAAGATTTTTATATACTTAGTTTTTGTGTTCCCGCGGGATTTCTATTTCCTCCTTAGCTTAATACTATACTTATACGAAGTCGCAGGAATAAGTTAGTTTTAAGTAATTTCCCGCGTTCCGTACATTTTGTCCATATTAAGTGTATTCAATCAACTATTTTAATGCTAAATATGGCTCTATTTCAAAGTTGACATAAATATGTTAAAAATAATATTAAAACAATAACAATTTATTGAAAGGAGATTCTAATGAGGATAACTAGAAACAATGATCATTAAAATAGAACAATAGAAACAGTTTTATTGATTTTTTTATGATCAGGATCTAGAATATTTACTGATCTTTGTATTATTTTGAATGAAAATGTTTTGTCTTCTGTCAAATGACGTCTTAAAGCGGAAATGATGATGACGAAATGTTTATATGTTTGTAACTCAATCACGCTTTAAAAGCTGAACGGAATTAGATGAAATGCACAGTAGGTATTATTTAGCTTAACTCATAGACCTTTTTTATCTGGTTGATGTTCTAATTGTTGAAGGGCATTTCTTAATCATAAAATTAAATTCTCCAAATTATTCAATTGAGGAGGCGATTTTTTTTCTCTTCGATCTATTCTTCTTCTACGCAGGAGAAGTTGCAGAAAGAAGCTGTAAAGATAAATATACCGAATAATATATTTTTTAAATTTTTTTTGGGTTACGTAGGTCTGATAACAATCGCTCTAAATAAATAAATAACTACTGGACAACATCAATACATTATTTCTTAAAATAAGTAGCTAAAGCACTTCTGTTAAAGAAATCAGAAACAACGACGGTACCACACCACCCAAGAAAATATAGAAATGTTCGTTTTCTTCTACATTATCCGACCGGGGATCGAACCCGGAACCTCAGAGATGACGACGCCATATTGTCCGGCGTGCTAGCCTCTCGGCCACTGATATTAATTGCTCGCCGCCGCCGCCGACTCGCCGTGTAATAAATAAATATATAGATTTGCCTTAACTAGGATAACTAGGGTCATAGTCAAGCGTGTTCCGACAAGAAAGGAACTAGATAGGTAACATATTTCTTGATTTTTACTGTACTGAGTAAATCTATCACTTAAATGAGCTCTATTTTTTGAATACTTTTAATAAAATACTAATCGCGTTGACTATGAAAAATTATATATTTTTTTTTCGTGAAAAAATAAATTTAATGTTATAAGTATTTAACGGATGAATATGGAATATAGGTATTAAGTCTGAGCTCTACATTATCATTGGCGTTGCTTTAATATTATTTTTAGTAAGTACAAGATCAGATTTTAACAACAAAAATTAAATGATGTTAAATCATCACAAATTAGATTGAACTGTTGCTGAAAATTATCAGCTAGTGATGTAACTCTCTCACCGCTCATAGTTTTATCAAAAACTGAATCCGCTGTAATCCCTAGTCGTAAACCGAATCTTTCCCCAGTGTTAGCATATTAGTGCGTCAGACGACCGGAGCATACACTATGTCGGCAATAACCTTACATATTATCCTTTACGACGACTTAATGCTTCTCGTTGTCACTCAAATATTTAGAGCTTGCTATAAAAAAAGGACGACATTGCCCGTCGCGATTCGCGCGCCCGCGCATCTAGGAAAATCATTCGATCGAATCTACCGTTCAAGACGAACGTCCATCTATCGGGAAGTGTCACCATGGTGTAACCTTGTTTTTTTAATTGCAATTTTCTCATCGGCCAGTGCCTGTGTCACCGATGTATCGCCATGTGTTTTAAAATTAGAACACTAGACCTGACGACCGTGTTTCTCCAATTTCTTTTTTCAAATTGGACGTTATGAACTGTGATTTTTACCAGTGATTTTGACTTTGAACTGTGATAAGTGATTCAAGTAACTAGTCAAGATGATGTCCAAAAAGCAGTTGGCGTGCATGCTGGCACTCCACATAGTATACCTGTTAGTTGGAGCTAGTATATTCTACCATATCGAGAGCCCTGTGGAGTTAGCTCAAAGGGCCGAAGAAAAACTGGAAAGACTTGAAATCCAAAGTAAGTCATTACCAATGACTAGGTATTCCTATTTGCAAGGCGATTTGACCTTAAACTGGGTACTTTAAATGATATATTAATGCATTGAGATTCGATTTCAATATGCGATATGTGAGCCTCATTTACCCGCTCAAAGTTACTAAAACCAGAAAATAAATTTTAAATTTAATAAATATGTAAGTTACCAAAATATATTTACAATTTGCAAATTAGATGTTTTTGTTTATCACCAAAATAAACAATAGATACCATACGGCAATGAATTTAGGTATGTGTTACGTCAAAAAAATCCAATTGCAGAAAATATAAATTAGATATCTATTTTTTTTCTATTACTCTTACTTTGACATACTCATTGTATATAAGTTTACCATAAGAAGTAACCCTCTTAATGAAAATACGAGAAAACAGTACGTTCAAATGCGCTCGCGCACTTTTGTCATTTAGACAGTTTAGGTACTACTTGTCACTTGGTATGATATACGGATTCAAACAATACCTTTATAATTTATACTTCTAAATCGGTTTTAGCATTTTTAAACCATATTGGTTTAGAGACTCACGAACAAACATGAACGCTGAACACATATCAATCTTTTGTGTCAATGTTGTGACTGTCGTACAAAGACTTTAACCCTTAATTTTGCCTTCTTTTACTTTAAATGACCTCCGTAAATTATTTTATATCTGTTTAAAATATCGGTGATCCATCATGTACCTACAACCATGGACATTGCACACCTCTTTACTCTCTTTTCAATTGTTTGTGTCCTCTATCAAACCACTCTAGCTTGCCTAGTCAATAAGGCTTAGTAAAATAAGGACACGTGACCAGTAGCCTTTTAATCTGATAAACTGCAGTTTGCAACATAAACGCACTCTATTTTCACCACTTAGGGCCACTCGAGATATTATTATCGCAGGTGGTAAACTAGGTTGTAGTCAATACATTTAACACTTGATCAGCTCAGGTTAGTCCGATAAATCATATTCATCACATCTTCTGTCACTCATTCCACTATTTTTAGGGCCCTGCTTGAACGAAGAGTACCAATAGGACTCTTGTTTCTATGATGACTCTCTATCTGTCCATTCGTACGTCCTTTGAAATGGCTAGCTTTGAAACCCTAATAGATGGCCGGTAGACATTTTGACTAAATACATTTTATCGCAAATGAAAAGTAAATAGTTTGTAATTTAGAATCGTCTTTCTCAGATTCTTGCAACTATTTTTGATTTTTGCTCGAGCGTAAAACGAATACCTTCAAACTTCGTGTAAATTGTATGTTAAAAGTTATATGATGGTTTATGAACAGCGCAGAGCCGCAGACTATGGGAAACAACAAAAATTACTTATATTACCTACGAAAGATAAAGAAACTTCTTCATGAATTCGTAGCATAATTTAAAAGGTCTCAGTTTCGATTCTTATTCGGAAAAAACGACCTAAAAACTTAATTTGCCGGTAGCGTCAAAGTTAACGTGTTTCTACAAATACCGCTACATTTGAAGTTTACCTACTAATTAATTGATTTTCCTATATTTTAATCAAAACGTGCATTTTGTTCTTTGGTGTCAGAGCACCAGCCCATGAGGTGCAAATGAGGTATTTGGTGAAAATACATACTCGTACTCATATTTTTTGTCAAATGCTGGCCCTTTTTTCTGCTGAAGAAATGTGGTATGCATACCTGCTGACTTGGCGACGACATCAGGTTATGTGGGACTCCACGACAAGTGGTCGCGATTCTCATCCCGTGTTCCCTTTTGATTGGACTATTGCTGAAAAACCTTTAAGCTAATAGATAGACGATAACAACACAACACTGTCAATCAGTTGACGTATTTTTATGAACTGTCAAATAAAAATTGCGTCGGCAAACACACCAATTGTCTTGGTATCGAAGTAAGGAGTGATCAATATGATCATTCTTGATGTCTTCTCTGTGCTGTTATATAGATCTATTGGCTTCAAACTTTAACTCTCGTTTATACCAAGTAAAAATCTATGCTCACTTTGACATTGACAATGTGACAACGCATATTAGCCATGAAAAGAAGAAGAAGACGAATTTATCATCCTGGTGTCAAGATATACTAAACAATTTTCCAAAGATCTCCCAACGCACTTTGAGAAAGTTTAAAAATCTTCGTCGTCACTCAAACCAAGATTTAAACTTAGGACCCTTAGCGTTCAATACGTGTTGTCTATCAATTGTACAATATATGTAAAATAATAAAAACATAGGTACATTTATATAAGTGGTACCTTGGAACTTTTGCTTATTGAATGGTGTTAACATCTCAATTTTAAATTTAATAAATGGTAATACTTTAGATCAGTTAGAAATACATTATTGCTAAATACCTATATGAAGAAAAAAGCTATAATATTATTCTAGCAACCTTTCTGCAATGGTAAAGGAAAACTGAGGTATGATTAATCGGAAATAATGTTCATTAATATTCACTTGCCAACACCTACAGTGATTAGAATGGGTTTACATGCTTTGGTCACTGATTGAGGGGAAATTGGAGCAAATTAATCATAGCTTGTAGAGTCAATGTGGTTGTTAATACAACGATTTCTGATAATCCCAAGTTTGCTGATAGAAATCTTCAATTATGCGAAAATCCATATCATCTATAAGCATTGCTTTATTTTCCTCTGTAAGATATCTTGTGTACACCTTTAAGCGTGATTCCACCGCAGGGTATTTGCCTTACCTTAACTATGAAGTCGTTCGTGCCTCAATTGCCTACTTCTTATTTACTGCCTTCTACTAAAGGTTTAGCCGTACACCAGCCAAACAAACAGACTTTGCCCTGATTAATTGCGACAATGCAAAAAATCACTTTCGTTTTTCAGTTTTTTTTAATTTTCCGGGAAACACACCCAATTTTCCCTAACCTAATTGAAACCAAAACATGTAACAAAAATTGAAATCGGTCCATCCACCGTTCTTATGTTTTGCACATAGCTACAATTATCGTTTCAAATGATAACAAATTAATAAATGCATATATTTTTTATAGCATTATCTAATTTATAAAAACACGTGCTTTGCATTCCTTCTAATCACTACAAGTTACAGTTACTTAGAATGTTCGTTTTTTTAATGGATGTACCAAAGCCATGTCAACAGTCTCCGCTCACCTTGCTCTCCTAATGGTGTGTCATCCCATTGTTTATTTGCCATGAGAATCGATAAAAAACGACACAATCGACTGTCGATCGTTTAGTTGCGTCTGCGCTACTATCTGCGGATGATTTTATATACGTATGATACATTTGAATTACTGTTAGTTTACTTTCTTGCATTTGATATTTAACTTGGTGAAATTAACGTCATTTTAGATAAATATCGTAATCGTCCTAATTGGCACATTATAACACATTTTCTCGAAAAGCCTCTACAATGACAATTTGTGTCCATGAACTAAATTTTGAAGGCCGCTTCCAACCAGCCAATCTGGAAGTCACTGGGGAAGCCTATTGTCAGCAGTGGACGTCCTGTGGTTAAAATGAGGAACTAAATTAGCTCATGTTAATGTTTTGATTTTTTTATGCACGATAAATTGACTTTTTGCTACAGACCTGAGGATACACTTGTTATTTCTTTATGGTCAAAAATACCCGTGTTAGAACATAGTTATCAGCTGTTTAGTATCGTTTCAGCCACAGGACGTCCACTGCTGAACATAGGCCTCCCCCAGTGACTTCTGTCATCGGGGGGTTTTTGCCATACTCGCCACGCTTGGCAGGCGGGTTGGCGAGCGCAGTTTTTTTATTATTTCGCACGCAGACGCTGCTCCCCGTCTCGTGCTACAGGATTTAGTCGCCTCTTACGACACGCCTCCTGTTGGCGGTGGGGAAGTGTATTCTTTACGGCCGTTCCCACTCGGCACAGTAAGTGCCGTAAGCTGTTTAGTAAGTAACAAAGAATCTGTTAGTTTGACCAATAGAATCTGTATTTTCTTAAGGTACGTTAAAAACTACCTATTCATTTAAATAATGATAAAATAAGTAAAATTATATGGGTGTCATGCATACATGTTCCTAATTTAAAAATACAAAATCATACTTTGTTAGTAAATTTCCACTTTCTAAATGCAATATCTTTTATTTTTTATTTGTAAAGGGATTTAGGTACCAGCGGTAATCATAGCACGGATAATGAATCAGTAATCTCAACAGCTATTTACACAGGACCTCAACAATTCAATGAGGCAAGACACCATTCCACGCATACTCGTTACTTCGATTGGCAATCGTAGATAACGATGCGACTGCAGTAAACAATTATAGCTTATTTAACCTGAAGCAACCTTAGGCCTACGGATTTTATAAGTATAAACTTGGAGCCGTAAACTTTGAAACCTTGACAGAGCGTATACTAGGCAAGTAATAAATAAGAGTAATTAAGTGACAAAATTAATCGTAATCGAGCAAAACGGGAAAATATTAAAAAGAATAACATTCTGGTCTAATAATAGAGCACTTTTTTGCCAAAGCTGGGCAAAGTATCACATCTGTTATGTGAAATTCCACCAATATCATGACGTTATTTTCTTAGACCCATTTTAAGGGGTTCCATACCAAAAGGATAAAACGGGACCCTATTACTAAGACTCCGCTGTCCGTCTGTCACCAGGCTCTATCACATGATTCACCGTGATAGTAAGTTGAAATTTTCACAGATGATGTATTTTTGTTGCCACTATAATAACAAATACTTAAAACCAGAATAAAATAAATATTTAAGGGGGCTTCCATACGTCCCCACGTACAAGCGAGTACATCCCCATGTACTCGCTTGTTGGACTGACGACCTAGGCAAGGTTTCAGGCATCAACTAAATGCAAACGACTCAGCTGCTCTCATTGACGGTTTTAGGGGAGGCTTATGACTATCGGTGGTCTTTACAAAAGCTGCTGATGGCGATTATGTCCATTCGTTCATCATTACTTATGTCCATTCGTTCATCATTAGTTATGTCCATTCGTTCATCATTTCTCTCTAATGAACATTCAAATAATTATTGACATCGAATTTCGGTTTCAATTGTCTAAAGAAGTTTAAATCCTAAATACAAACAAACTTTACCTGTTTATAATATAAGTACTCGTTTAAGAGAACGTAACAGATAAATATCTTCGAGTGACAACTTAAACTATTTAACCCAAGTAATACTAGACAATAGGTATTAACAAAGGCGTATTTATGGGACATTATAGACGGCTTATACAGCCACTAAGTACTTAATACTGGCTATGCGCACACGTCATTAAAACTACTAAATTTACTAACTGTCAAAACTAAATGATTGTTGAAACGTTCCTCTATGGGTTGGCTAAATAATAAATAGGTACTTTAATTTCAAAGACATTATTTCACTTGTTTTTTTTTTTCCAACTAAGTTCCTACTTTATCTCTGGCTTAATAAAACTCAAGTAAATTTAAATTAATAATAAATATTTTAATGAATACAGAAATAAACGTAAATAGAATAAATAAATTTGGATAATTTTCTTAAGCACAAGACTATACTCTTACAAAACGCAATTGATTTTGTATTGACATTCAACTTTTTTGTTTTAATAAAACAATGGAATGTTAGTTTTGCATAAATTATACTGGCTGAAACAGAGCCTATTTCCTGATAGGTTGGTGCAATAAAAAATTACAGACTGACACAAGAATAGTTAATAGTTTCCGCCAAGATGCTTTACATATTTTCAAAGTAAGTAACAGTACTTCATTTGTACACAAATAGAGAATTTTCGTTTTGTGTTCAACTGTTTTAGAACGCAATTGCTATTATATAAAATTAAATAACTTGCCAACACCTACAGTGATTAGAATGGGTTTACATGCTTTGGTCACTGATTGAGGGGAAATTGGAGCAAATTAATCATAGCTTGTAGAGTCAATGTGGTTGTTAATACAACGATTTCTGATAATCCCAAGTTTGCTTATAGAAATCTTCAATTATGCGAAAATCCATATCATCTATAAGCATTGCTTTATTTTCCTCTGTAAGATATCTTGTGTACACCTTTAAGCGTGATTCCACCGCAGGGTATTTGCCTTACCTTAACTATGAAGTCGTTCGTGCCTCAATTGCCTACTTCTTATTTACTGCCTTCTACTAAAGGTTTAGCCGTACACCAGCCAAACAAACAGACTTTGCCCTGATTAATTGCGACAATGCAAAAAATCACTTTCGTTTTTCAGTTTTTTTTAATTTTCCGGGAAACACACCCAATTTTCCCTAACCTAATTGAAACCAAAACATGTAACAAAAATTGAAATCGGTCCATCCACCGTTCTTATGTTTTGCACATAGCTACAATTATCGTTTCAAATGATAACAAATTAATAAATGCATATATTTTTTATAGCATTATCTAATTTATAAAAACACGTGCTTTGCATTCCTTCTAATCACTACAAGTTACAGTTACTTAGAATGTTCGTTTTTTTAATGGATGTACCAAAGCCATGTCAACAGTCTCCGCTCACCTTGCTCTCCTAATGGTGTGTCATCCCATTGTTTATTTGCCATGAGAATCGATAAAAAACGACACAATCGACTGTCGATCGTTTAGTTGCGTCTGCGCTACTATCTGCGGATGATTTTATATACGTATGATACATTTGAATTACTGTTAGTTTACTTTCTTGCATTTGATATTTAACTTGGTGAAATTAACGTCATTTTAGATAAATATCGTAATCGTCCTAATTGGCACATTATAACACATTTTCTCGAAAAGCCTCTACAATGACAATTTGTGTCCATGAACTAAATTTTGAAGGCCGCTTCCAACCAGCCAATCTGGAAGTCACTGGGGAAGCCTATTGTCAGCAGTGGACGTCCTGTGGTTAAAATGAGGAACTAAATTAGCTCATGTTAATGTTTTGATTTTTTTATGCACGATAAATTGACTTTTTGCTACAGACCTGAGGATACACTTGTTATTTCTTTATGGTCAAAAATACCCGTGTTAGAACATAGTTATCAGCTGTTTAGTATCGTTTCAGCCACAGGACGTCCACTGCTGAACATAGGCCTCCCCCAGTGACTTCTGTCATCGGGGGGTTTTTGCCATACTCGCCACGCTTGGCAGGCGGGTTGGCGAGCGCAGTTTTTTTATTATTTCGCACGCAGACGCTGCTCCCCGTCTCGTGCTACAGGATTTAGTCGCCTCTTACGACACGCCTCCTGTTGGCGGTGGGGAAGTGTATTCTTTACGGCCGTTCCCACACGGCACAGTAAGTGCCGTAAGCTGTTTAGTAAGTAACAAAGAATCTGTTAGTTTGACCAATAGAATCTGTATTTTCTTAAGGTACGTTAAAAACTACCTATTCATTTAAATAATGATAAAATAAGTAAAATTATATGGGTGTCATGCATACATGTTCCTAATTTAAAAATACAAAATCATACTTTGTTAGTAAATTTCCACTTTCTAAATGCAATATCTTTTATTTTTTATTTGTAAAGGGATTTAGGTACCAGCGGTAATCATAGCACGGATAATGAATCAGTAATCTCAACAGCTATTTACACAGGACCTCAACAATTCAATGAGGCAAGACACCATTCCACGCATACTCGTTACTTCGATTGGCAATCGTAGATAACGATGCGACTGCAGTAAACAATTATAGCTTATTTAACCTGAAGCAACCTTAGGCCTACGGATTTTATAAGTATAAACTTGGAGCCGTAAACTTTGAAACCTTGACAGAGCGTATACTAGGCAAGTAATAAATAAGAGTAATTAAGTGACAAAATTAATCGTAATCGAGCAAAACGGGAAAATATTAAAAAGAATAACATTCTGGTCTAATAATAGAGCACTTTTTTGCCAAAGCTGGGCAAAGTATCACATCTGTTATGTGAAATTCCACCAATATCATGACGTTATTTTCTTAGACCCATTTTAAGGGGTTCCATACCAAAAGGATAAAACGGGACCCTATTACTAAGACTCCGCTGTCCGTCTGTCACCAGGCTCTATCACATGATTCACCGTGATAGTAAGTTGAAATTTTCACAGATGATGTATTTTTGTTGCCACTATAATAACAAATACTTAAAACCAGAATAAAATAAATATTTAAGGGGGCTTCCATACGTCCCCACGTACAAGCGAGTACATCCCCATGTACTCGCTTGTTGGACTGACGACCTAGGCAAGGTTTCAGGCATCAACTAAATGCAAACGACTCAGCTGCTCTCATTGACGGTTTTAGGGGAGGCTTATGACTATCGGTGGTCTTTACAAAAGCTGCTGATGGCGATTATGTCCATTCGTTCATCATTACTTATGTCCATTCGTTCATCATTAGTTATGTCCATTCGTTCATCATTTCTCTCTAATGAACATTCAAATAATTATTGACATCGAATTTCGGTTTCAATTGTCTAAAGAAGTTTAAATCCTAAATACAAACAAACTTTACCTGTTTATAATATAAGTACTCGTTTAAGAGAACGTAACAGATAAATATCTTCGAGTGACAACTTAAACTATTTAACCCAAGTAATACTAGACAATAGGTATTAACAAAGGCGTATTTATGGGACATTATAGACGGCTTATACAGCCACTAAGTACTTAATACTGGCTATGCGCACACGTCATTAAAACTACTAAATTTACTAACTGTCAAAACTAAATGATTGTTGAAACGTTCCTCTATGGCTAAATAATAAATAGGTACTTTAATTTCAAAGACATTATTTCACTTGTTTTTTTTTTTCCAACTAAGTTCCTACTTTATCTCTGGCTTAATAAAACTCAAGTAAATTTAAATTAATAATAAATATTTTAATGAATACAGAAATAAACGTAAATAGAATAAATAAATTTGGATAATTTTCTTAAGCACAAGACTATACTCTTACAAAACGCAATTGATTTTGTATTGACATTCAACTTTTTTGTTTTAATAAAACAATGGAATGTTAGTTTTGCATAAATTATACTGGCTGAAACAGAGCCTATTTCCTGATAGGTTGGTGCAATAAAAAATTACAGACTGACACAAGAATAGTTAATAGTTTCCGCCAAGATGCTTTACATATTTTCAAAGTAAGTAACAGTACTTCATTTGTACACAAATAGAGAATTTTCGTTTTGTGTTCAACTGTTTTAGAACGCAATTGCTATTATATAAAATTAAATAAAGTTCAAAATGTTTATTTTTATTTTAAATCTAGGTAGAATTATCACGCATTATAGGACGTACGGATTTCTATATCGAATTTGTATAAAAGAGGCGACATTTATTGAATTTTGTTAAGATAATCCACAGTCCAACAATAAATCTTAGTATTTAATTTTAATTAATGTTTTTTTTTAAGAGAATAGTAGGAAAACATATTTTGGGCTTTGCTGTAATTTCAAGTATTGCTTGCACCAGAATAAATATAGATTAACCTAGCACAAAAACAGGAAAATACTTCGGTTGTTTGATTTGATTTATAAATACACTTTATTTTAATAACTTGTGTGGCTATACTAAAGTGAGAAAGGTTGAGAATGAGTATTACATTAAAGTTTCGGTTGAAAGTATCCTGAAAACTCTTTTTACCGTTGTTGTATTAAGCATTTTTCTTAAAAAAACTAAATGTTTTCTAAGTCAAATAATATTAGAATCATCTCAAATCATCTGAAAAAAACATCATCATCATCATCATCATCTCAGCCACAGGACGTCCACTGCTGAACATAGGCCTCCCCCAGTGACTTCCAGATCGGTCGATTGGAAGCGGCCTGCATCCAGCGTCGTCCTGCAAACTTTACCAGGTCGTCTGCCCACCTTGTGGGTGGGCGTCCTACGCTGCGCTTACCGATACGCGGCCTCCATTCCAGAACCTTTCTGCCCCATCGGCCGTCAGTTCTACGTGCTATGTGCCCCGCCCACTGCCACTTCAGCAGGCTAATCCGTCGGGCTATGTCAGCGACTTTGGTTCGTTCACGGATCTCCTCATTTCTGATTTGATCTCGCAAAGAAACACCGAGCATAGCCCGAAAAAAACATAATGGCAAAATACTGCTATGTAAGAGGACTATTAGAGTTAATGGTCTAGTCTAGTATGGCAGACACCACGTAAAAGATTATGTGGATGCTACCATACCATGATATTATAATTTCGCAAAATAGTTACAGGAGTTGAAAAGAGATAATTATTTTGTATAATGACACTTCATTTCATAGAATAAAGACACACACCGACACAAAACACCACAAATAGCCAATTAGAACTAATATAGAGTTCGTTAAAACCGGCGTTTGTTTAAACATCAAGAAGTCATCGTCGTTTGAAAACGTTTATTTGCACAAATGAATCGTCATTATAGAAATTGCAGCGAATATTTCTGAACTGCATCATCAATTATACATTGGTCAGCTGACTAATGCCAGTCATATGCTTAAAAGTAAAAAACAATAACAAACTGCTAAATTTCAAATTTTAAAAAATCGGAACCTTATCAAGCTCATCTGCATCCTGGTTCAAATAGTAATCACATCGCAAAACGCAACTAAACTAACATGGGAGGCAAGCCATGTCTCCAGAATATCTTTGTTATTTGTAAGGTTGTCATAAGTCATCACTCAGTAACAATCTGCAGTTAGAAACCATTATTCCGTCAGTTTACCAATTAGGAGAACACTCCCAGAATTTACAAAGAGCGATCTTTACCTTGATATCTAAGATGAAGAAGCTGCCTCATTAGAATAAAGGCGAAGCCGTAAGACTGGTACAATCTACTGGTGTTGGACTCGTGTACACATGTCTTCGAGCACGGGACTGGTATAAAAAACCGGCCAAGTGCGAGTCGGACTCACGCACGAAGGGTTCCGTACCATTATCTATAAAAAACGGAAAAAAATCACGTTTGTTCTATTGGGCCCCCCTAAATATTTTTTTTATTCTGTCTTTTAGTATTTGTTGTTATAGCGGCTACAGATGAGGTTTATAAGGCTAGCTGACAGATAATTACATTTCCTGGTGGACGATGGTTGTGCGTATTAAATAGAATGAATTTGAGAAGCATTTAGAAGATAACCACGATGGGATATCATCCACGTAAGATTGTTAAGACATTCAAGGTTAGAATATTGATGGCGAAATATCTCTTAGGAGCTCAGCTGATATTCATAATCAAAATATCTTTATTGTGTAGCACAGTTGTACCTTTTTTTTAATGCCATTTCGCAAACCACGCCAGCCACGGGGGTAGCCCGGGGTTATGTGGGACTCCGAACCTAAGGGTGTGGCCCGTCTACCCACTAAAAACCTGACAGTGTCCTCCGGTGCCATTAAGTGAGTAAGAACTGCAGGTTATCGCCCCGGGAAAGCCCTCGGGCATTCGTCCGCAGTTCTGCCTCTGGCTGTGGCTCGCTGAACAGCGAGCGCCACCCGGTTTCAGGAGGGAAGGTGGTCTCCCCCCCGGATATCCAGCAAACGATGCGCAGAACACACGCAACAAAGCCGCAGGGCCTCCTTTAGCGGACGGCTGACACCCCCGGGTCGGTTGCCCGAGGCCTATCGAGGAGGGGCAAATGAAGGCCAAAAAGCCTTCTGCGGTGCCCATGGCGTCGGCGGCGGATCATCGGGGCGTCAGCTGAGGCCTCTCGCTCCCCCTCCGCCGCTTCCTTCTGTGAGATGACGTTCTCACAGAAGGAAGGAACCATTTGGGCTATGACCGCCCCCAGGGAGAGGTTTTGCCCGATCGCCGCAACTAAGTCCCCGCGCTCCTTCGCCCAGGCCGGGCATGTCTCGAGGGTGTGTTGCGCGGTGTCCTCGTCGTTAGGGCAGTGGTGGCACTGACGTGACTCCTCTCGGCCGATATGGTAGAGGTAGTTGCCAAAACACCCGTGGCCCGATAACACTTGGGTTGCTCGGTAGGATAGGCGACCGTGCCTGCGATGCACCCACTCGTCTAACACTGGGCATATAGCACTCACGGTGCGTCGCCCTGCTGTGCCTTTGGCCAGTCGGCGCTGCCAGCTTTCGAGGGCTAGTCTGTCGAGCCTTTCGCGCTCCGACTTAACTTCTCTAGGTGCGGGACGCCAATCCTGGGCCCTTTGGTCTCCTCGCCACTAAACTGCGGCGAGGACCATGGCATCGAGATCCCAGGGCGGGGTTTCAGCTAAGAGTAGGGCCGCGTCTGTTGATTCAGTGCGGTATCCTCTTATAGCTCTGATCGCCATGAGGCGTTGTGCCTTGCTTAGCTGCCGTATGTTTTCAGCCGACAGCGCGTCAAACCAGACAGGGGCCCCGTATAGGGCCATTGAACGGACGACGCCCATGTACAGTCGCCGGCAGGTAGATGATGGGCCTCCAAGATTAGGCAAGAACCGTCGAAGGGCACCTGCTATTGCCGTCAATTTTGGGGCTAGATGTTTGAGATGCTCTCTGAAATTCCACCGTGAGCACAGGTGTACCTACATTAAGGGTTTAACTTTACACAAAGTGATTTGTTTTAGAGCTAGCCGTGTCCTGCCTTTTTGGCGTAAAATCGTATTCGTGCTTGGATTTCCTTATTATTTCTAGAGAGCCATTGACCTATATTTAAAATTATAGCTGAAATCAAATTATTAGCGTTATAAACAACATTTCATAGCTAATGTTAAACAACTGTACGTAAACTACAAATAAGGTAATTTCGATGGGGAAGTTACTTGTATGTCTTGGTAAAACACTTAAATCTAATCATCTTGTTAATACGTACAGATTCCATAATAATCATAAACAGTTAAGTAAATAAGATAATTAATTCTTTAAGCCGTTAGCTGTCTAATCTAAAACAAAACGTTATTAAGATTACGTTTTTTTATTCTTTTGACGAGCATATAATATTACGTTAGCAGTCTACATACGTAATAACAAAGGAGAAATAATTATTGTGATTATGCTAATCACAATAATTCTTTCTTATTTGCTATATATACAATAGTAGTGCTATATACAATAGTTTTAGTAATATAAAATTTCACTTTGTTTATAAATTTTCACCAATGATTTTACTTGTTTTTAGGTTTTAACTTGACATCGCGATCCCTGAGGTCTCTACTCCCGGTCCTTTCAATGCAGAAAACGAAGTTTTCTTTATAGGGTGTTTCAAAATATCTTCCACGGCTGGATTTTTCGTTCTCGTTTTCCTGAAGAAATTTGGTACCACTTATTTTATTGATGATTGGTAGTGGTTGGTGGATGATTGATTGGTTATTAAGAAGGGACGGAAAATAAATAAATACTTGCTTCATTTTGCATAACACACTATGTCATCCGAATTTGACAATGCGCAAGAGCTTGTTGGGCAAGTGTAGACGGGACTAAACGAAGCTTAATCTTTAGTTTTTTTTATTATTATTTAAATTAGATGACGTCCGTGGCATAAAATTTCTGTACTATTGTAATCTACGCAATACTTTCATCCATTGCAGCCGAGGCAGATATTTTTAAAACACATAGCTCGGGTCTGGATGGTGTGGTATAGTTACAAATGAGAAATTGTAACCAAAATACAACCTTCGTACTGTCGACCTCCGTAGCTGAGAGGCGAGCACCCCGCACTGTATGTATATGGCGACGAAACGAACGTCAAACGAACTTTTCTATGGCATGGGTCTGGCTGTTGTGGTACCGTCGTTGTTTTTGATTTCTATAAGACAAGTGGTTTAGCTACTTACCTTAGGATCAGAGTAAAGCCTGTTTAAACGTAAAAGATTTTTTTTATTTATACGAAGACCATTTTCGTAAAATTCTCATTGCAACATTATCCTGCCAGACGTATGTCTTTTAATCAGACGTACTACTCATACAATTCTTTATTGGTCACTATTTGGGATTTACCTTATCTTTGTATGATTCAAATATTCCATAATATTATATGCTGTGCTTGTGCGTATTACCTAGTGGGCATGTCAGAAACTTACGCATTTTAGCGGGTACTCCATTTTCATCACGTAAGCATTTTAATGTACGTAACATGTATCATTGACTTTAATTTGCTTTTTAAATAACTTTTACTGGTAACGATGACGACACTCAGAAGGTGAACTTAACATCGCTGTAGCTCGGCAAAAAAATACATAACTATTTTCATATGTTTTCTCAGAAGCGGATGTTAACACTGAAATGCCTTGATTCGTAGAAAAAACAAATCGTTTTTTGTTTATATTATTAATAAATTAAATTAAAGTTTACGATTATTTTAATACTTTTTAATTACTTTTTAATTAATTGTGGCTATAATTAAGTAATTATCTATCTATTAGCATGTAGGCGAGTTTTATGATGTGATATTACCTGGATTACCTTAACTCGAACCAAATAAACATAAATATTAAATGTCAAATAGGTATGTACGTATTTACTTAGTCCTATTCTTCTCTTACTCTTCACAAGGGCTGGTTGACTGTTTCAGAAATATGATAATGCAAAAAAGGACACTACAAGAAGAGCCTTAAAAACTTAAATGGATAATTTTTATCTGAAGTAATTATTCATCTTTAGGATTCAAATAGTAAGCGTAATGGTCGTTGACTAATTTTGATCCTAGGGCTTACCAGGATCTCTTTTGAAAAGTCAGCATTACTCGAACCTTGAAAAAACACTATAAACCTAAATCGAAATTGGACATAGACTAGTGTATTTCCACTGCGCAATCTGGCAACGTCGCAGTCGGAAATTTATTATTTAAATATTTCAAAATTTGAACCTTATTTGTTGTTTTAACGGGAAATTATGTTTATTGACATACTGTTACTACATAAAAGTCGGCATTGGCACCGTGGTCAGTGTAGATCTCGTGTCACCTACCTCGTAGTTACTTGAAACTTAACGAGACATCAACCTTACTGATTACACGATAAGGCGGTTACTTGTTTTATGTAAACGTGATACAAATGCTAAAACATTTCATTAGATCAAAATGATATTAAGAACGACACAATTTACATTTTATGAACATTAACACGTAAAATTAATCAATTTTTAAAAATCATGACTCATATCAGCCTATTGCAGTCCACTGCTAGACATAGGCCTCCCCCAAGGAGCGCCACAGCGCACGATCTCCCGCCCTTTGCATCCAGTCGCTGCCAGCTGCCTTCTTCAGGTCATCGGTCCATCTAGCCGGGGGGCGTCCTACACTACGTTTGCCTAAGCGTGGTCTCCATTCGAGAACCTTCCTGCTCCACCTCTCGTCGGTTCTGCGACAGACATGGCCAGCCCACTGCCACTTCAGCTTGCTACATTTTTGGACAATATCAGTCACCTTAGTCTTATGTCGTATGACCTCGTTCCGGATCTTGACCCTTAATCATGACTACGTTCTTTTAAAGGTCGGTTTGAGCCCCTTAAGTGACAAGTATTTGTGTTTTAGGTAAGAGCAATTAGAATCTTAGTTATGGGTGTCATATATTTTACTTTAGTGTGTCTTTCCGTTCTTTATCTTAACTAAAATAAATACCCAGTAATCGTCCTCGATATACGTGTCTAAACTTCGGAAGAAGATGGCCCTTTATTACGATATCTATATACAGTATCCTGAAACGATGGCAGTGCAGTTCTCATTTGATTTAATAAAGCCATGTTACGGATGATTACTGTAATATATTGTTTTAAACTTTCATGGTCACTAACATTAGAATAGTTTGTTACGGGATTGCTACCATGTACCTTATTTTTGAGTTCCCGATATTTCGGCACTGTTGCAAGCGCCATGATCACGGAGTAACTGAAGATCTTGCGGGTAAGTTGTTAAGGGCAAACATATCGGTCTACCCTCTTTCGCTGTCTTTTATTGCACGCGTCGGTACCATTGTCTACAAACTCACTATTTTCTCGCACCTGTTCTCGACACACAACACTAACAGTATCTGACCGCGAAACAGCAGTTTGTTGTTTTTTCCGGTTTTTGCACATACGAAACTCAAAAACATACACATATCGGGAACTCAAAAATAAGGTAGGTACATGGTAGCAATCCCGTAACAAACTATTCTAATGATTACTGTAAGTTCTATACTGACAATTTTGGTGGGACTAGATTGATTGTCTAGATTTATTAACACGTAAGATGTTGGTATCTTAGTCTAAGTATATTTATGTGACCTACAACGATCCCTACAAACTGCTACCTTAACTAAATACATTTAATCCAAATCATAAGAGCCTTTGTATGATGTAAAAAATATATTGTTTATCGATAAAAAATAGTATTTATATTTGCCTTCAGCAAGCCTATATGACTTCTTGTTCATCCAAGATACCTTGGTCATATGAAAAGATATATGAGTGTACTCGCACTCCATAAAAGAGGAAAACCATTTTTTCCGGCGATCTATCATTCAGATTCAGAGAGCAAACCCAGGTGATGAGGACGTTAGTTTTCTATCCTCGTTGCGGGTATTTTCCTTATGGCTTCCTTAGATGACCAAATGGTATTCTACAGACGTCCATGTAAGGTGGCGCCGGGACTTTAATGTTTTAAATAACGTAAACATCGAAAGAACATTGTTCTGTGAATAAGATAATATATATTTTGGCTCTCAAAAACCTCACCCCAAAAACCTGAGGCTTAATAACATCTTAATCTTAAATTACTGCTCTGTAAAACATAAAACGATTATTTTTCGAAATAAGCCATTAAGTATAGATATTCTAAGCAAAACAAAGTCGATATCCGTTGAACAATAAAAAAAATGATCTGGACAAGTAAACAGTAATAAGGATGTCATATTCCTAATATAATAAAAAATAGATTGCAACTAAGACCAATTCGAAACTAGGTACATGGTAGGAAAATACATACCAAGGAGCATGTTCTACCATACCTACATACATATGAAGGAACACCTTTTAGACTAGGTAGATGGTTCAAAAATACAAGTAAATATTGTTATAGAATACCTACCTTAAGCCGTAAATAGCTTGTTTATTGTTTATATAGGTATTTGCTTATAATATTGTTAAAGTTAACAAATAGTTGGATCGATGACCTGAATAAAGGCTAAGGACCTATTCAGGTAGACAAGTAGATGTCATTAAATTAATAGAATTAATTTCATTTGCGTAAACGTATATTACAATTCGCCAGAGTTTACAATAATTTTCAACCAAGAAGTCAGGAATTAAATTTTTTTTTTATTTGGCGTCACCTAGTTCTGAACCGAACCATGGACTCTTTACCGTTCAAGTTACATGGATATTTTGTTTAAGGAAGAACCTATGATGATGAGAAAGATAAAACATAGATGTATTCCTACACCTACTTACTAAGGCATCTGAAATTAATATTTTGTAACAAGCTTAAACTTATAGGTTTAATTTGTAACTTTCTAATAGCTACTAACTATGTCATCAAATGCTCAAGCTCCAATTTTTGGCCTCCACTCCAGCACTTTTCGGCCCCATGTGCTGTCAGTTCTTCGACAAATGTCGCCCACCCACTTTGGCCCTATTTTAGGTATATAGCGGTAGCCTTCTTTTTCTTCTGATGTCTATGGCTTTTATGATCACGAAGAGATATCTCTAACATAGCTCTTTAGCCCTTAAAGTGACTTGCAATTTTGTTATCGTCTGCTTGGTAAGCGACCATGTTTCTGTTTCTTACACCATGACGAATGTACACATTGTTGGAAGTATTGGAAAATTATTTATTTTAAATATTAAAAGTAATATTCCTTTTTCGGTTAATTCCCAACGCAACACGTCACCGATGTTGACTCCACAAATTGACAGAGGACATCACGGCCGCCAGCGGCGCATGCGCATCGTGATCCCGATGTTAGGATTAATTAGAACTGTCACATGTCGCACAAGTAACACCTACCGCTTCCTAACCTGAGTTTAGAGGACAATTACTTGGTTTTTTCGACGAAAATCGTTACTTAATAAACAAGGATTACAAACTTGTGAGCATTCGAATGTCGATATTGTCGTGAAAATAAATCTGATTGTGTATTCCAAATATCCGCTGGAACTAATAAGTAGTATGTTCACCGAAAAAAATATAAATTAGGGTTACTGAACTTTTCAAATGAGTCATCTCAATTCATAAGTGCTCTAATTTAATTCTAATAACTGAAATATTTTTGTGCTCAACGTTTTACTTAAAGTTATACGATATGGTTATGGTCATAAAGTTAAAAACTTTTCCCAAGACATATTTAAAAATATATGTATAGTAATGATAATGATTTCTGACAGTATTTTTTTGGCAAACTTATTTGGTGTCATGCCCTCAACCATATCCAAAAATATGGCTAAATCTTGTACACACCGATCGTTGTCGAACCAACATGCCGGGATTAAACTCCCAATCCATCACAATATCTTCAGCGAAGCCAAGTCATATGTAGCCGAGTTACTTTGTAATTTATAATACTTAGGAATATATAAGTATAGATGGGAATGGTTATTCTTTTCCAGTATGACCAAATAAATACTGTAAAATATGGTGAATTAAAACTGGTATTGCACTGGCACTGGCGTATAATCGTATTAAGAGAATGAGTATTCATTTTGAAATGCCAAATACAATGATTCTTATTTAATTCGTATTAATTATGATCTTTTTACAGGGATAATACGTAATTGCGCGCGTTACCTGTACAGATTTTTATATAAATTTGCGATTTTATTACCTACTTTGGACTCTACCACGACAGTGGGCAATAAATTAATAAATAAATTGTTTCCACAATCACACCAATTATATAGCCCCAAACTAAGCAAAGCTTGTGCTATGGCGACTAGATAAACATACTTAAATACATTTATAAACATCCATGACTTAGGTGCAAATACTCGTGCTCATCACACTAACATTTGCCCCTCGCGGGATTCGAACTCGCAACCACTAGGCATTGTAGTCCGGAGCGCGAACCACTACACCAGATGGTCGTCAATAAATACATTCTCTAACTTTCGTTGTTGTCAGACAATGACCGTCAAAATTTTGAGCATATAAATAAATAAATCTCTATCTCTACCTAACCAAACTGAACTTGGTGAATAAATACATATAAGTAACAGTAAACTTGAAAAATAATTAAGCTATATATTAAAGCAGCGGCCAAAGTCAAAATTAGTTATAATGGGGACAGCAGATCCATGGCGTCTTTAAAGTGTTACATTAGGTATAATTCATTCATAATTAAAAACCATTCACTCAAAAATCTCCTCCCCATTCAGCAAGCTAATTGGATATGATGAATTGGATTTTTATTTGAAAATATATCCCAACAACAGTCAATCTCTCGCGATTTGTACAAAAATCCTGCATCAAACTAAAATTAATGTCACTAAATCAATAAATAACAGTTCATTATAACTAATTTATCTGTGAGTTGTGCTAATCCGCTACTCATTAGATGAATTGAGCCTGTAAGCCCATATGAGCACCACGTATATGATCGGCCCGTCGTGATTATCCACGCATTTAATAAGTGTCATGAGTCGGCCCAATATGGCAGTTGTCGTGTTAATGCAATATAGTGGCTGGTTAAATCATTGCTAACTGATGTTTAAGTTAGTAAATCACTGTAGGTAGGTTCGTTAATTGTTATGTGATTGAACGAATCTTGCGTATTTATCGGCTATGTTATTCCTTGGCTATCCTTTTTTATCCGCAGTCCAATTTATCGAACCAGCTTGCCTGAGAGCGCCCGACGTTGCGATTGCCCGGCCCTTAGATTCTTAATGATATAATAAGGACGGGATGCTTGCCTTCAATAGAAGTCCTCAGCTTCAGCCTCAGCAAATGACTCACCAGTTCACCAACCTGTTACCATCACCACTTACCATTCTCCATCCACAAGGAGGACAGACAACTTGGTAACGGTTGCAGGAAGCCGCTGAATACAGGCCACTTCCAGCCAGTCAATCTGAGGTGGAGGCCTGTGTTCAGCACATGGCTGAAATCATGATGACGACACTTCAACATTCCGGCCCCCAAATGCTTTTTTATTTCGGGAAGAAACCGATGTTTACCATTGGCGCATCAATTATCAATTCGCCCAGTCCGTGATCTTGGCAATGGTCGGCCTTGGAGCGTATTCATTCGATAGCGCACTGTTACATCTTTTTTATGTCCGTCCAATGTTAATCTGTGTACAATGGAGCCGCTCCTCCTTTTCAGGATTAAATAAAATCAATCAATGGGTAGGTTTTGAATTTAAATACCACTAATGACTTCCGCAAACCGCAAAGACCGTTTTATTGTGATTGTGACGTGCGTTGAAATTGAATTTTATTGCAAAATTATTGCTTTGAATGTACTTAATGTACTGCACGTGATTAAAATTATGTTATTCTGTTAAATTACATGGTTTAGGAACTTTTATTATGCGGCGCGTGTAAATAAAAAAAAAATTGCGCCAGAAAACGGATCAACTACATACCCGAGCCAATTTAGCATCAACAGTTTGTCCCGAACCGGGAACCGCACCCTGGACCCGATGCTTTCGAAGCTGATGACTGCGCCAAGACATAACCTCAGCCTATTGCAGTCCACTGCTGAACGTAAGCCTCCCCCAAAGAGCGCCAAAGAGCACGATTTCCCGCTTTTTTCATCGATCCACTGCCGGCCATCATCCTATAGGTATACACACGGTTTCTTAATTTGCATAGTAAGTCAAATTTTCACATCACCTGCACTAACTTACGAAGTAGCAGAAGAAAACAAAAAGCTGTAACAAACTGAAGTACCTACATAAAAACTGACAGGACAATAAGAATGAAACTACTTTTTAATCAATCATGCGTAAATACTCCGCCGCGCTTCTGGCGTAAATTACACTAGAATAAAAACCGGCCAAGTGCGATTCGGAATCACGATAAGAGGATTCCATTTGTTCGCGAGTCACATAACTCACACAGTTGACTACCGATATCAGTTATTTAACTACAGAATTTACATCATAATCATACACAAAGTTTAACATTGTAAAAAAAATGATTTACTTCTAAGATTGTTAACACAATGAGATAAATTTTCAATATTACCTACCCGTTAATACACAATACCTACCTGTAGTTTGAGCTAAAAAACGAGTTAACTAATGATACAAATGAATAAAACATGGAAACTAACTAATAACTAACTAACTAATAGTACATACACTTCATTATCATACATGTTTCGCACTTTGGTCCGCCCGCCCAAGTTCTTCATTACATTTTTTGTCTGCTTTTTAGTAAGTATTCATTTTTGGCATGATTTTTAGTCCTAAATGGACTAATTCTCCTTATTAAGGTCCAAAGTCCTTATTGACTATCAAAATAAAAAATGCGTCAACTCAAGAACTCCTTCTTCTTTAAAGTTAGTTGAAAAAGTCTGTCCAAACGTACAACAAATTGATTTTAGATGTTCCGGTATTTTCTATTGAGACAAGGAACCCTAAAATCAGTGAAAAAGAAACAATCAGCTGTTTTTGTATGCTAAACGTAGGGCGACTACGAGAACTTGTTCTATTTATTTCCATGTTCACTGGAACTTTTCCAACAATTTAAAAGTTTAAAATACTTAGTGAAAAGTACTTGGATGGCAAAATAAGCCTCAGGAAAAAGGAAAGGGTACCTGAAAACTCTTAATTAAAAAAAATGTAAAATACTAAACTGATGTCAGGATGTAGAGGGTGAGTTTTTTTTAATAGTTAAAATGCAAAATCAATTCTCAATTACAAGAAAATTAAATATTAAATAAACACAACTACCTATAGTATTAATAACACCAATATTTTCTTATTAAACGACCTCCCGAACACTTAGTTGATGATTAGTTTTGATAAATTTTACAAATAAGTATTGAAAGAAGGGACAAGATTTTGTGGTCAAGCTATGCAGTCGTAGTTTTCTTCTACTATTGCCATATAATTGTCCGTAAAAACTCGAGTAATTTGTGTTCATTCACCCGTAAAATTGAACTTTACAAAAAACGAACGAATAATTATGAGTACTCTAAATTTTTCTTTTGCAAATGTTGTTCCTTTTAAGTAAACTGATTGATTTTATTAATTTATGAAATCGAAAGTGAGTGTTGGATCACGCGCTACGTAGGGTTCGGTAGTTGCCCGTCGCAATATGTGTATTTTTTACCCCTTTTACATAGTTTTCGAGGCCCTCGCGTACAACAAGTTAAAAACACCATCCCTAGTGGCAGCGCTGGGGCCATTAGCGATTGTGTCCAAAAGTCTGGCAGCATCGTTGAATAGCGATGCTAATCTTTTGCCTGGGGAAGCTGCCAACCTTTTGATCACCAGTAGGGTGAATATTTTAGATAGCTCTTTATATTATAGAGCTCAGGCTCTTAGGGCTCATGGCCTTAACGCTAAGCGGCACGAAAGTGTAGGATTTTTTAAAACAATTTTTCTTTTTCTTCTATTTTCAGATCTCCTGTACGAGAACTACATCCCTGATGACCCTGACAAGCAGGACAGTATCTTACGCAAACTGTCAGACTACTGCGGCAAGTCGATGTTCAACTACACCACTGAAGATGCTGAGCCTCCATACAAATGGGATTTCTACCACTCTTTCTTCTTTTCTTACACCGTCGTCAGTACTATTGGTAAGTGTTAAAACGGCTATTGCAATTCAGACTCTGTACACGACGGGTGCAGTATTTTACTTTATTTTTCTTGCATTAAGTTGAGGATCTAGTAGCTCAACTCACATTTGACTGGATTTTATCTGTTTAACTACGACCACCATAGTTATTTGAATTTTTAATTGCTACTGGTAAAAGTTTATTGACCACGATTTGAAATAAGCTGTTGCCAGCAACATCGTTTTCATGGTAAATCAATTGAAAAACTGTAAGCAAAATCAAATTTACTTAATTTGATTTTGCTTACAGTTTCATGAATTTTAATTTTACTGCGCGGATTCGCAAAAAGAATTAAAATACTATGGTTTATCGTTATCATGTTCATCTTAATCCTGCTGTTTCGAAGATTAACCAGAACAAAGAGATAGAGAAGAAATTTGAAATCGTATTTTTTTTTGTATCAGTACTTTAAACAAATTATCTATACATTTAGTTAAAAACTGTTATTTTTACACTACAAACAGACACTTCTTTTTATAAAGATGTACTGAAAATCAATATTTTAAATATGTTTTCAGGTTATGGTAACCTGGCTCCAACCACTCACCTGTCTAGGATCCTGATGATATTTTACGGCCTGTTCGGGATACCTATCAACGGTATCCTGCTCGCCAACCTCGGAGAATACTTTGGAGTGCAGGTACTTTAACTATTTGATTTTATCTTATTTTGTTACTTTATAAATACTAGCTGGCACGGCAGACGTTGTCCGAATTGCCAATCAGATATCAAACGATCAATGCGGTAGAAGCAAAAATTTTGGGAAACTTTTCGTAAACCTTTTCTGACAATTACACATGCAACAAAAAATAAATCAGCACATTAGCATCCTTAAGTATGGCTACAGCCTGTCGATTTAATTAGAAAATGCAAGTAAACTTGTTTTTAATAATTATCGCCTAACTACAAAGAAATAATCTCCATTTTTTACAGAGTTGGTTCTCATTATTCATCATCGATAAGTAGTTAGTAGTAAGGCTGTTCAAACAACATTTTATGTAAACTAAAATCTGAAATCCAACTTATAACTTTTCCAGCTCATCTCAGTCTACCGCAAATACAAGAAGCGAAACGAGAAACGAGCTGACAACTTGGACTACTTCTTCAACAACCTCGGCATGCTGGGACAGATCTTCCTCTACCTCGTGCCAGGGTTCTTGTTCTTCATCTTTCTGCCTGCCTGCATCTTCGTGGTGTTCGAGGGCTGGGACTACGTCGCGTCTATCTATTATGCTTTCGTTACTCTGACTACGATTGGATTTGGCGATTTGGTTGCAGGTAATTCGAAATTTGAGTGTATTACTTTTTCAAATTTATATCTTAAATTAAAAAAATAAATCAAGTTTGTTTTATTCGATTAGAGTTCAGTTTGCAGCTAGTAGTTATACACTGTAGTCTAAAATATCGCTGATCCTATAAAACCGTTATATATTTTGTTAAGAACTTAATAAGTACTATAAGAAATTGAGAGATTATCGCTCTATATGCTGCATCCGTTTAAGTCATGAATTTGACCCAACTACTTTTTTCTTTTATTTTCAGGTACGGTCAACAATGGATTCAAGTATGGCTACTTCTTCACTTACCAGTTATTTCTCATAGTTTGGATAACCTTTGGCCTTGGCTATATCGTGATGCTGCTTGGTTTTATCACCAGCGGCATGAGGTCCGAAGGAGTGCACAGACTCGAACAGAAACTAGCCTATCAGTTCAAGTCAACCCAGAATAGAATCTTGCAAGGATTTAGCCGAGACATGGCAGTCATAAGAAAAATTATTAATGAAGCAAATCTGATAAAATTAAAGGTCAGTTTTTATGAGCTGCTAAGTTCACCTTGCTTTCCGTAAAAGTATCTTTTCTAATAAAATTGCAAGTTATGGAATAAATGGATCTTGTAAAGTAAATTTGTGTGAGGTGGTTTTAGTTTATTTACATAATAATGTGTTATCTTGTCGTTTAACTTTATTTTTTATTTTCCGTGTCTTTCCTCATTAAAAATAATTTAATTATTACAGCCTGTCTACGTGGAAACCGCTCCATACCTCTACAGAAGTGCAAGTTGTCCAAACTTTACATTTGATGTTGAACCCAGAGGACCTGTGGTAAAAAGAAAACGAGCTAACTCTGAAAACATACAGCTTTCTGCCAAAGATATGCTTCGAATACAATCCGATACAGATTTACTAGGCATTGATAAGGAAAAAACATTCTCCGCTTCAGCTATCGTCAAGCCTGCAGAACTGCTGGCTAGAGTTGTGAATGTACTTGGAGGTCTAGAACCACAATCAGAAAAAGGAGTACATATGTTCGATGATGATCACATACTCGCTAGTGAAAGACAACCACCAATGTTCACTATAGGACAAAATACTATTACTAACTCACCCAAGAGGACGCGAGCGTTAAGTGTTGCTGTTCCAAATTACAGAAAAGAATCTGTTGCAAGAATGGAAAAAATGAACCATGAGTTCACTTGGACGAATGGCGATTCAGCAGAGAACTTTAGAAGAGAAGCCAATTACAGGAGTGGAAAATTATCGTTACCAACACATGTTACATCAGTAGTCCCGGAAGAGCAACCTAGAAATTTACTTTCGAGACTATTTAGGAAATCAAGTTCAACAGAAAGTCCCGATGAATATATTAAAAATACTACGAATGGTAGAGGAAGTGGAGCTCAAGAGGAACCTAAGCCGAAACCAAGACGAGGTAGTATATTCCCTACTTTTAATATAGGAGGGCAAGAAAGGAAAGAAGAGAACGCTTATATAGAGAAGACTAAAAGAGGCCGACATAGCATTTTTCCAACATTCGATTTCTCAGAAGACGAAGATTCTTCAGCCATTAAGGCATATCAACAGAAAACGAAAAGGCATAGTATATTTCCTACCTTTGATTTTAGCGAAGATGATGACGAAAATGCTGCTAAAGCTTATAAAGAGAAAACTAGATCAGGCAGACATAGCATATTCCCAACCTTTGACTTCAGTGACCCCGAAGAAGAAACGGCGAATCGTTACAAAGAAAAAACAAGACGAGGAAGACATAGCATTTTCCCTACATTTGACTTCAGCGCAATGGCGAGTAATGACGAAGATGACGACACAATTGACGAAGACGAAGTACAAAAATATCATAATCGAACTAAAAAAGGTAGGCTTAGTTTATTTCCCACATTTGGAAAATCTCATAAAAAGAGCGATGACGAAGCCTTGCCTGAAAGTTCTGATGAATTAGTAGAATACAAAAACAAAACCAGTCGTGGGCGGCCTAGTTTGTTCCCAACCTTTGGTAAAGATCGCAAAACTAGTGCAGCTGAAGATGGGCCCAGTGACTTAGAAGCGAGTATAAAACAGTATCAAGAACAAACGAAACGTGGCCGTATGAGTTTGTTCCCCACCTTTGGTAAAGATCGCAAAGCTAGTGCAGCTGAAGATGGACCCAGTGACTTAGAAGCAAGTATAAAACAGTATCAGGAACAAACAAAACGAGGCCGTAAGAGTTTGTTTCCTTCGTTTGGTAAAGATCGGAAAACAAGTGCAGCCGAAGAAGGACCAAGTGATTTAGAAGCAAGTATCCGACAATATCAAAACCAAACTAGTCGTGGTCGAAACAGTTTATTTTCTGGAGATATTGACAACTACAGAAAGTCGACTGCTGGTGGTCGAGGTAGTTTATTTGATGAAGAGTTAGAAAGATATAAAAACAAGACTAAAAAAGGTCGTGGAAGTTTATTCGACCCTGACGTCAACATTGCAGAGCTTCCTGAAACGGAGCAAATTACAGTCCTCGAACAGACGAGTGTAGCGGACCTGATACGTGCTTTAGCCGTTTTGGAAACTGCCACAGAGAGTGTTGATGCTCCAGGGTTATTAGATTTCATGAGTGATCCTGTTCCTTCCACGACAAGAAGGCGCGGTTCATTGAGGCCAGACTTTGTTTTGCCGATAGTGCCTACTAGAGAAGAGCCAGAAGATGTGGTTGGTCCCCGACGTAGGAGGATTTCAGCTAGAGCTGCGGCGCCTCATTTTGCGCCGACGTTGGAGACTGTTGTAGCCGGTGCTGAGTTACAAATAACTGCGGCGGCGGCAAGAGAGAATCGGATGACAATGATAGCTCCTCCGCCACCTTATTCTGAAACAGATACTAATAGTGGAGAAGAAGCACAGAAACCTATAGTGAGAAGATACTCACCCGCCCCTAATGACCATTCACGTCCAAGTACTGGACCTGTTCCAAGACTCTTTTCGCGTATGCGTAAAGAAAGTGCTAATAATGAAGAGGGAAACTCCAGCAGACGAGGTAGCCTTACAGACATTGTGATAGACAAGAACAAAGACGACACGTAATCTAGTGCCTTTCTAGTTCAATTGTAATTTAAGTAGGTATTTAAATATTAAATTATTATTAATTATAATTTAAATGAAATCAAGAAAGTATTCAAATTATAAGCCGTCCAATTCATAACATGTTTTATTATCATTTAAGAGACTTAATACCGCATGACATATTATACAAACTTTAAATTCTTGATGATTAAACCGATTTTAATGTTGTAACCACACAAAGTTTCACAGGTTTTAAAAAATTGTAAAGAAAATTTTAAAAACTTAAACTTTAGTGGGATCTGAAAATAGTTATTAGAAGTTACACCTTTTTTAATAGTTTGCTTCAAGTTTTTAGACTTACGTATGTATTTTGCATAAAGCTGTAAGTATGAAACTAACTACTCTAAAGCTGGTACCGTACCTCCGTTCTGTATCAGCGTACGAACGTCAGAACGAAGGTACGGCACGGACAAAATAACATTTCCGGACCCAGCTTTAGAGTAGTTAGTTTCATTAGAATAGGTTTTAAAAGGTAAATATCTTTTGAAGTATTCCAATGTTTGTATGAAATGGCGTGCGGCATTAACGGTCTTAAATGCTTTCAAACCTACTACTCGTATTTCCATTAAACATCATTTAAAATTGTTTCAAATTAACAGCTGATTTATTTTGCTACAAAGATAGCAGTGATGTTGTACAGACAACATCGCTTCAACATACCACAAAACCCTAATAAAATTGATGTCAGTTTGACTTGAAGCCGATTTTTTTAAATAACCTTCATTTTGGATAAACTTCAACCATTGCAGTACATATTTAGTAGGTAGTTAATTATAAAATTTCATATTTTAAAGGCAAGGGTTCTCAAAAAGTCAGGGTATGTTATGTGATATAATTTAATTAGTACCACCAGGTGTATTTAGTTTAGTCTTACATATGCGTACTCACCATACAGTCTACACCTAGGCATTACACTAATATAGTGTACTTACAACAAAATAAATAAGATTTATATGAAAATTTTCAATTAGGTACGTACATTTTAATACAATGAACTCAAATTTAATCAATAAATTTTATGTTTTATGAAGCCTTTGACACAGTCAAGTTGATCGATACGGAACTGAAAATATTTCTATGGCAGTCCATGGGTCTAGCTTATATACAAAAATATACTCTATATTAATTCCAAACAAAACTATAAAACTATTGGTGGTGAATTACGTACAAACTATTTTGAGTATTCAAAACTTAGTAATACAGTACGGTTTATAATACTAACGCTATTTACAAATCAATATACAAAATACGTCGTTCGCGATCGAAACGTAGAAAATCATCCCGTCAATCCATACAATAGTATGGAGTTCATGTCAAGTCTCTTCTAAGTGCGAGACGCTATCAAGTAGCTAGGCGGTCCTGTCTAACATTATCAAGGCCGAGACTGAGGTTGTTGTAGCTATCTCTGGGTAGTTCGGCGCCATCTTTAGCGAGGGTTTCGAAGATGGAGATGAGGTTGTTGAGGCCGATGAGGTAGCCGTCCTCGTGGTTGCCGACCTTCCAGGCGGTGTTGTGGTCGATGTTGACAGTTTCTGGTACAGGAACGGTCTTAGCAAAGTCGATCATCCAGACGGAGGCGCGTCGTTTGTCGTGGACAAACAGAAGTGAGCTGCCAATCAGCTCGTGGGTGCGGAAGAAATGCGACTCCTGAACTGTGGCTCGGATACTCTTTAAGCGCTCCAGGTATCGTGGCTGGAACAACAAGAAAAAGTGAATAAGAAAAAAGTAAAATAACGTAGGTACTTACAAACTACCAGTGAAATTATATGTCATCTGAAATATTTTAGATATCTGAATTAATTTATTAATTGTGACTAGGCTGGATTTATGGAAAGAATTGAGTAACGTTTAATGATTTTGGTCCTGTAAAATAATTAGGTCAAAATAGCTTGATCTACATAATTACAATTGATGTTTGCCCTCTATGCATTCCTGAACCATTGATTAGATTCTTACAACTTAAGTAGGGGGTTTTGAGGATACCCGAGAGGGTTTCTGAATTAAATTTTAGACCACGCAAACAAAATCGCAGGCGGCAGCTATGCAGCAATAAATAAATTCTTGCAACAATCACGGCAATTTATCTAGCCAAAAACTAAGCAGAGATGCTGTACAGCGATGAATGTGGTGTTTACCAGTAAGTATCTGTGCATTTAGTTCAGAAATTACCCATGTTTAGGTTTAATACATAATGTAACAGCTGTTGGTAGACCTAATAAATAAAATGGCAACTTGATATTGGGTATGCTCGTATCTACAGGATGTACAAAAGAATGGGACACTCCTTAAAACCACGTGATCAGCAGGTCATATACAACAACTTTTCCTATGGGAGCAACATCGAAATCGTGATTTTATTTTCAGATGCTCCATACATTATCATCAAGGTATGCGAGTAAGTTTGTATGCGGAAGATGAAAAAAATATCGATTTCGATGTTGCTCCCATAGAAAAAGTTGCTGTATATGACCAGCTGATCACGTGGTTTTAAGGAGTGTCCTATTCTCTTGTACACCCTGTATAACGATTAGGTACTGACATTCATGACATCTATACAGAAAATGCTTTGCACAGAAAACCTAACCCTAAATTTCAAACATTATTATTTTTATTTTTTATTGAGGGAGTTGTAGCTGCGGCAGCGCATTGGTAGTAATTACCAACTTCGTAAGTGAAAGGGTGACCATTCTGACCAAATTTAGAAAATGTTATCCCAAGCATTTCCGTGCTTCGGTAGGCACTTTAAATTTTGGTCCTGGCTTATATCGCCTGATAAAGATCGTAAAGCCTAGTCGGAGACATTTAAGTGGCATAAAGTAGAGCATACAGTGGCACATGTAAGGCTTACACTTTGTTTTATTTATTTTTAGGAAAACCAGGGTTTACAAATAGATAAATAGGTAAACAAATCAATAATGTAAAATTGTAAACGAACCCTTTGGTACGCTAATTCGACTCGCACTTAACTGGTTCTTTTTTGAAGTCAGTTGAAAAAACCAATTCATTTTTGCAAATAGACTTAAACTAAGCGCTTTTACACGTCCCATTTTTTACCCTACCACTGCTATTTGTCAATTTTGGGCTAACGCTGAGAAGAAGCAGCGCGAAGTCATCTATAGTCACAGTAAAGGATCGCCTTTTGTAAAATATGACTTACTCGATTGACTTTCAGATTGATCTAGCTGGTTTACTTCTAAAGTAAAGCATTCGTTTGTGAAGAATACGTTCTGCATCCTGAATGACACATGCTATCATGGTATGGTAGGTAGGTATCATGACTATCTATAGGTGTTTTATCTAAATTACCACTTGATAGTCTGTAACTACATAATTAACTAAGATTACTTATATTACTGGGAAACAATCGCCTAATTAATAATGACAATAGCAGTAGCGACGTCACCACAACAACGCTATTTGATGCATCACTTGATTATATATCTCGTGTGACTTCTGTTTTATTGTACTCCTATTTTTATTCTCCTTTAAAAATTCCCGCGGTTTTATTATCCCTACTTATATGAGAAAAACTTGTTTACTGACTAAAATACTGCGCATGAGTTGGACTTAACATGAAAGAAAGAAGGTCACCTCATTTTTTTATGGTTTACGTAGAAACTACAGCTTATAAAATTTTAATTAGCTTAACTCGAGTTCTGGTATTATATTACTTCAGTATTTTAAGAAATGGGTCCTACCTATATCAGTCAAAAAATCATTTAGGTAAGCCACGTACCTAGTCCCAATTTAAATAATCAGATTAAACAGTTAAAAAAGGTTTCTTTTTGTGCCCTGTTTCAATAATCAGGGTGGGTTGTTTAGCGTTCATGTATGTAAGTATGAGTTTGTGTGTTTATAATGAATGTACAAATAAAATACTGATCAAAATTACCCAATCAGCTGCTGATAAACAAACTTTTAATAACAACATCACCATCGTAAAACAAATATAAGATGCACCATACATTGACGAGGTAGCGCATATGTTTGTATGGAGCATACAAAAAATTGTCTTCAATTCCGATGTTCCTTTAGTAAACGTTGTAAATTAGCAGCTGATAACGTGGTTTTAGGTAGAATCTTATTTCTTTTTACACCCTGTATACGACAGATTATAATTACTTTTCAAAAACGATGTAAGTCATATTATTAAAATAACAACCTAAAAACAACTCACCACAGAATTGGGAAAGCTGCTGGTGAAATCTTTAAATGCTTCCACTATTTGATCCCTAGTTTTAGTGGTCTTGAAGTCTTTGGAGCTCGTGCCATCCGCCTTCTTTACCCCGTCGATTCTGAAGCCAAGGGTCGAGGTAGAACTGATGGTCTCCCTCCAGATCATATACCGGGGCTTGGTTACTCCTTTGCTTCGGTGCTCCTCTTCTGATGGCGCTTTTGGGTCTATCTGGATCATCTTCTCATACATATCCTGGAATTGAAAGAATTGCTGATTAGAATATGCTATGAGTAATTTAAGTATCTAGCATGAATTAGAGGATGAACAAGTTCAGTCATGAATAACAAAATATATGTTTTCGTAAATTTTCGGATTTATATCAACAGCCAACCAGAAATACATTATACATGTATTGTTTAATAAACAGTCTGACGAATAATAAAAGTTTAAGCATAACTTGTTAACTTTATTTTGCCTCGCATTGTGTTGGGAGTGAATAAGAAAATTCGACAATTCCATTATTATTGCTTGTGACATGACCTTACACAACGTAACTTATGTACGATGCGACTAAAAACATTAAATCATCTAGTTTTAGCGTGTGTCTCATTTGCGTGTGCATGCTTACTACGCCAGCAACCCACACTGCTGCTTCTGCATGTCGTTGGGAAATGGAGATACACAAAATCACCAAAGATTTCGAATGTTCTACTTTCTAACTCTTACTAAAAATAAATATAATGGTAACAACTTATTACATAATGTTGCCATTAATACTTAAACGTCGTTTCGCTAGGCAGAACCAAATCTGTCAGAATCCTGGTATCAGCTCGCAATGTTCTTGTCACTTGTTTGTGCTAAGATACTCACTTTTCTTAACTTGGTTTTCTCCTTCGCCTTAGCTAGTTCTTCCTCGAGGTAGGTACGGACGCCGATCTTGCAGTCCATCACGCATGGACAGTCGAAGTCGCTCAGCAAGTCTTGTAGTTGTAAATATACTGTATACAGGTGAGTTAAGGATTTTGGCAGAAAAAATAGTGGATTATTAAAATTATAATTGCGAATCGCAATAAGCAAGACCTTAAACGCAAATCTGTTGCTTTTGTTATAAGTATACTCTTCAACGATATGACAAACCAAAAGAAAGCGTCATTTTTTCCCGCGTTTCTATGGTACGTAGAATCATCATCATCGTCTAAGTATATCAGCGCGAATAAGGTTTACCTTATTATTTTGTAGGCCAATACTTTTTCGATTTTGATAATGCTTTTATTGTTCATATTTATGAGTAAAAAGCGCTGTTCCTATGTCTTAATATTATTAACGGTGTATTATACTTATTTTTGTCTTAAAAAAGTCAAAACAGGCACCTAGACATATTTAATTTTTGTAATTATTATTTGATAAAAGGATACATTCTCCATCTTCACATGTAACTTGGCCCTTGTACTCTGGAACGAATGGTCGTAAGATGTCCTTCATCAGTAACTGTAAAGAAATGACAGAAAGTTAGTTACATATATTTCATATCTCAAACTGTTAAAATGTTCATATTGATTATAAACGAGCTAGCAATAAAAATTGAATTGAACTTGTTCTTATTTCGCATACAATCGAGCTACGCATTGAACTGAATTTTTTTCAATTACAACCAGGGTCTAAACCATTGACTTATATATTACTTCGTAAGGACAGGGCGGACCACACGTCTGGGTGTTGGACCTAAAAAGACCCGAAAATGACCCGACCGAGGCCGATGTGACGTAGTCAGTGGTCGGCGGTCATCGGGATCTGACATTTGTATGAAAAAATAAAAATGCCTAGATGTTCACTGAAAGGTTGCTTAAATTACGACAGAAAGGTCATTAAAACAAATTCTAATATTACTTCTCACCAATAAGCCGCATATTTGATAAACACTAAACTTATTTACATTACTTTAACAATTTTCTAACTTCTTTGTCGATTTTACGAAGCAACGCCATATTTACCGCGCAAAATCGTTACAACTTTGTAGCGGCGTGCATTAGTTGTATGGTTATAGTATAGCCATAATAGTGCTCACAGTGCACTAAGTGCAGTCCAGTACATGCGATGTAATATAAATATTTTATTTTATGATAATTTATTGAATACTTATTTTAAGTTTACGTGATGCACTATGAGTTAAAAATTTAAAACATGCAAAAATAAGAAAAGGCAAAAGTTTAAAAAAAAAATGTTTTATTCGAAGGACAGTGAAATGTAATAAATAAAAATATAAATTATCTGATATAGTTTTTTTTTTAAGTTTTAAGGTATGATTCCGTTTACAAAAATAAATTGTATCCACAAACACTCAATTATCTAGCCAAACTAAGCAAATCTTGTGCTATTGCGACTAGATACAGATAATAAACATATTTAAATATATAAATTTGTACTAACTTTTCCAATGTATTATTTAATTTTATATCAACATTATTATATTTACACAAATATATAAATAAATTAATAAACTAAAACTATGTAATATAAAGTAAATAATATTTACAAAAATGTATATAAAAGTTTAAAATAATGTATATAAAAGTTTACAAAAACTCAAAATCACCCATACCCACAGAAGAGTTACAGGTTCCCAGAAGGCTGGCAGCATTACAATTAAATAATACATTGGAAAAGTTAGTACAAATTTAAGTACTAGAACTAAACCTCTATATTGTTAACCTCTATAGTAAATCATTAAAAAGTATTGTTTTTTTTAAATATATTTATAAACATACTTAAATACATATACAAACATACTTAAATACATTTATATTTATTGATATTCATTCTATAGCCACGAAAATTAACGAAGTAAAACAAACGAAGTTCCTAGGTTTAACTAAATAACAAGACGTGAATTGGAAAACGCATATAGATAATGTTTGTACAGCAGGCAAGAGACGCGCGCGAACCGAGCGAACGCGACCTTTAAACTGGCTTGAATGTGACCAGAACCGCACGCGCGCAGCTCGCGCGCACTGTACAAGTCTTGCATGAGTTGCGCTAAAGAGACGCACTAATCGGTTGCAGTAACGGATCGCGTGCCACGCGTGTGCAGCTCGCGCGCGACCTGCGCATTCGTGGCGCGTTCCCTAGATCTGGACCTATCCTTACAGAGTCATCAAGTTTATTTATGCCTTAAAGCAGGTTAGATCTGTAACAAAAACTGCGATTGCTACCTATCATGCATTGTAGGTTCTAAATTACGCTACAGTTTACTGATGTGGGGCAATAGCACTAATATAAATAGAGCTTTTATTGCCATAAAAAGATGCATAAGACCAATATGCGGTGTCCCTCCACGAACATTATGTCGTCCTCTATTTGCACAATTGTAATTACTAACATTGACGTCCCTGTATATATTTGAAACATGTGTATTTGTAATGCAAATTATGTATATTTTTAATAGGGCATTTGACATTTATCCACGGAACACAAGAAATCAAAATATCCTGGTACTACTAAAAACTTCAATAACAATACAGTATAAAAAAAGCTGCATGACAATGAGTATAAAAAAATCTTCAATAATATACCTACTAATTAATTTAAAACATTGAATAATAATCAATTTAAAACAAAACTGAATAAGTGGCTAATCTCACATACCTACCATAAAGGAGTTTTTTTAAATAATAAATATTAATTTCAATATAATTATGATATGTGACTGACATCTATGTAATTTAATTTAATGCAATTTTAGACTCAATTTTATATTTAATTTTAGTTGCATTGCATGCCTTGTTTTGGCTAAACATGCTTGGCACGTTCATTTTAAAACACCTATGCATACCGTGTTTAAGCATATAAAGATTATTTTATTTAATTTATGTTAACGTATTTAATTCGAAAAAGCAAAAAGTTATATTTACTCTGACACTACTTTAAATATAACATCTGTGCAATAAAAACTTTTTCTTAGTTCCTCTTTCGTTTTAAGCCGCTCTTACAAGGTTGCAATTTGACAGTTGACATCAAAGTCTAACAGATGGGGTTAGTGTGTCATGTATGGAGGAAATGCAAGGCGATTTGTTCTGTCAGCCGTATCTTTACTTTTTACATCAATGGTCTAAACGGTATTTAAACAGTATTTTTGCAAGTCGAACTTAATTAAAACAAAACAAGGTTGAAGTAGTTGCTCTATGTAATCATAGTTAATTAGATACCCATTGGAGTCTGCAGAAAATCAATACGCATATCCACCGCTATAATAACTATGTGTTAGGTCATTCAAAGTCTTTTTTTGTATCTATTATGATAATTTCAACGAGGCAGGCCACGCTTCGAATTCTACTAATTAATTTTTCGAATTTATGTAGATACACGCAAAATATATTAAACTGTCAATGTTAAATTTGAACAAGGCAATATCTCAAGACCATCTACCACGTCACTCATTGTTAACGGTCACGCTGACGTCAAAGTATTATCTGTTTTGAGTAAAATGATAACTGTTTGTTGTCAACTCGATTTTCGTTTATCATCCGGTGAATGACTTCATTCATCTTCCACGATAGGCTCCATGTCATGAATTTCTTTAAATGTTAAGGAGAATGTTTTTAAAACTGATGAATGATGGTTTTGATTGCAGACATTATGATCCACTTGTAGTATAATTTGTAAATAAGCATTACTTAAAAAAATATTAATATAAGTTGCGCGAAACAACAGAAGTTAGAAGAAGAAGAAGAAGAGCTAAAAATAAGGAATTAACTTTCTTGTAAAACTTTTTTGATTTTTTGTAGTACATTAACAAAAGTTCTGTTTCTGAATTGACCTGAACTGGGTACCAAATCATATATTTTATATTTCAATATAATTAATACAATAACAGCCCACTGTATTTTAAGTTTAATATAATTGAAATAAATGTCAAAATCGAAATTTTGTCATGTTACCTATTTTCGACCCTTCAGTATAACGAATGAAATTATACTTATTGTTATTATTATTTTTTTGTTAAAATCATTCTCCAACCTTGGAAGAATAATTTTAATATCTATTGTAAATATTTTATGTAATATATTGATATTTCACCATCCTTAAAAAGATATAAGGTACCTATCAAATTTTTTCGCATATAGTAATAAATTTCCTTTCCAATATGGTCCATTATGCCGAAATGGTATCTTATAACATCTTGCATCATGCGACTTTTGAAAACATGTGTGTTTCGCATACATTATCATATCAACGCTTGTAATGACGTTGGTGGAATTAATTTAATCAGTCAATATGTAAGCATATTAAATGACATTCGAGCAAATGATCACGTAGATACAAACGTGTAATCATCACCGCGGGAGATAGTACCATTAAGCATTGACAGAACTATAGAGCAGTATTGTCATTTATTCTGACAACAATTCCGCTATTATTTGATCAGCTAATGTGCTGTTTTAATGCGGGAAAGAGTTGACAAGACTTTTCAACTTTATTCAATTTAGGTAAAAAAAACACTGTTGAGTTTTAGAGATAGATGCTCCGCTTATTTCCTAAAAAATAGCAATCAGCAATAATTGCGCAGTCATCGTCCGATTGATGCTTAGTGTCAAAACTATGGGCAGCACTCACTGATCAAATAAACTGCAGCAATGACAGAAGATTGCTTTGCTTTTGTTTTTTTTGCTGTCAATTTGCGATTTTAAAGCCAGAATTGCTCAATTTTTGCTATCGCTTTATTTTTGCAAGATTCGGAATCAGGGTACCGTATTACTGCTCTACATGGGTATGTTCTTGGTGGATAGGACATGATGCATAATCATGAGCTCTACATAATATTTCTGCAGCCTTATATTTGGTAGTTTTCTCTATTTAGTAGTCATGGGAATTCCATTGTGATAAATATTAATGAAACCTTTTTTAAATACAGCTTATTTTATTAGCAATTATGTTGACTTGTATGAGCTATAGACACGGTTACTCTCCATTCAAATAGCCCTAAATACCTAAAATCTGGCTTCCCAAGAGCTCTACAAATTTCTTTAGGTTTAACTACGTCGTTTCCTATATAATTAACCAAAGTCTTACCTGAAAGCACATCTCTTCTTGTGGGCACAGCTTCTTCAGTATTGTCCCCTGGTCAGGTCCGGCCTTGAAGTTGCCTTGGTGCCCTGCTAGCTGAATCCAAGGGTACCTCTGCTTCTTGTACGTCTGGAAAAACGGCGTCCAGTGAACTATGTTGCGGAGTTTACGCCATCTTTCTGATTGCTGGAAAGAGATAAAGATATATTAGTATTTGTACTTTTTATACATAAAAAGGGAAAACGAGTAAACGATTCATCTTATGGTCACTAAGATATTGTCGCCTATCGATATTTGAAATATTAGTTGAAAAGTCAGAGCAGGAATGCTTTATTCTCTATCCGAATGTAAGCTAGCCTAGATTCTTACTGCTTGCATCGATTAACTTGCTTGCTTAGCTTGCTTCAGTTTAATTTGTCAAGTTTAGTAGTCATTTAGCTACGACCTAATCAATTTATAATTTAATCAATTTAACTCAATTTTGCAAACATTTGCAAGAAGTAGATTTAATCAAATCAAAAAGAACTATATTTTAATAAAATTTATTTTTGGACAAAAAAGTTCAGTCTTTGCAACAAATATCCCTGTGTATTTATGTTCAAAATTTTTTTGGGAGGAAATTCACGCTTGTTATTAATTTCCAATTTATTCTGAAAGATCCCATGCTACGAAATACTACATACAGGTGGTTTATAATAACATACCTATACTAGATTATACGTGTGACGTCATTGGTTTTTGTACAGATAAGCCATAAGGATATCTAGACAAGTTTAAATCCAATGCATAAAGGATTTTTCTGAGTTTGATTGTAACAATTTGATTGGTGGGGTAAAATATTTGCTGCAGAGGATGAGAGATTAAGCAGTGGATGAAATGTCGGAAATAAATTAAAAAAACTTAGTTAATTACTAACTAAGCAGTTTCAGCCCGATTGTCTAGTTATATAAAATACCCTCGGTCAAAAACATTGGAAATTCCAACATTAATGGAAGGTAAAATAGATTAAAATATACATTGATACGTTATGAAGGATTACTTACATGAATTACATGTTTCTAGATAAACTTATAGACTTTATACTAGTATAGACACAAATATATGGACGGACAAACCTTTAAGGGAGAAGACAAAAAGAAATTAAAAACGCTGTTTTAAATTGGCACGGATCTTGATGTGCCAGGTTGGAGACAACCAGAGAAATAAGGGAATAAATTACACACATCCAAGATCATCATAATTATGTTCTGGCGCATAAACTGTTTAATTATTTTCCCACACTTCAATAGAGTAAATAATTGTTGGTATTAGGTGTCCAATAATTATTGAAGTAATTGTAATAATTTATTATATTCGCATGCAATGTACAATGTACACAATTTTATCGAAACTTGAACAGGATAAATAGTGAGAAACCAAAATATATTGTCTGGTACCCCGTATAACTGCGTTGTATAAAGCACGTAATCATATTACAACTACGTTTTCATAAGACGAACGTTGAAATCTATAAAATATTGCACGTCTCCATACAAAATGGATATCAGCTATTCGCCAATTTAGTTGTATGAGGAAGTGTTTTTTTACGATTTTGAAGTGAGACCTTTAGTAAAAGTTGTTGTTTTTGGATTACCTACTTGGATAAAAAGGTGTTAAATTTTTTTGTACACCCTGTATAAGACCGGCTTAATTGGTTAACTTTCTGAAAACATCTTTTATAATCACTGCATCCTGGAGACTACTTATAAGTGTTTCTCCTCTCCTCTGCACCCTTACATTGAAACTGTATGGGTCCACCATTTTCATTAGACCAAATAAGTTAATGTCAGTGCACTCATTGATACAGAAACTTAATGGACGATGATTTGCCTTCACTTTAATAGATGCACGTCTATTGTTTTACTATTAATAGTTAGGCTTTATTAATGGAACAATCAAAAGTGCAAAGTGCCGACCGGGAGGCGTATTTTTGAGGCGGTTGAATTCCAACGTTTCAATAATTTCGGGGGCGTTAATCGATCTAGCCACGTTTCATTTTTAGAAAACGTCAAATACTGCGCAAAGCTCTGTCATCAAGTTACTTTGTATTAATGTGAGCCGACTGTACTTGTTTTAATAGGTATTCTATGCTATTTTTTTCATCTTTGTTTGTGGGCAGTCAATGCGGTTATTTGTAGGTCGGTAATGTATCAGGAAAACTAATGAAGAGTGAAATTATCCTTAAAACTAGTATTTATTTATAGCATTAAATTAAAACAATTCTAAAAATAGTTACTAAAATATAAACAAATATGGAAGTACGTCTAAACTGATAATAGGAACCTTCGTTATAGTAAACAGGTTAAGTTAAATGATAAGCTGTACTAACGTCATGCAATAATTGTTATTGAGTATACCTACTTATAGGGAAGCAATGCAAAACAATAATTGTAGAAAATAATAATAAACAATAAGTTATTCTAAAAATCGTCAAGTTGGGGATAACTATAACGGATATAAATCCTTATACACAAACATCCATTACATAGATACGAATGCGTATCATCACACATTGCCACTTGCAGGATTCGAACCCGAATCGCTTTGCTTTTATTGTGTGCTAGCTAACCAGTAGATCATAAGCGCAGTAGTTACTGTTAAAAATATTTTACCTTCTTAGTGTTACACACATAGGCACAGAAGACCACATCCATAAAGTCTTCGATCGTAAAATCACAGTGTTTCGAATGCATTTTAATTTTATCCACGTAAAAGAGAAACTTAAACAATTGTCACTTAATTTCACACACAACACTCCAGCTCACGTTTAACCTCTTCAGTTCAAATTCAGCCAGTGATAAATACTCGTTTTTAAATTTAGAAAAACAAAAACACGTGTTTCCAAATTCAAAAGTTTGAATATTCGATTCGACGCGTATGGAGTTTGGACTGACACTGACTACCGTCACGTAATATTCGCCAATATAAGCCACAGTATCGGTGACTCAGTCGACTCAGTCTGACCACAGCATTGTAGTGACGTAAATCAAATACGTTACATTAACATAATGCAACCCTATTGGTGGATACCGGTTTTGCAAGCGTACACAATTGAACAGAAACGCAGTTCCTTTACGCGGATTCCAAAAAATTTGACACTGATTCACTTAGTAGATATAGGTACTACTGTTTGTTTGACTTTGACTTTACAAAGCTTTACTTTTTAATTATAAAGTACCTATGCTACATCATTTTATACGTGACTATACGTAGCTTCAGCCCGCGACTTTTTCTGCGTTGACGTGAGAATTAAGCTACCGAGGAATGAATACGTAATCATCACACGTAATGACCAAAACGGAATAATCAGAATAATCATGTGATTTAGTAACAACATCAAAACATCCAAACTTTCTCTTCTTCGTCGTTTTCTTATTTAAATAATGTATCTATTGTTATCAAACTTAGTACCATAAATAATAGAACAATAATTTAATATTATCGATTTACCAAAGGTCACCAGTAAAACCTTTAAGTTTGAGCTCTTTTGATTCGTTTTGTATATCTCCTATATTTGCCGCATATAGGATATGAAATAATATATACCTATGAAAGAGAGCTACATACTTTTTGAACTATATTATAAAAGATTCCCCTTGCTGTCGGGCTATTAGTCCGTATTCGTATACTTACCTACAGATTTCGAAAAATCCAGAGGTGCGAATTCACGACCCACAGATGTCTCGCAATTTAAGAATCCGATTTTTTGCCCACTGAGCTGCTCTCTCAACTGTTTGCATCGTTAATCTCAACCAAAAAGCTTAAAAGGCAATACCAATGTGATCGTGAAACGGAAAATACAATAAATTGAATAGATATTGGACATCACATACATTGCTCTGATCCTATGATAAGTATTTAAAACACTTGCTGTCTTATTCAGAGTGCATTAGCTATTCCGGGACAAAGGTTAAACCACTGTTTTAACGTACAAAAAATTAGTGGTTTAACCTTAGTCTGGACTAGTAAATGCACTCTGAATAAGACAGCAAAAATGGTAGAAAAAACGACGGTAGCACAACAACCTTATTTTTTTCTCAAGTTTAACAGTTTTACGCGTCGTATTTTTGACTAATTTCCAAACAAACTGAGCCACGGGCAAATGCAGTCACGTGTAAAACTAGTTATAATAATTAACGGTGCTAGCATAAGTCTTGTTTACACAGGTTTCTGGTACAGTTACAGGAAACTCGCGATGGAAACACTTAGATACAAAAACAATTGGTGTGGTTTTCTAAGAAATAATGAGACGTAATAGATAAAATTATTTGTTTTAAGGTATATTAGTTTGCGTTAAAAATACCTAGTTAACAACGATTAGTTAATAATGTTGCTATTAGCGTTTTGTTCCGTTCCCGTTTGGGGTTCGTTTGACCATGATTCTAGATCTAACCAATCTAATTATTACATTTAAAGTGATTGTAATCGACATCTGATTTCCGAGTGCATATAACCTGACTCTCTTTAAGTCCAGAGTGAATAGGCATCTTCTGGGCAAGCTCGCTCCATCGTAGATCCCATCTATGCTCTAGAGCAAGATTGGGGTCAAGAGTAAGCCCATCTCAAATAAAAATAAAAATAAAAATTTTTTTTTGACCCAGTGTTACCAGAATATGCCATTTTCAGACTATGGGAACCTTACTGCCGAGTAAGTGGTATAAGGCCTTGCGTGCTAGGATTTTAACTCACGAATTTCAGACATGACTTTATGGCTCTCTATAAAGATCGGTGGCTCCGTGATTCATGATTATTCATCTAGGCAATAATAAGAACATTAGTTTTCCATAATTTTTAGAGCCTAAAGCTTTCTTATTGAGTGGCATAGACAGACGAGGTCACGATGCTTAACTTATACTAAGGAGTGAGTAATAAGCCTGTCAATCTTGTCCTAAGTTACAAAACCTATGCAATGATTTTCACGTGTGGTTCTTTAATAATTAACGTAAAACCAATAATTTATGAGATTTTACTCAAGAGTGCCATCCATGGTAATACAAATTACGACTTAAACTAATGAAAGTTGAATGCCTCTGGGTTTGTTAACCCGAAAACTGAAATACTTTTCAAAAGTATTCTCTAAAAAAACCCGCATCATTTTTAGGGTTCTGTACCCAAAAGGTAAAACGAGACCCTATTACTACGGCTCTGCTGTCCGTCTATCTGTCTGTCTGTCTAGCTGTCTATCTGTCTATTTGTCTATTTGTCTATCTGTCTGTCTGTCTATCTGTCCGTCTGTCACCAGGCTGTATCTAATGAACCGTGATAGTGAGAGAGTTGAAATTTTCACAGATGATGTATTTCTGTTGCCGCTATAACAACAAATACTAAAAAACAGAATACAATAAATATTTAAGGGGGCACTCATACAACAAACGTGTTTTTTTGCCGTTTTTATAGATAATGGTACGGAACCCTTCGTGCGCGAGTCCGACTCGCACTTAGCCGGTTTTATTTAGCTTCACTGTAAAACCCGCCGCAGTTTCATTGGCCAACGCGTCAACAGCTACCATAAAAGACACCACACACCTCCACATAAGTCGAACAATGCGCAATCAAAACGTCACTGGGACCAAAGTCAATACGCACGTCGGTCTTTGGAGTTTAGAGTGTGAAAACTGAACTTTTGTTTGTTCAATTTCATAGGTCTTATACGAGTACCTAGCCTACTAACTAAAGTTAAAACCGGCCAAGTGCGAGTCGGACTCGAGCACGAAGAGTTCCGTACCATTATCTATAAAAATTCGCTTTGCCGATGACATAGTTATTATGGCAGAATCGCTGCAGGATTTGCAAAAAATGCTGCACAGTCTTAATGCTGCCTCGAGACGTATGGGGCTTGGGATGAATTTGGACAAGACAAAGGTAATGTTCAACGAACATGTCATCCCGGAACCAATTTACGTCGAGGGCACTACGCTCGAAGTTGTCCAAGAGTACGTCTACCTTGGACAAGTACTACAGCTCGGTAGAGACAACTTCGAGCGGGAAATCGCCAAAAGAGTGCAGCTTGGCTGGGCAGCATTTGGGAAATTGCGTTATATCTTCACGTCGACACTGCCGCAGTGCCTGAAAAGCCAGGTGTTTAACCAATGCGTCCTACCAGTTCTAACCTACGGAGCCGAAACGTGTAACATGACAGTCAAGTTGGCCCACCAACTACACGTCACTCAGCGTGCTATGGAAAGGTCAATGTTGGGGATCTCACTAAGGGATAAGATCCGTAACGAGGTCATACGACATAAGACTAAGGTGACTGATATTGTCCAAAAATGTAGCAAGATGAAGTGGCAGTGGGCTGGCCATGTCTGTCGCAGAACCGACGAGAGGTGGAGCAGGAAGGTTCTCGAATGGAGACCACGCTTAGGCAAACGTAGTGTAGGACGCCCCCCGGCTAGATGGACCGATGACCTGAAGAAGGCAGCTGGCAGCGACTGGATGCAAAGGGCGGGAGATCGTGCGCTGTGCCGCTCCTTGGGGGAGGCCTATGTCCAGCAGTGGACTGCAACAGGCTGATATGATGATGATGATCTATAAAAACGGCCAAAAAATCACGTTTGTTGTATGGGAGCCCCCTTAAATATATTTTATTGTGTTCTGTTTTTTAGTATTTTTTGTTATAGCGGCAACAGAAATACATCATCTGTGAAAATTTCAACTCCCTAACTATCACGGTACATGAGATACAGCCTGGTGACAGACGGACAGACAGACAGACGGACAGCAGAGCCTAAGTAATAGGGTCCCGTTTTACCCTTTAGGTACGGAACCCTAAAAACTGAACTTTTGTTTGTTCAATTTCATAGGTCTTATACGAGTACCTTCTAACTAAAGTTAAAAACTATCTAATACATTAAGACTGGGTTGCACCATCTTACTTTAACTCTAACAAACGTCAAAAGACGGTCAAATTCCATACAGAAACACCTGTTATAGTTATGGTTAAAGTTAAGGTGATGCAACTCAGCCTTAAAAAAACATGGGGTTCGTTTTTACGTCACATACGAGCGACCGTGATCTAAGATTCGACAACTCTGGTTATTACATTCGGAGCTATTTCTATTTCTTTGGTCTTTGTTTTGACTCTCATCCTCATTTCAATAAACAAGTTTTCTCATGATGTTTTCTCTTGGCGTATTGTAACTCGTAATTTACCCAGTGAAATTAAGAGTTACAATACGCCAAGAGAAAATAAATAGTACTGTCCAATGTATGACACACATAATAATCTAGAGAAACTCATATATTTTTAAAATATATATTCCGTATGTTAAGGTTTTAGTAAAATCATATACAAAACCTAGTCAAGACCTTCCTTTTCATGGGAATGAGATGGCGATGGCCGAGAATTTGACAGTTACGATTTTAGGGTACTCGTGTTAGGGCGCTTCATTCAAAAGTGGGTACCAAACCTAATATCAACAAATAACACGGATCCGCATAATATTTATTTTGTCGAGCAATTGTCTGATATATGGAAGTGCGAAAATTAGTATTTAACCGTCATTTTTTCGTTTCATGCATAAGTTGCGAGTATACGGAAAAATAGAGTTACCTAAAACTTGCTTTTCTACAGTTCTGGACTGTTTCATCGCAATTCTTTTCAAATGGTACCTTATTCTTCTATGGATGGTGTACAATAAAACATGTAGCTTTTTTATTCAGCTGTAGAAAATCATTCATTTTTGAAATATGTAATATGCAGTAAACCAACCAACCTTAACAAAATCATATTTTTTATGAAAACTTTTCCGTTATTGGCAAACCTCTTTTATTTAAGACTGATTAATATTCTTCACTTTCGTAATTTCATTTTCTATTGTTATGGAGACTTCATCGTACCACATCGTACGTGGGTCCCTAAGCGTTTGCTAATGACAGATCACCGTCATATCTAGGAACAGCAACATTAGGACTTAATGGCATTCCAGACCGCAAATTATCAGCAGGCAATTACTGTCGACAAACAGCATCTGACTAATTGCAGTCTACCCCACTGGTCGTTACTGCCGTTATTACGTATTACGCACAGTGGTTCGTAATAAAAAGATTCGAAGAACCATTAAGCTTCTGAAAACCAGTGCAACGAAATTCTGGGTCTATGTATAATTACGTACAAATACAGTTAAAATACGAATAAAAATGGAGACCACTTCGCTGCGATAAAAGTGAATACTATACAGATGTATAGAAGAGATCAGAGAATGCAATAGGAATAGCAATACACATTTAACGAAAGAAAATGTTCCTGAAGACGAAAAGTTAAGGATACTACAGGAATGTTTGTTATGATTTATGGAAATTTAGCCATAAAGTAAAAATTGAATTTTCTTTTTAGAATCTAAATTCGTTTTGAGTTATAAAACTAACTTAAGCGAACATTTGTTCTTGTTTAACAATCCAGCATATAATCTGCGCTTAAGTTATTATGAAGAGTGAATAAAAATGACATGTTATGCCGTCATTTAGATATGTCATGTCATGTCACAAAAATCGCACGATTTCTTTTTAGCTCTCCAGACCTCAGCCATCCAAAGCTCTTAAAATCATATTCAAACTGTTTTTTTTTTTTTAATTAATTTTAATATAAATCTGCTTACTGTTTAGAAATCATAGTTAAGTTCAAGCTCTTGACACTGTATTTTTTCTCCCTTGTTTTGTTTTTATTATGTTGTTGAGCTCGACGGAAAAATAACACTGCGTGGATGCTGTATAAAGTTCGTGGATCGGACCCAGCTCTTTCAAACTAAGCTATGCAAGTTATTATGTAATTATTGAACAGGAAAACCGTCATAATACAGTAAAATAAGAATGAATGTTGAATCCTCCGAGATCAATCGTCGCGCCATTAAAATAGTTGACGCAGAATATTACGCTGTCACCAAGAAACCTGACTCACAAAGGATCCGATCCGAAGCCGGTGACGTACGGCCCTTAATAAGGGCATCGTGTAACCGGACTAGACACGGTGTTAAGATTTTACACATGCGAGCAGTGACTCTTATAGAAATAGGTCATAATAATAATTTAAAAAAGGCATAAACATTAGTGTGACACATTTGAATTGATCAATTTAGAATAAAGAAAAATATGTTTTGGAATTACAAAACAACAGAAATAAAAACAACATATAAAAAGAGTGTTTTGTGACAATTGTCGTTACAGCCAATGACAGATGCTGTTTTTTTCAATTTATATTCAAAAGATGAATGATGGCGCAAAATCTTATCATAAGAAATGAGAACCTTCTCAATATAAAGGTCATAATATTGAAAAAATAATAATAGTGTGACATATTTGACTTTATCAAATGTTCATTTATGATAAAAGATGGCGCATTTTCTTGATCAAAAGAAATGTGGACACCTTCAAGATGTTTTTAGTGTAACGTACACCATACCATACACGACAAGTTAGAAAATATTTAAGTGTTAGGAACACTAATATTTAAATGATGAAGATAAAAAAAAATTCAATAGTGCTATGTTTAAAATTGTTAATAAAATGTATTTAAAGGCTCTTACTTCTTTTAATATTGACTTGCATGACAATCATAGCATTAGTATTTAATGAATAGTGTCATTAATGACTTATTACAATTTTATTCGGGTTTATATGTAAGATTACTACTAATTTCACTCTAAAAAACAATACTTAGAATTAATGCAATGTTTGAGGAAACAAACCTACTGATTCACCACAGGAATCCTCATACAACTGTACAGGAAAACGAATTATCATAATCATTCCCATGACTTGCCATAAAAAAATGATAGTAGTACTTTAGAATTTACCGCTATCGATTTGTCATTCAAAATTTATGTTTATTTTTAGCAACTTTTAACAACTCGGTGAGAGTTCGATAGTGAATTTAAAAAATCCGGCCAAGTGCGAGTCGGACTCGCGCACGATCATTTCCGTATCATTATCTATAAAAACGCCAAAACAAAACATGTTGGTTGTAAGGGGGCTCCTTAAATATGTTTTGTTTTCTGCTTTTTAGTATTTTTTGTTATAGCGGCAACAGAAATACAAATTCTGTGAAAATTTCAACTATCTAACTATCACGGTTTATGATATACAGCCTGGAGAAAAACGGACAGACAGACAGACGGACAGCGAAGCCTTAGTAATAGGGTCCCGTTTTACCCTTACCTTAGGGTACGAAACCCTAAAAACTTATATGAATTTATAATATTTCAAAATAAGTTTGGTTACCTATCTTTTCCATATTTCTTTCATCTTATGCCAAGAAATTGGTGGAATATTTTACTTTTTAAGCCTTACTGACTTAATTGACGGCATATCTGGCTAATAGGTACGTACAACATTATCACCGCTATGAACTCGTCATCTAGTGGACTCTCTATTTCACTTAGTTGATGAGCAACTTCCTTTATAACGTTGAGGTAGGACTCCATCGAACTACAGTCACATGTTTTGTAGCAAATAAACTCCTTGACAGCCCTATTAGCCTTCTGCAGAGACCTCGTCCTTCATATGTCTTCTTGAGACAATTCCACGCTTTCTTTGCTGTTTGTATGTGCGGAATTATCTCTGGTTGGGCCGATAAAGCGATTCGCGCCAACGCCTTCTCGTTGCGTTTTATGTCGGTCTCCTGTATGTACCAATTTATTTGTGCTGGTAGTGAATAAATCCGTGATAATAACCAAGAAGTGTGTTCTCAATCCACGATATTCTCTAACAATATAACACAAATTATTTTCGAGAGAGTCTATAACCTAACCTAGGATCTAAGCAAGATATGCAGAAACAAGAATTAATGGTGGAAATAAATAAACGTGTCCTGAAATGTTTTTCGTTTAAGATTGAGAAATGTGTTACTCTGTATTTGTGGTTTTAACTCTGAAATCTTATCCTCTGTAACCGAGAGGCGAGCACGCCGGACTATATGGCGTCGCCCTCTTCGAGGTTCAATCCCCGGTTGGGTCAATGTAGGAAACGAACTTTTCTATATTGTCTCGGGTCTGGGTGTTGTGGTACCATCATTGTTTCTGATTACTATAACACAAGTGCTTAAGCTACTTACCTTAGGATCAGAGCAATGTATGTGATGTGTCCAATATTTATATTTTTATTATTTATTATATATACGGTACGGCGGTATATACGGTAATGATTTCTTCTCTATTTCTTGCTTCCAGCAATCAATTTCGCTAAATGATATTATGGGAATTAACTGAGGGTACAAAGTAATCGTTAGATCACGTGATCCTCAATTGAGAACTTCTGATAAGATTTTAATCTTTTAATTGGTACGTGCGTTCGTCTGAACTGCTATTGTCTGGCTATTTATAGCACATAGTGTTAAAAATGTACTTACTGCTCTTAGATCAGTTTGTATTCTCATTTTTTTATTTGTGTAGTCATTAAAACGTTAGGTTGCAAATGGCGTGCGAAAAAAGTTACAATCTATTCCCAAATAAGCAGTGCTTGATAGTGACAAGATAACGGATAGACATACATCAATAGATCCTTAAAATAATAATTAAGCTTCTTACTAAAGCTAGTGTTCATCACATGAACACTTGCCCCTTCCGGGATCCGAAACCGCGATGCACGAACCACTAGAACATGACGGGCTTCAAAAGCCACACATCACTTAATACCTCATTCATCCATAATTCTATCATAGATAGTCCAAGCATAGATAATACTAAATCTACTTACATGCCATGTACTACACTCAACAGCACGTCGACCTACCCAAAAAGTTAAAAGTTCTCCAACAGATTTTCAACTTTAAGCATGACATGTAGAAATCATTTTCAATTGAGAAAATTTGACGATTTGTAGTAGGTCGACGAGCTGTTGTCTGTACTTGTCAATTGCTTAGGTTCTTAACATGGTCAGTGGTAATTTATTTCAATCATAGGAAAATATCATAAAAGTTAATACCCTGCTACGCTATATTTATCAGAAACTATATTACTTGTATGGTTCTCCTATTACATATTTCCAATAATAAATCGTAGTATTCCATGCTTAGTAATATTTATTACGCTGGAATGTAATTCGTCATCATACAGATTCCAATTAATTTGCTGAGGTATATTTTGATTGACGTGTCATTAAAGCTTCCATACCAAATTAGCAAGAACAGCTCTTAAAGTATAAAGATTGAGGACATCTTAATTAGTTTTTTAGAGTTCCATATCTAGATAACGAAACTTTTATAATTTTATTGAGTTCGCAGTGTGAGGTTGATTTTGTAAGAGGTCTTTAAAAATATGATGTAATAATCCTTAAAGGCTTTAACACTGTTTCGTTATCATAGCCGTCCACGAAAGAAAAGTTATGTTAACTTTTTTACTTTCATAAGTTTAAGTAAGTAACCTTAACTATAATAAGGTTCTACAAAAAGTTTCATAGTATTTTCGTGATCAATTGCCTTTAAAGAAGTGTCAAAAATTTGCCGTAGATCTTTTAGACAAGCTTGCTTCGAACAACTTGCTCTAGGGATTAGAAAAATAATAGGCAAAATGCTTTTTAGATGGATGTCTACAACGCCGTCATAATCAGTCTACGTCAGTCCACGGCTGGACATAGGCCTATCCCAATGCAGAACCTGCTCTGAGCCATTCATCATCGGCTATTATTTTCCATTCACTGCCAGCAACCCTGCGCCTTTAAAGCCTATTCAGGTTTTGATTACCTGATGGTGAATACACCAGTAATTAATAATACTGTTTTATAATGAAGCGTCCGTTTTTACGGACTAACAACAGCGAAAGGCCTAAGATTTCACAACTGCCTTCATTCCTACTGTGTCAAGTACGGGAATGACGCACGCAGCGTCTTTGAGCAACATAACAAGAAAAACCTTTCGGTGCGCACGCGCCGCTATTATTGTTTACTCGTTAAATTGACAAATGTGCCATCTTGATAATTTCTCGAATATATAAATAACGAGCGATGCATGATTAAGTTGAACGCATGAAGTTTATTTTTGAAGTTATTTTCAATTTTAATGTGCGTTCGTGACGTCCTTCAGGCTATATTTAGGGTTTATAAGAAGTCATAATGGATTATAACAATGAAAAGTAATCTTGATAGCCAATTAAGATAACTGTATACGGTAAATTGACGATTAATCTTATATAGTGTTTAAGCAACTTTATTTCAGGGGGCGATTGCATAAATACTTACAACAACTTTTGCTATGAGACCGATTTTTCATATCAACTGCTTTAATTTTGGGCTTGACAGAGTTAAAAAAACGCATTTCAGGTTCGATCTCTTCTAATTTTTGCTTATTCTGTACCAGATTTTAATATTTTTGGATCTTTAGTTAGACGTATGTATACTTTAGTAACAAGAAACTCTTGCAGAGGTTGCATGACAATTCATTCATTCATCTCAGTCACAGGACGTCCACTGCTGAACATAGGCCTCCCCCAGTGACTTCCAGATCGCAGCTCGGGACGTCCACTCACAAGGTGGGCAGACAACCTGGTAAAGATTGCAGGACGACGCTGGATGTAGGCCGCTTCCAACCGGAATGATAATAAACAAAAATAAATGTTAAACCTCCGCTTACACTTAAGATCTCAATTAAACTACCCTATATTATAGTTTAGTTTGCTTTTGTGGATAGATCTCATCATCTGCTACATGTGTTATTATGAGTCACTGCATGTCTTGTTGCTTTGACGAAGTAAAAAATACGCTCTACATTAAAGGATTGGGAGTTTTTTTTTATAAGCACTATCAAATAAAGCAAAATTTGTACATAGGCGGGATGATAAGTAACTAGCCACTGCTATTTGAAAAAGTTTAAATTAAAAAATATATAATTATGTCATTTTTAAATTTGTATCTCTGGCCACCTGTGTTCTAAATTTGAATTTGGTGGCGTGAAAATTTTATTGATTTTTTTGTCATTTAAAAATATATTTCGTCAATTGTTTTCAAAATGGATAAAATTGATCAAAGAGCGGTGATAAAGTTTCTTCATATAAAGGGCATGAAGGGGAAAGACATCTATGACGAGTGAATGAATGTTTTGGGTGAATGTGCTCCTTCTTATGCCACTGTAAAAAACTGGGTGGCTGAGTTTAAACGCGGTCGTACATGTTTCCAAGATGAAGCCCGCCCCGGACGTCCGAAAAGCGTCACGACTCCGGAAATGGTCGTGAAAGTACATGATATGGTTTTAGCAGATCGACGATTGATGTTATCTGAAATAGCTGACACTACAGATAACTTAAAAGAACGAGTACATCTTAATAATAGATTACTTTTACTTTAATGTATTCAGCAAAAACGACCAGGTTTGGCGAAAAAAAAAACATCTTCCACCAAGACCACGCTAGGGTTCACACATTCAGACATATTTCGAACTTCTAACTAAAATTCTCCTAAACTAGCTTTAAGGCTTCATAATTTGCGTCATCAATTAATTCAATCGATAGAAAAATGCATGCCAAAGGTCACCACACCTTATGACGTGACTTACAATTATAATGAATCGGCTTTTTTAGTTATTCGTAAAGGCTACTATTTAAAGGTGGACCTCCATCATTGTGATCATCTTCCTCGTAATGCTTTGTCTTGATTCTATCCGGAAAACGCTCGATCATGATCGTCGAATCTAGATTCAGTCAGTTCTCTCAAATCACCCCAATAATCTATGTCGATTGTCAAAACCTACGACGAACTCAAATGTCCCTTCAAATTGCCCTACTATCTTATTTTATATTTACCTCATAATAAATGCATTATAGCGTAAATGTAAAATATTCATGAACAATTTAAGTGAAATAAAATATGATTCTGAGGTTTTAGAAGGAATTCCTTTTTATTTATTTCACAAACTAGCTCTGCGGTTCAAATTAATCCTAATACCTAATAAATGAAATTTCTCCGCCATATTTGTTACATTCGCTTCATAGTTCTTGCCATTCATTCGACCACATAAGTGCATGCGCACCTTTACGCGAATTGTGCGGTTAGCGGCGTTTGCGTCACGTACAAACTTGACACATTTCTTAAGGACGTCACATCTCCGATGTAGTCGAATTTCAACCACAAGGCCGTAACGAAAATGGGAAATACGACTGTCAGATCTAAGTAGTAGTTTGTTCTCTGGGCTACAATGCCAAGCTGTTGCGAATTTGAATCCTGCAAGGGCAATGAATGTTTGAACATTTGAACCAAGTCATGGATGTTTTTAATGTATTAAGGATATTGTATCCGTTACCAAATCGCTATATAGTACCTACCTACCAACGAGCTTTTGCTTAATTTGAAGCTAGGGTAATAGGTGTGATTGGTGGAAGGTTTTTTTAATTATAGCGAGACACAATAGAAATTTATTTTTTGCCCAGCAACCGCGGTGAGTGTTTGACTTTGACTTTGCAATAATTAACATATCTACAAAAAAACAATTGAAATAAGTCCCTACTATTAGGAAGTGCATGTTGTCTGCTTATCGGTAAAGGGCCTGTTTTTTACCCGACTGCGCCAGAAGGAGGGTTATTTTTAAATTTGTATAATTCAAGCTTAAAGGACAAACAGCAAATTCGATATTCATTAAAGCATGACGTCCAGCTTCATGTTTGCGTCAATATTATCATAATCCTACGATCAATATTCTACGCAAAATATTTCCACGCATGATAGTAACGTATTGTTTGCAAAATATTGTTTTTATTCAATCACCATATTTTCTCGGGCCAACCTATCTGGTATTACATAATTTATTAAATGATAATGAACTATGACGCCATACAAACAAAACAGACTCGACAAATTGAGAACCTTCTCCTTTTATTGACGACGGTTACCATCTGATCGTTGAAAAATGAAATTAAATCTTCATCTAATTTATTATACGAGTAATAGCCATCCATACTATAAGTGCTCCTAACTTTTAAATTACAACAAATACTGATTGATAGCACATATCGCGCCTTCTAATCTCAAATATGAAAAACAAAAACTCATTTCTGTTAAAGTCAAAAAAGATGATTTTAAAATTCGTTTTTCTTAACTTTCCAAATATTGTAAACAATTTTAACATGTATTTTAACACAACATTTATTTAAAAATAAGATGGACACAAAAATATTTTCCTACTATAGTAAATAATAATTTACATAACACAATAACCTCTTTTATTCTTAGTTTGTTATTTTTATACACTGATATCTTTGTAAAAAAGACATTTCTAGATTGTTTACAGTCTTCGCCAACAGCTAAAAACGGACTTAAGACAGAATTTGACAAGTAATTGTTCTAAGGGCTAGGTTCACAATGTACGGATAAGTTCTGCATTAGTTCTGAATAAGCTATATTTTACTTATTTGAAGGATAAACACGATTTTTTTTACACGATTTTCAAGCACTTTTATCCTCTACATATTTTTATCTTATATAACTTTATCCGTACAAGGCCCTAAGTTAGGAAGAACATAAAACAGTTCCAAGCTCCAACGTAAACCCATTTTATTTTTTTCTTTATTTTATGAAAATCTGAGTAAAATGTTCGAATATGAGTTTTAATTTCCACTAGCCAAAATTAGCTCTATAAGTTCTTCTAACTATAATAGTTTTACTATACCTACATCATATTATTCTTTAAAGCATTTGCGTCATTAATTGCTAAGTGCTGTTAATTTCATTGATTATACTAAACCTGATTTAACAAGTTTGAGTCCAGTTTTTGCGTGGCTTATTTTTAAGCTAATATCATGGTAGGTACCTGAGTAATAGAGTTTGAATTTTGGCACTTTGTTATATATTTTTTATTGTTTTGGAATAACAAACAGTTACACATTATGTATTTAGTAAATGGTGATACATGGGAAATGCATTATTAAATGTATAGCCCACTACGTTATGAAATCACGAATACCGCGGTGTGGTTTGATTTCGCGGTGAGGGCAGCCGCGGGCATCGACGGGCAGACGCGGTTTTTATTGCTTAGCAGTCAGACTGGCCCAGCCCAGCCCGGCCCGCCCCGCCGTCAAACAAGGTCAAGAGACACAATAAAAAAAATATTGTTGCGCGGCAACCGGTGGGTAATAGAAGCATGATAGGCTAAGGGGTGATAAAAAGGGGCGGAAAGGCCATCCGACAAAAGTGGTCCAAGAAAAGTAAGTATTGGCATCGGTTGATAAAACATAACTTTTATTAATAGGTCATAAAAAAATACTTCATTTTATTCCTAACATCGCAAAAAATCCGCTCTAGGAGAAAAAGGATATATAATAATAAAAATCTTTAGTGAAAATTCTATTATTTGCTATAATATTTAAACCGAATGCGTTGTTTTATAATGAGACCCGCAAACTGCGCGTCAGTCAGTAACAAACTAATTATTTCACAAAAGTTTACATTTATAGTATTAACTTAACTTTAATGTAACTTAAAATTATGTACTTACCTACATGTACGTTAACATTTAATAATATTAATGTTGACTTTATACAATAAATCATAGAAATGTTCTTTATTTCATTATTTTTTTATTTTGTTCAGTAAGTTTTTTCACCCAGGACGCTTTTGAGAAATATTGTAATATTAACAATGAACTATTCATTAAATTAGTTTCATCAACCGACGGTAATACCTAAATTATTTGAATCAGGCTTATCACAAAAATGTCCGATCTCCTTTTATATTGATCCTATCTGTGTGTGTCTATGTAACTGTCTATGTGTCTGTGTATGACATTGTAGCCCTCAAGCGGATAATCCAATGTTCACTAATATTGGTTTGGTTTTGTCGAGGGCCGCTGGTTTATTTTTGTATTAAGTATATTTTCCGAAAATCACCGTTTTTAGATTTAATGCGTCAGAGTGTCATCATTATTGATGTCAATGAATTCTCAAAACACATTTTTATTAATATTTAGCAGACATTGAGGTAAAAAAAAGTTTAATAAAAAACTAAAAACCGACTTCAAAATGAAACTAAAAAGCGAAAAATAATATTGACTAAAACATACCTAATCAGTTCTTTTTGGAGTCGGTGCGAATGAACACATTTTAACTCTCGATGGCTGGCACCGACTCCAAATAGAACTGATTAGGTATGTTTTAGTCAATATTATTTTTCGCTTTTTAGTTTCATTTTGAAGTCGGTTTTTAGTTTTTTATTAAACTTTTTTTATTTTACAATTTTAAGTGTTAAGTCCTCTAATTTTTTCCTCCTAACTTCGCCAAAAATGACTTTACAGCAAAGTAACCTTAACTAATTTTGGTCCTTTATGGACCCCTCATCCAATGGTATGATAAAAATGAGGTGTTATATAGGATCAATTTTTCGACGAAAATTTTTAAGTCTTAAGAAAAGGGTTTACCTACACTCCAACCAGAATGGCGGCTATTTTGGTGTCGAAACCATAGGATAAGGTTTTGCGTTAAATAACAAGTCAAGTTAAGAAAGGAACTTTTAAATTTTTTTTCGTTACTGGGTGTGCGGGTACGCCCCCAGTAAATAAAAATTGGCGGTCTGGTACCTCATAAGCTCCACGTTTGCTCAACACACTGCGAAATACGTTCTGTCGACAAATTGCAGTATTATCTTCTAACTCCTATCCGTTAAGGAGTTCTGTGGCTTCCATCATCAGGTCAGCAACATGACATGATAATTACCAGACCCAAAAATCAGCATTGAGTCAGAAAATATATGCAAAACATTATGGGTGCCTATAAAAATTGAGAGTTGCCCTCGATTTCCCAGGGATCCCATCATCAGAATCTGACTTGGTGTAAATGGGACCACCTCGGGAGTATACCCTTTCAAACTAAAAAAAAAATTTTGAAATCGGTCCATAATTGACGGCGTAATTGCGTAACAAACATACAAAAAAAAAAAAAAAAAAAAAAAAAAAAACAACATTCAGACGAATTGAGAACCTCCTCCTTTTTTTTGAAGTCGGTTAAAAATGACTAACTTGATGATTAAGCAACTGTGGTAAGAGTTACAAAATACATTGAAATATTTTGTGAAATTGACGCCTTCGTGGTAATTAGCAATTTAAAAATATTTTCAGGGAAATTTTCTTACGTAAATCTATTGCATCAAGACAAAAATGACAGTTTGTTCTTGTTCAAAGTGTAATAGGAGGTAGGTTAACATCACTTCTAAGAATTTTACGTAGCCGACTTAACTTTAGCACCTACGTATCTACTTAAAGTGAGTCCTTACGGCTTTATTTATTACAAAATAGCCAGCAAATTTAAAATGTTGACACATTAGACGTTTCGGGTAATGTTAGCCTTAGAGCATTCAACCAACAGGAGACGCCATTGACAGGCATTCCCCTCTGCCACAAGTCTATGACCGTCGGTCACAGAGGTTATATAAAACTATTTGCAGCGCGTTCCGCCATCATTGTCAAATCACGGTGAGCGTGGAAGGACCGCAGCTAAAAATGCCAAATTACGCCGTGTGCTCGTTTTAAAAAAGATCAGAAACATCTGATGTGCTAAAGGACAGCGTAAATTTTCATCTATAAGTATTATTGAGTTTCAATATTAGCAAATAATGCCTTAAAATTGCAAAAACCTCATAAAATTTGTCAATCAAAAAGTGATACCAGTTAAAGGTAAAAAATCCTATTTAGCGAATTTTTTTATACTGAAGTACCCAACTTAAAAATCACACTGGTATTTCACGTTTGATATTGTTAATAATATTAATTACAATAGATGATTATTGAATTAATGATATATCACAGTTAACAAATTATGATTCTTGTTTAAGTTTTGCGCAATTTTTTTGGACTTAATACTTACTTTTAAAGTATCAATAGTCAATACTATAAATATTTGCATTTAATCGGTCTACTTCAATAATATAATATATTTGCGAACTTCACCTTATTCTGAAAATTTGAGATTTTTATTGATATACGCTGGCCACCCTGCAGCAAAATTGGTGATGGGATAGCACAAAAACAAAATATCGATATCGATTTAACCACTTGACCTTTAGGTCACCTAGAGTTGGCATTCCACCCGAATGTATTTCAAAAATGGGAATACATTCGGAACATTCCCAATAAACCCACCCGTTGGGAAAATAAACGGGTGGATTAGGTTTTATTGTTTATATGAATTTATTTAACACAAAAATGATGTTAAGACTCAGGTTACAAGCATTTTTGTTGTTATTTATTTACACATACAAGAAAAACTGTATGGTGTTATAAATTTTGTTTAATTTGGTTGCTTTACTGTAAGATCCGTGTTATTTATATAAGAATAGGCATTATTATAATGTGTCCATATTAAGATGCCACTAAATATTATTTTTTATTATTTTTGCGAAAATATAACATTACAAAAGGTTACGACCAAATCTTTGAGGCACCTAAAATATCTTATCATTTATCTTAAACTCTAGAGAAACATGTGTTTTGTACTTAGACATTTTGCTTGTTGCTAAAAGTTAACAGATGTTTTTTATTCATTATTATTCACCACCTTCTCAATTACTGATTAAGTCATAGAAATCAATCCATTCAAAAGAAACAAAACTTTATATTATAAAGTTTCCGAGCCAACCATCTCCAGTCACCACCATAGACAGACCCAGACCAATAATATAATATTTGAATTCATTTACAACTTTGTCTTTCTAAGCAAGCAGAAAAATTGGTATTATGATATTCTTATTTCATGATTTCTCTAGACTTATTTCATGTTTTCGCTTTAAGAGATGAAAATATTTGTAATATTTTTAGAAAAAGTCTTCTGCCTGAACCGGGAGTTGGGCCAGCCAGATGTGGAAAAAGCAAGATTGGTATTCAATTTACAGGTCTTTTAATTATCTTTATCTATCTATCTGGAGAATGCCTTTACTCCAAGAGGGAGGGGCTAGATGAATCATATCCACAACGATATAGAACTACCTTACCTACGCACTTTTCGAAATAGTATACAGCGCGAATACAGCTAAAATAGTTAACACCCAATCTTGCAAATCCTACTTTACAAAATTCAACCTTCTAACTTTACCTTCAATTATATTTACGATTTTTGCGGGTTATAGCCCAGTATTTTTTTTATTATAATTATGACAATATACCTGAAAACCAAATTTTGCAGGTATTTCTTGCAGTTTTAGGCTTGGACTTTAACCAGCCGGAATCTGTTAGAATCAGCTAGAATTCGTTCACGATGACCTTATTGCTTGCGATGGATTGAAACCGTACTTACCCGGACCGGTTTTCCGGCTGGGTATAGTCCAATCCATAAACTCTACCATACTGACGTATATTAATAAATAACCATGTAGATCTTAATGACAGCCAAAAGGAAAGTTTCTATCATCACCACTACCAGCCTATATCAGTCCACTTCTGGACACAGGCCTCACCAAAAGGAGGATTTTGCCATAATCGTCACGCTTGGCAGGCGGGTTGGCGATCGCAGTTTGGACAATAGTGGAGAGGAGACGCTGCTGCCCGTCTTCTTATGGCGGTTCTCCTGTAGTCAACTCTACATAAAGTTTCTATCTTACACATAATAGTCTGAATTGAATAAAACCTTTTCATAATACTGGCAGAACTCATCGATAAAATTTATCGATAGTGTTAAGCACTATCTTCGTTTATTTAAAACTGACGTCGCACTCGTGCATGGATAAGTTGCCCTTGTGTGTGAATATATTTGTGTGCGTCTAGTTTAAGCTAGTGTTAGATAATTTTGTTTGTGTGCGAGCGTAGCAACGTCATTGAAACTGCGTTAGTGTGAATTCCCTATGTGTGCGTTATTCCCTTCCCCCCGCAAGAAATGACAGACTTTTTCTTATAGAAATTAGCGAGCTTGTCGTCTCCTGTTGGTTGAATGCTCTAAGATGTTAGCATACATTTTAAACTGGTCAGTCTATATTTTTTGTTATGGCAGTTGGTGTCGACATGCCAAAATGTCACATAAATCCATCGAGTAAAAGTTCATTATGTTTTAATACGAAACAAATATGTGTTTATTAATTAACAGATAAGTATTGCTTATGGAATAGTGGCTCTTTCTGGCATAGCAATGAAATAATAAGTCAATCCATATTCTACTTGAAAAAAAATTGTTAGAGAACTAAACATTTATTAGTATTTTACTCTATCTCTATCTATCTCTCAAATCATGATGAGATTCAGAAGATAGGAGTACACGCTAGGATTCTTATTCTATAAGCTACCACCACTCATGTCAACTACGAGTAACTTATTTATCGTAATACTTTCTACCATTTCCAGTGCAAGTTTTATAAATTTTCTTAGACTGAAATGCTATTTTGAAGGTTAACTATCTAATTAATAATTAATTTGCAATATAGCCTACCTAATTTATTGCAAGCGCAATCCACGTGCGACCTGTAATGTGATTTGATAGGTTTTTTCTGCTCAAATACCTTAGTCTCAGTGTAGAAACTGCGTCAATCATTTCAAGGTTTAGAAAGAAACAGAAGGCCTACTACGAAATTGTAGCGTTCGTTGAGGCATATAAACCTAATAAATTAAAATAACTATTCTCTTGTAACAATTATTTTACAGAATATAAACAACTGAAACTAGCCGCTTAAAAAACAAGACCGATTGGTTTTGACACTTTTGATTGTTCATAAATTGCCAAAGATTTGACACAAGTAGTTAGTAATTTTAATCAATAAGGATTATACGTCATCAACATCATCATCATCTATTCATAATTCATTTATTGTTTCACATGGTATTTAGTATTTCAGCCACAGGCATCCACTGCTGGAAATAGGCCTCCCCCAGTGACTTCCAGATCGGCCGGCTGGAAGCGGCCTGCATCCAGCGTCGTCCTGCAACCTTTACCAGGTCGTCTGCCCACCTTGTGGGTGGACGTCTCACGCTGCGCTTGCCGGTACGTGGCCTCTATTCCAGAACCTTTCTGCTCCATCGGCCGTCAGTTCTACGTGCTATGTGCCCCTCCCATTGCCACTTTAGCTAGCTAATACGTCGGGCTATGTCAGCGACTCTTGTTCGTTCACGGATCTCCTCATTTCTGATTTGATCTCGCAAAGAAACACCGAACATAGCCCTTTCCATAGCGCGCTGTGCAACTTTGAGCTTTCTTATAAGGCCTATAGTAAGAGGCCACGTTTCTTTCCCGTATACATCATCACCGTTTATTATAGTTTATCATAGTTTATTACGTTTATCATAGCTTATTATCATTATACGTCCGCTCGAACTAAAAATTTTCATAGTAGGCCTGTCGGAGCCGGGGCGAATCCATATGTCTTCGATTGAAACGGCCCAATAAATAAATACAGTTTGTCTTATAGATGCTACTGATCAAATACTTAAAACTGACACAGAAATTACTATTAGGAAACTATTTGAAATTATATTTATATTTTATTCAATTAATTATTTTAGTCTTAATCGTTAACCATATGGAGGAAGTAGGACTTGTCCCAAGTAGGGTTGGCACCTTTTTTGTGAAAAATATATTTATTTAAATATTATTACTTATATTTTTTGGTAAAACAAACATTCCAAATTTAAAAAAATTAACATAAAAAAGAGTATTCACATATTTTGATACCAGCTTATTTGTCTCCCTACCATAGTAAATGTTAGAGATATGTAAATAGAGCATTTTAGCATGTTATGTAGAGTCGTATGTACTATCACAAACTATACCTATACAAAAAGAGGACAATACACTAATCTTGAGTTCAGGAGCCCCCCAGTGCCCCTGTAATACAGCCCTGCTCATGCCTCAACTCCTGCGCATTAAACTTTTCTAATCACTGGTAGGCATATCGCAGCATCACATCAGTCATCTAAGTTATCTAAATTGATATCTATGTAGTTACAGTACCTATTAGACGGCACCGATTTGGGAACACGGTCGGATGGAAGTTTGTTATTTTCGTTATAGATTGCTGTCAAGATAACCGCTGAATAAGTTTTCTGGAAGCCTAAGGCCATGCGCTTGAATAGAAGCAGTAAAAAAAAATAACTTTAAGTTAATACCGCTAGTATTAACTTCAAGATCATTTTTTTAAAGTATACAAGGTGCTACCTTGGCCCTCAAATGGCTTATTCGCAAAACGTCTATTTCACAAAATGTCTACTAGTCGCAAAATGTCTCTTTCGTAAAAGATCGCTTTCGCACAATGTCTCTTTTGCAGAATGTCTCTTTCGCAAAAGACTTAGAATAAAATTTCGTATTCGTCGAATACCTAAAACCTCTGAGTATTTTGCTAGACTGGGATAACATTAACAGCTTTGTGAAACTTTAGATGCATTTAGTTTTCGGCTAAAATATTCGCTAAAATGTTAAAGTCAAATAAATTACATTTGTTAGGTGAACAGTGTTTAATTTTTATGATTGAATATATATGAATGATTTTAAGGACGATATCTGTCAAGATGCCCACTTCGTAGTTTAAAAAACCCTTCCTAAGTAACTTCTTATTGATTATTATAAAACGCCAAGAGGATTTTAAAATTCTAGAAAACCGCATATTGTTTTTCTGGAATTTCAAAATCCTCTTATTCGCCAGTTTTTTTTTAAATCCATGCAAGCCATCTTTTCGCTACTTTATGTTGCAATTAGACATTTTGAATCAACGTGAACAGCATATTTCGATGGATATGGTAAAAATACAGTGTCCAATCGCGAGGCGCGCTACTGGGTCGTCGTGTCTATTGCCCGCTTATGGCAACACTACTTTTTATCTATCATGTAAATACGAGACTCGATCACCAGTTGATACATTTGAATTTAAATTAAATTTGGAACGCGGTTAGAATCTCGTGGAAATTGAAGTACTTTGCTGTTTGAAACTTTTTTTTTACTTAGAAGTAACTGGCCAGTATAGCGTTGTTGTACTATCGTCTTGCTCTTTGGTCGAATAAATAACTATGAAGGCAATATGCACATTATATTAGTTCTTAGTTATTAAAACATATCAAATCCTGACTGTATGTATTGTACGATTATATAAGCAAAGTGGAGTTGTAATATGATACATACAGTAATTTATACAGTACAATATCGCTTACCGAAGTAAATACTTGAATGTAACGATGTGGTTGTTATTGCTGTGTATTACCTGAAAATAAGAATACGTTTATTAATTTTTAACTTGTTAAATACTACTGTTCCTATCTATATCTATACTAATATTATAAAGAGGAAAGATTTGTACCTATTTTTGTATGTTTGTATGTTTGTAATGAATAGGCTCAAAAAGTACTGGGCCGATTTAAAAAAATCTTTCACCAATAGAATGCTACATTCTTCCAATTTGACATAGGCTACATTTCATGTGGAAAAAATTAGGGATCCTTGGTAAAATTTGAACAATGTAACCGAAGGTGTAGAAAAATGAGTCTTAAAATGTCTTTCGTCGAATGCGCTGCCGAAACTATTAGCGATAATTGTCTACCCCGTGCGAAGCCGGGACGGGCTGCTAGTAAATTATAAATTACTTATTCTACAAAATATAGATACATAATAAAGAAGCAGTTTCCATGCTGTCATTTAACATTCATTTGTCCCAAAACTGAATTGGAATTTGCAAATAAACATGACGTGCCTAAGAAAAAGTTTATTTGACGTAAATGCATGAACAGCTGATTACATAGCAAATTGTTCTTTTATTATCTAGTGACATTCGTATGGACTTTGGTTTGTAGATAATTATTACTTTTAAACTTTGCATTTGCATGAATAATACACTTTTGTAATTAGTTTGTAATAACATTAGCCTGTGTCATATTACAAATACTTTTTCATTTTAATTGCAACTATTGGAATAATATACATGTCTAAAACAATAGTCAAAAACTCCTATGAAATAGTTTAAGTTAGTTATTTCAAAACTTGTTTTTACTAAACATCTTTTTATATTAAATATTTCCAGAAATAAAAAAAAACACGTCACTGAGCACATTAGTAAAAAATATCTACATCCTGAGATCAATGAATTATACCTATTTTAGTCATAAAATGTATATTCCTAGTAATTTCTAACGAACGCGAATGACGTAAATTGAACCGGAAATTACCAAATGACAAAAACTACCTATTGATCCCACTCTAGCGCATCGAATTGCCAACATGACAACTACACAATATTATAATATGTATATTGGTCAAAATAAAAAGAAATGGTTATGATTTAAGTAAAATTTTAGCATTTCTATGCCACGACAAAGCTCGGAATATACAGGATCTCCTAAGTAAGGACCACTTTGTATACATATTATTATTCTATACTCATTTTAATAATTTCGTTCTATAACTTTTGCTAAAGGAAAATTAAACCTTGGTACTTTGTTTAGAAAGAAATAAAATATTTTATGCATATTTTTAAAAGTCATAGAACTAATGTAAAATAGATGTAATGTAGAACACCATCACCGTAGTGTACAAAATATTTAGTTACAAAATATTTTATTTTAGTTGGTACTTGGTAGTTGGTACTATGTAATATTTATGACAACTCAAGTAAAATTTCAGACTGTGACTTTTGGATTCGGGACCTCGAATGCAAAAGTCAGTTATAAGAATATAAATGAATCCCAATAAAATAAGAAGATTATTTTTGTAAGGCCTTAAAATATTATCACTGGCATTGTTACGTGGTAATAATTACACACTGAAAGTATATTCAGTAGTCTCGATATCTTGTAGAAAGAAGCGTTTCGAGAATTTTATATGGCTACTTACTGGTCGAATATAATTTAAGTAAGTCATGTAATGTAACACGCAATATTAAAACATCTTATAACCACTTAATCCCTACTCTTTCAATATATTTTAAGGTGTTCATAGCCCGGAAATCGATATCATCTACCACTTAAATCATTGTTAAAATCCAAATATGTATGACATAATAATTAAATACTTCATATTCATATAATAATCGTTCAGTATGATTTAATACAAAGCAAGATATCACTCTTATGAATCCTGTAAGAGTATTGTATTTTTTTGTTTATTCAATTGTTTTACATAAATCTGCTGGATTCTTCGTTGTAGAGCAGGGACTGAGCGCACTGAATAGGCGAGTAGAACGGCGCTTTTTGAAGACAAAATGTATCGCGCTCTAAATTACAGCGCTGCGGGCGCCTGTTATAGTACGTTTGATGTTTCATATGTAGTATGAAAACAAGCAACACATTTTCGCCTCACAGCAGCGCCCCGGACGCTCGCCCTGCACACTTTGTAACGAGAGCCTACTGAGTATATCTTTACTATGGTTTTTTATGCAACGGTGACATTGATAATACTCGATGCGGTAATCGTATTATTGTATAACATTTTTGAAGGATTTTTGTTCAAATGTAAGTAGTTATGTAAGCAAAGGCTAATAAAAGTTGAACTTTTGTAAATAAAAAATAATTTGAACTACTGTTTCGTTGTCTTTTTGTTACACAATATAGGAAATGTAGTTTACTGATTCTTAAGTAAATACTAATAAATAGTAAAGTTGTTTATAATGTAGGTTACGTTTGTTTGTAGAAGGTATTTTTTGAAACTGCTTCTTTGATCCTAAAAAATAATTAAGTGATAAAAAGTTACTCTATTTGCAAGAAATAAATTGTTTATAGTTTTTATGTTTAGTCAATTAGGTTTTTTTTGTCTAATCTAAGTGCAATTCAATCAACTGAGTAGGTATCCATAAAGTTCAGTATTAATTGGGAAAACTTGATGTGCGATAGTAAAAAAATGAGACTGGTTAAAATCAACACAAGCGCATCCGCGGGAAACAGCACGATATAAATATTCAAGCGATTGCTACTGACATACAAGCCCTTCACGCTTTAGACACCAAATCACATTATTAGGCCAACAAAGGCGAACTAGGCCAGCCATGACGTCAATACGAACGAGCAAGCGTGGCGTAACGAAGTGATTGTCAACTGTTAACTTAAACGCTGTTTAAAGAAACAAGTGAATCCGAAACCGTTGACCTTTGAAAAGGTTAAACATTTTTTCGGGAGGATAAAGAGAATTACATCGCGCGGTTTTGGGGGGAATAACAGAAAATGCATTGAGCAGGCAAACTATAAAATTTTATAAAACTGTAGGTATCTATTTAACCTTGTGAAGATTGGTCAAAAGTACCCATTCCATAAAAAAGATGAATGGAATTTAAAATAAATATGTATTTGTTATTAAAACTATAAAAAACTTTTTAACAAAAAAATTAAACCGCCGAAAAACTGAAAAGCAAAAAATAATTTTAAAAAAAATGATGTGCGAATGAACACATTTTAACTCACAATGGCTGGCACCGATTCCAAAAAGAACTGATTAGGTATACTTACATTAGTTAAGGAACTTAGTTATTAAGGTTAAATGAAAAAAAGTTTATTATTTTTTAATTTTCAGTTTTTCGGCGGTTTAATTTGTTTGTTAAAAAGTTTATATTTAATGATTTTCTGTGGATATAAGATCAGCATTAAAATCTGAGAGTGAACAATAAATCACCCCTATTTTCCCACCCTTAGGGTAAGTTATATTTGTTCAAATTTATATGCGACCAATTTCGAGATATACCCTATCTAATAAAATAAGAATTATCAAAATCGGGCTACTCTGTAAAAAGTAATGCGTGGTCAAATATTACAATCAGTGAGTAAACAATCAATCATCCCCTGTTTTCCTACCCTTAGGGTTTTTTTTTTTTTGAAATTTATATGTGACCCCCTTTGGACTATACCCTTTCTCATAAAAAAAGAATTATCAAAATCGGACTACTCTGTAAAAAGTTATGCATTATCATAAATAAAAATATATATGAACCAAATCGAACAGGGGTGCGTGTAGCGGGGGCAATTCGCGAACTCTGTGGCTCTATGAATGTTGGTCCCATTTTACAAGATAGAGACTATACTAAACAAACATTTAAAATAAACCTTTTGTTTTTTAGTTTTACAAACAAAACAAAATCAGGCGACCTTATCGCCAAAAGCAATCTTTTCCAGACCTTTGGGTAGATAATTTTGAAGTCCAATAGAGTTGCCTAAAGGAGTGCGAGACTAACTAATCATTTAAAAAGAATGACCGAGTGATAGGTATATTATAAATAACTCAACTAGTATTTTTATTTAATCCTTGTTTGAAAGCTAAAAAGAGAATTTAATAGGAAAGTAATCTTGAATAGATATACAAGTAGGTACAAAAAAGCCAACAATGATACAACCAATGTTATTATTATCATAAATAGTGAATGTATTTAAATATACAACACAGACTTTTATATAAATAAACTTTCTTGACGTCATAATTAACACATTATAGCTAATTAAAACGTTTTACATTCAGTTATGAGCTGACAAATAACTGACGAAAGTTTACAATTATTAATTCTACCACACTCACAATAAGAGTTATTGTACCTATTAAACGATTTTATAGGTACAAAAGAAATCTAAAGAATTGAAATTGGAACACGGTTGAGTAAATTCTACCTACTTTAACGCTTCTAAACCTTATACTGAACGACTTAAGATACAATATGACAGTTGATGATTACAGTATGCACAGGGGAAATATCCGCCAAATTGAATTCCTTTGAAACACGTAAGAAATGCTGCCTGAATGTTACTGTATTAAATGTCGGTTTTTTGTGATGTAAACATTCTTACACTGTTTGAAGGCAGCAAGTAGGTAAGTTCGTAATATGTACTTTGACGAAGGAAATAGGAATAGCAACATTGTATCAACGGATATATGTTGATATATATCAATTGATATTTACTGTCCGAGACCTGACCCTGAAGTGGACTCAGTGGTATTGCAATTTTAAACTGTATTTTTTTATATAATAAACATTTTTTTATCACTTCAACCTTATGGCAAATGACACTTAGTCATCACAGTAAAAAAGTGTAAGAAGCACGCTTAGTCAAATAATACTTACCTACCTTATTATCTGTCGTAGGTTATAAGTGTGGGAAAAACGTTGCTTAAAGATAGATAGATAAAGGCTCTTTACTACACAAAATAACAAAATTTTTGCAGGTATTTTTTTTGTTAAAAAAATTAAAATGTTTACAATATTCACTAATCAAAGACTTACGCGCAAAACTTTCATACGATATATAGACATTATTATGAAGTTCACGTGAAGTAGACTATCTAAGAAAGGAAGCAAATGATAGGACAGGTCAAAAAGCCAAGAGACGTGTGACAATCCTCTTGAACCGGATTTATCAATAGTGTATTTGATTTTATTCATGTGCCACTAATTGGCTGATATTAGATTTTAATTGCAGATTGCAGATCTATACTAAAAAAAACATGACCCTCGTTTGGCAGTCGTAAATATAGGTTTTAAATGACCACCAATAATGATGCCACATCGACATAAGGATCACTTAGTTAAATAAGCAAATTAAAATGTACATTTTAATTCCAAAAAGTTCCAAAATGAATGCCTAGCTTATTTGGGACCCATAGCACGCCAATGTCAAATCATTCATATTAAATGACATAACATAATATGCAATTACTATAATCTCACTAAGTGCCAGTATCATAATCGAAAACAGTTATTAATACTACTCTTCAACGAAATAAAAACTTGCCATCATCGACTATTAGTAAAAATCGGATTAAAATTCCTACAGACTAAAGGACGGATTCAAAACTACACCGTGCTTTTTTAACCGTCCTAAAGCCGAAGGCCACTTAAAGTATCCAATAACTACATATCATTTGTATAATAAAACATGGTAATTATTAATTATTCAAAAACTAAAAAATTAAAATAATTATAAGCAAAATTTAGTTTGAATCATCCTGTACACGGATATGATAGTCTCCGTGGATGGTGCTGCACGCGTGGAGGCGGCAAGGTCAAGGTCTATGCATTGTTGAAACCATAAACATTATAAACAGGATGATACATTACTATCTTGAATTATTTGTTATTTGTTACTTAAAAATTATATGGTTGATAATAGAAAAATAATACTTCCTAGAGGTTTATTAGGATGGTTACATTACGTGGGCTTCGGCTTTAAGACGGTTAAAAAAACACGGTGTATATAATAATAATACTATATATAATATATATATAATAACTATATATAATAATTATAATAACCTAAGTTAACACTATTTGTGATGCGATACGTGACAGCGTATTTTTGTCCAATAAGTTATATCTAAGCAACGCCGCAAACAGAAGCTATAATATGATATGACAACATTAATAACGCTCTACAGAGCCGACAGTTATTGTATTTTGAAAATTAAGTACGTTTTGAACGTACGAGCATATATGAGACACTTTGTATTCTAGGTTAATTGCTATAGCCTGTCATACAATTTTCCACATTGACACCTGCCTTGCTGGCCGGCCAAACTAAGATAATGTAATCCAATAACATTGTCATAATCCTATTAATAAGTGCAATATCGACCTAGGTAGGTGCATAGCCCTTAGGTATCTATAGAACTGATGCATCAACAACGATACACTTACGAGAACCGATTGTGCCACTTTTATGTAAAAAAAAACAATCAATTGTACAAACCACAACATCAATTATCTACTACCCTAAATTAAAGCTTGTGCTATGGAGACTATTGATAAAGTATAAATATAATTAAAACATTTATATGCTAAACATTCATGACTTTGCTAAACAAATTGCCCCTTTACGGAATTCGAACCCGCAAAAAAGGTAAAGGCAAACCAGTATTTAATTACTAAGTAATCTTGCGTCGCATCAGGCATTGAATTTTCTCATGATATTTTTTTTGCATGATTTGGACAGGTGGTTTTAGCAAGCAATCAAAAATCTATTATTTTTTTAATTAGTTACAAGCCAATCTTGAAGTAATTGGGGGAGGCCTATATAAGGCAGTGGACGTTCCTGTGGCTGAAATAGTAATGATATGATGATGATGATGAGTTAAAGTTTTTTTCATCAGTTTCGCATTCATGGGCATAGCCAGTTTCAAAACTATTTCTATTGCCTTAGTTGTTTGCAAAATTCAATTTGTATGCAAATTAATGGGCTAAATCCGGGTGTTAGCGATTTTTTTCTAGTAAAACCACAAAAAAAAACCATTGATTCACATCCAAAACGCATTCCACAACCTTCACTTAAGCTAGGATGTAGTTTATTAGTATTTGCAGATAACAAAAGTAGACTTTTAAATAAAAGCATTTCTATCCTTAGTAAGTAGCAACGCACTTGTGTTATAGAAATCAAAAACAACAACAATCAAAAAGAACAGAAGAATTGATCCCTTATTTAAATATCTCTGACCCAGAAAAATGTCATCAAACCCTATTAACTAACATTTCACCACATTAACGTGGCGCTAGCGCACTTCCGGTAATCCTGCGCAAACGCAGCCTTTTACTGATTGTGTTCCTTTGTCGTCATTGTAATGTTTGAACCCATTATACCTCATTAAGTAATCAACGTTGGACATGGTCAGTGTCACCGGCTGTTGATTAGCGTAGTCATCATTCATCATCAATTTCAATTAGATCATCATCATTGGAAGTCCACTGCTGGACATAAACCTCCCCTACATAACGCCAAAGCGAGCGGCTCCCTCTTGTATGACCAACAGAACACGATATTTTATGATATGATAATAGCGAATATGAAATACATGGCTGCCATCTTGAACTCGTATTGAAACAGCGAGCATGTCCGTGCCGGTGACGTCACGGTCATGCTCGCCGTTTCGATAAAAGTTGATATATGTCGATAAATCTCCATATCATAATATCATATCACATCGTGTTTTGTTGGTCAGGCTAGGAAGGCTGGGGCCTGCCAACGCTGCGCCTTCCAGTTTGTGGTCGCCACTTCCTTCCTCGATCGAACCTTTCTTCCTCAACTGTTATCAGTTCGGCGATTAGTTAGCCTGCGTATTGCCGCTTTAGCTTTGAAATTGGAATAATTAGTATGTGGAAATACATGGTGGATAAGTTTACTGCCTTTTCGGTTTGCCGTAACGAGTGCTGATGACGTCATTTGCTGTATTCGTGAATGCATTTACTTTTACAATGATAAATCAAATGTATATTCCAACACAATTTGTAGCAATAAGCAATTAGGTAAAGTTTGCGACCAGTCCACATTAGTTAGCTATGTGTTTTAATTATGAAAAAGCGTCGCAAGGAATTAACAGACAGCGTGAACCAATTTTACAAGAGTAACCTCCTAGCACAACCAGACATAAACGGTTTACAAAAAGTTATTTGTCTGGATTACCCGAATCGGGAATCAAATCTAGAATCCTTTGCGTTTTCAATATGGGATTTAATACCTACCGATACCAACAGACAGAGCCGTATGAAATCTTTGAAAATTCTAAAAGTGGTTTTCTGTTGTAAGTTAGTAGGTAAAATAATGTGTAAATGTGACATTCATCATTTCAGCCACAGGACGTCCACTGCTAAACATACATATATAGGCCTCCCCCAGTGACTTCTGTCATCGGGGGGTTTTTGCCATACTCGCCACGCTTGGCAGGCGGGTTGGCGAGCGTAGTTTTTTTATTATTTCGCACGCAGACGCTGCTCCCCGTCTCGTGCTACAGGATTTAATCTCCTCTTACGACACGCCTCCTGTTGGCGGTGGGGAAGTGTATTCTTTACATTACAATGTGACATTAGAATGTACGAATACTTTATGCTGTCATAATTTACAATTTAGTTAACAAAGTTACATAATACATGGTGAGTTAAATCAATGGAAAAACAACAACAAATCTTAATAATATCAAAGATATACTAGGTACGAGTATATCAACTAGTCAACTCTACTTCAATGTCTGTCTGTGCAATGAACTATGCAGAATTTCTGCCGATTATACTTTGTCTAATATTAATGTCAATAACACATAGAACGCTATAGCAATACAAAGTGGTAATAATAAGACCACCTCGATGAGCTCCATATCCGAAGCAACTACGTGATCTAAGTGTCAAACGACCACACATCACTTTTAAGGAGCGGGCAAAAATCTATTAGAACCAATGAGCAAAAGGCAGTACTGAAAATACAAGTCTTGTACGTATGCCTGCCTAGGCGTAGATCAGAATACCTATGTAAGGTCCAACGGGCATAGATTTTAGTTTGACGACCTCCGTAGCCGAGAAGCGAGCACGCCGGACTGTAAATGGCACCACCACCTCTGAGGTTCCGGGTTCGATCCCCGGTCGGGTCAATGTAGAAAACGAACTTTTTTATATTAGCTCGGGTCTAGGTATTGTAATACCGTCGTTGTTTCTGATTTCTATAAAACAAGTGCTTTCGCTACTTACCTTAGGATCAGAGCAATGTATGTGATGTTGTCCAATATTTATTTATTTATTTAATTTAATATCTTATAGGTAGATTTCGTTTATTCAGTCGTAAACAAACAAGAGTGATATTTTTGAAGGTTAAGACTAAATGCCACCCGCACTTGTCACAATCTATTCAATATACATATAGGTAGTATACAGGGTGTTTAGTACTTAAATAGTATATCAAGCTGAAACTAGCCTGTATTAACATATGCATGTAAATAGTATGGGACAATCAGAACCCTTGTGTTACGACAGTAATTTTGCCAGAGGCGCGTCTACTAGCACACCCAGTCTAGAGCTAATTTAGATATTATCGTTTTCGAAAGTGACCCAAACTGGGAGTCGAAAACGGGACTATTTTCTTTTAAAGTGAAACACTACGATACAACAAAAATAGGATCATCAAAACGTAACCACAGATTGAAACTGCATAGGCTTTAAACCAGTGGTCCATTCAACAAAAACTATCGCAACGCCGCTACTGAGCTATATATACGTACCTATGACAGCTAACTTAGCTATTAATAATAAATGTAAGCTTTTAAACAAATAAATATTGGAGAACATCACATACTTGCTCCGATCCTAAGGTAAGCCAAAGCACTTTTGTTACAGAAATTAAAAACAACATTAATTTATAACGTTATGTTTACGCTAGATAAAAATAACTTAGCCTCAAACAATTGGCTTGTATTAAAACAATTAGCAGTAAGCTAACTAGTTCAATCTGATTCATGCTGTTAAACATCTGAAACTAACTGCAAACAAATGAGCATCTAAATTTTCCGCGAAAAATAGAGCTGCGAAGATTACAAAACTTTGGGACACAGATTGGAAAAGGGACAGGTTCTGATGGTTGAAATCACTAAGAAAAAATATTATTTTTACTGAAGCTTATATTATTTGAATTTCTTAAAATCTGAAATTCGACCACTATGAAGTCTGTGTGACCACTGTGTCAAGGGTGACCTCTAAACAAGATTTGTCAGTAGGGTTGTACAAAAAAAGAACTTGAAAACGTTTAGATTTTTTCCATTTATGTCGTAGTTAAGTTATTTTTTGTGGTAAGCATAATAGGAAAAAGATTCCGGTATCATAAAAATCCAAAAAAGCTGAAACTGCTTCTTTCTATAGGATTTTCGCTATCACGCGCTGAGCTTAGTAGCAAAACCCATTTGCCAGTTGATAAATAAATCAGGAAAAAAGTTTGTTGAAAATGAGGCACTTTTACCCGTCCCAATATTTTAACCCTATACTACTACTATTTCGGGACAGTTGGAACTAACTATACTAGTCAAAATTGTCAACAACACTCAAACCTAAAGTTGCTAAATAAACAAGAATGTTCAAATCATTTCTACAGACTTACAGACAGTTAGCAGATACTTTTAAAATCATATTTATTCACAGCAACAGTAAACTGTGTACCGTAATAAAACATTCTTACAAAAATAAACAATAATTAATTTGATAACCAAACTGTTTAAATTGAAAATAACGGTTCTGTTCAGCAAACATCATGGCTTATTGAACTACATCTCCATCTAATACATAGTAAAATCTTGTCGGTTAGAAAGCCGCTAAAGTCTAACCCTCTGTTTATCTGATAAATCCAAAATAACTCGCTTCCCCAATCATACAAAAATAATAATCAGCTGTTACGATTCGTTAAGGAAGTAGCCTTTTTTTAGATTTTAGTGTTGATTCTACAAAAAAAGTTGTTATATTTGAGAAGAAAAATGTGATTGCGGTACCAAAACCGAGAAATATCATTGTCTATATGAGTGTAGCTCTAAATTGTGATCGTTTGCATCACAGCTTGATTCTCGCCTTGGTTTTGATGGTCAGATTTTTTAAACCTGTAAGACCTATTGCCAATAAGTTTCAGGGTCGGAAACTCGTTGTATTTTCACCAAACAATCTTAATGTATGTTTAAAAACAATGTACCTATAACCGAAACATTGATGAGGCAACGCAGCTGCTTTAACAGCGAAACACTTGCAAGAATTCGTCAGGTCAACAAATGTCCTTGGTAGCTTAGTCACTTGGATAACGAACGGACGTGGGTTATATTTCCACCTAAGGCAATTTTTTTTTATGAGTAATTACCTTCCACACACCAAGATTTCGAAATTCTCGACACAAGCTGGTGCATCTTAACTTTCAATATATCTTAGACATTCACAACTAAACTTATAAATGGAGAATTAGCATATTTTTGCATGACCGATCCATTTATCTGTCATCAGGTGCGTCAACATCAACGTCATTTTTAAAGCTTTTTGATGTTGCTTATTTCGAAACTATACTAACAAAGATATTATCTATATTCGACTAGATTAGTTCCGTTTTATGCCGTCTCTTCGCAAGCGCTGTATTCAGACTGCAGAGGGGTAACCATGAACTCTTAAAACAATCTCAAATCTGTCAAATCTTGTCAAATCTGTCAAATTTCGTACGTAATGACGTACGAAATTGACAAATTTGTAATTGTTTTAAGAGTTCATGGTTACCCCGCAAGAATATCCATGTTTTACAGTTGTCCTAATTAAGGATGTGCATCTGCCATGCCGACTATGTCTGTATAGATTTCTACTTGGCATTTAAAATCTACTTTTTGTACACTTCTATTTAGGGCTATAACTTTAATTATCAAACATTACCATTTAGTCTTCTATTTGCTGAATGCTGAGGATATATGACTGAGGAACACACACAACACACGTAAGATGTAAATTTTTTCATTACCAAGTCTCGTCAAAAACTAACAAGTATACAGGTTACCGTAGTATTTGAAAAAAAACTTACAACTTTTATCATAGAAGCCATACGTTATGCATATAATTAGCCTGCCTCATTACCAAATTATCTATCCAAAAATACAACCGACTGTAATCTAAACGGTTCCTAATCTTGCTCTAATAAGCTAAGTGCATGCAAATATCGCAGATAATTTCTATGTTAAACAGAGGCAGTTTAAGATAAAACGGTAGAGTCACATTATCAGTCCATTTTGAATTCTATCACCATTACACTAAGTGCATTATTCCAATAATTGCATAAACGAGAAGGTTGATAAAGGTATTTATTGAATGAATGGTGTATTTTAATGGAACATACACCTACACACGTCATAAACGTTCTCCTAAAGTGGTATGACCATATTAACAGCACAATCTCAATTTAAACGTGTCAGAAATTCTGACACCTCCATATAAGTTATTCTGACGTGCTTCGTATAATATTTTACGAGAAAATACGAAGCTACTTTCAGATTTATACACGAAAAAATAAACAAACAGATTAAGAATTTATCTTCGTGCATGACCTTGCAAATATTGTTGAATACACATTAAATAAAAATAGCCAACTTGATATCGCGAAAGTAATATCACTCTCACATTTAAATCGCCATAGAAAATGCATAGTAAAGTTAAAATAAAGAGTGTTCGAAATGGAATAATGTGGTGTGGTAAAATAAATTAGAAAGCTTAATTTTCCGATCGGGGTAAGGACCCCTGTAGCTTAATGATAAAACGCCTCCACACTTTACAGGACTCCAGGTTTTAAGGCTCGAAGATTCAATGGAGTACAATGTCTATTGTTGCTAAAATAAGTTAAAATAGATAGGTACCTACCAAAACTGTGTTCGCTATTTGACGACCGTCTGGTGTAGTGGATCGCGCTCCGGACTACAATGCCTGGCGGTTGCGGGTTCGAATCCCGCGAGGGGCAAATGATAGTGTGATGAGCACGAGCATTTGCACCTAAGTCATGGATGTTTATAAACGTATTTAAGTATGTTTGTCCGTTATATAGTCGCCATAGCACAAGCTTTGCTTAGTTTGGGGCTGGATAATTGGTGTGATTGTGGAAACAATTTATTTATTTATTTATTAGCCGTCTACTGAAACAATTGACATTCTTTTTGAATTGATTTAGGTATGCCAAATTACTTGACGCAAAACTGTTTTTGTAAACTCGACAAATTATGCGCTGTGACGTGCGTCTCGTTAGAACTATGTAACTTGAACATAGACAACTGTCACAATCATCATAATTATTTGACATGTGTCAAACAGCAAACGTGCGTTTTCTCGCGTATCTACAAACTTGCGAGTGGGGTTATGACGCAAATAACCTCAGTTAGGTATGCGCTTTCACTACTTTCGAATAATACCCAAATATTTGGCACGTTGATTGCGAGGCATTTCGCATATATCATCAGTACGAAAAAAAAATCGACAAGTAAAAAAAACTTGAGTCTGAGATTTTCTATATTTAAAACAAACCGGCCAAGTACTTTTTACTCGAAGCAAACATCAAAACTTTTATTATAAATGGTTAATTCTACCCAAAAAGGGTTAAAGATTTATTTTAAAAATATTATTTCAACTAAAATCTTCATTGTTCATCCCCAAACTACGCAAAGCTTATATTATGGTTTTGGTATGGCTTATACATTTATAAATATCTGTGTCACAAATGCTGCATGCCTCTTTTAGGGATTCGAACCGCAACCTCTTATATGTAGTTCGGAACGCAAACCACTAGACTCGTTGAAAGCACATAGTTTATTGCTGATTTCAAAATGTAACCAATTGACCTTATTAACGAAATGGCCAATTTCAAAAGATTCAAGATAATAATCGACAACTGTTACGATCAGTTAAAAATGTTATTACTTGACATTTACAGTTTGTATTTACCTACTGATTATTTAAATTATCTTGTTTAACGTGGGCAATATTATCTTGTAATTTATTTAACATGGTAACATTTACTAAAAACATTATTGGTCCTTCATGTAATTATCCGGCCAGTTGATAAGAGTGACCGATTACACCACTAAAAACAATATAATAATTCATTTATTTATTTATAGAAACTATTAAAAAGTAGGTAATCTCTTTTTAGATTTTTTAATAACGTCTCTAACGTTTAGGTTCACTAATAAATAAATATTTGAGAACATCACATACATTGCTCTGATCCTATGGTAAGTAGCGAAAGCACTTGTGTTATAGAAATCAGAAACAACGACGGTATCACAACACCCAGACCCGAGCCAATATAGAAAAGTTCGTTTTCTACATTGACCCGACCGAGGATCGAACACGGAACCTCAGAGATGGTAGCGCCATTTAAAGTCCGGCGTGCTCGCCTCTCGGCTACGGAGGTCGTCATAACTTTACTAATGTTACTTATATAGTCTTATTATGAAGCTAATTTTCGTAATTGACTTAACGATTCTATACTATGTGAGTGTGATACTTGGATGGCCATACAATAATTCGATACCATCCAGCTGTTCTGATGGTGAGCCAGGGTGTTAAGAGTAGAACTAGTAAAACATTCGTTTTTTGTCTTTTTGGGTTCGTGTTGATAAGTCCCATTTAAAAAAGTGCTTTATTTTTAAAACTATAGCATTTAATTATTATTATTATGTAAGTAATACCATAGTGGCAACGGCAAACCAAGGCTATGATACCATACCAAATAATTGTCAAATACAATAAAATAATTTTAGGTTTTAAATCGGAATAATGTCCAACCTGATTTTAATCTTTTTTAAATGAGACTATTCATTTCGCCAAGCTAGATAGATAAGCTAATCCGTTAGCTTATAACCTTTAAGCCAACCTTTGGATCGTGAGATGTCTCTGCTTAACAGATTATACTGACAGTAAAAAAAATATCGTCCATATCAGTGCCTCAAAATCCTGTTTTACAAAATGACCTTAAACTCCTTAACATTGGATACAAAATAAGATTTTTCACACTCAATTAATTATCGCAAGGGAAAATTCCCTATTCCGTATAAAAAATACGAACCAACTGCCTACTACAATTAGGTCGATTTTACAATGGTTCTTGGATCGAAGAGTATATAGTCCAGACAGGGTCGAAGGTTATCACAAAACAGATTGCCTGCAGACGACATTGCATAATGATAGTCTAGTGACACTTGGCTGTTTTGATAATTTTCATGGGTATTTTTAACTTATAAGATAAGATAAATATTTGTATTGAACTAAAAAGCTTTTAACTGTATTTTCGTCATCAAAATCAGCCGTCCCCTGCTGAGTTTAAGACTCTCCCAAATGTCCGAATATAATTGTGTTACTACGATGCTAGATCCCGATCTTCAGTTATTTTTATTTTATCCGCTTCCACTGTGAGCAGCTTGATTTCATATCTTTTCGAAAAGAAAGATCTTTTTTTGATTAAAATGCAGTTCTTGTGCCATTTAAGGTTAAAGTGGCTAGTTTGGATGTTGAAAATGCAGAAAAATAATTAACTGTTTTTATTATGGACGAAGCTCGAAAATGTGTTGCTTATTTTTAGAATTCGGTACCCAAAGGGTAAAACGGGAGTACGGGATTATTACTAAGACTCCACTGTCCGTCTGTCTGTCTGTCCGTCTGTCACCAGGTTGTATCTCATGAATCATAATAGTTTCACAGTTGAAATTTTTACAGATAGTGTATTTCAGTTTCCGTTATAACAAAAAATACTTAAGGGGGCTCCCATTCAACAAACGTAATTTTTTCCGCTTTTATAGATAATGGTACGGAATTTCGGAACCCTTCGTGCGCCAGTCCGACTCGCACTTGGCCGGATTTTTGTTTACATATGAGACCAAATAATTAACAATGTCAATTAATTTTAATCTACAATATGATACGGTTAAGGAAACTATACGCATGTTTTGTTACAATTTATGTTACTTACTATACGTGTAGTACTCACATAATTTTATAATGTGTTTTTGTTAGATAATAATGTTTTAATAGAAGTACGTGACAACTCAAGAGGCTCTCAAGTTAAGACTGGGTTTTTATATTTGCGTCAATGTGGCAATGAAAAATCATATTTGTTTTCTACAACTACAACTTATTATATTAAACTTTTTAAACGCGCGAATATCGTCATAGGCGTGTCAAAGTCCAATTAACTCAATAGGTACAGCAAAATCAAATATATTTATTACCATACCAATTATATTTTTAAAGTTACAAAAAATCTTTTTCATTCACACGTGTAATGAACCAAACGTATATTTGTCTATCAACAGTTCATTGAACTTTATTTATATACCTATCAAATATATTATGTAAAACTGCGATTGCACATTGAATTATTTAATCAAATTACGTCTGTGTTACTGCTTGCTTGTGTTCAAGGTATTTGATTGCCTTTTAATTAGGGTAACAGACTTAGCAATGAATGACACTCAATGTAATGACGTTTAATATCTTTATTTTACAAATGAACACTTGGTCTGAAATTTTCATTGAAAATGTTATTTGAATTAAACATATTTTAATGGATATAATTGGTTTTATGCAATGCTTAGTAATAGAGACGATAATATTTGAAAACTATACAAAAAGTTACAATTTTTTGACGTGCAAATATCCTATGTGGCTTAGTTTTAAATGCAGTATCCCGGATGGCGTTAAAACATTGATTTCTAGGACAACCGAAAATGTATTTGTAAAATGTGTTTTTAAAAACATTAGTAAATATATTAAATTACTAAAGTCTTATTAGGCATCAATTAACGATAGCTCATCTCTGAGGATCCGGGTTCGATCCCGGTCGGGTTTCTATAAGGTGCTTATACGTACGTAACGTACGTACCTTAGGATCAGAGCAATGTTTGTGATGGTGTCCGTCTCCATTAATATTTCTATGGTGTCCCTTAATTATTTATTTATTTTATTTATATTGTAATGTAAGCCTTACATGTTTACATGTAGAAAGAAAACTCTACAACATTGACACAATTTATATTAATTAACCGTTTTGACATTTTAATTCGAAAGCAACATTTTTTGGGCTGTCACTGGTGTCATTACCCCAGTATCGATTTCATCTAGATAGGTAATCGATTGCACAAGCTCGATCAACTGGTTGCGCCTGTTCATTCATGTCTCGGGGTAATGTCAAATTAATTTAAACTGAAATCAATCCTATTGTACTTGATTGGGTCAAATATTGCCGTCGGGATCCGATTTAGAGATGACATTGATCACAATTTATGATTTGATTATAAATCTAACATTAGTCTTGATTTGACAAAAACAAAATTATTTAACTGCTATACTTAAAACTTCAATTGTAGAACTTCAATGATTTTGATTGATAATATTCAAAATTTTATTTAAAATATTTATTTCCATAGAATTTTTAGAATATGATATCATAGTGATGATGACTCGAAAAAAACCTTAGTACTCAACTATTATCATACTTAACCATAGCTTAACTATAGTCTAGGACTCGGTCCGACAAAGACAATCAACACTATTAACGCGACTTGTTTATGGTCAATAACAATAATAGACTGAGATACTGATGATTTCATCGCAATAAAATAATCATGGCTGCGTTGTATGTACCAAATTCCTATTATTGTAATAGAACCTGATGATTTAATTGCTTCAAGTCGAATATATTTGAACTACTTTACACTGATTATAAATGCGGTTCTACTTTTTATCGCAATTACGAGTTTCTTGACTATTTGCGCAGTCATTTTAATTGAATATCTGACCGGGTTAGTTAAAATAACGAACTTGGAAGACGTCGAGCACCTTATAGAACAATAATACGCTCTGAAACTGTCTAGATGAGTTACAACTCTCGTCCAAACCAAAATAGAACGTCACTGAATGAAATTCCGCGTCCTGCGGGGTCTCCGCTGAAAACCAGCGTCGTTATGGCTCTGGCTGTAACGACAAATGCTGAGCGGGGACCTTTTTGACACTCTTTTTATGTTTATACCTATTTGATTCTGTTTGTAAGTGTGCTTATGTGTCTAATAAATGTTTCCTATTCTAAATTATAACGGATTTTTTTTTCAAACCAAATAAATTTCATTTTGAAATATGTGCTTGATGATTGGAGAATATAAAACCATGTATAAAATTATCATATAATCACCATCCCATTTATTCTAACAAAAACAAAAAATACATGTCACCACAAAAAAGTTGCCCACGCGCACATTAATTAAAAATGATTACACATTATTGTACCTAGATCGAACAAAAACTATTTCAACTAGGCTCCCACTATTAGCCATACAATTAAAATAAACTGTGTAATCCTTCTCGTAGGTGGATATAGCGATGGTAAACTACTCCATTGATATTGTTATATTGTTTAACCCTTAAATGCATAGTGTATCATTTTGGATACTTACTTATTATTGAGTAATTTAACTTAATTTTTTTTTTAATATTTTAAAAATAATTAAATCAATATTTGAACTATGATCTGTGAGTATAGCATAATTTACTAAATAAATGTATAAAATCAGGATTATTCTTGATTGACATTATAAAAAAAGGACGTTTTCGAAAAATCTTTTCTGTATTTGGGAATGTAAACCTTTTTTGGAAAAAAGAAAAAAAAATACCTTCAGAAGTGCCACTGTAATCATGAAAATTGTGACAGATTTATAATTAAATGATTTTTTATAGTTTAAAATAATATATTTAAATTTATCAAAATTAAATAACATTATTGGAAGGCGGCTTTTTTCTAATTTTTTGGTTTTTTTTTCGTTTACCGACAAAAACGGAACCAAAATTTTTTTTTATTATTTTTTTCGAAATTAGAAAGGCTTTATTTAAAAACAAAAATATCATGCATTTAAGGGTTAAGGATCATTGTGATTTTAACTTGTCTGTTACACCAACGCGGCAACGTTATGAATAGAACGCAGTTTTTGACATTTCTATAACTTGCCTACAAAGTCAAAGTCATTTATTTCTGCAAATTGGCCATCAACGGCACTTTTACGTGTCCCATTTTTTCCCCTACCACCGCTTCGGGACTACAATCGGCTGGTGATGAGATGAATCAAAAACCGAGATCGCAAAGATTACTCTAATTAACGTCATCGGTTTGAATATGCCGTTGAGTCGCAATTTGCCTTGGGCATCTGGAATTTCTTAAAGGCAAAGACCCAAGTAAGCCGAAGCAGGAAAAACATGCACAGGTGGGGTTACAGCTTGGGGCAGCTGGGGGTGCATGTCTATGTGGCGTGTCCCTACACATACACACGCAAGGATATTTACAAGGCCAATGATAGTGCTATATCAGTGGCTGAGTTTTGGTCCTTACACCTTAAATCATGAGATGATATTATTTTGATGCATAATGGAATGCTTAAGCTGTAAAAAATACTTTTAGAAAGAATTTAGCATTGTGTTTATAATTTATATTTTGGTCTATTATTTATTATTGGACAGTTCACAATGGATTGCAACGATCAAAACATCACAGCATTGTAATCTCCTTGTTATTTCTTCTGGTAGTACTTAATTGTTTTTAGTTTTAAAAGGTACCTAGTAACTTTAAGGATATTAGGTCGGTTTTGGTCAGTCTCCTTAATCAAGACGAAAAATGTGTTAATTAAGTAATAAAATCTTATATGAGATTGACTCTAAATTTTTGAAAAATAATAATGGCAACTAATGACCTACTTTGTTGAAATGTATAGAGCATATTTTTTAAAGTAATTTTCAATTTCAACGAATGGTTTCGGTCCTACAAAAGGATTGCCTTTCGCCGTTTGTAGAACAGCAACCCTGCGGTTGGTCGTCAAATAAAAAAATATGAAAACGGTACATGACTATATCGAATTTATATGTCGTGTCCAACTTAAATATTGTGGAAATAAGCAAGCGCCTACGCTCACGAGATAACTCATATTAGAGGGCATTCTGGACATTTCTGGAGATAATAAAGTCATTGTACTGTAATAAAATCCTGTTTAATTGAATTGATGGAATTAAAATTACGATCAAATATCAACGGGAATATTTCTTTTCTAAAAGTTCTTCAAACTGTTAGCACATACAGTTATTTTAGTACAAAAAGTAATCATTATTACTACTGGGGTTACAAAATGTTGTAGCCCCATTACGTATGATGACGTACAAGATAACGAATGATAACCAAGAATAGACCAATTGGAAGTTATTATTTGAGGGGCGATCAAAGTACCTCCTTGACCCGTTGCGTGCGCGCAAGTGGCGTGAGAATTACATATTTTAAAATGTAAAACAAGTAATGTGACGAAAAACTAAAATGTCATTCTGAGCTGAAAATAAAGGAATAAAGAAATCTGTAGTTAACTTAATTACTTTTTTGTTAAAGTGTTATTAGAACTTTTTTTTAAATTATTTTTTAAAATCAAATTATCAGCTTTAGCCAATTTTCTGTTAAAAACAGATAAATACAAGTGTGAAACTTTGTGTAATTAAAATACAGTCCTACTACTTCGTGAGTAACACCAAAATAATACAACAGAAATAGTATCAGAGGTAATTATAAATCTAATTATTACCCAAATAGAATGCTCTGACGCAGTCATACTGCATAACGCAACAACATTAAACAAATTTAATTATTTTAACACGTGATTTGGTGACGTGAATCGTGAATTCGATAAGTATAACGATGCAATTAAATTGCCATAGAATAATAATATTAGACGACTTTAATAGGAAACTAATGGACATGATATCGATTACAAAGTTGCATCTGACGTCGGTATAGAGGTATGTGATTTAGATAATGCGTTTAATACTAAATTTGTCTATTAGAATGCTATTTTGTTCATTTAGCGGTAAGTTAATAGTTATTTATAGCTACAATCTAAAATGGTTTGACTCCTAGTCTTTGGTGAGCTCTTATAGCAAATTGTAAACATACACTAATTGTAATAACTAAACTTCTGGCCGAATCTAGTATTATTTATAAGTGTACCTCAACTAGGAACAGGACGAAGTTATAAAAGAAATGGATTTCTATAAGGATGAAGAAAACTTTAAGAAATGTCTATTCACTTAGATAATTCAAAAGCCTGCACATTATTACCTATCTTTAAAATGTTTTCGTATCTAAGATATTTTATCATATAATTTTAAACATTGTAATATTTCTGCGTGTTTAAAACTCGTTTAAACACTGATACTATTTACAAATTGCAAAATAATCGTCACGATGATAAAACCTCTATGATACCTAACTATGTTTAAATTCTCATGAAACTTTGTTAACGGTAAAGATGACATGTTTGTTTGATACTAACATTTGCTTTGATTTTGTAGCTTCTTATGAAATGTGTAATTGCTCTATCTATATGATTTTTTATTTTGTTTTCTGTCGTAACATGATATAACATCTTATTTAAAATCTAGGTGATCTCAAATTAAATATAAATAATTCTGACAATAGAAGATTTCATAACAGATATATCTGTGGCAGATAAAACAACAAGTTGGTTTAGAAACCACAAGTAGTGTTATGTACGGGTGTTATTTACACCGCTACAGAACGTGTGTTTGTGTTCACACTTCGCTAAATATAACGCGCATAGCAAACAGTACAGTAAACGAGAGACGATCTAGAAATGTTACAAAAGAATACTTTTGCGGATCTGGGAAAATATTTGAAATTGATAACAAATATACCCTTAGCAACTTAGCAGCGGTTATACAGGGTTAAACGTTTTAGTGACTTGGGGTTTTTAAGCTACTTTTAGGGGGTGCAAACGTATATCAACGAGAATCCTTATCCCCGTTTGTTCGTAATGATTCTTTAGGAAACGCTACCCTAATGGGGAGACCTGTTCTCGGCGTTACGCGTATTAAGTTCTCAAAAACCGTTATCTAATATTATTAATGGATAAAATTTTTTTAAATGTTGCTGTTAACATACTGTTGTCTTTTATTTACGCGACCACGATACATTTAAATGAAATTACTTTTGCAAGAGAACGACGATTTGTTCCTTGCATGTTACGGGAGGCAATTGAAATAAGAAGACACCCGAATTTCAACGGAGAAGATGGTTGGAAAATACCACCAGCATGGGATCCTGTTTTAACGAAATCCCATGCTAGGCCCCGCACTGCAAGACCTCTAGATACAGTTAGTTCTTTTTGCGTCGATAGGAACACAAATTAATATTAACTGAGTGACGGTAATTTATATTTTTTCAAAATATTGTAAAGACGAATAACACCTTAGTCTACCTGTGACCACAAAGGCTGTAAAGTGTTCGAAACGTCAGGTTAAATAAAATGTTAATAAATCGCGAAATAATCCGTAAAAGTAGTTTCATTTAAATGTTGCTGTTAATTTTAAAATGCTGTCAGAAGGTATCTAAACAACTGAAATTTGGAAGTCACTTGCAACTTTTAGTAATTTAGACACAGCTATAGCTAAAAGTAGGAAAAAGTAGTTCACCTATGTGTTAAGATTAAAATGCAAAGGCCTTCATGAAGCAATACGAAAATTGAGGCATATATGTAGTCTGTTTTTTAAACGTTCTGATTCATACGGTAATGTATGGATTTAAACAATATTGCAGCAAGAGTGAGTGACACATTAAATGTAAATGTGTCATTTTTCTACAACACCGACCCAATTACAAACATCTTGTTTTTGATCGGAATAAGAGGTATATTAATGTTGTTAACGAAGCTGTATTCTGGATTTATTATAATAAATCTCGTTTAGAAAAGTTGTCAGTAAAAGTAAATCTCAATCATATTAAAATTCAAGCCACATACGAACATAAAGTGACAAGACAAGTGCAGTGCTACCGGATTGGATAGTGGCATAGACAGTTATACGTCGACGCAAAGATATTTACGAGCAAATGAAAATAAGCCAGCTGAATGTGTAAACATTATGCTAGTAATAATATCAATATACATCAACATGTCTTATGGCTTTTAAAATATATTTATAGTTGTAATTTCATTCTTCTACCATTCAAATACAGCATACTTTCGAAATAAAATTCTCAAAATACTTCTCCACTAGGTATACACGTTGACATCAATAAGTAAGTGGCATTATAATTATTATAGTTTTCAATAATTTATCATTAAAAAAATTGTTGTATTTGAGAACTAAAATCACCTCTTAGAATGACATTAGCTAATAAATTAAGACGTCAAGTACAATTTTGCAAGCCCTTGTTGATTTATATTTATTTTACCACACTAGCTTGTTCAAAGAAGATCTATTTGCTTATAATTCAATATGCTAGAGATACATCATCTACAATTTTATTACAGGCATTCGTGAATCTCATATCGATTATGAAGAGATGAAACAAAACAAAAAACAGAACAATAACCATACACTTTTAAACGAACCAGCAAATTCAATAGACCTAGACAAAATAAGGGCAATAGATGAACGATTGTTTACTGTTTCCAGCCAGTTAGCTGCAATATGAATGGAATACCACACATCCATTCAACGAGCCCAAACAATAGCCGCCAGATGCATGACCATAATAAGGTTAGTAGCACACTTAACCGGGTAACGATAAGATACGACAATTTAAAATCTGCAGCGGATAAAACAAGAAACTAACATTTGCCCGTATTGAACTCGTCTTGCGCGTTGATAGTGGCGCCCCCAATTTTTGACCCACCCATAGCAGTGAAAGCTGTACTTATCACTGCTATAAATGATCGATAGATTATGTCGTCCAGTCGTCCGATCGTGGCTCAGCAGGTAATAATGTTGCTTGAACCGGTTGATAGTAACAATCTCAACGAGTAAACTTGTACTGTTGATCACTTTTAGTCGACAGAATCTCTACCATCAAAACGAGCGATTGTAGGATGCTCTACCCAAATATATAATTTATGGATTTAAGCTGAATTGCAACACTGTTACTTTATATACTAAGGAGTTTAAATTGGAATAACTTTCTTACGTGAATTTTACTGGCAATGATTTGCCGAGGAGTACACAAACTAAAAAGATACATAATATCCTAAGAACTGAATAATCAATTGATGATTTACACAAACATGCATGAAATAATTAATTAGCTGATGTTCTAAGATAAGTTATTCATCTTCGTCGTCACTAATGTTATGATAATGTCTGCCAATCAATACAAGCTTTACTTACCAAGAGATCAGATACTACCAATATTATCGCTTTTCGACCTTTTGATTAACTTTACACGTAAAGCCTATCAGAAGATATTTCGCAACACAGACGTGGAACTGCGTGTAAGCCATAGGCGATATAATATTGCATTAGAATATTTAATTGGATGGACATATAAAGTTTAGCGCCATAAGCAAGCGCTCGGTGGCTAGCTTTAGTTTTTGATTTGAATGGCATAAACTGCGGATTAGTGATATATTGAAAATGTAAAAACATATTTGTCATATTTAAATACATTTATAGTTTTCTTGATCGTTGTGGTGATTGCCTATGGACGTAAGAGTTGGATTATCGGTTTGGATTTTTTTAAATACCAGTATAAATTAATAATAGGGGTCTATGCGTGAAGAGTCGCTCCTAGCAAAATTTATTGTCTGGTGGTACCTTGTAAATACATGGATGTTAATTTCTTAGTTAAAGACTAGTTGTTGTTTTGTCTGGCTCATTATATTTTTTAAATTTAATTAAAACGAAATACCTAACAACAGAAGGAAACAGCATTACGAATAATATAAAACTGTTCAGGCAACATTCTCTAATCTTTCTGACGCACATCCAATTTACTTATTTGCCCTTATTGTTTTTACTATCATACGCCATTCCTATTATAGTAGTTTTACAAAAGTAGATACTTATTTTCGTATTCAAATTAATACATTTAAATGCGTCAACTACAAACCGGTTTAAATAATTTTAGATTCATTGATCATCGAGTATAAAGTCCCCAATCAATGAAACTGTATTCACATTATAATCATAAACTTGTCATAAATAAATTGAAGCTGTATCATCTGTGTGAAATTGATTGTAATATTGTTTTTTTGTTATTTGTTTATAATTTATAGCTTCTGTTGCTGTTTGTCTTTTACCACATATATTTGTATATGTTGCTTACCCAGGCTTAAATTATTGCAAAATTTCAGGTCATCCAAGAGAGTACGTATTATTAATTTTACACACGGTCTTAAGAATAGATCAAGAAGATTGGTAACCAACAGATATTTTTGGAACATGTTACAAGATCCTTAAACCTAAGTAAAAAAATAGTTCTGACGTCAGAGTTCAAACAAATTTTGACTCTTTTGTAACAGAATTTGCGATTCAGTATATCAAATGTATATTTTACGAGCATCTATGTATTCTTTCGCTTCTGGCATAATATTGTGGCTTAACATTCTTTGAGCTGATATCATGCCCCAATTATGTGAACATTTTGTTCAGTATGTTAATTTGTCGTATGTTTGTTGTCAATACTTTTAAATAGAAATAGACAGAAAGATAGGATATACTCCTTAGTCAGCGTAACGATTATATTGTGTGGAACTTATCCAGTTGTTTATGGGTTAAACAAGCAATAAGGTGGAAACCATTAGCCTAAATATGCCGTAACAAAAATGTAATTCCAGTGACCTAAATCTAATTAGTGAATCCATATTTAATTTCAAGGATAACGTAACATCGTTTAAAACAGAAGGTCTTCAGTTAGTAGGATACAATGTCACGTTGATAATAAACGGAAATTATGTTTTAAATTACCTTTTGTACAGGACGCGGCGGCTCCGGTACATCTGAATCCCACTCGGAGCTAAGATCATCACTTGAGGCTTCGGTAAAGTCCTCCGACCACGGAACTTCTAATAACGAACTCTTCATCTGGTCATAACCTGGAGACATAGTCTGTGGTCCATACCCTGGGGGCAAGGGGCTCGACGCCCTGCAGTCTTCGCAATTACATGGCTTAGGGCCTAAACTGTCCTTTGGAGGAGAGTCTTCTTTAAGATCAGTCTTAGAATTTCTCCTATTATCACGTTTCCTAGCACTTCTAGGGGAAAGTCTGTTATTACACTGCGGAGGAATGTAATACCTCGTGGGTTCAGAGTTCCTTCTTCCGCTGTCAGGAGTCTCTATCTTCACAGGGGTCAGCAGAGACATCTTTTTAGTCAAGGGCTGTTGCCTCTCGGTCTCCGATCGGTCTTCAGGATCCATCGTGTAACGAATGATCGGTATTGTGAAGGTAAACTGATCTGTCCACTCTGGCATTATGAACGATTGTCACTTCACATGGAACTGTCCCTCGGTTGTTATTAGGAGATGTAACAACATTGTATTAATTATGTTAACTCGATTTCGCAACACACGCACTGTTGATATACGGAGCGACGCGGGCGCAGCGTAAGCGAGCGTCAAGAGGACTGCGCGTGCGAGCCTTTGCGCACGACGGCATAGTCAACACCAAATGTCATTAGATAATGTACCTTACGGATATCGTTATAGTGGTCATTAATTGTCTATTATGGTGCTTTGTACGCGCCTCCTCGTTTCATTTTGACCTTTATACACAAAGTGATAAGAACATCCAAGTTCTGCATATCTGTTAGCTATTAAACACTAAAACACACATTTGCGAAAACCAATTGCAATTTTTCTATTTTGATAACGTTTTAAATGTTCCAAAGTTTACCGACCGCAACTCTAGATTGTAACTTCAAATAAAACTTGACATACAGTTAATTAACATCTTACGATGGTTAATTGTGATTTATTGTGTTTTTATAACCTTGAAATTGCTGTAAGAATATTTTTTTTTTATAAAAGCTGCGTTCGAATTTAACAATTCTTAATTAATAAAATTAATCAGGCAACTCACTTGGAAAGACAGTGGGAAATCATGATTAATGATCAGTGCAAACAGCCGTGTACTTTGTTTTCTTATTCTTATACTCAAACGTTTAAATCACAAGATTCATAATAATTTATGATTTGAAATCTACATACTATAACTACCAATGCAATAATGTTTCGGTATTTTAAAATTTAAGAAGTGCCTAAATTTTTTTAGTACTATCTCAAAACTATACCTAAAATAATGTTATGATGATCGTAGTTCTATGCCGATTTCGGCAATGGGTCTTGCTTTAAGTTATACAAGTATTCAACTCCGCCGATGTAAATACCTATAATACCCAAATTTTCAAAACAGTGATATTACCTAAATAAGTTATTACATGATTGCATCCTTATTGAATAAATGATTATTTATTATGCACTGACCTATGCAACCAATGACGTTAACGAAGTCAATATTGCGCTACATTATCCTTTTGTTTTCAACTGTGCTGGAATCAATTAATTTATTTCGTCAGCATTATTGCCTAAACAAACGTACTTTTAGTAAGATTTCTAATGTTCAAGCAGTGGACGTCCTGTGGCTGAAATGATGATGAAGGTTTACAAATAAAGCAATAACAAAAAATAAAAGATTTTTATAGACGGCTAAATAAAATAAACAACTTCACTAATCAATGGCTGAACAGCAAACACTAGTAACTAAGGCACTATGAGCACGTATTGGAAAACCATTATTTTGGGGCAAGATAATGGAAAAAACTCTACTTGATATATTTTCAAATGATCGCAGAAATGCAATAAATGCGAAAGTTTGACAGGATGTTTCTCTATGTTTGTGACTCAATCACGCGTAAATGGCTAAACGGATTTGGATAAATTTTGCACACATGAATATGATCTGGATTAACAAAGATAATTTTTGTCCTGGTTAAATGTTTTGAGAGATATATGTGATATACGAAACATCCTTTAGGTTACGCAAACGAAGTTGCGGGCACAGCTAGTACTTTAATAAAATTGATTTAACAAGATGAAGAATTATAATTACCCGACTGCCAAACGAAGGTTATGTTTTTTTCTAGCGTATGTATGTAAGTATGTCCATTTCTTTGGCACGCCCTACAGCCTAAACCGTTTAACGGATATAAAAGTATAATATATCAATAGATTCGTCTTAATTGTGGGAGTGACAAGGGGTATGTTATTATCCGAAATTCCCGCGGGAACAAAACTTACGCGGGAAAAACGGATCTGCCATACTGATAAACCGTCTTTGAAAGTTTCTTTTATTAACTAGGGGTCACATATTTTCAGTGCTTATAGTATTTAATACTTTATTTTTCAAAATTCCTACGGGAACAGGCAACGAAAATACACTGAAAAAATAGGAAGGAAAAGCTGTTTAATGGATTTCAGCATATGATATGTCATTAGATTTGTCTCAGTTGTGGGAGTGACATAGGCTATGTTATTACCCGGAATTCCTATTGGTATATGAATTAAACGGAAAAAAACGATTTCAGATACTACTTACTTGAGATAAAACCCTTTTTTTTCTCAATGAAGAGTTACAAATAAGGCTTTATAGTTCATTGAAAAGTAGTAGTAGAACACTATAAACCAAAAAGTCAAAAATAAAATTAACTAAAAAAAACAAAAAACCCGACTGCGTAAAAAGTGAACTTAAAAGATGAAAACAATATTTAAAGAATCAATTTGCGGTCGGAGGCATTAAATCCATTAACAGCATAATGATGATTGACTTGGTATGCACTGCGTACACTACCTAATTAAGTAGGTAATTTAAATCCGTGTAGAAAAAGTCAAATCAAGTAACATAGATTTGATGCCTCAGACTGCAAATTGATTCTTTTAATCTTGTTTTAAGTTTTAAGTCATCTTTTAAGTTCACTTTTTACGCAGTCGGGATTTTTGATTTTTTTAATTAATTAATTTTATATAGTAAGGATATGGAGCGAAGTATAACGTAAAGCTTAAGACAAATAAGTATGAAGGCTTACTGTCGCCTTCTACTTCATTTATGTTGGTTAAAACGAAATTTCTCGGTGACTTAGCTTATTGGTGCAACGACAGCATTATCTCCACGTCAGCACGTCACACATTCGAATCTGCTCTCTCTCTCTGTCTCTCCTTTAGCTTACACGGATTTTAACTTTTTCGCACATTTTGTGTCCCATTCCTCTATCACACAAAAAACCTAAGATATTAATTCTGGTATACATATATTTATACTGCTCAGGCAAAAAATAAGTAGTACAAATAACGGTCTAAATGTTAAAAGCATTCTCTACCGGTCAAACATTCGGCCAGTCAAAGATGGAACAAAGATCATCAGTATTGCAAAATCTGACGAAACAAACGCAAACTAGATGAATACATACAAACAAGTTAAAACATAGATAACATACGTACATATAATATAAACTTATGCATATACCTACATGCACACAATATGATTGTCACAGATCGCATGCCAGCATGCATGGTATCTTAAAAGCCATACCGTGCGTAATGGATACCTCAACACATTCAAGAATTTTGTGCCAAGTCAAAACAACGTACTGTCACTAAAATGCTTGAGTTATATACGATTATGTGCTCTCGTTAAATTATCAGCTTTCTCGTTAATTCAGTACATTCCAGTTGCATTGCTTTCATGCCATTGCAAATTGAGACCAACGGTCGCCAGTTCATGCCGAGCATACTAAATATCGCATTTTGTTGTCATTCTTGCGCCGTGAACTTTATTTTAAGTGATATCTTGGCTGAAGTGGTTATTTCTCTCGTTAACATAACGGAATAAACTACTCACCAGTGAGGTCGCACACATCACACCACCAGCCTATATTAGTCCACTGCTGGACACAAGCCTCTCCAAAAGGACGATTTTGCCATAATCGCCACGCTTGGCAGGCGGGTCGGCGATCGCAGTTTTACCGAACAATATAATCCAATTTTTAAAATAACGATTGGCTTTGATAAATAGGATTCCAAAATTATATTATTTGTATCTCTCCTGCGGGAAATCACGGCACGGAGGCCGGGCCTTTTGGAAAGCGTTCGTGGGGATACAGATCCAATACGAACAAAGGCCCTCCCCTTTGAGATACGATACTGAGTTGGGATATGTTCACCTAGAGCAGCGGTTCTCAAACCTTTTTGCTGATTAAATCCTTTTAGAAAGCTATTTACGGAAAAACTGTGGTCCAGAAGGTAAAGAACAGTTTTTTTTTCTTATTATTATTACAAGTACTCTCGCGGAGTTCCTACGGAAGTTTTGCCTTGAGCTTTAGGGCACCGCGGAGCACACTTTGACAATGGCTGACCTAGAGGATACTATCTCTGCCTGCAGTATTGAGAAGATACATCTAAAGACAGCACCCGCTAGGTTCAAAGACTACTGCAGAAATGTAGATAAGAGTAAAGTAAATAGTAAGATAGAAAAAAATGGTAGGTGGTGACTAGCAAACTGAATGCCCCCAGCCTGCCTGCCCCCCCCCCCCCCCTGGCTTCGCAAGACCGGACTGAGGGGCAACACTGTTGTTGGCGGCTAAGGATGGGGCGGTGGCTCTGGACTTCAAACGACGATCATCTGCTCCCCCAGGTCTGGAATCACGTGCCCAGTCGCCACTTACGGACCATATCCACCCCTCGAGCATCATGCTCTTGCAACTCCACTCTGGCCAGCCGGTTAAGGCAAGCCAGAGGCGAGAGTCCTGCAGACCCCCTTGGGTTCCACTTCGGCAAGCCCAAGACGAGGGTCTTGGCCGACTCTCGGCTCTCGGAGCACTCGGATTAACAACTGACCCCATGGTGTCGCTTTACCACAGCTCGCCACAAAGCTGCCCTGCGGTATAACGTTGAAACAAACGTAAAAAGTTGAATGTTTAAACAAAGTTAGATTAATATAAAAGTTACAATTCATAAACTTAATTTCTTTATAAATCTTAAATAAGTTAACAATGCTTTAATCAGCTTACTTAGTATTAATTCATTATTAATTATTAAACTCTTTTGACCTAGTGTATCTTGTGTGTGAGTGGAAGGAGGCCTAGTTTTTCGCGTTTAGAATATCTATATACGTATATAGGATTATTCATTTTATTCAGTTCTAATGACTTGACTGTTTTAGACGAGCAAAAAGGCAAACACATAATACCAAAACCAAAAGTTAAGTCTTTTAAGATACTGCTGCCGATTATCGACTTGACTTTAAAAGAGGATTTAGTATTTTTCGTTACAGCTTGGAGAGTGCATGTCTATGTGGTATTTTCCCCCAGACAATGGCACATCTTCTATCATGCCCTGCGCGTCCCTACGCGCGAGGATCTTTACAAGGCCACTTAAATCGGTGGCTGAGTTTTGGTCCTCCACATATTATACCGGGTGTACAAGAGAATAGGATCACGTGATTTTAGGGAGTCCCTAAAATCACGTGATCAGCTGGTCATATACAACAGCTTTTTCTATGGGAGCAACATCGAAATCGATAATTTTTTTAGCTGCTCCATACAAACTTACTCGCATACCTCGATGATGATGTATGGAGCATCTGAAATTAAAATCACGATTGCAATGTTGCTCCCATAGAAAAAGTTGTTGTATAACACTAGTGGTTTTAAAGAGTGGCCCATTCTTTTGTACAACCTGTATGAAATCCCTGAGTTAACACGCAACGAAGATGTATTATTCGTTCGAAGTTACGAAACTTATTTTTATTTTTATGTCCCCTTACCACGGTCATTCAACAGTGAGTAGTCAAAACAACGCAAGCATTTTGATTTTTGCGTAAATTTCTAACCAGAAGAAAGCAAGGTTGAAGTAATACTGCTTTTAGAGATTGCTCTGCTAGAGTTTAGCCAGCTGGTAAATGATAACCTTGTGAATCAGTCCACTAGCAGACAAACTGTCCGCAACATTAATATTTTCACAATAAGATACGTAACCATCACGAATTTGCTATAGAAACCGCGTGTTTCATATGGAAAATAGTTGCTTTACGAGATCTAAAGCTGCACAAATCTCTAACTATTGTTTAGAGGCGACAATGAAAAAGGAAATTATTTTTAACTAGTTATTAATACGGTGGATTAAAAAAAACGGCCAAATGCAAGTCAGACTCGCGCACGAAGGGTTCCGTACCATTATCTATAAAAACGGCGAAAGAAACATGTTTGTTGTATGGGAGCCCCCTAAAATATTTATTGTTTTCTGTTTTTTAGTATTTGTTGTTAAAGCGGATACAGAAATACATAATCTGAGAAAATCAACTCTCTAACTACCACGGGTAATGAGATACAGTCTGGTGACAGAAGGACAGACAGACAGACAGACGGACAGCGGAGACGGAGTAATAGGGTCCCGTTTTACCCTTTGGGTACGGAACCCTAAAGACGGCAAAAATCATGGAACTGTCAAAAATTTTTATAGGCCTCTTAAGATGTACCTACTTGAAGCCCGTACACTGATGGAGTACCTAGCTAGCTTATGAGACTGAGTAGTGAGTACCTAACATCTACTATAAGGTAAAGTATATACATGTCCCACTGCAGGGCACAAGCCTCACCTCAACTATGAGGTGGTTTGGGCCATACTCCACCACGCGGGCCCATTGCGGATTGGTGGAGGGGTGTTGTAAGGCCAGTGACTAAACCTTACTGTCAGATGTCATCAAGCTGCCTTAAGGCGATATTAGCTGGGACCAACTTTTAGCACGAAGATGATCATGATAGATTTCACTAAATATGGACGGAATGGTCACCGATCCACTCACGACCGCGACGTTGGTTGCTTAACTTTAGTAATCGATACCAAGGCGCTGCTGCCACTAAGCTACGAGCACCCACGCTTTACTTATTTCTACTATTACATATTACAATTTGAAAAACCAGGACAATTTACCATTTTTAAAGTAAGACCACGGCTGCACGGATAAGACGAATCTACACAAAACATTTATTAATGTATAAATCTAATTTTATTTTTCCTGCGGTTAAATAGTTTCTTGGCAATTTAGTTAGGCTGTAACTACAAGTATAAAAATGCTCTAAGGTACAAAATCCAAAGCCAATTGATTTCAAGGTCTGATAATAAAAGAAACATCTTAACGTAAACTGAGTCTGTTTTCATTTTTTGCCTACTTAGCGACGTTGTACTAAGTGATACCATGACGCACGGATTGATCGCAAATTACTTATTTTATGGAGGAGCAAATAAAAAAAAACTGTGCAACTTTTTTTGGCTTTATTGTCCTAATAATAATCGTTAGCTAGAAATCTGGCCACAATCTGGTAGCCGGCCTGTCCAATTTATTTTATTGGTTTCGGCTAAATGCTAGATAGCTTATTCGGCTTCGGAAGGATTTACGACCTCCGTAGCTAAGAAGCGAGCACGCCGGACTTTAAGTTCGATCCCCGGTCGGGTCAATGTAGAAAACGATTTTTTTTTATATTGGCTCGGGTCTGGGTGTTGTGGTACCGTCGTTTTTTCTGATTTCTATAACACAAGTGCTTTAGCAACACACCTTAGGATCAGAGCAATGTATGTGATGTTGTCCAATATTTATTTATTTATTTATCTGATGATGTAGATGATATCTACATCATTATTTAAGCCACAGTCCACTGCTGAACATAGGCACGTTGGAATGAAAAAGATAATATACGTCAAGTCAAAAGTTGTTGTTGGTTTGTGTGTGCTGCTTTTTATCCCCGAGACGGTTTTTACAACATAAAATATTTTTGGTTACAATTATTATGGTCTATTTTCCATTGTAGTAATCTTAATATGACCGGATTGGACTGAAGTTATATATTTTAAATGGGACATAATCACATAAATTTGTAAATCGTCTAGTAGCTGAAAATAATTAACCTTACTAAATTCAAGAACTTTGGGTTGTATTAGATAGCAGGTTTGAAAGACATATCATGTCTTCCTAATCATGAAGTCATTTGAAATTTTGAAAAACAATTTTTAAGCTCCATTTATAGACCGCCACTTTCGATGTCCGTACTACTACTACTAAATTATTTACACAAAATCCATGATTAACGACTTCATAGTAATTTATCCGAGTAATATCGCAGTAATTAAGTATAATTTCCGCGAGATTGGCCGATAATGACTCGTCTTCAGCTTAATTCGTGTTAAATTATCCCTCTGAGGACGATGAGAAGCCGCTGGCGAATTGTGAGCGATTTGTCAAGTCTCGGTAAGGTAAGCGCATTCGATACTAAATATAAAATTGTTTTGACGATACAAATAACTTTGGTCTTGCTACAAAAAAATAGACTAGGTTTAAGTACTGTCTAGAGATTAGTAAACTAAATAAATATGTTTGTTAAAAATATGTCTCGAATGGCTGATGTAAGTATCAACATTTCAAATAGGTTGGCTATTCTTTAAACATTGTTTAAACCTAATCTTTTTTTAATAGTAAGACCATAATATTTAATAGTCAATTAAGTGGCTTTGGTGATAGGTCCCACTCTCGATTTCATTCGTAGGAGAGGTCAAATTTTTAAGCCTATAGGCTGAGGCAGGCAGCAAAAAATTTCGTATGAAATGACAAGTCCTGTCAACTCTCGCTCCACTAAAACAGTACAGATAAAGAAATAGCGGAAAAATAAATGACATTTTAATCTATAGATTATGTCTATGTTTCTAGGCCTATGCCACTGTCCCTTATCAGACGTCTTTAATCATATAAAATACATAACTGCATCAAAACTAAAAAGACTACTTAATGTTTTATGCAAACTAACTAACAACTGAGAACAGTTATGTTTTCCCACGATTCTATCGCCCCTTAATCTAGCTAGCCGATCGCATCATTTGAAAAATGATGCGTACAGTGTAATTGCTTAATTAGCACGTGAATGAAATATCTTTCATAACGAAATTACCTACATTGCCCTTAAATCTTCACCTTTTATTGCTAGCTTCTGTCAATACGACAGCGCCGACCATAGATCTGTGCGTCCAGCCAGACTGCATGCATAGGGCCAAGCGAAAGAGACGTCGCGCGCAACGGTGTCAAATAGATCGAATATTTCAACATAAATGGGAGTGCAAAGCGGCGCACTTTAATTTCAGAGTTTGGTTCTCGTTTTGGGATGTAATTTTATTGGCATTTCATCACTAGCTCTTAAAGACAGGCGCCGATTTTCACTTATTACTGCGCCCTTTTAAACCACCGGACATGAGAAATCACGAATTGTTGATTACCTAATTGGCGATACCTCTTAAAATTGCAAAAATCATCCACATAGCTGTAATTTCTGCTAGACATTCATCATTGTTATTTCGACTGTTTAATTTTAACAAAAAAAAATGACTTCAATTCAAAAAGGAAATACGAGCCCGAATATTTTGAATTGATCATTAACCAATGCTTAGATTTACTTCTTCTTCTTCTTTGCGTGTCGACTCAGGCTTTCATTTATGTAAAGACCAAAACACAGCCACCGATATACCACTATCAGTCACTTGCAAAGATCTTCGCGTGTGCAGGTGTAGGGCGTGTTGGGCATGTTAGAAGGTGAGCCATTGTCTGGGTGGAAATACCGCATAGACATGCACCCTCCAAGCTGTAACCCCACCTGTGCAAGTTCTCCCTGCTTCGGCCTACCTGGGTCCGTAACCTATTTAAGGACTTCCATAACCAAGGTTGCCCAAGGTTGCCCAAGGCAGATCATGTCCAGGGGGGAGTCGCTCTGATAGCTCTATGTTCTATGTATGTTTTACTTTAAGTACCTATAAATCGGCGGACTTGTTTCTTACTTGGCCCCGCCTTAGTTCATAGTGATATTTTATTAATTTTTAATCCTTAAACTTCCAAGCGTTAACCAGGCACGACCATCTAAAAGATCGACGTGCTTCTTTTGTTATCTATGTTCGCTGAGAGTAAAAAGGATAACAAGTATATTAAAAAAATATTTAAAGATTGTAGACGTCAAGGCATTATGAAATATCAATTTTCTTTTGTCCGTTTTTGATTTGCATAGGTTAGATACTACTACTACTCGTACAAACTTCTTACATCATTCTTGCCACTAAAGTCGACACTATGACGAAACAGATATGTAATTATGTATGAGGATTATGCAAAGTATTGTGCAAAGTTAGCAAAACATCAAGTTTTATACATACACTCATACATTCATCGTATACATTATACATAGGTACATTATTTCATACATACATAGATTACAGTTTTTCAGTAGAGTTCCGTATAGGTGATAATTTTCCCGAACCTGATTTTAAAGAGAAGGAAACCAAAATATTTCGGTCTAAAATATAGTTATATTGTGTTTTTAAAGGTGTCAAGCAGGTATAAAGACCCATCGAAACCCCATCAAGTTTATTTTTACCTCATTCTTGGTTTATCAGCGGCATTCAGAAAGTGCCATTTAATAATAATATATATTTTTAAATAGTTGAAAACGTTGATTAGACACTTTTTAATTGTTACCGAAAGTAGCTATTTTTTTATTTCGTAATATTCCAGTTTTAACCTGACTGACATGTGACTTTCATATACCTAGTCAACATCCAAAAGGATTTTCCCTAGGAGCCAATGACATACATATAACATTATGATAATCAAAGCATGTCGTTACTCTACACGTCAACCTTGATAAATATGCATTTACACAAAGTTCAACAAACTTTGTCGCTCCATAATATTTTCAGATACATCACGCCAAAACGGTGTAATCCCAAAAATGGCGCGAGAAAGCCTAAAAGGAAATGTATTACATATCAATGACGCACTCACGCGCCGATCGCTCCAGCGCTCCGATGACGTCACTGCGGTCGTCTGAGACAGTTTCATTAAACTCCAAAGTAATGTGACTCTTGTTAGAGACGAAAAAGAGTTCTTTTCGCTTGGGTGAGGTAAATAAGTAGGTTCCGTTGGGTCTAACGCGTGTGACGTCAATGCGTCAATCTACCGGACCGTGGCGTCTAGGGCTGGCGAATTTTAATTAAACGTAAATAAATTTTAACCAATTATAAATAGTAAAAAACAATCGTATCAACAAAAACACATCATTTTAATGGAAGTACCTATAGTATCAAACCTTAAGATTCCAAAAAGGTGTTAACGGGCTGTCTGTGTTTCTTCTTTCTAGCTTTAGTAGGAACTATACATTGTAAAATTATTGTGGATTTCCTTAAAAACGATAATTCGTTAAATAGAGAAATAAATAAAAAGATTTATAAGACCTTGTACTGAAAAAAAATCCATTGCTCCATTCAAACGTAACGTTTCATTGTAATTGTCATGCAATTACAATGACAAAACAATTCGGTATTTTGGTACAGCCCTGGGCTATGGGAAACGCATTCTTACAACTTAATAAAATTTTCGTGGAATGGGTAGCTTGTGGTTGCGTAAATTTAAATTAATAAAAAATAGTTATCTATCTATAAAGGCATTTGAATGCAAACGTGTTTGTTTATAGACCCTAAAATCGCATTTGCATTCAAATCGACTTATTAAAGTTGTGGGTTTGATTTAACTTTTGAGTAGGTAACGAAAGTCATAGTAACACCAAACGTGTATAATATTACACTTTTTAAAATGGGAATCGAACCTTACGTCTCTACGCTAATTGCCTGATTAGGCCAAGAAAAATAGCTAAACCTGGACATAATTCCATAACTGTGATTTTCTTTTTCTATGATGTAAAGCATTGTTATTTATAGCTGAAATAAAAAGAATTAAACATTTTAAAGTTCCGCGTCCATGTAAAAAAAATAAAAATAAAAAATTTCAACATTTTTGGATTTTATAAGTACAGCATAATAAATAACTTTTTAAAAGTGCCTCCGTTATTTTAGAACGCTTGCATTTCAATTAAATAAATAAAAATTAAACTAATTATTCAGTCGCAACTATCATTAATAAAGAAGGTTCAGTAAGTTTTATAGTTTTTGGCTTATCTCTCTGGAATTTATTGATAACTGTATATCAACAGTTGGTTCTGCATAGTACATACCGTGGGTTAATAAATTAGTAAAAATTAAACAGGTTCTTCTTGCGGAGTTCAAAGTCACAAATATTTGCAATTATTCAAAAACCAAAATACATAACTACTTCCAAAGTGTTTAATATGAGCCTTAAAAACATTTATAGTATTATAAGAAACAAATTAAACAATAAATGTGTACGATAATTAATCAAACTGATATTTTAGGGTTCCGTACCCAAAAGGTAAATCGGGACCCTATTACTAAGGCTCCGCTGTTTGTCTGTCTGTCTGTCTATCTATCTGTCTGTCAGGCTGTATTTCATTAACTCTGGTAGTTAAGACGGTTAACATTTTCACAGATGACGTATTTTTGTTGCCGCTATAACAACAAATAGTAAAAACCTGAATATAATAAATATTTAAATGAGCTTTTATACAACAAACGAGATTTTTTTGGCGTTTTTTGTAGATAATGGTACGGAATCTTTCGTGCGCGAGTCCCGCTCGTACTCGGCCGGGTTTTTTTTTCTTATTAGGGTTTTAATAACCGCGTTAATTTTACATAAAAACTCAAAATCATGCTGTCGCGAATGGCGAAGCGAGTAAAATGAAGCTAATTTAATAATAATAAATTATGATCGCGTGGTTTATGATCAAAGTAAACAGTGATTATCACCTGCAACGCCTTTTACCTAGAAATCCCAGTTTTCTGTACAGAATTATTTAAATGAGAATATTACTAAAACTTGATTATAATCTGTCAGTGTACCTTTTATGAAATAAATATTATTCTTAAACCAACTATATTATATACTAACTATTATCTTAACCATTATGATTTCCTTGAAAGTTCATGAGAAGCACTAAGTGGGTGCTTCTTCGAGCAAGGCATTATTTGGTGTTTTGCGTGGTAATTTTCATATTAATTATATTTTTAAATCGACCTCTGTATCTTAAAATATACGTAAAAGGAATGTTTTTTATGGAAAAGGCACATAATAGAGCGATACACTTACAGAGATAATCGAGGTTAAAAAATTGGAGGCCACGCAAACCACAAAACACTCCATGAAAATTATTTATTTATTTATTTAAATTTCTTAGTTAAGTTATTAAATGTTATTTTATATATAAAATAAGTTATTATGTTATCAGTTGCAAGAATAGGTAAGTAACTAACACAGAAATCGTTTTTTTAAGCTTTTATTGAAATTTATAATCTTTTATAGAATCAATCGAGCATTATTTATTTAAAGACATGACATGACAAACCTATATAATTACACTTGAGTTTTCGTCGTTAAGACAGGAGATCACAGGTCTAGTAGTTTTTGTAGTCATCAGTTCTGCGTAGTCTTTGGCCAGGCCTGGAACTTCTATCTCGTCTAGCTTTTTGTTCGCGGCGGTTCAAGTCATGAATACTAAGTATTTTTCCTTCGGCTTTCCTTTTATAATAACTCGCCCAGTTTTTTAACTTGAACTCTTCATTTTTTTTAAGCCTCTATCTTCTTCTTCTTTCGGATAACTTCTTTCTTTCTAATTTTTCCTCTCATTTTTTTAGGCATTTTTGGTCTAAAAAATTATTCATTACAATTTTATTACTACGCAGCTACAATACTCGCCTCATAGAAGAGGCGATTGAGCAGAATCGAGGGTCGAAGGTCTTCACTAAAAGATTGGGAAAAAGTCACCTGACAAAGCTGGAAGCCTCGGATGGCTGAATCGTCTCATCGGTTCCGGAGATTCTGGCCGAAATCTTAGGCTTTTACGGTCGATTGTACGCATTGCATTCCCTACATACAGCCGCAGCCCGACGCGAATGATCCAAGAGCCAAGCTTACCCGCCACTTCACTGAAGATCTCCCAGACGTGGAGGAGGATGAGATTGAGGCGGCCCGTGGACAGCTTAGTAATGGGAAGGCTCCCGATGAAGACGGAATCACATCTGAGCTCTTAAAAGCTGCAGGCCAACCTGTGCTTGGCGAACTTAAGAGGCTCTTCAACTCCGTCATAGCCAATGGGGCAACTCCGGAAGCGTGGAGTGGGGGCGTGGTGGCATTGTTTTTCAAGAAAGGAGACAAAAGTCTCCTAAAAAACTAAAGACCAATCACGCTCCTGAGTCACGTTTACAAGCTGTTCTCGAGGGTCATCACAAACCGTCTTTCCGCAAGATTTGACGCTTTCCAGCCACCGGAACAGGCTGGGTTTCGCAAAGGTTACAGTACCATAGACTAAATTCACTCGGTGCGGCAGGTTATACAGAAGTCCGAAGAGTATAACCAGCCCCTGTGCCTGGCCTTTGTGGACTATGAGAAAGCCTTCGACTCGGTCGAAACCTGGGCTGTTCTGGAATCCTTGCAGCGATGCCAAGTCGATTGGCGGTACGAGAAGGTGCTAAGAAGCCTGTACAGTATGGCATCAATGTCCGTCCAAGTACAAAACCACCGAACAAAACCCATCCAGCTGCTCCGAGGTGTTAGACAGGGAGATGTTATATCTCCGAAACTGTTTACCAACACACTGGAGGATGTGTTCAAGACGCTGAATTGGAACGGACTGGGCATCAATGTAAATAGCGAATATCTTACGCATCTTCGCTTTGCCGATGACATAGTTATTATAGCAGAATCGCTGCAGGATTTGCAAAAAATGCTGCACAGTCTTAAGCTGCTCGAGACGTGTGGGGCTTGGGATGAATTTGGACAAGACAAAGGTAATGTTCAACGAACATGTCATCCCGGACCCAATTTCCGTCGAGAGCACTACGCTTGAGGTTGTCCAAGAGTACGTCTACCTTGGACAAGTACTACAGCTCGGTAGAGACAACTTCGAGCGGGAAATCGCCAGAAGAGTGCAGCTTGGCTGGGCAGCATTTGGGAAATTGCGTCATATCTTCACGTCGACACTGCCGCAGTGCCTGAAAAGCCGGGTGTTTAACCAATGCGTCCTACCAGTTTTAACCTAGGGAGCCGCAACGTGGAACATGACAGTCAAGTTGGCCCACCGACTACACGTCACTCAGCGTGCTATGGAAAGGTCTATGTTGGGGATCTCATTAAGGGATAAGATCCGGAACGAGGTCATACGACATAAGACTAAGGTGACTGATATTGTCCAAAAATGTAGCAAGCTCATGTGGCAGTGGGCTGGCCATGTCTGTCGCAGAACCGACGAGAGGTGGAGCAGGAAGGTTCTCGAATGGTAACTACGCTTCGGCAAACGTAGCGTAGGACGCCCCTTGGCTAGATGGACCGATGACGTGAAGAAGGCAGCTGGCAGCGACTGGATGCAAAGAGCGGGAGATCGAGCGCTGTTGCGCTCCTTGGGGGAGGCCTATGTCCAGCAGTGGACTGTAACAGGCTGATATTATGATGATATGATGACAATTTTATTATTTATTAATATAGGTAGCTAATCTGACACTATTTTTACTATGATAAGATAAGGTACTTACCTATCAAGCTTCAATTGCCCCACCGGTGGACGCGAATAATAGATTTTTTATTGTGTCTCTTGACCTTGGCCTGACAGGTTACAAAATTAGAAACCCATCAACTGCATCATTTTAATTGTGATTTAAACGTATTGACATTTCAAACTAAAAATGATCATACAATACTATTACAAAACCCGAAAGTTATTTCATTTGCATGGCCAATAATTGATTTGCGTCGGTCAAAACTACCACGTAAACCACGCAAATATCGACCACGAAAATTAAAATAAATCCTTTATCCTAAAAATATACATAAACCTTTTAAACAAATAAACTGTGTTTTGAATATAGGTTACGTAACCTATTATTTGATCGCTACAAAATTTTGTTCAATAAATAAATTTACAGACACCGGAGAAAATTGTACCACACAACATTTTTGAGAAACCATACCCATGCAACGAAGTTCTTACCTTAATTTTTTGGACACTCGACGCGTCGTCACACAATTACTCTGCCCGGCCGTCGGGGCGCGACTAGTTTTAACGTGAATTATGATGACGCAACATCAGGTCGCGAAATTAGGGATTTGCAAGTGAATTTATAATGATCCACGCAAATCAGTAACTACCCCGGGACAGTCACATTGTTTTTTTTAGATCATGTAATTCTTTTAGAACTATGATCTATATTTTTTTTATAGAATTGTTTACTTCTTATGACTTAGTATATATTTTTTGGTAAGCATGTACCGTTTAGTTTAAAATATATAATTTACTAAGTGACCAGATCGGGGTTTGGGACACTTTACGAAAATCAAAGAATCGGGGTGTCTTATTTTTTTATGATATTAGGTCTGATTCAGAATCTGAAGACTCTTCAGTTATCTTATTATTATTATCATTTAGAATATCATCAGTGCCAGAGGATTTCCGGCTGAGTTACAGCCAGTCAGATTATCGATGTAAGAATCATCATTATTTTCTGTGACAAAAAGCAAATTCAATCTAGCCTGCTTGCCACCATCGATGGTGGTTACAACAAGCTTACACTAAACCATATACAGAAAAAAAATATTATTAAATTGTAAAATCAACAACGATAGTTACATTTTACGTTGACATTAAATTGTACAGCGGGACTTAAGTTGTACATAGAAATGAACTTGATTTATCTGTTAGTGATGTGTGTGTGGGTTCGTGTGCATTATTTTATATTGTGCAATATGTATAGTATATTAATCACGCCGACAAAAGGGTAAAATAAAATATTGAACAATATTTTTTAACGTGGGGTAATGACTTTTCTTCTCAATTATCCCATCGTGTAGGGTATCGTTGTGTAAGTCCTTTAAAATAAATTTAAGGTTGCTAAGACAAATTTAAATTATGAGATCCCCCTCTAAAATAAAACTATTGGCTTGAAAAATCTGTAATTTCATGATAATACTTAGTGCTTCTCATGAACTTTCAAGGAAATCATAACGGTTAAGATAATAGTTAGTATATAATATAGTTGGTTTAAGAATAATATTTATTCATTTATTTCATAAAAGGTACACTGACAGATTATAATCAAGTTTAGACCGAGTTACATATTATAAAGTTTAAAAGGCTTGGCCGGTTTTTTAAAAGGCGTCTGTAGATTTTAAAAAGCGTGCGTAACTTGCGCGCGTATCGCGGGCGGCGCATTAGACAGATATGGACGCACCCTAAAGAATAAAATATCTTGATTTTAATTGGCTTTTTGTTACATAACATAATATTCTCATTTAAATAATTCTGTACAGAAAACTGGGATTTCTAGGTAAAAGGCGTTGCAGGTGATAATCACTGTTTACTTTGATCATAAACCACGCGATCATAATTTATTATTATCAAATTAGCTTCATTTTACTCGCTTCGCGATTCGCGACAGCACGATTTTGAGTTTTTATGCAAAATTAACGCGGTTATTAGAACCCTAATAAGAAAAAAAACCCGGCCGAGTGCGTGTGGGACTCGCGCACGAAAAGATTCCGTACCATTATCTACAAAAAACGCCAAAACTTCTTAACTACCAGGGTTCATGAAATACAGCCTGACAGACAGATAGATAGACAGACAGACAGACGAACAGCGGAGCCTTAGTAATAGGGTCCCGATTTACCTTTTGGGTACGGAACCCTAAAATATCAGTTTGATTAATTATCGTACACATTTATTGTTTAATTTGTTTCTTATAATACTATAAATGTTTTTAAGGCTCATATTAAACACTTTGGAAGTAGTTATGTATTTTGGTTTTTGAATAATTGCAAATATTTGTGACTTTGAACTCCGCAAGAAGAACCTGTTTAATTTTTACTAATATATTAACCCACGGTATGTACTATGCAGAACCAACTGTTGATATACAGTTATCAATAAATTCCAGAGAGATAAGTCAAAAACTATAAAACTTACTGAACCTTCTTTATTAATGATAGTTGCGACTGAATAATTAGTTTAATTTTTATTTATTTAATTGAAATGCAAGCGTTCTAAAATAACGGAGGCACTTTTAAAAAGTTATTTATTATGCTGTACTTATAAAATCCAAAAATGTTGAAATTTATTTTTTTTATTTTTTTTACATGGACGCGGAGCTTTAAAATGTTTAATTATTTTTATTTCAGCTATAAATAACAATGCTTTACATCATAGAAAAAGAAAATCACAGTTATGGAATTATGTCCAGGTTTAGCTATTTTGCTTGGCCTAGATATAAAATGGACTAAAATAATAGATAAAATTAATTCTTCATCTCGGTAGAGACAACTTCGAGTGGGAAATCGCCAGAAGAGTGCAGCTTGGCTGGGCAGCATTTGGAAAATTGCGTCATATCTTCACGTCGACACTGCCGCAAAGTGCCTAGAAAGTCGGGTGTTTAACCAATGCGTCCTACCAGTTTTAACCTACGGAGCCGAAACGTGGAACATGACAGTCAAGTTGGCCCACCGACTACACGTTACTAAGCGTGCTATCGAAAGGTCTATGTTGGGGATCTCATTAAGGGATAAGATCTGGGACGAGGTCATACGACATAAGACCATGGTGACTGATATTGTCCAAAAATGTAGCAAGCAGAAGTGGCAATGTGCTGGCCATATCTGTCGCAGAACAGATGTGAGGTGGAGCAGGTAGGTTCTCGAATGGAGACAACGCTTAGGCAAACGTAGTATAGAACGCCCCCCGGCTAGATAGCCCGATGACCTAAAGAAGGCAGCTGGCAGTGACTGGATGCAAAGGGCGGGAGATCGTGCGCTGTGGTGCTCCTTGGGGGAGGCCTATGTCCAGCAGTGGACTGCAACAGGCTGATATGATAATGATGAATCCTTCAGATACTTACATGATCTTACTCTATCAGCTACTTCTTATACTACTATCTACTTTTGACCAAATAACTACATTCGTAAAAAAGTGCGACTCATTTCTCTCCTATGTTGATATTACAATTAAAAAATACGAGCAAAACTACTAAGCCTGATTTTATTTTATTTTATTTATTTAGCACACATAGCAGAAAAACAACAATTACAATACAATTTGAAAATACATTTACATTATAAACAACAACATTTGTTTTTTGTATGGTGTTAGTTAGCTATCTAGCCGTGCGAAGATGTTGTTTTTTAAATCAAATAACCCTGTATAGCGTAAAACAATGTTATGCTATAGTTTCACAGACATGTGGACATTAAATACATACGTACATTACAAATTATATCAGATACATTAAAAATAAGTCAAAATAAAAACAAATAACACTCGTAGTAGCCCATGTGTACGACTAAGTATAACATACTAGAGATAGCTCTACGAAAGTTTTTTTTGTATATATATTATTTATATCTAAACAACAATAGTAAATGTAGGTGCTAGCCGAAGCTCTTCCGACTGATCCAACAAAGACTTAAGCATAAGAGATGTGGGTTCGTTTTTCATTTGGGGCGATTTGTTTTAAGAGGAATTAAATAAATATAATTATGAGACAACATTATACATTGATCTAATTCTTTTATAAGTATCCAAAGCACTTGTGTTAAGAACACCCGGATCCGAGACAACATGTAAACGTTAGTTTTATACATTGATTGCCTGGCAACTGAACCCGGGACCTCAGAAATGGCGGCGCCAAGTCCGGCCATGCGCGCCTCCTGGATTCATATGAAAGTCTGTACGTTTGTTTTTAGGGTTCCGTACCCTAAGGGTAAAACGGGACCCTATTACACCAGGCTTTACCTCATGAACCGTGATAGTTAGAGAGTTGAAATTTTCACAGATGATGTATTTGTGTTGCCGCTATAACAACAAATACAACAACAAAAAACAACAGAATACAATAAATATTTAAGGGGGCTCCCATACAACAAACATGATTTATGCCGTTTTTATAGAAAATGGTACGGAACCCTTCGTGCGCGAGTCCGACTCGCACTTGGCCGCTTTTTTATTACTAATTAGTCCACGCACACTGGATTGGTCTGCTTTTGTTTATCGGGATTCATGATATAGGTTTCATCTCGTGCGAGGAGTGAGTATATTACAAATTAGAATTGGAGGTGAAACGCAAGCAGACCATTCCGCGTGCGTTAACTGGATTAGTACAAGCATGACAGTAAAAACCTCTCATAACTTGTAAACGGAATAAGCTAGGTGCACATTGCAAATCATCATTATCATCATTTCAGCCACAGGACGTCCACAGCTGAAAATAGGTCTCCCCAGTGACTTCCAGATCGGCCGGTTGGAAGCGGCCTTCATCCAGCGTCGTCCCGCAACCTTCACCAGGTCCGATTCGAACGTCAGTTCTTTGTGCTATGTGCCCCGCCCATTGCCACTTTAGCTGGCTAATCCGTCGGTGACGTCATAATCCGTAGTCACATTGCACATATAGTAAATAAATAAATATGCAGGAAAAATGATATTCAAATCGTTTTTTAAATTTATTATTTCGGTAGCTCCGTAGCGCCAGTGCGTATGCGCATCCTGCTATGATTGACGTCACGAGCGGACGCCGAACACCTCACAATGCAAGTTTATGTACATTTAGAATAATAATTAGCCCGTATTGACACGGAATTCTTAAAAACCTACTAACTTTATTACAGGATGTCTATCGATTCTACGTTAAGCCAATTAACGAATGAAGGTTTTCAATTTAAACACTAAATCATATGTTCAGATGATTATTATGAAAAAAGACGGTTAGTTTTTTTCAATAGGTCTTTAGTTAAAAGTATGGAAAAACATAAAAGACCTAGGGCCTAACATAATCGATAAACAGTACCTATGTACTGTTTTTAATAAAAACAAAACAAGCTAGAAATATTAAGATTGTTGACCCATTTTGTCTCAACATTTATGCGCCGTATCTAGTTTGTAATTTTATTGTATTTTTATTACTAAATTCTAGTTATAAATCGAAGGTTGAATTATCTATATTACGACTCCACCGAAAAACACCCTGTATATCCCACGATCTGCATACAATAGTTTCGTGTAGCTAATTTATCGCGTTCAGTTTGGACAACTGAATTCGTTTCAATTGTTTACGTCGTTCGTTTGACGTCACACGTATCAATCATTGTCACTTGCTATATGGGAATTAACAGAAATGCTTAATTAATTCATAAGCCTACGTAATACATTAATTTTAAGCAAAATAAAAATGCCATGCCATGGCAATAGTTACAGCGCATTTTTTTATAATGCTAGTTTAGGGTAGTCATCAAGGTAAAAAAACCGGCAAAGTGCGAGTCGGACTCGCCAACGAAGGGTTCCGTACCATTATCTATGAAAACGGCAAATAAAATCACGTTTGTTGCTTGGGAGCCCCCTTAAATATGTATTGTATTCTGTTTTTTAGTATTTGTTGTTATAGCGGCAACAGAAATACATCATCTGTGAAAATTTCAACTCTCTAACTATCACGGTTCATGAGATACAGTCTGGTGACGGACGGACAGACAGACGGACAGCGAAGCCCGGGGTCCGGGGTGTAGGGTCCCGTTTTACCCTTTGGGTACGGAACCCTAAAAACGGACTAACATAAATACCAAGAGGACCGCCCTGATTGGCGTTCGTTCATTAATCTAGTGATGTTTTTATAATTTTTAGGGTTCTGCACCCAAAGGGTAAAACGGGACATTATTACTAAGACTCCGCTGTCCGTCTGTCTGTCTGTCCATCTGTTATCAGGTTGTATCTCATGAGTGTGATAGACAGTTGAAATTTTCACAGATGATGATGATGTATTACTGTTGCCGCTATAGCAAATACTAAAAACCAGAATAAATAATCATTCAAGGGGGTATATAAGAAACAACAAACGTGTTTTTTTTAATATATAATGGTAAATCCTTCGTGCGCGAGTCCGACTCGCCATTGGCTGGTTTTTTAACTTCCCGTTTCACCATGGTAATATGTGATGAGGTTTTAGACTTATCTCCCTCCGAACATTTAGATTACATTTAAACTTCTTATACGAGGCAGCGTCGCAGATAAATAAAATCATTTAAAGTTTTGCTTTATTTCTGCCGCGACTCTATTAAACCATTTTTTTTTTTTTAGAGAAAAGTAATAAATTCCTTGAAAAATCCCATGGAGTAGGTAGTGTTTCCTCGCTAGTATTTAAGCATGGGTTCAAAAATATTTTCAATCAAAATCACTTAAAAATGGAATAAAAACATGTATTTTTACTATGTAGAGTCGCAAACAGATTAATGCTAGCGCCATCTGTACGCCGGTTAGCAAACAAAGGCTCTACCTATAAGCCTTGTGGTCACGTTTCATAAACGAACCGAGCATTAAGCACGGAGTTCGTAAACAAAGTTCTCTGCATGGTCCATAGATGGCGCGTCTATCGAATCGATTTTCCATCCTCGCTATACGCCAAACCACGGAAATACAAACATAACAATGGAATTATTTTATCTCCACATGTGTCTAAGCATTTTGTACTTTCTCCGACGTTCAATTTTTGAAGAATGTCATTAGATGCGATAACAGTATTGTCAAAGGTAAGTATGTTCTGCATTAATAAGCAAAGTAACTGTCGATTTTGAGGATGGCAAACCAAATCAGCTGACTTCATATTACCATAAACGAGTTTTTCCCTTGTTTATTTCCATTTATTAAAGAACAAAGGAAAACAAGTTGTAGCTTTCCTGTATTATATACTTAACAGTACACACTCGGATTTAATTCCTCTTACAAACTCTAATGGGGCTTTAATCATTTATAAACAAATTTTACTGTCAATCGCATTTATCAATTCAATAAATCGGATCCTCCATTCTTTGTCGTCTAAGTAGACGATACTTTTTTATGTAAAAATGTTGTTAAATTAAATAGTGACTTAACTCTAAATCATAAAATTGATTAAACTAAACTGACATACCTTTTTCAATCCTTTCCCAGAGTCAGGGCTCGGCATGTAAAAGTCCACAATGCCAAGCAGGCAGTCGTCACACCGGCACACATCACTGGGCAGCGATGACATAGACCCGAAGCTGCTGCAGCTATCCATAGAATCCGTTCTGACCAGTTTCCCGGTGCTCAGAGCCTCCATTTTGGCGACCAGCAGTGATTCCATAAGCGAGCGCGGTCGACCGGGGGAGCGAGACCGCCTCGCTAAATCAGGCGAGAGGGGTCTGTACCGGTCTACGGGTGACAGCGTACGGTGCCTTGCGAAGTCGATCACGTCCGGTGATAATGCTCGTCTTGAAATGTCCGGCGAGGCCGGACAACCACCGACTAGTTCCGATGACGACGCGCGCGATAAAGGCGGCGTCACACTACGACAGTGCGACGACGTCATCTTAGTCGCCCGCATTTGGACAGTTTAAGCCCGCATGGAATTATTCCATTGACAGTGTTTTGTTTGGTTTAATAGGTAACTTGGTTAGCGCGTCAACTGCGGAATAAATTACAATTCTAATAAGGTTTTTGTGTGATTTAAAAATTTAGAGCGTTATGTTTTTGTAAATGAATACGTTTTTGTGTGTAAATGGTTGTTAAATCATGAGCATATTAGACCACTACATGCATTTTAGGGTACCTACGTTTCCCAAAGGGCAAAACGGAAACTATATTGCAATTACTAGCTGTCTGTCCTTGTGTTTATAATAACGCAAATAAAAGTCGTTCAATATCAAAACGACCTGTTTGGATCTTGAAACAAAACCGCTTATTTAATTGATATTATAATCACAAATCGAAGACACGAAAAAAAATCTTATCCTTTTACAAATTAAGTATAACAGATGACCTATTCTGATTGGTAAAGCCTTTTTATACCAAAGTTGGTTTATAAATAAAGTTGTTGTATTAGAGCACCAGGATCTTAAACCTTTTTCATCATATATTGAATTCCAGCAGCAGAATTACACAATCTTTTTTTACAAAATTTACTAAACTAGCTATCATAATAGTCCAACATAGTACATAGTAACTACAGAGAGACATATTTCTCGGAAAACGCCTAGTGTGATACAAGCGGCAAGTTTTCAGCCGGACGCTGTAACTCACGCAAACAAGCATACTTCGCCACACCTGCGCCGGCGCACGCAGCACTATTTATACTAGATACGATAGTTTTTTGATTTAATCTAATTAGTTTTTTTTTTTCTCAGACTAGATGGAGCGACGATCTTCGCAAGGTTGCTGGCAGGAGCTGGATGAGAGAAGCCGTGGATCGTGCAGAGTGGCGTGCAATTGGAGAGGCCTATGTCCAGCAGTCGACTAGTGTGGGCTGATGATGATGATGATGATGAGTTACAAAACTTTTTTGAAGTGCAGAAACGAATAGAAAACCTTCTTCCAAGATTGGTGCTATTTCTAAAGCTGTTTATTAGTATAAAAATCAATTATCGGATGTAAATTTTGTGTAAATGTGATTTGTAAAATTTTTAGGAGCTATAGATTTTAAATAAATATAAAAACAGCGTTTTTGGGGTTTAGAACTCAGTAAAAACCGGTCAATTGTGAGATATCATCCATGATCTATGAGTGATGAGAATTCATCCATCGCTGATCCCATAGTCGGCGTCCACTCGCCTTCAACCCTTTTTAAACAGGATTCAGCCAAATCTGCTTTACTGAAAGCGATCACAATCGCTAATTGCTGCTTATTGCTGTTGAATTGACCGCGTCAGCTTTTCCGAAGCTATATCTAGCATTTTAAAAAATAATTTTTGAGCATGTTTAGTTTGTATGATATTAATTTAAGTGCAATGGGAGCTTTTTCAAACAACTTTTTCATTTTTATCTTTTCTGTAAAAATATAATATTTTGTTAAATGACGATCCATACCAATAAGACCTTGTCTGGCCTTGTTTTTATCGAATTCGTCACTGTATACAGACAGGCGGACAAATTGCGATGCCTTGTCAATCATGCGCAAGACTTGACTTTAAGGAAGATAATGAAGCAACTTATTTTTAATGCAAATATATGAACAGCCTCTACAGATTTTGGCAATGGATACACGTCGTTAACTTTGATGTTTATTTAAATTGTTTTTTGTCATCTTAATGATAGTTTCCATTGAACAAATGTAGTTATTATAAAAACCGTGTTATTATGTTATTTTCGTGTTCTTTTTATGTAAAAAAAAATACAAAAATTAAATAATTAAGTAGACTAATTTACTTAATGCAAACAACAGTTATACACCGAGACATTTTAATGGTTGTTTTCCCGCATAAAATGATTCTATCTTAGTAGTACAATAGATTTATAAAGTTTTTTAGGCTCCGCTGTCGGTCTGTTTGTCTGTCTGTCCGTCTGTCTGTCTGTCTGTCTGTCTGTTTGTCTGTTTGTCTGTTTGTCCGTCCGTCCGTCCGTCTGTTTGTCTGTCTGTCTCAAGGCTGTATCTCATGAACTATGATAGTTAAAATTTTCACAGATGATGTATTTCTGTTGCCGCTTTAACAACAAATACTGTAAACAGAATACAATAAATATTTAAGGGGGCTCCCATACAAAAAACGTGATTGCCGTTTTTAAAGATATTAATGGTACGGAACCCTTCGTGCGCGAGTCCGACTCGCACTTGGCCGGTTTTTCTGAAAATCCAGAGGTACGTGCTTGAATGCGAATTGACGACACACGGATAAGAAGACAAAATTCGACTATTGGTATAAATATTCACACTTCAATCTATCAAATAAAGTTTCATTAAGTTATAAACTTAAGAATAGTCTTCAATAAGGTATCTTTTAAGAACCCTTTACAGTAAAGTATGCCTATATACGTTCCACTGCAGGGCACAGGCCTCACCTCAACTATGAGGTGGTTTGGGCCATACTCCACCACGCGGGCCCGGTGCGGATTGGTGGAGGGGTGTTGTAAGGCCAGTGACTAAACCTTACTGTCAGATGTTATCAAGCCGCCTTAAGGCCTCTGACTAGGCTTCACGACCAATATCAAGCGATATTTGCCGGGACCAACTTTTAACGTGCCTTCCGAAGCACGGAGATGCTCGTGATAAATGTCACTAAATATGGTCGGAATGGTCACCCATCCACTCACGACCGCGGCGTCGGTTGCTTAACTTTAGTAATCGATACCAAAGCGCTGCCGCCACTGAGCTACGAGCACCTTTACAGTCCTTTAACAAAAATATATTATTCATGTTCGTAGTACTTATAACGTAAATGTATCCCCAACCTCATACAAGATTCCTACTAACAAACTGCTATTCACAGTTTCCCAACACTGACATACATATTTAAGCCCCCGACTGTGCCTTTGTCTCTAATAAAACATTTGTATTCCACCTGAAAAGGAGAGATTTACATTTGCGCTATACAAGCGAGTAAATTAGAATACAATGTTGGGTGTTAACAAACATTATTGTTATAGGCCTTGCCATAAAGTCAAAGATTTAATCTTGTTTGCGATAGTAAACCTAGATTGCGATCTAGTGTTGCTAGTTTGATAACAAACGGTGCCTACATTATTAGGAGCCTTAATCCTTTTGTAAGTTAGTAGTAACTTGTAGAACGCAGAACCGATGAAAGGTGGAGTAAACGGGTTCTCGAGAGGAGACCACGCGTTGGCAAATGTAGTGCAGGACGCCTCCCAACTCGATGGACCTATGACCTTATGAAGATGGCTGACAGTGGAAGGATCGTGCTCTTCCTCATTGGCGCAGTTTGGGGGAGGCTTACGTCCAGCAGTGGAATGCAATAGGCTAAGATGATGAGTAACTTATAGAGGAGGAGATAACGACCGAATATTCTCAAAAGAACACATTTTCTTTGCGATATAAAGGTCACTAGGAACTATGTCTTATTTTTATATTGTTTTTATTACAATTAGTTAGAATTAACCGCATTATGTGACGAAGTTTAACCCTGTTGTTAATAATATTTGTCGTTCAGTATAATTTCTTTATTAGTCAAAACTAGCTACGTTAAATCAATGTGTGTATAAGTGACTGATTCCGTTCAACCGTTAGAGCACAGTAACAAACATTCAAACATACAAATTATTCATTTTTTTTAACGAAAGTATTAGTTATAAGTACAAAATCATTCAGTTCTTGTGTTAAAAATCGTACATTTAACATAAATAATTTGTAAGCTTGAATCCATGTTCCCATGTTTTAGCTTATATATTAAGTTCATAAATAGGTTTTCATTTAATGAATAAGAGTATATTTTATTTTAGTTTCAAAAATTTTAACCTCTACAAATAATCTTCTGATGCCATTGAGTTCAATTGCATACTGATTTGATTTTTATGAATATGGAATAATGTAATGGCGTAGTAATAACAATTTGATAGTCGAGCAAAACTGAGATTGCAAAGTTAGATGGACTTTATGTTCCAACAGGGCCGCATTAAGGACGCCTCTAGGGCTCCTAAACGAACGCTTTTCAGGGTTAATTGTTTTATAATAAATACAAATATGTTTCATTTTTTACTAAATAACAATTTAAGATTTGTATATCATCTACGAATTATAAGGTTTTTGTGTCACCATATTGCCTTGGGGCACGCAAAACCCTTGTTACGGCCCTAGACTTAATAGTACTGCAGTTAAATATTGTACTAGTCATATTCAAATTACAAGCAGGCTGTATTTAGGTCACATCACGTGTTGGCTAAACAGCTGCAGATATTATTATAAACGCAATCATATATTTATTGGCACAATCATATCAGACGCGAAATGCAAATAAATTTTATGGTACAACTAATTTATGGCAATGCTGTAACTTCGAGCTGCGCTTTCAATTCAAGTTTGTAAGTTATTGGAGATGAAAATCAGAAACATAATAAATCAATGTAATTTAATATAGTGCGTAGGTACCTACTGTTGTCAGTCTTTTACCTTAAAAGACTGATGATGATGATGATCTTTCCGACCGTTTTCGGCCATGGCGACCACTTCGACTCCTAATTGGACGGGTTCTGGTGCACCCGAAGATGGCTTATGTAGCCGATCTTCGCAGCGAACTCCCGTGCACAATGAGGGCACGTTAGTACGCCGCTTACATAGTTATAGCTGATGGCGGCAGGAGGACGGGCCTTTAGCTCATCGCGCTTAGCGTCGAGGTCAGCTTTTCGCTGCTCCTCGAATTCGCGGACTTGTCTCTTTACAATCCCACGCCATTCTGGGCGCTGTGCTGCCAAACCTTGCCATTGAGAGGGCTCAATGTTGCATCTTTTCATGTTTCTCTTCTGAACATCTTTGTAACGGAGGAGTTGTCCGCTGCTTTAAAAGACTATTTTGTTATTAGTGTTTTGTATTTTTTTTATATGTCCAATGTATATGGGAACCTATTTTGAGTACCTAGACCATGATTCTGTTACAAAACAACGAAATCTTAAGTTCGATTTTGAAGTTAAATAAATACATTCCTGGGCCAATTAATAAAATTTGGAAACATAACGCTTGAAAATATAAAAAAGGATTAGGATATATAGGCGTTCATAGTAACTATTATATACTTGGAGACATATTTACGTTTTTTTATGCTTCTCTTCGATGTTTTCTACGAATAAATCTCGAATTTCTTTTACTAAGTACGGGTTAAACAGCAATGAATAAACATCTGCTCAAAGCGGCTAATGTAAGAATGTTAATCGCTCGCCCCGCGCTAGTTAAGTAATACTAATTGCGCTAATGCCGTGACCACACATTTGGCATCAACTTTGGGTCCAATCTTAGCTTTAAACTTAAATAAGTCATAGTGGCCATTTAGTTCTAACCACTCTATAATATAAACTAAAAGGTTGTATGGCTCTTTCTGTCTTATGTTAGTAAAATGAGATAGCATACACAGTTTTAAAACAGTATGTAAACCATCTGTTGATAACTCTTTTTATTAACTAACCTTTTATGTTTTTTGCTTTTATAGGTTGATTTCAACGACCGTTATTGTATCAATAAAAATCAATAAAGCAAAGAAATAGGCTTAAACAAAGCGCTTTTATATTTTACTGACAGTCTTAGGCGTAGTTGCCTATGGAATGGATCCAAACATTAGCCACAGCACCTCCAACTTACGTGGTATATTTCCAAAAAAAAAAAAATCGGAGATTCGTTAGGACGATGATTGGACCCAATTTCCACTTCGTACTAACTCTAGTACAAATCCGTTCCATACGTAGGTAGTATATTGGCTCCAACTGACACATTCTTGGTGCAAATACGGCAAATATATGGCCACAGCATTAGCTGAGTAATTGAGATGGATTGGACACACGCCGTGCTTCTCCCGCTGATTCAAACGTAAATTAGATGACAGGTTTTAAAACTTTTAGTAGAAAAAATTTCACCACCCCTTACTTATAAGTATGGGATGACACGATAAGAGTCAATATTAGTACTTACTCGCTACTATTCTTACGATACCAAGTTATTTTTGTATCGATACTTCAAAAACAAAAAAACAACATTCAGACGAATTGAGAACCTCCTCCTTTTTTGAAGTCGGTTAAAAACAAAAGCACTTTATCGGTAAAAGGGACTCAAAACGGGTAAAGATACTATATCGATATGTTAATGTTACGATTTTACTTAAGATATTTATCATTTTAAACGCATCATTGCGAAGTCTTAAGTAGTTTAAAAGCACCTGTGTTACAGAAATCAGAAACAACGACGGTACCACAACACCCAGACACGAGACAATATAGAAAAGATCATTTTATACACTGACCCGACCGGGGAATCCGGGGATCGAGCCCGGCGGAACCTCAGAGATGGCGACGCCATACAGTCCGGCGTGCTCACCTCTCAACTAAATCTTAAAAAGTTTTTTTTTAATATAGACTCCTTAATATCCCACATTAATTTATCGTAATACATACATGCTATGCTATGTCAAGCAAAACTTTATTTTAAGTAGAGATGAAAGATACTACTGACTCCCCTAACTGACTCCATACTTTAACATTTTTGCGATTCCGTAGCTAATTGAGATGTAACTCGATTATTAGGGTTAATAAGCATAAGCAATAAAAGACACCAAAAAATATTCATCATATCGTCATCATATTAGCCTGTTTCAGTCCAGTGCTGGACATAGGCCTCCTCCAAGGAGCGCCACAGCGATCTGCCGCCCTTTGCATCCAGTCGCTGCCAGCTGCCTTCTTAAGGTTATCGGTCCATCTAGCCGAGGGGCGTCCTACACTACGTTTGCCTAAGCGTGGTCTCCATTCGAGAACCTTCCTGCTCCACCTCTCGTCAGTTCTGCGACAGACATGGCCAGCCCACTGCCACTTCAGCTTGCTACATTTTTAGACAATATCAGTTTTATATAAAAAATATTAATATCAGTTAATGTGATTAAATTACTTAGCTGTTGTGAGAAAAATATGCACTCGATTATAAAAGTCAATATTGGGAATTGGAACTGATCAAATAGGATTTCTTAATTAAATTGTACGTTATATAATTCGTTATAACAACGTTTCTTTCGTCACAAATCTATAACACTTCCTTACCAATAAATTCATCTGTCACATATTATTAAAATCGATTATTAACTGCTCGTTAATTACTAAGCATCGAAATTAATTATATTTATAATGAGAATCTTTTGTGTTAAACATAAACATGTAAAGCGCGAACCGAAATAGTTTTTAGAGCTCTTCGTAAACTAAAACATTGAATAAAAGAGAATTTATATTGCTTCTTTAAAACATCAGTAAACCGTTTAGTTGCAACTTGTAAAATGTCCAAAATAAAAATATGATAAGATTCGAAAAAAAAACAAGGCGGTCTAATATTAAGATAGATTAATAGATATAAAGTCATATCTACTAATCTACAACAACATTTTTTTTAATATAGACCTAGAACTTAAATACAGCCGAACAGCAGAAATAATCTTTTTAAAATGGTAATAAATAACGTTATTGGATTTTGTTACAGTTTACTGAACTCTAAAAACAAGTCGGTCGGTTAAGACGTACACCAATCCGAAGTTATTATTCCTCCATAATTTAGACGCCATAAAGTTTTTATTGCATTATCTTTTATTATTCATTAACCACTTCATATTGTTAAAGGCAGTAAGACACGCTTATTTAATAATCATTATAAAACACGCGTTTAAATCAATTTCTATAATTGTTGGTGGTGGTAGAGTGAACATAAATACGAATGTATACTACATTTTGTTGTCATCATCATCATGTGGCCAGCCCACTGCCATTTAAACTTGTTACATTTTTGGACTATGTCCGTTACTTTAGTCTTACAAACAACAAAAGTTATTTTGATTTTTTTTCAATTCTTTTTACTTCAGTATTTGACTAGTAGTAAAAAGCTGGCTAAGCAGGCTACACTCAGTAAAAAAAAACCTGTAAACGTAAATAAAGTGATCAATTACCATACCTAAAATAAATTAATCTAGTTGAGTTGAAATACTAGTTGATCGACTATTCTTGTAGAAGTTAAATTAGGCCTTTTATTTCCATTAGTATTTTGTACACATCGTTGTAATTTTAAAAGGTCATATGTTTACAAAATTCCATTCAATAACAGGTGGAGTGCAGAGTATCAGAAAAGTGTGGTAAAATGGGTTTAACGTTTAAATATCCTGTTCACAACTGCCAATTATACTTTATCTTTTAATTGGCTTTCACATCAGTGGCAATAAACTGGAGTACCGCTTATTATTCCGCCAAAATTGCGAAACATAAAATTTAAAGCCCAATGACATTTTTCGGCAATGATTGGTTACCTAATTGACAAGAAGTTCGAGGAAACATCATGTTTAACGGCTTTTTAAATAAAAAGCGAAACTAAAGAATTTAATCAACCAATCATAAAACTCAGAATGCGTTCCGTTTCACAAATAAATCGTTCGGAATTACTGCTTTAGGCGCATAACCGTTTGCGGGACAGTCAGGTAAAAAAATAGTATCTTATTCGTACTTTGAAGTCTCTCTTGTTACAATATAGATTCTTATAATAAGTATAAACACTTTTTAAAATTAGAAGCAGACAGAAGGTTACATAAAATGTTATTTGTGTACAGTATGCCATTTTAATCAGAATGAGTATCAAAAAAATATTACAAACTACTAAAAAACGAGTACCTACTAGCTACCTTATGAATAATTCATTTGCATCAATATTGTAGGTTTCAGTTTAAAAGATATGTAGTTATAGAAATTCTTTGAATATTGTCATCAAACGAGTGCGGGACGGAGTAAGTACTTTCTCAAAAACCTAAATATTTCGCTTTACGACCTGTGCCTTTTTTTTTATTTACGATATAGGTACCAACTATTCGTTCCTAAGTCACAGTTAATATGTATCTAAAAATGTAAGTATTTATGTTTGTTTTACCTTGCTTAAAACCATAGTACAAATTTAATTTGGGGCTTTAATTGAGTGATTTAAAAATAAATGTTTGTTTGTGCTGATTGCATTTTATAAGTTTTATTTAGTGAATTTCTTTCGCCAAGATTGTATTTTATTACTGACTGTACGTGTTCCTCGGGCGTAATTTTTCGAAATCAATACCTTAGCATTTACTAATAGAAATAAATCGACTTCCATAAACAAAGAGGACTATAATTCGAGTTATTATATGCCATTTATCAAGTGTTTTTTGTTATTGATAACAATGAACCCTTAAATTATGTTTAAGCTTTAAAAAATAAATAAAAATGGGGCAGCTATATAAATAAACTAGGATTGTGATTAATATTAATCACAGTATTATAGCATTATTACATATAATTTATTTTATTTAAATTTAATTGATATTAAAGCGTGAAATGGGCCGGTTACAGTTTTATTAAGTTACTATTTAACAATATACTGTGAGTTTAAAAAGCTAACACAAAAAATTCAAATTTCGGAATTTTTGTATAAAGACGTATAAGTAACAATAACTAGACCTTCTCTGTTTTTATTTTATTGTTTGAAAAATATATTTTATCGCGAGAAATAAATTAACATGCTTGTGTCACGTACTAGACACTGATATTCTGACAGGGATGTCTCCTGCACACCCAGACGCAGAGACTTAAAAAGTTTGAATACAAAAAATACCTAATATTAACTAATTGGATTGAATGATTTGATTTGATTTGGATCGAGTCGAGTGATTCATAAATTTAACTAACCTTCGTCTACTTTATGGCCTAATCATTTGCTACAGATTATTCACTAAAACATTTTTTTACAAATAAAGGCCAAAACAATATAATATTTTGCTTTTAATTAACTCTAGTCAAAAATAACAAGCGAAAATTTGCATACCTTGTTACTTGCGATTTACGCAAGACCTTGTATTAAGTGACCAATATATTTTTTGCACATTATCAACTTGTCTGTCTGTCATTACATTATTTGTGTTAATCTTTACGACTAATTAAGAGCAAACTGGTTTATATACACATAGTCATAAGTTATTATGTCATGATTATCGAATAATACAGCTATTTACTGTTGTAATGGGTGTGATGAAATCTAAATTATGATTGGATAAATGGCTCTTAGTGCCGTGTGGGGACGGCCGTAAAGAATACACTTTCCCACCGCCAACAGGAGGCGTGTCGTAAGAGGCGACTAAATCCTGTAGCACGAGACGGGGAGCAGCGTTTGCGTGCGAAATAATATAAAAAAAACTGCGCTCGCCAACCCGCCTGCCAAGCGTGGCGAGTATGGCAACAACCCCCGATGACAGAAGTCACTGGGGGAGGCCTATGTTGAGCAGTGGACGTCCTGTAGCTGAAATGAATGAATGATGAATGAAATGGCTCATTGTGATAGATGTTTTTTTCCTGTATTAACATTAACCTTGCTTCTTGGTCAACTGAAGCCTAATTACGGGAATTTCAAACGTTGTCAAAATCTTGTTAAGGTCCGGTCCTAGTAACATTACTACTAAACACAGTATTCTCGGAAACATAAATTTGTCACAAAGTGCGGAATAGGACAAAAAATTAAAGAAGCAGTCGCATTGCGAACTTGCACTTTTGCATTTTTTTTGTTTATAAAAATACCGTAGTTGATTTTAATGTTATTAAGACCGGATCGAATCAAGATTGTGACTACTTTTCAATTTTACGAGAATAGGCTTCCCGAGTTGATGCAATATAGGTAAGGTGTTTCAAAAATATCTGCCGCCGATTCAATGGATGAAAGTATTACTTCATCATCATCATCATCATCATCTCAGCCACAGGACGTCCAATGCTGAACATAGGCCTCCCCCAGTGACTTCCAGATCGGCCGGTAGGAAGCGGCCTGCATCCAGCGTCGTCCTGCAACCTTTACCAGGTCGTCTGCCCACCTTGTAGGTGGACGTCCCACTAAATTAACCGTTTTATCGTATTTACTTATTTATGTCTACAGAGGACGGTCATATAGTTAATTTTATTTATCTACTAAACTGGTCTTTACAAAAAAACCCAGTTCCATTTACAGTTAATTAAATTTGAAGATGCCCAACAGGTTTTACCTAAACAACAAATTTAAACTAACGTGTTTCTCGGCGACTATTTAACACTTATTTGGTGTGTGGTAGGTTTGATAGATCCCTTTTAAGGTCAGACCGGTATGTTTAAGTTAGCCTATGGATAGCACATCACTAGAGATCCAAATTCTGGATAAGAGATGACTGGTTCGAGAAATATAGCTTGTCAATTATGGGTGCTAGATCTGATAGTTATGCTAAAACTAGCTTTTGGTCTGAGCAATAATGTCGATGGTTTTATAAATGTAAATCGGTATTCAAACCCATCTATGTTGTTTTACATTAACATTCAGAGTATTAACATAGTGTATGTTGAATAAATACATTATTTCTACAATCATATACCATCTAACCGAGTCGAATCTATATTTAATGTCATCTTGTACTTTATCCAATATCCAATGTTGTCCAAACGTCAAAGTTTCTTCACGTGGTTTTTACTCACCAAACGAATAAGTGGTTTTAAATCCATTTATTAAAAAAGTTGAAGATATGTTTCCAAAAGTTCCTAGGATTCAAACCCACGACACACGGATGTCCGATTAAAATTATACCACTAAGCTAACCGCTTGTGCCCAATTGAATATTGAAATCAATCACTTACCAGATAAACATTAAAACAAAATGCATAAATTACGCAGTTGACTTTTTATCCCCTTGTTAATCTTTTTGCCTCATTAAGTATGTAATCGGAGAAAGTTACCGCGGCATTTTAAAAGTTCAATTCAATCGTAAAATTATATGACAATTGCGATGACATTTAAGTATGCGATTCTGCGAATAAAAACGTTTTCCGAGACGGATTAAAGGAGGACTGTGTGCCAAAGCCGACCAATTATGTTTTATTGTCCATTCAGAGATTCGTAACAACTTTTGGGGATCCTCAAAAAAGGGAATGTACGACCTGATGTTGAGATGTGAAGGAGAAAGGAAGAAGCGACAAAGATTTTTGAACTATACAATGTTATATTTCGTGTATAACCGTTTTTTTTCTACACAATAAATAATATTTGCAACAATATTTCTATCGGGTGTTGACGGTAGTATACTACTTAGGTATGTATAGCTAAAACGCTAGCTTCAGCAGCGATAAAGACTGAAATTTCGTCAGGTCCTAACGTCCTAGCTTAGTTGTAAAAGTACTCGCCCGGTATGCAATGGTCCTGGTTTCGGGTCCCATTTGAGGCTGCCGATATTCTCTCAAGTAAGTAATATATTATCGTAAACTAATAATTAAATATCGATTTAAAAGAGATTTACAGAATAAAACAAATACAAACACGTCAAACCGGTTTGCCCGCGGGAGTTATAATAGATGTTGGTAAACAAAATTATCAGAAACAAAATAATTGAGTGGCGGCGTTATCTTTCATTGATTGATCACGCTGATCAAATTCCAGCCAGATCAAGGTCGCTGGTGAAATTAAATTAATAATTAATCATGGAACGAAACCGCAGCATGTCCCAACTGACTTCAAAAAACTGGCCATGTGCATCTTTGAGCACGAGCAATTTAGAGTTCCTTAGTTGCCCGTTTGATTTTACCTTTTCACTCGATTAACAAATTCATAATAGAATACTTTCTTATCCTAGCACATTTTACAAGTTAACTTGGTAACATGTAAAACTTAGCTGTGATAGTTTTAAGTGTCTTAATAATATATCATATAATACTACTGCGGAGTTTTATTTATTTATTAAGCTGGCAGGGTGGGGCACATTTGATTAACAAAAATTTCACTTTAAACACATAATAAAGGGTTTCATAGTCTTAAGTTAAATGACATCCATTTACCCGCCCGATCAAGTATATAATACTTAGCTAAGGGATTGTTTAGTATGTTATCACAAGTAAACCGTTGAAGCAGATCGCTGTTATTTTCGTTAAAGTAGATATAAATCAACTACAAAAGAAGCGGTTAAGATATTAGAAACACATAAAAAGTCAAATTTGAACTTTTTTTGTCTAAAACATTTAAATATTAAAGCAAGCTACGAATAATGCTGAATTTAAGATTTTAAACACCAAGTCGTTGTTCCTATTCCACCCTGAATTGTAGAGTTCAGTTTTTAGCTAAAATTCGAATTTTAAATCATAAAAATTGATAATTATAAAATTAATGGCTTTTGAAAACAATATATAAAATGTAAAATACTACGTTATATAAAAGAAATGACAATGGTGGATTTCTAAAAGAAAACAATTTATGTTTTTAATAACAATTAATTCGACTATTCTACCATACCACTCTCTCTACTCTGCCATTTTACTAGCGCGTTGATGTCGTTTAGTTAGAACTACGATGTATCAAGTTTTCAAACAAATTTGTATTTTTTGTAAGACTGGACCAAAATTGTATGTTGCTTTTTAACGGAACAATTATAACAGAATAAACTCACATTGTAGCAAGTTAAACTACAAAATAAATCCACGTTTAATTTAAAACTTTGTTTAACTTCAATCAGTGCTTTTTATGTTATATACGATTGCGAAATACTTGACATACCCCAACTTATCCGTTAACGGTCATACCCAACTAAAAGACAATTTGTATTATTTAAACAATCCTTAGTAAGCCAACGCAGCATTCCAACCAATTAATTTTCCCTTATGTTAACATTAATCATTGTTGTTTAAAATATTTTTTTGCCACTAAGTATGTCTGGTGGCTAAGATATTTGTAAATTGACAGTCGAATATATGGAGCCAGATAAAACAAATAATTCATTAGAGTAATTGCCACGCCCAGCCTGATAAAACATATAAGTGTCAGATATATTGATTCCTATAAAATAGCCTACTTTACCACAGTACAGAGGGAGAAACAGTAAGTAGGCTTACAACTATTAAGCATGCGCTACAGAGACAATTTACCTAGGAACTGAATTAGCATAAAAAAGCGACCAAGTGCGAGTTGGACTCGCGCACGAAAGGCTCCGCACTATTGCTTTAAACGAGCAAAAATACGTTTGTTGTATGGGAGCCCCCTTATATATTTATTTTATTCTAGTTTTTAGTTTTTGTTATATCGGCAACCGAAATACATCATCTGTGAAAATTTTAACTGTCTAACTATCACGGTTCATGGGATACAGCCTGGTGACAGAAGGACAGATGGACAGACAGATGGACAGACAAACGGACAGACAGACGGACAGACAATGGAGTCTTAGTAATAGGGTCCTGTTTTACCCTTCGGGTATCCGTACCTAACCCTAAAAAGCTGAAAAACTAGTTAAGTCCGTGTCGTTACAGGTGCTGAAGTTAGGTTTATAATAATGAGGCAGAAAGTTAAGGCTCTGTAGTATATGTTTTAAAAACTCACTTGTTTCGTTTGTTTACACCATGTGCATATTTAGTTGGTCGTCTCGACGTATGCAAATGCTTTTATAAATGCTCTTCACCGTTTTTTCTCTATAATTCTTTATAGATAAGGATTACTATAAGGACTAAAAGGACTACTTCGTTTTGTTCAACAGTTCCTACAATTGCACTAGTATAAAAATAAGAATTCCAAAAAGGTTCCTAAGCTGAGAGCTCTACATTTCAGATTTTTAATGATAAAACTGTTACTTTGACATAACTTTAAAGTAAACCAACTCTATCTGTGTATATTGTGGCTTTAGTTTTCAAATTAACGGTAGTAAATCAAGATGTAGTTGATCTGTAACGACAGCAGGTCAATAAAATCCTTATAATCACGTATGTAAATGTGAGCTTTGAATGGGTGTAGTTATTTAATTATGTATAACACTAGTAAAACTTTGAAATTGAATTAAATTAGATATAAATTACTTTGAACGGGCAAGTTAGTTATAGGGTGTCTCGTAAATAATACGTCACTTTAATAGATCAATATTGAACAACATCACATACATTGCTCTGAAACTAAGGTACTGTAATGTACTGTAACGTACTGTAACGTACTGTAACGGGCCAATGGCCGAAGCTGGGATAGATTATTGGGAATTGATCGAGAACAAATTATTTCACTTAATGAATTATATTTATTAGAAGGTTCTTTACATGAGGAATGCAGAAAATACTTAACTTTTTAATCGTTTTGCTCAATTTTAAATATCAAGTTTTTAGTTTTATAAATCTTCTAATTATTTTCCTTCGACTCCAGATTTTCTAATGAATCCCGAAAACAAAAGTTCTTTCTACGTCAAAGAAAAATATTCAAAAGCAATTCATTAAGTGAAATAATTTGCTCTCGATCAATTCCCAATAATCTATCCCAGCTTCGGCCATTGGCCCGTTACAGTACGTTACAGTACGTTACAGTACTTTGATAAAGCACTTGTGTTATAGAAATAACAGAAACAACGACGGTACCACAACACACAGACTTTGTTACTACGCTTTCTACACAAAATTGTAATCAACTTTTTTATGTTTATTTTTAATTCAAGGTCCCACACAAATTTGATCAGCTATTTGGTAATTATGTTCGTATCTCTCAATTTGGTGGCCTATGTCCAGCAGTGGACTGCAACAGGCTGATATGATGATGACATAAAAGTAGGCATTGAGTACATTTTTTAAAGGTAACGCTCATCCGTTCTTATCCATTCGTCGTTGATCTCTACACTTTCTTAATGAGAACAAATCTCGAAGCTCGAACTTACTATTGTTATAAAAGTTAACAATAGAATTCCTGTCGACAGCGACACTTCAGCTCTACCCAAAATGATTCGGTAAAAGTAGGGCTAAATGTTTAAATACATTTACTAAAGAATTCTCTCTAGCATTATTAAAGAAGTAATATTTAGATTTTTATTTAATGTGACATAGGCGGTACTTCTAATCCTTTAAGGATAAAAGCACATATATATATCTATATAAGAGTGATATCTAATTTTATCTACAAAAATAATAATTTAGGGGTTAGAAACTTGAAAGAAATACCACAAGATAGCTAAAATAACAGAGTAACTGACCATAAACATCATTTCTGGTGTTAAGGGTTTCCTTGCCTAGAAAAATAATAATTCATTAAATTATTTTCTTTTAATTTTTTCAGATTTGTTTTGATCCCAAATTACTTTTTTTGTCAATAAAATAGATACTGAAATTAGCCTTAACGGCTTAGAAGTACCGCCCATATCACAATGTATGTACACGCATTTATGTAATTGAACTTATAATGTTCTTATGAGAATTAAGTTTCTTTAAACCGAATAAATTGATATTATCTCGCAAAGAAACGCTCACATAGACGTTGGGTGTTGCCAACACTTGAGGATCTTTGGCGTTATATAGGAGAGGCCCCTGTCCAGCAGCGAAATACTTTTAGGTTGAGAATGATTGTAATTAATTATCAATAATCATAAACACATACCCACAAATTAATTCCAACTATTTTACGACAGCAGTATCACCTAATCTAGTTAATAAAACTTTAATTACATTGAAGATCGTTACACACCCTTGCAGAACGTACTCTTGTCCTAAGATTTACAACTTGCCCCCATGTGACTTGCAATAAAGATATTGAATTGAAACTTGGTCCAGCACTGCCGTGCCTGCGCATAATTATATCGACAAAGCATACCAATTCGATTGCGAGATCATCTCGATTGTGCTCACGCGCATCTCCGTTTTTATTGTCCGATTGTTCGAACTGTCGTCACGTGTGGTCCCGGAATACTAATTTTACGAAGTATTTAATGTCTTGTACGGATGAAAAATACAGAATTATGATACTATTATTCATTTGTTTATTTTGTAGACTGGCTGTGACTGTAAAGTAGAGACTACAGAGTATAAGTTTACGGTTTGGTAAGGTATTTCAAAGTGGAAACCTATTTATTCCTACTTTAAATGTATTAGACGACCGACATGTTGCAAACAAATTATCGATCATGAAGTAATTTAAAAGGTAAAAAAAAAAAAACTCAATTTTGCTGTAATTATGGCCGGTTACAAAAAGTACAAACAAATCGCCCAAATTTATCAAAATAAACAAAAATATATTACTACTATAAAAGAACAAAATAATATGACGAGTCTATTAAAATGGAATGGGAAGACCATTTTTCATTAAACTGAAAATTTTAGAACTACATAACTGTCATCACTTTATCTGTATCTGCTTATGTAATTAAAATTCACATTGTAATATTTGCGAAAAAATATTCTAACATTACATTGCAATTAACTGCGTCCAAACGTTCGGACGCAGTTTAGGGAAAAAAACTTTGACTAATTTTCTGGCACTCTTAAACGCAATCTAAAAGGAAACGACCAATCATAAGCTTATAATTTGATCTAGAACATGAAACATGCGACTGCTAGCTCGGGATATTAGTTGCTGTCAGTACAAGTAGTAAGTCCATAACAAGACTGTCTGGGAAAAAACACAGTACGCACACAACGTGTGCAACGCCCAGCTGGAACAGCCAGTTTTATTCAGTTTTATTATTAACAATGTAAGTAGTCTGCTGGCCGCGCCGTCGATCGACACAGTTGCACAGAAAATCAAAACGATTACGTGATTGGCTAGTCGCGCGCCACGCCTGCAACGCGCGCCGGGATTGGTGATTAGCTCCGCGCACCCGCGTCTCTGATACGATGATCGTCTCCTAAGATGCGCAAAGCGATCACCACTCTTTTCCCCAGCGCTAATCTTTCGTGCCGCTAGGTGTACACACATCATATAAAGCAGTAGTACAAACCATCTTTCGATAGTGATTTTCACTTATATATTAGTATGAAATGACAACTCTCGCCCACACTACTAACAGTACATTTACATGTTATTTAAATGGCAACTAAACCTCCTCTCAAGCTTTATTTCCGCCAGAGTCGAGGGCTGTTTTATTAAATTGATTAAAATAAGGTAATGAGTTATTGATCTTCCTGGATTCGGGTGTTTTAAAGTCAATAATCATAAGTTCCATTGGCTAATAGCTATTAGTCTAGTTGCAATTAAACAGTCTGGGATTTTTTAAGTCAATAATCATAAGTTCACGCCGTTAATCCAGTGGCAATTAAACAGTCCACCTTTTACAAATATTGCCTCTTTATTCAAGCTGTTAGGGCTTAGGGAAATAACCTTCATAATTTATTTATTTTTTATTAAATTTATGAAAATAATTAACGATGACTACGTAAACAATTTATGTTAATAAGCCTTATGATCGCTTATGGCAACATTACTTTACCTTGTTTTGATTTTCGTAAAAACAACATTCAGGTACTGTTTTGCGTTCTGTAAACCTTGCCAACATGTATTCAATGGTATTGCTTGAGTTTACTAAACTATTTGTGCTGTGACATCGATCGGTTTGTGTAGAATACATTCCTGTCGAAAACTTTAAAGGTATGTATCGATAGAATTCAGATGATATCGGCGATAGCCGCTACTAAGGGCTCGCTCGAACGGCATTCGAGTTTGAACGTACTACCGAAAAGGAAATTGTCAGAAGAATGCAGCTAACAACCCTGATAGTTGGTTTGAGCTGGTTATGGTTCCTATTCTACTCCTAAGTAGTGGCTACTTAGTAGCTACGGGAAAATTGGTAGGAATTCCCGATGGTATAGCTAATCCGTTTAATCGCCTTTTGACAATTGGTTTAAATTACAGTGTATTAGGCCAAAAAAAAATTGTCTTACGTGAGCGAAAAACTAAGGATTTTTCAATCAATATCAACACATTGCACTGGCCAGTTTACCTTCAATGATAATAATCAACAAACCTCATTTTAAAGCTTTGTTTTCAATGCTTTTATTTGGCATTGATATCATCATGGTTGCACGAAAATATCGAGCTGCAATAAAAATAAATGTGTTTCAAATATTTGGACAAATCAAATAAAACATTAAAATTCGACGTTTTAAAAAAAAATTGGATCACTAAAGTGCCATCTTGCATATATTCTATTACGAAAATTAAACTTAACTGCAATGTGCTCAAAAGTTTTAGCTGTAAAATATCTAAAGCGTAGGCGACCCTTCAAGTAGATAACTTTCTTGCACTTTATCTCCTTTCGATTTCTAATACTCGTAGTGGTTTATGCTAACTCGTACAATTTGTAGGGTAACATTTGCCAGCCAGCCTAGATTTATGTCTCCATACAATGACAGGTAATTGATCGCTTGGGCGGGAGACGGATTTGTGCGCAACGGATAAGAACGGGGAGCTTAAACGATACCGTTTTTTGTTTTGCCCACTTAGCGATATCATAACGGGGTATGGACGTAAGTATAGCTAATGAATTAGTAAATAGAATATCATTATAGGTATGTTTAGAAAGTTATTTATAAAATCAACCATAAAGAATAGTTACTTACTTAATTTGAAATTAAATTATGCTTAATGAGACAACGGGAAACACACATTTAGCCAAAGAGTGTGGGATTGTGTTTGGACTTCCCGTAGTGATTGTTTGATCATTGATTCTGCCACTGATCAAGTAACGACTATTTACCAAAGATATTTACACAGGTTTTGCTAATTTATCAAACGTGTGTCAGACTTGTGTCAAACACACACACACACACACTACCTATAATGTGTACATAAACACAATAATTGTAGAAAATATTTTTGTTTATCCAACAAAGAAAAGAAAAAAAACAACAAACACTTGAATAAATTCTTCAGGTTAGCTAATGTCTCCTTTCGCTCCAGATGAAGAGTGAAAAATATTTGTGATTGTGAGAGTTAAGCCAAGAAAAAAATGCTTTCTTCTCATTCGGCAGCTAATAAAAAAACTTATAGATTCTTCATGCAAACTAACGCGCTAACTAAACTAACGTCACATTTCCATTAACCTAACAGATAACAAGCGCTTTTACTTGAACAAAAGCTATAATAAATCAAATATGTGGTCCTTCAACAATCATTCCGACATCGGAACGAAGAGATTTTCCAACTCGGAGACCAATCAAATGTTAATTCAACTATTACATAGCTTGATTAAAAGTCAAAAGCAATACTTCGAACTCGCGTTTTCAATATAAATCTTAAGTCTATTACAATAAAGATTAAAATAAAATAGTCTAAAATGAATAAATATTCATAAGTACTAAGCAATTCACGCGATTTGTCATAGGCCTTTTTCAGGGTAGATTTATGGCAAAACGTGTAAAAGCACTTTTCCATTATTTAGCTGCCATATTAGAGAGTGATTGCTTTATCTTGTCTCGATCAAAATATGCTATAATGATAAATATTTAGCCAGTAGTCCGATCGCTGCCATGTACGATGAAAATATTTCCTAAGAATTTTACTCCGCGAACCATTTCGTTTAGTTCCATTTTGCGCGGGAATGTTGGAACAAATGCTGTTTTAATTTATTTAAGCTTATAAACTAAATAGGCGCACGCGCTTTAAAATTTTTAGATCTCTGACAAAAATATGCTAACCTTTAAACGTAAGAGTATGAAGACTTCTTATTATATATTACGTTAAAGAAGAGCAATACTTCCTGGCACAGGAAAATTTCTTTCCTAAAAGGAAGTTTTGGTCAATTTGTAACTGTGACTGTTTTAAGTGGAATAAATGATTTATTATTTATTATTATTTATTACGTTCGCTTCTTGGTTCGATTTCTTTCAGCTTAAATAATAAATTATTTTTTAAGATAGAGTTCGGTATGCTAAGAGTCCCAATACCCATTTCTTTCTTGTCAACATAACCTTTTTTTTCTTTATTTATTTATAGAGGTTTTTTTTATAAAACAGTTATAATGCCACCTTCATTGAAACTATATTTTTATCTTCGTTTAATGCCTATTTGGATTATCTTGTACAGCGTTCTGGCTACTCCAGACATGGCAAATAATATACTATTACAAAATCCGATATCTAACGTTGACATTATCCTTATTGTCAACATTTAGATATCGGATTTTGTAACAGTATTAAAGTAAAATAAACCTTGTACCTCAAAGTCATCATCATTATCTCTATTTCAGTCCTCTGGTGGACCCCCCCCCCTCCCACCCAACCCAACCCCTTCCCCGCTTACCTCGAGAACATGACAATATATATGGTATCTGGTAGATATTTATTAAATTTGAGACTGTGAACATATGGTCTGGTCTGCGGTAAATTAGAAGAAACATGTGAAAGTTTCTTTGGGACTAGACCCCTTTGGGACCCACCCAGGTGCATCGTCTACCTAGGTACCCTTTAGGCTAGGTTAGTTTAACTTTAGATTGGCAATTTAACCTCTAGCGGGGTAGGTGATGCGGTTTTTGTTGTACCTCAACTAGACTACACACTACTATCCGCCTACATTATCAATACATTACACACAAACACACACCAGCACAACTACCCAAGATTATAAACCATTTTTCCACAAAAAAAGGATTTAAGTAAAGTTAAAATCCCACGAATAAACATCAAAACGTTCGTATACTTACTTATCGGTCGTAGATTTTTGACAAGCGCTTTAAGGTCATGATGAAGATGATGATCTAGTTGTTTGTCCAATTCAAGATCATAACACTGATTTATTAATGTGGAAAGATAATAAAATCATATCTGCATTAAAGATACTATCTTCACATGATTTACTGCTATGTTATTGATTTTGGAGAAGATTATCTAAATTTTTAATGAGTTTGAATGACTAATAAAAGCTTGTAAAAATATGTATGAATCCATTTAAAAAATCTTTTAAAGTTTTGCGTTAAAACCTTGGGACTCCTTACCGAGCCACTGACAATTAACATTCATAGTGTTTTTTATAATAAAGTTTCTCTTTTCTATCAAAACTGGTAAGTAATCTCTCAATGAAACTTCTTATGTAAAAATACCTATAGGTCTAACAAAATGTGGCGGTTTATTCTACCACTATTAGATAGATAGATATTTTCTTACACAAAAAACACTAAGGTTATATTAAAGGATAGGTAAGACACCGGAATGTACAATCAGGAGATATTATCACCAAAAGCCATCTATTCCAGCGCATTAGTGAGTACCATAGGGTCACCTACTTTTAAGGTTTCGCAGGATTTTTTAAGGAACCGTATGTGTAAAAACTCAGACTCGCGCACGAAGGGTTCCGCACCATTATCTATAAAAACGGCAAAAATATCATGTTTGTTGTATGGGAGCTTCCTTAAATATTTATTTTATTCTGTTTTTTAGTTTTTATTGTTATAGCGGCAACAGAAATACATCATCAGTGAAAATTTTAAATGTCTTACTATCACGGTTTGTCGGTTCATGAGATACAGCCTGGTGACCGACTGACAGTCGGAACCCTACAAAATGACCTAAACTGGAAGAAAACGTTTCACAAAACTAGTCGTATAAACACATAGGTACTCCAAATGTATCGCAACGAGTATCAGTTTCAATTGTAAAAAAAAACACTAATTGACAACTCCTGCGCATTCAGTTCCGAGTATCAAGTGTCTTGTTACCTCACTGATTCACAACATAATGTATTACAGTAGGTTATCACTATCTGATTTGTGGCGGAGATGTTTTGTTTGTTGTTTGTTTTTTTGTTGAATTTACAGTTAAATACCAATGACAAACTTGTCATTCTTGATAACTATCAAGGAGAGAATTAAGTTGACAAGGTCCGAATGTAATTATTATATGTATGAAATTAATATACGCAAATCTACTTTCATTTAACAGCATTCGTTAATCGTAATTTATAATTCAGAGTCATTAGCAACACTATCCGTGAATAAAAACAGAAAATAAAAAAATATTACCTACAGAATTTTTATTTTGGAAACTCTTAGATTTTTTGAATGAAATGAAATGTATTTGCGTATGAAAAAGGTACATTTTAGATGGAATGGTGGTTTAAACTTCAGCTTTTTTAGCCATTTACAAATAGCATGCAAATCTATCTATATATATAAAAATGATACCCGTTTTCCGTTGTCACGGCATCACGCGTGAACGGCTGGACCGATTTCGCTCATTCTTTTTTTGTTGTGTTTGTTATTGACAGGAGAAGGTTTGGATGAAATAAAAATATAAGAAAAAGGCGCGGAAAATTAAAAAAAAAATACAAATCTAAAGACAACGGGTACGAAGTCGCGGGCAACAGCTAGTATTTAAATAAAATTAATTGAGTCTTGAAAAATTCATTATGTAAATGTCTAACTAAGTAAGTAAATTTTTGGGTTTAGTCAGGAATCAAAAAGGAAAAGGAGTTCGTAACTTCCTAGATCATTTTTCCTGTTGTTGTTCGATCACACCATAAAGATAGATAGTCTATCACGCCAAAAAGATAGATAGTCTGGAAATAGCAAACAGGTTACTTTTTTTCGAAAAAAGTAGGACTCTTATGGGACAGTATTACAATTTCATCCAAGAAAAGAAAAAAGAAAGAAAAGCGGTAGAACGTGCCATTTGGCGCTTTTTGGAGGAGGCTTACGTCCAGCAGTGGACGGCAATAGGCTGAGATGATGATGATAATCCAAGAAAAGGAAATAAGGGTGTAAAGCCTTATTCCATGTGGGCAAAGCCGCGGTCACCTAGTACCACAAAATACAGAATGACAATGCGAAGGCAAGACATGATTATAATCCTACTGGGTCCAATTCTATTAACCACCAAGTATCTTGTTACTTCACTTAATTGTTGGCACGGTATTTATTGATACTGGGGAATTAATGTTTTTGCGACGTCGTGGGAGATCTAGGGGCATTCTGATGGCAATAGGCAGGAATGATGCGCCTGCGCATTCTCCGTCACATCCTCCTTGTAACGATCTGTATGTTGGATTAATTGGATTTTGATGCATATTGTGTTTGTCACAAGGTATGTGAGATATAATAAATACATAGATAATTAAAAGATAGTCTTTATTTCATAGATTACATAACATTAATTAGGTATATACTTAAGACTTTACTTACCCCGCAACCCAGCAGAACATGATACAAATGAAATGTCATTCATAAATAAAGGCTCTTTAAGTGGAGAGTAATAATAACGTAAACCAGAAAAAAGTAAAATGAGCAGAGCGTTTATTAATTATTAGGATTCCGTACTCGTAGGGTAAAACGGAACCCTATCACTAAGACTCCGCTGTCCGTCCGTCTGTCTGTCTGTCTGTCACCAGGCTGTACCTCATGAACCGTGATAGTTAGAAAGTTGAATTTTTCACAGATGATGTATTTCTGTTGCCGCTATAACAACAAATAGTAAAACAGCATAAAATAAATATTTATGTGGGGCTCCCATACAACAGACATGTTTTTTTTGACGTTTTTATAAATAAGAACCCGTCGTGCGCAAATCCGACTCGCACTTGTTCGGTTCTTAATAAGGCCCTGTAAAACCGTATTCTATTATTCTGTAAACGATATAAACTTTAAAATCTAAGACCCTAATCCTAAACATCTTATCCCACTTATATATTACAAATGCGAAAGTTTGTAAGGACGTTTGGATGTTTGTGACTCAATCACGCGTTAAAGGCTGAACGAATTTGGACGAAATTTTGCACACTTATAGAATATGATCCGAATTAACATATAGGATACTTTATATCTCTGTCAAATATTCCTATGGTATATTTTTCTATATATTGTTATTTATTTAACGGTTTGCGTTGTGTCATACCAAACATCCTGTAGCCTACGCTAACGAAGTTGCAGGCAAAGCTAGTGTGCGAACTTTGATTATATACATGTCTAGCTTCCCTGTTCCAGTGTCATAAACGTCCAAAAATATATAAGCCAACTGTTGGCGCCAAAGTTTGTTTCGCCCGCTCAGTGGCGCGCTTGTTACCATAGCAACCCATAAGTGTTACCATAGTAACCATCGTTATTACTTACTTAAATCTGGCCTGTTCTTTTGGTGACAATTGCAGCACCACACTCTATCTAGACATGTTTATAATAAATGTGTGCGAATGACATACACGTATTTGCATATTCCCACTGAAAATATATTTTAGCAAATTTAATGACAAAAGATAAACCTTTCATAGCATCTGACTGATGAAGTTATAGTAGTTCCCTTGAAGCCGTGAAGGCAACCAGTTTATTTACATGTCAACACAGAATTTACAGACAACAGCTTTGGCCTTTGATGAAGAAGGCATTGAGGACTTTATTTGCACGGCTTGTTTATGTGCGATTATAATCTGTGTATATTTTTTGTTGCTGCAGAGATAAAATAAATATTGTTGGTCATTAACCTCAAGGTAGGGTATGATATAACCACACCCAGATCATTTGGCAACGGCGTCAAAATATGTGTAAGTAAAGCACGATTAACGATTAAGAAGGGCCTTTATAGGATTACTATTGAAACGTCTAGCATCTGGGAAAATTCATTGTCTGGTACTTTGTAGCACGATGATGTTAAGTCCTTATTTTATGACTATGATAGTTAGTGTGTTATCTGCCGTATATATTACATCAAAATCAAAAAAAAATCTGGGGTTGATTCCCTTAAAAAAACTTACTCTGAATATCAACAAACATAGCTTCTTCTCGCTAAAAGTGGATTCTAATTACTATTGTCAATCAGTACTTACTTCAGTGGTAAAGTGATAGCGCGTATCACCTAAACAGTACAAACGAACATAGACTCTATTTTGTTACTGAGTTGGTTCACTTACGTTGATTAGTGAAGTGAACAAGATCGATAAAAAATAAATTCGAAAATCGTAATTTATAATTCATCACATAAAATCACGATTGAAATATACAGTTTTAAACCATTTTTGTTACGGTATCTATAGTTATAGTTAAAACGGTAAATACAAAAATGTCAAACTAGTTGAGATTATAATGCTATGTAAATAAAAACACTCGCTACAACTCCACCGTATTCTTGATCGATCACAAACCTATCATCCAATCATCGTACTTCTGCAATTAACATAAAAATGTTTTTAGATGTGTTTGAATAATTCATTGATGTAATTCCCACTTATTTCGATAAAAAAATCTACATGCGTATTAACGGGCTTCAAAGATTCCATATGGTCATGCTAATATCTCGCGTACATAAAAGCCGGTATTCATAAAACCATCTCTGTTTTGAGATTATGAGCGATAGCTGTTATTAAAAGGAGTACTTGAGAGAAAAAATATCGTGTATATCAGCTGCCATGGGACTATACATTAATCGTCTAGTCTTATCATAATATGTAGAAAAATATAACACTTAAAAAATCAATGTCATCGGGGTACCAAGTACGTTACCAAACCCACGTCTCTTTGCAATCCGGGCGGCTATTCTTCCTTGGAAGTCATTTCCTTGAAACGGGAAGAGCAGTCGCCCGGATTTCGAAAAGCCGTGGGTTTGATACCCAACTGAGACAGTGAATTTTTTTCAAATGTTATACTACCATAAACTATCATGTGTTTGCAAAAACAAATATGTAACAACTATATCTATTTGAGACGAGTATTATCGCAGAATGCCTATTTTTTGCAGTAGCCGTCTAATATGCTGTACGACAACAATTTTCCTCATAATTTTATGGACATGCTTAAGTTGCTCATTATCATAGCACCTTACTAACTATGACAATCTTAGGTACTTTCCAAGTAAGTATTTTTTTTACCATCCTGAGCTTCCTCGAGCTCTCTTCTTATAAATACGGGTCATTTAGACAAAAACTTGCAAAATGAACATGTCCGTACGTCAACCCTGCCACTGCTTGTCGATTGCAGCCGAGGAGCAAGCAAAAAGCTGTTGGTGTCGCTCTGGGCTCATGTGAGAACAAGACACGGTCTGATAGACCATACACTAGCGAGACATGAGGTTAGAACTTAATTTGATGAACACCATTTACACGGTGAAATATTGTCGGTTATTTAAAAAAAAACATTAAAAAACACTAGCGTCTTTTGAGCGTCGACATCGTGGCAGCGTCCAATTAGCGTTGACGCAACGCTTGCGCAGCGGCATTTACTTAACGCTGACTTGACTTGACTGACTTCGATTCTCGAAAGACGCTAATGTAGGAAAAGGGAGGCCTTATTATGACAGCTTTTTGTATGCAAACAAAAAAATCTTGAAACCTTTTAGAAATTAGCTGTGTTTTTATTGCGTTCTATAATATTGCACAGGTTGTTTTTTTAGGATTCCGTACCCAAAAGAGTAAAACTGGACCCTATTACTAATGCTCCGCTGTCCGTCTGTCTGTCCGTCTGTCACCAGGCTGTATCTCAAGAACCGTGATAGTTAAAGACAGTTGAAATTTTCACAGATGATGTATTTCCGTTGCCGCTATAACTACAAAGACTAATAACCAGAATAAAATAAATATTTAAGGGGCTCCCAAACAAAAAACATAAATTTTTTGCTCGTGTTCATATATAATGGTGACTGTGTGTGCCATTCTTTTTGTGTCTTTCTGGTTGTGTCTTTCTGTTTGTCGCGCTCGAATAGGAACCATTCGTGCGATTCGATAAAAAATAAACTAAGGAGCTCAGTGGCATGCATTGGTAGAAGTCTATGTCCCACGGTGCACTGACGAGAGTTGATCATCAAAAAATATAGTCAGAATTAACCAATGCAATGTCTTAAACTTTTTGCAAATGACATGACATGGCCGTGAGGATTTTTTTAACAATAAGTAGAGTCACATACCTCGTGGCAGTGCTCGTAGCTCAGTGGCGGCAGCGCTTTGGTATCGATTACTAAAGTTAAGCAACCAACGCCGCGGTCGTGAGATTTTGTGGTATTTATCACGAGCATCTCCGTGCTTCGAAAGGCGTGATAAAAGTTGGTCCCGGCTGATATCGCTTGATGTTGGTCGTTAAGCCTAGTCAGAGGCCCTATGGCGGCTTGATTACATCTAACACTAAGGTTTAGAATACTGCCATGGCCTTACAACACCCGTCCGCCAATCCGCACTGGGCCTACGTGGTTGCAGAGTATTATGGCCCAAATAACCTCATAGTTGAGGTGAAGCCTACGCCCTGCAGTGGGACGTATATAGACGTACTTATATAGTCACATAAGTAGGTGAGTGAACATCTGACAGTTGTCAGATCATTCAGCTTATTATACTCGTTAAAATAACAACAGATCGGGCCCGATAAGCGAGCTATTGTACCGTGAGCGATTGCCGAGACAGCCCATGACTTATCACTGCTAGTGGATAATTTGCTTCTACGTGTAGAGAGGATTTAGTAATGTAGGCACTGATCCAATTCATTTATGCATAGGAAAAGTATTCATTCATTTCGTTTGAAGGATTGATTTTATTACGACTGTAGTTGCACAGAGGCACGTTTGGCGTACAGCACAAGGGTTCCGGAGTATTTTGTATAAGTCAATATAGGAAACGGGCTTTTTTAAATAGTGGTGTAAGGCGCTCAGAACAAAACAACTCGTTGCGATTCTTATCCAATCATTTCACAATAACGATTATATCTTAGCATACATTTGTACATAAATTGCTATCAAAGTGAATAAACATTGTATCCATAAAATTATTTGCGGGAAATCTTTTCTACATTACAAAAGTGGGGGTCGTTTTTCTATTTTTCTTTTTATTATATTACGCAAGTTTCAATTTCAGGATTTCAGGGCTTGGCACGTTTATAAAATAAAAATCGTTCGATATCTCATTTAAAGTGGCCAGTAACACTTTAAAGTAAAATGTAAGTATGTCTGTTACCAGTGAAACAGGTCTTAAATGTATTAATAATATGATCCGTTCCCTTTGAGATTCGTCCGATAGTACGCACTTGGGAAACATTATTCAAGGATAACTGGAGTTATTTGGACTGTGGTGTCACCATTCAGCAATATTATCACAATACATATAGCTATACAGTAAAGTAACTACCTATAAACAGTCAAAATGCCGTATACTAACACATGTGCACGCCTCTACAAGATATGTCAGTAAACAAGGAGTACTGAGAGTCGTGGATGCCGAATACTGCCGATGCGAGACGAGATTGTCAGTTGTCATTGTCGCTGTTGAACGTAATAACGTAGAATTTAAATCCTCTTTGGTCAACGCTTTATGTTCACTTCTATTGTTTTTAGTTCGCGCGATTTTTAATCAACTTTTAAGACAACCCTAACGCTCCATTATCGTATCTACATGGCTAGTTTTCATACTGTATTAAATATATGTACTATGATATTATTCTGTAAGCCTGTGATACCTACAAAAGTATATTTTAAAAAAAGTATGCAACTAGGCAAAATGAATTCCACTATCAAACTAATTTTATAAATACAAAAGAAAGGATCTTTGGATGTTTGTGACTCAATCTGTCACTGTTTGTTTTCACTGTTTTCTGTAACTTAATAAATAGTCATATTATTATGGCTTTTTGACTGTAATTGGTAGAATTAAAACTTTTTTTTTACGATTTTGTAGTTTAGTTTTATAAAAATTTGTCTTATTAATTGTATTAAATATAAAAAAACTATACCTACATTTACATTTTAATAAAAAAAAAGTTATATGTAAATGAATGAAATTGAAATAACTGTAAATCAAAAGAATTAAATCTGTACAAACTGTATCATTTATCTAGACTAGATCTGTGCTCGCAGGATAATAGAGTCATTATGAGGCACGTCACACTTTTTGCTCATATTGCCCATGGGGCCATATAATTGACCGATGCTATTGCCCTCTAACGGTTATAGAGCGCAATTTTGATATAAAAGGTTTACAATTCAACAGCAGTTAAAAATCTTTCGCATAAAGGGTGGCTATAGATTTTTTTTATTTAAAAAATTCATATAAATTTAGATTTTGTCCTCTACAGATCAAGTCAAGTCGTGCTGTATCTCGTAAACTACAATAGTTAATAGAAACTAGAAATTTTGAAAGACTGTGTAATACTTGGCCGCTATAACAACAAATAATAAAAATAAAAATTGTATAGGTTCATAAATAAAGCGGATTACCAAAACTTACTGTCATATTAATCAGGCCCCTGGCATATAGGGTTCACGACTACGAGTATTATCCAGCGATATTAGCCCAGAGCAACTTTTAACTCGCCTTCCACGAAGATGGTAAATATCATCAAATGATCACCCATCCACTCATACTCCACGGCGTAAATTGATAAACTTTAGAAATCAATGCTAAAGCGCAGCTAATAAGCTACAATTTGTGCAACAAATTTGTGTACAAGCTCAGTGGCGGCTGCGCTTTACTTTTTGTAGCCTACAAACACCCGAGTGCAAGCATAATATTATTAATTACGGGGTCACACTAGACTCATTAATTCTGCGTATGATTTACGCCAAGTCGTTTACGTCGGCCGACATGTACCCATAAAGCATCGTTCGTGCATTCGAAAGGGATTACTACATTAGCCACTCGATCTTGTTATAGCTTTGTTTAGGGTTGTTAGTTTTGATATAAAGCAAATAATTTAGTCTAGGTCTAGGGATCTAGGTAACACGTGCTACCGCTACAAGCCTTAACTTTGGATCAGAGCAATAAATAAATATTGGACAGTATCACATACATTGCTCTCTGATCATAAGGTAAGTAGCTAAAGCACTTGTGTTATAGAAATCAGAAACAACGACACGGTATCACAACACCTAGACCCGAGACAATGATAGATATAGAAAAGTTCATTTTCCACATTGACCCGACCGGGGATTGCGTCCTTAAATTCAAATTCAAAAGATTTATTTCAGACAAAGTCCATACAGTACCATACCACAAACAATACAGTTAAGTCAGTAAAAAGTAAAATTGCCCTTTGATCAGCTTTCACATTTTATGAGAAAATCGTGGTGATACTTGTGCAATTTCGATGTTAGTTATCGCTCAAACAAAAAAGAAAATAAAACAGAACGTTTTTTATATTGCTAATTTAATAGAGTAATGGGAATTTAAATTCAGGATTTTAAATTGAAATATTGGTTTCTCGTATTTTCCAAAGTTGCCGTGCCCTATCAACTAACTTTATATTATGAAACTGTCAAAATCGTGAGACCTAACTGCTATTATGGTAGCGTTGGTATGGTAGCCAGAGTTTCAATCAAATAGATTAGAATAGAATAGAATAGAAAACATTTATTTGACACATAAATAATTAAAGTTTTTTTAGATTTTTGCAAGTAGTAGATTGCGGATCTTGATAAAAATAATTGACTTCGTATTTGACCTCTTTAAAGTGAATTAATGGGTTTCTGATCCTGCAGGATTCTTAATGGCTTAAATCCCATATTAGAACGCGGTAAATAGTACCAAAGACCACTCTCAAGTCTAGAAGTGAAACATAAAGAGCAACAAGACCGGTAACTAAATTGTTAAGAATAACCAAATGTGGAATACCAAGTTAAATACCGCTGGGCCTGGGATCGTGAGCTTTTACTCCGTTTAATGATCACGATCCTCAAACTTGAAGGACACGACTTTAGAAAGGCTAATAATACACAAATCTTCTCATGGAACATACAAGGTGGCTTACTTATAATAGTTCCAAAACGTTTTTGACAGAAGACCGTGATAACTCATTTAATTTATTGTCTTAAAATATATAAGTGATTTTTATTATGTAGGTTAACATTTTCGTGTCACAAAAAAATCTGCTTAACAGACATATTACACAAAATTGACGTGTAAAAATATAACCTATTAAAGGCTGGATTCGACAAAACATTAAGCCTGGGTTGCACCATCTTACTTTAACTTTAACAAACATCAAAAGTCTGTCAAAATCCATACAGAAACACCGGTTATAGTTACAGTTATGGTTAAAGTTAAGATGGTGCAACCCAGCCTAAGTTATCCCAGTTTATCTATTATGAGAATATCTTAATTCGTTTAGTTTACGTTTTTTCAACTTACATAAGGCACACATGCTCTTAATATTGTTGTTCTATATGGTTCAAGTGTGTATGATGAACGAATCTCAAATCTTGTCAAATCTGTCAAATTACGTATGTAATGACGTACGAAATTGACAGATTCGACAGATTTGAGATTGTTTTAAGAGTTCATGGTTACCCCGCTGACACAATTGCAAGCAAATAAAATTTCAGACATGTTCAGGGTCGTCATGCCCGTAGGTAGTACACCTACGGTTTATCTTTCTATCATAAAAACAAACTCTGTAGCCTTGGATATTGTTCCAAAACCCTATAACTATCAAGGAGATGAGTATACCTATATTTTTTAGAGATATTATAGAGTAAGGCGCTGGACCGACGACCATGGGAAGATGGCTGGCAGTGGCTGGATGAAAAAAGCGGGAGATCGCGCTCTTTGGCGCTCTTTGGAGGCTTACGCCCATCAGTGGACTGAAGTAGGCTAAGATGATGATGATGAAGGCGAATCGTATTAATAAAAATAATAAAATATATGTTGGCTTGTGCCAGCCCTAAGAATAGATATTACTGAACACATGTGCCGGGCTGTGTACACATTGCTGAAATTCGTGTACTCTTTGGATAATTTATCGCTGTGTTTACATGGTGGCCGTTAGATAATTAATTACTTCAAAATGGGATTTCTGCGACCATGTTGAACTTGTATGTGTTTTTTGCTTTGCATTAACATGTTTATTTTACAAAAACTTTATTTGTTATGAGTGTTTGCATGAAACTATAGCTTGAACTTTAACTTTAGCCATTCAGCGAGGAAACGCTGCCAGTATCCTTGCTTCCTTGCCTCACGAACACGGTTTTATTTTTGGGTAGTTATTTATTTACTATTTAGGTTTAGGATAAGTTAGTTTAATTTAAAGTATTATTTAGTTTCGTTTGTATTCTTGTATTCATTTAATTAATAGAATACATCCAAGCTTGAAAGTACTATTATATTTTTAAGGAGAGTGAGAATATAACTTGAGTTGGAAATATATATATTTTTTTAATTTTGGTTTTTAGCAATTCCATGCAAGGTTGAATTAAAGATAAATAACACTTTAAAAAATTCATTGACCTCAGGTGGGACTCGAACCCAAGTGCCCAACTCGAACTGCGATGGGACGTGGGTTCGAGTCCCACCTGAGTTCGATGATTTTTTTTAAAGTGTTATTTATCTTCAATATTTTTTTTAATTTAAATATTATTCTAGATATATAAACTAGCATTTTGGTGAATGCAACATACCTAAGAATTTACATAATACGATGAATGACATTTTCAAAGTTTATAAATTAACTGTACAAAATGCCAGAGAAACGATTGTGGAAGTATTTATACATGATTGAAAGTACGGACAACAGCTCGTCGACCTACCACAAAATGTCAAATTTTCTCATTTGAAAATGATCTCTATTTGTAAGGCTTAAAGTTGAAAATCTATTGAAGAATTTTTGTCTTTTGGGGTAGGTCGACGTGCTGTTGACTGTACCTACCCTGTACCAATTGTGTTATTACTTTAAATCAGGAGCAGTTAGCATTTTACGTTCAGTTTTAGTATTAAAAACAATTGGTCAAAACAAACACCCGTCAAAAAAACATGGCATCAGAATCGATAAGACACCTACGGTTATATTTTATGGTAAAACCTGTTATGAGTCAGCTACTATGTTTACTAATTTGGTATTTTACGAAAATCATTCGTAGAAAAATGATAAACATTTTGATACTTCTACTGTCTTATTCAGAGTGAATTTGCTAGTCCGGGACTAATGACCACTGTTTTATACCCATCCACTGTACGTTAGTACTAGCAAATGCACTCTGAATAAGACAGCTAGAGTCTAAGATGTTCTGGGATTTCAGAAATAGAAAAGGAATGTGTATTCAAAAAAAAACGATTGATTTTGGTATTATTTTAAAATCATCTGAATTTAAGTAGTCATTTAATGGTTTGTCCAGTTGAGTTGAGGAGCAATAGTTTTGAATAAAACGTCTGGGTGTATTTTGTGACGTCTTGACAAAAAAACATTCAGACCAATACAATAGAAAAACTATCTTGCTCATATTTATTTAATACATAGCCTCTTTATTATCTACTCATAGAATCTAGACTAGACTCTATTCTTATGTTATTTGTGTCTTAAAGAATCTGATTGAGTGATAAAACGTAACGCTTTTCAGACATGCAGGCATCTTATCAGCGATCTAATATAGATCATTCACACTCGATTTCCGAGCTTCCAATAACCGATTAGGATCGAGATGTGGGATCGATAAGCGCTGGTGGCAATTAGCGTCATGGACAGCGCGTAGATCGATTAATCGATAACTTCTATCAAATTGAGTCACTCGCGAAATCGGACATGCGTGCAGGGTAATTAACGAGATTGTACGGTTGTTTGTTTATAATTAGCGGTTTTTTGTTGCTTTTTTTACTTTTACAGCTTAAGGCCAGGTATTCCTGCCCGCGCGACTGATAGGGTCTGCCGAGCCGCCGCGCTCGCGAGTTTCGTAGGTATTTAAACATAGTAATTAAGAAAATCATTTTATCGAGTCAAACTCTGCGTTTTCGTCTATAAATATTTAGTGGCTATATTTGAATATAAAAATCAAATGCAAATTATCAGTAGATAAGACATAATATTGAAAAAAACATTACAAAAAGGGGTAACATTGGGATTTTTTTCTATCGAGTGAAGATTATTAAATCGTGTAACTGAATGCGACTTTGACTAGAATAGATCCTTAACTGATACATATATTTGTTGCGGAATTGGAAACATGATTTTCTCTGTCTCAGATGGTTTTTAAAACTCAAAAGCGGGGCAACTGCTAGAATACCCAGCCTTAAGTACATGCCCGACTTTGCCCGTGGCTATGTCAATCTTAAAAGATCACAAGAATAATTCAATAGCAATTTTCTATTTTTTACATTTTATCCTTTAGAAACCATCTTATTTTTTAACCTAGTTACAGAGTTTATGTTTTATTGCTTTTACTTTGCGTTCCAAATAAAAAAAAATCATTGAACATACTTGTAATGATTACGCCTGATTACACTTTGTTATTTGTGAGCCAATCTTTACTAAATAAGAATGATACAGGGTGACAAACAAGTATAGATCAGAGTTAATTAGTAGAAGTATCGTTACATCAAGTGGAGTTATTCCGAATATAGACAAATATACTTCAATTTTATACGTATCTCAAATTTAATTCTTTACACATAAAAGATTTTACTACCTAATGCAACACATTCCTAGTTTGTGAGTCGGTTTTTTGGGTCTTCCAATACATCCGCAAGCTTGTGGTCACGATATGACCAAAAGTTTTGTAAAAACCCATTTATAAAATAGGTATGTTTATTAATTAACCCGTATTGTGAATCGTTTTAGTTATAAAGCTCTTGATTACAATATGATCTAAGGATTGTTGATGATGTTTTGTGATGGACAACGCTTACATAGCAGAAGCACATTCATTAAAATAGTCATTTTGAAGCTATATATTTACTATAGGTAGTACTAGTTTGGGAATATAAAAACAGGCATTGAGTTTGTTCGGAGTTGAGTCGGAAATTTATGTGGATTAGATTAAATTATATAAGGATTCCCTTCTTTAAATACTCTTTGTATTCCTAAATACTTGTTTATCAGTTTATGGTGAATTTATTGTGCTATCTTTCATATTACCATCGCATTTGCCACTATTTGGGCGAATAAATAAATTAGAATATATTGTGCACTTGCAAAATCTTAGGTTTGTATCAAAAAACAGGAGTAAATATAGATTAGTAAGTATGCAATTAGTGTTTTGAGAATATATGTGACTAAAGTATTATTCAAGTTTTAAAAAACATAACTTCATTCAAGGATTTTTTTTTCTTTTAAATAAGTTTTACGATTTCAACTACCTAAAATTTAGGACAACTTACTGTAAAAAGGTTCAGCCTGTATAATAATAAAGTTGTTTATGTAACATTATTTGTTTTATGAAAGTGTTGACACTTTATGACACGTTTAAAATGTTGTTAATTTTGAACTTTTAAGACCGATTAAGTTTTATGAACTTAATTATCCGGATTTTGTGAGCCTTATTTTACACGCCATTATGAACTTTTCTGAAAGTTAGTGACAATTAAAAACAGATTTACGATAAAACTTTAAACTCTCTTATTTAATGCAAAATACTGCCTTATTTATTATATTGCACGTTGTTTATGTGTGAATCTAACTTTTGATACATTGAAGTTACTAGTTAGATTTAAAACATAAGGCTGTGCACAAAGCCAGTTAAAAAAGATATCAGATACCTACTTACCTTAATAATAGAAAAAAAAGATATATTAATGTTGTCAGGTAAAACAGGAAGGTTATTTATCTCCCTCCATTTCAATTAATGTTATCAGCACAATTTGTAGCATTTCCATACAAGTCACACAAAAACCCTATTGAGATATTTGACGTAAAGCTCAATATTTGTAATTTAGGTATGCTAACCAGTTACATTTAAAGCTCACGACGAAACTTCAACCTGAAACACTAAAGCACTGTTTGTCACTCACTTACACCAATCAAAGCACAATTCAATTAATCCATTTATCGATAACACACACGTTACTACCAACAGCCTTTTCGATTTTTGAAATGTCCAATCTTATCACTTAAAAAGTTCACTTTCATTCTTATTTTGAATTTCGAACGACGGATTCTAGTCAATAGTGTTGAGCAATGTTTTTATTTGAAGTTTATAGATATTAATGAGCGGGTTCTTGTTGGAATGATCGATTGATATTTGATTGTAAGCGACAATCTAGAACGTGTAAGCGGTTCGCTGGTTTTTACACTACTGAGACGGACAAGGCGCGTCGCGTAAGCTGCGGACAACACAAATAAATAAAGCCGATGTACAGACAGCCGGTCCGCGATTTATGTCAAAAACATACATTTGCGAGGTATGTGAATTAAGTCTGAAATTCCATGGAAATAAGCAACAAAATGTTGCTTAAATACAACATCCTCACTTTGATTCCTTTTCGAGACAAAATTCCTAGAACACAACGTTAGACATAGTTTTTACATAGATTAAAGGAAAAAATACACAGTAAATTATATTTGACCGCTGAATCAAACGGTGACACCAAGTTGTTGGGTTCTAAGCTTCACATTTTATGTCAAATGAAAGATCGAAATCGCCGTTTTCTGAATGAATGAATTAAAAAGTTTATTTTGCACAATTTAAAAAATACAATACTACACACAGTTTAACATTGATAAAGTCGTATCAAAATGGTGGTATTTAATACTTAAAGGCTTCATTTCTGTGAGATACTACAACTCCATGTTTAAAACCAACATCACCTTTGACCCATCGAACATCTCCAAACCAAACTCTTCAATATAGCTTTTATAATACACTAGCTATTGCCCGCGGCTTCGTTCGCGTGTTCTTTAGTTTATTCATAAAGTATTATACGTATAAACCTTCCCCCTGAATCACTCTATCTATTGCTAAAACTGCATTAAAATCCGTTGAGTACTTTAAAAGATCTAAGCGAACAGACAGCGGAAGCGGCTTCATTTTATACCTACTATGTAAAGAAAATACCTACTGGAGGTGCGAATCCCATCTTAACCTGTGTTCCTAAATTTATACCCAAAGGATTTGAGGGTGCGATTTGGAAGTTTTGTCACAAATTACGTATAGCGGCGCGGTATTTTTTCTATATTTTGTGGTTTTGTCGAGGAAAAATAAATGTTCAAAGTATACAAATATGTAAAATGCCAAACCAAGTCAGCCCGATGGAACGATGACCTCAGGAAGATGGCTGGCATTGGATGAATAAGAAAGCAGGAGATAGTGCTTTTTGGCGCTCTTTGGGGAAGCCAACGTCCAGCAGTGGACTGAAGTAGGCTAAGATGATGATGATAAAGGCGAATCGTATTAATAAATAATAAAAATAATAAAATCTATGTTAGCTTGTGCCAACCCTAAGAATAGATATTATTGAACACATAGGCTAAATAGATAGATAGAAACCAAAGTCAAAGCGTAGTAATTTTGTTTCGCATATTTTCTAGGAATTCCTATACGATGATTACTATTTCGTATTAGAATTTGAATTCTAATGCAAAATTGAGAACCTAAAGAGACGGTAAATTTTCAGTTTAGGTCAGTTAGGGAGTGGTACAATTCTTGATCGCATATTAATTGACATTTATACTATAAGTTTTAAAAATACAATGAATTTGATAAATAACCATATATTTCTTATTAAATAAATAAGTTTGTACCTATATTGCAAAAGTCAGTGACTTAATATCCGTGCTTATGTGTTTTTCACATGAGTCAAACATGGTAAACAAACAATCAAAATTATCATAAAATTTAATGTTGTCGACATAAATTGTGTGCGGCCTGCATTGCATACAAATAAATGATCGGCCATCACTTTTAATAAATCAAAGAGTTTAAGGAATTTGATTTATTTTATACCATCCCAGACCGCATATTGTCTTTTCACGTGAAACTGGTGCTGGTGAAATTCATTATAAAAAAACAGATTGCCATTTAATAAAAAGAAGAAGAAAATTATTTAGTTGCAGGAGAGCGAAACACAGAAGAGCTGTTTTATTAATTTTCAAGTTTCGTTTAGAAAAGCGTTAACAGGTCCTGTCAGATATATCACATAAGATACATAACAATGGTTTTTCTTGCCTGTTGTTGAACTGGAAACCAGTTAAGCAACTCTTGGCTACATAATGAGGTTTTAATTGTGCTTTTAGTTCCACTAGGAAGAGCTTTATCGATACCGCATCTATATCTCACCGTTATAAGAGCTTTTTTTTTTAACCAGTTAAAATACTAAATTTTATGGTATTAATGTAACTATAGGGCTATAGGTAGCCTAATTTAAATACTTACAGCTATAAGATGGACGCTGTTTTCAAACCGATTTAAAAAAGGAGGATATTTGATTAACTCTTAGAGAGGCAGTGGTTTTTTTACTTTGACATAAATAAATAAATACTGGACAACATCACATACATTGCTCTGATCCTAAGATAAGTAGCTAAAGCACTTGTGTTATAGAAATCAGAAACAACGACGGTACTACAACACCCAGACCCGAGACAATATTGAAAAGTTCGTTTTCTACATTGACCCGACCGGGGATCGAACCCGGAACCTTAGAGATGGCGGCGCCATTTAAAGTCCGGTGTGCTCGCCTCTCGGCTACGGAGGTCGTCATGTATCAACGTAAGCTGTTTATTAGCTCTAATTAGGGTTTATGATACAAATTTGTTTCAAGCACTACTTTAAGACCTTCTTAAAGTTAAATATCAGTTTTGAATAACAGTCTTATTAACGGCCCTTTTTTGCCGTATCAAAAACTAGTAAATCCTAAAGATCCTCGCTAGTTCGCTACAATAACTTCAACCAATCGTGGACACCTGGTAAGCCGCTGCCCGCAAAAAACTTTGCAAAAAACCGAATGACTTGGATTAAATATTCGTTGCGCAGAACGTAATAGTATTTGTTTAATTCTTTTATATCTTTGGGGCCTTACAATAAACGGTAATAGTACAAATCTGAGCGATTTAGTTAGCTGCACAGACACTGAACTGGCTGGAATTTGATTGGATAGCTTAAAGCTCATGTAACCCCCCAGTACGTAAAGATGGAGTGATTTAGATTCACAGTGGTTTTACTACACACATAGTTTATCGATTAAAAACCTACCAAAATATCAGAATATTGAATATACTGAATTACAGTATCAAGTGATTCTTAAGTGGTGGTTCCGTAGAAGGCTAAGTTTTAGCACACCTGGGCGGTAACCACGAACTATTAAAACAATCTCAAATCTGTCGAACATTATCATATCTGTCAAATTTTGTATGAAATGACGTACGAAAATCGACAGATTTGACAACTTTGAGATTGTTTTAAGAGTTCATGGTTATGGCCTTGTTTTAGTTTACAAAATGTGTGTGTTCTGTCATAGATACTTCAACAACATATTTTTTACGTTATATTAAACGAAGCCACGGACAAAAGCTAGTAATACATGTAAAGCAGTGTAACTTAAGTAAGGATACTATGTCACCATCATTAGTGCCCCGTTAATTTGGCAAGCGATTTTTTGCGCCAAACTCGGCGTTTAAGACGAATTCCCGCCATTACGGCAATTGTCAATGTGCCAAACCCAATAAGCGCTATCTGTGATAGCTTTTAAAAGCTTTTTTGCGACTAATATGGTAGGCGTGGGCTGTGATTGAGTAGGGTTGCCATAGAAGCACGACAATTGGGGACAAATTGTGTTTTAAAGAACTTGTAATAATTTTAAGTTCTACTTTTGCTGTATAACCTAATGGAATCTACTTTAGCCTGAAAACTGTTTTTTTGCCAATAGGCCTGAATTAAGCTCTTTAAACGTCCGATTTTTTCCACCTCTACTAAGGAGTCTTATTGCAGGTAGGTATTTTGGTCATATATGTTTTTTTTCTTTCATTTGTTTTTCGCTCATAAACAAGATCTTTACGGTTTGACCGCTACAAATACAATCAACAATTTAGGTTAGACTTTGAAATATAATTAATCTATTTATTTTTTTTATTTTTTTTCATAACATAAAATTTAAAAACAATCTATGAAAAAACAACAAATCAGCCACCACGCTAATAAATTTTAAAAGACATTCAAAAATAAAACTATAGAATAACCTATTTTTATTTGTCTGTGTTAAAACCAATGAAATAGATTCCTCATCCTGATTTAGGAGTGTCAATGTTTCAAATCAGTTTTCTTTTATCTCCGATAGACAAAAGAACAATTGACCGATGCATCATAATTGATTTAATCAATGACTGCGGAAGTCATTCAATTTGATAAAAGTGTATACGTATATATATATACAGTATAGTTTACTTTTAAGTCGTAACCTCAGAAACATGTAAGTAAGTATGTTTATAAGTTATTGATATGGTATGAATAATGTTATATGAATATATATTGTATGAATACATATGAATGAATGTATGAGTATATACAAATTGTATAAATTCCATGTGTATAATCTTATTATTTTATTTTATTTGTAATGTAATGTTATTAATACATTTTTATTTTTATTTTGCATGTCTTACCCAGACAAAACATGTTGGCACTCAAGTTATTTTGTTACCTTATCTGTACTGCGTTTTAGGCAAATAAATTTATTTCTTTTTATTTAATTTCATGTGTTTATATATTTAAAAAAAAATACAAAACTTGGTTGTATTTATTTGCCAGTTTTGCAAAAAAATGCAGTAAAAATCGATGTCGTAACTTCAGAAATACGCATAAGTAAATTGCATTGCAAATACATACAGAACTTGATTAAATTAGCCAATTTTATATTTTTTTAAAATGGTATTATCATTATATCAGCTATAGGACGTCCACTACAAAACATAGTGACTTTCAGATAGGGCGGTTGGAAAAAAATATGTAACAGAAAAAAAAACAATCAAAAGGTTAAGAAATCAATATCTTTTTAATAGTTACATATTTGTCAGATGGTTTTGTCCTGTATAAAGTCAATTTAAGGTCATAATCACATTCTAAAATTAGAAATAACAAAAAATGTATACTTGTTAATGAACTGCGAGGTAATTAACAAGAAAGCCTTTTTAAATTGAGCAATAAATTAACAAAACTCTTTGACTGCATGTAAGACCATTAATTTAGATCCTTAAGTCGATAACCCGATTGGCATGGTGGTGGTGCGGCAATTTGCCTTAAAAGCAAAGGGTCCCGGATTCTATTTCTGGTTCTGGTCAATACAGCATAGGGATGACGACTAGTTTCAAAGAATTAAATTCTATCTAGTCCGTCAGTTTGATAATAGAAAAAAAAATAGACTCGTATTTTTTAAATAACTAACTTATTGTTAATCAACTAAAAAGTTACATAGACAAAGACAAGCGCGTCAAAATTCGGGAGAGGGGCTCGTGACGTCACTTCTAAGTAAAAATTTAATCTTGCAATGACGTCATGTTACATTTCAAATCAATATATTGTAATATTTTGATCATTGAAAAAAGAAAAATATGTGTTCAATACTTTATAATATAAAACTCAATGAAACGGGAATTAACGCGATCATAATTTAGGTACAAAATGTTACCTCTTTTGCCTGACGTTCATTGAGTTTTAAATTATGCAACGCGAAAGTTTAAAAGTAATACTTTATAATAATCTACTTAACTAAAAAAAATGTTAGTCGTCATCCCTAACTAACTTTTCTTAATTGGTTGGTTGGTTTTAATCTGGGCATGCTAGGCGACGCCACTGTCCACAACTTTTAGGGTTCCGTAGTCCTGACAAGGAACCCTTATAGTTTCGTCATGTCCGTCTGTCTGTGTTCGAGTAGGACGTCCTCCCCCCCTCTAAAAGCTAAACTATTGGCTTAAAAAATATGGAAATATTTATGATAATGTGCTATTCATAAACTTTTAAGGAAAATCATAATGGTTAAGATAGATCAGATAGTTTAAGAGTAATAGTCGTTCAACATAGTCGTTCAAAAATTCCTAAACAAAACATTAAAAGTGACTTAAATGAAGTAATTGTTGAAATATATTGTGGTAACGACGGGCAAAACTATGGAACCCTATACTGCGCGTGGCACGACACGCACATGGCCAGTTTTCGTTTGTTAACTTGTAACTCCCTAACATCCTAATGTTAATGTTATTTACTTACTTCGATACCATCACAATTGGTGTGTTGCCATATTTATTTTATTTAGTTTTTTTGTGTGAATAAATTTATGTCGGACTGATGGCAGCGACATAAATGTGGGAAACGCGTTTCAATTAACGTTATTCCTATAGAAATTTTCAATTATGCCCCTCAAATTGGACAAATATTTTTCTATATTGTTTTAAACTTTCATGGTCACTAACATTATAATAGTTTGTTACGAGATTGTACCATGTAGGTGAAATATCGGGAACTCAAAAATTTGGTACATGGTAGCAATCTCGTAAAACAAACTATTCTAAATATTTTTGTATATTAAAAAATTCTTAATTGCAAGTCTCTCATTTTTCTCGGCCTCGTCAAAATTATGTCAAAGTGAGACATTGGATCGCAGGTTCGGTATCGATTCGAGCAACTTTCTTCTGATAGTAGAGCGAGCGAGGTAAACCCGACTGGTACCAAATTAATTACACGCACGCACTAGTTGCAGGTTGGTCAAGAAAGTATGGAACACGATTTTTATTATTACTATATTTTTTTCTTTAGTAACTAAGTATATTTATCGTTTTATCGATTTTTATTTATTCGATAGTTCTCGTTAAGAAAGAACACGAATATATACTTTTAGAAATAAAACCAACAAGTAACATCAAAAACTAACGTTAAAAGTGTGTGTGCATAAATAAGAGTAATTTAAATACAAAGATATTGGCTTGTAAAGATTGAAACAGTGTATTTTACCGTAGCTGGCGTGTGAATGTCAATTTTAACACACTTGATTTTAAATTTCAAATAATTAAAGTTTTGACCAAATTCAAAAACTTTAATAATTTTTGCTTTAATTATTAGCATTAAGTTCATTTAAAAAGTGTTTGTATATAAGTAAAATATCAGATATTAGTAAAAGCTGTCTCCTCACAATGAAAGCTGCGCAGACGCAGCGCTGCGTGGCGCAAACCGCGTGAATAAATCACACACTGACACCTCATATATCTCCGCTACCGACATTGTTTTGTATATCACCAGGGCCGTAGCAAGAAAAATTGCAATTGCATAAGAAATATATTTTTTTAAATAAATGTGAAAAATTAGTATGTATATTATCTCTCTCTTTCCTTGCATGTTGAATGTTTTATGTTTAAGAAAAACCGTAAACACTATCGTTTCTTTGTTTATTTCATCGTCGTCATCATTTTAGCAAAAGGACGGCCACTGTTAAACAAACGCCTTTCCGAATGACTTCTGGGTTAGTTTATTTGTTTTTTTTTAAAGACCGGACTATCTAACTTCCGAACTAAAAATATGAGAACACGTTGACGTGCTTAGGTACTAATTAGAAATTCAATTTAAGTCGGAAGCATATCTCTGCCATCTATAAGCTAAAATGCCGCTAAATGAAATTTGGACATTTTTCACTTTTGATGATATGACAAGCGCATGAAAGCCCCGTCATTCGATACAACACATAGTATGTTTAAAAGACTTATTAGAAACTCAAATAAAGTTGGATGCTGTATGATTGGGTTATACGACTTTTGTTGTTAGTTGTCTTTTGGAGTTCTTGGGTGTGGAGTTATTGTATATTGATTCCATCCATTTGATCCCCTCTTATACAGACGTCTTTTTTAAATTGTGTGTATGTTACTACCACACACGAATCTTGATAGATTTGTCGCAATCACAACGCATATGTTAAAATTCGATAAACCGTTTACTACGGAGCGGGGGGAGCGTGCCAGAAAACTTGTCAATCATACATACGAAACATTATCCTGTTTCGTAAATTAGGTGAGTGCTAACCCCAGGTAGTACCTACCTCAACAATTGATGGCCTCCCCTAAAATGATCAAGATATTTAGATCAGAGTAGTGTTTTTATTAATCTAAAATATCAAACTGTATGTTTATGTTTATTTAACTAATTTAGCGGTAGAGATTGGCTACAATCATGAATTAAATAAAGTAACACGCGTAAATGCAACCATAGCCCATATCTGTTTATTATCGATATTCCAGCATCTCGTAATCTGCAAATTCTTTATGCGTAATCAATGATATTACAAAGTCCCAAGTAGTCGGTTGTACTCAGAGTTCAAAACTTTTATGGAAAGGGTTAGAACTGTGATATATTACTCGAAACGTTAGATGCATAATTCATACCAATAAAGTGAAACGTGGTCTATTGCCAAACCTGTCTTTGACAAATTGCATTGCGTTTAGGGCCGTAATATTCGTTCAACCTATGATATTTCTAGATTTGTAGTCTTAATCCAGTCATTTCATATTTTATGTCGATAGGACTCACAAAATGTAATGGCAAATTCGAGTTCTAGGGACGTATTTTCGAAGCATTTGAATTCTTTGTTCGAAATCTCAAGATTCTTAGATATATTAAGAATTTATATTAATATACAGAGTGTACATGAAAATAGGACACTCTTTAAAACTACGTGATTAGCTTGTAATATACAACAACTTTTTCTATGGGAGCAACATCGAAATCGATATTTTTTTTCAGCTTCCCCATACAAACTTACTCGCATACTTTTATGATAATGTATGGAGCATCTGAAAATAAAATTACGATTTCGATGTTGCTCCCATAGGAAAAGTTGTTGTATATGACTTGCTGATCACGTGGTTTTAAGGAGTGTCCCATTCTTTTGTACACACTGTATTAAGAATTATTTATTATTTTTATTAAAAATTTAAGATATGTTAAGAATTCGTAAAAAACTTTCGAGATTTCGTATGCAAATTGGAATTCGAATTATTCTAAAATACATCTCTGGTTGTTTTCCTATATTTAAATGTTCTTAAATTGTTGTTTATAACGTTTTGCAAAAAATGCACCTGCGTCTTTTGGATTTTTTATAATTGTTGTATCATCTCTTCTATTGCCTCTAATGCAGTCGGAAGTGATTGCGTGAGCCGCAACATGATCCTGCCTCTGTTGGATGTCATTACTCCAATAATCTCCCACATCCTTAATCATTCCCTCTCCTCGAGTGTCTTTCCCACGTTATAGAAAGATGCCCAAATAATTCCTCTTCCGAAAAAACCAAATCCTTCCTCTTTTTCGGACTATCGGCCCATATCCATCCTACCATTCCTTTCTAAAGTGATGGAGCGTGTTGTGCACCAACAGCTCAGTCGCTTCCTTTCCTCAAACCAACTGTTAAATCCTTTCCAATCCGGTTTTCGTTTAGGCCATAGCACGACTACTGCTTTAATCAAAATTACAGATGACATCCGACAGGGTATGGATCAGCAACTACTCACTGTGCTAGTACTACTCGACTTTAGCAACGCTTTTAATACTGTCGATTTCGACATTTTACTGGGATTGCTGCATTCTCTTAACATATCTCCAATATCTCGGTGCTTGACTGGTTTCACAGTTACTTGCATGGTCGCCGGCAGCGCATTCGTTCTGAGGATTCTTTCTCTGGGTGGTGTGATGTCGGTGCCGGTGTCCCTCAAGGTGGCGTACTGTCTCCTCTCCTCTTTGCACTTTTCATTAATTCGATTACTCACAACCTAAAATCTTTTTTCCACTTGTATGCAGACGATCTTCAAATATATTCTCAAGGGCGCCGTGAAGACCTTTCCAGTGTTGTGGAGGTACTTAACGACGACCTTTGTCGTATACTAGACTGGAGCAAGGCATTTGGTCTCAGGGTTAACCCTAATAAAACGCAGGTGATAGTTATGGGAGGTTCTAGGCAAATTGCTAGGATTAACTGGCCGGCCTTGCAACCTATCACATTTGACGGTGTCCAAATTACGTTCAGCAAAATTGTAAAAGACTTAGGCGTCCATATTGATAGCACCCTCAGTTGGACAACTCAAACTGCGGAAGTCAGCAGAAAAATGTTCGCAGCGGCAGCGTCACTAAATAGGCTTCGTAATTTCTTACCCATACCCACTAAAATTGCTCTTGTTCAGGCTCTTTTGTTTCCCATTTTAGATTACGCAGATTGTTGCTATTTGGATTTGTAGGGGCTCAAGCTTAACAAGCTTGAGCCCCTACAAAAGTTCTGTATCCGGATAGTTTTTGGTCTACAGAAGTATGACCATGTCAGCGAATACCGGTCCAAGCTTAAATGGCTCCCATTCCGACTCAGGCGGGATATGCATATTCTCTCTTTACTTTTTACAATATTGTTTAGTCCGAAATCACCTCCGTATCTGAAAGAGTGCTTTCAATTTCTGCAGTCATCACGGGGTCATGACATGCGGTCATCCAAAAGCCTGCTCCTTAAATTTCCTCTCCATACTACAAACTATTATACGCGGTCGTTTACTGTTCAGTCAACCCGTCTATGGAACTCCTTACCCTTAGTAATTCGGCAATCTGAATCAATTTCTGTTTTTAAAAGTCGGCTTAAAGCACATTTTATTGCACTGTGAAAACAAATCGTCTCTGGTTTGAGAATTGCTGTTTCTGGAATATCACTGGTTGTTAGTCATGCTATTTCCTGGCATATAGGTATATGTATATATATGTATTATATTTAAGTATGTATGTATGTTTATTTTTATCTTAGCATTTATATTTTTTAGGTATTTTTTGTACGTGTATGTAGTTTATACTTATTGATATTAACATTGTAGGTATATAAATAAAATTACACAATAAGCACTCTGCAGCACTTTCCCCTTTCTTTGTAGTTGTCCTCTGCCTAAAGGTTGTCTGGAAGAGATCGCTTTTTAGCGATAAGACCGCCTAAATTGTACATCTTTCTGTAAATATCAACTGTAACTTCTTTGTTTGGTGTGCAATAAAGAGTATCTATCTATCTATCTATCATATTAATCGGCGATCATAATATCATATTAATCATTATACAGGGTATACAAGAGAATGGGACACTCCTTAAATCCATGTGATCAGGTGGTCATATACACCAACTTTTCCTATGGGAGCAACATCGAAATCGTGTTTTTTTTTCAGATGCTCCATACATTATCATCGAGGTATGTGAGTAAGTTTGTTTGGTGCAGCTAAAATAATACTCGAATTCGATGTTGCTGCCATAGAAAAAGTTATTGTATTATATGACCAGCTGGACACCTGGTTTTAAGGAATGTCCCATTCTATTGTACACCCCGTATATACCTTTATACTGCGACATCGCGTCAGTTTTTTAAACCTTTTTTGGCATTAAGCTTACAAGCCAAAGATTACCTAATTCTATTTACCTAAATCTAAATGATTACTAATGATTGGGTATTTCGAAATGTGTATTGCCTTTAGTATTACCAACCCACTAGTTTCACGAGAGAGAATTGTTGCTGCATTTTGTGAACAGGCGTTTAAAGTCAAGATTTTTTTTTTTTTTAATCCACCTTTGGATTTCATAGTTCTATCATGTACACAATCAATAATCTTTGCAATAAGGACCCAATTTTACAATCCCGCAAAAAAGACCCTTTATACAAACTTATATGTGTTTAAAGCTAGTTTATAATTTTAGGAGCTACGTACGAAGTTAGACAGACAGTCGGACATAATTATGTTGAATTTATAACACCCCTCTTTTAAAATAATAACCCAAAATTCGTTTCCAGTAGCCCAAAGAGCAAATGACAAGAAAAACTAATAATTATCATGGAAGACACTCAGATTCGAAATATTATGATGTAAATATAACGTAACAAACTTTTTATATAAAGTAAAATAGGATAGGTTAAAAAATTAGCTTTTTCATGGACATGAACTAATTTAAAAAAACAATTATACAACGCGATGATTGACCGAATTCAATCACCGAGAGTGCCACAAAATAACCACAAAGATCGATCGAAAAGTAATTGACTTTTCTTTCAGTAAGTAAGTGAAATTATTGTTTTTTGGGCCACTAGGCACTCAGATGTCAAATTTTACAATCACCATGCATTTTCACTCTCATATTTAAACATAGTGAAGTGTTGTCTTTTCCAAAAAAAAACCTCCATTCTAGAGGAATGCAAGCCGAAGGAAGGAAAGGAAGCCGTCGTTTGGCGGTGATGCAAGCGCAGCATAGGATGGCCGGCCACTCACAACGTGGACCTGGACCACCTGGGCCTGGTAAAGGTTGCAGGAAGCCGCTGGGTGTAGGCTGCTTCTACCGGCAAAGGAAGTTACTGAGGGAGGCCTTATGTTTAGCAGTGGACGTCCTATGGCTGAAATGATGATGATGACTCAAAGGGAAAAATTTGGTCAGTTTTGGAGCAAAAGAACAAGTTTTCCTTGCATAAATATTCGAAAGCACTTAGGGTTATATAAATTTAGAAATACCTACGAATATAGACGCATTCAGGACATTGACTCGCATCCTTTAAAGGTGAAATCCCTTATTAGGGTTTTGATTTACTACCGTCTAGGGATTGATTCTACAGTTCAAACACATTTTTTTCTATATGACCACCAATAAAATCTAACAAAAAAAGGTTTTCATGCAAGGTATACTGAAGAACCTAACTGCCATCGGCCGAAAGTTCTACGTGCTATGCCCTGCCCACTGCCAGTTAAGCTTGCTAATCCGTCAGGGTATATCAGCGACTTTTATTCGTTCACGGATCTCCTTATTTCTGATTCGATCTCAAGGTTGCAGGAAGCCGCTGGATGCAGGCCGCTTCCAACCGGCCAATCTGGAAGTCACCGGGGGAGGCCTATGTTACGTCCTGTGGCTAAAATGAAGATAATAATGTATACTGTCGGCGGATTAGTATACTTAGATTCAAGAGGTAAAATGAAGAACAATTTAATGATTTCGCTGTGGGACCACCCAAAGAAAAGGTCGATGTGTTTGAGCAGTAGTAATCACCAGCTAGAAGAAAGTTAACCGATAAAGGACTTTATACATACATATATCCGCATCGGCAGAGCCACGTGTATCTGCCGAGTTATTTGTCTGACTGCGGTTTTATTTATGCACTAGAATTACATAAACTTACGTCACCGGTATTGTAATTACATCTCAATGATGTAAACGTACTGAGCAGGTACTGTACTTCATTTTCCGTCCATATTTTATGTAAAAGAGAGGTAGACAGTGGGCTTACAAATAAACATAACAGTAGCTAAATTTTTTACGGTACAACAAAAGGTGTGGCTCTTAATATAAAAAAAAGCAAATCGTGCGGGGTTTGATCTCCGATTTGGGTTAACTTTTTTTCTTAATTGACTCGAGTCTTGGATATGTTGAAAAACGCCCCTGGTAAAATTCATTGTTTTCTCTATTTCCTAGTATTGCTCGTACAAGGATGTTTATAGCTTATGGAACCATAATAAACTAGTGTGTTGTCAGGTTTTATTTATTTAAATTCATATTTTGATACTCGTCAACTCACTCATCAAAACCTATCTCTTGCAAAATTTCAAGATTAGGTATCTACCTAATCTTGAAATTTTGCAAGACCTTTTGCTTGCATTGAGAATGTTTGTCCTATCTTAACTTGGGAGGAAAAAGTACGTTTTTTTACACGTGTATATTTTTTCTCTTTGAACAGTCAGCTCGAAAGTGTTTTCTTTCATATTTTGACACTGACTGTCAGGATATTGATATTACCGGTGTAATTACGAACGAACGTAACGAATTAACGAATGGATCATTCCAAAAAACAAAATCAGAATTATAAATTTATACCAACACGCCATAAATGGCACTTTTACATGTTCCAATTAATATAATTTTACTCTACCACTGCTTCTGACAATTCGTATAATTGCTACTTCGCCCACTCACTACCAGTCTGCATTCGCCAAAGTGTGTCTTTTGTGTTTTTCCTCTATTGTGTTAAATCCAATATGTCATTGTTTACGGCGGTTTTATTTACATTTTTATCGCGACGTAAAAGACAATCAGACTTTGTTGACGAGTTGACGATTGATTAATGGCGAATAGTAAACATTTATTATTTAATGCATAAGACATACCATCAGGGTACCATTCAAATTGTGCATTTGACTTATTAAAACGTAGACTTGGAAAGGAATTCATTAATTTTATTCTCCGGAATAACCTTTGAAGACGTATGAGTGTTCGGAAAATGGTAGGATCAAGCCGAAACTAGTCATGTTAACATATGCATATAAATAGTTGGTGAAGTCAGAAATTCATCAACATCTTTTTTGGAAAAAAAAATGCATCAAATCGCATTCAAAAAATTATGTTCTGTATGAAAATTTAAAGTTAAAATGGTGATATCATGCATCTGTTACTAAAGGCCTGTTTCGGCTTGATATATATACCATTTACCTTACACATTGTATTTATCTAAACCGTTTGTCAACAGCAATTCATTATAATATTTACGACTCTCATTGTAGAGTTAAAAATATCTGCTCTTTCGCACTTATGATAAATAACTGGGACCTACTTTATGAAGCATGATAACTACTTTTCCTATACGCACGTCCTTTTCGTTCTGTACGCGTTGGAGCGAGATGGCCCTATTCGAGGTCGACTTTAGCGTCATCGGTCGCAAGCTTTGTTGTTAAAAGGGCATCTTGATTCTTTTCCGGAAAAAATTGGGATGTACAAAAATCGATGTATTGTTTATAAGCCGAAATATATTATGATTGTGCTAATTTAATCCGTCAGCCCAGGCAAAGACACAATCGAATTGTTATAATTACGCGCTCTCTTGCGACTGCTTGGCATCTTATAAGGTAAATGCGTTAGAATGGTATTTCATTAACATTAAATATGTTATCTGAATCACCTAAAACTGTATAATTTAACCACAGACCCTCTGGGGCAGAGGTACGAGTCTACATTAGTATCGATTTCTTGAGGCGTCCAGAATCGATTATCAAACCGTTTCGATTTATTCTTCCTACTATATCTTCCTCTGAGTGTCATGGCGTCATTTTATTTTTATTTTTATTTTATAAATATTGGACAACACCACATACATTGCTCTGATCCTATGGTAAGTAGCTAAAGCACTTGTGTTATAGAAATCAGAAACAACGACAGTACCACAACACCCAGACCCAGAGTCATTACTACTCATAATTTTCTTTGTGGCTTTCAACTCAATTCAAGTAACATAATAATTAAAAGTATTATTATTATATACAAATGCAAACATTTTAGTTAGTTTTATTGTATTGTCCGAAAAGTTATTTTATAATTTTACCATTAGTACAATCATTGTTTACCCAACATAATAACCTGATATAAATTTATGAACTAATTACCTAAATTAAGCAATTAAAATAAATATACAAAAAAGAAACACGAACAATTGATAAAATTTATTTAGCGTACATACATGTATGTAAATTAATTAAAAGTACAAACATAATTAGACTTCATAATTGATAACGTCACTGACGTCACAGATCATAATCATACAGACTTAGTAATAAATCTTTCCTGGATTGTTTTAACTGGTTTTGTAATTAAATTAACTAATTAATTATCATAATAAAATATTAAGTATGATATTAGTTAAACGAATAAAAAATGAGTTCTTGAGTTACCCTTATACGAGTTAAATAATGATAAATATCCTTGAAAATTGAATAAAATATTGCAACAAAAACTTACGTCTAAGAAATCAATGATATGTTATTATTCTTTTTATATTCTTGATTGTTGTATCTTTGGAGAAAAGGTTAAATTAAATATCTACACTAACGTATAATACTTCTCTTGGTAAATACCTAAAGGAAAGTTAAATATAATATACAGGGTGTCTGAAAAATCATTTCCTTGTTAGTACACTATCAGCAGCTGATATACAATCACTATTATTTTGGAAAAAAGTTACATTTTGACGTTCGACGATAGTTTGAATTGCGAATGAATTTGTCACCCTGTGTTAAAACGAGTTATCTTAAAAATGAAAATTTGAGATTACTAATATATTTTGGAGTAATATTAATACTGCAGAGCAATTATTGTAATGCTACATTATTAGCCTCGAACACATGACTTCCAAATATAGAAAATAACGAGTTTTATTCGTATTTACACATCGAATACTAACAAAAAAAACATACATAACTATTGTGTTCAAATTTCAACAAACAAATTCGAAAATGATAATACATACAAGAATACGTCCTAATATCATAAATATTATATTAATTGTAACAATAAAATACAATTCTATAAATAAATATAATTTTCTTATCTAAATAATTAATAATAAAATTGGAATGACAAAAATAACTGAGAAAATGTAATAGTTAATTCAAGTTATTTTAATAAATTGGAATTTATCCTACTAAATAGCTACACAAATATCATAAGATCAAATTGAGTTAATTTCAGAAACATATTATATTAAAATAAATAAAACCGCATGCATGTAGGATGAAAAATATTAAATTTTAAATCTAACGATTTTCTTGTCGATGAAATACATTGAATAGGTTTTAAACGTACTAAGACATTGTTATTACTGCAATTCCTTTGGTCCATCTATAATACAAATAAATAAATATAATTACGATACAGTGAGTGAGCAACTACGATGAATTTCGTAATTAAGTACAATTGATTAACGGTTGTTTCACTAAAGATCTTTTGTAAAAAGTAAAATTTGAAAATGTTTAACTTCGTTATAGATTATAAAGTCATTAACGTATATCATTTTGCAAATATAAATAAAACTTTGCACCTAGTATAATTCCCCAGGTATAAGCAGCTAATGAAATTTAGCGTGCATTCCAAAAGGACTCAACATTAATTTTTAATGTGCTAAAACTTGTTCTTGACTTTACCACAACGTATTGTCCCATTTTGATCTCCAATCGATCTCAGTTCAATTCGGGAGATAGAATACAGTATACAAAACAATACTTATGACACTCTTTAAAATGACTTGAGTAGATACCAAATACCAATACAAAAACATCAAAATCGTATTTTTAAATGCTCGATTCCAATTGTTGCTCATGTATGACAAAAATTGTTAAATGTTATCTACTCGGTTCTACATAGTGTCCAACTCTTTTGTACACCCTGTATATTTGGAATTTCAATGATAAGACAAAAGTTGCTCATTCACTGTATCAAAATTATATAATCTGTATATTAATTAAACTAATAATATTCGTAATAAGTTATGCGCCTTTGCAACTTTTGGACACTGTTAGTTAAAAAGTTAGCTTAAATTTTAGTTCTTTTTATTTGTTTCTAAACGTAGAGACCTTTTTTACCCAAGGCAATTTTCTAATACTCAGTGATTTTTCTAATACTAAGAAAGTATATTGCAAGCGCACTCGATAGTTCTTATTTTCAAATTACAATGTTATTATGCGATGTTCACCAACTACTAAACTTTCTTTTTCTGCTATGCAGCCAGATTCAAAATTAGAATTATACTTACTTATAAAAGAAAAAAATACGATAGCACGCAAAGGTTTTTAACAGATGCTAATTTCCCATTTAACCTTTTTGGCCAGTTTGAAATTATATTTTTTTTAATTGCCATCTTTTTCCAAAAGTTGGTAAGGCGCACATCCCATATTTCCGTCCTAAGTTGGTCCCTCGATTTCCCGTTTTCAGACAGCTGCCCCGCAGTTCTCTCAGGTCGCTCAGGTCAGGCCCTCAGTCCGCGCTCATCATCTGGAACAAGCAATTTTACTCTTTTAGTCAATGGAACAGGGTAGGAAGTCCTGAGCGACCTGTTTTTTGAACCGAAGACAAAGCCCCAAGTACTATAATTGAGGCTCCTTTATCACATGTCATCGTGACATAACGTCAAATGGACAACAGATTTGAGGTTATATCACAATGCCAGTAAAGTAACGGAGACTCAATTTTAAGTTAATTGTCCAATTATTCAAATAAAAAAGGGGGTTATTTTGTTAATTTAAAAGAGTCGACGAGATATCCATTCGATCTTCTTTGTCTTCGGTTATCTATGAGAACATCATCGCACACTAGATAAAAATTAAAAATAATTATAAATAATTTACATCTTAATATTACTTTTAATTGTGTTAAAAATAAATAAAATAAATCGGTTTGTCTAAAAGAACAAAAAGGATTTAAAAAAATATTTCTACAAAACATCTTCTAAAATACCTCTAAATCTCTTCCCGTTTTAATATATGATTTCACACTTTGTCATGCCTTGGACAATCTGTAAGTAGAATAAGAAAACTCTAAATCTATCTTTCTATCTAATTGGCGTTTTTTTTATCCACTGCCCAATATGCCCAATAGGATCAATAAACAAAGTTGCTAGATAGATACCTACATAGGTCCATTACCCCTACTTAATTTTCGATTTTCCTTTGAACTTACATGAAACTTTGATAACTAAGAACTCTTAATTAAATTATTATTCATTTTAGGTTTGAGGTCTAAGTCATTATATCCAAGTTGGTTAAATAAAAAATTCGGATTCTCTTAAAAGGATTTTTAAATTTTACCAATCATGTGCGTGACGTGATATCAGATGTATCAGGGTTAATCAAAAGAGAAGAGAGAATAAACCAACTAAGACAACTTCTTTCTTAGTCTAACCAAATAAGAAAAAAGTCCTTCCCCCGATTCCGATGAACTATTCGACAGCACATTGTTGTACCGAAAACCGCATAGGAAAAACACATAACATTTGTATCACATAACTTCCCAGTTGTCGATTTGTTGACGAAGTAACCTGAATGGGGGCCTGGGCCAGACAAAACCGAGAGCTTCGGTCTAGTCCACTGTCAAAAAAAAAGACTTCGTATCTCGGCTCGGCCTTGTCTGATGACATGACAGATACCACCTCCTACAAGTGATTATGATGATCAAAATCACCAGGAAGCGGTATGTCGGTCACAGAAATAATTCGTGGCTTCGCAATATCCAGAAATCAAGAGCAGTAAATAATTTTATTAGAAAACCAAGAGAGTAGCCTCTACAGTTAAATCATTGTAACCAAATCCCTGCGATTCAGGGGCCACTGACACACTCTGATCAAAATAAATTCCGTGTCATCGCTATTTTAAGAACGTGCTCTTAATTCAGATGACATTTTAAACGTCTGCATAAAGACTACAGATTGACATAAAAGTAAAATTAAGCATTATTAACAACATAATTATTAGGCTATTAACATCCTTGATTTAAAACTGGAAATATGCAAACTACGTAAGTCTCGAAAACATACAAAATTAAATATGCAGAACCTAAATATTTCAGATAGCAGAAGTTATACAAGTGCCTGCCTCCTCAAATATTTATTCTAAGTAGTTGTGGGTAGTTACCCACCGATAACTCCGTCTCGAAACTGCATTTTGTGCAGATATTTGCATAGTTTCTACAGCTTGCTAACTGCGAGATAGCATGCGCTTGCGCACACATTCACGAGTTTAACTGCGACTGTCCATGTGCTGGTGATTTGACACTCAATACTGGTTAGGGTTGCTAAACATAATCATTATACTGAACATTGTGTTCCGATCTACTTCTTTTATAAAAAAAATCACAATTCATAGAATTTAATGTACCTACAGTACAGTGTTGTGTAGTTCGTTCGGTGGTTTCTTTAAGTTAATTTTCACATTATTATGGTCCTCATAATCAGTACACATCAGACTACTGCTGGCTAGTCACATGATAAAGGCCAATAAGCCCAATCCACGGCTATTCCATTCCATCCGCTGCCATCATGGATCCACATTATTTAACGTTACGCTGTTTTACACTTTTAGCGATAAGACCGCCTAAATTGTACATCTATCTGCAAATATCAACTGTAACTTCTTTGTCTGGTGTACAATAAAGTGTATCTATCTACACTGCGTTTACCGAGTCGCGGTCTCCCCTACCCCATTGGTTATCGATTCTACGGGAAATGTGGTCACCCCAGTGCCGTGTCGATTACTTTAGTTCTCTGCCGAATGACCTTATCCTGGACTTTCTGTTCAGGTTGTTTCATCGCTCGCTGAGAAACTTTACTTGGTGTGCAGTCATACCGTGGCTGGCCACGTCTCCTCAACCCATGAGCTATGATAGGCTTAAATTTAAAAATACTGGTTACTGGTAGGTACTTTGGTATCAGATTTTGAGTACATTAAAATTTTTATATGTTTCATATTACCCACAAAAACTTCTATAAAAATAACACTGGTTACAAACATCACTTCTTGTTCAATATCAGTATCATATTAAAAACAAAGGTCAAATTTACACAGAAAAAACTAATCAATCTGCTTGACCGTTCAGCCGTAAATAATTTTATTGATGTTACTAAAGCTACTGGCAACTTTATACAACCTTCGCTAAATACTGTAATGGTATTGTTAATTACGGCTCTTTTCTTTCATTAAAATGGAAAGTTAATAAATATGTTACAGTTTGGTTCTTATTACTTGACATTTTACTGTTTAATAAATCTAGAATAAGTCGCCCTTTGTACTTTCAATAATACCTTATTGATAAAAAAAGTATAAAAGATAAGAACAAAAATATTTTTTTTATGTTTGTTGATATTATTACTATCGCTAATAATATACCCTGCTTGAAAATACATGAAGTAAATAATATAATTAATTTCACATTCGATTCGATAACAGCAACTTCTACGTTTATTACCATCTATTTTGAGATCAATCTCGATTATTGTGCCTTTTTCGGGATAGAAAATGACTTAAGTCCATGTTATGTTGCCATGTTTATTACTATTATTGATCAAAGAATTATTTAAACCGATTTAGTAGTTCCGAAGATTACACCTAAACCAACTTTACCTCTTTATTATACCAGTAATGAAATTATACAAATTTAACCATTTTAATAATAACTTTATTTAATGAAAACAAACATTACGACATTAATCCCTGTGGCGGCCCTACACTCGCACGCACACGCCCGCAAGTCGCAACATGTGAACCGGTCGATTGACGTCAATGGTGGGCGGGTCGTATAAAAAAAATAAAACTATCAGTTTACTACGAGACGAAGACATACCCATAACAAGCCATTGTTTCGCTCGGCTCAATCGCAAAGATAATGACACCTTTTTTAACCTGCCAGTTCGCGTGTTAAACGTGATATGGACTCAGAGGAATACGCAGTAAAAAGGCTAACCATTTTTTTTTGTATTTTGAGTCATTTAATTTTAGAATTCAAAAATAATTATTATATTATTAGACAGTTTTGACGTATGTTCAAATGTAATATTAACGTAATGTTGTTTCCTTATATTTTTTACTGAATAAAGTAACTTAGTAATAATGAGTGATACCGACTAACTCTTTATTATTTAATTTAGGTATTATTTTACACAATTTTAAAATATAATATACCAGTAAAACATTATTATTTTCTATTAAATTTTAATAAAAAAGCAAGTATAAGCTTTGAATAATTTCGACTACATCGTGTTAACATTAGGTTTTCGTATTTTGTTGCAGATTCGTTTGACATTTGTGTGTACAGTAATAATATATATAATATATTATATATATATATATATATATATATATATATATATATATATATGTATTATAATAATATATAATATATTATTATACATTGCTTTGATCCTAAGGTAAGTAGCTAAAGCACTTGTGATATAGAAATCAGACACAACGACGCTACCACGCTTCGTTCTCCATTTTAAGTGTTATTTTTAAAGATGCTGCTTAAAAACAGACAATTACGCACTTTAACCGTCAGAAATTATAACTAACATCGGTTTTAACGGTTAAAATTTTGCGGTAAACCCCACGAGACGTCAAGGCATTGTTAATTTCACACATCGCCCTGCGTTTTTACCTACGTGGGACCGCGATGCGGTTAAAAATTTAGGTTTCATTGAATGCAAGTTTGATTGGCGTTTATTTGAGTAGTAAGGACGTACTCGATGGTTAAATAAGGATAAATCGGAGATCATCTAGCTTGTAAAGTATAGGTGTTGTAGCAAAGCTGCGGGTCAATAACACAAAATATGATTTAACATAAAATATGACCCGGATTAAACCTGATTACAAAAAGAGTTTAAATATATTTAAATCGGTTCGAATAAGACGCACGCGTCTATAGGCCTACTACGAAAAGGTTTAAATGAAACAACCAAACAAATGAAATAACCATTCACTTGTGTCAATCCTTTGATAAAATATGAACGACTTAAACTAGCTTCTTAATTTGTTCGTGAATTGTCAAAGGTTTTTCGCAATTCGACCATAATTTTTATTTATAAGCTAAAATGCGTCCGAAATACGAACGAATGAAACACTTTTTCGTAGCTATTATTTATTCTGTGGTAGGGTTCCGAGTTCACGACCAACGAATCGAATCGTGACGTCAATTTTGTCCGTGACTGACCCAAGTTTTGTGGGTTGTGATTGTGACATCTGCGTGTACAACTTCTACCGACACCTTTTGTGTTCAACAAGATCAAACAAATTACTGTGTGATTAAATTACATTTTGTTTTTATTCTGTACATTTTTATGTTCTGGACAGACGAGCGTGAAGTTGCGTACGCGCTCCATGCAGGCAAAAGTCATACAATACAATACAACTCAAAAATCTGCGTTTTATCTACGGGATATTCGTTCTATAAATCATTTTGGATTCCATGTTTCTTAAATATATATTGTACATATCCACTAAATTATACCCAAGCATTGTTATATCATGTCCACACCAAATGACGGATAATCGCTCGGACGCTTGCCGCATACCTCTAACGCAAATCGCAGTTCGATTTTATGCGGGTATTGGACCCAACTCGATACAAGTACTATTGTCGAATCGCGATCGCCACCACACGCAGAATAAAATCGAATGCCGATCGATCAAACAGCAAGCGCTCTAAAACGTTAACTTGTTTGTATTATGGCTTAATAACCATTTGAAAATCTGTTGAGATACGACAGCTCATGATCCAATTGATTATCTTTATTCTTATTCTTTAGTCTTATTAAGACCAAATAATCGGGATATGAAACCCGATTATTTGGTTTTGCATTTTAGGTTGTACTTATCCTAAAAATAATACGAACTCAAAACTACAACGAAGTAAACAAGTTCAGATGCACTGAAAAACGTAAGAAAGAAACACTTACATTTGTAAAAAAACGTAGTACGAGAAGATTGTAATGTCATTATATAAGGTCCGATTTTATTAGTGTTCATCCTGTTAACCTGTGACTATATAGGTGAAAAGCAATCGTAAAAACCAAATTTCAAATGTCTATCATAAAAACTAAAAAAGTTAAAAATAAATTACAAAATAACAGCATCGACTTCATATTGCATAAACTACCTATCTTCAACTCTTTCTTGCTCTGTACAAGGAGAAGGAATAAGACGGATAACCAGATGGTTAAACGTAGCTAAGATAGGACGAGTTTATGCAATATGAAGTCAATGTTGTTGATTTTTAACATCTTTAGTTTTTATGGTACACATTTGAAAATTGGTTTTTACGATTGCTTTTCACCTATATAGTCACAGGTTAACAGGATGAACAATTATAAAATCGGACCTTATATAGGTATGCTTATTTTCGCTATAACACGTGGAGAAAACCTACATGTAAAACTCAAGAAAATTAACATAGGCATACAATATTAACACATTGTGACTGTCATCTCGTTACACAATGGCTGACGTGCCTCTGCTTTGTAGATATCCAATCTGATATCTGATAAGACCTAATAATATAATAATAATACTTTTGTCAAGTTTTTTTATTGATGTTAGATGAGGAGGTGAAACAAATAAGTAAGTGGTTTCTTTGTTAACCTCATCATAACTTATTCGTTAAAATTAAATACAGAAAAAACAAACAAAATTGAAGTGTTTCTTTTTTTTACATAGGAGGTACTTATTCAAAAAAAATGCTTGCAAATGGTTGACCTCATGCCATGTAGTAAGATGGCTTAAGCTTTGCTTAGGTTTAAACCTCTAAACGATGTAAGTAATATAAAATAAAGAAAATCTAAGTCCAGCTATAAATTGATAAGAATTACTTTTAATATTTGGAAATTTTAAACTTGATTCCCATTTTCAATTATATAATTATTTTTTTTAAGCTTGGAGAAGAGTATAATATGGAGCTCTGAGTTGTAAACCGCTAAACACATGAATGGTTTTGCTAAAATAGACAAGGATAATTTTAGCTTAAGCGGGCTATTATATGTATAGAGTACAACATTTATCAATGCTCGGAACTATTTGTACCAAACAAGTTTTAACAAAATGACTATAACCTATAACCATTTTAATTAGGTGTTGAACTGTTGATATGATCACGATGTTTCTTTTTTTTATTTAAATGGTTTCAAAGGTCGTTACCATATCTCGTTTGGTTAATTTAAATCTAGAGCCAAAAAAGTATACTTACATAGTAGTACACCTCATCTTTAAAACGAATATTGAAAAATAAAATAAAACACTTTATTCTTATTTGTATTCTATTCTTAGTTCTATAAATAGTTTTGAATGGGTGTCATAATTTTAATTAGTTTTTATCGGGGATGTTACGATTCCTTAATATTCCTAAAAATGATTATAATTAAAAACAGAAATTACAGGCGTCATAATTTCATAAACTAGTGATACAACTCAGATTTGAGCGCAAATGCCCGTGGGCAATCTCCTTTATGTCATTGTTTTGAAGTAACGGCCACATTCTTAAAACGAAGCAGAGTTTGTTTCGTTTTCATATTTGACCTGACCCAGAATCGATCACTCATCCGTTAGGTCCTCATAATTCGCAAGTTTTGTATAGGGATTTGTTTTTTGTTTTAATGCGAATGCTAAATTAGTTTTTCCATTATGAGAGCTGTCATATTAAGCCCAACAAGCCCAATGCCTCCTTGCCTTCAAACCATGTCACTGTCTACAACAGCTTTAGCTCAGAGGCAGCAGAAATGCACCCAATCGAGAGAGAGCTAGGTCGAGAGTGAATGGGAAACCATTCAGGCCATCTTTAATGCAATTTAACACAAGCATCTCCGTGGTCGAGACGCTTTTGTAAGGGCGACGATGTAACCCTGCAATGAAGAATATTGTAAGGCTTACTAATGTACGGCCGTGTGGTGCCGGCACGTTAAAAGAATTGCACCACCCCTTCTCTTCCTATGGGTGTCGTAAGAGGCGACTACAGAAGAACCGCCATAAGAAGACGGGCAGCAGCGTCTCCTCTCCATCATTGGCCAAACTGCGATCGCATACCCGCCTGCCAAGCGTGGCGATTATGGCAAAATCCTCCTTTTGGAGAGGCCTGAGTCCAGCAGTGGATTGATATAGGCTGGTGATGTAAGGCTTGCTATGACAGACACTGCGTATATTGCTCCAAGTACCGATTAAGGGTTTTGGAAGATGGATTCTTGAGTAGCGACCACGAACTGGCAGACGCAGCGGGGCCTGGTCAAGTGGGAAGCTGTTGAATATAATCGACTCAAAACTGCTCATTCTGGCGTTCTTCAGGAGGTGCCTATGTCTAGCTGTGTACTTCCAATGGCTCATGACGTTAAACCGAAACCAAAAGAAGTCCATCTTCGCTATTTGTAATGTCACTTTAAAGATTGGACGGGCTTTTAGCACCATGGAATCAAAAGAGCTACCCAGGCCGCTTTCAAATACTGTCTCCAAACTTCGTTAGTCACTCTAAGATGATGAATGTCTGGTAGTGGTGTGGTGTCACCGTCGAGTGTCAACAATTCATTGAGCGGTGTAATCCAGTCTCGCTCCAGTTGCTCTACACAATAACACGCGTATAGCGGATGTCGACATCCGTCCCGCATATAAAATAACTACACGTTTAAACTGTTTATCCAGCTCTGTAACTATGCTAATTCTTTTAAGTAGAACAAACGTTTATGAGAGCTTATTAACGAGTCGATAATTTGGTGAACACCGACAGAAATTATAGTACTTATAGATAGTGAACAAGTACCAACACTTGCGTCAGAAAATAATGAGAAGATGCAATGGGTGAGTCCTATGTCCTCCAGCAGGGGACTGACATGGGTAGATTATGATTATGATATGTATGAAGTTAACATGGGATGTCTTAGAAAGTCGCCACTGCCACTATGCCTGAAGAGAAAGGTATTTGATCAGATCGTTCTACCGGTGATGACGTTTAGAGCCGAGACGTGGAACATAACAGTAAAAGCTGGCCCACCGACTCCATGTCACTCATCGAGCTATGCAAAGGTCGATGCTTGGGATTTCGTTATGGGATAAAATCCGAAACGAAATCATTAGGCAGGGGACTAAGGCAACGGACATAGTCCAAAAATGTAGCAAGCTTAAGTGGCTGTAGGCTGGCCACATCTGTCGCAGAACCGATGAAAAGTAAAGTAAACGGATTCTCGAGTGGAGACCATTAGACCATAGCCTGGGCAAACGTAGTGTTTGACGCCCCCCCTCCCCCCCTCCTAGCTCGATGAACCGAAGACCTCAGGAAGATGACTGGCAGTGGATGGATAAAAAAAGCGGGTGATCGTGCTCTTTGTCGCCCTTTGGGGGAGGCTTAAGTCCAGAAGTGGACTGCAATTGGCTGACACGATGATAATGATGATGATGTCCCAGAATACCTGATCTTTCAACTGCAGATGTAAATTCTATACCTACATAATATACAAATTCTGTTAGCAAGTGAAATCACGACTAAGCCCTTAATGGAAAAGCAGTAAGGAGCGTTATGAATTACGCTATTAAAAATCTCAAAACCGTCTCGTATATAAAAGTAGCACAGTGAGGAAAACCGACATATTTTAAAAAGTGTAATTTAAAAATTATTAAAATGAGTTCTATAGAGTTAAAAGAAAAAACTTCGTATGACACTTTGCAGCAATTATAGTAATAAGTATTATAACATTATTATTGCGGTTAGTAGGTAGACTGATAAAGTGCATTATCAATAAGTGTTTTTAATATTTGTTACGACAGTAAAAGATAACTTGATAGGAACTTAGATATGTTAATTAAGTATTATTATTACATGTTACAATTTATCTGTTTCAAAAAGATCGCCCTCTCAGCTTTAGTGGTAGCCTCTTGGGTAGAGATCACAGAAAACATGTTTCTATGATAAATGGTCGTGGCAGCAAAATGCAGCATATAATATGCCATGACGCCATCCCACTAATATTGTAAATGCGAAATTTTGTAAAGATGTTTGGATGTTTAGATTTTTGTGACTCAATCACGCATAAGCGGCTGAATTATATGGACGAATTTTGCACACATATAGAATAAGATCTGGATTATCATATATGATACTTTTTATCCCGGTTCAATGATCCTGTGGTATATATATGATATACCAAACATCTCGTAGATCACACAAACGAAGTTGCGGGCACTGCTAGTTATTCTATAAGAATTAAATCAATAACTTACATCCACGTTAAACACGCCTACTTGCTTCATATGACTATTGATGAAGATGATGAGAACTTTAATCTAACGTTAATGAATTTTATAAAAAGTCTGATAATAATTAAAGTCGAACTTGTATAAACAAAGCCAATAGAATGTCAAGTTTAAAAGTGACCTTATCAGGTTAAAACCAGAAACAATTGACAGTGCATTAACCGTGATAATATTATATTTTATCAAAGTGGTATGGAATTTTTGCGCTCACACATCCCGAGTTTGCTATACTCGTCATTATTATAGTTTATGAGAATATCCTGCAGTTTATTTAGTAGTAAATCATCATAATGATAACATGCACAGTTTCCTTCTAATGTATCTACTTGAAATTTCAATACTTATACGTAAGTTATTTACGTTTTCCGAGTGATTAAAAGATAATAAATTTAATGAATACCTAATATGTAGTAATGTGTTACAGTCTCTGTGTTATTTTCTCTGAATAAACTACTCAGAAAAAAAACTGAGCACAATTTTTGGGATTTTGCAATATCAACATTGAGCTTTTATAAGAACCCATTGTCATATCTTGTAGGAAAATGGTTGTGATTATGAAAATAACTCAAAATTATTATAGTTTAACAATTTATAATTGTTTTTCTTCAGACAGTAGTCTAAACACATATCGTTGTTAATGAAGTTATGTTAAACAAGTAATAGTAAATACATCAACAATGACGCATTACACGGACAATAGTTAAATAACAGTTAGGTATGTCTGGTCAGTTTGACGTGTTTCCTTTATAACCCTAACAATAATATTGGCGAATCGACAATAAAGTAAAGTAAGTAACCCGAGGTTAATTTGTGCTGGGACAATTTAACCAATGACTTCGTTTAAACAAAGACCGTCACAACTGTGTACAGTTCGCTTGCAAAACCAAATAATCACATTTACCACATTAAATATGTATCACTGAAGGCAGAAATAAAATATCAAGCATTACGTTCGTAGTCGACTGTCCACTGATGAACCAAAACACGCTAGTATTGCTTGGCTAGGAAATATGACAGTACAAAATTAGGTACAAATAGGTTCAAACTCAGATGACTGATGAAGAAAAGGACCAAAAATACCTAACAATAGAATACGAGAAATAAATAGAGAATAAAATGTTTACACTAATAATAAGACAGGGATAAACAATTGGGTAAATGATATCGCTACGTTTAATAACGATTATAAATAGGAAGTCAATGACGATTTCATAAATAATAATAAATAACATGAAGATGTATTGAAATAGAAACAGCAATCACAAAAAAGATGAGTAGTTCATAGCTACAGACGACAAGACACAACAATACATTTAAAAGGCATCCTAAAATTAACAGCTCAGTAAGTATAACATCTTTATTGTCAAAAGAGAGCGCATTTCATTCCATTGACGTAAGTAGGACTTCAATGACGCAAATCTTTTGCTAATTTGTTTCTGACATTTAATTCTTTATATTCAAATTGATATCAGAGAAAATATTTTGAGAGATTAGCACCTAAGTGGCAGTTTAATTGTTTTATGTAAAGTTTATCATCTTATGTCATTACAGGTACTTATTATTGAATCAACCATATGTAACGTCTAAGCCAAGAAATACATAATTTCGATGGCAACTTAACTACCCGTTATTTATAAAGTCGACAATATTTAGCTAATCATATTAAACGATAGTATTAAAATTAAAATACACAAGAGGACACTTACCTTTTTTGGCATCGGAGACTCGAACTCCTCATCGTCGCGACTGGACAGCGTGGAGCACGAGGAACAGGCGGAGTCGGCTGACAGAGACCTGGCCCTGAGCCAGTCCACTTCTTCTTCAGTAGCACCAACGGCCACGCCGTCAGAGTAGTCGCTCACGACCACGCTCGGCGTCCTCACGCATCTTCCCCTGGTCTCACAACCCTCGCTCCCCCTCCGTCCTAGCTCCACCACGTGAGCCTCAATCAGGGTCCTTTCTCTTCTAGGAGACATGGCATCAGGTGGTGGCGTGATGTCTCTCGGATGGGAGTGCCTTCGAAGCCGTGTCTCCAACTCCACAGCGGAGTCATCGCTCAAGTCACGGCTTCGTCGCCTAACGGCGGCCCTGTCGTCGTCATCGGAGGAGGAGATGTCTTCGGGGGGTGAGGTGGCCCGCGGTGGGCGGAGATACTGCATCGGTCCGGGCTCGAATCGTCGCAGGAGTTCTGAGACACGAGGCTGCGCATGCCGTGGGACGCGGCCGGCCGGCTGGGCGCGCGCAGCCGCACTGCCGCTCATCCTGCGCGCTTGCGACTCCCGCGCGTGCTGCGGTGACACTCCTGCGCCGAGTTTCAGATAAAACAGGCTGTGGCTTAGCGCTTTCTCGCGGAGGACCCTACGGAAATCCTCAGGCGGCGATTGTTCGAGACGAGGCATTGTTTCTGGAAAAAACAAGGTGACACTCATTATAATAATAGTTCGAACTATCGATGATCAATGACGTGTGATGTGAACAAAGCGTAAACAAACCTTTTGTTTAAAATTCTGTTGCTGATCGGTTTCAGGTGCTGAACATCTCCAAGCGATCTGAAACAAAGAAAAGTATATCAGGATCTCTGAGTATTCTTTTTCTATGCCAACATTTTTTTTTTCGTGCGTCAGGTTAGGGAAATCCTGCGCCTTACGCAAAACAATGCGAATAGGGTTATTGAAATAATATAATATTCAAAAATGTAATGAATAATTTTGAATAAATTTTTTCGCCGAACTCTTTTAGCCGGACAAGATATTTTATTATTTCCACAATTTCCACAGTTGCTGAAAAGATATTCAAATCATAACAAATGTTTACATTATGATAATGTGGTTTAACTTCATCGTCTAAAACGTCTTAAAATATAATTAAATTACAAATAATAATTATCACGGAAATTGCAAGAAAAATGATCTTCCATTAGTTTGTTATCAATCCGCTCAACATCAATTCCAAGAACTAATTGAATTACTGAATGAGCTAACTTTCCCGTGTGAACTGTTTACAAACAAACTTGATCACACAAACAACTCGTTGAAACGCAAATGAACCATGCAATAGGATTTGCGTATTTGAAGATTGTATTTTGTCATTCAAATCTCGTAAGCAAACATAATTTGAATAATATAGGCCTTTCAAGGCCTTTGATTGTTTTATAGTGTTTATCATAGAGATAAGTTATTGTTTGTAAAAGCAAGCATACTATATTATTTAGTTAGAGGATTCACCGCCTTGGTGGGAGAACTAGGCACCTATTTTTTGACATTATTATTATTTCCAAATATTTGTAGACTTTTTTGTACTTATGCGTACGTGAGTGTGACATTATCTTCACATATTTTATTGTGCCACAAAGATTTTTCTACTTAAAACTAAATCTTATTATACCTCTACAATGATAGTGTAAAGTATTAAATCTTTTACAAATAGAGTGTTAAGGCTAAATAAAAATTATTTTCATCCAAAAACAAACTCTTATTTCTTGACACTGAGAATAAACAGGCTTTATTTACTTTACGATGGAAAATCTTGAACCTAAATCCACAAAATGTTTACTGAGGACTTGTGGAATCAAAGAAAGCCAATAATGATAAGTTGAAACTTAATAAAGTGCTCAAAAATATTCACTCAAAGTTTATTTGTTCTCATAAACTGATGCAAATGTGGTCACAAAAGAAAAAAAACAATTTAGAACTAAGGTTAGGTTTTCGTACGATTTTGAGTCATGCTCGTGTCGTGCGTCAACGTATGAATGGACCAGATCCTCCTACTTCTATGGGAGCCTGTATCGCTTTGTGCGATTTTGTAATTGTTTCTTTAATTCAAGTTTTATAATATGTGATTTCCTTGTACTGTGCGTTTTGCCACTTTAAACCTATTAAGGCTTACTTTACTTTTCCAACCAACGCGGGGATGTAGTACGAACGGGCTAGTTGAACAGGTGTGTAAGGTATGGTTTTCTTTCTTTCTGGTCGTTCCCTCAATGCTGAGGATCGTGACTGTATGTCAATCTTCTCCACTCGGTCCGGTTCTGCGCCATATGTACCGCTCCCCGTATCTGGCCTCCAGTCACCTCCTTGATTTGGTCTACCCATCTAGCTTGCGCTCTTCCTCTAGCGCGCTTCCCCTCCATTTGTCCGAGAATGATGAGTTTCTCCAGGCTGTGCAATGGGGATCGCATTATGTGCCCAAAGAAACTCCGGATCCTTTCCTGGCACGTAGTCAAGGTATGGTTTTAACTGAAGCTTAATTTTTTTTTTTAATTAAAATAAGATGACCATTCCTGCCCTTATTAATATTATTAATACTTTCATCCTTTGCAGCCGTGGCAGATATTTAACCAGCCAAACAACTGTGGTTACTTTTTTACGAAAGCGTACCTACTCATAGTGCGACCGGCCTTAACTAAAAACTAAGCCAACAGTCGATTTGTAACCTAATTTATAACGCGAAATAATTTAATAAGTAGTAGTTATCAGTCCATCCATCATCATCATTACCATATTTACCATTATCCTTGCCGATTTCGGCTACGACGAAGGCTTTGGACATATGGCTCTAACTGATATGACGTAACATAACCATGTCTTTGCAGTCCCGTGCTCAAATCCCGCATGGGCCAAATGTGAGCACAAGCTTTGAAGTTATTGATGTGTATAAATGTACTGTATAAAGTAGGTACCTACTCGTATATTTTATCTTATCCCTCATCCAATCTCTATGGTACAGTCATAGCTTTAGTTTGGGTTTGGAACTAAGTTATTGTCGTGATTAAGGAAACAATTGTAAAAAAATATACATTCTGCATGATTACACTTCTTTTAGATATACTAAATTTTATGTCTACTTCCTAGCTATGCAGAAACCTCGAGATAAACATCTCCTTTTGTTTTTGTTTTGATCTGTCTATCCTGAATTTGTCCTGCGGCATATTATTACGAGGGCAGAACCCTCGTATCCTCCTTGGTTTACCCTCCGACTGCCCTCATCTCATTAACTTTGGGTGCTATTTACAACTATGAAGATAACGGTTTATTCTGGCGTATAATTTTTGAAAAGTATACTTTAACAAAGTCATTAATATTGTGTAGGAATATTTTTTGTTAGTGTATAATACTTAAGGGTTAATGTTTTTTTTATTTATTTAACCTTTGTTGTGCAGATTAAAAAACATATAAAAGAAGTGTAGTAGAGAGGAGAGAGCTCGAGTACTTAACGTATACTCTACTAGTCACCCATTAGCCTAAACAGAGGTATTTCATGGGCGGTGAGAATGATAAAAATCGAATTTAATAACTCGAGATATTTAAAATAAGGAAAAAGTACACACCAACTCGTCTGATACTCATGATAACAAACCGCTTTGACAAAGATACTACTAGTATCTTACTAGACGACCTCCGTAGCCGAGAGGCGAGCACGCCGGACTTTAAATGGCGCCGCCATCTCTGAGGTTTCGGGTTCGATCCCCGGTCGGGTCAATGTAGAAAACGAGCTTTTCTATATTGTCTCGGGTCTGGGTGTTGTGGTACCATCGTTGTTTCTGATTTCTATAACACAAGTGCTTTAGCTACTTACCTTAGGATCAGAGCAATGTATGTGATGTTGTCTAATATTTATTATTTATTATACTAGTAGTAACGTGTGAAGTGTACGAATACTATTAATTATCATGAACGCAGGCAGCGCAAAATTGTCGGGAGTAGATGATAAGTAATGATATTACTTTAGTTTTAAGGGAAAAGTTGTTTTCGTAAGTATATTTTCACAAACCCTTCAGTATTTTACACTACTTGAAATTCTTACTAATACTAATAACTCTGATTGAACTACAACATACTTGACAGATTTTAATGCCGGTCTTTCGATTATTTAGGAATTATTTTTACAGGTTGAGAAATAGGTAGTACGTGTATTAATTGACACCTAAAAATAAAACACTGCAACCATACGATGCAGTCATTTATTTAAAGCAGTGTATAATGCAGAGTTTGACGTCTGACTCTTATGTTGGGGCTTCACCTGCGTCTAATGTCGTTATTTAGTGCTCTATTTGACGTACCTAATACGCAGGTGTGGCCGGTCTTTGTTCGCTAATTTGCTTCAATAACATTAGACGCTATGCGATAGCTCGGACGGCGGTAACTTTTGACACATCAAAGGGATTAAGCGGGCGTTTAGTGCGTTGTTGTGGCTACACCTACTACACTAAACATGTTAAAACACGGTCACATTCAAAAACTCTTTGTGAATTAAATGTTAAAGTGCATAGTTATTAAGTGAGGATGGAGTAGACAAAATAAGAAAAGTATTGAGTTCTTGGAAGCGTTTTATTTTATTTTAAAGACACACTCACAGATCACACTCTAACTAAGTCGCTAGACGCTAGAATCAAACGTCAAATAAGTGTAGCCACGCACTTAGCGCGTAGCTTAATGCTTTAATTTAGTAAACGCTAATCATGCCTTTATTTGAACGTTAGGCGTCACGCAGGTGAAGCCCCAGCATTAGAGATCAGTGATCACACGTGGAAAGTTTACGGCTTAAGTTATTGAATTTAATTTAATTTGCCTTCGAAACGCTATTGATGGTCGGGTTTTTTGACTATTCAAACTAGAATAAATGATGATAAATATGCGCTAGACTTATCTAGCTGTGTCTGTCTGTCTATTTGTGTTGACATCAGTTTTTATGGTCTCCAACTAAGATCTAAACACCAAGACATGTTATGCAGCGCAATACAGTTACAGAAATCAGAAACAAGTACGGTACCACAACACCCAGACCCAAGCCAATGTAGAAAAGTTCGTTTTCTACATTGACCCGACTGGGAATTGAACCCAGGACCTCAGAGATGGCGACAACAAGTTCGACATGCTCGCCTCTCGGATACAAAGGTCGTTAAATTAACTTAAACTTGCATAACGTAAGTTTTGTCAAAGAACAAGTTGTCTAGCATGGGATAGTTAACTTTATGCTTGTTTCAATTGTCGTACAAATAAATACATAAAAATCTCTGTTAACAAAAAAGGTACTACAAGTAAACATCGTAATAAACACGTACTGTGCGTTTATTTGTTTTTGCGATAGGAAAAATTACCGTGTTATCAACGCTTATCACATCAGAGTAAAACATCAGTATGGGCGACGGGTAGCTCATTACATACTTGTACGTGCACTGCATAGTATGTATGTATGTAAGTATGTATGTATACTACACTGCTTAGAGGTAGGAAGGTGTGTGGAGGTGGGATCTGAAATTCTGAATATTTTCTGTAGGTCCTTAAGGCTAAATGCAGTAAGCATGACCTGCGTAAATTGTATTATGGTAGACATTTATAATTTAAGTATACTAATCTTTTTACTATTATATTGTTGTAGCCACAAAATAGGTCACAAATGATTTACTATACTTCGGACAAAAGGGAATATTTTGTGGCTTTTTCTCCTAGCTTGCGAATCCGTTTTTTTTAACTCGATCGATGTATTGGCACGGTGGTTGACTTAACCAAAAAAATAAAGGGTTCCGGGTTTATTTCCCGATTCAAGCCAATTTACATTTTTGTTTTCCAAAATTGGCATAAGTCTGGGTGGAATAGAAGATGCTTTCAGCAAATTTCACTGTCTGGTACCTCGTAACACAAAAATATTAACTCCTTTTTTCATGACCATGGAAATCAGTTTGCTGCAGCATGTTTATTTATACACAGTTTTACGCATCATAACCACATCAGTTAAAGTTAATCGCTTTCTTATTACTGTAATAAAAACATCTTAAAAAAGTTCGTTCTCCGTACAAATCGCAAGTCGAGCGTAGACGTGTAGTCAACCGAACGCTGCGCTAGCACTGGGACGTTAACCGATTGAATAGATAATCATCTAGGAAAGATTACTTTTAAACTTTCGCGTTGCATAATTTAAAACTCAATGAATCGGGAATTAACGCGATTATAATTTAGGTACAAAATATTACCTCTTTTGCCTGACGTTTCGATCGGGTTACACCGACCGTGTTCAGTCAGCCTGTGACCACCAGTTTCATTGAGTTTTAAATCTAGGAAAAAAACCGTTTGGGCTACGTGTATTTACACAACTTCGTACTGCAATGGTGCTGTACGAAGCACTGGTATTTTGCCAACCAGATAGCAGTTCCATTTTTACAATAACAAGAGATTAGCCAGGGGCGTGCGGGGCATATCATATAGGCAATTAGGCAGTGCCTACCTGGTATATGAAATGAGATAGGCAGTAGATACTTAATAACACATTAGTAGGTGTCTAGTGCCTACCTCGAGATAAATGCAATGCCCGCCACTGAACTTAGCCCTATCAAAATCATTACGATAAGATCGTACAAACAGACGGTGGGCTCGAGTCAGAACGGATGACAGACAAACATAGTGACAAACTTTAATTCATAATGTAGTGATTAAGTAGGTATGAGGGTAGCCATTTCATTGATACAACGCCACCCAAACGGTGGCAATTTCTATTCTCGGTTCTATCAATTCAGAAAACGAACATATCGAAATTATCTGGGTGTACTGAAGGAGGCCCCTGGTAAAATTTGATTGTCTGGTACACTCTTATCATGAGAATACTGAAACTTTACTGCAAGACCATGAGATTTTTGTGTGATGTCTCATGTCTGGTACAATGGTCGTAAATGGTCTGAAAAAATATTAAGCTACAAGAGCTATTAGCTGGTATTATCACTAGCTACTTACATTTAAATAATACCTTAATATGGTAAACCTTACTCATGAATCAGTAAGCTGGACCAGAACTAAAACACCCTAATTCTAAAGGGTTGTCTGGAAAAGATCTTTCTTAGCGATAAGACAGTCTTAATTGTACATCTTTCTGTAAACATTAAGTGTAAGTTCTTTGTTTGGTGGGCAACAAAGAACTGATCTAGGGCATATATATTATTGATGCCATATCTATATTCTCCTAGTCTAAATATAGCATCAATGGCGAGCGATTCCGCGGTGCGACCTTAATCGCGTGACGTCAGCGCCAGCCTTGTCGCGTGGTAAGGGCATCACCGAAAAACTTAATGTGGAGTAGGCATTGCTGCTCAAACTTCTATTTTCATCCGTATACCTGCACGCAAGTTTAGGGTGAAGTCACAAGTGTAAACTTCGTAACTTCTTCCGTTGTGATAAGGTTAAGCGTCTAATCAGTGTTCACGATTCAACCCAATACTGTTGGAGGTACAGTCACGAGCATAAATATATTATAATTACCTTACGGCCGGCCGTACAGCATCAGATACCTATAAACATCGCTTTAATTATAAGTAGCAAAGCACTTTTGTTGAAGAAATCTGAAACAACGACGGTACCACAACACCCAGACCCGAGACAATAAAGATAATATCGTTTTTCTGAATTGTCCCGACAACGAATCGAACCCGGAACCTCAGACATGGCAACCCAAAGTCCGGCGTATCCGCCTCTCGGCTACGCAGGTCGTCTAGATAGATGAACACAATATATCATTGAAATTTAATTTAAGCACCAAAAATGAGCAAATGCATTTAAAATAAATTCAAATTAGTCCTTACGGTGAACTACAAATTGAATTTCTTTATAAAATGGACTATTTGAAAAAAAACTACCTAAATTTTGTTAACATATTCCACAATTTTTTCAAGATATCGAGATTTTAAAGACACCAATCGACAGAGCGGAAAATTTGCAGTCGAACTGTATGTATAACTCAATATCGCCATTTTGGCGGTTACAGCAATTCATATTACGATTGACGACATTATCCTCCGACTACTGTTCAAAACAACACCCGTAAGCTCTTTATTAGTTATTTCCTGAAATAGTTAAATAGGGTAAAAGCAATCTGATACCATGCGCGATAGAAAATAAAAAATACGATAATAACCAGAACTAGAAAGCTACAAGTAATCGCAAAACATACATGGGGATACTCTGAACTTCTAAACACTAGTTTTGGAACACCCTAAATAAATATTGTCATTCATTTTAAGACATTTTAAGTGTTTCCTAATTATGCCCTCGAGTTCATTTTATTCAGTAATTTTTCACAGCTATACAGGGTTACATTGCAACATAGTGCCAATTTTTCAGGGACCACTCAGAATCAGTAACTAAATCGATCTACGATATAAGCGATCTAAAACACAAACGCTTTTTTTTATTACTATCCCCTGTGCCAAAGATGGTACGCGTGGATAATCTTATCTCATTCATAAAAAATACGCACGCACTATCTCGGTGCTACCTAGAACTGCAAAGTTCAATGCAATAATAGTCACAATGGCGTACGAAAACAAACCTTAGCCTTTTCGATGTAAGGTACATTTCTAACAGCAAGAGAGCCCGCGCAAACCAGACGTTCAAATTTCCAACAAATACCTAATGCAGTGCACCTCTAGATCTTGTTTTTAAAATTTAGCACTACCTTGCAACGCAACCCTGTATAACCAGTTTGGCTAACGATGACAGACAGACATTTCCACAACAGATTGTCTCGATTACCACGCAACACTGCTGTACTTTAGTTGAACGTTTCCGCGGTAATAGTGGTAATTGGGAGTTAACGAGACTTTTTTTGACCTCAAACTAGCTTAGTCGTATTATTTTGTCATTTGGTAACGTATCTAGCAACGTGGCACGCAATTCTTTTTGATATTAAGTTTTCAACCGACTTTATAAAAGGAGAAAATTCTCGTTCATTAGTTTTTACTATCTATTAATTAAACAGGTGTAGGGTAAGGTTGCGATCAATGGACCGGCTCTTTCTTTGGACCGCTCTGATTTCTCGGAACCTAAGTTCTTTAAAAATCAAACGTTTGCACGAAACGTTAGCTATTTAAGCTAGTACCAACCCCCGCTCCCACCAGTGTCGCCGTGAGCTCCGTTGGGGAAGGACGTTTGCTGCAGTGTTTCGCGCGCTCCCGATGTAATTTTCTCGTCACACAGTTTACCAGGTAAGTACATTTTATTAAATGTTTTTAATGTTATTTATTGTGAATCGCACGCCTTATTTAGTTGTTCAAGTAGATTTGTAAACTGTTTTTTGCAGTATTTCACAGACTTTTATGTATTAACCTTTTTGTCTTTGTGCTATGAATTGCCATCAATGGACCAGTAAGTTTCTCTTTAATTGGACCGGTCCAATCATAGCAACTTTTAAATAGAAATTTAAATGGTTTTATTTTTATTTTAGCATGGCAAAACGTGGGGAATACTATGCGTGGAACGAAGAAAGCATGACATTGGCACTACAAGCTTTAAGTAAACAAGAAGTTGGACTGAATGAGGCAAGTAGGATATATGGTGTACCAAAAGCGACGCTAAAAAGAAGGCTGGACGACAAAAATGTAAAAGCAAAAGGTGCAAAACAAATAATTGGTTCGACAGGTGACCTTACTCCTGACTTAGAGAAAAAGTTAGTCGATCATATTTTGGAGTTGGAAAGCTGTTTATACGGAATCACGCCAAAAGATGTCAGAAGCTTAGCTTACAAAATAGCTGAGAAAAATGGCTTGAAGCACAGATTCAACAAAGAAAAAGAAATTACGGAGACTGATTAATGAGACTGAGCCATTTTATTTTATAAAGCGTTGACTAATTGTAGAGTAATAAAATTGATTATTATATTATTGTCTTTTATTTGTTTGAATTCTCATGGTACCGTTGAATGGACCACTGCACAAAATTTCCTAAGTCCAATGATAGCAACTCACTGGTCCAATTAAAGAAACAGTGGTCCAAAGAAAGCAACCATGGCAAAACAGTTTTTTTCTATTTTCTCTGTTTATGGTTAATGCTAAAAATCACAAATGACACATGCAAGTTCTTATATATAAGGCTTATTAAAATGTTGAATCATGTTGCTCCTATCTATCACAATTCCGCTGTTATGTCATTTTAAAGTTAAGTGGTCCAATAGTGGCAACCTTACCCTATATAAAAAAAACAGGTCTCAATCTGTGGTGATAAGTGAAAATACTTATATCTCCAAACGACGCTATGATGATAAGAAATTGCCACATTACTTTTTCACTTGTCCTTTACGAAATATTTATAGATTCCAATATAAGAGCCTGAGAAAAACGGTCGGGCCACAAATCAATCCTAAAAGAATTCCATTATTACTTTTTGACGTACATAAATAAATATGTAAAGAAAAACATTGATAGAAGAAAATCTATTGCACACCGGAAGAAACAAAGTAGGTACTTAGAAGAAGAAAAAGAGCGGTCTTACCGCTGGAAGTTTTTTTATACGATAACGTGTTCCAGAGCACCTTCAGGTAAAGGAAAGCTTAGAAGGCGGTGAATAGTCCTAACAATATTTATAGGAAGTAATATAGTTCTAAGGCCTAACCGCCAATCATCATCATTATCATTTCAGCCACAGGACGTCTACTGCTGAACATAAACCTCCCGCAGTGACTTCCAGATTGGCCGATTGGCAGCGGTCTGCCTAGCAAACGTCAATGGAATTTGCAATTAATATAAATTAATAATACAAATATAAACACACCAAATAATTACTATATAAGGTCCGATTTTATTAGTGTTCATCCTGTTAACCTGTGACTATATAGGTGAAAAGCAATCGTAAAAACCAATTTTCAAATGTGTACCATAAAAACTAAAAAAGTTAAACTTGCTACGTTTAACCATCTGATTATCCGTCTTATTCCTTCCCCTTGTACAGAGCGAGAAAGAGTTGAAGATAGGACGAGTTTATGCATATGAAGTCGATGTTGTTATTTTGTAATTTATTTTTAACTTTTTTAGTTTTTATGGTTCACATTTGAAAGTTGGTTTTTACGATTGCTTTTCACCTATATAGTCACAGGTTAACAGGATGAACACTAATAAAATCGGACCTTATACATATATTAAATAATATAAAAAAAGTGCGTACATAAACATACCTTAATAATCTGTCAAGCTCAAACAATACCGGTGGCCCGTTACAATAAAATTTCCATTGTGTCTCTCTTTTCCGTGTCTCGACATTATGAAAACCAAAAAACCGGCCAAGTGCGAGTCGGACTCGTGCGCGAAGAGTTCCGTACCATTAAAGATAAATAACACTTGAAAAAATTGACCTCAGGTGGGACACGAACCCACGTCCCATCGCATGCCGGGCGAGTGATTTACCATGTCGATGATTTTTTCAAGTGTTATTTATCTTTAAATTAAAACCTCGCATGGAATTGCTAAAAACAAACATTTCCGTACCATTATCTATAAAAACGGCAAAAAATCACGTTTGTTGTATGGGAGAAATATTTATTGTATTCTACTTTTTAGTATTTGTTGTTATAATGGCAACAGAAATACATCTGTCAAAATTTCAACTCTCTAACTAACACGGTTCATGAGGTACAGCCTGGTGACAGACGGACAGACGGACAGACAGACAGACAGACAGACAGACAGACAGACAGACAGACAGACAGACAGACAGACAGACAGACAGACAGACAGACAGACGAACAGCGGAGCCTTAGTAATAGGGTCCCTTTTTACCCTTTGGGTACGGAACCCTAAAAAGCAGATCCTAGCTGACCGTATGACGAACATGATAGCACACTGTCGACCCAGATATCAAAGATAAGAAACACTGAGACGGGTTTGTTTTGCTTATCTGAGCTTTTAATAAACCCAAAGATAAGCACCAGATTAATTAGTTTTGAGAACTTGTTAACAGTATGAAGTTCTTAAAATAGATAGATACCTCTTTTCAGTACCCGGCTCCGATGTTGGGTGCTGGAGCAAAGGGGATCGCTTTGCCCATCTTACGAGACGATCATCGTATCAGAGACGCGTGTGTGCGGAGCTTAAAACAAAACATTGTTATGCTCGGGCTTCACCTGCGTCTAATGTCACTCTTAAGCTCGCATCGCGCACACATGTGTGCGCGGGACATTGTTATATCAATTGTTGTTTTATTTTCCGAGCATACAGGTTAATTAGTGCGCTATTTGATATAGTACGCAGGTGTTGCCGGTCTTAGTGCGCTAATTTGCTTTAATGACACTATGTTATCCGGTAGCTCGGACGGCGGTAGCTTTAGACGCATCATAGCCATTTAGCGAGCGTCAAGTGCGTTGTTGTGGCTACACCTGCTACACTAAACATGTTAAAACACGGTCACATTCAAAAACTCTTTGTAAATAAATATTAAAGTGCATAGTTATTAAGTTAGGATGGAGTGGACAAAATAAAAAAAATATTGAGTTCTTGGAAGAGTTTTTTTTTTCATTTTAAAGACTTGAATCCACAGATTACACGCTAACTAAGCCGTTAAACGCTAAAATCGAACATCAAATAAGTGTGGCCACACACTTAGCGCGTAGCTTAGTGCTTTTATTTATTGAACGCTAATCATGCCGTAAATCCCGAGCATTAGAAAAACGAATTTATCAGTAAACTTATCTTCCTAAGTAAAATTTTTAGTATTGCTGATACCTAACCTAACCTAACGAATATATAGCCACTTAAAATAACAAACACTGTTATCCTTAATACCTACTTATAACACAGAAAATTCCATGGAATTTAATTCTTTGACCTTTCTTTAAACCCGTAACATTGTAGCAACCCATTTCAACACGTAACACAACTACACAAGGCAAAATAACTGGAGCATGCATTATCTTGTAAAAGTTAATAAAACAGAAGGCCGACGGAAACCGAAAATTGCTAGAAAGATTTAACACTTAGTTATAGCTTTTATATGTGTACCTCATTAAAAACTGTCTGATTCACTGATTATTTTGCATTAACGTTGATAAAATTTAATAAATTCTTCCAACAATGACATCAATCTAACCCCAAACTAAGCAGAGCTTGGAAATACTTCTTCTTCTTTGCGTGTCGACTCAGGCTTTCATATAATATGTGAGGACCAAAACTAAGCCACCGATATAGCACTTAATAGCACTATCAGTGGCCTCGTATAGATCCTCGCGTGTGCAGGTATAGGGACACGAGGGTATGATAGAAGATGTGCTAATGTCTGGGGGGAAATACCACATAGGCATGCGCTCTCCAAGCTGTAACCCCACTGGTGCATGTTCTCCTTGCTTCGGCTTACTTGGGTCCGTAGTCTATTTAAGGACTTCCAAGTTGCCCGAGGTAGATCATGTCCAGGGGGTAGTCTCTCCGATTTCTCTATCTATGGGCCTATGGGATATGTCTACTTCAATCCAAAATATACTGAAACATATTCAATAATTAGGAGAGGCCTATTATCAGCAGTGGACCAAAGTCCGATGATGATAAAATATATAAACAAACTGACAAACTTTTAAAATATATTTTCGTCTATTAAACTTGATCGAAATATTGCATCACGAAAAAGAAATTTACATAGCGTAATAACATTTTTACATTTTTAACTTTAAGTTGTATAATTTCATACTTAACATTTTATTTTATGTAAACAATAGTTATAATTAAGAATATGGCATTCTGTGCCTGTCGTCAATATTTCACTGACAAGAACAAGAGGGTTCTAGCATTGTCACAATAATTAAACTATAGGTATCATATACACCTCCGTAAACAACAAAATATTTATTAGCTTTCAGTGCTCTGATAATTAAAATGAGTTATAATTACTATTTAAAATGCGTCAGAACAAAGTTGTGACGCCAACACATTTTTTCCATTAACGATTGTTGATAAGTGATAAACGTTACTAAAATAACTTTTATTCGATTAAAGCCTTGTATGTATACGACTTTTATCCTGTTAAAAATGGTTTAGAAATTGGAAAATCAATTATATCTGTAGTACTTTGATACCATAAGTGCAGACCAAGCCTTCAGTTTTGATAAAAAAATATTTTTCTACTTTGATCACAATTGCATAAAAGGAAAAAAAACTTGGTTTAAATGTCAATCCCTTTGTATGTTATTACTTAAAAATATTTATAAATGCATAAGATTGTGCACTCTTCCTCTCTCCTACCAAACTATGCTGTGCCCGTCAGGGTCCATAATTGTTGCTTTATTATTGTATTGTATACCATATATCTACTATCTGTACATCACAATGATACTTAAAGTGTCAGAGTTAGAAATAAAACTCCTTCACATATACATAAATTGTATGTACAGTGAACAGAAGCGTCGAACACTCGCGTCACGGTTTCTAATTTACTTAATTACTATATTGTTAACTAATTTACTCGTAAACATAGTCGGTACCGGTCAAAAACACGAGAAAGTTCGCCATAAATAATAATGTGAAATGATAAAAAGAAAATGATTTATTACTATGCATTTCCCTTTTCCAAAGATCTAATCGGTTCCTGTTGCTAGAAAATTTCACTGGAATTATACTGAATTGTAAAGATATCTGTCAATATTAACACAATCTAGCTTAAAAATCAAAAAATGGCTGTGGGAATGTCCGTCAAACCGAATGGCCGCTGTACCAGAGTACCTATTCCCCGAATCGGAAAGCAAAATAAACGAACTCTGTAGATTAGAAGATATGAATTCAAATGAAATCTCTAGCTAAACTGAATGGAAAAGGCAGGAGATCGTTAATGAAATTAAATTTAAATTAAATTATGTGCTAAACAACACGCAAATTGTCATGAGTTTGGATGAATTTACATTCTTATGTTACGAAATACGAGGCTATGAATTGCCAAGGGCATCGTTCAGCACACTCAAATCCGAGCTAAGTTTTCTGGATTGACTCAAACAGGAAATCGAACCTAGGACCTTATACATTAAGGGAGAATCAACAGTCTAGGTCAATCGGGTCATTTATTTATCAAAAAATAAATACACAAGTAGTGTAATGTTTTAATTTATGAATGGGTATCAATAATTTATTTTTATCTACAAAACACAGTAAAAGGATTGACGTCATATTAGATTATAAAAACCTGAAAGTGATAAAAGCACTCATTATAATGCAGTTGACCATTAGCATAATAACGTCATACTCTAACAATCATTAATTATTATTCATTCTCGATAAACAGAAATAATAATTGAAAGTGGAAGCTTTGAAAAACACTTTTTAAAGGCTCCATAGTCAAAACGGAACCACTATTCCGGTTTCGTATTCGCCAGGTTCATATGTCTGTATGTCTGCGGCTTAGCTCAGGGACTTTTATTACTAGAAATTCGTAATTTCAGATCACTTTTTGATCAGTAAGGTGATCAACGTAGGCTAGAGTTTGTATAAGAAAAAAGAACGTAAAACAGTATATATTACTGACAGAGTAGTCTACTAGTCCTGTACAATCAATATTATTTCGTTTGATGGTAATTCACTCATTTACCGAGAGTACAGACAAACAAAACTGTCTTATTTCAAGAATCAAGAATAATTTATTTGCTTTTGAATATAGTACATAAGATTTTAAATGTATTACAAGTAGTTTTATATACTCAGCCATAGATAATAAATAGCATGCAAATATTTCAATTTATGTCACAAAATGTAAATAAACACACATACACAATACATAACCCACAAAATATTCAATTATATAATATATATACATATATTATATAATATATATCTTATATATAAAATTTTTGTGTCACAATGTTCGTTCCCGTACTCCTCCGAAACGGCTTGACCGATTCTCATGAAACTTTGTGAGCATATTGAGTAGGTCTGAGAATCGGCTAACATCTATTTTTCATACCCCTTAGTGATAAAAAAAATTATGGATTAAAAGTGTTGCATTGATGTTACTTACGTCTATCCCATGTAGATATCCATGAACCAAACAAAAATACTCTTGTTCGAATGTTTATTTACCTAAAATGATACCAATAGGTAGAATCTAATGACCAATAGGACATTTTTAAAGTGCATACATATTTTGCTTTTTATAATGCGCATAGGCAATGAGCAGGAATCCCTTCTGCGTCACAGGTAGGATACATAAAACATATTCGAGATTCCAAATACATAAAACAAAAAAACGGCTTCCAAGGTGCGAGTAATTTACCGTTTCTAGGCTAATTCCATCCATCCATCCATCCATCAGCCGAAAAACGTCCACTGCTGGACATAGGCCTCCCCCAAGGATTTCCACGAAGATCGGTCCTGTGCCACCCGCATCCAGTGACTTCCCGCGACCTTCGCAAATTAGGCAAATTTAGGCAAATTCGCTACATCTTAAATCACATACATCCATAAGTTAGATTATTATCATTATCGAAGAAATATTAGACTCATAGTCACGTCACGTAAAAAATGGATGACGAAAACGATGGCACAAGATAGAGTTTGTAACACCATACCCAAATTGTGACTGGCAATAAATGAATCTGAATCTGAATCTGAGTTTAATTACAAAAAACAAAAATAGCTGACTGTAAATTAGGTCCTAGAAATAATCTATTCAGCCTATTGCAGTCCACAGCTGGACGTAAGCGTCCCGCAAAGAGTGCTAAAGAGCACGGTCTCCCGCTTTTTTCATCCAGCCACTACCAACCATAGTCATCAGGCTTGCGGGCTTCCCACACTACGTTTACCAAGGCCTGGGGGGTAACCATGAACTTAAAACAATCTCAAATCTGTCAAATCTTGTCTAATCTGTCAAATCTCGTACGCAATGACGTACGAAATTGACAGATTTGACAGATTGAGATTGTTTCAAGAGTTGGTCTCCACTCGAGAACCCAGTAAACTAAAATTAAAAATCTGTGCAAATTGCTGGGTTTCAATCAAACCCCAAGACTATAAACTGGACCAGTAAAATCAATTGGCTTTTATCTTCACACCGGTGATTTCATCAGCACTATCGCATGACCAAAAACAATACAGTGTTACAACACACAGGCGAAATATTAATTGACCTAGATCCAAGACCGATATACAGGCTACAGCACATATCTATGCATAAGCATGACTGATGATAACCAACTTCAAGGCTTCTCAAGGCTGTGTAGAATAAAAGAACTATTATAATTCCGTAGTAAAAGATAAGTTAATGCCTTTTTGTTTCTTTAACGTCTCCCACCCACTGCCTGTTATGGAGCACATACTATCTTAATAATAATAAATAAATATTGGACAACATCACATACATTGCTCTGATCCTAAGGTAAGTTGCTATCTAAGTAGAGTATTTTTATCTGTATCTGTACTGTTTTAGTGTAATTATTGAGTAAATACAATAATGCATTGCGAACCGTCTTTCTCCGAAACTTACTAGTTTTTTTGCTATGTTATTATGTTATCAAAGGGGGGTCGTCCGAGAGGTAAACCTAAAAACGCTGGCGTGATGATGACTTCAACAATGTCTGCAAAGACTGAGCCCGAAATTTTAATTAATTAATTATAACCTGTCGTCATTGAGGGGGCCTTAGTTCAGCAGTTGATTATCCTATGGCTAAAATGGTGATGATACACCTACTAGGATATGCTGAACTTATCCAGGTGAGGCATTTGCACAGCAGTAAGACAGAGATTTAAAAACATAGCCTCCAATCAGAGTTTACAAAGTGTAGCCAATGGCGATCTTTATCGAATAACGATTAACCCACCACTTTGAATAGTGTGATCATCTACTTTTTATCTGTCTTAAAACCCCCTCTCTATATAGTACATGTGCTCTATAAACGAATACTAATCAAAGTCAAGTGTCCTAAAGCCCATAAAACGTTATCTTACGACAAGCGTTGACGTCCCGACTTGTGCAAGCGCAATTATTCACTTGCGCAGGCGTCGTTCACGCTCAATTTTCGTCCGATTCGCCACACTTATGGGAAATGCGTGTGGTCTGGGTCACGATACGTTGAGAAACGCTATCAGCACTTCGATTTGGCACACATACTGTTTTACATAAAATGTTTATAAATCAGTCGCTTAATCCACTTTTTCAGTCATGTCTAACCAAAGAGCAAATTCTTAATTTAGTATGTTACATAATGACCTATAATAAACAACGCCTTGGACGTAAGTTCTCCTTACGCAGTAAACGATCACAAAAAGCATTCCTTGTCTTGTTTTTCTGTAAAAAAATGTATCGTTAAAACGACATTACATAAGTACTTCATGATATTCAACGTTCATGATAAAGCCTCAGGACTCAGGGTGGGCACCCTCTAATGAAGGCAAATTTTTTTATTTGTTTAGGAATCAAACAATTAGTGACATAGCGTAACAATTCAGTCCTAGACTATTTTGGAACAATTCAGCTTGCTAATATTCCTATATTTCCTAAAAGTCAAAAGAAATACAAATGAAAACGTTTTAAGTAATAGGGATGACGATGGGTAACGAAAATGAAATTCTATTTCGTCCATCAATTAGATAAAAAAAATACTTTTACTTTTTCTTTAGTCAATTAACCAAAAAAAAAAACAAATAAGTATAAAGCGCATCAAAGTTCGGGAGAGGGGGGCGCGTGAAGACATTTCAAAGTAAAAATTGTACCTAGGCGTGACGTCATGTTTCAAATCAATATTTTACCTCTGTTATATTTTGATTATGTGAAAAAAGAAAAAATAAGTGTCCAATATCTTTTAACAATCAACATGAGAGATGAGAGACGATGAAACACGAGAGATGATGAAAAAAACTTAGTCGTCATCACTATTATGAGAAAAAAACTCTTTTGAGAAGCTCAAAATTCAACTGGTAGATTGGTGATTATACAGGGTGTTAATATATGTATATGAATATTACGGTGAAGTCAGAAACTTGATATCCTGTTTTTTTTATATTTTCAAACAAATCGATTTCTAAAAAATATTTTTTGTATGAAAATTGAAAAAAATTAAATGATCCAAATTTCTGACTTCACCACACTATTTATATGCGTATGGTAACATAAGCTAGCTTCGGCTTGATATACCCTTTACCAAACACTCTATATAATAAATATGCAATCTATATTTTAATCTATGCAAAATAACACCCACACATTTGCGTCACCATTTTTATTGCATTCGTTTATTTCATTCTTTATTACGTCTTTAAACAACAAATATTTGACAGTTAGTGTAAGAAATTTTAATCTTTTAACACCCTCGTGATCCATCCAAGTCACGCGGTGGCGCATTCGGTGTACCTATAATGATGTTAATTTTGCTGCCTAAAATCCTAAGAAATTCATTTATTATTTGCAGTCATTCCAATAAAAATCCCGACTGACTGTAAAACGGTAGACACTACAAATATTTTTGGTATTACAACATGTGATCTTCTACTTTTATTTATATTATATTATACACGAGTATATATAAAAATGAATTGCTGTGCGATGTTCGAAGTTAAAAAACATCTTTGTGTAACGGGTTACCATACCCTTCCAATAAATTTTGTCAGGGGTTTTCCCAGCACATCCATATCTGGCCAATTTAGAAAATTATATAATTCAAATGTCGACAAATCTTTTTTTTAACTGTTTTTGAAGCCGGTTTAGATTTTAAAACTGATGAAGTCTAGCCGTTTTTATGATAATTTGCTTGCCTCTTTTTATTTATATATGTGTTTTTTAATTTAAATACGTATTCTTGGATTAAATTAATAGCCTGAAATAAAAGGTGAGCTCTTAATATGCATTTTTACATTGTGGTAGAAGTTGTATGCCTTTAGAGCTAGATATTGTTTGTTCGTGTGTGTGCACTCGAATTTGCCAAATGGCAACCATCAAACCATTTTGATTGATGACTAACTCAACGGGCACTGTAAAAGATTTTTCGTAAAAAAACAATTAAAAAAATCGGAATCAATGTGTTTTTTTTTAATTCATAAAAAGTGTTTATGTCGCTAACTGTACAGCAATTTGTGGACAGTAAATCGTTTAGTTTTACGACGCCATACGGCACGCCGTGCCAGCTAGTCAGACTGCGGAAGTAACACAGTTTCCCAGGGAAAAACGCGGACAATGCTGATGCTATCGTGTAGAAAGCCGCAAACGCATTAGTGCTCCCAGTTTTTCTTGCGGCACTTACGTTTACCGCATGATACGATAAATAAAGTATACTTGTTTTGATTTTGAGGACATACTTGTAATCAGTTTTTCTTTCAGCCATTTATTTACGCGAACCTCGCGGTTGCAGAGTATCCATACCTTCTCAACGTTTTGTTGTTACTTGTTAAACTTAAAAAACATTTTTTTCGTAGGGGATACCCTACAAAAATAAGGTGGCTGGCAGAGGCTGGATGAAAAAAGCGGGAGATCGTGCTCTCTGGCGTTCATTGGGGGAGGCTTACGTCCAGGTAATTAATTAATTAATATAAATTAATAATAGGTAATGGACTGATGCTGCAACATCACCTGGAATCTACAGGATACTTAACTCCCTGTCACAAACTAAAAGCAAAGGTATCATGTTTAGCAAAGAGTGTTTAGGCTCATTGAAATAGTCTCAATGATTACGTTATTAACGAGCTGAATGTTTACCTCCTAACAATAAACTGTTTTTTTATTGGTGGGTTTGGAATTTTCTATTTTACTCTTTTCTCATTTTACCTGCCAAGCTGGGGTGGCCTGCCCTACCTAACATGTTAAAAATGTGAAAAAATATCACAAACTATATGGTGGGGTCTAAAGTTGTTGTAAAACAACACTATTTTAGACACTTTGTTTAGAGTTGACAAAGTCAGAATTACATTTTAATCCAGATTTAGGTTAAATCAAGTTAAAAGACGATATTTCACAGTACTTAATCTAGACAAACAGCATTTAAATTGGAAGAAATCGGTCCAATTGCGACAAAATATCTGAATTGATGCACTTCCTGCCCACTGTGCATCGTTATTTATAGAAGCGTGGGGCCGGGATTCACGTCACTCGGTTAAATTGACAAACCAGTGGTTAACTGGTTGTGTGACGATAGCAGGAAGGTTTAAATTCCAAAAGAGGGGTCAGGAGGCCTAATACGAAAGCGCATCGTTCGGTCGGTCGTATTATCCGATCAAATTAAAACATCCATTCCCCCATATCAAAGGTTTGACAATTTATGAACAATTGAGAACGTTCGGGTTTTTTACACGGCTAGATTGAGTTGGTCATATTTTATCAAAGGATGGACACATGAAACTGGCCACTTTAATTTGTTAGGTTTATACGACCGAACGAAAGATACACTTTCGTGCTAGGCCCCCAGCTACTATAGCGTGTTACGAGTTACGAGTGGCCACACTAACATTTTGACGGCAGCATAATATTTAGCAAACGGCCCAAAACAGCTCGCTGTGGCCTATGTCCAGTAGTAGACTTCCAAAGGTTGATGATGATCATATTGTAGTATTTAGAAAATAGAATCGACCGGGAATCGAAGCCGGACCCACATAAGGAGAGGCACCGGACCACTAAACCAATCAGTCTTCAAAATGATGGATGAGCGAACCAAGCAGAATGAACATAAAAATTAGTAAAATTGTACTAATACTAAGTTATTAGTAAAATAGCTTACGATTTGTATTTTGGAAGTGCAAAAAAAGTTTCAGTGTTCATACCAGCATAAGTATAGTAAAAGTTTTATATACCTATCTAAACCATTAAGTTTTATTGCCTATATTTGTAACATTTTGTTTAATCATCAATCGGAATCCAACTCCAAGTCACATTAAATATCAAAGACTAGGTAGGTATTCTAAGAAGAGCCATAGATCCAGTTTTAGACCTACGCTATGACCACACTATGACAGCTTAATTGATAGATTTGTCGTGTTTATTTATAGTCTGGTGCACGACTAGATAAGTGTCACTCAGCTAACTGAAACGACTCAATCGACCAACTGTATACACGCGATCATCTATACAACATATAGTAGATACCGCAATGATTTTTAAGTGATTTTACACTGGAATAACAGTCAACATTTTAGAACAGTTAGCTCATAAACAGAGTCTCAACAAATAAATAGGAATAAAATTGTTTCCACAGTCTCACTAACTAGCTAGCCGCAAACTAAGCAAAGCTTGTACTATTGCGACTTAACGGATAAACATACTCAAATAAGTTTATAAACATCCATGACTTCTGTACAAATGCTCGTACTTATTACACAAACATAATTGCCTCTTGCGGGATTTAAACCCGCACCGACAGGCTTTGTGTCCGGAACGTGAACCACTACACCAGATGGTCGTCAACTCAACCATTCTTTGTTTCCATAACGAACTGACATTAATTAAAACTTTAAGACATCATGGGCACTATCTCGCCCTATATCCGTGGTTCGAGAGTTCGCATCGTACGAGTACAACTACTCGTAGTACCACTGAATAGGAATGTCTAACTGACTGTCTAAATGAACTAACTTATTTTTCTTCGTCTATCAGATAGATTATCAAAAAGTATTGGACACGTATTTTTTCTTTTTATATAATCAATATAATACAGAAATATATTGATTTGAAATGTCACATGACGTCACGCCTAGGTACAACCTTTACTTAGAAGGACGTCACTAGCCTCTGCGCTCGAACTTTGACGCGCTTTTTTCGACTAATATACGAGAATAATAAAATAAAAATAAAGTCTATTATTTTTTGATAATCTAACTAACGGACAAAATAGAATTTCATTTTCTTTACTCAGTCGTCATCCCTATTATTCGGATCTAAGTACGGATTATATCACTTGTTCGGCGGTGAGGAAAAACATCACGAGGAAACTTGGACATTTTGATAACATTGGACTGTGACCTGTGACCTGGAATGGTGTGTAGCCATGGTCCAAAAATGGTCTGATTCAATTTAACACAAAATACTTTTTATATTCTAACTTTCGTTAATTTTATACTATGCGGTAATTTATGTAAAATAAGGCACGATAATATTGTTTTTGACATTGGACAAGCATAGAAAAACTGACTTTAGGTATTGTTAAAAGCATCCAAAAATAGAATAAGCACCTTTAGGTATTTGCAATGGCAAAGCTAAGTACTTACATTTTTACGTGGTTTTTTGCGATCGTGAAGCTATTGTCACACCCATTGTGTGTCTAGGCCACTTTTTATGCTAAGAACTAAGTGTCTGACTACTTACAAACCGATATTGCGTACTCTTGATAAGATCCATATTGCCTGACAAGTATGGCCAGTGTATAACAGTATTAATGATTTTTTTAACAAAACCTTTTATAAAAATACATACAACAAAACAAATACAACATTCAGACCATATAAGAACCTCCTCCTTTTTTGAAGTCGGTTGATAAATAGACTCTACCAGATGTCTGTTTATTTCCTTAAATAATTCGGCAAAGCCGTATTCTTCTCCATTCGACCACATATTACTCGTAGAAGGAGACGACTACCATTATACGTAACAGATTCTCTCTCGATCGATTATCTTAGCTTTAATAAAGTCCAGATTATATTTTATACTTAATAGCTAATAATTATTTTTTGTCTTTTTTAACCACAACACTAATTCCTACTTAATGGAGATGCAATGATAAAATAATAAATAAATCCTCAGCTTTCGCTCGAGAATACCCCTAAAAATTATAATGTGTTTTATATTACATTTAAAATAATCGCATAACAATAGCATGTAATACTTTCCAACACTAAATCAAGCTATTCCGTGATTTGTAGCCGCTTTCCTCTGCGCAAGCGCATCTTGAAAGTGCGCAAGATTTTATCTCAATGTAAAATATGAATTTACGATCAGATTAATATCAATAGACATACATGCTACACTCATTATACGAACATGTGTTTAATATGAAGTATTTAATACTTTCTTTCTTACTACAATTCTCATCTCAACAAATAACAACTTCTCAATTTTCTTTTTGTAAACATGGCCAGCCCACTCCCATTTTAGTCTATCGATTTTCTTCCCAACAATGTAAATTCCAGCTAAGGCGGTTATAAAAATTAAAACTCCTTTTTACCAACAATATTGTTTTCTATCCATAACCGTATAGATTAGATAGGGTAATGGATAGACGGAAGAATGATCAAGTCGCTCCCGTTTCCGTCGTCGGCGCGCACGCAATTTTCGCGCACAAAAGAACCGATCGATTCAAACTTCCGTAGCACGTACGGATCTACTACAATTTTCCTAATTGTTATTCGAAAGGTACCGTGAAAATTATCCAAACTTTTTGCGAAGCAATGGTCTGGTTTATTCATAAGCTTTTTGTGGGCAGCGTAATTGGGTAATTGGATTTGAAAGATGTGTTCATTGTCCGAAAGAATTGGTATAAAGATTGGCTAGTAAAAGGTCAAGCAAGTCTGTATGAAATATTAATTATGTGGCGAAAAAATAGGACAGGAGAGTCGCGGCTAGAAAACCGCATCTCTTCTATTACTATGAATTGACCAGTAAAGCCGATTTTTTCAAAGAACGTTTCAACTGTCGGCCGATCAAAAGTCTGTAGTGTGCGGCGGGGTCTTGACCGATTTTTGTAATTGTCGTTTAACTACAGAACACTTTATTCGGATAGGTTGACTACAATGTGATCTTATATGGGTTAAATCTTTTAAAATTTTAGTTTTAAAACCATAAAAATCCATCACAATAACACATTTAACTTTAGAGGTTGGAGTCTCTTACAAAATTATTTTTCAGTACTTTACTGAAACTTACGTATACCATGTGCAGTTTTGCAAAGTAAGCTTTAGATGTTATTTGTTTAATACACATCAAGAAATTTTTATTAATTGCCAAATATGCAAGCAACTACAAGACGTTTGTAAAATCTTATAAATTCTCGGAAAAACGCCTTGAAAACCTTCCTTATGCAATTGTAAGAAACGGCATTTATTGCCATCGTTGTTGTTGAAGGAGTAATGAGCAATGTCTTAGTGGGCCATTAAAATATATTGTAGTGTTTATACACTACATCACAACGACTGAACAGGGTTTTATTTTATTTTAATACAAATCTATTAAGGCATAATTTGCTTTACTTCGCCTGGGTCAACAAACGATGGTCATGAAATTCAAAAAAGGTAACTAGTACTAAATTAGGAACAAGAGTAATGAATGTGCCAATAGTCTCAGTAATTGTAAAAAATTGCAAAAAGTATGATTTCAAATAACCCAGAGAAAATTGTTACTGTAATAAATACAATTATACCACCATGCACATCATGGCGTATATGCTGAGTGAAAATACATAAACGGAAAGAAATTGTATCTAAATGTTAGTTCCTTATTCACACGCATAATCTAAATATCTTTGAGCTGTTCCGACTGTGGAAAATGAAAACAATCGCTTCCTCGTTAAATATTATATTCGATCTCAGCAAAATAACTACAGATTGACTGATTTATTGGATCATTGTTTCTTATCAAGTACTAATTACGTATCACCTAACCTCCACAAGTGATGTAGGTAGTGAGTTTTATACATAGAATAGCGAGATAGGGCTCAGTGGCGTCCATTAGGAGATGCCGATGTCCAGCAGTGGATGAATTGGCATGGGCACATTATGATTTAGATGGTAATTGTAGTACTTAGGGTACTGATATACTAATTGACTAGATGACAACAGCTTAACCGAAATGAAGACTGGATATTTAAAATTCAGATTAGGTACAATTAAATTCCAACCCTCATTATCTTCTTGTTTTCCAGGTTTTTTATAGCACATCCATGGAAATTAAAACTGTCTACTTTCCAATTGAAATTAGACTAAAATAACTTTTAGAATAAAATTTACACTTCTGTCTGTAACTAAAACAAACATTTTACAAATTGAGACTGAGAGGAACTGTTGCCAGATCCGTTTTATCAAATATCCAGACATGATACAAAAGCGGGGCTAGAACGAAAACATGGGATGTATTACACTCGCCCGCCTCAAACAGCGAACTAAGGTATTTCTAGATGGAACAGTAGAATTATGGAGAGTGCTGGCTGGTAAGACGAAATCTAAGAGGGCTGAAAAACGAGACATCTCGTCCCATCAAAAGCTAAACATCTGCCAGCACCAAATACAATATCTTTGGCCAGCACTCGTGTAGGTACCAATATCAGATTGAATCACTTAAATAGCTTAACATTTAAGTGCCCACCCACTGGGGTTCTTTTTAACATTCTCGTGTATATCTTGTCTTAGGTCAAGTATAATTTGAATAATTCTAGCATTTGTAAATATATTATATATAGTAATAATAGTGCGCGTCAAAGTTCATTCTTAATGTTACCTCTGTAACATTAATATAACACTATTGCGGCAATAGCTTTCTAATGGCCGACAACAAACAATTTCGCTGGTGTATTAAGACCTTTAAGAACAATAATTTGCTTGACCTTTTTGGCTTACTTCTATCTGTCCTCACGATGTATGTAAATTATTGGTAATACTTAGTATGTAATCAGAGGAAGAAATGTCTTATTGATTTTTTTTAAATAACGTAATGCCTTTTTATAATCTACCTTTTTTCACATCACCACGACGACCTCCGTAGCTGAGCATGCTGGACTTGGCGTCGACATCTCTGAGGTTCCAGGTATCGAGCTGGAACCTCAGAGAAGTCGTCCCGTTTGGTTGAATGCAGAAAACGATTTTTTCTATAATGTATCGGGTCTGGGTGTTGTGTTACTGTTGTTGTTTCGGATTTCTATAACACAAGCGCTTCAGCTACTCACCTTAGGATCAGAGCAATATGTATGTGATGTTTTCCAATGTTCATTATTAACCTTTGGATGTCCAGTGCTGGAGAGCAAGCGACTTTAGACAGTTTGCATCCAGCGGCTTCCCGCAACCGCGACTAGATCGTCAGGTCACCGGGTATAGAACGATCCACGATTCGTCTTTCAATTCGCGTGCCATTCGTACAAATTAATTAATGTAATCAATTTTACTAAGTTGCGATTTAAAAAAAAGACACATTTTCTAAGAACATAAAACAACCTTGAATCTCGATGCTTGCAATTTTTTTACGATATAATTGTTTGTTCTATTTTAGTAAGCGTTGTAAATCAGCATCTGGTTATGTTCTTAATAGAATTACACGACTTCGCATTTACGCTACATGAATCGATAACATTAACATTTCAATGTTTATGATCGTAACCTACTTTTTATTCTACTAGTGCAGTGATTGTTATGAGAAATAATAGTTTCTTTATAACAGTAACAATGATTGAAACTTTCCATATAGCAATCGACTAAATACTTAATCTGAGGCCAAGTGCGAGTGGCGATAATCGCGTCACTTTCTTCGATCGAAAAGTCAATGTTAATTTGTATTACATTTCGATCGATTTAAGTGACTTGGTCGTTTTATGGTAGTCACACTAAGCACCCTGTTGAATATATATTAGCTGAGATCGAGTAACAATAAAATGTTTGGTTTATCTCCTTTTGCTGGGGGTGGGGCCGATCATTACATCGGTATGGACATCGATAATCGGCAATCTTAATATTCACAGGTCGCATCCCATTAGCAATCAGAATTAATTTGATTTGACACTAGTGATGTGCATAGTGGTCAAGTTAAGCCTATAGGCTCAAAGCTGCTATCGCATTTAATTGGAACACGGGGCACAAGCCACAAATGCATGACATTGATTTGCAAATGACAAGCGAAATAACAAACAACGCTTTCCACTTCTGAAACCAGCGGGGTAGCCATGAACTCTAAAAATAATCTTAAATTTGTCAATAACATACGTCATTACGTACGAAATTTGACAGATTTGACAAGATTTGACAGATTTGAGATCGTTTTAAGAGTTCATGGTTACCCCCCTGAGCTTTCCCAGAAGGAGGTATCAAAGGCACATTGATAAGATAAAGAATTAACTTAGATAAAGAATGATTAAATTTAAAATGTAGAAACTCTCTGTAGAAAATTCTCCAATGTCAAAGTTAGGATGTTTAAGAAATAATAACTTGTACACCTTAATTTAATGTAACTGACTGTACCTGCTTATGACAGTCTTTCACTAACTATGCGATGATCACAGCCACATAATAGCAAGCAGTGATATATTATGATTATCGTTCATGTTTCATAATGTGAAGTGCTCAAACAAAATGTTTATAAAAACAGTGAGGAAATGAATGGCGGCAGTCCAATTTTGTTAGCATAATCCTTGAATATTCGCAAAATTATATATTTTAACTTTTTGCCGGAAGACTATTTGAACCATAGATAGATATTCTAGTTACATATTTGTCTAGAGTTCTAGATGAAAGTATTGTTTTCATAGTAAACTACTAAACGCGATTTTGACATTGTTTGATTTTCAAATCTTAAACAACAGAATAGATTACAAAAATAATGCTAAATGGCAAAATGGACACGCGTTTATTTTTAATTTTAGGTATGTTTAGTTATAGAAATGAAATTGTTGTTTTTTATAAGTTATTAAAATAAAATATGTAACACAAAATTCGATTCACTAACCAATTAAATATATAAGAGGCAAAATAATCCATTGTTCAAGGATTGCAGGTGACTATTATGAGTATTCTGCCATAGTCTAATCATGACGAAAATGATTTTGATAACGATATTGTTATCAAAATCATTTTCTGAAAACTGAAAAAATGACAAAACTTAGGTAGGTACACTGGAAAATATATAGAGATATCTTGAAGCCAGATGAAGGAAATGGGGTACTTTTTATTCTATGAAAATAAGGTTCCCAAAGCATTTATCTATACATATAAACGCTTAGTTCACGTGAGTTTAACCTTTTTGACTTGAACCAAGAATCGAACTCATTTCCCTACCCAGCAGTACCGAGCGTTCAACATTAATGTACCACTATCGGTCCATGTCAGTATTAAAAAAAACAAATAATCTTAAATAATAAGATACTTCTGCCACCTGACAACAATGGAAGTTAATTCAACTAACCAAAACTAAATTCCAGTTGGACATTGACAATTCTTTGTTTACATTTGTGATGTCGAATTATAAATCCACGTCTATGAAAACCAGTCGGACGGAACCACGGGCAAAAGCGAGTTAGAATTAAAACAAGTCTAACTCCATTTAATAACTATGTGTTACAGTTGAGTAGATAATGTAATAACACCGTTAAAGATACCGTAATTCCGGAAAGAAAAGTAATAAAAACACATACTTACCTACACACTTCATTATTTCCTACACTATTTTAATTTATGAACATTAACTTACCAACTTTTTGACCTCAAATACTTTATATGTATAACACTGGATGTAACCCATGGCTATACCTACATTCAATGTTACGTTATGAAAAACTTATAACATTGAAAAGTCACAGAAGTTTGGGGTCTACTTACTATGAACGCAGGACAGTATTTTTCAGCAGTTTATCTGTGTTTTGATGTGTTCTTACATCAAAACACAGATAAACAAAAGTATGTTGAAGTAGGTGCGGTGCTACTGATATATGTAAACTTAAAGACCAAAACCGTTACTGAACTTTTCTGTAGCTTTCATATTGTTTAGGTGTAGCAAGCAAGTCTTTGACCGAGTGGTTGCCGCAAATGGAAAAAAGAGGAACCGTTGGATAGGTACTTTGTTAATAACTTAGTGGGGCAATAATAAACTTGATAAAAAAACCACCCATTGACCAATTATATGTTAATTTTATATTGAAAATAAATAGATTACATGATAGTGTTCAATGATTGTGTTTCGAGTGATATTACCCTAAACATCGCAAATTAAGATTATGATAAGATTACAATCGAACCAAAACATAATTATAACTGATTATCAATTCTACCCTCTTCAAAGTTATCAAAGTACCTACCTAAGTTAATTATTTATTAGTTTTCATCTAACTTTTATGATATTGATACAAAACGAATAGCACTGTCCATCTAAAATCAAAAAACCTGTTGATTTGGTCACTAAACTAAAGGTCAACAATAATTATTCTGACGTGCTTTAGCGGACCTGAATTTTCATTTCTATTCTCTACGGATATTTTTAAACCCGTCTTTAAACATTCATAATAATAAAATCGCAACGTTAAGTGCAATGCATAAGTAAATAAATACAAATAGCATTTGAAAACACGTTGAACTTGACCAATTTTGAGTTCGATATTACTTGATAGAAACACCATTAATGTTACCTATAGTAAGTGGATTAAATGTGATCAGATAATATTTAAGACATTTCCTCCTATAATTATTGACATCTAAGTTAAGGTAGTCGTGATTTCGGAACTCCTCAAATTCCCGATCGTCTATCAAACAATGCTTCTGTAGTTGCCTAACCCAGTGTTCCGCAAACTTTGTATGTACAGGGCACATCTAGGAAAACGAAAATTTTTGGAGGTAGGTACACACAACCAAAACTATTTACATATCATATATGTAAGAGTACGTTTTTTTACCCTTACTTACTTACTAAAAATAAGTTTATTCACACCAACTTATGACCACGGTACACCACTGTGCGTTTATTTACCACAACCCAAGTACATCAATCAAGAGGTCACAGCAGAGATGAATGGCCTAAATCCGCAATGCAAAGGGCCGCATGCGCAGCGAATCTCACCTGAGAGCCGCTTCCACTGGTACCGTTAACGTTAGCACTCACTCATTCACAACACTTAACAATTACGACGACCGTCGGCGAACGCAAGCGAGCAAGAACTGACAGTGCGCAACGCACCCACCTTAGATAAGTGAATCTAGATAATGCAAGGTAAAAGCAAATGTTAGGCCGGGCTCACATGGGCTGGACAGAGAAATGTTTAGAAATTACCTAGATTAGATATATTTAAAGTAACATTGTTTGCAATGTGAAATTATAAATGCACTTACAACTGCATATTTACTGCTACATACTTTGTCCTTTAGAATATTGAGAAGCGAACGATATGGATTTTGTAACCGGTTTTGAGAAGACCTGGTGACCTGTAACACAAGTTTTTTTGCATAAAACCAGCACCAGTGACCAATAAGCTACACAACCATTGATTTTTATTTAAAGCTTGCAAAATAGTTTTATAATATTTCAGTTTAATTAATATTGCGATAAGATCGCCTATCTTGTGCAATTCTAGAGGTTTGATTTTCCTGTATAACTTTAACATTTTGTGTGCAATAAACAGCGAATTTTCGATGGTTTAGAGTCGCTAAAATCACACTTTTTCTGATAACATTTTTTTAGGGATCAACCCTTTGGTGTTGGTACCATAGAAAAAATATTTAAGTAGAAAAAACAATAAAATTTTACCGTGAAGACTACCTATTAATAAATCCAGTCTATATCTAATTGAAAAACTTTATATTAAGGCTAAATCACTTTATTAATTTTGTACCTTTATCTTAAAATTATTAACGCTTTATTACAATCGTCACGAGCATCTGGTTCATTATAAAATTTGTTTTAACTATAAAACCTTAACGACAATTTAAGCACGCGCCAATTTGACAGCCAATTAAATATGAATTATATCAATAAAATAACAAAATGTGTTTACATTATCAGAGCTTATACTCAAAGATTAATTACCAATAAAGTACAATGAGCCCGCTTTCCCCGGTCGTAAACTGTTTATTACATTAAATGTAAAATTAATTATTTACCTCAATGTCTTTCTTTAACACATGTTTTGTTATAAATACCTTTGTATTGAAATGTAATAATGAAAGTCACATTTTAAAAAGTTTTGTTGCACGTGGCTTTACCATACCTACCCTTTATTGATTTATAAAATTTACGTAGGCAATTAATAATTACATTGATTTATTTTCCCGTTAAGTGAGTTATTGTGTTTATTTATCTTTGTTTGGTTTTTGTCTCCTGAAGATTTGTTTCCATATTTTTATCTAAATTGCAAAAAATCTCGTTTAAAGTTTGTTCTCATGTTTTTCCTGATTTTTTTCATATTCATATTCATTTATTTCATCTTTTGGTAATAACATTACACTTAGATACGTCATTTTACAATTTAGAGTCAATAAAATAAAATATTAGCATTTTAGAGCTTCGTCAAATGTACAAAAATAAAATTGAAAATACAATAAGATAACGATAAATATAAGTCAATGGATACAATATTAAGTTTTAAATATGTTAATGTCAGTAAGAGCTTCATCTATATTCTTTGCAGATGTGTACCGGTCACGAAATTCGTCGAAACTGCAACGTCTGCAACTCTGCGGAATCAGCGAAGCGGCGTACCGTGCGCCTGCGCCGGTCGATGACTTGTCTCCGTGGAAAATGCTAACCCGAGATTCGAAGGTGAAATTCTGAAGATGGACTCAGTGGGAGTGTTTAAACAACGCCAGCTTAATATACACAGACAATTTGCCAATACTTTTATTTAAATTCCATTTCTAATTCATTGTATGTCTAAAAGGCCGATCACAGCAGGCACGTAATTTTATATTTTTTAATAACATCAAATTGTGTAAGTATCGCAAATTATTTAATTTTGAGTAGAAAAAAATTAGTCGACGCTAGTTAATTTATTATTCCGAAACAGTGGTATTGTAACAAAGTAAATTGGAACTTGTAAAAATGTTTTATTCAGGCCTGTTTGTAACAAATGTTTATTAGTTTAGTTTTATTATTGGACTTTTTGCCGTTTTTATCGGTGGTATATTTCACTGGTTATTTAGGTGGCCTATTATTTAGTAAAACTAGGTATTTAAAATCCTACACAGGTTTTCTGACACAACTTTCCTTGTTTTCTCTGTCACTCAACAATCTTTGTTGAGATTTATAATGCCTAGCTACTCGTATACCTGCCTAGGAAGATGTATCTGTCCCCAAATTTATCGGCTTTACTAAAAGACTTCAACGCACTCACAAGGAAGGTATCAAACATATTTGGCAACCTGATTCGAAGGCGCGGTCATTCGTTTGACTCTCGGGTCGAAACAGTATAAATAAACGGTTTAGGCTGTCGGGAGTGCCAAAGAAATGAACATACATACGCTCGAAAAACATAACCCTCGTTTGGCAGTCGGGTAAAAACGAATGTTTTTAAATTAGCTGAGTGTGTTGGCCGTGTAGACGATGGCAAAAATTGTTATGTGGTGATACCTCATAAAGCCGTACTATAATATGATTCGAAATAAACATCCTTCCTGTGAGTGTGGTGTGTGTCGACACAGGATGTTTATTCCTTCTGACGTGTTTGTTTGTCGCATAGGCATACCTATCTAAATTATAAGTTTTTTATTTGATTACTAGAATCAGACAGCCACTAAGTTATTTTAAATAGTGAAATTATTATACCACAGCCTGATCTAGCAATAGGTTAGATATTTAAGTTAATTACCTACGTACTTTTGAGTAGTTCTAAGGAAAAACACGATTTCATAGAAGGTATAATCAACGGCAGGACAATCTACACAAAAATTACAAAAGTTCTCCACCGACTTCCTAAATTTTGATCTGTAGAATCCAATATCAATTAAGATTTTACGTAAAGCCGCAGCAGTTTTCTAATACGGTTATCAACCAATAAGGAACTCATTAAATTAAAGCGCGTCGTTCAGGGAAATTCATAAACAGAAGTTACGAAGACGCCAAAAGCAAAAAGGTAGGAAGGTAAAACGGTGTTATTTTTTGATGGCTCATCAAAGACGGAAAATGCAAACTCGAACCATCTGCTAAATGCGTCAGTAAATCGGAAACCTCAGTTTGTGACGTCGTTTTAATACTGATGAAGTATGACTATTTACTTGCTGTACATAAAGGTACTTGAGCTTGAAAAAAACATTGTCATTGCATCAGCAAAATTACACTAGGTAAGGTACAGAGAACGGGCTGGGGCTCGCAAAAAATAACCTATTTCACTTTGTGCGTTTGTCTTTTAATCGTTTTTGGAGGTTAGCTACCCAAACCTATTAATAAGACTCCGCTGTCCGTCTGTCTGTCACCAGGCTGTATCTCATGAACCATGATAGTTACAGTTAAAATTTTCACAGATGATGTATTTCTGTTGCCGCTATAACAACAAATACTAAAAACAAGAAAAAAATATATATTTAGGGGGCTCCTATACAACAAACTTGTTTTTTTTCTCGTTTTTATGGATAATGGAGCGGAACACTTCGTGCGCGAGTCCGACTCGCACTTGGCCGGTTTTTTGTTACCATCAGACGTCTTCGGTAGCCGAGAGGCTTGTACGCCGGACTTTGCGACGCCATCTCTGAGGTCCCATCTTCGATTCCCGGTCGGGTTAGTGTAGAAAAGGAACGTTTCTATTAGCTTGGGTCTGGGTGTTGTGGTACCATCGTCGTTTCTGATTTCTATAACACAAGTGCTTTAGGTAGAGACAAGACTTGTATTCAAGCAAAATAAAGTTTAGCTAAAAAAAAATTAATTAGGCATTTCAGTAGTACCTACTAGTTATTTTTGTTATAAAATATTTCCGTAATTATAAACAAGTTGTTTAATTTTATTACTTAAAAAGCAAAACTATCAAATATCTCCTGAGACTTCCATTTATCTAACGAGATATCTTCAGAGGCTAGTGTAACTAAACTGGCGCAGACCCGTTACGTTTCTTTGTTTTGTGAAATGGCAGACGGCTACAAAGCATGTCTAGCCATTGGAACAGTTTCTTGACTTCATCCCTGGAAAAAAAACCTAAATATTCTAACTCATGTTACAGAACTGAATGCAAAATGCGCCTATGTCACATTCTTCCAATCCCTTCAGTAATTATGGCACTTTTTATAAGAGATGTTTTTTTTTTGCTTGTTTTATTGTAGGCCAAATAAATATTTTCTTATTTATTTAAAACATACTTAAAGGCTTTAAAAAGGCATAAGATGATTGCTGAGGACCTCAGAATAATCCATTGAGGATTCTGTTTTAAGATTCTGAATAAAACTTTTTTTTTTGTAGACAGGATAATTTTAAACTGACTTGCAAAGGAGTCACTTTATATATAGCCTATAGGTGGTAAGCCGACTTAATATAGTAATTAATTACCCTTCGAATTGAGTAGATCACTATTCATCATCATCATTACCAGTGCATAGGGTAGAAACGCCTTATTATCCTTTATATTATAAGCCTTTGGGGTACGCCGCTGGAAGTAGCCGAACAACAAGTAACACAAAACAAAATAATGAAATTGGTATTTCATTACCCTTATCTGACTTCCACCTGTAAGATTTACAATGAAACAGGCCTTACGAATTTAAAACAACTCTTCGCATATCATACTTGCCTGCTCGTTCGAAAGGTGTTGCATAAAACCATCCACACATCATCAGCACTGACACAGTCACAGCACGTAGCAAAGCGCGTAACACGACGACGAGCGAGTTATTTAACTCTACCTAAAACTCGAACTAACTACGGCAAGCGAATGTTTACCTTTGCGGGAGCACAGCTTTTTAACAAACTACCGACATTTATAAGAGATATCGATTCGCTAAATGTATTTAAAACAAAATTGGCTCAATATGTTCTAGAAGTGATAGAATGACATAAGTAAAGTAATTTACTTTTTATTTTATATAATAACCTCAGTGTGAACGACGAACAGTGTACCTACAATATTTAATTAAGGTTTTTTCTCAAGTAAGTGATGTAATGTCTTTATTGAGAAGTGAATAAATAATCTTTAAACATAAGTAAGTCGCCTAATCTAGTTATAGGTATCCCATGACACCATTGTTATCAAATACTGTGCTGCTGAAACCATGACGGATCTAATTAATGACGTAACTCAATAAAAATCCGGGTTATTAAAGATGTCATTCTCAAGTCATTACGGTTGGAAATGTTTATCAGCTGAAAAAAGATCATCTTTTCTTTTTCTTTCGTCTATTTAAAAATGGTTTACTGAACTACGGCCAAAAATATAATGGTAATTGTCTCATTAAAACAAATTAAATACCTACCCAAAATAATGAAATTGTAAGTTAGTAAGTAAGTATTTGTATTGTTGTCGAATGGCATCTTTGCGAGAAAAATTACTGCGTATTCTTCTGACTCCGGCCGTTTGCTCAACTTTCATCGTTTTCCTCAATGAGACCTAGGACTTTGGGCAGAAAAAATATATGCCCTACTCAGAGACGCTTAACTACAGAAACAAAAAGGAGCATTAAAAGAATGTTCAAATACAACAAAAAGTTTAAAGAAAATGTAACACAAAAAATGTTTCTACAAATCTAGAACAACCTCATTCTACACTCGACGACACCGTTTAAAACCATCAAAGATTTATTATAGTGACGTCTGTGTACTGCTGATGATAACTAATGATAAGGTCTGGCTTATAAGGATTCTGTTATCAGGGCAAGCAAACAGTTCATCTCATGATGGACTGGTAAACAATGCTATCAAATTCTATCCGTATGTTATGGGTACCTATAGTAAAGTAGTATTTTACATTTACATTGATATTGGTCCTGTAGTTACATAGTATTGTAATTTTCCATGCACCAGTGAAGTGACTGACATCATCAGAAATTTTGACAGATCTGTGGCTCACCGGGCAGAAGACATTGACAGCCTCGAGAACCTTTTTCTCCAACAGCCGTTAGCTATGCGATTGATGTAGCCTGAACTTACCTTTTCAGCTCTTCGTCAAGCTTAGCCTTCTTAAGGAAAAGTCTTTCACCTAGCTCTTTATCCTTGCTTGTCCTTCCTAGATTTGGAAGGTTCTGGTGTTACATTTGGAACAATGGCCATATGACCACCCTTAAAAAGGAAAACCAGACAGACCAGCAGGTGAATCAGATACACTATGGGGCGATCTATGTCCAGCAGTAAACTGCCAAAGGCTGATGATGATGATTGTTATCATTGCAATCGCACACGGTAGGTGACGACGACTCACGACGTTTTTACTCGCAGCTGAGCAAGTGCTATGTAATATACCTACTTTGATTCAGATAATTCCTGTAAAAAAATGAAATATTGGATAACATTATCGAAATCTAGTTCTAGTGGGATGGTATTTGAACTCACGATATATTCTACGACCACTATCATGCACTATCTAAGGTTATAAATGTTATTACATAATGTAGGTACGTTATTCAGACTCCGTGAATCAGTCTGTAGCGAAAACCGTAATGAAATATTTAAAGAATGCAATTTGAATTTTTAAGGATTAGCCTTTTATAATAGCCTTTTGTTATTACTTATTATAGCCTGTTATAGCATAAGGACCAAAGCATAGCATGGCAGAGAGACAAACGCATCGAGAGACTTTAAATAATGTTGAGTGATATAGAAAAACTCTTTATTTACAAGAGCTATCTCCACGATAACATTATTTATTAAAGGACAATTAAGCATACATAATAACAGGAAACTGCACGTGTATCCCAGACGATTTTATCTTTGTTTTCCAAGCGATGAATTTACTTTCCATGTTTACAGTTTATAAGGAAAGTTTACACTCGCAAATATTTCCGTTATGGTGTACTTCTAGGAACAAGATATCATCTTAATCTAGCAATCTCAAAATCAACACATCCATAACGAAAATACTTTGTAATATGTTAATTTTTTTTTTTAATGTTACCTAAATATTCACTTCTTTATACTGTATTGCCACAGGTATTGCACAGACCAAAAACGTAGTACAAATGGCGAACCTTATTCCAAATGCATTCTTTTTCTCATTAGTCAACATGAAACAATTACGGATCAAGGAATGCCCAACAACTATCGTTCACAAGTGATATCTGGTGGTGGTACCTTTTGCTTGTGCAGAAATCACCTGACAACTTGGAGAAGGCTATCCAATATCCTCATCGGGAAAAGACCACGTGGCCGGAGACCAACACAGTGGTCGGACCAACTTATAAAGACCCTGGAAGTGCCTATGAGGCATTCAGAGGGGCGTAGGATCACGATCCTGCGATCGTTATGATTAGAGACGTCTCATCATCATCGAGGTGACAAGTAGGTTCACGATCGAACAGTTCAGGGACCGACTATGGCGAAAGAAGTTAAAAAATGTTGCCCAATCTAAAAAAAGTAAGTAAGTTTTTGTGAGTGGTTACGAAATTTAAATATTACATGTTTAAATTTTAATACTAGCAAAAGTCATTCTGCATCCTACTACTTTGCCAAAGAAAATTGGGCCAAAATATTAAAAATATGCCAGTCCATACTAAATTATTATTATACTCGTATACTTACCGTTATATGTTAAAGTTGAGCAATCAGTTCGTATGGAAGATTTAAATTATTCTTCACAAATATTGACCCACGTTTCTATGATAAACTCAATTTTAAACCCTAATGTTACACGATATTTATCGATGATAGTCAAGGTTAAATAAAATACATTTCTGAATTAAAACTAAAGATTTATTCCATCGAATTTATACAGTCTTAATCCTTACTCCGAAGTCCCTAATCCCCCCCACCGAGACCACGTCGAGGCAGGCCGTTCTCCGCATAAAAATCAGCAGTAATCTGGTCAAAACTGTCCATGGTCCCACCACACACCAAGCGACTAGCCCACAGAGGTTCACCCTCAGGGGTTCCGTCGCTATAAGGGCCCATACATTGACCGCTAGAGACCATGAAACGGCATGCAGGCCTATACAGAACCTTCAATGCCAATCTGACACCAGAAACTAGCCGTGTTTGTTGGATACTACGCCAACTACCCGAAAACGGGTCTCGAATACCCCATGCGAAAATATTTACAAAAATCAAATGAGAAAATTAGAATCGTTCGATATTGCTTACATTTTATATTTACATCTGTTTTTTTTTCTTTTAATTTAGTTGTATTCTTTTTTTAAGAGTTTAATATGATACAAACTAAACAATATCTCCTAAAATAAGACAAAATCTATTGAAAACTAAATACCTACTACAATCAGTTAGTGCTTCATGATTTAAAACATTGGTGTTATTAATCTATAAATCATAAACACAGTTTTCTTTCATTACATAACAATTGCCTTATTTAATATTCAAATGAAATGGAAAGATGGATCTTTAAGTTCACTTACAAAACAAAATTATGTTCAAATGTTTTAGTAGAAAATTCTACATAATAATTATAAAAAGTATACTGAATGGCTAATTCTAATATTAGAAGTCGACATTCAGAATAAATTTTTCAAAAGCAAAAACACTTAATGTGGCACTCACGCCTTACTTATTTTTAGTGAAGAAACATTTTGCTACATTTACATAGAGTTAAGAGTCTACATTCATATTTTTTTATATGTTGCTCTACTAAAAATAAGGCGGTGTATTATGTCTATTATTTTTTATACAGAACAATGCTTTTCCAAATTTTTTTTTGTCTGGATTGTGAGGGTTACTAGTCTACACACATAAGGCCAGCATTAATCTGCAAAGCCGAGTGGCAAAATCGAATATATGGAAAAAAATATGTTAGTACGAAACCGATGGCTGGCGGGAGGTCCACTCCGTCCTGTTTTGGAAGAGATTTACAAAGAAACTTTTCTGGATTGTGAGGGTTACTACACACGTAAGGCCAGCATTAATCTGCAAAGCCGGGCGGCAATTTCGAACAAACAGGGTTGCTTATAGACCCCCCCGCCTATATTAATATAATTTGAGGGAAATAAAAAAAAATCTTTAGTCGGGTTTTTAACTACATAACATTAACTTCAGAAAATTTGATTCATTTCTTTACATATCGTTAAAGTATAGTAACTTTAATAAAATAATTACAACATTGGTATGTCGAAGTAAAAATCCGATACTGTAACAATTTTGTTGACAAATATACATCGATTTATCAATGAAGATAAGAAAAAAATCTTCGGATGTCGATATTGATGCTGCACTAAATATTTACCATTATAGGCAGAAAATCGTTAATACGTTCCTGCCAGTCGGGTGACTAGCAGGAACGTATTAACGATGATGCGAGTTAAACAAAATAATCTCGTCTCTAATACGATCGAAAAGTCAATATTAATTTGTATTACTTCTCGATCGATTTAAGTGACTTGGTTATTTTGTGCTACTCGCACTAGGCACCCTGTTTAATTAACAGACACTTACCAGTCTGGTCAGCTTGGGGAACTTCTTCCGCACATCGCTGGAGACAAGAAACAATATGGCAACACATTGCAAAATAAACTCTGAAACTCACATGTACACGTTAGTTTCATTTTAAATATCTTGTTTCATTAACCAACACTATTCATAACACGATAAAATAGGTATGTGTAGCATTAATACAACTAGCGGCACGGAAGTTGAGCGTTGGGCGAAAGATGCGCAGAAGACCTTTACGATTACGTGATTGGCTAGTAGTGCGACGCGCTTGCACCGCGCCGGCCATGATTGGTTGTTAGCTACGCGCACACACGTCTCTGATACGATGATCGTCTCGTAAGAATCGCAAAGCGATCCCCACTCTTTGCCCCAGCGCTCAGCATCGATGCCGACTGTAGCCGTGTTATGTATAGTATTAGTGTATGTGCAACAAGAAATGAAAGTACTTGGAAAAACTGAACAGTCAAAATATAAGTTTTTAGGTTGGGAAACTATGATCGGTTAAAAATAGTTTAAATACAGGATGTAAGTCGCTAACGGTAAAATAAATTAAAATAAGGGGGGTTTTCCCGGAATGTCTACTTTTTTTTCATTATTCTGGTGTAAAACACTCTTTAATGAAAAAAAAAAGAAATATGTAGTACATAAACTACAATTAATGTAAACAGTTGCTCAGGTTTTCACCCAGCTGAGTAGATTTAATTTTCGAACAGTTTCTTCCACCCTGTACTTACTTGAGTTCTATAAATTGTACTGAAATGAATGAATAATAAAATGAATTCTTTCGAGTATCCTTCGATTCCGTTGTTTATAAATTTTTATCCTTTAGAGTTTGTAAACCAAAACGCTTGAGAAGCTGGTATTCATGTTTGGTTTTTCCAAATACTTTATAGAGGGATTATGAACATTTGTACAAATTATTTAAACAGATATTGTTCAACAAATTAATAACAATGCACAAATCGACATCAACAATTTAGACTATGCTATCTTGAAAGAGCCAACTTTACAGTAGAGTGCAATTAATGAAAATATGTGATTAAAAAAAAGTACATTTACATAGCGTAGTGTAATTTATAACTTTTTTATTTTTGAGAATTTCTATATGTATTTATTGTTATAGTTTCTAGTCCATATATTATGCCAAATGCCGTAAAAAAACGTTAATTGCCTAAAATTTAAGTTAGCGTAGTCTAAGTTGCTGGTGTCGAAATACTCGAAATGCAAATAAAGCCTGCATTTTTGCATTTTAAGTTGAAAGTTCCAGAAATTATATGCGGCCAAAGACATTCATACTTTAATGACATATCGAATCTAGCGTGTGTTCAACTGTCCATTCTTGTAATACCTACTCATACGATTCGATAAATCTGATCAGTCTCGATGTATGTGGCCACATAATAACCACTGCAATAACCATGCAAAATAATTATGAAACCGTATAAATATGTCATTCACTAATAGTATCATAACATTATTTGTGTACATACTTGTGTTCATATCACAGATCACTATTGATACAAAACAATAATTCCTTTACTACATTATCACAATCAACAAAGTTTTTAAATATTTTTTATCTTTATTTAAATTTATATGTAATGTAAAATACCAATATGACGTAATCTGTGACAATTACTCTGCATACAGGATATTGAATCCTGTAAATATATTATTCACCACAAAATTATAAATGTGTATAGGACAATGCATTTTAAAGATGACATCCACCCACTCCTAGCCTAGTGGGAAACCCAATAAGCAGAAGATAAAAGTGGATTCTGAAAATAACAACAGTATACATAAAAAAAAATAGGAGCAAAAGCTATGTTGTACTTAATAATTACATCTTTCAGTAATATGATAAACATAATTACTACTTATTTATAATTTTACATAATTATTTGCTCTTATTACTTAATAAAATAATAGAATTAAGTAGAATCACAAACAATATGTGCAATTTCGTACATTCAGTTGCTTTTATCATCAAAAAGTTACAGTAGTTCTTTGCCATTATAAAGCCAATAATTCCATTCCTGTCAATAAAAATAAATATCGCCCCAAATATATACCTTCTTCCCAAATTTTCCCATTTTGTGTGAACAAGTCTACTCCCTTGCAAACTTAACATGCATGGCCTGATATACTAGATAGTGCCCAATACAACTCAGTTCAATTGATATCCAATATGCATTCGTTTTTACCGCTGAGTTATTATCACTAGTCAAAGTAAGAATTGAAAATTAAATTTAATATCCCTTTTCTGTAATAATACAACACTGATCAACTACTATCTAGTCCTGAATTCAACAGATCCCATTATTTTCTAGAACTATCTAGCACTTTATTTCTGGCCCGGTGACGCAGGCAAACTTGTGTTGCTCATGCCGTTTTTAAAGCGCTTCCATCACGGATTACATGATAAATATTACCTGACGTAAATTTCGTGATCATTAAACCTGTTCACCAACGGATTCCCTTTGAGGTACAGCTCAACCAGTGGCAACGGTTTCAGAACGTCCAGTGATCCAACGAATGGTATCTAAAAGTTTAAAAAGCAGTTACGATATCTGTTATTTCCGAAAAATTTTGATAAAACATTTCGGGTGACAGTTGATATAACGACATTTTAGCCCTAATTTACAATGTGATATGGGCGGTACTTCTTACCCGTTAAGTCTTAAGTGCGATATCTAATTTTATCGACAAAAATAATAATTTAAGGGTTGAAACCCTCACTTCCTATGAATAGCCGCCATTTTGTTTGTTTAACATTTTAAGCAATAACAAAGGCTTAAAGTGTCGTAGAAAACTTGAAAGAAATACCACAAGATAGCTAAAAGAACACAGTAACTGACCATTAACTTCATTTCTGTGTTTAGAATTCCCTTCGCTAGAAAAAAAAAAAACTTAACTTAGCCTTAGCAGGTTCGCCCATATCACATTGTATTCAGTTGACACTGTATCCTTAAATCCTTAAATAGTCAAGAATAATTCCCGAGTAGAAGATATTTTTAAGCATTGAATAAGAAAAATTACCCTATTATCTCCCATGTACAAAATCTTTAAATTCTTGAATTTGGATGAAAGATTCTTCAGATGTTCAATGACATGCAACTTGTTGTCATTCAGATTTAATGCTTCAAGGTCAGGAATGTTTTCAGCGATGATGTCTATTGCAGCTAACATTATCATTGGACGGGAAAGAGCACAGAATATATCTGACAAATCTGTAATTAAAATTGTAATTAGCACAATATAATTGTAAGTTAAAACATTACTGGTAATATTGTAGTATTTGATTAAACTAACAAGTGCTCCTGAGTCCTGTCCTTAAGAGATTTGTAAGATACACAAGTTAATTGTGTGCGCAGTCAATGTGCAGAAAGGATATTGAATTATTTGACTCATACTTGAGCATGCAATAAATTCTATATAAAAGGTTTTACAAAAAAATATATACCTGGGTCAGCATGAAATTTTGTCAAATCCAAAGCCTTTGTGGCAGCATTATATCTCTTAGCCATTGTAAGTTTCATCTTCTCTTTCATGTCAGCATCAATTGTCACATTCGGTACTGCATTCCTTACAATCACCACCAGCTTGAAGCCATCGGGCATCGTTATCTTTCTGTCCGCATTGAAAAGCTTCTCAGCTATTTTGGCGTCATCTACATAAAACACAGCTGCGTTTCCATTGATTTTGTAGTAATGAGGTATGAATATTTCTGGTGAGATAAAACTTAACAATGTCCTCAATATAACATCTTTCTCATGTTTAGCACCGTATGGGATAATGATTTGATACCAAGGTAGCAAACCCACAATGAACCTCTTCTTAGGTATTCCATGACCACCTCTAGGTGCTGGTGAGTTCATGCGACCCCCACGGCCTCTGAACGGGCCTTTCCTGGTGTTCTGGGCTTGCCCAGCGTTAGCTCCCATATCAATGTCATCGTCCAATAGAAGTTTGGCATCATTCCAGTTACGAAACTTGTTCTTGCCTTTATTAGTGCCAGGCTTGAAACTGACGCGTCTGGTAGTTGATTGCGTTCTATCATCGTGTTCTTTACATGTAAACAATATTTTTGAGTTAGTCTGTTACATAGGCTGAGTTTAGAAAACTAAGTTTTTTTGCTAAAATTGAGCTTGCGCAAGGTTTGAGCAATTTTATTTACTGAGGGAATAAATTTAACCAGCACATTCACAAACTAGCAAAATTTTAATACTTCCTTTCTCAAATTGACTTCAGTACCTATTGAATGCAAGGCCCAATCTATTTCATCTATTGACTCATAATAATTACATGTTTGGCCATTAAGCTGTATCCAAAGAACTCAATCAAATCAAGGAAATTAATAAAAAATACCATGACACTGAGTCATTGAATTGCATCTTGGTAAAAACATGCCACTAAGATTAACAATGACACATGGCATAAAAAAAGCTATGTATCTATAAAAATATTGAGCAAAGAAAGTAACTTACCAAAATGTTCACTATCTTTCCAGTTTCTAGGCCTTCCTCCTCCACGTTTCGGCATATTTATTTAGCTGTTATGCGACTTACTAGAAGAAAAACACCAATATTTCAAGAAAACTAAGCATCAAGGTTACAATAAAAGATTATTTGAGCTTTGCACAAACTTCAAAGACAGTATCTAAACACACGAACTAGCTTTTCAATAATTATATATCTTACAAATTATCCAAGTAGAAATTATTATATCCCCGAGGTCTAAAGTAATGAAAGTGGCCACAACTTCTGATGATTCCTCTCAAAAATCACCATAAAATCGCACGCACTAAGTTGAATGACGTCACGCAAGAGAACGAATGAATGAACCATAGACAACTAGTGTTTCCAGCTATTGAAATATTAATTCATCTAAATTATATACTATTAATTTATATAACCAGCCCCTCTAGCACGATCAACAAAACACGATATGATACGATATGATATAGCGATTTATCTCCTATTTACTTTCAAAATATGATAACATAGCCGCCATCTTGAACTTTTATTGAAACAGTAAGCATGTCCGTGCCGACGACGTCACGGTTATACTCGCTTTTTTAATAAAAGTTCATATTTTGACAAAAAATATGCGATAAATCGCTATATCATATCGTATCATACCGTGTTTTGTTGCACATGCTAGAGGGGCATGTTTTAATAGACGCATCGCGGTCGCATCTTACTGACTAGTACTCACTACTGTTTAGGGCTCCATGGGCACATTACGCAAACCTTATCATTTAACCGTGTCGTCTATCTGTCTGTCAGTCCATCTACGGATTAGCGCAGAGGATCATAATACTAGGCTAGGAAGCCATAATTTCGCAAATATATAAATCACAGCTCTAATCACACCGACAAAGAGTACAATAAAATCTTAAAAAGTTTATTGAACCCCTATAGTTTCGTCATATCCGTCCGTCTGTCTGTCCATCCGAGGTTTTGCTTAAAGACTGGTGACCCTGAAGAGCTGTAGTGTTGTGTAGATATATTATGTTATCAATAACGCTGACAAAGTGGTAGAATAAAATTTAAAAAAACCTTTTTTTTTTAGGCTAGCTCCCATCATGGGAGTCCCATGTAGGTACATGGTAACGAGGGGATGTTTTTTTTTCATCGTCTGCCCCATCGTATGCTAAGACTTTGCTAAGACTATTTTTCGATTTATGGATCCGTTTCCAAATTATTATTCTTAATCATTTTTGTTCGACTAGGGCGTCCCCCTCCCTCTTAAAGCTAAACTATTCGCTTGAAAATTTGGAAAAAATCATGATAATAGTGCTTGTTGTAAACTTTTATAGAACATCAAAACGGTTAAGATGGATCAGTTAGTTTAAGAGTAATAGTCGTTCAACTTGGTCATTCTAAAAATCCTTAGAGGAAAACATTAGAAGTGACTTAAATGAAGTAATTACTGAAATATATTGTGGTAACGGCGGGAAACTACGGAACCCTATACTGCGGTTGGCACTACATGCACTTTGCTAGTTTTATTTATTCGATTCGCGTCAAATAATGAAATTAAGTTTGAACTCCTTTTTTTGGGTCGTTGCGTCACCGATGTGAGTAAGTAAGTAGGTTTTTTTCTGGTAATTATTTACCATCTAATTACTTAGTCAAAGAATTTAATAAGAAGAAAGGTTTTGGCTGACAAATAAAAACTTCTTGAAAACTACTAAACGTTTTCACACTTAATTTTATAGCAACACTGACAAACAACGCATATTTTTTTTAAATATTTTTGTTTATGGATCTTGTTATGTGATTCGTTTTACGCAATTGATTTATTTAATTTTCATTGTAATTATTTATACTTTTTCTTAAAAATAATTTTAGTATTTATAAATAAAATTAAAGAACTATTTCAAAATCATAGCTTAAATGTATACAGTAATTGCCCATCTTTCACCAGTGTCTTCAAAATTAATAACAGATACAAAATTGTAGCCTCTGAACGGAACGTAATAGAAACCATAGCATTTAAAAATAAAAACGATCACAGACAAAGTTCGTGTGCGTTTCGAGTCTGCCATGTTTTGTCCTATTTGTCGCGCTTGATCAACGCGTTCGCGTTTACTGTTCTAAGACTGTTATTTTCTGAATGTATTACGGGCTGTGTTTTGTTTACAAATAGTGTAGTTGATGGTGTTGTAATTATTTTACTCAAACATAAAATTGATCGATCATTTTGCTGCCTCTGTGTGCGACAGTGTAATTCGAATTTCAACAATTTTAGAATCGTCAGCCAGCTTGCTTCTGTTTTCAATCAAAGAAATTGCGTCGCGTATTCGAGACATTCACATCAAACGCAGTGATTTCTTAGTAAATTATATCGAGCTGTGACGCAACCCACGTGCACTTAGTACAGCGAGCATCTCATGCACATTTGTTATTATTTTGTTCACGAGTTCGATTGGAGCCAGTTAGGATCGGATCGGGGGAGGGAAATCGCGTCGTGCATCGTAGGGTGCCGTTGGGTTTCACCGCTTGATTAGTGATTACGCATCAAAGTAATATACGGTGGTTTCTGGTGCATTATTTTGTTCGGGATAGTGTTGGTGTCGTCGATCGTGTAGCGCACACGTGACTCGGGACGAGTGTTTGGGTGTCAGTCGGTTGCGGTTCGCGAGCGCACGGGCACGTAACAGTTCGACTGCACTCCTGCAGTGCGGAGCGCGCGACTCTGAGGTGAATCACCGCGCGTTGTTGACCGTGCTTTGCCGTGTTTACCCGCGAGTGCATAAGTGTGTAGGGGAAGTGATTCAGGCATGAGAGGCGCGCTGTGGCGCCGATGACACCGCCGTGCGTGGATACGGCGATCTGATCCCGTGTGTGTGCTGTTATGCTTGTTGGGTTATGAGTGTGTGACAAATTTGTAGTGCAAGGACACTGGAGCCCCTAGACGGAGTTGGGCCCGCCGGGGCGGCCCTGGTGCTTTTGGGGGCTCCTCACGAAGGCAAGATGGCTGCGTGGAATCGCCACCACCACTTCAACATGCTAATGGATGAGAATGCCAAAAACAAATGTAAGTAGCAATATTATGTTTCCGAATTTGAAAGAACTTTATTTATTTAAGCTTTGTATTGTGGGATAAAACTAACTAAAACAGTTAGTCTTGCACAGAGCCCATTAAAAGAAGTAGTAAGAGACCACCATATCCTTTTCTGCTGACAAAATACCATGCTTTATTTTAAGATACATTACAATAACTGATTACATAAACTAAACGGAGTATCTATTTTATCTTGTCTATAGATATTGGTACATATACATTTGTTGCGGACAAACCAACTATAATTTATAAAATTCTTTTATCTTTATTACTAGAATTTAACTACAGAATTTGTCTTACTTGTTATAATTTATTTCACATTACAAATTAACTCACTTATTGTTGAAAAACAGTGAAATTTTGTTACACAAATAATGCCTGACATGTAGATCAAAATCTAAGTAAAATGTTTTCGGGAAGATACATCATTTCAAAATGATATCTCAATATTAAGCTAGATGTATAACCAATGTTCATAGACTTGATTAAATGTTTATTATTATTTAAATATTATTTAAATTCCAGAAGTAAACATCAACAGAAAAAGTTTTGTCATTGTTTCACCAGCTAGGTAGTATGACGAAATGTTTTCATGCGATTTGTTAACTTAATAAATACCTATTAGTATTGGACAAAATATACTAGCAAAAATTCTGTTGTGCTACAACAAAATTTTAACTAAACTAAACCGACTCTTATTTCATCTTTACTTAGACCTAAATAAACTGAAAAAAATAGTGTGATTTGCTATTTTATGCTTTTTATTTGTGATGTTTAAAATGCGTACTGCAATAGTCTGTAGTTAAATTCAACATATTAAAATTGGTCAATTCTTTCAATTAAAAAAGAAATAGGTAACTGACCCCAAGTCAGGATATAATAGAAATTCATAGAATATAATCTTTTTCTTTATTAAACGACCCTTTTATTTATTAAGCTTTATTTTATCTTTAAATTTAAATTGATTGCATTTTGGTCTTAGACTGACCCATACATTTTGTTCGGATGACATTCATGTTTTGCTTCACTCACTTATGGTAATTCCATATCTGGAATCTTTTTTTTTAATATTGTGTGATATTATTATCTACATTATGACATATTATTTGCACATGCCATATGAACAACATTGTTGCCATGTGATTTGCTATCTAAAATGTACTAATAACAATACCACAATACAACTATTGATAACAGGTGTTTTAGCTGGTTGTGGTTTTAACATCAATATTTGGTTATAGTAATATTACAAATTTCATCACCTAATTATAAATTAATAAATTTATTTGCAAAATTTCAAAATTATCTATCTCCAAACGAAGCAGAGCTTGCACAATCAATAGTGGACAAACTTACTCATGCTCATCACACAAACATTTTCCACATTTTGGGATCCATATCCACAAGCACCCGGCTTTTTAGGCCGGAGCGTGAACCACTACACCAGACAGTTGTCAAAACTGAAAATTTAATATCAATTGTGTAAAAATCTTTTTGGTGGTATCTAAGTTATTGTAAGTAATATTATACTAAGGTGGAAAACTTTCAGGATTATAGGTAACCCTTTATTTTTATTCAAATGTACAGTGTACACTCCACAAACAGCTTTTTTCCAAAGAGTGGATGTGTTATTATCCTACTATAAAGAAAACCATGTTTACAAAATCTAAACACAGATAGATAAATGTTACATAAGGGCAGCAACTCCTTTTGAAGTGACCACACCATTTGTAACAATCAAAGCACGTGTAAAACGGCCCTTGATTCAATGGACACAATACAATTTTCCGCCTATCACCTCCTTTACGTGTGATGGCCTCCCATGGCCCTGTGGGTGTATATTGTTGAATGCACACGACCCTTCGTGACCTACCTGTGGAATACACCGCTGCCCTATATCCCTTCAACTTTATACAACGTGTATTCCATTTAAAATTGATATTTTTATATTTTCCCGATATTATTACGAGCGCGCGAAAAATGCGCTACGCAAAAATGCGATATTCGTTCGCGTGAAAGGAATATTGTTGCAAACTCATTCACATAATGGTTTAAGTTTTACATCGGTGTTTTTATTTATTAATAAATACTTATTTACGACGAAAATAGTGCGTCGCGCAATGTCTGTTCGCGATTGTCATCTTCCAAGTTTCATAACATTTCAAGACTTTAGACATCAATTTGTGTTTAGCATAATCTAAAAGAACCTACTGGTCATAAAAACCATAATATGTCGCTTATTTTCGATTTTGAATGAGGTAAACTCCGTTGTTTTAGTAAAATTCTAATAACAGTTTTCTGACAGGCAGCTATTAAATGATGACATTATCATTGTACGTCTATTTGAATCCTAATCCTAACCCATCAATCATGAAGTTTGTTTTAACAGTAAACAACAAACATGCAATTTACTAAAAAACAAATATAATGACACGGTAGCCGGCACGGTACGGTCGTGAATAGAATTGTTATACGTAATTTGTGGATTATCAGTTCATAGCCGGCCCTAAACTTGTTTAACGAACGTTGACGATCCCCCAATCTTTAACCTAATTATGTTCAACCCTCACTGATGGGTGCTTGCATTGACGCTTTATTAGATGTGATGTAACACGTCTTTTGTGCCCATTTTCAAATCATTTGACAATAAATTCTTATTTGTGTAACAATGATCATCACATATTTTTAAATTTCTTCTTTTGTATTTTAATTTATTGCTTTTGTAACTAAATATTTTAGCCATTTTGTAGTTTGTTTAATCAGGACATTATTATAAATAATAATTTTTCGGTCCAATGCTATCCTAGGTATTGTTTGTAAGGGAAAACATTGTGAAACCTGCGCATTCAGGCAGATAAGACTGTATTTTGATCAAAATGGTCGGGTCAGCTGCGCATAGTCAAACGTATTCCGGATGGCGATTAGTGGCGTTTATCCTGTAAAACATGTTACTAACCAAATAAGTCTGTTCTTGTCGAGCGATTCGTTGAAATGACTACCCGTTGAAACACGGGTACCTAGTCTTTTATTCAATTTTCCGGTAAAGCCCGGCGTATCACTTCACTTCCCACGCTTTTGGCACTACACTAGCGATCGTTGCATTCGCCTGTTCTAAATAACACAAAGACAATGCTCTTAATACCCACCCAGTTCTGGGGAAACCGGGAAAATTTTCTGTCTTTTATTTTACAATGTAAGTAAAACAAAATAAAGTTTTATCAAACTTTACTTGCCACTGGTCGCCTATGTAATTTGGACCATTCCCAGTATTCCCACTTAATTTGCTGTAAATCTCAGTAACTTACTTCACCTTTATCTGCAGTCTTTTGCCATGGTCACTAATGAATTGTGACCGGAATCTCCTTAAGTTATGAGAATAAGGATAAAGATCTCTGACAATTTTGTTAACAACCACTTTAAAATTCATGGATTCGAAATAAAACATGCAAATTTATTTCAGTATGGTTGAGGAAACAAAATTTTACTCGAATAAATGAGCGCGAGGAGCGAATTCACCCCATGCCATAATGTAACAAAAAGTGCTCAGAGCTATAATGTTGGTTTTAAAAATTCGGAGCCTGTGGAATCGCGATGAAAATTGCATGGTAGCGGCTGTGGGTCACGGCGGACCGCGGGAGGGGTCGAGAGCCAAATATTTACGACGGTCGACGTCCATGCCGGAACCATCGACGAACTCGCATTTTTCGTATGCGATCAACTTTCATTCACTGAAAGCTGGTTGCTATGCGGATGCTGGCCTCACAGCTCTGTCATTAAACCAGTGCTCGTGCACCGACGCGGCGTTATGCTGATAATATCGGACTCTTTCGAAAGTATTTTACTTTATCTACGTCGGAATATAATAATTCTTATTATCTTGTCATCTGTTATGATTTGGGATATTCGTGTTTGCGATTTATCGCTCCAAGAATTATTTATTGTTTTGGTTTCGTACACTTCCATCGCAATGAAGACGTAAACACTGTTCGCTTGGTTAATTAATTGGACTTTGGTTGTCTGTCGCAGTATTATCTAGCGATAGCGTTGCTTTAATTATTTTTAACCTATCACCACACCTATTGCACCCGATAACGGTTGGTGTTTCACAGTCAACCAGTTATCCCCATGTTGCGAATCGAGTGCCTCACTGTGGCCGGTGAATGGTCACCTTTCACCGACACACTGTCTAGACGACTTCGTTTCGACTCGTGAATGAATTTTACATCGGAATGCGGAACAATTCATCGTGCACCTCCAAAATGTTTGGTGCGCTTTGCGAGTGAAATCTCGATCATTTAGCGACACCAGTTCGCGGAAGTCGATCAAAACTACAGGAAAGACTCTGCATATTGCTCGAGTTAAAATAAACGAGAGAGTTTGTTATTAAAATGTTTGCATCAATCATTCGGGATGCTTGTTCAAACACCTAGGGAGGGACAAAGCGTGGGACGTACGGGCGGCACTGTGTGGGCATTCAGGTACCCTATGCAAATTGTTAAGATTTCTCCGGCGAGTACTGGCTCAACCCATTATTTCTGTAGCCGCCACGATTTCATTGCGCACCAACAATTTGCATTTTAATTGGATGAAGTCTCGCTTACAGATCATAAGCGTGCTTTATAGTTCACCATAGACCCCTTTGTACCGTTGATTATTGAGCTAACAACACTCAAATACACACACAATACCATATATTTACTTAAACTTTCACTCAATTGTTGTTTTAATTAGAAAATAATAATATAGTTACACAATCGTAAACACCGAGCATTATAATGGAGTATTATTTCTAGTGGTTTCCGCCTATCAACAGTTTTGGAAGGAAAATAAAAACTTATTTTTATTAGTCACGAAGTTGTCGGAGTGTGACGAGCCAGCCCTAAAGTGCCTCTCGGTGTCATCGACCGGCTGTGAAGGTTTTTGCACGTCCAACGGTGCTGTTATTTTAATAATTGAATGAGTATGGAAAGTAACGTCACAGACATTCCTTCATTTAACGGTATGATATAGTAAGTACTATCAAATCGAGATAATTGAATATGAAATATCGTCGATTTAATGTTACAGTTTCATAAATTTGTTCAAACCTTGTTTTATTTAGAGTAAGATAAGACGATGGATGACTAAGATGAATAAACATTTTAAAGGTTGGATTTAAAGCGTCATACCTTATGATGTATACAAGAAGCTGTAGCTAATAGAATAAGAATAATATTGATTATTGTTTTTTACGATGCGCGACCACTTTAAGTGGTTTTGTGACCTTCAAGTCCGTGTGTTCGTTGCCCTTTAACTTCCTGTTCAGAATACGTGCTATCTGCTAGGAAGTTAGTAACGAATAGGCATCACAATCGTCTATAACTAGCTTACTTCCAAATAAATAATTATCATCATCGAGTACTGTTTAATTGCTTATGTCTTCAAGCCTTTCTTGATCCTACTAAACTAGTTACCTAATTGAAAACTTAAAACGACATGAGAGAATCTTAGCAACAATATTATTTATTGAGATTATATTGTAAGTGCCTAAAGACTTCCCGAGGTACTAGGAATAAGTACCTTAAAATGTAAACTTTCTTTTAGTACAAGAATCTTCCTTTCATTCCAACATCCACCTTTAGAATCTTAATAATCCACAAAATTTTGTTATGGAAACTCCCTCTAATTATTTTGGCACGGAAAACATCAACAGAATGGTAGGAAAACCCGTCGTGTCTGTTGTACTTGTAAAGAATTAAGTTTTTGCGATTAATGTCGAATTTGGTGGTTCGCAACCCCATTGGGCCCCGGCGTCGTTGACCTGAAGTTTTTGCACACCCAGTTACTGCCGGCCCCGCTAACTAGATCACCACGCAAGTCTACATCGCTCGTTGAACAAAGCATTTTGCTCTTGGATTTATATCTCAACAGGTTCTTGGCTAGGCACGGCTATAGCAACATGATATGCGAACAGACATAATAAGAAGGTGAGTGGAGCTTTAAATTCTTGAAAATTTGGAGAACTGCTGCAGAAGCTTTTTACTATTGACTGTCGTCGTCTGTCACGCGGATCACCAACATTTGAACTTATTAAGTAACTCCCTGCTTTTCAATTGAATGCTCAAAGTAAGTTTTAACCGCGGCATTCATTACTAACTAGCAAAAGAAGTATAAATTATTAAAATCTTCAGTTTAGGCTTTAAATCAAAATACAATGCAACAGGATTTAGCACATTATAATACTACCACTAAAACTAGAAAACTTGGGTATTATAGGTTTGGCGCTTGCTTGGTTGGCTTCCTATCTTTGAAATAGAAAACAAGCTGTTGATATCACCAAAAAAATCAAGGATCGTTTATAACAGATCACAGTTATATGACTAACGCGTGTGGGGTTTCACAAGGAAGTGTTTTGGGGCCTTTGTTGTAAATCAAAGCTAAATATTTAGCTGAACCGTGGAATAAATCTGAAAATGAGACCGATTCCGAAAGATATATTATGGTGATAGTGAGATATGTCCAATAAAATACTTTGGATGACATAACTGACAGGAAATTCTAATAGAACTAAGTTGCAACAGCTATAGTCGATAAGAGCATCTATATTTTGCTTTGCCTAAAGTTCCCTAAAGCACGTACTGATAACGTTTGTATACTCTACTCAGTTTAACGACCTCAAAAGGTGAAGCGTGCGAATTATTACAGACACTGTTTTTAGGGTTCCGTACCCAAAGGGTAAAATGAGACCCTATTACTAAGGCTCCGCTGTCCGTCTGTCACCAGGCTGTATCTCATGAACCGTGATAGTTAGAGAGTTGAAATTTTCACAGATTATGTATTTCTGTTGCTGCTATAACAACAAATACCTACTAAAAACAGAATACAATAAAAATTTAAGGGGGCTCCCATACAACAAACGTTATTTTTTTGCCGTTTTTATAGATAATGGTACGGAACCCTTCGTGCGCGAGTCCGACACGTACTTGGCCGGTTTTTTTTATTCCCTTGAAGACTTCTTGTTTTATGCTGCTGTCCCACACAGATTAGTATACATAGTTTGATCGAAGCTTTGCTTACAATGAAAACTACTCTAATTGGTAAACTGTATGATGGTCTTGATGGTCATCAGGAATTTCAGTAGCGATACGGTGTTAGGTCTCTTAGTTTTCGTCCTTTCCTTGTTATGTTTTGCTTCTTTTGTCTTGTGCCACATTGTATACAAATCTATATTCTAATAAATTCTTTTCTGGCAATGTGGCCGACGAATGCCCAGTTGAGGCTCCTTGGGAAATACTTGGTAGCATCGGTTTCGGTAAATGCTTTTTGTCAAAATTATGCAATAGTGAAGCCATTGTAAGTAAAAAAAATAACATTTTAAAAATAATGATATTATATTAATATTTCAATTTATCAATTTAAAAAAAAAACTACTTCCTTGACCACTATGTTTTGAATGGAAAATGGAAAAGATTGCGCTAAACATTTTGCAAACGTAAAAAAACTCATCCATCAATAAAAAAAAACGTGTTCAATTCAGTTTGGAAACAAATATTTTTAGGGCATTTTTGAAGATCCTTGATAATCCATAATGCCTTAGCTGAATGACCAATATACGTTGGTTAATTAAAATTATTTAAGTCTGATTTCACGTCTTAGGGCCGTCTGCATTCCATCTGCAAAGTTACTATCACCGCGCACGTAATAATTCTGTTTACATTATCAGCGATACGCGACGCTATCATGCACCTAAGCGCGAAGGTACCGGCCGATAGCGGCGCGGGCGCGCTGTTTTCGCGCACTCGCGGCCCAGCGCCCCCGCGCGGGCCCCGGGTGAACGGCCAGACAGGCGGGCTGACGGCTGCCGGCCGTTAAACCTGCCTCGGACCCGTCCTGCGGCCTCGCGGGCCCCAAACGCCGCGCCAATGTCACCTCTCACACCAACACAATAAAGACGCCGACATCCACTTAAAAACCCTCAAATTTTATTGCCATGCCAACAAATTGTTGTTTACGATAATTCCGACCAAGCGTAATATTTGATAAAATTGCAGTATCGATTTTTATATCGCTTTGATAAATTACATCGATCATTTTATAACCGTCAAACTTTATAAAATTTAAAACGTTCCTAGAAGACTATGGCCTCAAATATAGCGTCAACGGTCAAATCGATTGTTATCAGTGGAATGCGAATGTATCTGGCACTAATTATTATTATTGGAGTGGCTAATCTTTCAATCTATTTTAATGAATTTGTCAAATTTCCAAGTAAACTCCAATAAGGTCTCTTAAATTGACTTTATAGGTCGCATTCAAATGCAGTCGATTGTATTTTCTTCTCGGGCCGAGTGCCATTCGGGCCAAGGTGATGCAAATCGGGCCTCAGCTACTTCCCTGTGTGTTTATGCGGCGACCCGACCGTCCCTGGCACTATGAAAATCTACTAGATGCATTATTCTTCTGCCTAAGTGCTTAATAGAAAACCTTCTGAATAATTCACTAGTTGAAGACGGCTAATAAAAGCGTGCTCGACAAGATGGTGGCGGTCGATATGTAAAGAGATGAGATCTAGGAATAATATCCTGGTGAGATTGTTTACGGTGCGGCTCTTGGTCGGATTGCGTCGTAACGGTCGCTACTCGCAGTTTGCCCGCAGCTCAGACGGGAAGGGAGCACACAGGTGGTGCGGAGCTAGCGTCTGCGTCCACGGTGCTTTTTCATTCTTTGTTTGCGCCGAGGATTTGCATACAATCGGAGAAATTGCGTGGCTGGCAGCAACGCGGAAAAAAAGGAATTCTTGTAGTTTTATGCATATGACTGTTGGAGGTGCCACCCTGCGCTTTTTCTTCATACTCGACTAGGTACTTACACTTCAACTGATTGTGCCAGATATGACCAAAACGACTTACTATAGTAAAATAATACCCTTGATCAGTGCAGAGTTTATCCCTCAACGTGTTTGTCTTCTAAATCACGTGGCCTTCCGCTCGGTTATTACTAGTCAACGCTAGGTTAGCGCGTTAGTTGCGTCCGACTGTCCGCGCAGGCATACCGTCCCTTATCGGCGCGAACTGAAGTACGCATCAACAACGCCACGTGTATAAACATTGTTTCACAACAATAACACGCCGCCCGGTGACGCGCGCAAGGACGTGCCGGCGATGAAGCGGACCCACCACGTACCTACCAATAAAGAAGCGTTTACTGCGCAACGAACCTAAAAAAAAACAATGTCTAGCCAACACTAGACATCTAAAAACACTTAACAGCGCGCTCACTGAGTAACCGCCAACAAAATGAATTTTACCAATACACGGATGCTACAAGTGCCTCTTTGTTTTATTATTCAACTATCCGACTTGTGTGGTCTTTAATGCTCTTTTGTTTTAAGACACAACAATCGCGTTTAGTGATAGTGTTTTTAAATATCAGTTAAGTATTGTTAAGTGATGTCGGCTCCGTCGGAAGGCGAAACGGGCGACAGTAAGTAGTTATTATAATCAATCTTTTTCTAAACTGGTTTCTAAGTATGTAGTTTCACCAGCGGTAATGCGTCAAGGAGTCCGTCTTAATGGATTCCTCGAAGTCTCGGTCAGAGAATTACGCAGTAACTTTGCATCGGACAACGATCGCTCGTAGACTCGTAGTACCTACATTTTACTTAAACCTCGTGAGTCGTGGTTCTTGTCATGGCTTTTAACTGGCCTTGTGCTTGTTAATTTTTTTTTATCATACGTTTCGTCTTATCTGAGTTAAGATGATTCCATTGAACACAGCAAAATGTAACTTCTATTGCAGTCGCTGTAACTGCAGTTTGCAGTGTAGCTCTGACTGGTGGTAGTACCTTATTGTCTTCTCATTCTTTTGTTATTTTGTGAAATTACTGATTCTCGTTTTGTTATGGCATTTTAAATCTTATTGCTATAAAATACTGTTCAAATAAATATTCGATGACCACTGCCTATCCGCACGCGAAACTTGTCATCTATTACAACAATATCTCCTTAGTGTAGTGTATGCTTAAATTGCATGACAGCTTTGTCTTACAAGCGGACCTTCTTTATAGGCATAACAATCAAATTATCATTGTTCTGATTACGTTAGTCACACGTACTTATTGATATTGCTTAGTCATCATTATGATCTAATTTTGTAATAATTAGTCAATCATTTTATCCTAATGCGGTATGTTAACTCGATGCGTAAATAAGTATTAGATTACAAAGATAATTTTCTTTGGTTGTTAATTTTAAAATTAGTATTAATTTTGCGATCGAAAATATAACCAACTGGTTCTTCAAACGCTATAAATAGAATGGGTAGCGTCACTGTTTCTATGCCACGTGTTACTAATTAATGACCTCAGCCGTGATTGATCTTAGAAATAATAAAGTCCTCGTTAAAACAAAGGAATTTAGTTATCCCGCCTGTTGTGTCCCTAATGATTTTGAAATCTTTTTATTTGTTATATTTTAAACTTTAAAAAATACCTTTATTCCTAATTCCTGGCCCAAAGTTACTGGTAGATATTTTAAATATTTTACTCGGGGTCATATTTATTCCAAAATAGTGCAAAACATTGGTCATAGAAACACTAAAAACTGCATTGCAGTCCGTAAACAGCGAGCGTATCTTGCACCTCCCACGCCAATCGGCGGCGACTAGTCGCATTCCCCGCATACCTGACGCAGGTTGTCGGCCGGACTGTGGCCGGCACTGGCCGGTTCCGAATGGCTCTGACGTAGCGATAGAGGCCTAACGACTCCGGCAAGTCTACGCGTTCGAAATGCGAACTTTGATTCGGTTGACTTTTCTACATTGCCAGTATTTTTGGTGAAATTATCAGAACAATAAATAATAATAAAATAGGTACCTACTCTTTAAAATTGACAGGTGGTTATAACGGCCTTTTAAAAATATCAAAATTGATGACGATTGTTGTTGGACGCAGTGCTTATTGCACGTGTTCCAAACACTGCAATAACAAGGTTAAATAAACAAAGATCTTGCAAAAAAAAGTGTTCTGACGACGCGGGCGTAGCAAATAATATGATTTTTTTTATGGCAATCATCCTTTAGTTCGGGATTATTTCTTACAAGAATTATTTGTCATTCTTTTGTATGACATTAGGTTACCATCATTTGCATCTTTTTAAAACAAGAGAATCCTCCCGCTGGTTTCGCCGTAGCTAACAAAATCGTCACTTCGCATACCTTCCACGATTGCTCTATCGAGAATTCGAGACCACTTGGCTGACTTTTTATAATGCTACAGTACATTGTATACGTTATTTTCTATTCCGTTGTTAGTAGGTATAGCTACACATCAAGTAGGTAGGTACTAGGGTTTAGGAACTCTTTTGAGTTCACACATTTGGCAAACGATTTTTTGTTTGATTTGCGTCCATTTATGAATCAACATTTTGATGTTTGTTATTTAAAGGCTTTCTTAAAGTCAAGTAACACGTTTATTAATAAAGGTGTATGTGTTTAAAATCAAGTAGAAAACCGGTCAAAAGTGTTTGATATTTTGCTGTAGGTTCGTCAGCTGTTGACTGTACCTCAAAAAACCTTTTGATATGATTATGAGCCAGTCTCGTGCTACAAGATGCAATAAATCTCTTCCAAGAAAGAAATCATTTCTAGTTTCGGGTTAAACAGTCAACTCACCGTTAGCCGAAGTTTTCTTTCTTACAAGAAAACAAAATCCAGTTCCAAGAAAGTTAAGAAATATCCGCTAGAATTATTCAGATTTCAACACATTTTCAGAACAACAACAACAGATTTTTTAGAAGCAATGAACTCAAGGTTAATATTATCGGATTTGATCGAGGGACTTGTAGCTGGGTGGCATAATGAATACATACCTATGTTTATTGATACAAAACATAAGGTTTATGACATAAAGCTTTGTTAAATTTAAGTGTTAATTTAGTAATTAGAAAAAAACAATTATTATTTATTCCAGCAGGTCAATTAATTATGTATTCCGTAGCGTAATTGGTACTACAAAGAACGTCGCCGTGAATTCCAATTTTCAGTATTGTTTATAGAAAAACAAACGGTTCGAGTACGATGTTTTATTTACGTTCAAAAATAGATCGACGTCTAATTGAGGACACAAAATGAACAAAACATTTTGTAATCACATTAATTCTTTAGATTTTTTCGAAACTAAGTATTATTGGATGAATAAATTTAGACAGTTGGACGTAAAGATAGCTCCCCAACCTTTCAAAATAATTAATTATTTGGCTCGTTAGATATTTCCAGTTGAGATCAAAGTGGGCGATAGACGGACAAACAGACAGTGGTTAACCTGTATCCGTTATATAACGTACGGAACTCTTAGAACGTTTATAATGCTAATAGGCGGATGCGGCCTGATTTTCAATCGGCATCATTCAGTCATACCCTAGTTATCTTGCGGCTTTAGTAATAAAGTTCAGAGTCGAATAAAACTGTTTAGCAGTTGAACGTTCTAGTTCTATTCTTATTGCTTCTGCATAACTTAGTGTTGTCTGGTTGTTCATCATTTAATATTAGTGTCTGTCTGTCTGTTGGGCTGGCAATTAAGAGTTGAGTTATGTCATATTCTTAAATTGTATAAACTTTGTGGTATATTCGTTTGCGAGTAAAATTATTCTATAGCCAAACTCCAATCATCTGCAGGCTACACTTAACGCCCAAAAATTAGGCCCTTTTTAGGGTTCCGTACCCAAAAGGTAAAACCTATGTAATAGAGTCCCCCTATTACATAGGCTCCGCTGTCCGGCTGTCTGTCCGTCCGTCTGTCAACAGGCTGTATCTCATGAACCGTGATAGTTAGAGAGTTGAAATTTTCGCAGATGATGTTATTTCTGTTGTCGCTATAACAACACATACTGAAAAACAGAATACAATACGTATTTCAGGGGGCTCCCATACAAGAAACGTGATTTTTGTTGTTTTTATAGATAATGATACGGAACCTTTCGAGCGCGAGTCCGACTCGCACTTGGCCGGATTTATGCTTCTCCATATTCGCGCAACTCTGAAACCGTTACCTCTTGCACCGAGTATTGCGCTTCAGTTTCACAACAAACTACGCAGTTGAATGCGGTTTGCGGTGCACATGTGTGCGTGACGATAGCACTGCGCGTGTTGCGCGCATGTCGGCTTGTTAGCGAGGCCTTCGCACTTGACGATTATAGACTCTTGTCATAGATTTTGAATATTGTTTACTTTGTCTAGAAATACTGTTTGTCAAGTTTTTTGACAAACTTTATTTTACTTGACGTATTGTCGTTTGTATTTCGGCAAAAATATATTTTTGTTTTACGTAATGCAATTCAACTTAAGTGTGTCAATTCAATAAATTTGGTTGCTGAATATTAACTTTGACAACCCTATTGACCGCACTTGTAGTAGTGTCAGCACTCAGCACAGACAGCTCAGAATTCGGATCGCATTTAAAATAAAAAAATATCCTTATTCCAGTATTTCTCAACGACCTCTGTTTTCATATCAACACGAGATTCGTCTAACACAGCTCCGTTGCCTAGACGAGTCTATTCGCACGTGTACAATATCATGCGCTAACTAATTTATTTGAACTTATTAATTAGGACGAATTTCGAACTCTCGAGACGTTCAACAAACTTTTGCTCGACAAAAGTCAGCTTGGTACAAACAAGTGAGCCGCTACGTCGCTGTTTTATTATGAAATGTCACGTTGTGCCAGACGGTACATAAATAAGACTGAATTAACTTGTCTGCGACCTCGGGAAAGTTCACATTTACACCTTGGATTACGAGTAAAAGTGTAGTTCTTGAACAATGTGGCTTTGCTAACCAGAATAGTAAAAAAAATTAATAATTCGATTTGTATGTTTTGTAATCAAAAATAGGTATCGCACATATCTTTTCTTAATATTAATAAAAATATTTAAACTTGCAAAAATATCTTTAAATTTACAAGGCCGTGTATTTTAGCGCGCTTTTATAACCTTTTATTGTCTACAATATCTAAAATGGATATAAGATCTCTAAGAGCTATGCAATGCAATCGATCGATTTTAAAAGACAAATTATAATTATAAAATAGGATCGGTCGATTTTGTTTTAATATCCTGATAATAACTTTGGATCGATCCACTTGAACCAACATACATGGTGATTCTTAAAATTATCGCGATGTTATGAAAAAAAAAATACATAGGTAACTCGATGCTTAATTTTAGCTCATCAAGCTTTTTTTATGTTTTTCGTTACTCTTTCCGAATTTTGCATATTTTTTCATCACACTGATGACTAAATGTAGGTATTTTATGCCATTAGATATAACAATGGCCACAAAAAAGTTAGTTAAAGCTAACTTTTTATACACTGAGTACTGTTCAGTCAGAACATCTCACCTTCAAAATCAGACATGCCAGACGATGCGATAAGGCCAAATTGTCTTGTCTGCGACCTTTGTATTCAAAGCGGTGATTTTTACGTTACTGTCATTGATTGGTTTAAGTCTGAGGTGGGTCCTTAATAGTTAATGACTAGAGCTGGCTTATTGTTGCTGGATATTAGAACTTTATGGTTAATATAATACGAATTGGAAACTATAAATCTATGCGCAACATATTAGTCTGGCAGACTTGATATTTAAATTAAATTAAATTACTGTCAGTAAAAATAAATGACTCAATATTGATTAACCAAGTAATCAATATGCTTAAAATAATATTTATAAAAAAGGATATTGTAAATAATCCTCATTTTTGAAAACATTTTATTTCCTCAGGGCACTTAAATTTACACTCGTCAAAATATATTTTTATTGCGTGACGAAGTTAACGTCAAAAAAATTTACCATGTGTGTTGGTTGGAGCAAAATGAGTGCCCAATTTTCATGTTTGAGCGACGTTTTAATGATACACAGTACATCTTCTTTAACATTTCATCAGATAAATTTACTGTAAAACGGAGTGTTTAAATTTATTCAGTATTTTGTGTAGTCTTTACTAGTTGACATCCCAGATCCCATCGGTACATCCCATGTACCGAATATAATTTTATTTGAACTATCCACCCTATGTCCTATATTAGATCCAAATTAATCCATTACCCATTATTCTATATTAGATCTTTAACTTGTCTAAAAATAAATTCTGTATCCTCCCGAACGTTACTATGCGAAAACTTGCCGACCTACCCATACTTACAGAGTTGTTCCTATATTCCTTTCAAACAAACTAAGACTGCTACGGGCTACCTACGCTCCGGGAAGTTTGTTTAAGTTAGATAAAGTAATAGGTACACGTAATCGCGGCATCGCTTTTTGAAGTGAAACTTTAAAAATGAATATAGGGAAACAAAACATTCTTCCCACATACACGTATCAAAATGCAATCTCAAGATTGCTTTCTGATATCATCACGTGACGTATGTAATAGTCATAAAATTCATTCAATGACTCATGCGTTTAATATGCAGATAATATTACAAATGGAACCAATAACTAATGTATGGGTGAACAGGTGAAAGAGTTTGTTCACATGGCAATTTGGATTATTATGACATTAAGTGGGTTGATGAAATGCGCCTGGTGGCTGACGCGTCGGTCTTCTAACGACCGCGACCGTAATAATTAGTTGCTGGCTTGTTAACATGTACCGGAGATAGACTTTTGACTGAAGCCAATATTACCTATACCGTTTTACTCATTATTCATTGTTTCCGATTACCTAATGTAAACGTTCATTGATAGAAATAATGTTAGTGTTTTGAATGAGCCGTTTTTATCAATAACTATCATTATTTTTAATAAATTGTGTACTGTTTTATTTACCTAAAGATAAGATGACATTTAAAAACTGGTTCATTGCTATCTAAGTAAGAACAGAGTCGTGTTATTAAAGTTTGATACCTGCTAAAATATTAGTGATTAAGTACTTTTTTGTAAATTTTTGTTAGTGCTCGATTATTATTTGATAGACAACATTTTTGCCTCGCATTATCATCATTTTAGCATATTATACATCGACAACTTATAATCGACGTGTTGATCTCTAGTGGGAAACCTTTCATAGCGATCTACACCCTTGAGTCTGACCAGCATGTATTTGTGATCCGCTAACAACAATCTTAATCGTTTGTGTTGTTTCAGTGGGCGTGGTCGGCGGTGGCATGCCGGAGGCCGGTGGCGAGAGGCGGCACGGGCCTCTCTACGGCAGGCTGGTCGCCGAAGATCAGCTGCCGTCAATGAGCGCGCCTTCAGACATACAGGTGAGCTCCAACGAGCGCACCCTACGAGCTTTCTGCCGCTACTGTGCCCCTAAGGTAAATGATGCACGAGGCAGTTTGCCGGGCTGACGCGGTGACGTCACTAACTTCTAACTCGGAACGTGTAGGTGGTTGACACAATAGGTGTTCGCAGCTGTGATTCGCCTTTCGGTTGCAAAGTTTCGCCGAAAGGGCATTTTATTACCTGGGTTTCACAGATTACAAATACGGACTGTTTATCTCCCTCGCCGGAATTGATCCATCCTTTCCATATAAAGAATTCATCTTCGATAGTGAACATGCTTACATTTTAGATTTAAATTTTCTAATATTAATTCACATGCTCTTGCGGTAGTTACGGTAGATCACTTATTCAGTAAAATGCATAAATATCTTATTTATTTAACTAAGATGGGCGAATCACAATCGCACATTTAACTAACTTCGTCCGAAAACAGTCGCGTGTCTGTCGTGTAATATTTTAATGCTTGCGCTGCTGGTATACCTATTCCATCAAGAAGGAATGGCGCCAAAACTTGGGTATTATATTTTTTAAAGGAAATTTTGAGAACTAGCGAAGGTGAATAATCCTTACTTCCCTCTTCTATATTTTCTTCATTAAATTATTTTGTATAGTCCTTATTTCTCTTCAAGTAAACTAAACTATGTAAGGCGGAATCCAAAAGATCTTGAATATAATTTTTTGCATCCGGTTGATAATAAAAGTGACAAATACGTGGTGATGGCTATTTTCTTGCTTTACGACTGGTTACATACAATGTAGAGCATCTTTAAAGTCGGGATTACGATCAGACAGACACCGTAACAGCGTGCTAACTCACCAAATTAGGAAACTTTGATGGAAACGCTCCAAAAGTAAATTGAATCTTACTTCTGTGCCACTCGTGTCGTGTGTCTTCTTAAGTTTCGAGTGAATAGTCTTGATGACACGGTTAACTGCTCTGTTCAAGATTACAATTGTAACTATCGACAATTTATGTTAGAAAATTGCTTCATAGACGGTACTATGCGTGGACATCGTGAAACGTAAAGTTTCAGCCACATTTCACAATGAGGTAACCGAGATGAACTCAACCGAACCCAACCAAATTCATACAAAACGATCTGAATCCAACCGAATGCCGCCAAACTCAACCAAAACCATTAGAATTGTGATGAAAGACTAGTTCAAAGTTTTCCAAAGAAAATGGGTAGAATATTAAAAAGACGTCATTCCTACAGTTTGCATAGGATACACCCTGTCCATAGACCGATTTAGTATGGAAGGTCCAAAAAGGTTGATATATTATATTTTATTATTCCTGCCCATATTCCTTGTGGCAGCATTGTTAAGTTTTACCAGCACAACTATACCCTGGAATATGACTGATCATTTACGTTACCTTTTCCATAACTGTAAAAAAACCTGCCATGTTTCGGCAAGGCAACACAACAGCAAACTAAAAATTGCAACAGATTATACTTTTCAAAATTTTGATTTGAATTAAAATTAGAGGTTCGAAGACAATACTAAATAAGGTATTTGAGGAATAGTTAATTATGACGATTTGCATTATAAACTCGAAGAAAATGTTCAAAAAGAAACATGGGCCGAAAAACAGAGAGTTCCATACGTTCGATGACTTATCGCTTCTAATGTATGTCTTAACTCGTTCGTAAACAGCAACGGCCACACCTATTATTTTATTAAAAGCATCATTAACAACCCGCGTCTAGACATTACGGCAAGTGAATAAATTAGTCCGTAAAATGTCACTAATTAAACACTCAATACGACTAGCTTCTCTTGCTGGGAAGTTCTGGGCCCTTTTCTGTGACATGGGATTACCTTTCTCTATCTAACTGTGATATACGGTTTAACCTATTTTATTGATCATTTATGTTCTTGATTCCTGAATAAAATTGGAACCTATTGTTAACAATCTATTTTGCACTAGTAGTTTCATTTCATCTACCAAAATTCTCATTCCGATAAAGCATTTCCGAAAGTAAATTTTGGAGTAAGTTCTATTTTATAAAATTGTTTTGAACACGTATTCTGGATCGATAAGTCATTTAGTCCTCATCTTGTGTGAATACACGGTGCTAATAGTAGAAACATTGCCAACGATAGCGAAGCCGTAGGCAGGTACGATTGTGTCAGCCAGTAGTTAAGATATACGGTTATTACCGATGATTGCCTCAGGTGCGAGCCATGGTTCGCTAGCTCTCGTGATATGTTAATACAAACTGTCTCGTGTCTCAAGTCTCAACGTCACCACACATCCTTTGACATAGTATATTACCCACATCTCTAGCTCAAGTTAACTTGTTGTGTGTACTTGTGAGATTCCTAAGTCTGATTTGTAGTAGTTTTATTATCTGTATTGATTTATTATCTGTATTTTGTGATATCTTGCATGCGTCGTTCACTTTCATTGTCACTATTTACCTTTATCTCTTGTTATATACAAAATGTTATCCAGATACATAAAACATTTTGGCTTTTGTTTTATGGTGTACATACATGTAAATCTTTGATTTAGGGCCACTTGCACACGCCTCCATAAATTAATATGTTAGTCTGATTAAAAATATAATTAATTTCTTTTGAAGTTAACACACAATTTATTATGATACAGATTTCAGCTCCATGTTGTTTTGATAAGTTGCTGCAAGTCGGCCTTTGTGAAATTTGTAAATCATTCTAAATCACGCGCTTTAAATTGCTTGTTTTTCCAAGATGACAGCTTATTTCAGAAACTAACGATGTTTTCTCACTTGCCCAGGCAATGCAAGCTCGAATACCACATCACTTTCGGGACCCCTCCACGGCGCCGCTTAGAAAACTCAGCGTAGACCTCATTAAAACGTATAAACACATAAACGAGGTAAGTCCATATACAATATATTTTGATTTAGTACTTATTGAAAATACCACAGCCCTCAAATAAGTCATACTTTAAACTCCTACACGGCGAACAACGGATAACAATCGATCATATCAAATAAACACACGATTGTTCGATTAATCCGGAATTAACCGGTGTCATCTGCGGTTATTAATATACTTCATGCAACTACCATTGTCGATTCTTGCTCGCAGCGATTGAACTACAAGTACCGTGGTTTCGTAATTATTGTTTACATGCCGAATGCGTTAAGTGGATCATCCGCTGGACGCTTTTTAATGCTTGCGTATTTCCCATGCGCCGAATGTGTCGGCGATATTAGGTCGCGTTTAAAACAACACTTTGCAATATCCGCACATTAAAAGCAATGATGGTGGGTGTACAATGTTGCCCACGTGACCCACGTCGACCTTTATCGATAATCGTGGGCGCGCGTTGCTAGGAGGCAGCCGGCCGTGTGGGAGAAAATTTATGGTGTTCATAAATAAAAAAACTCCTCAATGAACTAGTGAATGTACTCAGTGAAACGTGTGACCGTGTTAATCTGGTTCGTATGATTTATCAACCTACATTATACATTCCACTGAAAATTTGAAATCGTATTAAATGTAAATCTTTACGTTTACCTACTAGCGGCGGTCACTTTTATAATTGGGCGACGTATTAAATTTTAGTAGCTCGTTTAATGATGTTTTGGAATTTAAATAAACACGTAAAAAATTGCTGTAACTGGACGTTAAGGAATTTAAAAACAGTAACCGCCATGACAAACAAACAAAGTGTTAAGTATTTGTTGAAGTTGATGGAAATTACGACAGCGAAAGAAAACAAAGTGGCGTAAGGTCTTAACGTTAAAATTAACAACGGCTGAATTATTCATAAACAGCTGTGTTAGGGTTCTGAAGCGAAATGGCAAAAATTAAACCCTCGCAATATCTTTTTTTTTCTAGCCATTTTGCCCTATTTTACAGGCATTCTAAATACAGCCTATCAACGCTATATCTAGCGTGATAGGTTTCAAGTATCCCTGAAATCCAAAAATATTTTAGATATCTGTGACGCCTACAAAGATTACATTAAATCGACAATATAACGTTTTCATAGATAATTACAACAAAGAAGATAATATTTCAGATTCTATTACAAAATGTGTAAGGTTGCAAAAAAACTTATCAGGTATCCGTACGATCGGAAAAATCGAATTCTGAAAAAATATGAAACATTCTAGAATAATACAGTCTTGAGAATTTGCAAAATAAAGTATCCAATTAAGAAATAAAACATTATGTTATGCTTTTTTCAACCTCCAGCATTTTCCGTTTGACCTTTGCCCACGTCATGGGGCTATTTTCATTGATGTGTCTACGCCGGCGCCAGTAATCACAATTTCCATGTACTATTGCAAATGTCGGCGTCAGAAAAACTTGGAAACTATTATAAGTGGCTAGGTAGCTGTACAGAGAAAAACGATTATTCACGATCCGCGTATGTGTAGTGTACTATTACAATGCAGTACAGTATGACATAACATGGTGTTTGCGCGATCCAGATCTTTCGCTGTTTCCAGCGGTGCGTGCGTCATAGTGAACGCGTCACTTCATGCTGACGACTATTACTATGATAGATCGGCTGGTAGTTGGTATTAGGCATGGCAATGATTGCTATTTTTCAGTCATTGTCATATGACAAAATGAATGTCATATGAAATCACCTGTGATAAATCATTGGCAATGATTTTTTGTCGCAGTGTCATAATGTAACACTTTTGCTATTTGTTACTTAAAATGAAATATGATTAATTGTGAACAGTTGCTCCTTGCTACTTTGCTACTTTTTTATGAAATGTCATATATAGTTCGTGCGCTACGTAATGTGCTATTTGTGTGTATTATTTAAGCATTTTTTTTTAAACAATTAACTTCCCCTCATACTTGTACTGGCTTGGGACTGACAATGTTAAATTTTTCATGTGAATTTTTTTTAAATCCTGAATGTGTGAGTAAACTTATTTTTACATTGGCGTATGCACCTATCACTCATCACCGGGCGACTAGTGAATTTAAAAACAACATCATAAAATCATAATTCACACATAAAACGAAATTTCATTGTGAACAAAACGAGCTCGACGTTCCCTACTATAAAATCATAACAAGATAATCTAAACCTTACGGCGCTCAGCATAAAATTCAACAAACTAGAAGGTTTCAACCTGCCACTCGTAACAAAAATCATGACAAACGAATCTAAACTTTACGGTCATAAGTTTAAAGCTCTTAAAATGCTCAGTATCGTTATCGTTCGTCACCTATGATGGCATAAAAAATAGCACAGCATGTTTGTCTTTTTCTATCACGCATCTGTAGCAAATCATTCCTACTCGCTCGCGCGCTCAAGGCCTGCGCTCGCTAGACCCGCTCTGCTACATGTCATCAACGAATGAAAAGAAATTTGCGCATGACATATGATTTCACAGTCTGCGATTTGTCAATATGACAAAAAGTAGCAGGTATGACAAATGATTTTCAAGTCATATGATTTTTCACCTGCTCCTCATGATATCGTCCATGCCTAGTTGGTATTACGTAAATGGACTAGTAAATATTGCATAATAATACGATTTTTTTGATGACGTCTCCACTGAATTGCAAATTCTATAGTGATGATAAGTAGTTTTCACTGTTACGGATTTGTAAATTACTAAACAAATTTGCGAGTTAAGGATAAACTTTCTTGAGCCTCAGTCATTTGATTTGTTCTATCCTTAACATGACAACTAGACTAGCTTCTAGGGATTCAGTGTTACACTGTTGAAAGAAATTAAAAAGAGAACCAAATACAATAATTATTGTATGTGGTTCTTTGTATTTGGTTGCTAGCGATCTCGAAGCAAGAAAATAATATTTTATTGGTTACAAAGTTACAACAAATTTTGTCAGGGGCGTCTCCCTCCAAGCACATCAAACCCCAGTCAATTAAGAAAAGTTCGTTTTCTGAATTGATTCAAACTGGACATGGAATTTGAGACCCTCTGCGTACAAACGTATCACCGAACGTGCTAATCGGGTAATCATATTAGAATTAATAATACTATTGAGAATTATAAGTAGCTCCGGTACAGCCGACCTTTAGTCACGTGGAGCAGTTTTCACTGGTACGCCGCGCCGCGGCGCTGTCACGTCACACTTTCCTACACGCGCCGCGGGTGACGCCGAGAAAACGCGAAAAACCACCGCGCGAGATATTTGTGTTTATGGTCAACCACTCCACGCTATGACACTATATCACTCGAAACTCAATGTGAAGTTTACTTACAGTCGAATAATTATGATTAACATTTCACAAACAACTCGCTTTTTTACTCCAACCAAAATAATGCTGAAATTACACCCTTAAAATGTTGCCTGGCACATATTTTGTTCTAAAAAATCCCTTCTTTCGTAAACGTTTTATTTAGAATGCTCTATTTATACGTAAACAAAACAACAAATCAAGTGCATTTTTATGTCATAATATTTATCTTATAAAGGTACCTAATGTTTATAGTGGTTTATATTAAAATCATCAAACAAACTTTTATCTAATGTTGTTCCAGCTTTTAAGATACATCTCTAGTTATGGAGGGGTAATTAATCTTTAGAGACACGTGGAGCCTACGTCGCGTCCCCTCCGCATTCGTTTATAATTAAACATTTATTATTAGAATATTGTCTAAATGCTATTTGCGTTTCGTTCGTGGTCGTTGCCCTATTTGGTGGTATGTTTACATGGCTTTCTGCCAGCTATGTTACCTATGACGTGTACAGTGCGAGCGAGACGCGGGAAGATGTAATGACTTGCAAGTGTATAAATTATCTTTTTACTTTTTAGACAAACACTGTTTTGTTATCCTTCTATTGTCTTATTTTAACGTCTTAAAATATTTTTTCTAATGGAGACGCCCTCAATATAAAGGTTTTTATTCCTCAGTATGAGTTCATCAACATAGATTTGCTATTTTTGGAGGATTTGATAGGTTTTTCGGATAGTCATATCTATCCTATCGAAAAACCTATCATGTTGAATAAACAGTATTTTTGATTTCAAAAGACTTTAATATGAAATTGATATTTTTAATATCTTGTGTTAAATGCTGTTAAATTGCATAACAAAATAAAAACAATGTTTGCATCAGAATAAGTATCAGTGTTGATTACGGTTGATTCCTCTTGTCTATTAGTAGCCGTCAGCTAACCACAGTGCGGTCTGTCCGACCAAGTTATTGGTTTCAAATGACCCGGTTGCGTCATTGACATTCCACGGTGACAATAGATTTAGTAACGCAAATAGCCAGTTGACAAATTTTTAATCACCTATGATTGCTATTTGCACAATTTGTTTTTATATGCATCTATAGAAATCATTACAAAACAGATGCCTACAGCAAATGATCTAGAAAGAAACACGTTCTGGTTAAGTTGTTTGTGAAGGATACAACTATAGGCTTGCTTTACTAACTGACCTTATTATGGTAGTAGGTTTAAGTCCGATACCACTGAGGACTGCTTTAGCGTAAAAATCGTCTCATTACAAAACATTTTTCTTTGATTCCCATAATAGATATAATTTGACCTGGACGCTGGACGCAGTGTTATATTTATTGTTCTGGCCAAAAACTCAATGCAAACTCTGATAAAGTATCCTTTTTACTCAAAGATATTTATTTGGCCTAACCAAACTTTGATGCATACTGCAGCTGTGACTGAGATCCGTCCGAAAGATTTAATTTAAATAGCTCATATATCAGTCACATTGTGCAATAGAAATGATCTTTATACTAGCATATACTGAGTTTAAAAATGCATAACGGGTGTAGCAACACATGCACTAGATTCGACAGCGACAATGACTAACGTCGGCGCAGGCGCGCGCATTTCGTAACCCGTCGCCTATGCCAGCTCGAATCGAGTCAAGGAGATCAAAATCTACCTCCACAGTCCGTTCGGTCAACTGTTACCTTATCTAAATGAGGTGATTAATTATGTTAGTAATGTAAGCATAGGATTAATGGGACACTAATATGTCCTGTACTATTGCAGGACACAGCACTTACCCCATCTATGAGATGGTCTGGGCCATGTTAGGTTCATTTAGCTTATTTAATATGGCTTTCGAAGCTTTTTGTTTTCACGAAATACGGTGGGAACAATCGCCACGATCGCGATCTACCAAACTGGCTCTTCACTTAGCAACAAAAATCAAAATTTAACATACTTTTACAGCACAGATTTACATAATCTTTGCTGTAAAAGTATGTTAAATTTAGATTTTTACAATTAGTTTAATTATACAGCTAAGTGCATTGTAGTCCACGTATATTAAAACGTTTTTATGAAAGACAACTTAGTTAATTCTAAATAATTTTAACTAAATTTAGGTTTCAACACAGTATCATTGTTAATAAGAGGGTAACAAGATCACAACTTTCCACTGATATAAATCGGTAAAACGTCTCGACCATTATCTAGCATCACGCTTTCGCCCCATGAGTATCGTGTTGATACGAATGGCGGAGCATCAGCTGTTCGAGTTATCTCGCAATTAATTGCAATATCGCCCATTCATAGCAACGGTTAGTTTCACGAGAAAACATTCATGTTCTCTCTAGAACGCACGACAGCCCCAGCTAGTCGCTGTCGTTACGTGGCCATTTGTAGCGATGGACGGATATAAGTATGGCAATTATTTCAATGTCAAGCTCATTGGATGATACAGTTGTTATTGTTATGATGATAAATATAACAAACAAGAGGTTTCTGAACCTAATACTACCAAAACATATGACATGTTAAGGTGTCCTCAACTGGTTTTATGGTTCATTGTTTTTGTTTTTACTATTCCGAAACTTTATTGCATCTCGTGACGCCAAGCGTTGCGTTACCAACCAACCACATTTGTACCTAGGACTAAGAAAGACATGCTTCAATTGATGATGATTCTTAGAAACCGAGTTGCAAGACTGGAAAACTGCGGTGCACCGACGATAAGTACTCCTGTAACAGAGTCGCGTAACCTAATAATCAGTTTATACCTACGCGATTGCAGCTATGTCTATCTAGAGAGGCTGCGACTGCGGCGGACTGAATAGCAGACTTGACATCAGCGCTGCGACTCGCGGCGTTAACGGCTCCGCGTGTCATGTGATAAGAACTACGTACGGCCTGTACACTAATCACGAGAACACGGCTAGCAAACAGTGTATTGCAAGCGGGCCAACTAAAGTGAGTCAAGGTGAGTGCGCGACGTCACGACTGTTGTTGCCACCCGGATTATAGTCGGCCGCCGGCGCCGCCTGGGCGGGGTGCGGTCTGCCTTAGTCTCAGTTTTTCCATCTAGGACAACGATCTGTTGTCAGGCCAGCCACAATAGGAAACGACATTTTATAATTGGTGACAATTTCGAACCGATTAACTCATCTTGGTGCGGTCGCTGCACACTAAAATCCCGCTCTCCATTAGATGACCACATCGTGCAGGATGTATTTTATCAGTAATAGTCACACAAATATGACGCATACTATGATTCATATTGCACCTGAACAACATCCGGCGCATATGATCGCTAAATGACATTTAAAAACATAGCAAAAAACTTAAAAGTATGATTTATCAAATCATGCTATTATATAACTATTTTATATCAGCCTGTTGCAGTCCACTGCTGGACATAACTATTTAGGTTCGATATACTATGAGACATATGGATTGTATTATAATTATCATAAGTGTGTAATACAAGATAACGGTATTATCGCATTGTGAGGGTAAACTAATTGAGACGAAATTTGATAATAACACCCAATCACATAAGCAACAAATCAATAACGGCGCCGGTTACAGCTTCAAATTAAAAAGAATTGACGTAGGAACGACAAAGTTGTATCGCACATGGTTCATAACCAGCAGATTGCGTGCAAAACAATGATCGACGTTGTTACCGAAAAGCCTATTACCGAAAAATGGCGCGTTAAGCATCCAACAATAAAACTATTCGCGGCCTCCCTAAAATATCGTATCCGGGCCTGTGCCGCTATGCGGTGAACAGTATGGCTGTTAATAATACTGGAGGTAGCATTTCGAGCGTCCCTGAACGGCTCAAGCGATCGGTGCCAAGGTGTCCGACGGGTTACTAATTGCGTGTTAAAATTTACTTGACATCGCTCAACCTTCGTCAGTTGCTGACCTACCTGGAGCTCCATTGTTCCCGAGCGCTGCAGAGTCACAATGAGCGTTCGAGGCTCATCGGATGCTGGTCATCGAGCACACGATTTACTCGGAAACGTTGATGATTACGCCGTTTCTCAGACCGTCCTCTACCTACAACCTTGTCACAGTTAACCCCGATACGGCGGTATTGAAAGTTCCGCGGGAATGGGGACGCGGCGTGTTGCTGCTTCACTTTGTATAATTACTGTATCCTCGGGTTTCGGTATGTTTCATCAAACTGAGTTGAACATTAATCATTTCTCTGTTCTTTTAAATTTAGATAACAGTAGGCAAGCAATACCAAAAAAGGTAGGTGAATTGAATTGACCTTATTGTAAAATTTTGCATCGATTTCATTTGACACATATTTATCAGTTTTTTTCTGATGAAACTTTTCATTAATATTTCGATATTCCCCGATGTTTATATGATATCGGTGGCGACGTCTACAAAAAATGTATGTCACGCCCATAAGCATGTGATAATAAAGTGTTTCAAGGAGACGATTAAGTAATTTTATTACTGGCTTCGCTTGTTCGGACAGTTTAAACTCTTATTTATTAGCATTTATTCAGAAAAAGTCAATTTTAAAGTATGTAGTTATTTTCCAGATTGCTGTGGCATGTATTTGTATATGATGTTAGATAATAAACAAAAATGGATTCCATACTAGAAATTACACAGTTGTTTTTTGTTCCCAACTTTGTTTTAACTCTTACCTTCAGTTGTTTTTAAACTGGGTTTCATCATAAACTTTACACAATATAAATAAATTTAAAAAATGATTTATTTTCAATTTTTTTCTTACAAAGTACAAGAATAACGTTCATAAATAAGAGTTGGTTTCACAATGCGCGTAATGATTTGTAAGGGCTATTACAATCTCGCGTCGGAAATAGAAACTGCGGAGAAGCTCTAATGATATATTAATTACTATGTAAAAATCCAACTCTATAATTTTACAAGGTTTGCGTAACGAAAATTGAAATAAATTGTAGGTTTCATTCCCGCGCGGGTGAGTAAATGCCGTGTTATTAAAACAAACAACACAACACGGAAGCAATTACCCAATCAGCTCATGGCTTATGCTATATAACTCTGTAATCATACCAAGCAAAAGAACGATATCTTGACAATTTTCTAATCAACATTAAAATAGGTCAAAACACTATTCACGCTAAACAACAACGGGAGTAGTTGTTGAGCAAGTAAAATAAAAACACTAATAGCAATATCTTGGTAAAGTGCTATTTCGAGATATAAATGATTGAAACATCATCGCAGCTTTTATTTCGCCTCTTCATAAAATAATGTCTCTATTCAATTTAAGAGAAATATAATTTGTCGTGCCTTAATTAATTTCCAAGTTTGAAGGATATTATTGTGCCGCTGAGTAGCGGTTAATTTAACATTTTTGGCCTTGAAACATTTTGCCCCTTAAAAACTGTATTATTGAATTTGTTGCGGTTAATTCATTGTTTGATTATTTCAACTTAATGTGTTTGGTGCCACGTTATAATGTGCAACATAAAAAATGTTGGCTTTATTTGGATTTTTAATGTCGTGGGTAACCCCCTAATCGTTTTATAATTTTGACGACCTCTAATCGAAACCGTTGTATTATCTTTTATTAAAACTGTTGGTAAAAATAAACATGTAGGTTTATTTTAATACATTAACACATTTGTAATTAGACTTTCTTAAAAGTTATTGATCTCGTCCCCTACAATTAAGGTGTGTACAGTACACTGCATGAAAGGAACAGACAAAAAGTTTTTGTTGCCCTAAACATACGCACCACCCGATATGTTGTGTACGTACGCGAATATATGATACTGTATATTCTACAAAACCTGATTTGCCTCTTTGGCGGTAAATAAATTGGTTTCTACTGAGGTTTAAATGATTATATTTATTTTAACTTATTATAACATGAAGTGAATTTGATTTCTGAGAGCCATATTTTAGCTAAATTTTTAACAATGTGTCTTTAAGTCAAAATATTGCCTAAAAATGAGTAGCAACCTGAAACCGACGCGGTAAACGGCATTTGTTTTTTGTTTAAATAGAATTATTTATGTTAAAGACGAGCGTTTAAAAGACCAATCATTAAAAACATCAATCATTAAAAACATAAACGGTAGACTTTAAAATGTCACGTGTGCATCACTGTGCATGTCCAATGTAAGAGGGCTCAGGCTTAGGTCAGCGTCCGAGAGGTAATCACGTTTGTATGGTTACCGGCAATTAGCCACTGCTAGCCTAGCTACACCTCACGACCCATGGGCCACCCCGGGACAGCGTGCGGTACGATATCTGCGCCTTTTATCTTCCCTGATTACATTTCAAAGGTCAGGTTTATACATTTGGTGCAGCGTAAATCAAAGAGATTGGTTACAATTATGCTATTATGCATTACGATATTTTTTGGATAAAATCAAATACGATTATTTATTGTCAAAAGAATCATGTGCTACGTAATAAAAACACGGATTTTCCTCAGAAACCAACACTAAATTAAAACCATTTTCAAGAAACCCTTTTAACTAAAATAAAATTCCCATAGCAATTTTCTTAGCATACCAAGCCGTTTAATTAGTCCAATTGAATCATATTACGAGCAACTAACACAGTAGGCAGAGTTTTATGGCGACGATTTTATGGTGATTACTTAGTTGCTAATATACGTAAATGTTATCTCGGCGTATCTCTCTAATAAAATAAGTCTATTAGTGGTGTTGTAAAAGGAATGGCGCAGCGGTGGTAAACAGAGAGCCATCCTCGTTTAGTGCCTCTACACTGAGCGTTAATCTCGTTTTTCGCAATTAGTTCGCGGCTGCCTCTATTGCCCACCCCGGTGGGGTAAATTCGCTTCATCTTTTTACTCTTATTTTATATTTTCTTTTTAAACCAAGTGTTTTTCATGTCGGCTGCGTCTCGGCTTTGTTTCAAAGGTTTTTGTTCCGTTTGCAACTCGCAGCTCTAAATGCTACTAAAACTTTGCAACGTTTTTCCACCATTCTGTTCCTTATCTCCCAGTTTCGTTTAAGAAGCTGCTGTCAAATCTTCCTATTCAAATATCGCTGCTCCAAACTTCTCATTGATTCGACTTAGCGAAATTTCGTTGCCCGTGAAATTTTTAATGTAACAAATTTTTACTTGGCGGCATTTTCATGCCTGTTTGACGTCGATAAAACTTTAAATCCTTCTTTGACTTCGTGTAAAGTACTTTGCCGTTGTTGAGTTTATGAACTTGGCGACGGAAAGGTGTCGAAAAATAATGACGAGTTCGACGAACTGTTTATTATTCAAACATGGGTCACCTTTAGGTCGCCGATGTCACCTTGCTTCCGAAACTTAATTGACGACAGTTATCGCATGTGCTCACATAGACACTGACTTTCATTCATCATTGTAATGTTATCCTCATATACACGTTTTACTTTTTCTTACTTACTTATCAATCTGTAGTATGCTTTGATACTGAATAAATAAAGTATTTATTATAGTCATTTTATAAAGTCTTACGACAGAAGCATCAGACGTATGACTAGGAGGTAATTAGTACAACCACTTAGTCTCGCGGTCGGTGCATGCAAGGTCGGTTACCCGTCGAATGAATCAGATGGTAGACATTGACTCACTCCATGCAATGCCACCACACCTTGGATTGTTTTAACAGCTGACTGGATGATTGTTAAATTCTTAGAACGCGTGTCCATTTCGATGTTATCAAAATACTTCTACATTTGTTGTAAATTGTATTCATTTTATTGTTTCTTTGTTGCACAAGTATTGCATGGAAAAGTAAAAATGTTTTAAAAGTTAAACTAGTGTTCGTGTAGAAAGCAGAACACATATTTTGAAGATGATTCATCTATTAATATCGTGCGAAATATCAGCCCAAATATCTTATCACGTTGAACGGGCCGTTGCCGTTGCAAATGTTCTATTTATAGCCGACGCTCGCAGCGAGGTTGTCCAAACAAACAATCGCCGGGGTAAATGATTACAACAAATACATACACGCGCCATGTGCCAGTTCCATCCAGTCCGGTACAAAACATGAAAATAGGTTTGACCTAGCTGCTACGTAATCGCGTGGGATTCCGGATGTGTCACACGGGCTTACCCGCCCGGAAAAAAATTGTCACACACCGCTGTTATTGTCGTAATAAAACGTTGGGAAAGTTCATAATAAAATTGAATTCGGGCCGGACTGTAACAAATAACTATACGCAAATATGTTAATTAGAAAAAAGTCCAAAGAAAATTTTGACAGAGGTCTGCCGTAAACCGGGAAGTCATTGAGAGTAAGCCAAGTGAAACAGTGAAATAATTCCTCATTATCAATCCCAATAGGCCGATAACAGTAGCTGATTTGTGTGTAATTTGTTTATATTTAGCGTGCAAAACGTTTTCACGGCTTGTGTCTTGATTAAATTGGAGGACGTAGTGGGAAACAATAGATTTCCCATTCCCACTCGCCGTACCGGCACAGTCAATGAGTCAGCTGATGTAGCAATGGCCTCTAGTGAGTCATTGCTGATTTCGCGGAGATACGAAATTTGAATGTGGAGGCGGCAACCAAATTAGTTTAACCGACAAACAAGTCTTTGGAAAACGGATTTTGGACAATGTCCACGTATTACATATACGAGTACACGACTGAAGTGAGCGCACTAAAACTTTTTTTTTAAGTGAATTATTAATACGGTTTTCATCGTCATGATCATATATCTGATTAAAGAAATCTCAAATGTTCAATGTGAACTAGGATTATGATAATGTATGTCATACATAATACTATTGGGATACCTTTTTTACGAATTTTGTCGCTATCTCGCTTTTCTTTGTTTGATTGATACGTTTTTGATGCAATCAGCTGCATTTTTTGTGTATTTGTTAAGAACCATAAACTTGTTTGATACTTGTTATGTTCTTGTAAATGTTTAAAATATTGAACTGTCCCGGTTTCGTGCTTCGATTTCACAATCAAAACAGGCTACGCTCATCCGCAGATTTCGCCGCGTCCTTGCCGTTAGCGTTTGCCGCTTGTTTGTCTGAGCCGATTGCATTGTTTGTTATGAATGCTTTGCTTATGGCATGAAATGGAAGCTTCACTTATCGAAAAATGCATAGTAGATCTTCAATTGTCTTTTATACATTCTCAAATAAAGCTGATGTACAGTCACATCTTCATTCGACTTTAAATCGTGTTTCAAAATAATAAAACAAGTCATGAAGTGTTACCATTTCTTTGCTCGTGGTACAGCAGTGTGGAATACAAATAACAAACTATAATTATCTTTACACCAGTGTTCATATTTGTAGCCTAGGCAACAACAAATTATGTAACATTTTACAAAAGCAAACAGAACATAGAGATTACGCCCAGTAAAAGAAACCTAACGATAAAAAACCTTATCAACGTGCGAAAGTAACTGGGTTGCTGTAATTTTTTTCCTAGAAACCGTCCGTACTGACGTTTGACGCAGACGCGGGCGCAGAGTGACGCCGGCGCCTGCGCCGATATACTCGCATACTCTCGTTTTCACGCGGACGTCACTGATAAGGTGATAGCAGTGTCGCTAACCAACTGTGATACCGTCCGATTATAAAAGCATATTTTTTAGATTTTCCATTTCTGAAACGTGGCGGTATTTTATTTAGCTAGCTTATTTAACATAATCTTATTGATACACTGAAATAATATTAAATTAATATTGTTAGAACAGCGGTGGCCTGATGCAAATATTAAATTAATGTATCAATAAAACAAACGAATTCCTTAAATATGATCCAGCCAGATTAATTTACAACAATAAACCCTTTATATTTTGTATGAATGTGTCTGAAACATGTAAGGTTTATAAATATACTTCAAAATAACCCACTGCAAACGTATTTCCTGTTCAAACATTCCAAAAAGTCAAGTGGTTTATTTTTGTCAATGCTCGTTTCATTCCTTCTAAAAATGTTTTGTATAAAACGGCACATTACGTAACAAGAGTTGAATGAAAAAAGCGATATTACAACATTGGTTCAACAAACTCTAAATCTGCACTATCTACTACAAACATCCGCTGCGAGGAGACCACCTTTGTAGCTATTGGCGGTATTATAGCGGTCAGGACGGCTCGATAACCGATAGCGCTCTTATTTACACTTTAATGATGTGCTAACTATTACTGCTCTTATCGCTACAGATACGAAATACGAATACAGGATGAGCGGTGATTGAAAAATCTAGTCACTTGGAAAGACTAAATTATGACTTGCCAAGTTGCTACACATTGGTATAATAATTATAATATTATTCTACCTGTGAGTTTTTAGGAGTTAGATACTATGCTTATGGCTTACCAGATAAACAGACATCAGTATTTTAATAAGATATGACCGCGTGCAACTCCTTTTTTGGCGCGTTTTTATTTAATTACGTATAGAGCTTTGAAACAAAAAGCCATTAAAACAAAAAGTTCCTTTTTAGTAGTTGGGTACAAAAACATACAAACTTGTGAATCGAGCAATTATTGAACGTTGGCGCCAAAAATTATTAAAATGTAAAAAACATTAATTGAACAATATTTTTTATCTTGTTACATTCAACACTGGAGCCCCTCCATTAACGAATTCGTCGACAACACGTATCCGAATACATTATATTATCCTTCCACCTTCAACGAAAAACTCGTTCTATCGACAAATGACAATTAATGTGTATCCGCTTTATTTATAACTTTATCGGGTTTTCAACGAAACAATTTAGGTATAGCCAGACATCCGGTAGGTGTCATTACGAACCGGTTACCGGTACTAGTTCAATTAGTGTCTGACATTCGCACGTAACCGAAAGGGCTATGTTTAACACGCAACAATGTACTTTCAAGTAGATAATCCCCTTTTTAATATCACGGAAACTATTTACTTTCTGAAGTTTATATGCTACTCAACTATTAAAAATACATTCAATTGGGAATTTTTAAATTTTTCGTCAAATGAAGATTGAACACAGAAAAAAGCAACGTTGCTAGCGATTAAACTTATCTGTTTACGGTATACCTTACCGAAGTTTTGTATTCGAAATCGAATAAACTATATTTTATACTTTGTTTTTCGTGAGTGAGTCTATAACCTACTACTACTACAGATTTATTTTCGCAGTAATAATTGCTAATGTTTGTGCACTGTAATGTACTACAATGCCTTTTGATTTTAGCGGAAAGCTTACATATTACATACTTGTAAACACCAATTCTAATTTCTTTTTATCCTATTCTATCGTTCGAACAATGGGACACATGGCCAAACATCCGGTGTGTTATCGCGCGTAAAAGTTATAGCTGAAATGGCGTATAGTAATCTGATATGAATGAACGGATTTGCTTTTTTATTTTTTTCAACGGATTTTCATTTGTTCACCCGACAAGCAAATGAACACAATGTGCATTCATAAATTAGGTTATCATTCATACTTTTAGACTTACACCCGGATACTAATTACACTGCAAACGAACTCTGAACTAAGTTTGTCAAATGATCAGACTATTGTCAAAGGTCAACCTAGATTGGGGTTAGGTTTTTTTAATCTCGTATGCACGTCACAAGCGTTAAATTAGTATGGACAACTAAGCAAGATTACCATAGTACTAGAACAATATTCGGAAACGCAATGCAGAATCTGTTACTATGCCACTCAGAGTGGTAGTCGCCATGCGCACGAGTGTATCGCTCGCGCGTCGGCCGGTGACGCAACGAGCGTCGCGCGCAGTGCCGCGGACCGTTGGTGGTTGGTATGCAAAATAAATAAGTGAAATATTCGTGTCGTTTGCGAGTGGTATGCGCTTGCGCTCGGCTTACGGTCCCGCGCACTTGCTACGTGCGCCTAATTTTATGATCATAGAGGGTCATAAAACCCTCAATCATTGGAAGCACTACCAAGTGGGTTTTACAATGTTCCTCATTACCGTTTTTAAGAGGATATCGTTCTCGGTGAAACCGCTAAACATATGAGCATAGTGCCTGGATTGGTGTGGTAATTTTTCGAAAATACATCCCGTAGGGCTAGAAAATTTTATGGGAAAACTTGAACATATCGCGGGATAGTACCACTAGTGGTTGCCTTGGTTTTTATCACAGATAACGCGGCGTCGACGCTCTTGACATCTGATATGATATTTAATAATGATAGTATCATCGTCTAATATACGAGGAGGTCCGATATAATACATCACAAAACGCGTCCTAATAGAAACTTACCTCAATAATAGTTTTTTTATATTACTTGGTAGTTTTCGGTTTCGGTGACGTTGATCGTCATTCGTCACCTAAAAGATTTTTCTTGGAGGCCGTACTCTGCGCCAACGCAGAAATACGCGTGGTGGTCCCCGACAACCCAATCTGTAGTTAAATATCAATAGCAATAAGATAGTCTGTACAGAGTGCATAAATACAATACAGGTGATACCGTCAAAAGGTAATATTGAATCAACATCATCATCATTTCAGCCACCCTAACTGATACTGCAGGGTATGTTATTATCTTTAAAACAGTCCTGTTATTTTGAATTCCTCTAAAAGTTTGCATAGTTTCTTGCCAAATTAAAAACATTTAAAATAATGATAACATTTTTGAAAAAGCTTAGCAATACAATAAGGAATGAAGGATAGCTCGGCATATTTGATTTTTGTCGTAAGAAAATCCCATTTAAACATATTTTATTTTCTTTAATAAATTAAACCTATCAATACAAAATTCGAGTTGAACATAAATAGTTAATTGTTTACATGTATGATTTCAAATAAAATTTCGAGTTTTAAAAGTTCAGACTTGATGATTTTCGGCTTAAGAATTTTAAAACGAAACCTGTCGAAAAGATCTTGAATAATCCACTTTTTATTAAATTTCAATACAACCCTGTGTTTAAGGGATGGTTAGGTTTGTATTAATTACATGTTTCCCTTCTCCGAGGCCTTTTTTTCTTCGCAAACATGATATTAATGACGTAGTTTTTTAAATAAACACGATAAAGCTTTAGGTGTAATTGAATTTCGTCTTCGTTTTTATTTGGCAAGTTTTTGCGTTTGCCCATGTAGCAAAAGGTTACTTGGTTGTACCTTGTTTACGGTTAAGTATTTTTCGATATATAAAAGGTAAGTACTTACGTGTGTCTCCGACTTACGTCTTGTTACTCAGTGATAATGTCATCTTAAAAGTTGAGTTTTATGTGACATTGACAGTTAGTTAGTTAAGTCTGTACAGGAGAAGATTGTTCACGCGTCGTCAAACTTTGCGCGCGCGGTCTCTTTTTGCGGCATACGCTGCGTTAATTACGTACCCTTTGTAGGTACTTATGTTTGTATCCAATGTGATACAAGCATTTACCTCAATGTAAAATCTAGATGCGCATCACACAGCTCATAACGGTGGGAACCGCTGCGTTTAACGCAAAAATGAACCGAGCTCATACTCTTTTACTCGACATGTCGCTTCCCGGCAACAAAAGTGTCAGAATACAAATATAGCTGTTTCGAGAAAATGTATTTTTAATAGTTTTTTGTTCACCTAGATGTCAATAATTTAAAAACTATTTTAGTTAGATTACTGAAATTTTATGGGTAAATAGCTTATTTATATGTTAATTATAGGCCTTTAAATTTATTAGCAAAATAATATATTTTTTAAACTAACTTTTAAGAAACTTTTAATTTGATAATTATTATGACTCTTTTTTAGATTTAAATTTTTGTAGTTTTTAAAATAATACACATTATAATGTATGTAATTACCATTACTTTTATTATTAAAAGTCTTCAATAATAATTTAAAAAAAGAAAAAGTAACTAAATTATAAACTTCTCATTAAAATAAAATAAAAACATAAAGTAATAACTTCTTAATTATAAATTACTAGTTTTGGCCTAGTTAACAATCAGTCTTAATTCACTCGTTTGCCGATCACAATATAAAAATTGAATCTTATATAATTAGAACTAACATAAAATTATTTTTCTTAAGCATACATCTAAATGCAATCAATCATTATCATTACTTTTATTGATGAACTGTCTATAATATTAATAGTCTTTTTTACGTGAACTTACAATAAAAAAAAACTAAATTACTTAAGATACTTATAAAAATACTCATAAAAGAGGGGAATATGACTATTTTGTAATAAATCCAATAGATCCTTCAGTTTTTTTTCTTTGAGTTTCGGTTTAGATCGATACTCAGGTTTGAGGGATATTGAATTAAGATTTTTTTTTCGCGTTAAAACTGTTTCGGAAAACTGATCATCTTTAAAAGAGGTTTTAAACATCAGCTTCGTAGGATCGTCCTGCAACAGTTTGAAAATCTTCACCTCAGTAATTTTAAAAGACTTTGCAGTAGTTAACCCAATATCCTCAGACAGACGCTTCAATGAATAAAAATCACTCGATGACATTTCTGTCACGGTGTAGGGATTGCCTTTCTTCTTAGCACATTTAATAGCTTCAACGTATTGACTGGGTACATAAATTGCACCTGACCTGAGTCTTCTTTGTATTTGCTTTTCTATTGTTGAATGAACAGAGTCAGCTTCATTTTGTGTATGTCCAGTAATTAGGTACTTATGTGTTTATTATAGGGATAGGACTTTATTATAGGGAATTTTAACAGCGCATACAAGTAAATCGAAATTATGAATCTGTTTTTGTTCTGACCACAACAATTGTCAGAATAGAATATTAGATCTAAGCCTGGTCCATCGTAATTAACCACACTATTCTCGATAAATTTGAACAAACAAGATCCAATTTCATCAGCTCCGCGGCTTGCTTCTCCTTCATGCCAATAGAAACAATCGGTTTTATCATCACCAATTAGAGACACGGTAAAATTTAAGGTATTGAGTTTGGATTTGTAATAAAAAATAGACGTATTGCCTCGTGGGAGTTGCAGGACAGCTTGCAAATCATAAATTGCAATCATTTTATTTGGACCAGAGCTATTTTTATCAGCGTCTTTTTCAATTCGGGAAAGTTCCTTCTTTTCAATGTGTTTTAAATACTGGACTTCTAAATCTTTCTTCGCTTCACCTTGGGCGTTCTCATAACGTACACAAAGTTCACATCTGTCTTTTTTCGGCTTGAAAAAACTGATATTAAATTCACCATTAAATATTCTTGAGTACAATGTTTCATTTGCATAGGGCACGTTATTAGAGTCACACAAGGTTTTATAATCTCTATAAAGATCACTGAGTGACTTTCCCCCATCAATATATTGCCTTGACGAGTTTTTTCTTATGTAATGGGATTCCATTCTTGGTATTGAATTGATATGATCTCTGATACCCTGGCGAATAGATTCTGCAACTTTGCTATGATTTCCGTGTTTGCCCCTCATGTCTAGTTCAAGAAAACCGCCTTTAGATTTTTCAATAACTGTTCTGATGACACGATCATTAATATCTAGTGTTGCCCTGAAAAAAGTTTTGCAAACACGAATAGGCTCTTCATTAATTTGGAAATAAAAGCTATGGTTCAATTTTCTTGGTTGAGTTTTACCGGTAAATCTAAAAGCAGGAATAATCGCTTTTATGTTCTTATGAATAAAGTTACGTTGAGCAGCCAGGTCTCCTAATTGCCAATAGTTGTCAAATATTTTAGATCTATTAACATTATTAATTATTTGGGTACATTTTAATTTGCATTTGTCACCACACGGAGGTTTCAAGCATCTCTCAGACATTTTTTTTTGTGACTTAGAACGAGAGGTGTACGATTTTCCGGTGTTTCTTAATATTTTTGCTTTATTTGACAACCATTCGTTCACACAAGTTTTCCGTTTTTTGCTAGATTTACGTACTGGACTTATAGCTTGTTCAGGAGCATTAATTGGAAGTGTGTTTCTTTCTTGGTCACATGGCAGAGAAGATAGTACTTCATCGTTCGAGCTACAGCGAGTTTCAGGTGACCTAGACTTAGATATAGCATTGCTGCTGCTGATACTGCTGCTGCTGCTGCTACTACTGCTACTGCTGCTATTGCTGCTACTACTATTCGACGAGGAAGTCGATGAAGAGGAATCAGAAGATATGGACCGCTTGCGCTGTGAAATTTTTTTAGAAGTAGAAGGAGTCACAGCTAAATTCTCTGGTGCACCCATATTTACGTAAGGTTGGGTCTGATGTTCCTCTTGCGATAATATTGGTGAATTTCGCTTGAAACGTTTTCTTATAGTCAGCCGACCAACGCTACTGCCTGAGGTAGAACTATTATATCCACAGTCAATTTTAAAATTTGGGTCTTTAACACTGTCGTCACTGTCTTCGAAATAAACATTTTCTTTATCAGATGTTGTATTTCCATCTAAAACAATGAGAGTAATTTTATTTATCAAACCTTAAAGTAAGAGTACAAAACAAGTTAAATATCAGTTCAATATTATCATACCTGTACAAAAAGGTTCTCTTATATCCGCAATAACGCTTGGACTTGTACATTGAGTATGCATTATGTTCTGATTTTCAGTTTCGTACTGCTTATTTTCACATTTTTTCGATGTGGATGTGCCAAGATCTAAAAAACAAAAAAAAAATATCCCTAGACAACTGACATGCAGCCATCTGATTCCGTACTGTATTATGGTTACCAAGCAGTTGATAAACATACTTAAAAATAAAGTAATCAGCATGTCCAACTGCAGGGCAAAGGCTTCCATTATTTAATTTATGTCACCACTACAATGATAGGATCTGGGATAATCACTACACTTAGCAAATGCGTGTTGGTGATTACAAACCAGCGCAAAGTTTGAAATATTTTTTGTTTGATCCGTGAATCGAACTTAGGACCCCAAGATCAAGGTCCGGTAAGTACTTAAACCACCAGACCACCGGGGCGTTACATTACAATTATTTATATTTGACTATAATATAAAACACTAACCTTGCATTAAAACATCTTCGTCTTTCAAAGAATTTTGATTACAAATATTTTGTTCGTTAAATTTCTCGCTAGCAAGTTGCATAATCAATGCTGCCCGACTATTATTATTCATATTGATCCTAAAAAAAGAACAGTAAGTAAAGACTAGAACTATTAAATAAATAAAATACGCAACGTGGCATTAAGATTTAATTCAATTTTATACAAAAAAAAAGTCCGAACACAACAAATAACTCCTGATTAATAAAAAAGTTTACAACAAAAACGACATTACATGTGTTGCGTATTTATATTTTCCTTTAAATCGTAAAAAAGGGACCCTTTACAGATTATGTCCGTTTTGTGTATGATCTGGCAATATTTACAATACTTTTTCGTCAACAATACAGTCATAATACAGATTGTGCCACCTTTTTAGTAACAATTCTAGTATTAAAACGTAAAACTTACCAATAAAAAGTCACATCACACGTTAAAACACTTTTCTGGCGACACAGTACACGTCTACTCTGTATTAACACAAATGTGACACTGTTCATGCCGGTGTTCGGAGCGAAACGACTCAGTGAAAAAGAGAACTTAGTGCCATCTAGCGGTAAACATGCGCAACATAAAAACGACATTTTTTCAGCCCAACAAATGAAATGCGCGCTATCTAATGCTATGATTATGTCATTTTGTACCTATTATGTGTTATGACACTTTTCTTGCCGGGATGCGTGTGACATTTTAAAAATGTCTACCATAAATACCCAAAAGTATGAATGTTTACGAAAATCTCAAATTTAAAAGTACACTTTGCACTTTAATTACAAACATATAATACATAAATTAGAAAATGATTTTTACGTAGGGACTCTTTATTGTTAATGAGGTGGGTGTGGGCCTGGACTATTCCAACCAACTTTTTCAATAGGCCCAACATCGAAATCTTATAAAAAACACTTCTTCGTACAAACCGATGTTGGCGAGTAGTCGGCGGTTTAGTACAGAGTAAGATTTTCAAAATTTAGGACTACCTTGCAAAGTAGCCTCGTTAATTTCATGATTTTTTTGTCTTGCGTGAATGCCTCTTAGCTTAGTGATTGATTACTCATTCGTCTTTGATTTCTTTACACAAACGAAGTCGCGGGCAGAAGATTGTCAATAAGACCAGATTAGCGACTTCTACTCCAATACTAATGAAGCGTTAAATCGTACAAAGATTTAAAAGCATAGACATGTATGAACCCTAATGGAAAATTTCTTTAATTGCATGCCAGTGTTATTACAACAATGCAATTAAATATTTTTTTCTTATTTAACTAAAGTCTCCAGCATTTATTTCAAACAATAAGTAATTGTAAAACTTTCTTAAAGAACATTGTTTAAATGAGTACAAGGAAACGGTTTGTTTCAAGTACTCGAGTAAAGTGATGATAAGAACTTTTATTCTACAGGTGGTAGTGAGAGTTTTGCTTATAATAGAAATGTATAGCTGGAAAAGTGTAAAGGGATTTTTAACAAAAGTTTAACTACCTTGGGATATTTAACAAAAGTTGAACATACTTAAATCAATATTTTATATAAATAAATTTACGCTCTATTCCTAACTCAAATAAACAGGTGTAATAACCTCTTGGTCGTTGCCATTTTAGGGGCCCAGGTAGCAAAAGCAGGTCACACACAATCCAATAGTGAACATTACTTCACCATCAATGCGGGCATTACCATAAAATCACAATGTCTATATTCAATACCATCTGGACTCCTATTGTGTTAAACGGCAATTTTTATCCGTAAATCTTTTGTAAATTGTTTGTATTGTGACGTGGCTAGGATACGAGGAAAATATGAGCGCCAAATTGGCGCGCTGTAACACAAAAATATTGCAAAGGGGGCCGATGCATTCCTGGAACTGCATTGACGTGGACTGTATAGGATGCCCGATCGGACTATCTTACCGCAGCCATGCTGATTTGGAACTTGAGCTCTACACGATTCGGACTCGTTTCGCTTGCAGTGTGTGCAGAAACTCGCAGTGGGGCGTTGGCCTGTTGAGAATGTTTGCCGCTGACCTAAGTGGTCAATAATGATCTGGTTATATACTTCGTATTTTCTTGAATCCTCGATAAAGCTAAAAAGGTTTTATTTAGAAATTGCAATCCTCTTTGATTTAGTGACAGATAGCAGCCTATTTATTCGTAGCTAGTTTCAGTAACGATGCAGTCTCCGTTTCCCGGGGTCTGTTTGTAATTAAAACGGCATTGCAAGCGAACTTCATTAAGGTACTTAATCAGTGCAGAACAATAATGCTAAAAAGCGAGTCCCGCGTCAGACACAGATGTTTACTGACGCTTTTGCATTTTCCAGCCGAACCTTGAAGTACGGTTTCTCTCAAATACCAATTCGTATACAGTTTAAGAGGGGCAGCACTAATAATGCAATGTTAATTAAACGAAATGTTTATTTTTAGTTGGCAAAGCTTTTTTTGATCGCCGACTGTACCCCAGGCTCTGCGTCCTAGATTGTCCGTGGTGGGTGGCCAGTCGATCAGAGTGGGATTGTTCTCGATTCGCCGGTTTTTACCTGCGACCGGGCCGCCGGTGAAAACTCCGCACAATGGAGCTTGCCTCGGACTTGGCATATTTTCACTCTCCGCCCTACCTCGCCACCGATTAACTTCTCAAGACAGTAGATCGCAAATTAAAATCGACCCATTTCCAATCGAGACTTCATACTGTTCTTAAACTTCCATTGAAATAATGCTGCCTTATTAAAATAGCCTTTATAGTTCGACCCGTATTTGTTCGACGTCGGACGGTAAATTAGCGGTTAGTTGTTCTGTCGTTAACATTCTGATCGTTTCCTTATAGCCAATGCTTTTATCGGTGCTTTACGGTGCATTTCTCCTTATTTATTAACTGTATTAATACTTATTGGGACTAGTTTTGTACGAGTTTTACTATTGTTTACACTAAGATTACTAAAAATGTTCACGGCAAGATTTTCTCCATCTGGCCTTTAATGTACTTCCTAGTATTTTAAAGCTGTTGTATGTCGTAAAATCTGTTTGTATATAACCAGTTACTTACCAGAGTTTTTGATACACTTCCTCCCAAAGTAAATTCACGGAACCTTCGTGTATATAGTAACTTTCCTTTCGAAGAGTAGGCTTTTCTAGCGTACACTTGTTGAATTGTAAATAAGCTCCAATATACCTTCAATATTATTCTTCAGTTCACCCCTCTTACAAACAAAGTACTTTCTAAGTTATTTAATTCGTATACTCTTGGGTGTTAGTTGGAACAAAATTAAGTGTAGGTAGGTTTTGCTCGTCATACAGGTGTGTTTACTTTAACACTGTGAAGGCTAGGAGGAGACCAACTCCTTTATAGTAAGGTAAATAAAGAGATTTTAAAGTTTTTTATTGTAATTAATTGACCAATTCAATGGTAGAGAATGCTTCTTGGCATTAAATCCGCCATTTGTACAAATATTTTTAAATTTGAAATATCTGTAATTTTCTTTGTAGGTGTAGAAAATGAGCCTCTGCTCAAGGTATATACCTTAGATATCGTGTTTGGGCTTATGACAATTGTTTAATAATCGAGTAGTTAGAAAGTTTGGTCAAAGAAATTCAGAAATACGAATATTAAACTAGACTCCCTCTGGATTTGTATCTATTTAATCGACAGGCCTTATGCTATTTAAAGAGCCTAAAAAGGAACTTTTTAAAACAAACAAAAGTACATAATAATATAATTTAATTATTTTGCAGCTAATGATTTTAAATGAGTAGGTATTCAAATAGCAAGGCAACCGTGGCCCGCTAACACCACCTAATTATCCGATCCGTCGGCTCCGATTTTCCTTAAGAACAAAGGATATTTTCTTTTTTCCATTCAACTAGCTAGAGGACAACTTTCGCGCCATAAATAGCAACCGCCCACAGGAAATTTTTCAAGGACGAATGAAACGGATCCTACTCGAGACGAGTGCGAAAATATCCAAGAAACGAGAGCCATGCCATAAGATGCGTGGGTGTTGCCATGGGTTACCTTTCCTAGACTTATTGAACATTTTCAATGGCAACTGGTGACCCATTTATCTATTTTTATGCGACTGACAGACTTACTACGATCTAATTTTGAAGTTGAATGAAAGTGGCAGGTTAATTACGGGTATTATCGTCCACAGGCGTCATTAGAGAGTTCAACTAACGCACAAGTTTTGTAAAACGCTTATGGTCTTACTACAAAAACTAGACTAGTGTTAACACTTGTTTATAATTAATCAGACATTCGAGACATTTTATAAACAAACATTTTTAACTGGTTGACTAATCTTTAGACAAGTGTTCAAACCTAGTCTATCTTTTAGTAGTAAGGCCGTTAATGTTTTGGTATTGTTTAACGCATCATCGTGGACAGTACAGGCGTACCTACTGGCCATGATGTAGACACAAATGTAGGCACATTTCAAAGTTAAATGTACCTGTAATACCTAACGAACACATTAGAAAAGTCTTTATTACTCCATCGTCATATTTTTCAGTAAACTTTATCGAAAGTTCTTGTATATGATCTTTTCTAAATAATAATCTGTAAAAACAACCCATAATAATATCTGTCAACATCTTTTTGTAACGTGATACAACTTTTTCTTTGAGGGCGTGTACCAGCACACCCATACCAATGCCAATTTAGTTCAGTTTCCGAATTGATCCAACTGGTAACCGAACTACTATCACGTAAAAATCGGGGTGCACGGGTTACAATTGTGAGACGAAGCACACACTGACCTTCCGTTTCCACCAGACAGGTCATTTGGCGGTCAATTGGTGCCTTCAAACCGTCATTGACCGCCCTAATCCCATTGAGAGACGTTGGTGTCGTGTCGTTCCTTAGACGCACAACAAAAAGAGGCTTGGTATGCTCACTTGAATGTAGCGTGTTCACAATCAATAGCTAAAAATGACCAACATAAGCTAACCTTGCGTTAGAAGGCAAATGATTACAAATAAACCGATTAGCTTATACTGGACATGCTGGTTAACTATTCATTCCTAATTAACTTTGGTTTTGTGTTTAGGTTTATTAAAAAATGCTAGAATTTAGCGTAATAGCGTGCGCGATAAGTACAAATAAAGCGTGAGACCGAGCTCTTAAGTGGGAGGGTTACGTCTCGTGTTTTTTCACTCTACCACTGCTTCGAGACAAAACTGAGGTTTAGCACCGCGCCTAGATGAAGCAGACATCCCGATAACCTATCATCCCGAATTCCCGATACATCTTGTTTAGTACAAAAGAGACAGAGAGACGGGTAATATGTCGGGTAACTTTGGTCAACGTCATACAAGTTACACGGCATATTAAGCGACCTGTCTCTGTCCAACATGCCTTAGCAAAGCCTTAGTAAAATATATGCGGCAAGGTTTTTTAAGTCTCTGGGTATCTCCTATCTATCTATACACTACTTTCTATGTCCATAAGCGTGACAAATTGAAAGCCTACTATGTATCTTTCAAATGTGGACGAGACAACGCGTGGGCGCGTGTAGGCTTAGCTTCCGATTTCGAATTTGCGTCATTGCGTCACACTCGATAACGGTGACGTTCGAGTTTTATCTTTATTGCCCTTCCCATTGACAAGGGCGAGATTTTATAAACAAAATTGATATTATTCATAGACGCAAAGGTGATCAGAACGTTTGACATACCTACGCGACCGAAACAGGCAAAAGCTATATTTTAGCGACAACATCGACCTTAGTTGGTCAGTCAGTGCTGACTAACTAAACCGTACTGACTATAATTGAATTAACTAGTTACCGTAAATAAAAACTTTCAGCTGGTCAGCCACAGAAATGTTTTCAGACATTATACCCTTCTGATTAGCTCTACGTCTAGAGGCGGACTTAGATTTAGATTGGAGCGTTTCCTCGTTCTCCACGCCGTTTCTAGAAAAAGACGTGGACGTAGCATCCATCTATTAAAGAAAATTACGGTTGTCTTTAAATTTTCACCACACATATCGATCATTTGCATGTAAGGGCTTGGTAAAAAAGAATCCACGCATTACAGCACTAGCTGAGCTATAAATAGCACTTTGAATATAACAATATTTTAATATGCATACTGCGGTCTGGTCAATGTCATTCACTTTGCTTCCTCATTGCACGAGTGCAGTGTGTGTACTCATCATACCTATTTAATTACCTTTGATTGTCATCCAGTATGCTCATATGCCAGTAACGTGATGTTCACTATAAATTACTAAGAAATGTAATAAAAATATACAATTTATGAACTTTTAATTAATAGTAATTTTGATAAAAAGATTCGTGTAATTAGACAATTTTGAAATCTGATAATAATTTTACGTCTAATTTTATTAATTGTTGCTATATTAAGGGTGACGATGCAATCAATACACACTAAAATGAAATGAACGCGATAATCGTAATATAGTACTAAAATTAATACACACAATTATATATATGTAAGTACATATATTTTGTGTCACGTTTTAATTATGCAACGCTCATTTTAAAAGTAATTAATACTATCTAAACGCAACTTGTATTTCTAACTGTAACAACAAACCAAACGAGGAATATGCCTACAGTTCTGATTAAATTGTTTCGGGGAACTGGTAATAATATAAAATAATTATCTGACAATACAGGCTGGTTTCCTAGAACAGGGCGCGTTACGGTGTGGTGGAGTCCCGCGAATATCAGTACTTACCGATTGTTGCGATGGTTCAAGCAAGGATACAAATGATTCAGGGATGTCAGTCCATTCGAAGTTTGACTCGTTCATATATTTCTATCGATGTAGTTGCTATAAGTCATCAATATAGAGAAACTAGAAAAATTGACGCTTTAACGATTTCTGTATAGGCAGGTATGATATTATAAAAATAAACTTGGTCCATTTAAAAAATGCTACGATTTTTGAGTTTGATTTTGTTTTGTAGGCAACCCTGCTCAACCCCACACTAAATTTACCCTTCAGAAAGTCAAATATTAATAATTTGTACCAAGAAATAAATAATGAAGTGTAATCGTGTACTGAATAATGTTATTGTAGCAATAATTGTTTTCCGTATGATACAGTGCAATCAAAATAATCACTAAGATAAATTTAGGCCACATTTATAGGTATTGTAGACCGCCGTCAGATTATTAGTGAGATAATAAATAACACTAACAAAACATGGACTTTTACCTTTAAAAACGGTTTTTCCTTTTGATAACAAGCTCGCCAGTATTGCCTAGTAACAGGATAACATTATTTAAATTGCAATTACTTACTTAGTTTGATGATTTATTTTAAGCACCTCCTGTAAACAACTGTTTTATATTTTTCTAACGTTTATTTTCCGAGAGAGTAATTCCATAAGAAAAGCTTTATTAAATTTTCAAATCGCATAAAAAAAATCCTGCTGACTACACATCATATAAAGTTGTTATACATATTGTTAAAAGAAATATTATTTCTGGCTTATATTTTGACGGACTTATCGTTTAAAGCGACCTCTTTTAGACTTCTTCAGGTAGATGACAGTTATGCAAAAGCAAAAAGTAACTTAGCTTCAGCCCATGTACTCGGTGTTGAGCATTATTTGAATCAACTTCTGTGACCATAGTCACAATTTGATGATGTAACATGTAAACAGTGGCCGCTAGCTCGTTGAACACAAGTCTAGACGGGCCAATGGCTAAGATATGCAAATGGCGGTGTAAAAGCGGTATTGTAAGATAACTGCTCCACATTGCTCTAGTCTGCCGTCGACCGGTTGGCCAAAACAAATAAACGCTCCTCACCGTTCTTACGGCTCTCTAAAGGTGGGTGCTGACCGGCCGGCTTAACGGAGCGTAGCTTGCTACGTTACGCATTGTGCTAAAATCCTTGTTTAAATCTATGTTTGCCTGGTTCCCATTACACAAATGCTCTTATTGTAACATGTTACATTACGCCCTGTAACACCCTGGTCACTCACCCACCCCTCCTTAACATATGCCAATAAATCTTGTGAAAATGTTATATGTTTAACGTAAGTATGCTAAAATCAAGGGTAGTATTAAGCTAGTTTCTACACTTCCTACAATACTACAAACACGATATATCTCCTGCTCTGACATTATCATAGGTGTACCCTGAGTTAAGCGATACAATTAGAAAATGTTATTAATGAATACCTACTAAATATGTACAAAATGCTACTATTGTACAAATCATGTAGCGCTAAATAAATATTTTAATAAAAATAAAAGAATGAGATGATAAACACGATGATTTGCAAGTACATATTGTATTAAAATTTTAACAAACCTAAATATGCACTATGAATAAAATACTAAAGAGTATTTAGTTATCTTCATCAGACTAACATTTATTAAAGTGATTTAGGCGTTTTGTTTTATTAATCTAACCAGTAACACAATTGCTGAAAAGCTGAAAGACATCTCAGAAATCCTTACATTCGTTTGTTTATTCCATGAATTATTTAGATATCCCTTCATTTAGAAGCCACGAGAGTCTGTCGCTAAGGATACAGGATCAAGTATTATTTACGCGTGATGAAAGCCGAAAGCGTGACCTTTCGCTGCGGTCTTCTAATGGCTATGATGTGGGCAGAGTGTGACCTTTGCTAGCGATGTGCGACCCACCTGGCTGGAGTACTGACAAGTTTAACTAAATGTATGACGCCTACAAAACACGATCAAGTGTTTCTGTTCTCACTTCAACGACAGCTACGTCCGTTACTAGCTTTTGGCTGTTCCGATCACAGATATTTAAAATTTAAGGAGATAATCATCCCACCTAGTTTTTAGGGTTCCGTACCCAAAGGTAAAACGGGACCCTATTACTAAGACTGCTGTCCGTCTGTCACCCACCAGGCTGTATCTTATGCACCGTGATAATAAGACACTTAAAGATTAGTTAAAAATATAACGAGTTGCCACAACACTATACGGCTAGCCCCCGGCCATTGCATAAATAATAAAAAAATATGATACACAACACAAGTAAGTACATAATAACAACACAGCCTGGCTTGGTGCAACGGCCTCGCTTAGGGTAAAAAGCCAGAGTTAAAATTCAAAGTACGAAAGTATTAATATTTTAAGAAAGAGCCGTTCGGCGTTCTAGCTTTGAGGTATTTTCTTTATGGAAGATTTAAAATTATTTTACTTTAAAGTTGCAAATTATAATGTAAGCGTATTACATGTTATAACGACAAGTTGGTGTAAATACATTTTGACTCTACTTTTACTTCCTCAAAAATATGTGTCGTGGCTATTTATAATAAAATAATAACAAATTATTTGATAACGAGCTAAAAGTGTAAGCAACTTGAAAGTAGGCAGGTCACCGGGAAGTATTTTAAACCCACCCAACCCCTCCCGTTACTTAGGAGGGTGTGAAAGAAATAATGAAGTCAGATTTGATCCATAAACTAAGTCGGTGTGCGAACCTTTTTAAACAAACGGTAGACCTGCTTTCACCATCGTAAAACTAAAAAAAAATTCTCGATGATCAAAGGAATCATCGAAGTCGTTAGAGTAATTCCTAATTGACGATGGTGAAATATAATAGGACATCGATATCCCGACTTGATTTAGCAAAATAAAATTTTAACTCCAGCAGCTTATAAACTGTTCCCATTACTATGTAGTCACGTTTACTAATAAACTAAGTAGTTATCAACTATACGTTTTTTAAATATACATTAAACACTATCGTTTATTTAATCACTTTATTTCTCATTTGTTTCAGGTATGTAAACACGTAATACGGTTCTTCCGATCATAAGTTGATTGAATGGTAAGTAAAACTTACCTCTGGATTCACTGGTAAGTTATAAGTTTATAACTAACAACGTAGTTTCTATTGTGTGAATTTTACTGTCTAATTTTTTGAGGAAATCCCTTTTGTGTTGATAACCGTGACCTTCTACAACATTCTTTAGTTTGCTTTCAGTGTTTGTGAGCTTGTCTGATTCGGCATACCCTCAGACATACCTTTGTATGTACATTGATACATTAATTTCTAGTCCACTACCGGCTAACAACAATGTAATCAAACTTGTAGCTACCTTCTTATCACCCGCCTTATTTATTCTAGTTATACGTGACGCGATATTTTTATTCCGCTATCAAAACATTTGAAGTCTTTTGTCGATATCTATAGGTAAAAGATACAATGTGACTCACTATCGTTTATCGACTCGAAGCCGCGCCCTGTCTCGCTCATTTAGACTCTAGGACCTGGGCAACATTAATTCAGTGTCAATCCAATACTCTTTCATAGTTCGTTAACCTGTGTGATCTGTAATCTGTTATGTCACCACACTAACACTTATTTTACGTGCATTGTAATAATTTCCCGTTCCTAAACCTCACAAGTTCAGGTGAACTATCTCCACAGTCTATGTAGACTCATAAATAGACCCAATACAATAAAATATGATCGTTATTTGATACCTATTGAGCCTCGTTTAAAATTATATGTACATATTTGTGTAGGTATTTCCTAAAAGTCTAAAACTCAATGAAACGGGAATTAACGCGATCATAATTTAGGTACAAAATGTTACCTCTTTTGCCTGACGTTTCGATCGGGTTACACCGACCGTGGTCACTGGTCTGGAACAGCGATGTCTTCACTCCGTAGGCAGATTCAACCCTCATAATATTATTTTCACGCCAAGTAACGTCACACACTACACTCTCTGTGTCCCTATTCTGCACACTAACCGCCGCGTCCGTATTCAGGTGAGAACTCGATCGCGAAACAAAACGAGATTGTATATTTTTAATTACTGGATTTCATGTCGCGGATAATTTGAAACCGTCTTCCCGATTGAAATTTTTATACTTTTTTAATTTCAATAGCTTCACGCACAACTCTTGAATAAAAGTGGCGATCCGTGGAAAGAACTTGCGTTTGATGAAATTCAATCCAGTGATTAGTGCCCGATTCAAGAAGGTGTTCGGCAATAGTTTGGCGGTACCTTGCCGTTACAAACACCTGGTTTTTGTAACGGCAAGGTGTTTACAAGATAAACTGTAGCTGCGGGAGTTCCTACATAGGCCAAGCGAAACGAACCATCGCTGAAAACGTTAAAGAGCATATAGCTGCTGTAAAAAATCGCCAAACTACGAAATCAGCAATTGCCTAACACCTTCTTGAATCCGAAATCCGAAACGTCAGGCAAAAGAGGTAATATTTTGTACCTAAATTATGATCGCGTTAATTCCCGTTTCATTGAGTTTTAAATTAAGCAACGCGAAAGTTTAAAAGTAATTATTCCAAAAAGTCTTTAACTATCCGATGTAATTAAAGCAAAAAATAGGTTACTTGATATATGACATGATTAAGCATTTTTATATCAATAACAAAATGCTTGTGTGCCATTGATTAGATTTTGATTACGCATGTTGTCACGTAGGTATTCGCGTCATGGTAACATTATGATGAAATCCTCTGAGTTTTACTTTTTACAAACGAAAATTAAGAATTATAATTAAGCATTTTTACATCAATAACAAAATGCTTATGTGTGCCATTGATAAGATTTTCATAACGCATGTTGCCACGTGTTTGTGTGATGATAGCATTATGATGAAAACCTTTGAGATTTACTTTTTTTTAAACGAAAATTCAGAATCGTAAGTCGTAACTGTGTCGTCTCAAGAGTTTCACAAGTTTTCTCATTCGTTCATTACACTTTCCCATGTTATGTTTACAACACATATGGTGGCACTGTTACCATTTTTTCGAAAGGTATCCCTTTTATTTATTAAGATTATGCATTACTGCCAATGCTAATTCTCAATACTTTATTGCGTTACATGATGTACAGATAAGTAGACAGGTAGTTTCAATTCCATTACTCTCGGGAGTCACTACTAGACTTACCCAAGCTTACTTACTGCTTAAGATTTCACTATTCTCTTAAATCCCCGCGTAATTTTATTATAGATTTATTATTAAATATCACTGCATTCCACTCTTGCCAGGCGCGCTCCGTATTCGCTATACTTCAAATCGCCCGAGGGAAATTACGTGCCACCAAGCAATTCCTACGCGCGCCGCTATTAGAAAATGTAATTAATTTCGTATACAAAACAATGAGCGCTTTTCAGACTATGACTTCATTTTGTCTATGAATTCGATTTGTTACAATTATTGTAGTATCCTTGAGGAAGTGGTCTATTTAAAACAAAATTAGAAACTCAAAACTTAAGGAAAATCAAACCAGTCTATTTGAGGATAATTAAACATGACATTGAATAGTTGTCAATGAGTACTAAGTTCTGTTAAGGTTACTGAAAAAACAAAAAAGGCCCCCGTAGCTCTTCTGAGACACCTGTCTCTAGGGAACAGGTTTGGTGCTGCGACCGTGTGAATGGACGTGATGAGTCTTCTCATATACACCGAAACTGGTTTTGTGAGAATATAATCAGCATCTTAGACAATAAACTGTACGTCCAACAATGCTCTTGATAAACCATCTTTGATATTTGAGGAAATATGCAAAAATTACGGACAGTTGAAGCATAGACTTTTAATACATGGAGCTGATGATTTGGCTTGCAATAAATAAATAATTATTTTTACATTGTAATGCGGTTTGTTTGGCTATCCGAATTTTAAAGTTAAGAAAAGTCGTCATAATTAATAAATAACAAATAGTCTGTACAAAAAGTGTGACAATAAATACTCGATTTCAATCAAGATATCTAAAATTTTAAACCGCTGAACCAGACGCCTGATTCATTAATTAATTTATTACATATAAAACGCAAGACATGATAAGGAAGCCAATACGTTGTACGTATTTTATTTGATTTTAAAACGTAAACAAATAAGAGCCTAACCCAAATACCAGTTGGTAATGACCGAAAGAAATTATAAACATGTGACCAGCTTTCAGATCACATCGTTGAGACGCGGCATCGGCCCTAATTACCTTTTTGGTGATATTACACGTGGGAAAATGAAGAGAGACAATCTACCTGTCTTCCCGGGCAGAATACTAATTGTCACCATACCGTACAAATTAACCGGCGCATGCACTGACAATTGTGCTAAATTACCGAACATTTATTCCGTTGGTGTCAATTAAACTATACGTAACCATGGGAAAGTGGACATAATTTTGTTTATACCGAGCATTGTATGTGAAGTCGTGTGTGAATGTCACGAAATAAAGGGACGGCTGTACGACAATTTTCGATGGCACGCTATTGCACTATTTGGGTCTTTAAATGTTATGAGAGTCGACCTAAAGCAAGCATTATTGAGGCGTAAAAACACACGTTACCTCATTATTCGCAGAAAATAGAAACCAAAGTACGATTTCAATTCCAAGAAGTTACCAAGTATATCAAGATAACTGTGGTAACAGTCTACACTTTAGTTGATAGTTAACTTATCCAACAAGTTGGTAGTAAACCGCATTAAAGTAAAATGCACGTGTAAAATACCTTTTGGGAATCCCCTACCGCGCGCTCGTAGCGTGACAGTCCTATTCTGGCGCACACGGAACTCTTGATTCCAAGTTCTAACCGTAAAATTAATATATATCACCGCACAATCGTGCTTAATTGCCTGAAATTATATCTTGACACACTTAACATTATGTTAGAAACAGCCAATTTGTTATGGAGAGTGCGTTTCTTTTGGACTCTGTCGTAATCTCCAGCGGGATTACATTTGAAATTAATTAACTGTGTGCTAAGAATATTGTTATTCCTAAATTGCTTTCGATATGTAACATTGTTTTAACTTATTAATGACACGATCATCTACATATTGTTGAGTTTCAATATTAAATACACGTTAAGATGTAATATCGTTCAGCAGCATTAGTAAATGTTAAGTATAATTTGTTTCATCGAGGATTTGTAAAGTGATCTTTTCTTATTTATTTTTTCAATTATTTGAGAGAGAGCGTGGATGGCGGGATTTTTTATATATATAAGCTTGCATTTTATCTTAAATAAAGTTGTGTTAGACTATTTATATCAGTAACAACTGATATTGAAGGGCAAAAGTTGCTGAGAAGTTTAACACCTCAAACAATGGACCCCAAAATGCAATGAAGTAAAACAGCTTATTCGGAGGTATCACTTACCATCAGTAATAGGGTAACATCACGTATCGCCCATCTCACCGATATACGATATCGACATCGATATTTTTTCGACAATCGCTCTCACGTTACACGATTATTTATTGGGGCTTCTCCATCTATTCGGTAGGCTTATGCTACCGTTAAATATCTTCCGCATTGCGATTACCTAGTACTAGTAGTGTCGCGTTTGGGGTTATATTATAAATAAGAAGCCCACAGCGTACACAAAAAAAAAAAGTTAATTTATTAAAATTTATATAATTATTGGTACAATGCCGGCGGGCGTGGGTAGGTAGGCCTAACTGGTGGTTTGCTCTCGGAGTCCAGACTCCCCTGACGGTGGCCGAAGGTGGGCGGTGGCCGTAGATGATGGACGAGCAGCAGCTGGTGGTGCGAGTGGAGTACGTTGCGAAGCGGACCGGGTGCGTAGTACGACGCTCAAGCCCGACCGACGTTCAGCCAACGCAATGGAACCCGTACAGTGTTCCCTGGGGATGAATATTCCAGCTTAAGCTACGTCGTCTTTTGCCGTTGATTGCGATCCGCACCTCGGCCAAGCAAGGAAGCTGGTTACTAAGTAACGTAGATGGTGAGTGGCGGTGATCGCAATCAGTACGGAGAGTAGGCACACAACAGAAACAATAAAATAAGCCAAATAACATTTACGCCAAATGCAATTTAATGTACATTTTGTAGATAAAAACTATTACGCCAATAGCGGTGGATGGTAGACGAAATAGTCTAGGTAATTAAAACAGGTGATTAATTAATTATGTTAATTAATCAGATGAGTGAATAATAGGTATTCAAAGGTAAAAAAAAGGAAACAGAAATTAATAACTACTGTGAAAGCACTAGAAGAATTACTTTGCAAAAAGCTCTAAATTCCAAACTACCTACTTACAAACTAAAACGCAAGATAGAAACATTGGTTCATCACTTACCCTGTCGGGGAGTATAATGCACTGCACAATATTAATAAATAATTTCAATAAGATAGTAAATCTTATTATTATAATAACTAAAAGTAGGCACTATCGTACTTTAGTAGATACTAGGTATCCGTGCTACTACTCGTATCGTCAATTTATGTGTGTGGCTCGCTTGCTGGACATCGCGGGCCGCGGGCGCCTCGGACGCAGCAGCCGTAAGTCCCGCCCACAAACATCATACGATGTCGCGAACAAAGGATTGAATAGACACCAGTTCAGGGTACCGCGCGACATGTAGGCGAACCCTTTTCTATTATGTTTTGTGTTGTTCTTTAAACTACTATGTCTAGGTATAAGTTGTTTTTGTAATTACATGTTGTTTAATTTATTTACTTGTAAATAGTTTTAAGTTAAATTATTATAATATATATATTTTAAATATTAAATGACTTGTTTATTTTAGAAATTTTATTTATTAGTGTAAATATATAGGTAATATGTTTTATTTTGTATGTTTTATTATTTTTTATTGTCATAATAAGTAGGCATGTAACGCACAACGTTACATTACCCCCCCGCGTTTCCAAGGGTTTTATTACGTATGCAAGTAATAAAATCCGCACTTATCTCTCAATTTTTTTTTTTTTGTATTTTACATATATATTTTTACTATTAATGAATAATAAAAAAAAGTTAGGAAAAATAATACGCAAAGTAGGTAGCATAAAATTGTTTTACAGTACAAGTATTGGTTAGATTACTTGTTCAGACCAATTAATTTTAAATCTTTAATATGCCAAATACCCAAATCTTTACCGGACATGTCCTCCAGGGCATAAACGAGTGGAGACTTTTTGTGAGTGATACGACATTTGATAAATTTTTGTGCCAACTTTTTACTAAAATACTTGTCCTTATCGCTTAACACGTAAGCCCGTTTCATGACAATATCTCCAACGTTGAATTCAGTTGCCTTTCGACGCAAGTTATAGTGTGCAGTGTTTTTTTCATGTGCATGCCACAGTTTAGCTTGCACATCATCAAAAAGGCTTGACAAACAGCCCAGATTTTCTGCGTATATATCGCGAGGTAAGAATAAGACCTCACTGCCCAAATCTGAATCTGCATAATGGGTGCCACAGGTTACAAGTTCTCTGCCATAAACTAGAAAGGAAGGCGTGAAACCAGTAGCCTCGTTTACCGAATTATTTATTGCAAATTGTACCTTTGGGATGAAAACGTCCCAAGTCCTATGGTCATTATCAACAAACATAGATATACATGTAATGATTGTCCTATTATATCGTTCTACGGTATTGATTTGTGGTGTATACTTTGGGGTAAAATATACATTGGGAATTTTATATTTATCAAATAATTTGGACGTATCGCGACTAATAAATTGTGTACCGTTGTCTAAAAATATGGTCTGTGGGATTCCGTGAACGAGAAAAACTGAATCTTCAAGAATTTTTATAATTGCGTCGGAAGTTGCTCTTCTTATCGGATAGATCAAGCAGAATTTTGAAAAACAGCAAGTAACAACAAAAATATAGCTATTCTGTTTACGACTAAAAGGTAGAGGACCCATCAAATCGATTGACAACATCTGGAAAGGTCGAGAGCAATGTTTGGGACGACCCATAACACCTAGGGTTTGGTGGTTAGGAGTCTTGTACTCTAGACATTTCTGACATGATCCAACAAATTTCACTACATCTTTATGCATGCCTGGCCAAAAATAACGAAGCAAGAGACGGTTATAGGTTTTAAAAATTCCTAAATGTGCGGATGTCGGTTGAGCATGGTTTTCCAAAATAATATTTTCGCGCAATTCAGAAGGAACTACAATTTTCCACGAAAATTCGTTAGTAAGGCTACATTTAGATTTTGTAAGTCTATACAAGACATTGTCTTTAATTAAATAATTAGGGAAGTCTTGTGGTTTGTCAGTACAGCCGTTAAGAATGTTTTTGTACCACTCGTCTTTAGTGTTCAAATTATTGGAAGTACTAATGGCACTTACAGGAACAGACCGAGAGAGAGCGTCAGGAATAACGTTTTCGACACCCCGGCGATGCTTAATCTCAAAGTCAAAGGAAGACAAACGTACCCCCCAGCGAGCCAATCGACCGGTAGGATTACTCAGAGAAAGGAACCATTTTAGGGCACTGTGATCTGTATAGACAGTGAATGTTTTTCCATTCTCTAAATAACACCTCCAGTGTTCCAAGGCAGTAATGACAGCCAAAGCCTCACGCTCCGTGATGCTGTAGTTCTTCTCAGCCGCTGACAAAGATTTGCTCATATAAGCGATAGGGTGCTCCTTACCATCTCTGGTTTGGGTGAGCATAGCACCTACGCCGTAATTACTCGCGTCTGTGTGTACCTCGAACGGCTGATTATAATCGGGGCATGTAAGAACTGGAGCAGAGACTAGACATTCCTTTAATTTTTGGAAAGATGCATCAGCCTCAGGAGTCCACTTAAATAAGGGCGCGCCCTTTTTGTTGGAAGTCAGTTTATTTAAAGGCCCCGCTATCGTGCTGAAGTTGGGAACAAAACGACGGTACCAAGTAGCAGTCCCGAGAAAACGTTTTAAATCCTTTTGTGTAGAGGGTGTCGGATAATTTAAAATGGCCTCAACTTTCCCGGGATCAGTCCGTAGTCCACAACTATCTACGACGTAACCAAGGTACTTAAGTTGGCTTCGGAAAAACTCACATTTTTCTAAATTCACTGTAAGATTTGCAAGTTTTAGTTTTTCCACGACCTTTGACAGGAGTGTCACGTGACCACTGAATTCTCTATTTATAATTATTATATCGTCCAAATACGCAAATACATTATTTCCGAACTCCCCAAATAATAAATCGACTAAACGTTGCTGAGTTGCGGGGGCATTGGTCAAACCAAAGGCAGTACGCTTAAATCGAAGTGTGCCCTTACCCGGAACATAAAAAGCCGTTTTGTCACGATCCTCAGGCGCGATGTCAATTTGCCAGAAAGCCTTTGATAAGTCGATGCTACTTAAATAACGAGCGTCCCGTAGGTTATCAAGGATTTCTGATATGTATGGCAAGTTATAGGCGTCTCGTTTGGTTATGGAGTTCAACTTGCGGCTATCAAGGCAAAGTCTTGGCTTGCCATTCTTCTTAGCAACTAATAAAACCGGCGAAGACCAAGCACTTTCGCATGGCTCGACCACATCGAGAGCTAACATTTCCTCTACCTGTTCACTTAGTATTCTTTGTTTTTCTGGTGACATGCGATAATATCGTTGCCGGATTGGTTGAGCATCACCGGTATCAATACGATGAGTTATTAAGGTAGTTTGTCCTAGGCCTTTACGTTCAAATGAAATCTCTTTGAATTGTTCAATAATGTTGTCAGCAATAACCTTCTGAGATTCATTTAAATTATCGTAACTATGGACGAAAGTCTCATAGTTTGGCTCAACTTCAACAGGTTTCGAACTTAGGGTAATGGTACCTAAATATTTAGGACAAATTTTAAATTTTTGCCAAAAGTCCACACCTAAAATAAGAGGTGTATCTATCTGTGGCACAACTACAGCTTCAATAATGTGAAATTGGTTTTCAAAGTGCAAAGGGATATTCATGTATCCTATGCTTTGCAGAGACTGACCACCTGCCGTTGTGACAAATAAACAACGATCACTGAAAAGTTTAAGACCGTGATTTTGTAATAGTAAGTAAGAACTATTTCCCAGAATGGTTACCGCAGAACCTGAATCGAGAAGACCAGTAAAGGACTGATCATTAATTTTAACAGTGACATATGGCCTATTATCATTTATTGGTTTACTGTGAATTGTGGCAGTTTTGTATGAAGAAAAAAATATGTTGATAGTTTGAAGCCAATTTTCCCAATCAACTTTGTCAAAGTGACTGATTGAGCTACCACAATTCGGTTTAATTAGTTTTTTGAAGTAGAAATGTTGTCTTTGTTGCAATCTGGACATTGTGGAAACTTAACGTCTGGACGACCGCATTTAAAACAAAAAACATGGTCTTTATTTTCCGTGCATTGCCTAAAATTATGAGTATTTACACGGCATCTAGGACAGTAACGAGGTTTAGGAGTTTCAATTGCGTGTACATAGTTAGGTGTTTGATTTGAGTCTGTTTTATTTGTGTAAATATTCGGATATCTATTATTATTGATAATTTGATTATTAAATTTAGAATAGTTGTTAGAGTTAAAGTTTTGTTTCGAGTTTATTTTATTACCAAAACGATTTTTGTTTCCATTATACGCAAACTCGGGAGCTAAGGTATTAGGTGTCGCAGTACTAGGTTCGTGAAAATTAGCAAGACGTGCGTGAATAGTCTCATAGTTACGACACAACGCCTGTAGGGAATCAAGGGTCCTGATTTCATTAGCTGATGCTAAAGTACTTGCGTAACAAGGCCTAATGTTGTGAAGGATAATCTCTAATTTATCATCTTCAGTTAATGTTTTTGCTAAGCGTGAAAACAGTCCAGACATAATTGATAGATAAATAGTGATATTTTCTGATTCACCCTGTGTTCTGGCTCTTATTTCTGAAAGTAATCTATAATCATAATCTAACTGGTCGAAATCCTGTCGCAGCAAGTTAATAAGTTCACTCCAGTTGGAAATTCTATCTCTTACACTCCTATACCAATGAAGAGCATCTCCGGTAAAAATTTCAGTAGCATAGGACAGAGCCTTTGCCTCCGAAATACTCCTAGCATCACAAAATTCCTTAAATCTTTGAATAAATGATCGGACGCACGTCTTTCCGTCATATTTTAGCCTGCCCAAATCAATAGAACCACCGCGATCGCAAGTTACGGTGATATTTATAGGTGACTCGGATGAAGTGGGTTCAGTACCACCTGGCAATATCAACCTATCAGTTCCTTTATCTTGGACAGATTTAAAAAGTGCAGAATAACTTCTAAATTGTGAAATACAAATCTCTAATTGTTGTTTATTATCATCATCGCTCATGATTCTATTAATGCGATGATATAACTGGTTTAAGTAGTTTTCTGTACGCAATACGGCATTCCGATCCAAGTCTGAGTCTAAATAGGTTTTTACCTTATTAAGTGTCTCGACAACGCCTTCTAAATCTTCTGCAGGTTCGAAACAACTTTCTAAAATGTCCTCAGAAGGAAACAAGGGCCCTAATTTACTAATTTGCTTGCGTAGTTCTTGGACCGTAGCACCAGGAGACGAGCCCCTTATTGAGATCTCATATTCCAATTCAGATTTTTGTAATGATAAAAATTTTATAGGAAAAGACATTGTAAAAATTATACGGAACCTTAGAAAAAAATAAAGTTTATGAGTAACCGTTAAATTTATAAATTTAAAATATACGGAACCAAAGAAATAAAGTTGTGAATAAAACGGTTAGGTGATGAACCAATACTTCGTAAAATATTCTAAGTAATAGAACTCCGCCTGTTACAAATGGTAATTAGTTACTAAATACTGGAAGTGTTATACAAAAGAGCAAACTAAAGGAATTGCAACAAAATAGGTAAAAGCAAAAAAATGGGAGATAAAACACTTAAAGAATTAAAAAAATAAGCACACAACACACAACTACTTACTGCGAAAGCAAACCATCAGCCCATAAAATACCAAGTTGTGGCGCCAGTGTCGCGTTTGGGGTTATATTATAAATAAGAAGCCCACAGCGTACACAAAAAAAAAAAGTTAATTTATTAAAATTTATATAATTATTGGTACAATGCCGGCGGGCGTGGGTAGGTAGGCCTAACTGGTGGTTTGCTCTCGGAGTCCAGACTCCCCTGACGGTGGCCGAAGGTGGGCGGTGGCCGTAGATGATGGACGAGCAGCAGCTGGTGGTGCGAGTGGAGTACGTTGCGAAGCGGACCGGGTGCGTAGTACGACGCTCAAGCCCGACCGACGTTCAGCCAACGCAATGGAACCCGTACAGTGTTCCCTGGGGATGAATATTCCAGCTTAAGCTACGTCGTCTTTTGCCGTTGATTGCGATCCGCACCTCGGCCAAGCAAGGAAGCTGGTTACTAAGTAACGTAGATGGTGAGTGGCGGTGATCGCAATCAGTACGGAGAGTAGGCACACAACAGAAACAATAAAATAAGCCAAATAACATTTACGCCAAATGCAATTTAATGTACATTTTGTAGATAAAAACTATTACGCCAATAGCGGTGGATGGTAGACGAAATAGTCTAGGTAATTAAAACAGGTGATTAATTAATTATGTTAATTAATCAGATGAGTGAATAATAGGTATTCAAAGGTAAAAAAAAGGAAACAGAAATTAATAACTACTGTGAAAGCACTAGAAGAATTACTTTGCAAAAAGCTCTAAATTCCAAACTACCTACTTACAAACTAAAACGCAAGATAGAAACATTGGTTCATCACTTACCCTGTCGGGGAGTATAATGCACTGCACAATATTAATAAATAATTTCAATAAGATAGTAAATCTTATTATTATAATAACTAAAAGTAGGCACTATCGTACTTTAGTAGATACTAGGTATCCGTGCTACTACTCGTATCGTCAATTTATGTGTGTGGCTCGCTTGCTGGACATCGCGGGCCGCGGGCGCCTCGGACGCAGCAGCCGTAAGTCCCGCCCACAAACATCATACGATGTCGCGAACAAAGGATTGAATAGACACCAGTTCAGGGTACCGCGCGACATGTAGGCGAACCCTTTTCTATTATGTTTTGTGTTGTTCTTTAAACTACTATGTCTAGGTATAAGTTGTTTTTGTAATTACATGTTGTTTAATTTATTTACTTGTAAATAGTTTTAAGTTAAATTATTATAATATATATATTTTAAATATTAAATGACTTGTTTATTTTAGAAATTTTATTTATTAGTGTAAATATATAGGTAATATGTTTTATTTTGTATGTTTTATTATTTTTTATTGTCATAATAAGTAGGCATGTAACGCACAACGTTACAGTAGTTAGCAGCAACTTTACTTTTTATTTTTAATGTTGAACAGTATTAATCATTGACTTTGCCCGAGTCCATTAGTCTCATTCTAAAAGTAAATAATAAAAAAGTTAGTACAGTACCAATTTAAATTCCATATAAGTAACCCAAGTTCTACTCGAAAATCTCCCGCGATCGCCTTTTGCCGCGCGCGGCCCATCCAAGTGGCCGGGCGGCCACTACGCAAACACTCGCCTCCACCCAAATTGCCTTCACTTGTCACACCGAGTGTGTGCTCGCGTGACTTACCGAAAAAAACCTGTATTACTTCCCTTTATTGGCGCAATTAGAGACCCTTTAAACACAATTTAGCCCACGAATAACTCATGACATGACTTAGTTAGTCGCATGTATCGAATGAAATGTTATGAAATTAATTGGTTTTTGACCAACCCTAGCGTGAATAGGTGATTTCTAATAACCACAGTTTTCGTGATCGGGACATAAATGTATCGAAGCGGAATAGCTTACGAATTCATCAACGCCAATTCTAACCATAGCTTGATCTACCTTAGCTCTCTGCAACTGTCTGCTACGAACACTATATTTATAAATGCTAAGTTCTTTTACACGAGAAACCAGAATGATTCAATTTTGTAATCAGTTTTTGTTATAAGTTTGACACAGGCAGCAAGCAAGGAATCTTGAACGACCAGTTTTTACTTTCGATCAGCGACAGCGAAAAAGGTCTTTTTAACGTCTTTTTTGCTGTGGTCAGACTGAGACCTTCCCGAATCTTGTGAATGGAATTAAGTGTGGTGTCGCTACTTTTGACTTTTAAAAACTATAATAGGTACATGATATTCTTCATCTATGGAAAATAAAATGCACCATTATATACGGCAGTAAGTAAAATATTTAATAAAAGTGATATTTTTATTAAGGATTGGTTCATTATTGGATGGGATTGATGGTTTAAATAAATAAATAAATTATCGCAAGTCGATGTTACGAAATAATGTGAGACCAGTGTTATAGACCCTGTTCTGTTGGGCATAAAACTTGGGGGCTAGGAGAGAAGATTTCGTTTATTGCAATAAATGATTTTTGTTTTTATTTCAAAGAAAATCTATTTTGATTAAATTATAATAAACGCAACGTCTACACCGTCTAAAATCGTCGATAAAGGCAGCTGCAGACGTCAATTCCTTAAATCTACTTGCTACGTAATGGGTTATCTATGCTATGCTAAGAAGACCCTCTCAAACCTCGAGTGAATTCGCTCATCGAAATATTAATAGTCAAACCGGATGTATCAATAGAGCGTTGACATAGCGACACAGGTGCGACGCGCGTTTGGTGCATAATAATGACGGTTGATTGGTGACGCAATGGAGATGAGACAGCGGGCTCCATCTCCTCAACGGGTTGGAAGATAACGACTTTTTAAATATCGAGATTCTTGGGATCAAAGTTTAGCCGGGATTTCGGTATTCTCACTGCTTTCTTAATTAGTTCGAAATCTAATACTACGTTAATGTACTTTATATTGACCGAAAATTCAATGACTATCTAAAGAAAACTAAAATAACATAAGCATTGTGTCTGTGTGCGTCAAACTTTCCGCGCTTTACAGCTAAACCACAAACCTATTTGCTGTCTCGTACTTGATGCTTCTATCACAGAATAGTTTTCTATGCTATCGGTTCTTTTTGCGAATAATATTCGCAAATGTTGAATTGACTGAAGCCATAATATGGCTTGCATAATTCAACATTGAATGTAAACTTACAGTGCGGACTGCGGAGCGTAGCGTTCAGTCGCGTTCAGCTTCCAAAAAAGGACAAAATTGTTGGTATGAGCCTACTCTATCTACTTTTACTGTAGGCTGAGTGTGTGAGTGTGATGTGCTCAGCTCAGAGGCAGACGCGAAGACAACGAGATTAATCTTCTTCCTTGCGTTCTTCCCGCCTTATGACAGGGTCCGCTTTTCCAATCTTTCTTCTCCACTTCGCTCTATCTTGGGCATCCTCATCAGTGAGACCGCAGCTCTCCTTGTCTTTTTTGACAACACCCAACAACCATCGCAACTTCGGTCCTCCTCGCTTATTATTCTAGGTTTTATTTGTTTTTAAATGCTCGACATCAAACCAACGTAAAAATTACTTGGTTCGTTCGTTATAATGTGCAGTCAGCGGTAACTTAAAAAAAAATAGTCTAGCTCAACTCAACAATCCAACGTTGTATTAATTGGACTGAATAACCCGAAGAAATTCTTACTTACTAGATACAAAAAACGGGCCAAGTGCGAGTCTGACTCGCGTAAGAAGGGTTCCGTACTATTATCTATAAAACCGGCAAAACAAACACGTTCGTTGTATGGGAGTTTAATGGAATTAAGGGTAATGTATTCTGTTTTTTTAGTATTTCTTGTTATAGCGGTAACAGAAATAATCATCTGTGAAAATTTCAACTATCACGGTTCATGAGATACAGCCTAGTGACAGACGGACAGACAGAAAGACGGACTGCAGAGCCTTAGTAATAGGGTCCCGTTTAACCCTTTGGGTACGGAACCTTAAAAAATACCTGTAGGTAAGTAATTCAAAGAAATAAAAAAATATAAGTAGACAACTTTGTCTCCCGCAGCGTATCGATCTGTCGAGCACACTCGGATAGAAACGGTTTTATCACTCTACGTGCCCTTGACTGCCCGTCGGGGTCGTTCAAATATACCACACAACATGTATTTACTTCTCCGTCCTTTGTGACAGTAGTTTTCATAAAGTCGAGTTGATATTTATGGTTATACACGAAGTTTAGCCAAGCAACATGATTCTACAAAACTTTCTCAACTAATGTCGCATTTTCAGCATAATTGGTAACGGCAAATTTCGATTATAAGCTAAACTCCTCAAAATACTACCTGTTCTTTGACATATGCTGACTGTACAAGTCGTTTCCTTACAAGATATGTACATCATATGTTACAGACTCAGCGAACAACGATAACCTAACGTAAAGATCCTTATCGTTTACCTAATTCTGTTCGATCCGATCTGCGCCGAGAAATAGGCACGAATCTATGCGTCAGCGTATCCATTAGCTGGACCTTTCACTAAGTGCCCTCAGCAGTCGCCAAACCTCCCCGGTGGTGTTGCGAGCCAACAGCGGCGGCCAAAACAGCACAGTATGTATGCCCTTCAATAAAAAAATATCGAATCAAGTGGACATCTCTCCCTGCATCGATCTTACTCTCGCACATTCGGATAATGCTGTGGCCTCACTGGCCCAATATAGAGAGCCATCGTACAAATATTACAATCGATCTTGAAAGAGAATTAAATATGATGTGAACGGTGCATGAAAATGGCCTAACGATGGACATAAGAAGTTTTTTTAACACAATTTCAAACAGGAAAACGACCCTTTTGAAACTGACTGAACTTTTGTATTTAACGTGGAGGATCAAGCTTAGAACCCGATGTGTAGCCTCGGCATAACAGTGGTTTTGATCACCCTGTCGCTGGGCGGTGCGTCCTTGACTGTGCGGGGTCGTTGACGCGGCGCCGCGGGGAGGCAGGCCCTACATTATGCACACGCGACACCGGCTCCCTACAAGACACGCGCCGAGAACCCTATCATTAGGGTTAGTGCATTTAAAAAAATCTATTGATTCGATTGGTTCGCCGCGAGTTTACAATTTTTTAATCTGCTACAGCTAGCCACTGCTCTCGTTTAGATCTAGAGTCGGTGCCATATTGTCTTCGGTTGCTAGATAATATCAAATGAAAGTTCTAATCATTCGTAATAGGACCGTCATAAAACTTTATTTTTCTAGTTAAATAAATGAGGCAATTGCAAGAATTAGCAGACAGTCATTTTCAAATCCCTCCTGATTAACAGAAGTGGCGCTAATAAGTACTAACGCCAGTACACTTCTAAGTTGTGAAAGTGCCTCGACAGCCCTGTTAACACGTGTGTGACTTAGCTTAGAAAGTGCATTGGCACATAAATAAATACACCGCATAGACACGCGTAGCTGTCTGTACTCTGTAGTCGCGAAAACGCCGTAACCGCGTCTGGGCCATTGTATTGTTGCAAAATATCAGTATTGCGAACTAGCGTGACTGAATCACGGCGTCTGCATCGATGCAAAACAGATACAGACAGTGGTATATTTTAAAAATATTTGATATTCCAACGGAGAAACCACAGACGTTCGTACAATGACAATACAGTTTACAAGATAGAATGCTTACGAGATTTGTCTCTAGCTAGACAAATAATTCTGTGCTAAATTGTGGAGGCATTGAACCCTAATTTATTTTTCAATGTTAATACCACAACCCCGTTCTAAAGCAATAATGTTGTATCTCGAGTACTTTTATTAACAAAGAATGACGTCAAAAGAATATACCGATTCATTTAAATAAATTGAGGACCACTTATTTGCGCAAATGACATGACAGTCAATGGTAATTATTGTGTAAATGCGATCTTGTTTTTAGAGCTATTAGCAACATTGGTGCAGGCTAAAAATAAAAAGTTCTAAAGTGCAATCGCGGGTAATAACTCTCGGAATGTTAATGAAACATTCAAGGCAAATTGCCCGTTCGTGGTCCCTTAAGTAATGAACTAACGACTGAGATGATTAAGCGTGGACATTCGCGCTAACAAAGACACCACTGTACATATGTGTGTACATTGACATTGCTCAGGATAGACAAGGATTTCCCGCCAGCCAACCATCCCAGAGGAAATTAGCTTCTTATGTTTCACGCGTCTCCCTCCCTCCGCCTGACAATTGAATCTCTACGCAAATTGCTATTTTTTGCGACACCAGGATTGCCCACTGCAATTTCCGAAAGACGGGTTCCGTCATCTGACACACCAAGTGCGCAAACAAAACTCGCGATGTCATTGGGCACTTTTTTGCCAACTTCTCTAACCCACATCGTCCTAACAGTCTTGAGTTCAGTTATATAGCGATTTTATATTGAATTGAGTCTTTGGCAATTGACCGCACGAGATGTTATCCAAGTCAAAGCTCGCAACACGGTTCTATTCAACGCTGTCAGTGATTGATTGTGTATGAGGGAAAATCTGCAATTGATATTTTAACTGTCTTACACTCCAGCCTAGATAGAGCGTTTAAGCAGGAATGAATTTTTATTCTTTCTCACGATAACTACGTTTTTGCTTTATCTATTAAGGTTTTTTAGACAAACGCTGCAGTTATTTCTCTTTTGAATAAGGTTACTTAGACGCCGGAGCGTTTGATCAATGCTGGCCTGTAGTGTGTAACATACCTCGTTATATGGTTAATAAATTATTGTTGTTCTGTGAACCGTCTCAAATATCGGAACAACCATACGATAATCGATTCAGTGCGCATGTTACGTGTTTCAGGGACCTCATAAAGCTGTGTTTCCGCACTGCGCCTATTATAACAGTTTTACGACTGTCGAGTAGGTAGGTATCCTCGTGCACGTTATTTTCCGCCGAAGGTTTCGAGTGCGCCCGATGTCTTGAGGTTAAACATGTAGCGGTTAAAAAGTATAATCACTCCTGGTTTATGACGGGTATATTCTGGGGGGGTAATTGCACCGCGAAACCTTAACCCGGCCAAGAAAATGCTACCCTAATATCGCCGCTTCCAGCGTTTTATTTACAGCCAAAATTAAATTCACTAATAAGCTTAAAATGCGATACTTATCTTTTAAACTCGCTCTAATTATATCAGCTAGTTAAGTCAAGAATATTATTTTAAATTGTATGTGGTCGAGCACTCACTTTAAATATTTTATATGCCGTTTCAAACATTTAACCCTTTCACGGACCAGAGGGCGTGTTATGTACCTGATATTTATCGAGAATAGATCGAGGTATAATAGCTCTTGCAGGGCTGGCGTACACGTTTGACCGCCCGGGCACTATATCAAAGTGATTGCTGAAACATAGGTCGGGCTACGGTCAAGTTTCCCTCGTCTAGACGCCTTCTAAGTTTTAACTGGATAGATCAATTCGGCTCCTCCAAATATTGTGTTACGTAAGTCTTAATAATTAGTATTCGACAGAAAGGTTAAAAAAAGTTCGGCAGCTATTTATGGCATGCCTATTGGGAAATCCTGTACAAGTCCGAAACAACGGTAGGGATTACGCACACACCATATTAGCATATAATGGTGTTATTTGCATTCGGCCACGGCGGCTTATTTTACGCCCGTTTATTTTTCAGAAATCCAACCGGTTCGCTGCAGCCTAGTAATGTATGCAAAATACCGCACTTGATTGGACGTCGGCCTTTTTTCATTTTCTTACTTCTCTTTTTCGGTTTACTTTTAATATTTTTATTGATGAATTATGTTGTTTCACAAAACGATTTTCATTTAAACCATTACAGCTCGTTTAGTACCTTTTGATAATAATAATATTAACTCATGGCGTTATTTATTTAAACAATAATCGGTTTATTACTTCATACAATATTTCATGGATATTATTTTGATGGAATGCCAATGGTTTATGTGTATAGTTCAGCCTCTAATCAACCTTGACATCCAATGAAGTACACAGAACAGAACTAATATGTACTGTCGATTCCGGTTAAACCAAACGACATAATCTTCTAAAACGTTCCCCAATATAACAGTAACGCAATCATCCCAACTTCCTCCAATCGATTTAATAACTTGAAATTAGGAATTTCATTGTCAAACGAATACGATATCGAGAACTCGGGCTCTAGGCGCCGAGACACGGGCGGGAAAGAATTTCAATAAGTTGTTTTCATTCGCAAATTGCGCGCCACTGCGACACCTAATGGAATAGGAATCTAGGGGGCGCATGCCGGCCGTCGGTGGAGACCCAGCTTATATTGGATTATAAAGAGCTTTTATATGCACACTCTTGTTTTTGAAGGGTTTGTGACCAGCGGGCTCATTTCCTTTGAACTTTTAATAGACCTTGTTCTTTCTTTACTAAAATTATTTGATATTTTACTTATTGTTGCTATGCTCGTCTTCTGGTACTTCACCTGTCTGCGTTCTATTAACAATTTTAACGACTCTATAAAATCTTTTTACGGTGGTGATCCTATATAAATAATTGCTGTGTTTGAGCAGCTGAATCATCCCTATGTTTTGCTTATTAGGCCCCAAATGTTGTATATTTTGCTGCCTAACTTGCCTTTCTACCCGAAACACGACTGAACTATCTGAATCTGACGGTAGAAGTAAACAAGATATTATGAAAAAACTTATAAATACTAGATAGATTTCACAAAGGAACAATTTGTTTTTTAAAACTAAACTAACATTTCGTTTGTTATTTCCACGAAGGCATTAATTCTCGCGTTACTGTCACCGTAGTGTCGATGAAGAAGGATCTCCGGGCGGTAGTGAAAAATGCGCCAGCCGCGTTATTAGCATCTTGAGGACAAATTGGTATTCTGGAGTCGCTCTCCTCAACCGCCATTATTCATTTATTCATGGGGTCCATGTAGTGGGGGGCGGACGCGAATTTACTTTGATATATGAAATTACATTGTCGGGAAAAGTTTGAGACCGAACAGTCAGATGGTTATGTAATTTGGTAAAACTTGTGATTTTTTACGGTGTCTTACCCATATGGTGCCGAAGGGTTGTTATTTATTACTATTATGTGTGTCTAAAAAGTGCAAAAAAAATACGTTTTAACGTTTTTCTTGACAAAACAGGATAAGTGTGGCGAACTCTGGATATTTCAATTAAAAACACTTAGCTTTTCAGTAAAATGATCAGTTGCGTGGTGAACAAAAGCTGTTTTGCTACTAACCTAGCGAAGATGTAATTCATACAAGATTATTAATTTGTACACAATTTTATTGCATAGTTACAAACAAAGTACCATTGACCAATATGACGTAAGCGCGCAACATCAGTAATAATAACAACAGATTTTTGTTGCGAAGTGCGTAGACTAATTGATAATGACCCAAATTCCATTGCGGTGTGTTCATTAATTGACACTCGAGAACCGAGTTCAGTACACAACATTCTTTCACATTTGATTTCGTCTGTATTAACGTGGGTAAACTTTTGTTTTTGCCTGCCACTTGTTTTTTTAGCATTGGTATTAATTAATAACTTGCTTTTGTTTTTGCCTGCCACTTGTTTTTTTAGCATTGGTATTAACTATTAACTTGCTTGCCAAAAAATTTGAGTTTTGGAAAAAAAAAACATTTTGCATAAATCAATCGTAAATAATAAACATTTACGTTTACTTTTTTATCGATTTTTCAAAGTGATTGTTTTGTAGAACTCGCACTAAGCGATTAGTTAAATTTTCTCAATGAGTAATTTGACTGTTTGGCTAGAAAGCTTAACTTGCCTGCGACTAAATATCTGATAGAAGTCTGAATAGTCATAGTCCTATAGTAATTCAATGGGCAAAGACATCCATTTTTGGTGCGCGTTAGATATTTAAATTCGCTCAGTAAGCGGCAAGCCTAGCCACGGGTGTTCGCTGGTAAATCTAAGAGGAAAATGATATCTATGAATAGTTACTATTGACTTAATATAATGAATTTACTATGCATTATCCGTCTAAATAATCAAGGCCAGCCATACATTTGTCAACTATTATGCAAATACGCTAACGGTATTCTTGGTGTAAAGGAATGCGGAAGCGTGTTTTCCAATAAAGCGGGCAATAAACGCGTTCTTGCGACCGCGAGCATTCAATATTTGAAACATGTGGATTGTGGCTGAAATGAAAGAATACACACACACATAGAGAGCTCCATCAACATTGTCTGGTAATAAGTCAGTCTAATAAAATCCCGACTACTAGGCAAGCTTAGCCCTCTAGTCTTACGCGTTGAATAAAAATTTAAGACAGAAAGTCTTAAAAACCATTCTAAGGTTCATCATCAATTGCTTAGGTCAGTTAACTCTATGCTTTCTATAGTAAAAATAGCAATAAACTTTTTAGTAGAGTTCATTAAACGATCTCTATGACAACCATTGTTCTTTGTGTCACCGCCTTACTGATCATCAAACTACATATGTATTTTATGTTTCATATAAAAGAAATAAATAAAATACATTTGGCATAAAATAAAATACAGGCAATTGAAAATAGCCCATATAGTGTTAGTAGTACCTAACAAATAATAATGATGGACAAATAATAATATAGTGAATCCTATTTCTGATTGGGTACAATCAACCTACAAATGTTATTTATGGCATTAGTTCTAAGTCTAGTCTGTCGATTCTTGTTACATTTCTTGGTGCGCGAGTTCCACTCTACGCGAATGATAATTATAAATAAGCACTTGCTGTTTAGTTCTAATTAATTAATTGGTAGGTTTACGTTATTTCATTCATTTTAGTTACTGTTATTCAGGCCAGCCTACCATGAAATTCAACGCCGAAAGTTGAAAACGTCTCTCATACATTAAAATTTATGTGTAACGAACAATTTGACTTATGCAAATGTAAAACGGTGTCTGCTTAAGAACTTGTTTAGTTTTGTATTAGCTAGAGATATTGCGATACTTTAAAATGAATTCATATAAACTTTGCATAATAAAAGAGCAGTAACATTCAAACAAATAAACATCAACAAACAACTATCAACATAGGATCTTAAAAGATGAACATTGACACACAATACACCCTTTTATGGTAGTAGCCATGTATTTTTCATAACATAATACGGAAATATCAGGGGCGGGCCGTAAACATGTCTTCAATAAGGTCCCGGAATGACCCACGCTGCCCCCGGGCGCCGCATTGTTCCGTTCATTTATTGTTGTTATAAAATTACTTGGCAAAAGGAGTGAGCTCCTCAAAGAGGATACCATGTTTTACAACAATGTAATATGTAAAGACGCCGGGACCGTGTTTGTAAGCATGCTGCATGAAACTGTTGTTCTCGTCTTCTATACTGTTTGAATTCTTTAAATTCTTTTAATGAAGTGTAGTCTACTGTGTCTAAACGAAATACGGCTTTTTCTTTTTCTGTGCTTTCAACGCGAGACGTTGAGCTGTAAGAGGAACTAAACTAAACACCGCTTTATTACACCCCGTACTATGAACTTAGTGGATGCCGAGCGGTTGCATGTGACGATGCATGCATGCGTGATGCGTAATTATACAATTTCAATTGTGTCTCATTTTGCTGGGATAGGGGGTTATATTATTTATGATTAAAAAGCTAAATTAAGTAGAAGAGAAGATAAAAATCAAGAGAACTAAATAATTATATTATGATTTTCATTATCTTCCGTATATTTCCAAGTTTCTTAACCTTAAAAACCTTTCGAGCAACCTACTAAAACATGCAATGGAAAATTACCCTTGATAGGTTCAATACCAATAACGTTAACAAAATATGCGCACCTGCTCCACAACATGGCTCCGCTAATTAATTAACAATGTCTGGCTACTACGCTAAAGGCCACCACTTAAAACTCGCCTGCATATATCTATGTAAATACGGACGCCCTTTTTGCGAAGCATCTCGGGTTAACAATTTCTCAACCGTCTGAGCTGACTGCATTCCGGACTGACCTCTCTAAGCTGTCACAATAAATCATGCATCCCTATGCGGTCTGCGCAAGATTCAATATCCCACATTAACATCTAAACGCTATCCGTTGGTGGGTTATTCAATAGAATAATTTAAGATTTCCTTCAACTAGTCGTATGTTATGCTACAGTAAGATCACGTCATCTGCCAGTGCGGCCTCTAACAATACAACTTTTATGCAGCTAACGAGTTGGAATAATCGTAGATGATAGGTGGGATTCGCCTGCACTTTTCGATACGAAGAGATAAATTAGCGAACAGGTGCGTATCCGTGAGATATAAATAAAAACCGGTCGTCCACAAGGCGCCATGGTCACAGGCAAACTTACACAGCTTGCAGTATGCTTAACATTAACAAAAACAAACAATAATTTTATGCTTCTTGTTATTTAGGGTTCAGGCAATATTTTTGTTCTTGCCAGGAATATTTGAATTGCTGTCAAGTCGTTATAAAAAAAAATGAATAGGCAACCAGAGTAAGAGTTGTTGAACGCTCTTTCAGTGTACTCTATAATGGCAGTTGTTATTAAATCATATCTCTTAAGCTTTGATTTTAGTGCTTCTTTGTCGGCATACATCTACTGTCGTACTGTCTCGCTTATTTCATCCGCCAAAAACATCTGAGTCTCTTTTAAAGTCGACCACAAAATTTTACCGGATAAAACCTGATTGGTTTTGGCTTGCTGGACTTCATGTCGGGGTGTCAAGGGTGGACGTAGCTTTGGCCTCGTTAAAAACTGTAAATCCAAATAAACGCCACCCGTACGCCATGTTAAATCTCACAAGTTACACAAAATAAGACCGATTTTAAAATTCTAATCAAATAACTTAATGATGAATACAGAAAAACTACATCGAAAAATCAACAATGATTTTGCACATGAATATATACATATCAAGATGATGACTCTAATAAGGGAATTAGTTATACGGTCCAGTACTGTTTCTTATACATGAACACTACACTTAATAAAGTGGATAAAACAAAGCCAGTTCTGCCCTACGAAGTCACTAGCACGGCTCAAATGGTACCCTACAAAAACGCAACATAAATTACTACAGGGATATCGTTAACGATATTAACACCCATCATCGTATAATAACTACCTCTTATCGGTATCAATCGAATGTCGTTAGTATTAAGAATGAAGTCTTCTGTCATGATCACACATAATTGAACAACACCTTGTCCTGATGGCGTCCTTTAACGAAACATGATGAGATCAATGTAAGCTATAAAAATCACTTTGAATTTCTTTTCCAGAATATACTCTTGCTTTAAGTTAGCTTCGCCTTGTTCGTTTAACGCATTATAGTTTTATTGAAGTTGAATAGCGTTAAATCGGTTTTTAACTTCTTCCAATTATTGACTATACAAAGCGGAGCTTTTATTCAAGTTTTGATCTTTAGCTTTCTAGTTCCTTCATGCATAATATTATATTTGTTCTTGAGTAATGGTATTCAGTCTGGAATTTATTTCAGAATGCCCAAATCGATGCTGGCATCATTTCAGTCCAATTTTTGCAGGCAGCTGGAACATTACACTGTGCATTTTATTTCCGCGACCTATTTGAGATCCTCGATTAAAATCATTTCGATTGACGCTTTGTGACTACCAAGAGTCGAAGCGAATCCTCCGAGGACGTCCAGGACGGTTGGTTGCGTGACATTCGCGACTGTTGCTAATCGGTTGCGGTCGTTACCGGAGCCTTGTATCGAGTGTGCTTTGCCACGGATTTCTCCGTCTGCATCTGATTTGAGCCGATGCAACTTTCGCTCCGGGCACGATCTCGTTCATCGTCTAACAACGCCACGTTGCAGCCGCAATTTCTTTTTAATCTCGTACTGCATTGTTTTGCTTTTAGCGGTGTATTAACTTTTCTAATACCGCTAAGCTGTTTACGTAAGAGTTAGCCGACTCGTTTTCAGCTATGCAATAAAAATATTAAGAGTTGCAACAACGGTCGTCTGAAATTGTTTAATCAGTGGTTACACTATGGTTACACTCTAACTTATTGTTGAGTGGAGTTTTATAGCAATTTTCCCAACGGTCTTTAAGAATTTCGAGGATTTCACATAGTTGCTCGGGTAAGGAAAATAATGGTGGGATTATTACAGTCGGGCCTAATAGTTGAACAGTCAGACAGTAGAACGGTCATTTGAGCGTTGTTAAATATTTAATTTAACTTGTACCGCTATACAAGGCAAAGTTTAAATAAAAAGAGCATAATCACATGGCCAAACTGTCTGTAGCCAACTCCCGCTAGGGCGCGCATCTTCGTCCAAGAGTTTCGTCAGCCCTTGCCCAATCGGCCCAGAATGCAGGTGACCTTCGAGACGTTACTCCAAGTGGGCCGTGTGGCTAAACGCTTCGATATAATAGCCACTTGGATTTGGGCCCACATTGCACCCAACTAAACATCGAGCCATTAACTCGATAGTAAACTCGTTACTATTATGAACGTATGATTACAGACAGTAAAATATAGCAATTATGCACAAGATATTCTGATATAATAACTATAGTTCTTTAGTCAGCAATTTATTCAGTAGCGTTAAGTAAAAAATAACCATCAACGTTGCATTTCATTATCCACCTGATTAAATAGCTGTTTTATAATCCCGCTTGGGCCTTAGTTAAAAAGCCATAATCCGATCTGCAATGTTCCTTGCTATCCATAATTAGTTCCTGTATGGTAATGAGTTCGGTAAATTACAATATTGTTTCTAAAGGCCATCGTTACGGCTCATATACTACACGCCAGGTTACCTGCCGTCTAGCAACCGTCTGTTTCAGTACCGTGTTCACTTATAAATAGATTGTAAATAGATTCGCTCATCGCTACGGATATAACATAAAGAGAACAATAAAATATATTCAATATCTAAAATTATAGTATATATCTCTATTCTCTTTTCATCGTCTAAATTATCATAACCGGTAACTATTACCAATTTTTCTTATAATTTTAAGGTAAATATAATACAACTGTAATTTTATCTATTTATGGACTTGCGTTTGCCGTTTGTTAAAGTAAACTCAGAATTATGTTGTATGTCTGTCATATTTTAGAAATTGCTATGTCGATTTTACACCTGGAACGGTTTATCTGTTATTTTTGACTCATACCAACTATTATGCTAATATTTCGGCTTTCAATAACACCTTAGCCAATGTCTCGAATACAACAACGCTATTTCTATTGTTTTATTAATTAACCGCATATTCTGCTTTGAGTCACTGGTGATGTTGTGATATAGCATTTAATACGAAGATAATTGATAATGTTATATACAACATTTTACATTTTTATTAGTTTATTTTAGATCTCTTGCTTTAGTTAGGTACTAGGAGGTGTTGAGAGGTACAGAGGTACTACCAATGTTTTTTAAATTAAACCATTAAAACTATTATTGCATTTTCTGATCTAACAGACGACATCAATTTTATACCCGGCCTCAAATTTTCCAAAGTCAGAAACGAAACTCTTTTAAATTTAAAAAGCCCGCTATACTCCTTGGCCAACCTGGAAATTGCTGAACCATCTCCTTCGAAGGTTGGCTGCTGTAGGCAAAATATGAAGTGAAGGTGAAGTAGGGATTGAGGAGCGAGCTAAATAGCAATTTTTAAATGTGGATCACATTTGCATGAAGTATCAGACGAGCTATATTATTATAGATTAGATCCTTAAATTAAAAAGCACAATTAAAAACTAAGCTAATATGCTTCAACTAAGAGCTCATCATCACTTACCATCCATCAGGTGAGTGAGATTGAAGTAAAACCTAACTCTGTCGTAATTTAAAAGAATAATGAACCCTAAAACTAAAGTAAAGGTAGATGAAAGAGATCGTTCGTGCGATGCAGTTCATTGTGAATATTATTTCCTCCGCAAAAAACTTAAACGACGTTGCTTGTATTCCTTAAGGAAGTGATTGAAAGTTTCTAGTTTTGATATCGCAAATCGGCATCCCCGCCTCGGGCTCGCATAAAATGCGAATATTTAGTAGTCTCCGCCGAAGTTTCCTCACTTAGCGTGAACATTGTGCTACTGCGCCCCTGCCGCCCTCGGCCAATAATGTTTTTCTTTCCCACAATCTTAACGGACGATAATAATTTAAAACGTGTTTGTGTACACAGCGATCGTAGCGCCCAGGCCGGAACCGAGAGGGAACTGCCCTCAGGACCTCTAAGGGAGGGATTCTTTAATGTTAGGGAATAAAATATAATGATATTAATTTCCAAAGAGCCTCATCAGAAGGTTCGTTTATCGGCGAAATGTTGCGTAACGACTTCCTTTGAACCGTAAATATAAATAAATGTAATTAGATATGTCTGTCTAGCTAGTCTACTGTATACACGCATTTTAATTTAATAACATGTAAGATTAGCCATTTTTGATTGAAGACGTGCGTGTTAGATAAATTTCTAATAACATCCATAGGAAAATACGTGCTAGCGTTCCTAAAACCGCAAGCACAAATTCATAGAAAATTAATATATCAGCACTCGTATCAAGTGTCAATATTATTGATGGTTCCCTGAATTATTTACCGGCTAGTGATAAAACTTGGTTTCTGCTATTTCCACCGATTACATTGAATGCGCGGCTCTACAAATCCATTGCAGTTTCTGGGAATTCGTGCTTAGGGTGTTATTATTGTTTCAAATCAACCTACATGGCGGCGCGTGGTGCGGTTATTTAAAGAAATTAAGTTTACTTTTCATTCAGTAGTCGACGACGCTAATTATATGATTCAGCCATGATTACATTCGTCAAATCAGTACTAAATAGAATGAAATGTTTGTGTTGATAATTTGTGTCCTAATATCTTTGTCTACAACTGGTCACCTCCAAGATTCTCTTTGTGTTGTTCATACTACAAAATATGGCGTTTTGGTGCTTTCAATCTTTATAAAATCAATACAAATATTCTTTAACAATTAATCATTGAATGAAATCTAACAAAATCCAATCTAAATCTATTTTTTTTGTCTGACCGGTAAATCACGAAAGTTAGGAATAGCGTATACGAATTCAGCTACACACGGACAATACGGACATGCGTAATTGATAGATGTGTCGGAACTTTGTTTTCGTCACTTTGCTTTGTCCTTTTTGGATTAATTTCATTACGAAGCAAAAATGTATTTTTTGTACAGGATTTATTCATTTATAAATCCTTGCTAATCCTTATAATGCGAATTTATATTAAATAAGACTTACTAAAACATGGTATATCAACACTTCAGTCCATCATAATATCAAATTTATTTTTCAACCATGTTTCTTTGGTGTTTGTTGAATTTCTTGGTGATACCCACATACTGAAATATTGCTAAACCTTTTTTACACGTATATGTTCTGTCTTATTCAATATTGGATAGTGATTCTCACCGTAATATAGCATCAGACATTTTTGTTTTGGTTACCAGATTTTATGAGGTAAAAGTATTGATCCGTCTAGCTAGCTACTCATTATTTTTGATACCTTATCTTTTTATTTGTCTAACACAAACAATAGATAGATTAAGCGAATGTTTTCTAGAATAAGTACAGACATTCTAAGGACTTCGTCCCGACACGGGTATACCTGTACATTAGCATAATTAACTGGTCCCAACGAGCAACAACAAAGCGTGTCGACGCCACTGTTCTGCTAATAACTTTCTCATTGTAGCGATGACCGTATATGAATAGTATGTATTCTATTAGGCATACAATATATAAGTAGTCGTGCTCTACGCTTTTACTCTGACAGTTGTGATAACGCTGTATTTAAAATTGTACTAATGCATTTTATAAGGAAAAATGTCTTTTAGGAGCTGAAAGCGCGATCGGGGAAAAACCCATGAGTTATACCGAGGCAAATAATAAAAGGTTCGGTGACATTTAGTTAACATTATGTTGTTTAACTATAAACAGAATTGCTAAAGTATATGTCAGGCTTATTCACGAGGATATTTCACCCGAAAATGCTAATAATTTAATAAATCGACAAAAATAGCACGGACACATATCTCAGAAAAGCATAGTTTAGTCGAGTTTCACACGCGGGGGTGCGTCGCTGGCTACAAATCACTGGTAATAAATTAGGCAATTAATAAGAATCGTGCACGCACGCAGAGGGCTGGGATGATTTTAACTTTACCAGAAGTGAACTTTAACTTTACCCATCTGAAGTAAAAGCATTTCGGAACAGTTCATTTCTTTATTGGAAGCTAACGATATAATACCCGTAACGACAATAGAAATTTTAACATAAGCGCGCCTATCAAATTCACCTTCATAATGAAATTTTATTAGAAGATATATATTTTCATCGAACCTTCTCCAACTGCACACTTCTCCACCCGATTGATTGTTCAAAGAAATTCGTGCTGAGAGCACCATTTTTAATACTGCGTTGTACGTCACGAACAGCTGTGACTGATATAATTTATCGTAATGCGAACGTATTCACACTAAACGCTATTTAATGAGACATAACTCTACACAACAGTTTCCCAGACATACATTTTTTTCTATGTAAAACAGCTTTACAAGCGATAAATTCATTGATAATTTGATTGTAATTTTTCTTTTAGACATTAGTGTGAACATTAAAATGTTTCAAATCGTATTAGATTCCTTTACGCGCCTGATTAAACCAAGTCTGACAGAACAGGATTAAACACCAAAAGAACTTCTTTACGTGGGTCAGCGTTTCACCCCAACTAACACCTGATGCTATTGATTCACATCTTGAAGATTACCTGATGAAAATTGCGTGGATGGCGATGGATAAATTAAGGTTTATTTATCCATCTTTATGCGGGATCAGAGCTCCATCACTCTGCATGGGTACGAACATGATAACTAGAAGCGAACAACTGTTTGTTTTAGCTAGATGTCGATTGTAAAGAGAAACTCTTCTTAATGACAGGTGGGCAAAAAGGGGTTAGAATATAAATATACAGTACAACGCACACTCACTCACCCAAACGTATCCTATATAACTATAACAAATGCAAGCAATTTACTGTTTGCACCACCTGTTCTAGTATGTATCTACTTTTTAAGAATCCGATATCATTTCAAACTCAAAGAGTTTCCTAATTTTCCCACGTAGCAGTAGAATTTACGTCATTACGCGGTGCGTCAAAAAGTTGACGACCCCGATGACTTGCAGCATTCGCCTCGTGGTCTTACATTGAGGCCGATAACCTATTCTTCATATCCTCACGAACATAAACACTGGCATTTTATAAGAAACTTACGAATTTGTTTGTTTGTTTTCAGGTATGACCTACTTTTTTGGATATTAACACATAAGGATACTGGTATGTATTGTGGAATATAAAACGAAAAATTAAGTCACGTTTTTAAAAAAGTTAATCCATCATTAATATTGAATTGATTTGTAATGCTTTTGTTGGCGACTTGATTGCGCACAGGTCTTGCCTTATAATGCAAAGGACATAGTTCGTTTCTCGATCGGGTCAATTTTAAAACAAAAAAATGAAAATTTCCATGAATCTGCGGCTGTCAGAGTTTGGAGTGAATGTTTTAAACATGTTCTTCATAACCCAAGGATTACTCGTCACTTAAGGAGGATCGTTACTTACGTCGAAGTGGTTGTGGTTACCTAGCACTCGTTCATTATTATTTTGATTAGGCATATTTATTCATAAATATTACAAACGTATTAATGTTTATCCACTAAAAGTTAAACTTCTGTCATCAACCGACTAAGAAAGCTAGTCTAATATAACCTATTGTGTCTAAGACAGAAGTTAACCTTTTCTAATTGGACAGGAGACCAGTAATGTAACCATCATGTCTGTTCTGAAATCATATTAAGACGCACCATTTCTGTCGTTTGAGGTTATTTTCGTCGAGGCTGTCACGTGGCGAACCGCCTGGGTGGATATTTCAATCAGCCGGTCAAGGAACTATTACATCGCACCACTGTTATCTTGCCAGGAGATTGATGGCCCAATATTGCGATGGACTTTGCCGCGTACGACCTTCGTCCGGAAAGTATCCGACCCCGGGTGCTGTTTTTTTTTTAGGGTTCCGTACCCAATGGTAAAACGGGACCCTATTACTAAGACTCCGCTGTTCGTCTCTCCGTCTGTCTGTCCTTCTGTCACCTCTTTGCTTTTATAGTGTTACCAGCTGTGCCCGCAACTTCTTTTGCGTGAACTACAGGATGTTTGGTATATCACATATATCCCACAGGAACATTGAACTGGGATAAAAAGTATCCTAAATGTTAATCCAGATCTTATTCTATATGTGTGCAAAATTTAATCCTAATCCGTTTAGCCGTTTACGCGTGATTGAGTCACGAACATCAAAACATCCAAACATCCTTACAAACTTTCGAATTGTGGGAAGAGGGATTTCTTCTTTAATAAAGTTTTATCTTGATATAAACTAAAAAATATTCACCAATTACTAGTTCAGAAATTAAGTATACCTACATTAATAGGCGAGATTTCAGTATTTCACCTTTCAAACAATAATTGTGAAAGAGTTTCTATACATTGGTCGGATTCTTCACGGACAGACCTTCGCACACAACACAAGGTCTAATGGTGCATTAATAAAAGTATCCTTGTTTTTGTCTTTAGTACGCTCTGTGCATCGGCTAGATTGTTTATGGTCGTAATAAAGCGGGGCGGAATCAATCTAATGGATTAGACGATTTATGTCCCAATCCAAGCGATAACGCGAAAATATCTGTGTTGTCTTCTATGCAAATAAATCTCTTTGTGATTGTTTCGACCCCCGATATAATGGGGTTGTTATAAATGCTCTGATTTCTTAGGGTTGTGCCAAGATTCTTCTGTTTTTCTTTAGAACAACGTACAGACAACAGCTCGTAGACGTACCACAAATCGTCAAATTTTCTCAATTGAAAATTATCTCTACATGTCAGGCTTAAAGTTGAAAATCTGTTGGAGTACTTTTAACTTTTTGGGTAGGTCGACGTGCTGACTGTACAATAGTAGCACCGGCTTTAAATTGTAGAAACATACTTATTTCAAGACTAATTGCGCCACACAACTCGTGAATGACGATTAACAAAATACACCTAACTAGTCCCAATAAAGCGAATTAAAAATTGTAGCACGTACGTTAATTTCTTGTGATATTGTAAAAGTTTGCTCGTTTTAAATTCCCAAGAATTCTTCCGAGTTGCTGGACTCGTGCCATTAAATATAAGCGCTGTCTAAACGGTATATTATGCTATAGTGACGTCATCAATCAGAAAAGTGCACAGCGGGTGCGACACATTCTTCCCACAATCCGAATAAAATTTATAGGAAGGCCAATACCGTAATGCGAAACACGGGGCGTACACTGACTGGACGTCTATTTCGAGACCGTATCGTTCGCCCGATCTGTTTGATGGACTCGCCAGCGCCGTACGGAATAACCTTATGCATTTGCTAATCATGTAATGTGATCAAACTCGACGTTTTGTAGTCATTTCAAATATTGAACGCTGACCATTTATCGTAAAAACAATTTCGTTCCCATTTCGCTGCACGAAATGTCACATGTCAGCTCGTTTAGCAATACCAATATTAATTGATAAATAATGTATATCGCAATCAACATTGTCTTGCAGCCAGTTCAGCCGTGCAACGAATACTTTATGAAATTGTATTTACAGTTGGTGATTTAAATTTCAAAATAGACGTGTTATAATAAAGTTAGCGGTAGAGTGGAGCGGTAAACCACGGTGGAACAATAAAACGGCGCACGCGCCTGGCGCCGAGACGCTCCAGTTGCGCGCGTCTGGGCGAGATGCGAAATCTATCCTAAGCTTACAGATGAAATATACTTTAAACTCACCTTGCTGATTTTTGGACAAAAGGACAATAAGAAGTGATTTTACGGGAAATAAAACAACGAAAAGCTGTTTCGTGCGGTAATTCTGAGGTGAAATTCGTTTAATTAAAGCAATTATTCAGTTAACAATAGTCGAAGTGAATATGAATTTCAATGAAGAAGTCAAGTAAGTGTCCAGACTAAAAACAAAGACTATTTAGATCGAACAAACAAACATTGTGCTAAAGTGTTGCACAAAAATAGCCCGTCGCACGTTGACACGTCTAATTTGAGAATTATTAGTTTAGCTTCTTACTCATTAGGCGTGCATCTCGCTCGTACACTGTACGTACACTCACAGTCTTTGTCATCCATCGCCGCTCCGACACGACCGCCTCTGGAGATGTTGACCTATCTGAAAAACGTAAGAACACTTTATTTAATAGACATCTTATGAATCAAATACCTAACAAGCACTCCAGACCATTTATCATAGACTTTTTCATATTCTCATATCTTAATAAAAACATTACATCTAGACCACCAAATGCTAATTCTCGACACTACAAAGAAAACCCATTCTTAATCATATTAAACACTTGTCATTGTCACTAAAATTCATTGAGAAATCTCGTAAAAATAAATCATGGAAAAGAAATTTATACAAGTTATAACATTATTTTAAGATCAACAAGCTTCAAAACTATAAAAGAAGTGGTGAAATTGATCACATAAAAATAAGTCGCTTGTTTGCGTGTGACATTTTTCGGAACAAGTATTTTTGTTCTGCACTGACCGCGATACGATTTTAATGGACTGGACACTGCTCTCGTTTTTTAGCAATAGAAAACTGAAATATTAAGATTATTTTCTATTTGTCTGAAATATTAAGAAACTTTTCTAAACAATTCTATTTGGAACACTGCTCACATGACGTTTGCTTGATTTATCTTTTCCGGGAGCGTTTAAACAACTTTTGCAAGGAGACTGAGATTTTGCTCAATTAAATGGTCGTTATGTGAGCAGTATTAACAATCCGCCAACTTGTACATCGTTATTTTAGTTTGCGAACTGTTGACACGATTTCCGGCCAAGTTCCGGCCCCTTATGCACTTTTTTTGAGGTCGCCATCAAAGGAACGTTGCGAGCCTTCCGTTCTCGTATCGCATCGCCAAAACATCGAGTGCATTTTAAATAATTACGGTTTCAATTAATACTAACGGTTCTTCTATAAATTGTTGCATGTCTTAAATGCCGCAAGGTGCTGTAGCCTGCAGCCTACACTGTTGTAAAAATTAACTAGCGCTATTTATTGCCTTGCCCAAACACTTTTATAGCGCTTTATCATGCATGATCCCTAAAAGATAGATGCATACATTGCACCTGAAACTTTTGAAACTGTTTTAGCATGTTCAAATCGTGCGCAAGACAATTTTTCGCTGTTGAATTTTTATCCGAAAAATCCTCGATTTTCAATTTAGTTTTCGTGACTTCTCGGTATTTTGTGTCCAGTCGAATGTGTGTGATAATAAAGAGGGCACAGGTCGGCTTGCGACCTTGCGCGTGTATTCTGAGCGGGTACGGACTCTATTTCGGCACGTCGACAGCACATCGATCCGACGAATCTGGAGCAGCCACTTTGGCACCTGCGATGCACCAAGCCAGGCCAGTGATTGCAAGATCGATCCTCGCCGATTTTGAGATCGTTACTATTTTTGGACCGACTGACGTAGGCTCTGAATTTCTTTCAATCTCTATTTGCTTAATATATAATATAACATCTACCCCTTACTAAAGAACCAAACCAATTCTAGTATTACTCTAGTCTCCTGTTACCTGTTACATGTTATACCTGACACAGAGACTCACAAATAAGTTCAGTTGGTAGCGGGGTGCCACATAAATCAAGCACCAATAAGATACCATACAAGCCCTCGCAGCGTCACACTCGTAAAAACATCCGTGAGAAGTTTTATAGTCGTTCAGCGGCACCTGTAGCTTGTAGAATAGGTACCGACTTCTTAGCTTTTGAAAAAGTGCTACCATAGTTCATACTTCACATTGAAATATGTCTAGTCTACCCTGAAAACGGTACGTGTGAAACCTAATTGTCTGTAACTCGAGTCCGTCGGCTTTTAATCCTCTTAAACATTTACGAACCGATCGTGTGACGTAATTAGCTTAAAAACCGTGTTAGCAAGGTGACAATAGCACTTCAACTACAGACGTCTTATAGCGGCCTGGTAACAGACGCGCTGACAAATTAATAATACAAATAAGAGTCGGCCGCCGTGCGACAACGCGTAAATGTGACGCAACGACGACGATTCTATGGAAATACTTTACGGTCGGTCACGGCAATTGATCGTTCTAGGTTGTTAGGTTGTTAGTTGTAGTAGAACCATCTTCCAGCAGACCCCCAAATGAATACATGTTACGAGAACGAAGGGAAATCTCCTAAGTATTACCAGCGCTAGTATAATACACTTTCACCTAGGCTAAGTATTTCGGTACTTCTCAGAACAATATACTCGGTCGTCATTTCCACAATTTCAAATCGTTCTTTCTCTTTTCCGGACCTTTATGGCCTTAGCTACAAAAAGATAGACTAGTGTTAAACACTTGTCTAGAGATTAGCCAACCAATTTGAAATGTTTGTTAGTATATGTCTCGAATGTCTGATGTGTCAACATTTCAAATTGGTTTGCTAATCTTTAGACAAGTGTTAAACACTAGTCTATCTTTTTGTAATAAGGCCACTAATCTCGAATACAAATTATTAGACCACTACCTATCAACCGGATGGTTATAAATATTGAATTAAAATTCATCGTACGTATTCCATGATTTATTTAACTACAAAACTTCAATTACTTTATTGCTACTGTACTTCATTTAACAATATAGAAAGTAAATAAATTACACGTTCACTGAAATCGAATACGCAGGGATTAGGCAAATTGAGTCTCATTGTCACGATGTTATACCGCACTATTGAATGTTATTTGATTCTGCCGTGGGAATTACGTGTTCTACCGTATCAAGATTGTACCCTGTTCGGTTGGAGACGGTATCTATGTCGAATTCCATTATCCATTTGTGTTCCAATTGAGTGTAAACTGGCACAATACCGGGCAGATACAAATTATTGTTATTCATATCAATACATTTCTAATATACTTACGAGTAATACAGTCACAGAATCGGAATTCTGAGCTCACTTTACCGTTTTACCGGATATGTAAGCATGTAGTAGACTAATCCATTACGATGGTGTCCAAATCAATTTGTAGAATAGCCTAGCCTGAATTTGTTCAAAAAATACAAGGCATCGGCCTGACCAAGACGCTAAAAAGGATTAATGCTGTGAAATTGATATAGATGTCACTCTATTTATTATTATTTATTTAAAGAATCAGTTACTTGCCTCACTTTCTAGCAAGTCATAAAGGTGTGGAGATTGATACTTATTGCACACCATACAAAGTAATTTACGCTTGATTACACAGACAGACGTTTTATGTAGGCGGTGCTACCACAAAAAGTGATCTCTTTCAGATAACCTTTAAAGGTATAGGACAACAATCAGGTAAAAATAAACCCATTCAAAAGAATATTTTATCGTTTAGGACTTAGACTATCTACATACACAGTTTGGGAAATAAGCACTCGTCCAAAAAAGTGTAATAAAACCCAACATAGATAAGATAATTACTAATTAGATAACATGACATTGGGCGGATTTACGACCGCTGGGATCAGCGCGTAGCTCTAGGCACAAGGTGACCGGCTGGCGCGTTGACATCCAGACGCCTTTAGCGGCTGTGATGCCAGATTCTGTTTCGGGGTGGTAGGTTGCCGGCTCACTGGCATACGACCTAACATCGCTTAGAGAAATAATTGAGTAAGCTTAAATAAAGGACGGATTTAAATCACACGCTTGTTAAACAATATTATTTACGTAAATCTATCTGAGCCATATCGATTATCAATACAATTTTATTACGTAAAGAAATACCCATTTCCAAATTTTTTTGGCATAAATCAAATGAACCCGTAATAAGATGACTTTTCTTTCTCATATGATATGTAATGTAGTATGATAAAGTGTGTCTGATTTACATTTAATAAAGAATTCCAGCCTATGACGCCTATAATTTAGGCTCTCGTGTACGGAATTTGCACCGAGGCCGATGGAATCCGCCTGTCCGGAATTATAATCGCCTTGTCGGAACACTGTCGGCTCCGAATTGCGGATCTGTCTGTGCGACCCGCTCGATTGGACGTCAAGCCACCAGACTACCAGCCTCCGCAGAGGAGCAGGGCCGTCAATCTAAACACGATTTACTCCAGCTAATAATAAAAAATCTATTAACAGAGATGTGTTTTATAAGTAATTGGAATGCATAAAAAATCGAATAATAAACGTGAATTTGTTTGCATAAACCGATCGAAAAGTAAACGTGAAAAACTGGGGGTCCTGGCGGGCACATCAAAAAACAACTATTTGCCCATACAAATCCGCGATTACGTTCTAATTTAAACTCACTAGGCCCTCGGTCTTACTATAGTACTGTAGTCTTCTTTTTGTCATTGCCATTATCAAAATATTTACTTACCTTACAAAATATTCAATAATTTTAATGCCGTGATTTCACTTCACTGATGGTCTGATCACGTGATGATCTAACTAAAGCAATTGGAATTAAAATATTTTCATACTTTATATCATTCTTGCTTAAGTAAGCACTTACGTGAATGGAAAAATATTTTTTTTGTTTCATCTTTTATTTCTTTTTAAAATGCTTCGCATGATACTCTAAGATAAGGCCACTCATACTGAATTTAATTTAAGACTCTTCGGATAGGGTCTCTACATATAATGCGTGAAATGTAAGTTGTAGTGTAATCCACTGCCTATTCCTAAAATTCAATTTTAAATCAAAATGAGTTATGTCGAATAATAGCTTTCTAAAACTATGACGTGCGAAAATAAATGTTCTTTTCTGTTGTTTTCGAAAGTACAGTGCAGTACGGCAGTAAAACTCAAAATATCCGATACATTCATCTACAAAAGACGATTATTCGTATTTCGTACCTACACGTTTTTCTCAGAGAAATACGTAATTTCGCGACAGATGTTCGCCGCACGCACGCGTGTGTAATCACGCGTTTTCGAATAACGCGACGTTAATATACGACGCGGACAATCGTAGCATTGCGAATCTGCGAAACAATATAATCACTGAATAAATCGGTACGTACTTATTCTGATTCAGATAAACTGATATTACGATATCATCGATACTAGTAAACACAGAACTTACAAACTTTGTAATCAATCTATGAACAATACAGTTGAAAGTCAAAATCGTTTTCAATACATTTTTCAGCTCGCAAATGAATGAGCAAAAAAGTATAACGTTATCAAAATGAGATATTGGTTGGTTAGGTTAGGAGGCTACATTTCTTACCAATATTTAATAACATCAAGCTAAAATATATTGAGTCCGAATCATAAAAGCCGTTCTTGTTGACAACCCTAGCTTTGAGAGGCCCCATTGTGGCCCGAATGTCCGAATATTGTAACGGCTTGACTTATTGAATTCTTGTCATATCGCTATACAAATTGTATCTTTCCGAATATTGTTGTGAATCAAAATTATTATTCAACAGTAGGCACTTATTCTTAGGGAAGTTTCAAAGTTCAAAATGTATCTTCTATTTATGTAGGCTTAACGAATAATTACAGAGTGCTGTTTATCTTCAGAAATGCGATTGGAAGTGTTTCTGTTGGCAGCTCTATTATTGTCGCCAACTTTAGCACGCCCCTGTCCCGAATTCCGAACGTACAAATCGAGACCGATAAAATCTCACCTTAATTTAAAACATGCCGCTTTCGAATCGATAACGTCATAAACAACGGAGTACATACGCCTGAAGGTTTATCTCCGAATGCGGGGTCTGTCTCGGTTTCGGTTCAAGAGCTGTGATCATCGCTCGCGGAGTCGGCCCGGGCGGTCGTCGGGTGCACCGAAGAACTCTATTAAAACCCAGACGGTATCTCGGGGCGGTATCGCGTGATCCGCGACGGCTATCTGATTCGCATCGATGTTGACTTCGATGTATATTGCTATCGGTTGGAAATATTTTAAACGTTTTCTTTACCTGTACACGAATTACATTGACATTTAATGAAGCTCTCTCACATTCATTTTATTTCAATTTTATTTTTTTACTACAATTAAATAGATAACACCATACAAAACGAGACGTTTTTATTTGTATCTAGTCTCGCTCAACTGTAATTTAATTGCAGATTAAAATGTCCGTTGACATTGAATTCGTACTAAGATGTTATTTCGTGGTTCAATGTATGTATAGCACATTAGTTTTAAACTTCCTTCAAAACAATGACACCGATTAAAATTTATATAAGTTTTTTTTACCACACCTATAACCGATAGCGACCAGATTCTTTTAGCGTACTTGATGCCCGTCGTCGGTTGTCTTCGTCAACACAGCCCGGGGGCGTTGGTCGCATCGCAAGTAAAGGGAATAATGGAAATTACCCGGCGCGTCGCGATCGCGAGCGGTTATCGACGGGGCCAATTTGCCGAATAAATGGCCCGGTAATGATCGGCCCTCTTCGTCGGGACTGTTTGCATACGCCGGAATTGGCCCTAATCATACACTGGGTGCACTGATGTCAATCGCGGATTGATTCATACGTTGAACGTTGGACGAACGCAGGTGATCGTGTCTAAATGAGTCAGTCTAGTCGGTACTTTTATAGGAACTGGATGTGTATTTCCCAAAAAGTTTTCGCCTTTCTGTACTCAACTATGCTCAAATTCAACTATAATAACGCTGGAATAAGTATTTCGAAGAAAATATCATTATCATTTTCACTTTTAATCATTAGTCAAAGTTTGTTTTACTTTTTATTTGTTTGCATCCGCATATTTTAATATTTGTATTTTTTTTTAAACGAACTTATCGTGCTTAGTGCTAACTTTAAACAAGCCGTTATAAGTTTTTCAATCCCAACTTGACAATAAATAACATATAATGTGAGTACACCTTCTTTATCAACGCGGCAAAAAACGTTACGTGTTCCTACCGATCCAAAACGCTGCAAATCAGCGATGTTGCACGACGGTGCTATGTATGTAGGTAAACGAACGGAAACGAAGACCAATGAAACCAACTCTTGAAATGAGTGATTCTTGAAACACCCGAGACGCCTTCCAACCCTCCCCGCATTAAACTGTGATGTGTTGATGATGGTACTGCTGGGCTCACCAACAGGTCAACCGACTCGCATGGAGTTGCCAGAAATATCTGCAACTATACTCCACCGAATCTACAGCCATCGGGTAACATCCTCAAAGAGAAATTATCGTTGACCTAATTGTACCAGGGCTATATAGCCCTACCATTTCTTTCCGGACACCAGACGAAAACTGTTAGTTGCCAGTCTCGCGAGGAAGTAACTCAAGATGACGCACATACGCGAGTACAGTTACACCTACGCTGACGTAGTAACACGCCTGGCGGGCCCCACGAAATATTTTGACATTAATTACGAGTTATACCCACCGGTGCCGCCGGCGAAACGGACATCGTTAGCTCACTTCCTAGTGTGGACACGCCAATTGTTCACGCGACGCTATAACTTAACTAATCATTTTATGACAATCGATAAATTGACCGTGTTTGTGGGCTAAACTAACCAACAAGCCAATTTAAATGTTTTGACATTTAGGCTTTGAATGTAAGAACCAAGGCTTTTCTATAATGTTATGATTCACTGCCACTCCATTGTTAGTTAAAATGAAAGGTTACCGATTATGCGCTTAATCACAACAATTATTTTATGAACTGTAACAACTCATTCAATATTATGAATTTAAGAGCTCACTAAAAACGATTTGTCCATGAAGAGTAATACATTCATTTATCTATCATCCTCGTTTCACGTATGTTGAGGAGCGATAGAAGTTTGTTCAGTAAGCCAGCGCTTTTAACGTGGAGTCGTAAGTTCCTCAGTGGTATCCATTCCTCTCTGATCTAATCATAACTTAATCACATTTGGTGGTTTTGCGATCCCTTCAATAAAAAATAGGGCCAAGCGCCCTAGTGCCTAAAGTTCCGCAGTGTTTTAATAACTTAATATTTTTTATTTTACAAAAAAAAAACATTCGATCCAAAATCATTTAAATCTTCAGTTAGTATTGGACCACAATAAAACGCGAGCAATATCTATAATTCTAGATCGATTGCGCTCAGATTATGTTCCGCGGCGGCCGGGGTCTCATCGAAAATTGGAATCCGTTTAATCTAACGCGGGTGGAATGAAATTCTCTTAACTGCGTTCTTTATCTGCGATCGTTGTCGTTGCAATACGCCCCACAGTGCAAGCACAACCCTGTTTATGCGTTGTGTGGGTGCTGTAAACTTGCTGCAAACCTCGTAGCTTTGATGTTCGACTGGAAATTGTTATGGTAATTCGATTTAATAAAAACAAAACAAATAAAATACCAAATCTTGGATAATTTTAATAATAACAGAAGTAAATACTTTAAAATCTCAAGATTAGCTTAGCATTGACGCCGAAAACTTCCCCATAGTCTAGTATGTGGTTTTCAGCTTGAGCTCCAGGTTATATACTATTAGCTATCACTGAGGACCAGGTGACTCATTCTGTTCAACACACGTGTTTATACTACATAAATAATAACGTTACACTATAACACAAAGTATCTAAATATTGTTCATCATAATCAATGCACCCTGGACATAAATAAGCCTCTCCCAATGCACGCCACTGAACGTCTGCTGAACCCGATCTTCGGTCGGATATTCTTTTCCATGCTGCCAGCGACGCCCTCTACACTGTTTGCAAAGTCGTGGATTCCACTCAAGAATACGTCGACTACTACATAATTAATTGTTGAATGATTTTTATTCGATGATTCGAAAGAAACCGTGTGCTTTATCTGTGATCTTAGTCATTGTAATATGTCTCACAATGAATATCCAGATTTATGCACGTGACGTTGTGCCAGTTCTCGAGCGTGGTCCTAACATTGTAACTTAACTAAAAACAGTGTTGGGTTACAACTTGAGATTGAAACATAAAGTTGTAATGAAGCAAACTACGGAGTTGTCGAGTTTTATCCAGTTTCACATTTTTATCCCTTGAAAACGTGTCGGTTTTAAATGTAAATACAGCGCAAGTATTTCGCTTGGAGTGAACAAGTTTAAATGCATGTTTCTCGTCGTTGACTTAGCTCAGTAAAAACATATCGAAAACATGCTAAGATATTTCTTTATAGATGTTTTTGAAATTCGCTTTAAAACTGTCCCTAAAAAAAATCATCATCAAGTCTATAAGGCGGAATCAATTGAAAGCAAACATCCAACTATAAACCAGATACTTTTTCACAGATTTCGTTATTTGTTCTTCTTCGGGGTGTTTTTATAATCCACCGTGGGTCTTTAATAAACTGAACCAACAAAATTTAAATCAGTAGGTATATAAACAAAGAACTAAGAAGTTTTACTCAAACATAAAATGTAATAATCAGACGAAATAATAAACTTTTGGAAAAAAGGAAAAGGTTTAAGGAAAGTAAGGAAGTAAGTTAAAAAGCGAAGAAAGTGACTATTGAGTTATTTTTTTACCACCATTTTGTATTTATTTGCTATCATGTCAAAGTAAATAAAATATCAATACCGGAGCTAAGTTCGCCGCGATCTCGACGCAACTTTGATCGTGTGAACTCGGAAATATATTTTGTTTACAAATAATCTCGCGGTAAAACAATTTCGGCAAGGCGGAACACGCTTTGAAGGCACGAACATAACATAGATAAGGGAGGTTCAAACGCCGGCAAAAATTCCCAGAATTTGATTATTCTCTAACGGCATAATATTGTCGTTTAGTCGAGAGGTGCGCTTAAAGTTTACTGTTGGAACCTCTTTGTGTGTATCCTTATGTTGATATTATTAATTACTATAAACAACAAACAGAGTCATATTATATACAGTTACATTAAGCAAGAAAACTGACAAACGTACTTAGACAGCTAACGAAAAAGGCAAACGCAAGATTCTAAAATGACCTTGTTAATTGTGAGGGTGTGTTAATTCAAAACTAAACAAGCAGAAACATTGTTGCACAGTGCGCTTATAAAAATAAAAGCTCGCGTATACCAGTTACCCCTTCGTGCCCTGTTAGTTACCCATGTCTGTAATTTATCTGCACCGGCCCACATTTTACCATGCAGTTAAAAAACAAACAAACCAGTGATAAAGTCGCGTGAATGGCTCGCAAAAAAAGCTAGTCCTGTAGCGGTGACTTTATTGCTACTGCCGATGACATCCTAATAACGGGGTCAGGACCACTGCCAATCTAATTGGTATTATCGACGAACTCAAAAATAAAAGCTCGATCCCACATTGGGCACCGTTGCTTGCGTGTGAATATGAGTTTTCGCAAAATCGTCTACAGCTGACTGGATTGCTTTTATCATTTATCATGTGGATGTTCAGTTTCCCAGCTGTTTTTCGTACGATTTTGATGTTACCAGTTCCCAAGTTTCTAAATCAACTTTGACTACTTGGAAGGCGCGACTACATTGTTGTGCATTTACTTAGTTACTAGACATATTCCGTAGACTGGAGAACACTTTAACTCTAATAAGCGCTGTAATCCCAATATTTGAAGGCAAAAAATATTTTAACACGCCGAACCAATTGAATAAAATTGAAACTCCTATTTCAAATTGTTTAGTAAATGTGATATGATAATGAAATAATAGCACAGTACATATATCTACATAGTCCGTAATTTATTATTAACGACTGCAAAATATACTACAAAAAGATAAGCTCAGCAAGACAGATAAAATCGGTTATATTTACAAACATTGATTTACCATATTTTTCCAGTCAGCGTGGACGTGTTAAAACGGAATGCGGATTGAATGCGATTCCGGAAAAATGCTCCTGTCAACGACCGGACACCAGATATAGTGCGGACCCGTTACCCGAGTGATCCACCTGGACTCCTGCCACATCCCGACGCCGACGGCTAATTATAACATCGCCACTTCACACAATAAACAATTCCATGCTTATGTGATAAGGAGGAAACTCGCTTACGCACGACCCTACCAGGATACGATACGTTCGACTTTAAGGACCAATGTATCGGGTATACAGAGCTTCGTCTACTACAACCAGATGAAATCGTATCTCCTTACCATCAAGAAATATAGCCACAACCTATTGCGGTCACACTTTCCGTGATAAATCTTCCATTCCGCTCTCTTGACGCTAACAAACAAAAGCAATGACTGAGCAACAACTGTCAGCGAACCCGACAGTAATTTGTGTCTTCTGGAAGTGATATACGAACGCAAAATTAGTCAGCGATATTTTTAACAATTATCTCTCCACAATATCTCTACTATTTCTGGAGCAGTAGTGGCGGTGATGTAAAAATGTGCCTGGATTCTGGAGTAGGGAATTATTTGGGACGCACGTTAACAGATCAACAACGAGGTCGGATTTATTCACGTATGCGGAATAGTCTACCTACTACAGCCGAAGAATAGTTATCGTTCCGATAACAGGCCAGTCGTTTTCTCGCTGCCGATTATTGCGGTCCTATACCGGTGAGAAAATATTTTGCGTGCGCGTTTTCTGTGTGTAAAGTGTCAACGCATTGCCAGTTTCTCCCAACCTTGCAGTTAAAACTGTCAAGGCGATCTCGTGAGTAGTATCATGTGGCGTGTATGAAGCTCAGTGGAAGTCTGTGCCAGTGCAGTGACCCACCAGCGGTGCGTGAAGACGGGACGATGGTACGCAAAGGGGAGAGGTCCACTCGCGCCCTCTTCAGGACTCTGGCCGACACGCTTCGGTGGCAATCTCTTCGCGTCGTCGCAATGGTACGTTTGGCGAGCAACAAATGTTTTGCTTGGACGCTTTGGGCCATCGCACGCGTAGAATCATGAACACACTTCATCATTTCTGTCGTAAATTAATTATGATTTATTATGAATTACTTATTTCTTGAGAATACATAATATATGTCTGTAACATTTTAGTGAGGTTACTTAACCCGTCTTTACAATACACCGTCAACATAGTCGTTAAATATTATCAGTAATCGATACTTACTAAATATTGTCTATCGATCGATGTGAGCCCTAGAGTAGACTGTTTTGTTGACATTTGCCCGACTCACGATGCGATCGTGTGAGCGTCTCGGATGGTACACGTGCTTTTATCGGAATCCATCGGAATCTGTGACCCCAAGGCCGGAGGTCACGTTGTTACACGAACGGTGATATCGCCCGAGCTGACATCCTTATTTCGCCGATTTTTTAACTAAACTTTGATGTAATTGTGTGTGCGATCAATCAATGTTTACGTCAGCGAAGTCTCGTTAAAAAAATCAAAACGTATATTCAACGTATATGGAGTATTACATGGATATAATTCTATAAGAAGTAGGTATTTGTCAGAGTTATATTTTATTTTAAAACTGTTTTAGTAATTATTGCTTTAACTTTAAAAAAATTAAAACGGCTGGAATTTTTGAGAACTTATCTAAAGTTTATCCGACAGAATGCAGCTAACGAGATAGCGGAAGCATTGATAAGTTTATCTCAAATATCCAAAAAACGATAAAACCGTCAAACAGCACTAACAGCCCTATTAAACGCGTAGACGTCATTAGTTAACAATTTACATTCTACATATCATATACATAACAGCGAGCGCGAGCGTGCAGCATTATCAACTGCCGTATAACGCATTCGCTACAGCTGATTATGAATTTAACAAGGCAAAATCGAAATTCAACGTGTACATCGCTTTCCGCGCAAAGTAATGAACCGATAAATTGGGTTAAATAAACAACAACAATGCGATAGAGACGCAAGTGTGACAATTTGCTTACGTGCATAAAGCGCAAACACAGGTGCGCCGAGTGTTGGTGATATTTGGTTGGGCGTTTCGGTGACCCACTTCTTGACTGGTTTGTTGGCCTTTTCTATCCGACTAGATGCACTCAAACTCAAGACTCAACTATGTCCAGTCCTTTGGGAACGTGTCTTCTTTTCTTATTCAGTTTGTGTTGTGGGTTAATCAGAACAGTGTTAACTCCCTAGTGCTAGTTTAACTTTGTTTATTTTTAAGATATTATTTAATGAATTGAGCGACATCTATCGATTCGAGACTGTCCATACATACATTAGGTTTTCTCCCTTTGTTATGTCATCGTTTAATAAATGTCTAAGTACTTTCATTGTGATTTTTGGGAATCAAATTAATTTGAGTTGTTTTGGACAAGTAGTTTTGTATAGGAAACAAGTAAAATAATTCCTTTTGTAACTTCCGAACCCACAGTAAAAAATCTTATTCGCGAAACAATTAGTAGTTATGAACGCGAATTTACTGTTCAGATAGAATTCTAATGTTCTGTTTGCATAGAACAGTGTGTGTTACGTCTCCCAAGCATAATAGGTGGAAGCTTATCCTACTCAATCAGGTGGAAGAGAAGCTCAGTAGAGCAAGAGTCCCAACAAGGTAGGCAGCTATGTAAAACAGTAACCGATATGGGATTGTATACTTGTGCTGTGTTGAGGTACTATACTATTATAGTTAATGTAATTTAATAAATGTCTCGTCCGAAATACATTGGTATTGTTAAATCATACTTAGTGGTAGTTCCAGCACTATTTAAAACAACGTTCACCTTCGTTCCCCTTGTCTTAAACTAATTTTAAGCGCAATTTTCTTGAGTTTTTCTTTCATAAGAACCTTCTCCTTACAATAACAAACACAAAAAAAAATATGTTAAGTCGGTCCAGCCGTTTACGCGTGATGCCGTGAGTGCCGTGTTGACCAAGGAAAATAGGGATTTATTTTTATAATTATAGATTTTTAGAAAATGTCGAATTATCGTCCTTGTGCAAGAGTTCATTGACACAATAGGCAAAACCATTGTAATGAATCATATGTGATTTATCTGCAGAGAGCGAACCTGTTATATGATGATAGTTTGTTCAAGATCAAATTCCGTCGTTCTTAGATTTCACGGCAAAATCTTCGGACAATAGTTTTCTGAGAAGCTTACTGGAATGAATAAAACACTAACGTCACTGTGCTCATTATAGCAAAGCAGACAATAACATATGAATAGTTGATCTTGTCTTAAAATAAGCTGTTTTCACATGGCAGCGAGCAGCGCCGGGGCTCAGCTGTTGTGACGTCGCCGTCGCGGCGCTATTAATACAGCACTTAGGCGTTCTGCACACCCACGACTTGCAAAGCCGTTATTACACGTCTATTTGCAGACATTTATTAATATGAAACTGTTTTATGTTGCTCTGTAAATAGTTTTTCAAAAAATTCCCCATTGTGTTAACTTTAGCTTTTAAAACGGGATTGTTCCAACTTTAAAGGTGTGATTCATTGTCAGAGTTAAAAGTTAGTTGTTGTTTGATTGCATCCGTTTGAAACTAATGCTAGTTTTGAAATCTTTGATTTCTTAGTGCAAGCTAATATTTAATCTATTTGTCTGTACTGTATCGCCAGAAGAGTGCAGCTTGGCTGGGCAGCATTTGGGAAATCAGCTCCTTGGGGGAGGCCTATGTCCAGCAGTGGACTGCAACAGGCTGATATGATGATGTTTGGTATGCTAGACGCAGGTCGCTTCCAACCGGCTGATCTGGATGTTACTGGGGGAGGCCTATGTTCAGCAGCTGTGGATGTCCTATGGCTAAAATGATGATGATGTATGGTAAAATTTATGTTAAAATGTCTATTGTGTTTCAACTAAAACAAAACGACGCAGATGGTTTGTACGAAACCAGCGCGCCCTATTAATAAAACTTAGGCTCACTGCACACCCACAGACAAATTGCAGACTCTGGATTTGTCTAAGTAGGATTGACTTTAAACTTCAACTCAAATGTAACTGTAAAAATGAAATGTTTAATTATCATAAACGAACGAAAGAAGTAGGATATGCGCATGTAAATGCTTATACCTATGTAAATAAGCAACAAACAATAGCTTGGGCAACCGCGTTAATATCAGCTTTCGAAATTAAGTAAAAAATTCCGTAAACAAACAACGTGTACCTAAAGAATGTCAAGAACCCAAGAAATAAATATCCAAAAATATTTCGTGTGTCATGGTACCGAATAAAACCGTATTTTGACATTTTGCCTACAATTACTGAATGTCTAAAAGATTTCATGATTTACTTAAAGAATATTTATTTGTCTTGTATTAGTTACCGATCGTTCGTAATTGGTATGTCTGTTGTAGGGATATTGCTAGTCTTGACAATTTGGACTCAAATCTAAGCATGACAAGCCTAACAGCAATTTGTAGTAATTTAATAAAATATGGGTTGTAGCGACGGATTTCCAGACTACACAGAAAAAGCGATCTCGATTAGATTACTTGTACTTAGTCTGAAACGAACTACAAATTTAATGCTCGTAAGAAGGTCAAAGCACTTCACGTAATTACATCCACAAATATGATTGATGTTTTAAATATATATTGATAAACAAGTAAACAAGCGTATAGGACTTAAATATATTTACTCGTATATTATTACAGTTAATCTTATAATCTTATTAATACGGTCAGGATTGTTCTCGGTGTTAATAAGGTTATAAAATGGCATGGAAGAAGGAAGTAAATGCGCAAACTTGTTGATACAAAATGCCCGTTCTTCTAACGAACTTTAATAGTTCCGGCTGAATAGTCTCCTTTAAATTAGTTCTGTAAGCTCGCCCCTAAGTTTATCCGTAGATTTTCTGCTCGCAATCGCAACTTTCCTTTTTATGTAAATTGTAAAATGTGAATCCAATCATGGCTCCACGAAATAAAACAGACGGCGGCGACTCTGTTACGGATGATGGTTGGCAACAACAGCAGAAGTTGCTCTTTTATTCGTGTAAGTTGTGAAATCGACTTTACTCCTGCCATAAAAGTGTACAAGCGGAGAAGTAGTGTATTGGAATTGCATCGGCATCGTGCGGGGTGATCAGTGTTGGGTTCGTTATCGTGCCGTGCAACGTCGTGGCAGCGCTGCGGAGTGCGGAGTCTCGCCGGGACGCGTCGGCGGCGTGTCGTATCAGAGCCGCCATCCGCAGAGATGACTATGCCCGCTCTCATTCATTAGAGGGGCGAAGGGGCCGGGGCAAGACGTCGCGCGCCGCCTGACTATATCGATTTTGTACCACCATCCCTCCCCCCCGGCACCACACGCCCGCGCTCTCAGCATCCGACCTCGAGTGCTCTCCTCTCGCGCCTACCGGACACCTCCGACAGAAACTACGCCTTAACGACATGACGCCACAGCTCAAAATTCCGATCCCCGACTTACGCCTCGCGGCCTCCCGACGATCCCTAATGGACCCTCCGACCGAAAGTCACTCGGTCGAGATTGCAAGGACGCCGCCACCGTCCACGCTGATGGAAAAAATAAGCTTTTTGTTACAATTAAAATGGTAAATCAAACCAATTTTAGTAATTGCGAGGTCAAACTTTGAAGTGGCGGCGCGCGCGCTAGGAGGGTGTTTAAACGCGTATGATTTTTAATGGGCTGCTCAACGTGTCCACCAGGTCATCCAGGAAACTAGATATAACTTCGAAATAACTTCGCTATTTCAGTAAAATCTTAAAATTAAACCATTTCTATGCTCTCTAAGGAAATGCAGACTCCAGTTTTTATTATCTCTCCTTTTATGAGACTTAAAATTTTAATCAGAACGAATGCCTCTTAAGGCATCTAATTACATTTCATCATGGACGTAATATTTCCTAATTTAGGGTGGTTGGTTTAAATAATAATGAAATCTTATCGTTTGTCAGCTTTTATTTCGTTCCGAGATTGGTCATTATGTTGAGATGATGTATGATAATTAACTTTTCCGTTATGAAGATATGAGTCACATGGAAGCCGTACGAGGCAGGCTAGCATTTGATTGTTCGACAGATTACTGGCCCGGCTCCGATAATCCTTTCTGCTGGTCGCACCGCCCTCTTATTATAGTCCAACATAGATCCTCCCGAGTCCGAATTTACTTTTGTGTTTCGTCTAATTTTCTATAGCAGTCAGGAACCATGTTATGGATAATTTGCGTGAAGCCTACACAGTTTAGGGGTCTTACATCTATCATCGTAAATCTTACATCTGTTCCTTAATATACATAGCCGATTGACACAAATATGTCCATGTCGCCATTTTTATACGGCATGTTTCTGGGACTTTTAACTTATAACACCCAAATATGTTTAGAGTTTAGATATCCTGCTACTTAATTTCTAACGTAATCGTAAAATAATTAATCTGTCGGCAGAAAGTATAGTGAAATCATCAATTTTGTATCAGACCAGAACTTAATCAGCTATATCAACAGAGGCTTATGGGAGTTTTTTTTCATACCCCTAATTATAAATACAAAGCGGCTTGCTTATTATACGTTCATTGCTTATTACACAACAGTATTTTTACTGAGTAAACGTGGTCCATCATAGAGTTCATCAGAACCATTCGATAACGAACTAACCCCATGACACTGATGCTTAATCCTATAACTCCACGTGGTTTTCACACTTTTGAATCGTGGGCCTGGTATGATTATGGTCAAACTTAAAACTAACGCCTTACTTTTTGTCGTCTTTGACAGAATTTTGCATGGATCTTCTTACTTACCTCCTCCTCCTTCTTAAAATGCAGTGAAGCAAATACTTGCATCGAATATCTAATCTAAAAGTTTCAGCCTTAAGCCGAGGAAATGTTGTGACTTGCGTACTAGTGATTAAACATTTACTCTATGCAAAGCATTTCTTACCTACCGAGTCTACTTAACGAGATCGAACATTAAAGATGCAAAAACAGTGTGCATCTTCCGCGAATAGATATCTAGAGGTATACCTACAGTGCAGTGTGTCACATCACTACTTTTTTTCGAGTAATAATTATACAGATCATAAGTAATTTTAATTGATGTTGTTGGAAAAATAGAAGAATCCTCTTTTTAATTCGGTAACAATTATGCTCTTGGTTAAATCATATCTTAACCAGTATAGCTTCCTGGGTGAAATAATTTGGTATTACTCTTGTTGGAATCTTAAAAGTCCAAAAACAGCCTAACCTTTTTTTTTATTCGCAATTATATTCTAAGAAAAAATCGATGAGGACGGTCACAGATAAACCTAAGCTGATTGACGTATAAAAAGTAAGCGTCCGATGAAAAATAAATAAACAGAACAGTAGTGCAACTGTAAGTTTGGTTTCTGACCCGAGGGATAAGGTGGGCCGCGTTGCGGTAGGTCTGGTCGAATATGCTTTTTGCCGATCGCGAGGCAGGCACGCAGCGCTGTGTGCGTTTGCATGTCTTTCATGTATCAACCCAGCGTCATTGTGTGCAGTCTGCACATTGGATCAGACCCATACAATATGCTGGACATTGCCCGATAGTACTGATTACAGCATTAGATTATGTTTGAAAAATATTATGTATTTGAAAAACTCTGTTTATGTCATGTTTGTTTACGATACGATTATAATCAATAACCCTCGTTTGGCAGTCGGGTAAAAATAAAAATACCTATGACTATCAACAAATGTCAAATTGATGTTACGACGCGAAAATATTGACGATAAAAACTCTTTACTTAACTTTTGATTCAATTTAATATTCGGAAGTAAATCTTTTGAATTATTATTAATATAAGTACTTACTCACTTCAGTATTTTACAAAAAAAATAACACGCCCACCATTTTCAACAGGCTTAAGTAAGGTCGGTTTCGGTCTCTGCCGTTCTAACTCGACGGCCAGCGCTTACCAGTGCAACCTTGGTTGGGCACCACTGGAGTTGTTTCGGTACACCAGAAAACACCCGACCGCGGGAATTGCGAAAATACGAGTCTCCAAATTTATCAACCCTGTCTTCGCCATTGAGAATGCGAGACGACCTAGCCAATGTAGCGCTTAGAATAAACCTAAGATCTCTATAAAAAATACCCTTTAAGCTTAGGGCCACAAAACATTATCTGCCCGGACATGTGCATATGGAACCAATCTTTGATCTTTTACCAACCAAACCTTAGGCTTTAATAAACCGAGAAATACCACAATGAATTAACAAATAGGAAATACCCACCAACCAGCTACTACACGTTTTCAACCCGGCAACTCTTGTGGAACGAATGGAATATAACTTGGTTGTACGAGAGCTTTTGGTTTGTTACCTTCACAATGTGTACGCAGACTAGCGCCTCCACGTGCATCGCAATAAATGTAAGCTTGTTACTTCCGATGCCGACTATAAACATTCTATTGATCTCCTGTCACTGGGACACTCTCATAATCCTATTATGCTAACTTCTGTTTGTGCAAACAAATCGTGCTGTTACACGTACTAACATAAAAAGCGTTAATGTTCAGTTTTAGTACGAGATCGGAGATGTGAACTAAGGTGACGGTACAAAAAGGATAATTGACGACGAAAAAAACGTATTTTGATATAAATTCCAAATACTTAGGTATACCTTGCAAATAAATGCTTTTACTTTACATGACCCCTTGATGAAGATGAAGCAAGTCAGGTGTAAAAATGTTGTGTACTTACCTATATGTTTATTTAGAGATAAAAATAAGGTCACGCTTAAGTTGGTGCTAAGAGCCTTATTGCGTCGATTTACGATTAATCATAGTGAACGAACATACTACGAACGAGGCCGACTAAATGAGACTCAAGCTGTCGAAAGGTTAGAAAAAATAGCATAATTCCCTAACTATCTTATAGATTTAAATTATATATGATCTATGCCCAGCCGTGGGATAAGCTTATTTTTAGAATGAATAAGCTTACTTCGTAAGCATCACAGGCAAATGAGACGCAGACTAGTGAGACACAAACGGCCATAAAAGTGATCATGACGCACATAGCTGGATCCATGATCGAGACCAGTGTCAATGCACGCGGTCAGGCCCTGATTTAAATGTCAGCCGCTGTACCGCCTGTCGCTGGCTCCGGCCTCGGAATCGCAACTATAAATACCCAAAGGTTCTCTTCGTGTAGCTTAACATGCCTGTAATAATGACAGTAAAAATGGAAAACCATACGTTTACTGCACCAAAGTAACCCCTTAACTCGTCTATCAATTGTTTGTTTTGGTAGTTTTCTTCTCTACAATCGAATGAAATAACATAAAAGTAGAAGACACAAGTATATTTTCCGTATTGAGTATTTGTTTAAAACAAAGTGAGTAGCTCATTTATTTATTTGAGAATTTATTTGAAGTAGGTAAATAAACAGCTGTGCGTTTGAAATAACCCCTCATTAAACAATTTTCTAGGCGTTTGGAAACTTTTTACAGCCGAGTTTGAATACGAAGTTTCAAAGTATGTAGATAACTAAGTAATATTTAAATTTACTTTGTGATTTATGAGCGCGGTTACCGATCTCTACCATTTTAGAAGTAGAGTTTTATTAATGTGGTTTTAGAGGCTTTTATTATTTACATAACATAGATAACAAGACTAGACAACCTAAAACATATTACTCAATGCACATAATTGAATACCAAATCAATTACACATTATGATCGTAAATGTTGTTATGAATAATTTCATTCTTCAACTTGTTTACAAATGGAATGTAAACAATCCCAGGCGGATGCATTATTATTAATTATATTTATTAGTTAGTAGTGATAACTGTTCGCTTAGTTATGGAAATGGCCGATCAAAAGCGTCTGCTCGGTTCGGCCTCAACGAGGGGAAAGCTTGGGGTAGGTTATGGTATTGCATCCGACGATTTGCCGACTGCAAGGGTGGTTTAGCATAAGTATACCTCGCCTATAGCACGCAGCCCTCAATGTGTCTGTCTAGCCGCTGGATTTATGAATGCCGTACAGTAATTATGACGTTATGTGCGTGTGCCTGTATCGCTAACGGTGATTTACAAACACAAACAGACCTGTCTTCTTACTTTAAAATGATTATTGTGGCACCACTCACGATACACTTTTAGGTGTCAAGTATCGATCACATAGCCAATTTAGTCTGTTATACATTTTTAATCGTTATCTCGACCGGTGCGGAGTCGAATATAAACCTGAGATCGATATGGTCCCGTCCGGTCCAAACTCGGGCTACCGCCGATGTTTCTGTTTCATCGCATCCGGACGTCCGCCGGAATTTACGAGCGTCTCTATCTAAATCGGTGCGTCTGTTACGACGTTAAGCGTTTGATGTGTCGCTCCCGGTGTGCTCGCGGCGGAAAGCCTAGTGATGATTAAAAAAGCGTGCGTGCCCACTTGACGCAGTGTGTTAGCTTTTTGCATCGGTGTGCTGTGCGGTGCTGTGGCACTAATGAATCGGGCCCGCCGCCGCGGCGTGTGCGTCGGCCGCGGCCTACGTACGCGGGCCTTGCATTGGGTCGGGTCAGTGACCCCGCCCGCCCACTATCGGGGTAAATATGCCGAATGCACACAGATGCGCGCGCCGGCCCCGCGGGCCCCGCCGTCGCCGCTTGCTGCACTCTGCACGCATCCACCCCCGACCCCTCTTAAAACTCCTAATTGATTGCACAAATTTTCTCGCAATAACTGTCTTTTTATAGTGTTAATGATGTAAACTTGCGCTGTTCCGGCACTTTAATTGATACTACGTTGCGGAGACGGCTGTAAACCATGTACTAATGCATAACTATGCTCGTTTGCCTATCGCTGCGGTGTCGCCGGCTAGACTGTGAAAAATTAATTAGCGTATAAACTGAAAACTCGTTTTACGTGATTCCCCTTCTACTGCAACAGCGTTCACTTCATGAGTTTCTATGCCTTATTTAGTAGTTCAAAAAGCTGCTATAAAAGTTTTATGAAATCAAAATCATTATAGAGATGTTAATGATGTTTTAAACCCCAATGCAGGCCAATTTATGTCCTGCTGCACTAGAAGAGGCCTATGTCCAATGCGATCAATAGTAAAAAAATATTAAAAATCACCATTACGTCCGAGCGAGATCTCAAGTGCAATTGCTCCCGCAACTTTTTTAAGGCTTCAGGTCGTCTATAGATTGTTTAAATTATAAGTGACCTTATTTCCGAACTTCAAGTAAGATCCCAAGCTGAAATCTGCATACCAATAAGAGCAATACTCCTTCCGAATGACGATGATCTCGGCATTCGCTCATCGGGTGCATTGCTGATGTCACTGTGACGTCACCGCTATAAACATAAACACCGCCCGGCCGCCATGCCAACAACGATCCGCATATAACAATAATTCACGATACAAAGCTAGCATACAATTGCAGCACATCATAACTGCGCGCTTTTGGCATCATTGCCTTACAATGCCGCATCTTTTTTGCATCTCCTGATTTATTCAGTACGCCAGCTACCATTAATCCGCTGCGAACGTCTTTATTCCATTTTATTTATTAGTGCACTTGCAGTCGAATTGTGAAAATTCAAATTTGATTTTTTGGAGTTATTTAACCTTTTGAATGCGATTAGCCTTGATTTAGATTTCATTTGATAGAAAAGCTTGCTTTTTTATTTGAAATACTAATAACTAAGCGTTTAATCTCGACCTTACCTGCCTAAAGGGTAACATGTCTTATTAAGTACATTTAAAAAAAAATGCTATTAAAAATTTCTAGTTTTACATTAAATGCAGCACTTGAATTAAATCTTAACGATTTCAGTGAATTACTTAATGAAAAATTTTCAGCAGACTTAAGAAAAATCGTAATGTTTATTCCAAAAATACAAAGTAACAAAAAATAACAAGCCCCTTCATTAGATATTACTTCTTTTTTTTTTTTTTTTTTTTTTTTTTTTTTTTTTTTCTTAGGTAGACCAAGGTTTACAATTTTTTCAATAAACATACATAAATAACATTTTAAAAACCACTTACAGGTCCACACAGATAGAAATTAAGTATTTTTTTTTAAAAATTAAGAATTTATTTACGTCGCAGGTTTCAAAAAACGCTCGCCCAGCAGTCGCCTAACCGCTGATACGCTACACCAAAATATTCTTGAAACATCTTTTTTTATTAATCTAAAGGTCAGTCAACCCTTATGTGTAGGGCTTTCGGCTAATATTAAATCTTAGACAAACTAATATGTGGAATGTACATGAAACTTTGAGCAAACTACAGGTTGCCCGAGCTCATACAAAATAACATAAGTTTATATTGCTTTTGAACGTTTACTGTGTAATAACCACCAAGCTTACTTAAATTCAATTGATATTATAAGATTTATATGGTTTCGCGTCCATATTAGATTAAAAAATCATCACAACTGAACATTAAAAATTCAGAAAGCGAATCCACAAAAAAATAAAACCATTCAGGAAGTGAAGGAAGAAGGAGAATAATTAGGACACACAATAGCATGACGCGGCCACGTCTCATTGGTAGGCCGTAATTGAATAACCGACGACAGAGGAAATCGCGGAATAAGCGCTTAGCTGGAAGCGGCCGGAGTGGGCCACTCCTGATCACACCTCGATGGTGCTGCTCCGGTCACTTACCTGCGCTCGCGCGCGACGCCCTGCAGTGTCGAGTACGCTTACATGTACGCGTCAGAAATAGGGTTGCCAGGTGTCCGGTTTTTAGAGTCATGTCCGGCCGAATAAATACAAGTCCGGCTTTGTTGCCTGTTTGGCTCTTGTAAGGATTTTGACAAGGGCCCGAGTCGCGCTCGTTGAAAGATGCCAAAATTTAGCCACTCACACGACACACTGATACCCCCGACACACGTCTCGCCATTGCATCCGCAAATAGGTACTAAAACTTATTTTTTTAATTGAAAAGCAGTGCTTTTGACTTTTAGGGTTCTCGGGTTTTTAATTTCTAGCTATGCAACCCTAGTTGGAAAGCTTCCTACCACCTGCCCACGCTACATGTATGTCAGTATGTAGATGCATTGAGGGGCAAGAGTTTATTCTTTTAGGAATTAATATGTATATTTTTCTAAATTAATAACTGTTTCTTTGCATTTTTGGTATTTGATTGAACCTAATCAACTTGCTATATTTCTTTCTATAAGTAACCATTTAGCCCAGCAAAACGAGACACAACAAAATAGATATTTATTTACACGTTCTGTGTCTGCGACCGTTCAGCATAAAATGAGTTGAAATTAATCTTAATCACTGAACTGCTATTAATATTCTAATGACATTATAAATAAGATCCATAGGCAATAGTATCACATCTAGCGTCGTTTATATCGGTCGGGGGAAGCGATTTCGCCCACATGAGAACGCGATCTCCTAAAGTGATGATGCAATGTCGGAACACTTTAGTTGGGGTGCGTACTTCCAACTACGTAGGTAAATAACTTTACTGTGATACGTAGGTATTCTAATTCTAATACAGACCTACAAGTGGGTAAAGCCCTACAAATGATTTTCTGTTAATTGTTTTAGTGTAGGAATCATAATATCCTAAAGAAAGGAATAAGTAATATTTCTACTTACCATAAATCTTAGAAATTGAAAGTCACACACATCACCCACTCACTATATCGTCAAATCAGCAGATTAAATAATAATTCAATCAGAACCTATGTTTATTTATGGGTTAGTTAGGAAACAGATGCCGACAGAAAAACATAAATTAAATTTTTATAGCTAAGATGTAAAGGAAATGGAATGTCCACCTTCTTTTGCCTTTCATCCCAAGCGTCTTAGAATTTGGAGGACAAAAGATTGTTATATCAAGACGCTGTGGACCACGGCAAAGCACTCCTATAAAGAAAAAGAACAATAATTTTATAGAAAAATACCCACCGGAACATTTACTCCAAATCCGCTCAGCCCTTTACGCGTGATTGAGTCACAAACATCCAAACATCCTCGCAAATTTTCGGATTTATAATATTAGTGGGATTAGCAGTTTTCTAACACGTAGAACCTACCTTAATGTTTTTTCTATTCATTTTCCGTTAAAATATCGGCCATAATAATATACACAGTAAAAATTCCAACCGGATTTCTATTACATTTCTAAAAACTGCAGCCTTTTAAAGATCGGACAAGACTGACTGACAGAAACCGCAGGCTCAGTAATAGCTCTTTACTCGAACTCTATAAAACTGCAAAGATCGCCTCGTGTATCCTGGAGTTCACATCACAGCATAGGTACTTACATAATTGAAGCTAATTATGTTTTATCAGTAATTTTCATTAATAAGTTTTTATCAAGATCATCAAGTAAAAACATTGCACACATTGAACTTAATCGTGGGACGGTTCTCTGCAACTTATTCACTTCTTGCGCCTTTAATTGCTGCAAAGTTCATTGGAATAATTATGCACGGATAGAAAATACTTTCCTCACGTTCACTACACTTGCTATCTGCTGTATCTGCAGCAGTATCTACCAGATAAGTTGCGACAATCTTAATTGGGTGTTGGTATAACATGGGGCCATAAATCACAGCGCACAGTGGGGCGGTAATGGAGAGCTCAGTTTATGTGCTGTGCTTATTTCATCGGTGTGTGCGAAAAATATGAAACAAAACGGTTCTTAGGTGGTAAGTTGCTGCGGTTTTTCTTTTAAAATTACGACTGCACCAAAGTTTTGTCTTGATTAAGAAATAAATTAGTTATTCTTAACCCATTATTTGCACTTGAACCGAATCAAAAGTGGTTTACGATTTGTATTTCCCGATTTGAGAGAGAATTATATCACCCAATGCGGTGCCCCACTTATGAGTCGAGTTATAGTTGCCTGATTTGAATTGAGCCAGAATCACGGCGGCAACTGGGCCGCCTCTGTAGATGTACTGTTCCATCTCCGACTTCGTTCATTAGATAGTTAACCGTCGACCGAATAGTGGATCACGTCCTGCTATCAGGTGCGCTGCAAACAAAACGTTGAATAGAGGCCGGGTTAAACATGCACGACGGGTGTACGGGTATAATTAAAGTTTAGGAGACGCTCACGTCGCCCGTTAACCTCGTTATCGGGCGCTGGAAGTGGGTGAGACGCGGTGGGGCGGGAGCCAAGCTAGGGGTAGGGGCGAAACGGGGAAAATCAATGACAGCCGCCGCGCGCCGTCTCTCCCCGACCCGACGCGCTCATCTCGCGACCACGTGTCGCGGTCACTGACTCACCACCACCACCACTAGATCTGTCTCAGCCGACCTCGCGCTGATTGATCATCTTCCGTCATCCCTCTTCCCACCCTCACTCCCTCACACAAAAATATCCACGACACTAATAATTACACACGCAAAACACCAGTCCGTCAAACCAGCAAAAGCCGCGCAAAACGACCGGTTGTTTTTGTATGACCGCTTCCTACCATCAAAGCATCGGTCAACAATATACTGGCGCGTAACATATACGTACACGCTGAAGCCTCGCCGGCTGTCGGAACGCGCTCGGTCGCCTGTAAAATACACTAATATGTAGGTCGCCGTCAGAAATTTGGGTTATCGTTTGGCCGCGTCGATATGCGACGCTTCCGCACCGCCACGCTGCGAATGCTATGCACTCGCATATATTATTATGTACTGTTAGTCATCCCGAATTACGTTAAGGCCGATTCTGAATGCCAGATATCTGACCGTGTGACGGCGCGACGCTCCGACGCTACGCATCTGGCGCAAATTTTTGCAGATACTATCCCAATTTCTACTTGCGAACTTATCCTGTACACCAGCGGATGTCCATTCTCTTGATGTTCAATTTAGTTTGAATATTTAATACAAAAACCATAAATCAACGTGTTCATTACATCCGAATTAATTGTTTGATCGATGCCCATTAGGTACCGAGGACATTCACACGGCATACCCGTGTTACCTGCGCCAGTGAGTCATATCTAGGCGAGTCTCGCGACAGCGTATAAAAAACCCGTAGCAACGAACTTCCTAGTCCCCGATCCGTGCGTTTTAATGTTTTATTATGGGCATATCGCGGCCGTCGTCGATCAATGTCAACCGCATATTTGGGTCAACGGCCGTCAGCCGAATTCTCGCGCTCGTCTACTCTTCATTTCCTGTAACTATTTGGATGACTTCATTGTGCTTCGTCTAATGTGTTGGCCCTGTGGAATTTTGGTCACTGAATTTTGATCAGTCACTTTTTTCAACTATAGAAATAAGTAAACTTTTTGCAAAATTTGATTGACATCTAACATTTGTCAGTCAAATATGTCAAACTAAAAAAAACACAAAAAATGACAACTTAAGCATATTTTTTTAAAGTAAACAAAATCTGGGAAATTTCATAAATAAATCAGCCGGCACACTGTATGAAAAGGTTTGTGTCGTAAAAAAACATGATGTGAAATAATCAACTTTTTGAAAGTATAACTTTAGGTAACATGATGGTGTCGCGTTTAAAAAAATATTTATAACACATTAATTTAGATTCAATTAACCGAACTTAAGTTCAGTTCACCAGCCGACGGCTTATAAACACCGTGCCTCGAGTAGTCCCAAGTCCCAACTTAAAATACGTATGAAACTTATTATCGATTCCGACACTTTGACTAGGTTTACACCAAATTCACCTGAAATAAAACAATGTAGAAGCAGCTAGGTGTAACTACTTACTATTTCGTGAATTAATGGCATCTTCTGGTCGAGCAAGCATTTTATCAGCGAGATACTTATTGAGTAACAATTATCAGCTAAAGCTGAACAGTTTAATTTTGGAATAAGAAGTAATTTCAGTGAAGGTGATTAAACCCGAGATTCTCCAAAAGCACAAAATGATGCTAGTCTGCTACGAGTCATCACAAACGAACACAGTCAGCTTAAAATGACGTCCTAAAATCACGAAGCCAAGACACGTTCAAGATAAATGTTACTTAGCGGTCAATGTTTACTAAAGAAATCCTCTCATGTAATTTGTTGTTTTCTTAGAGCGCCCATCTACGGGTAGCTTGGCAGTCACGGTCACCGCAAGTTATCGATAACATATTCCGCAATCTCACCATAATGAAGCAGCTGCTTAACTGACTTGTCAACTTTTGACAATGAACTGCTCGAGCTCCCCGCGTATGGTGCTAACATGTGCTAATCAATTTTCTGTGTCATTGTACCTAACCATAGTTTCAAATTGTTCCAGGTATATTATGCAAAGAAGAAACGGAGAGCGCAACAGTACCTGGGCGAGGACGGCTCGCACAAGAAGGAGAGGAAGCTGTACAACGATGGTTACGACGACGACAACCATGACTACATCATCAAACAGGGGGAGAAGTTCCTTGACCGGTACGAGATCTCTTCACCTATTGGAAAGGGCTCGTTTGGACAGGTCAGTAACTATTGAACTATTTACTTGTCTTCCCCTTTCTCATTTATTTATTTACTTAAAAAAGAAACTGACTCCATCATCTTAGTGAGATCGCTAAGGCCGCCTACCCCATTGAATTGTTGAAGTACCCAGTTGAAGCCACAGGCACTTAGCCTGCGTATATGCTTGACTAGCCTGCGTATATGCTTGACTTCCTCGGACCTCTTCGGTCCATCAATAGGGCAAGGTTTAAAAAATGTATGACCATAACCTTAAGTTTAATGAATTTCCACATAGAACCCAGCTGCCATCTTAATTGGCGTAAGGTTTCCCTTACGTAAGTTAACAATCCGAATCCGAGAAAAGTCGGTCCCAAGTAGACATAGTAAATTTGTAGGAAGGCTCTAAGACCGTTTACGCACTGAATCCGATCCGAATCTGACAACCTTTACACAAATAGCATTACAGCTACTATCCGGGACGATTTTTCTCGGATTCGGATCGGACGCAGTGCGAAACAGCTCTCTAAAAAAGGAGTTACGCTCCTTTTTTTTTGCGTACCATTGATAGAAAATATTCTCCTAACGTCTGCTTTTGCGAGAGGCTAATTATTTAGGCAATTTAAAAAGAAAATTTTGACGTTCGTATCGTATCATTTCGGTTCGAGATTCCAGTAATTTGATTTGCATATATTTTTTAAACAACGCTAGACCCAAGCTAGACGGGTCGTCAACGGCGATTATAAAATGAAAGTAATCTACTGGATAAAGGTTAACTGTCTGGTTGTTATGGTAATCTCTGGGTCATCAGCATAACGTGAACTTTAGGTACAATTCAAATACGGTCTACGTTATCATCTACCCACGGTTAAGGATCTATAAAAGTTATATTTAATTCGTAAAAATATTTTCTATGTTTAGATTATTTAGTGTCTCAATAGGCCCCGTATTGAACCAATTCGCCTATTTTGAATACGCCCTTGGCTATTTTCGCGAGTTGATAAATTAAGTTCCGAAGGATATCTTTGAGACCCGTGGGCGTATCGCGGGTGGTATAGTTAAACTTGTGCTGTATGCCAATTAAAACTTACCGTAACTATTGTACGGATTTGTACGAAAATATATTATGTTAATACAATCGCCTTCTATTTACGGCATACTACTTTTGTTCTGTTTCCTTCAAATGCCTTTTTTTTTAAATAATATTAAATATCCATTTGTTTTTATGGTTTCAGGTTGTGAAAGCGTATGACCACGAGGAGCAGTGTCATGTAGCGATTAAAATAATTAAGAATAAGAAACCCTTCCTAAATCAGGCACAAATAGAAGTCAAGTTACTAGAAATGATGAACAGAGCGGATGCAGAAAATAAGTATTATATAGGTAAGTTTTTTTATTTATAATAACTTGCTTAACTAACACAGTTGCTAGGCACTGATCTCTGTTAAAGGTTGGTTGGTTGATGTACAAATGGCAATGAATTAACTTGGAGTTCTTAATTGTTGAACATAACTAATTGTCAAACCCTTGTTTCAGTAAAACTGAAACGCCATTTCATGTGGCGGAACCACCTGTGCCTAGTGTTCGAGCTGCTCTCGTACAATCTGTACGATCTGCTGCGCAACACGAACTTCCGCGGCGTGTCGCTTAACCTAACGCGCAAGTTCGCGCAGCAGCTCTGCACCGCGTTACTGTTCCTTAGTCAACCTGGTAAGTTTGTTTTTGCTTCTTATTTTGTCTTAATTATACCTCTCGACCTCCGTAGCCGTGAGGCGAGCACGCCGGACTGTATCCTATGGCGTCGCCATCTCTGAGGTTTCGGGTTCGATGTAGAAAACGAACTTTTTATATTGTCTCGGGTCTGGGTGTTGTGGTACCGTCGTTGTTTCTGATTTCTATAACACAAGTGCTTTAGCTACTTACCTTAGGATCAGAGCAATGTATGTGATGTTGTCCAATATTTATTATTATTATTATAACTTTGGAGGACCGGTATATCCTCGAAAACTCCATGGTAGGTAACCCTTTAATGCGCTTCTTGATCCGCACAGGCGGAATTTTGAGATCTGTCACGGAAACCCAACTTAGAGGAAGCTGATGTTTCCTTCCACTTACTTTCAGCATGCTTGCACTTTCTTTCGGGTCATCTGTAAACGATGACAGATTATCCTACGTTATAATGTCGTCTTCATGACTAATCCAAAACCGATATCGATTGATTGTCAACGCATGCATTTAACGATTCGTGAGTTGTGTGCTTTATACGGGGCGCATTTCTTAAAATATTACGTTTAATTCAATCTACGTATACATGGGAAATATGATGACAGGAATAAAATCTAAATTCCAATGTGACGCCATTTTTTCTTTACTACGTTCAATTCAGTACATCTAAAGTGGGAAACACAATTGCATAACAGAATACAATGCAACATCAGGACGTAATTCGATCTTTCAGCATCAAAACGAGTAAGGCTAAGGCCACATTGCTGAGTACTAAGATGCCTGGATTGGTGCTAGATGCTATATGCCTAACGGTAGTTCACGTAATGAGACAAATTCACTATCAGCCGGCGCGCCGGCAGCAGTAGATTAATAACTAGTTCTGGGCGATAATAAATGTCTGTAATTGAGACGTTTACCAACTAGCATTGGATAATTGATTATAAAATTACTCACTTTCAAAAATGGATCACGCCACAATTTTAATGTCGTAACCTTTAGTCACTTAATTTTCTGGTAGGTAGGTTTAATTTGTCGGTATATTTGTTATGTGGCGCTCCGGGACGCTCTCGCTCGAATAACTGTTATAAACAAGATATCAAAGTTGTTTGATTGGTAGGTTGAGTCTCGTTTACAGGGCTATAGTGTAGCTGGGTCCTAAAGTGCAAAGACCACTATTGTGAGCAGTGTCGCAAGTGAGCAGGAACTGCGGTGTCTATAGTGCTCGCCCTAAATCCGCAGCCGCCAATGCAATTATGCAGATATCTTTATGTCTAAACAATGACCTATCGCACGGCGCCGTTTGTCGCTAAGCAGTAGTCGCCACTGCTGCTTAGCAGTCTTCGTCAGACCTGATTCACACGGGGCGGCTTTATAAGTTGAATACCTATAACAGTGGCGGTCATTGATTTTATTTTGAGGTAGGCGCTAAAACATCCCAAGTAAGCTTTAAACGCGATGTTTAAATTAAAACCGTAACTCGTAATGTGCGTTTCAATAAATAAGCTTCATTTGTTCGATCAAAATTGAACCTCATATCTCGTCCTCGAAAAGTGCTACCTAAAAGGCGTAAAACTTAAAACTAGGACTACCTTCTTAAAAAAAAGTTTCCGTCTACAAATCTAGGTAATAAAATAAATGCGTTAAAACAAATTAAGTATCACTCAGTCAAAATTTTGCCGGGTCAATGTAGCATGTCCATAGCACTATGCAAAGTTAATTCTTAATTAGCGCCATCTCGGTAAATTCGGCAACAGTTAATCGGATCGGAACTAACAAATTTTATAGAAATTATTGGTGGATGTTGCTTTTAGTTTGATGAGTTTAGTAAGAAAATCATAGATAGCGCTAAGTAACAAAATAGTTTTTTTAAAATACTTACGTACATTTCATTGCGTAAATCTAAAAAATTACGAAAATAAAATCTGAGCATTGAAGCTCATAAATCAATAACAATATCTTACCAGGGTTTATTTTTTTTCTTTCGTAAATTAGTGAATGGTGTGTTTGATGATTTATTTCACCACCACAAATATCAAAACAATGAATGGAATTAGAACATGTCATTAAATTGATATCAGTAGTGGCTTTGCAAAAGTGTTAGGTTCTATGGTCACTTTTATTTTTGCCATTTAACACAGAAAATTTACTTGGGATTGGCGCGTAATTTGTCAAAACAAATAGACTTCTAATTACTGTACAGAACACAACAACACAGCACTAAACTCCAAAAACAATAAATATCACTAAAAGAAATCGTTTACGATCATTAGGAATAAAAACAATATTCCAAAACACCTGGCGATGATAACCAAAACAAACTAATGAAAAAAATATGGCCGATTAAAAAGTTTACATTATTTTTAGGATAGTTTTAGCAAACAATTTGTTATTCTTTTTCAAACTTCAAACTCTTTACTATAAATATAATTAGGATTTTAGCGTTTGAAATTTCATTTTTTACAATTTGTAATATAAAGTTTACTTATAATAAGACTTTAAATTGCGCCGGAAATTGAGCGCCATCTGGTGGGAGCTAAGCAGGTAGTCGCCGCATAATGCTTAACAAAAATTGGTGTTTTGTAACTGTGTACGTATGCGCACAGATTATATAAGTGTGTGTGAAAATTAAGGAAGTGTGCGTAAAATAGTAGGCGATCTCGCGACCGCCTACTGTGCATTGAAACGAGCGCGCTTTAGTTTGTAAGTTTAATAAAGACGACAAAATGGTAACTTAGACTTTATTATAGAATGTCAATTTGGCAAATAAATATGGTTAGCTGTCCTGTAGGATTTTTCTTTAGGTAGGCGCTGCCTAATTGCCTATATGCACCGCACGCCCCTGACCTATAATTTCTAGCTGAACAACTAAATAAAAATTAGAAATCAAATTGACTATCTTCGAATTTTGGTCAAAAATGAGCCTGCTTATAATTGACGATCTTGACAATCCATTTCGCCCCACCCCCTTTACTTGCTTTCCTTTCCCGAATATTTCATTTGTCGGGTTATATTTTTAATGGTGGTAAAGTTTCGTCCATTCTAATATTTTGCTTCTTTTTTTCAGAACTAAATATAATTCACTGTGATCTAAAACCCGAGAATATACTACTATGCAACCCAAAGAGGTCAGCCATTAAGATTGTGGACTTCGGAAGTTCCTGTCAACTAGGTCAAAGGGTGAGTGTGGCCATTTCATTTATATTCGCCAGTACCTACCAGAAGAAATGGTAGCCTATGTCCACGGTCGGAAGGACCACGGAATACCAAAATTGATATAGGACTAGGTGCATCCAGTTTATTAAAAAAAACCTCAAATTGCCAACCGGTGAATCACGAATTCACGAGACTCAGAAAATATCTCCACCACAATCTTAGTACGACAAGGTATGGCAGTTCAAAAGCAAGCTTGCTTCAAGAGCTGATTGTAACAGGATACAGAACTAATTTTATAAGTCAATACGCGTTTACGAAATCCCAAGAATCGTAAACAATTTTCGAGAATTCTTTAGAAACAATTCTTGGCATTTATTTCTTGTTTCAAAATACGTCTTCTGGTTAATACATTTACGATTAAAACGTCAACTGACAAACCCGGCTTGTAAAATGCCGTACATTCATTTATTTAGTCCTCTAGTGTCTGTGGCTCGTCGATTGGCGATTCGTGATTCCTAATTATTTATTAATCGTATCAAAAGGTACTGGTTTGTCCCTAGATGACATTTTTAGCAAATTTATCTGTAAATAGTTCTTGTTTTTTCCTCGAGGTTTTCACATAATTTATTGATAAAGGAACACGTCATGTGTCACTGTGTGACGATTAATTTGTTATAAATTAATATTTAATATTACCTATTATGAATGATAAATTATCCAATAACATGAACTTTGGTCATTCATTGATAAAACAAATGTTTGACAACGACTTTCGCCTCTACGTAAAAATATATCAATCTGCATTTTTTTTTATACAAAAGGTCGCTCGTATTCGTATTACCATAACATTAATATGAATTGATTTCTTTTGTCTCCTGCCTCTATATCACACCATCAATTGCAATGTCTCGTTACAAAAGACGGTCTCACACTGTAAGATATGCGATAGCGTATTTAATGTGAAAGAGCATACACTTAAAATTTAGTTATAAGCGTTTCAATTGTTACTTCTTAATCATATAAAATTATATTATGTTTGCTCATTTCCCGTGTGTTTTCATGCCAAAAACGGTTCCACCAAAAACGCTATTCTATCACCTTAAAAAAGGGAAACTTTGCCCTCGAAATGAAATGACGAAAAGATAGGTCTTAGAATCTCATGTTAATACTTTTGTTCTGTATAAGTTTACGGTAGAATTAAGGCATTAAGTTTTTTCAGTCTTTATAAAAAATCTTATGACGCGGTTGTTTGTTGCGGCATTCGTTCCGCAAGGCACACTCGTCTCTTTCTTTCAACATAAAATTAATGTATAGTAACACTTAGTAATACTGTTCTTACTATGTTTATTACCAAGTAATAAAATAGTGCACGTCAATCGTTATGCGTGCACCGAATATCGCATCAAGCAACCGCTAACAAGAATCACTATACAACTCTCAAATATACAGGGTGTAAAAAAAAGCTTAACGAAGCCTTAAACCACGAATTCTATACATAAAACCAAGTAGAATGCAAAAAAAATAATTGCTGGGAAATGACTTTTATTTTTGGGTATCAAAAAAAATAACATTTCTAACCCGCAATGTATAGCGCGCACGCCACAGACTATGCCTGTGTGTGTAAGCGGATCATGTTTCTTTGTAAAAAAGTTTAGTATTATCAAACAGAAGTCAATTTTGTAAAAAATCTTTGAAAAAAAAATATAACTTTGACTGTCAATAACTCGGTAACCCGTCATTTCCCAGGTATAGTGTAAAAGAAAAAAATGATCGTAATAATACGTAGAATATGTAGTATTCGGCTTCGTTAAGCCTTTTTTTACACCCGATATATTTATGAACTGTTTTATATTAAAAAATAGCTCTTCATTAGAAAAAATCTTTCTTTTAAATGTCAATATTATTAATTAAAAACATCTGTTTTACCAAAAATATTATCGCTTTCCTTACAGTTGAAGCCTAAAACGAATGTGCCGATTTATAGAGTCGGTACCCGGCATAGGCTAATTGCGCAGATAAATCACACGGGGGGCGTGTGATTCAGCGCCCGCCGGGGTTATCGACTATTGCGTCTCAATTATAATTATTACAGGGTTGTCAATACCTAAAAAGTTTTACCAATAGATCGCAGATCAAAAAAGTTGATAAAAAGTTAAATTTTACTTAGAGGCGTATTAAGTTGTGTGGATAAGAAAAGAGGGAAGGATAAATTTTGCACTTATGTAGTAATTGTTAAGTGAAGAATGCTCGTTTGTATTTGTTGTAATATTTGTTATTCAATATAGGTTCTGCAGTTAAGCACAGAATAATAATGAAAAAAAAAAGCGTTACAACGAATGGTCCTTGCATCGGGCTTATTTCATATAAAACTTCTACGTAGAAAACCCTAAGTTATTCTTATTACGCTATTATGTACTTAGGGATACATAAATCGTCGCTATCGGCACCGTTTAACATCGAAACTAAACGAATTTGTGTTCCGATTAGATGCCGGAAGACAAAAAGCGTTCGATGAAATTTAGCCCGAAGACAGTCTAGATTTGATTAGGGTTTGATTAACGAGTTGTTTGTCTACATTAGTTTGTAAAATGAGGAATGTTAGTGTGAAAATAATTACAGATAGTGTATTATTCATCGACGTTTTACGTATTTTTTTCTCAATCGGAACAATAATTTATACTAAAATTCTTTTGTTAATCACACCAATTATATCCAATCACAGAGTTACCAGAAGAGTATGTTTGAAATAACACATACTAAAATATTTATACAACTTATCTATCAAACATGAGTGTTACAAGCGAGCCCCTTGCGGGATTTAAACACAAGACTGCTGGTTTTATAGTCCAGAGCACGAATCATAAGGTTATAGGTAATTTTAAGGTTACTAAACCACTATGTACTAACAAACCAATGTTACATAAAAGAACCAAGTATGTAAAGACTTTGTGATTAGTTATTTGTATTTAGACTTGATATAGCAAGCGGCAAAGGCGCCTATCAAGGGCGCTGTGAATACGAAACCAATAATCGCCTGCGGCGCATTCCTAGGGCGCCATACATTTTCGTCGAACAGCGCCCCAGAAGCGCGCCCTGGCTCGGAATCTCTAATAAATGTTATGAAGTGTGTTTATCTTAAGCTACAATGTATTATCCAGATCTTAATATCTCTCCTAACTTTCCAGATATACCAATATATCCAATCAAGGTTCTACCGATCGCCAGAAGTGTTACTCGGTGTACCGTACGACCTAGCGATAGACATGTGGTCACTAGGCTGTATACTCGTGGAGATGCATACAGGCGAGCCGCTGTTCAGCGGGGCCAATGAGGTCGACCAGATGAACAAGATCGTCGAGGTGCTAGGCATGCCGCCTGATCACTTATTAGAACAGGTGAGTTATCGCTTAACTGTCGAAGGTAAGAGTAGATCAGCAGACGGCGGCGGGCATGCCACGGGCGTAAAGTTGTAAGTTCTAAGTTTGTAGCGCGACGCCACTCCTATATATTTCATATAAAATGTAAGAAGAAACAGGGATCGAAATATATACAATAAAGATGAAATGACACTGCGGCAGAATGAAGTTGCTTACTAATGCTAACCTGTCTAATTCGCGGCATTAGCGCGGAATAAGGGATGCGGGCCCACACTAGCGTCTTTCGAGCGTCGACGTCGCAAAAGCATCCAATCAGCGTTGACGCAACGCTTGCGCAGCGGCATTCACTTGACGCGCTGTTTATGTTGCTTTTCGTCTGCTCGGGTCTTAATATCTGTATAATTTATTAGAACTATTTATAATACAGCATACAAAAGTTTTACTATTATTTCTGGTGCAATTTACTTATTCCATGAATTCGATTTCAGGCCCACAAGACGAGAAAGTTCTTTGACAAGTTACCAGCGTCAGAAGGCGGTGGTTATGTTTTAAAGAAAGTCAATGGGAAAGATGGAAGGTAAGTGTTTGACGTTATATTACCAATTCACCTGTCCGAAATTCTTGTGGCTGCGTGCGTCTGGTGGCCCCTTATGTTGTGTCGTTAAGAAACCTGCAGGGGTGGGTGGTACTGTAGAGGTTTATAACCGAATGAGTAAAACCTCTACGTCTACACACTGCCATCGATCGAGCCACCCTGCGAGGGTATACAGGATCAGTGTGGACTCTTGAATAGTGTCACTTGATTCTTCTCACCGGGGGCACACGATATCCCCACTTTCATTTCATTCGAAACGGCGAGATAACACCGCGTGTGTTGTTTAGGATTGCAGTCTAAAAGTACCATTCGGATCTTGTGTTTTTTGTTGCGCGGGGAAGGAGCATGGACTTCTCGTTGGTCGCGTGACAGTCCGAAGATCGCTGCATACAAGTTAATCTCTATAGAGCGGAGTGCGTTTGCTAAGATCCGAATGGCATTTCTCGTGAAATGGTGGGCCTTTAGTAAGAGCGATTTATCAAAAGAATGAAAGAACTTTACAAATTGCCTAGTTCGTAGTAACACCATGTCTTGTAACACTATTTTCTGTATAAAAGTTTGATAAGAGTAATTTCGAATTTTTTTCTGGACACGATCATTCAGCGCTTGCGTGGGGATACAGATCCAACACATAGGGGGCCGCTTCCATCATTTCATCAAATCTGAAAGTCTTTAAGGGTGCGTCCAGATCTGGCAAATGTGCACCTCGCGAGCTGCGCGCGTAACAAGCTACACTCTACTTCCTAGAACTGATCTAGACCTGGACACGTGCGGAGCGCACTGTTCAAGCCTTGCGTGAGTTGCGCTAAAGAGGCGCATCAAACGATTGCCGTAACGGAACGCGTGCTACGCCGAGCTGCGCATTCGCCGGATCTGATCTTACTCAAAGAAAGAAGTTGTTTGTAACTATATCGAGTAGTTTTCGTAACGTGCGCAGTGGTTACAGGAAATACCGCGCGCCGGGCACGCGGAGGCTGCACGACATCCTCGGCGTGGAGGGCGGCGGGCCGGCCGCGCGCCGCCGCGGCGAGCCCGGCCACTCCGTCTCAGACTACCTCAAGTTTAAGGTGAGCGCATAACAACGTTACAGGCAGTACCCGCGCCGGGCACGCGGCGGCTGCACGACATCCTCGGCGTGGAGGGCGGCGGGCCGGCCGCGCGCCGCCGCGGCGAGCCCGGCCACTCCGTCTCAGACTACCTCAAGTTTAAGGTGAGCGCACAACAACGGTACAGGCAGTACCCGCGCCGGGCAAGCAGCGGCTGCACGACATCCTCGGCGTGAAACCAGGGCCCCAATTACATATTACAACAAGATATTCAATTATGCAACTTTTAAATTAGCAGAATTGGGGCCCAGAGGCTAAGTTTCATTACAACTAGCGGCACGGATGTTGAGCGCTGGGCGACAGATGCATAGAAGACCATTACGATTACGTAATTGGCTAGTCGTGTGACGCGCATGCACCGCCCGGCCGTGATTGGTTGTTAGCTCCGCGCAGACGCGTCTCGGCGTCTCTGAATATCCGACACGATTATCGTCTTGTAAGATGCTTGTAGCGATACCCCCTCTTTGCCCCAGCGTTTCACATCCATGCCGGAGATTGTACTATGCGACGAACAGGAGACATTTTCATCATCATGTCAGCCTCTTGCAATCTACTGCTGGACATAAGCCTTACCCAAAGAACGGTCTTAGGTGTCGAAAGATCTCCCGCTTTTTTTATCCGCTTTTGTGTCACCCGGAAGCCATAATTTAATTTACAAGATTATTTCGAAATTTAGTATCCTATTTATTTCCATTTCCCTAAACATATGTGCCAAGATCCAGATCTTAACAATGTTCTTTCGACATTAAAGCTCAATACAAATTTGACATTCTTAAATCCCGAATTGCAGGACCTAATCCTCCGCATGCTAGAGTACGACCCGAAGCAACGGGTGACGCCGTACTACGCATTACAACACAACTTCTTCAAGCGCACCGCCGACGAGGCCACCAACACGCAGCAGCAGCAGCAGCAGCATCACCAGCACGGTATGTACACACACAGTGTAACAAACACAAGTCAATTAACACACTGCAATGACACGACACACAAAACAGAGCACAGTACATAGGTTGTCACCGACACGCTTAAATGACACGACACATAAAACAATATCGCACGTGTGCCAAACACTAACTGCGATTGACACAACATACAAGACATCGACTTATGTGTGCCAACACCGGCTACAATGTCACTACTCACAATACACGGGTAGTCTGATGTGTGTCACATACACGCTGCAATGTCACGTTGTATAATACACAGTCTCATGTGTATCTTCAACATACACAATTCAATGACACGACATACAATACATTGTCTCATAAAAGCCACACTCACACTGCAATGATACGACATACAATACATTGTCTCATAAAAGCCACACTCACACTGCAATGACACGGCATACAACACATAGTCTCATTTAAACCACATCCACACTGCAATGATACGACATACAATACATTGTCTCATAAAAGCCACACTCACTCTGCAATGACTCGGCATACAATACATAGCTAAGCTAAGCCACATACACACTGCAATGATAGGACACACAAATAAATAGTCTCATTTTTTTCAAATTCACACTCCAATAAACGAAACACGCAGTACTTGTCTCAAATTTGCTACAAACACATCTCAATAAATGCGAAAACAGAACATAGTCTCATGTGTGCCATACATACACACAACATGACATGTTACAATTTTCAATAAACACAGTTCACTGACATTGTTTACAGCAAACTTACCATCACTATATTACACATTAAATAAGGAAATATAGTTCTACCGATTAACTGAGTCTGTTTCTGAGCGAAGTGTCTACAAGGGATTTACAAATGGCTCGCGATTGGTAGTACACCGTGTAGCTGCCGCTTAAAGCGGCTCATTTAAACGATAGAACTTAATAATGACAGGCAATGCTTCAATGAAACTCAATAAGATTTAAGTTAGTAAATTTCTTTGAAATATCTCCCCTCAATTTTTGGTTTTTTGTTCGGTGTTAAAGTAACTTAATATCACTTTGAGATCAAATACCCCTATTCAATCATCAAATAAATATTGCTAATTATTTATATATGTTGTAATTTCTGATGATTATTTATTTGATAATTGAACCAGGGTGTCCATGATAAGCCCAGTTGAATGTCCCGATGTGTATTATTTGTAAGAATAACAAATACATCGTCTAGCTTGTGTCGTGTTCTTCGCTAACACATAACGCTTTTCATCTCATTTGATCTAACATTACTCATTCATTACTTTAACCGTATAAGAATAATATTGGAAGTTACCTATTTTACATGTTTTAATAAACTAAACCCGCAGTTCTAAAGAATTCCTACAAGGCTAGGTAGTTTGTTTCTTGAGAATTCCGAGGTCATAAAGTACCATTTTATTCTGAGCCAACAAAACTGCCAGACACTATTTCTATAATACTTTTTCTTTAGTTAGCATTTATTATTAGACCAATAAATAAAGATATCGGAGTATGCATTCTGATTCAACACTTGTAACATTTTATAAATTGGCAAAATAATATTGAATGGTAACTAAAGTAATACGATACTAACAAACAATCACGAGTTACTAATATTTTATGATCTATTCAAACGCACGCGATATTTGCTGTGCTTAAACGCAATACAAATAAATTAATAAAAAACAGCCAGTGCATTAATTTTAGCCTAAGACACTACCTCAAATTAGCCCACTAGGCGTCTACTCAAAGAGAACTTGACAAAACGATATTGGACTCTATCCGCTTCTCTCTCTCATCTCAATATTCCTGAATGAGACGAATGGACTCTTCGATAGTGGGGTGCTTATTTCAAGTTTGAAGTCTATTTCAACTGCGACTGCGAATACTGCCTACGTTTGAATAGTTCGGGTAACTTCCACCTAAAATGATCCTAATAACCGTGTGGCGTTCGATGGCAGATGGCCCGTCGGACTCGCGATGACTAGAGCGGTCCGGCGGCCCCGCCGCGAGGCACTAACGCCGTCACCTAACGTTACCCGCCAGGTCTGCGTCTTGTTCTGTCGGAATGTCTCTCCCCCGCCCACCCTCCGCTGTCCGTCCTACACCACGTACACTGACCTGTGTCATTAACACTGGACTGGCTGGCTCATACAAATAATTTTGTGTGCCCATTTGAAACGCCACAAGTGAAAGTATCGGGAACGAATTTCAATACCCTACGAATACTAGCAATATGAAATAGGCACGAATTTAATTTGATAGCAGCCTGTCCAGTTTAATACAGGTCAGTGAACGACGTCCACTGCATGCGGTTCGATGTTGTTCATGCATGGTTTTGTTGGAATCTGTAAGTGTTTTCGTGATGAGTTTATTTTCAAAGCCTTTTAAAATACTGTTCTATGAGAAACTTAAGTCCTCAAACATATGAGGGAAATAACAAGAGTAAGATCATTACGATATTTAATGAGGATTGCAAATGGCACAAAATTAAGGGATTATACTTATGAAAAAAAAACGCTACTTCTAAATTGAACCTAGAGTTAAATTGCGATTTAATTGGTGGAATAAAGATTTGCAATCAATTCATAGGCGTGAGATATGAGATATTAGCTAAACTTGAAGATGACTGTTGAGAATTTGTAATACGCCTTGTTTGTACTTTTTTTTTTGTAACTCCATAAATCAACAGTACAAGATAAACCTTAATAAAATGCCGATGGAAGTATAAAGTCATAACTTATAACATAATTAATTGATTACAATAATTTAAAATGTAAGCAGGCTTCAATCAATAAGTTTCACGTGCAGATTTCAACCGTAGGTTGTCCTAACATGCGTGCGCATGCGTACGCGTGTTACATTTTTGTCGTTTGATTTCCGCCTTCAGTATTCAGTTAACATAGATATTAATGTTCTAATGCTTTTTACTCGACATAATATTATTTTTACAAACAAATTGCTATTTCATTCATTTCAATTATAAAATTACAGGGTGTTGATAAATAAATGTTGTCTAAAGAAATAATAAGTTTTGTTAACGTCAGCTGTAGATTAATTTTTATTCAAGGTAATCATATGATTAACGTAACTGTTGCTTTCCATGAATCCAATTTGTCACAATATCAATTCGACGAATTCTATTGGTTGTTACTTGTCTATGGTTTAAATTCAAAATAACGGACTCTAATTACAAAAGTGTTGTAATGTTACATTGTCTCTAACATTTATATCTTCGGTCTTTTTGCCCAAATTAAAGTTCCAAAGCGTTATCTACTAAGTTTATCTATCAACACACTATGCAAGCGTAGATACTAGCGAGTAGCGACCTGCCTATATTCCCTTGTTCATATACTGTAAAGTGTTTGATCTATAACGTGTGGTTGTATGACAGTGGGCGGCGCGCGGCTATGGGGCGGCGCCGAACGAATGGATGTGGAGGCCGTGCGACGCGACGACGACCTACTGCAACCCGTGTGCACGCTGCAGCACAGCCCAGTCGCCATACACTAGCCCGGCCGCGCTAGCCACCACCAACGCTGACCAGTAGACCAGTCAAACTAAGTGTCAAGTGTCAGTGCAGAACGGTGAAGTGATGTGACGAGTGACGCGGACCGTGGACCGAGTGACGTAGTGAGCGAGTGAGCGACATAAGCGCCGCCCGACGGACTAGCGAACTAGCTGTGGCGGGACTCCTGGACTGATGAAAACCGTATTTATAATTCTATATTTTTATTTAATGCGATAAGTCTGACTGTAAAAAATATAATGGTACGATTTGTTACGTTGTAACATGTATTTTGTTCTTAATCGCTTCACTCGACCGTACTTATAGAACGTAACGACGATCGCGTGCGACCCGTCACCACATCCGGATGCGTATGGGCATGAAAGCTAGGTTTTTTTATTGTTACGCAATGCATATCAAGAACGCAATATGGTAGAAAATAAATATTGTATATAAAATTTAGGAAACCAGACTAATGGATACAGACTGCAATTTAAACTGGATAATCTATAGTTTAGTTACGATCTATGCTAGTTAGGCTTTCATTCAGTTTTTATTATGCAAGCTTTATATTTTTAAAGTGTCGGCAACTGATGACTGAAATTCAAAGGGCCAATGAGAATTTGTTTTAACACAGACAGAGAAATAGAATTAAGTATTTTTTGATGCACAAAATCATTAATTTGACACCACCAATTTGACTGATTTATTATCTATCGGATTAACTGAACACGATTGCCCTCGCGTCGCAGATTTGTACATAAACGTTTTGTTCATGACCTCTGATGCTTGTGATCCGAGAGTCTCAAGTATTATTTTAAAGCATATAGGTTATTTTTGACCCATTGGAATATTCAGACGATGTGTAAAACAAAATAGTGTATAGGTAATTCTATAAAAACACAAAATGTACTTGTAGGTTACGAGAATGTTGAATCATATATAAAATTTTTGGGTATTTCAGATAGGAATTAATAAATTGAATTACATAACTGACTTGTTCAACCTTTTTGGATTTGAATCTACAATAGACTAACCTCATCGCAACAGACTGGTCGAAACTTTGTAACGGAGATATTTTGTATAGCAATACACTGAACACTGCCTTATTGTGCCGGAACTTTATACGAATAAGACCCGCTACTCATGCTCGGCTTTTTGTCGCTAGTGACGTCATCCTGTATACGCTGCGCCCGCGCCGCGGCAACCCTGTATTGTGACAGTAAATGTGATAACTATACATTGATATAATGCAATTACTATTTTACTTTACTAATAATTAATTACATATCGACTTGTGTAACTTGGTTAGAAAGTATTTTAATAATTTAATGGTACTGACTTGACAGAAACTTAATTTTGAGTGCTTGCTCGGACGGTAATAACCAAAACTATATAACATTTCATGTCCGTGCACATTACCTACTTGGTAATACAGCACTTTAGACAAGTAACTGCACTATAAATATATATTTTGACAGTTGTCTATCACGTTGGGACCATGCTGATATAGGAATAAAATATTCATCCAATAATGTCCAGTTTGATGTTGAGAAACCCTTACACATCTTGTATTTTGTGTGCTAATGTATTAGTGAAGGCACACGCCGCTGACGCCGCCATGTTTGTTTTCTTCACCTGTGACCTTTGACGTTCAGATTTCTATAGGAAAATCTACTTGATTCGTGATTATGTGGGTGATGTTTTTTTATAGATAAATATTGATTGTAAATATGGACGGCGAATGTTACAGACGGATGCAGCAATAACGTTGAAGAAGTGGCCACGAAGGCGCCTCATCGGACTAGGCCTTTGTAAAAGTATGTGCATTGAGAATGCACCCTAATCTATGATGAGCTTACTCGGCTCTATTTAGTTGAAGCTTGTGATACATAGTTTAAAATTTGCACATAGTGTTAGTGCAAGGTTTAGTTTAATAAGGTATTAGCTCGGAAATACCTAATCTCTTCACTATATTAGTGTAATTGAATGGCATAGGTGATGTCCAGTTATATGTATATGGTCTACAGAAGTCACATAAGTAGCGGGTCCACGCTTAGCAACTTTATTCTGAACTAAAGCTTAGAAAAATATTATAATTTAAAATTATTTTTAGTTAATTGTCGACTGAAGGTACGAAAGTTCAGAGTGGAGCGGCTAATGAGATATGCAACAGATTAGCAGATTTTTCGTACTGACTGCATAATGTTGCTGTGAATTTTTATAAAAACACCCTTGAGTATGTAATTATTTTTAAAATTTAAATAAAGCGTTTGTATGGTAAAGCTATTTGATTTGAACATGAAGCATGAAAGTATTTTCCGTGTTTCTTTCTTATAGTGCTGATAACTAGGTTCACCCATTTCATTGTAGATTTGAATCTATTTCTAATCTTGCTGTTCTGTACTATAAATTTTTGAATATCTGTATAATATTTACTGTAATACTTTTCTGCTTCATGACGTTTATAGGATTGTTAGAAAGAGTGTAAGAAATAGGTATGGGACATGTTTAATTTGATGATAGAGCAATAACAATTTAATCGACAGGCAGGTTTCCAAATATAATAAGAAAATAATAAAATATATTTTTATGTAAATTACATGTTAAATATAAATATTTTTGTCAGTTTCTTTTGGATTAGAACATCAAACAGATGTATTAGGTTCTGATGTTAGAATTTTTATTGGTTGTATGTTTTTGATATCAACACATGTATGTATTAATCTGTAACGACGCTGGAAATCTGCCGCAACATTGCTATATTTTACATAACAACTAGTCGGAAAGTTAAGTGATAAACAACACGTAAAACACCAACCTATTTGAATAGTTCTAACTAAATCCATTACTCAAGAATGGCCCTAGATGTTTGCGCTTGAGTATGTAATATACTATACTTACTATTTATTTGTACTGTGACAGTATGGAATTATGTGAAGTGTGTGACACGGGGATGCGCGATAAGCTAAAATGTTTATTTCCTATCGGATTGTCAGTTCGCGGGCACTGTAACAATAAAAGGATAGAGCTTTATGTCACTAAGTTTTGTATTTTAAATCAATAAACAATAGCAATGATGTGTGTATATTTTATTCCCTTATCCTAATCATCCCCCTGCAATGTGATGAAGATCCAAAAGCACTCGTCCGGCATGCGATGGGACGTGGGTTCGAGTCCCACCTGAGGTAGATGATTTTTTCAAGTGTTATTTATCTTCAAGATGCAACTAGGTAACTTATTTTGGATAATGGATAGGTCAGTAGATTTCTGAAAACGAAAGTCCAGTTAGGATTAGTGTATGTCCAGGCTGGACAAATTCTAATCAATTCGTTATTAATTCTCAAATAGCCATGTCATAATTTTATCGGCCCTGAACTAAGAATTGGGAGAATATTAATAATAGCCAGGATCACAGAATTGACAACGTTTCTGTGGGTGCTTCTCACACCGTGACGTAGCCTGACAATGAAATCCATGAGGCCCTACAAATGAACACAGTGATAGAGGAAATAAGGTCTACTAGCGCTCGCAAAGAGGTTTGTTACCTACTTCATAATTTGCCCACTTTTACCCCCCCCCCCCCCCCCCCCCCCCCAAGCTTGGCTAGGGATGGCTAAAACCACAGAACAAGTAAGACTCGCTATGTGGCTAAAACGATGAAAAATTATGGAAAAACTGCGAGAAAAATACTAAAACCGTCATCCTGATTTTCCCAGCTACAGCTTATCAGGTAGCTCCCATACCTACATGTAAAGTGGGGATGATTTTCCTTATAGATCCCTTAAAATGACCTAGGGGTTGCTAAGACTGTTTTTCTTGATGGATACTAACCGCTATGGATGTGAGTTATCTGAAATAAAGACTTTATTTTATTCATTTATTTTCGATTTAGAGTTTGCGAAATAATAAACTTTTATGTGCCATTTCTTGTTCGAGTAGCCCCCCCCCCCCCCTTTAAAGGCTAAACAAACTGTTCGCTTGAAATCTGGAAAAATTTATGATAATAGTGCTTTTTAAGATGAGTTAGTTTAAGAGTAATAGTCGTTCAAGTTAGTCGTTCAAAGATTCTTTACAGGAAAACATAAAAGTGACTTCATCATCATCATTTCAGCCACAGGACGTCCACTGCTGAACATAGGCCTCCTCCAGTGACTTCTGTCATCGGGGGGTTGTAGCCATACTCGCCACGCTTTGCAGGCGGGTTGGCGAGCGCAGTTTCGCACGCAGACGCTGCTTCCCGTCTCATGCTACAGGATTTAGTCGCCTATTACGACACGCCTCCTGTTGGCGGTGGGGAAGTGTATTCTTTACGGCCGTCCCCACACGGCAAAAGTTACCTAAATGAAGTAAATTGTTGAAATACCTATATTGTGGTAACGAAGGTCAACTACTGCGCATGGCACGACACGCACTTGGCCGGTTTTAAAGGTATGATTCCGAACTCAGAACCACACTGCTGCGTGCTGCTGAGTTCGGAATACTACCTCTAATATTTTTAATACATCTATAAATTATCAAAGGTAAAGGTAAGTACTAAAAAGTTTACTTTTAAAAACACTTTTGAAGCTCCTGAAAAAGAAGACATAGCAAATGAACTAAGTGTCGTTTCATTGCTTACACTTAATAAATATAACAAAATGTGCCTCTAGTAGACATGAGCCCGATATATCAAAACGTATCTTATATCGGCTATCAGTTCAATATCATATCGTATCGATATACGATTTTACGTAACTGATATAAACTATAATATCAACCAAAACTCAAAACTGTATTTAGAAAAACTGCAACGAAACAACAAAACTCATATCGCCGAAACTATTCATAACCGAACGTACTATCGATCGATATCCTTGTTCAGTTGATATTCGCTTCGTCTCTTTCTAAGTCGGTATGCTTACATTGGAGTAAAAGAGATGACGTGGTTATTCAGATATTGTGGCGTGACGAGAAGGCGATTTCCGCTCTTATTTGCTAGTAATAAGGGTCAATTTATCTTGTATCGATTATGTTTTGAAGATATTTCTCAGCGTTTTTCTATTCGCAAGCAAATTTGTTACTTTGCCGTAACTGAATAACCGTATCGTATATCTGCTCTTAGTTAGCAAACCGACTACAACTAGGCAATATCGATATCTGAGCTGTAACTGAATAAACCGTATAACCATTATAACTGAATAAACAGTATATCGCATCGATATGTGATATCGGATATCATATCCGATATTAAAACTCCATATCGGTTACTGTAAAATATCGAAAACGCCCATGTCTAGCCTCTAGAGCTAGAGTAGTTTACTGTTTTTGAGTCAAACCTAACAATTTTGTTCTATTATTGTGCCAGTCATATAAATTCAAAATCGCTTGAATTCCATCGATTACGTGGGTTTATACCTAACTACAAAGAATGTGCGTTTAGACTGCTGCTGATGAAGAGTAGCATAGAATTTCATGAGTTTATTTCCCCTTAAACCGTAAATCAACTATATAATAATAACCCTCCCAAAATAAGTAGTAAGTACTTTATAATACAATTATTGTAAGAAGAAATAACTTCAGTAGGTATAATAGATAGGTAGTAATAATAAGGGTAGTAAGTATAGCACCGAGCTGTTCAGAGAGAAATCGCTGCAAACTGCTATAACCTTGTCTCCTGTCATTTTAAGCAGATTTTGGCATTGAGAAAATAAATACGTTATTTATAGGTTAGTTTATTTATTTCTATATTCGGACTATATCCCATTATTGGGAATAAAACGTGTACTTCCGGCTAAAATATTATTGTATTGATGTTCACAATTAAAATTATGATGATGATGATGTTCTTCAATCACAGAATAAGTGCTACGCTCCGCTACTTTTCTGTGACTGCAATTAGATTTCCAATTGATAGCTTGTTTAAAATCAAACGACAGAACCACATGCCACAGTAGGAACTTTTACTTTATTTTGTTGAATTAGTAGCACATCACTAATTTCGAAGTTAGTGGTATGTGCTCCGATAGCCGTGATCGTCTAGTGGTTAGGACCCTACGTTGTGGCCGTAGTAACCCAGGTTCGAATCCTGGTCACGGCAGTGAATTATCACTGTTACGGCGGAGTCTATTTTTGCACTTTTTTTATTTTGGTAGGTATACAAAAGTGGGAATTTTTTGGGAAATAAAATTTGCTTACAAATAAAAATTCCGCTATGAACCTACTTAAAAAAACAGAAAACTTATCGAAACAAAACGTAACTATTTTTGGATTTTGATAAACTGTGGAATTTAATTTGGTAAATTAAATTGGAGAAACTAGGTAGGTAGTATTTATTTTATTGTGACATCAAATGAAATAAAATAAAAACGTATACAGTGTTTATCATTCATAATAATGTGCTCAACAGTAATAACAGCGCCCTCTATGTCGCAGTTGCTCAATTTTCTTCTCAGCCGTCTGCGTATGCGAAGTATTGCTTTTTTCATGGTTTGATAAATTGTTTGCTGTGGATTCACAAACCTGCTTAAGTTGGCCTTGCGGACCCGGCAGGTGGCAGAACAGGTTTTTGTTTTGGTACAGTAACCACGCAGCTGTTCGGTATCAGAGAAATACGTGAGAGAAAAGGAGTGGTGATTAGGCCTGTCTTTGCCAAAAATTAAAGTTTTTTATATGGTTCGCGGACGTTTTGCATATTGTGCTCGTGCGACATGCATTTAGAAGTGGTGTTACGTGTCTTATATCGTTTGTAGCCCCCGAAAACAACGTTAATTGGTGCAATTCGCGATGTAAACGTTAGTTATGACGTTTACTACGGTGTTTTTGTGTGTGTGAGTGTCGTGACAGCATTGGCGCTGGCCGTTGAAGCGAATCTTGTAACGGAACACTCAGTGAATGCTTTTGGGTAAGTTAGAATTATTGTTTTGACAGTAAATATTTTAACTTAGAGCAACTTGCGTCGGGTGAAATATTGTGTCCGTTCTGCACGTTCAGTGACCTCGTTTCGTGAGCAGTATATTTTCTATCGAGAGGGGATTTCTCGCGCTCGGTAGTCTGTATTTTTTTACTGTAATATCCACAGTAATAATTATCCGAGTTCCGCATCTGTGCATTATTTGATAATTTAATTCCTTGTTACCTGCAGTGTAGTTAAAATTGGCAAAATAATTAAGACTGATGTTGCGTGTCACTATAGAACACCCCAACATAATACGTACTAACTCTGTGCCCCAATGCTCATTATAATAAGGACCAAACTCCAAAAAATAGTTAATGCAGCAGTGAATTGAAGTTTGAAAAGTTTAGTAGAAATGTCTAATTTTTAGTACTAAGCAATAAGTAGGTGAACTACTTACCTACTGTATTGGACTGGTACCATGCTTATCCTAAAATTGTAGTTGATTGACTTCAATTTTAGGGCAGCGAGCCAGTGGTCATTTAAATGCTAAATGGTAGGTTTTTATTCGTAGGATAGGTAGGTACCTCAGTGTTGTGCCTTTATAACTCTAATGGCTGTACAGCTTCGAATATCTGAAATCAAATCTGAACTCGATGAAATATATTATCATTGGGTTAGGATTTGATTTTAGATGTAGGGGACTTATTTCTGAAGTAAGTAATAAAGTAGGCACATAAAGTAGTTCCAATTTGGTTACAAAATTTGCAAAAAAATGCGCCAGATAGGTACCTACTTTATTTTAACACATCAATTTTAATGGTTTTGAGAATCTTAATTAGGGAATTAAAATCGTATGTTACAACACTTACAACTTCTTGGGAACTTGAATGTTATGCTTTTTTTTTTCGTAGGTGACGTAATTCGAATGCTTTAGTTTGCACTTATAAAGTCTCTTGTGCTGACGGTGATACTAATACATACAACGTTAATAACATTAAATGTCGGTACGCAGGACATAACTCCTTCCATAGATTAACATACGTCAAACGTGTTTTCAATAGGCAGGCAATAATTGAATTTTGAAATGGTCTAATAATAATCAGAATATTTAAATCCGACATGTATGTACAATTTCAATTTGTGTGAGAAAATAAAGAAATATTATTATTATTATTATCTTTGATTTTGTTGTCCGCCTAGCTAGGTAGTGAGACGAAACTTCTAGCTAGGTAAGCTAGACCAAAATAAACACTTACCTGCTATTGTCAGACTCGGACCACATCGTAATGCTGCTAACCTTAGTTTTTCTTTTAAGTCTATGGTTAAGTACAGCACCTATGATGTCACAGCTGAAGTTGGCCAGCAGGGACAAGGGTCAACAGGTTAACCATGTACAGTCAACAACTTATCACCTACCAGTAACATGACAAATTTCCCGACCGATTTTCAATAGAGTACAATATCAATTAAGAAAAAATGAGGCTTTTATAGCAGGCTCATGAGCGGTTGACTTGACTGTACCTACTAGCTGCTAGTTGGAAGTTTGGAACCCCTATAAAGACCTTGAAGGGGTGCGAAACCGTCACAAACTAGTCCTTGTCAACAATTAAAGTAAAATCTCAACGATAGCTGGAAAGATAGTATGTGCTATCTATAAATTCTAGGCAATAATACTTCTTGGATAGGTGATCCTCGGTCAGCTTAAATAAATACAAAATATTCTTATAGAAGAAAGTCAAACAGCATACATCCATGTTATAACTCTTAAGTAGAGCCATTTGATTTATAAGACAATTCATTACAAGTTATAAATCTGTGTCTGGGCTTGGGTTCACCTAATAGAAGAAAACATCTTTCATTCACGATGTTCGTTCTCTCTCGTATAAAAATATATAAGACTAGCTGTTTCCTTTAGTTTATTCAATATATCCTACATTAAAATTTAACCGGCATAAACAGTATCCTATATGTTAATCCAGATCATCAGATATGTGTGCAAAATTTCATCCCAATCCGTTTTGTTGTTTTAGCGTGAAAGATTAACAAACAAACTTTCGCATTTATAATATTAGTAGGATATTATACAGTTCTATTCTATACCGTACCAACCTAAGAAAATTGATTGATGAGAGTCAACATTGACCTTTCAAATAAAGGCGGGTTCAACGAACTGCAAATTATTTGGCCAAAAACAAAAAAGCGGCTGGTCTACACGATTGATAAACCGTTAGAAGCAGTCCGCTGCCTTGTCATCGTATGGTAATATATAACCTTTAGATAATAAATAATAAGCCTTGATTTGACGCTATGTTAAATTAATAGATAGTATTCCAAGCAATTTCTTAAGAAACGAATTTCTTGCGGTAAAAAGTAACATACCTCAACATGTCTATTTGTGTAAAAACTAAGTAAATTAAAAAATGTTAAAACCTAATATCGTGATGGCGATGAAGAGATCGTTTAGGAAATTTTCCAGATACTTAGAAAGTAACTTCTATTTTTATTAAAGAGGCGGCATATTTTATTTATTAACTTTTTTATTACCGAGTAGGCGCGTAAAACGGCTTACGTAGGCGAGTAGGCGAAATGATTGCCCGAAAATGAAAGCACTACGGTCTAAGACAAGCCCTTTGTTGAAATTATAACCAAAACTTACCGGATATAATATGACAAACATAAAACCTCTGCGGAGTTTAGTAATGAAGATTTATTTTCACAACAGTCACGCAAACCGGCGCAAACTTCATTTGGAAAATGACAAACGTCACCCAACAAAATTAAACTCCAGTGTTATCCTAAACCAGCAAAATTCTCCGTCACAGGCGCAAGTACTTTACGGACGTGGGGCGAAATGTTTTAAAGTTGTTCAAGCGGTTGTCTGTTACGATGACTTCTAAGAAGCTTTCCATCAAACGAAGCCGCGACCAGAGCGAGAAGAGTGTTGACGCGCTTCCCGACCTTGCGCTAGCAGCGATTGCGTCATACAAAAAACAGAAAGAAGTGAGCGATTTCATAAACTTCCTTCTGGGCGCTCTCGAGCGCAACTCAGACTGGCTAAACACAGTGGTCAACAAGCAGAATAACTTCAGATGTGCCTTCATGGCCGGCGCCGGACCCAACAGATTCCAGCTTCAAGAAATTATCTATCCATCCAAAGAAGATGACATCAAACTCGAAGTCGAACTCAAAGATTCCGAAGATCATGACAAAGTAGCCGTAGCAGCACTTCTCAAACTATCCAATGTAGACATAGACAACTTGTTGAGGTACATAAAAACACGTTTATTTGAAAATCCGATGTTGAAAGAAGACCTGATGAAAGGTAAGGCCATGGGCGTCAGTTTCGCGGTGCTCAGACCGTTTTCTGAGAAGCAGTACCGCGTGATGGAGAGAATTGTGATCGGCAGCACGATGAAGTGTCCTCCCTCTCCTATTAAAAAGAGACGACGAGATGAGAAATTGTTCCTTGGCCCTTCATTGAAGAAAACAAGGCGTGTAGCGTAGCGGGCTCATTCGCAGAACCATCGAACACCAAAATATCGCACGTTGGAATGGACAGTCGTTACGGTGCACCACAGTGTCATGTACAATGTAATGGCAGCAATTTGGAACGACTGTAAAATGCGGAGCTCACTGTAAATTATACTCATTTTTGCAATGATCGTTTCCGATTACCTATGATGGATGGGGACGCATTTGTGGCGAAACGGAACATTTTGACGAATACTCTTTCATTATTATTTTCATACTCTGTGCTATTGTTATTAAAAAGAGCTATACAAACACATTTGCGTCGTTTTAGTACCTGCTTTGCGGTAGAGAAAGGAACGTTAATACAATTCTGTGGCGTAGTCATTATATTAACACTGCGGTAGTCCTCTGCTGTTTTCGTGTTTACTGAGAAATTTACCTGTAGGTAGCTATTTACCTACTATCGAAAAGAGGTAATAATCTTAACTGGTATAATCTGTTAATAATGCAGGCATCTTAATAGATTAGAGGTGTCGCTTAGAATAGTCAATACATTCTTATAAGTATGGAAAAACATCTGTCTGATTATTCTTATAATGACGATCTGCTTCAAATAGTGTTATTTATAGCCCAGAAATCTAACCTCGGTGAAAACAGGGAATACCGAGCTCATTAGGGTGGACTATTGTTTCAATCTACAGTTCAATAGCAAGGCACCCAGTTCAGTAAGTGTCTAAGGAACGTGACGGTAATTAACTTCAATAGTTCCCTTCTGCTTGTCGACTCCTTTTTCATCGCAACGCGGCCGACTAACAAAGATCAATATCTCGGAAATCAGGCCAGCCGTGCGCAAACTTACAGCCTCAAATCCTTCCACCAATAACTTATTACAATAGCATTCGCTACTCAACTGTGAAGAGTGAAACAATAGTTTTTTCCTGCTCGCTTTGTGCGAGATGCCTTCCGAATACGGCAGCGTAACTTGGAAAGTTCTAGATCTGCTTATCGGTAGACATAAATCAATTTGAATCATGGCAGAGGCTGAGTATAAGTTCGGTCCCTCCTGAGCCCTTTTTCTAACTCGGGCCCGACCATACGGATTAAGGGACCGCTGACCGTTGCGTAATTGGCGTAATAGTTATGTGATTTATTGGGTTTATGAAATTCATGTTCCGCGTCTGCAATATTTTTTATTGTATTTGTATCCTGCTGAATAGTATTTTTTGAAACTATTTCTGTGCTCTTGTTCTCACAGATCGGGTGATAATATACCTTTTTCGTTACCCCAAAAATAAACAACTCACAAATAAACTGTAAGAACTTATGTAACTACTTAGTGGAACAATGCTCATGAATTAACATGTTTCAACATTAACGAATATACCTATCCATTTAGTCTCTTAGTTGAAGTTGAAAGCTCTACAGTACTATGCATCACAAACAGCGTGCACTCTACTCGGCAGACACACGATTCATATTGTACTCCGTCTAAAGATTGAAAACAAACTTGATGCACCATTGTGGCGAGTTGCAATTCCTTCAACGTTGCCCGGGGAACGATACATTTTATTTGTTCTGTTGTCACCGCAGTCGTGAACATTCCCGCTTGTTCTTTATGACTGGTGAAAAATGATGCATTGTTGCGTATAATGTGTTTCTTCTAAACTTCTAAAGGGTTTTGTAGGCAATGCCGCAATTCTCAATACAAAAAGTGGATTCCCCGACGGTCCGGGCTCCGGGACGCCGAGATTCTGATTTCTGACCGCGGTCCAGATTAAATTTACATCTGCGATTCTCTGAACATTCCGTTTCCCTTGAAATTTCAACCATTTTTCTCGGCGAACTGTTAGATGTTCTATTCAATGCTTTATTCTATTTCGACGTGCTAAAATATGAACAAAACGATTTATATTGCAAGTTTGAGATGTTCCAGTGAAAATTGTTAAATTGGACTTCCACATTCAGGGCTACATGTTTAAAAACGTAAGAGCTGCAATATTAAAACAAACCCGCAAAGTTTAATGGCGAACATCCGAGGACTTAATATAAAACGGAGGCGTTGAAAGAAAGTACGAAATTGTGTAACGAGGTTATAACAATTTTAAAAGCACAAATAAATGCATCTACTATACCGGTGAACATAAAGAACCTTCATAAAATAAAACTGCTTTTAGGGTTAAATTTTTATTTTAAACATAGCAAGGGATTTTGATGGCCCTCCCACGTCGTAGAAACGCGTTATCTTTAGATTTAGAGCTTGTGGGCAATAATAATACGCAGTTGAAATGGTGATTCAGAGTGGCGTAGCAGTCGCGGGTGAAGGAATATGTCATACCTTGTGATTTACATGTCGCTTCTCCGGGAATTATAGCTGCAGACATCGATACGCACAAGTGAATTCACGTTACATACGGAGCTAAGAGATGGATTGATGGATGAACTGTAAATTATGCTACGTTTTTACCTAAGATAATTCAATAAGTATTATGGTGCTAAGTACATAGGTACTGGGAGTCTGGGAGTTTGTTATAAGAAATTTAAATTTTTTAAACTGTTATTTCTGAACTTTTTGCCAAACGTTTGTGCATCCGAGTAACAAATAAATAAATATAAATAAATTTCGCAGGCCTAATGCGGATCTGTAGAAGTGTGTTTTGAAGCTAGTGACGAATAAACTTTACTGTCAGATGTTATCAACCCTCCTTAACGGTATTTAAGGGGGACAAGGCTTCACGACTAGTACGACCAAAGCACGGGGATCACAGAATATGGTCGAAATGGTCATCCTTTACCTATGGATTGGTGGATTGCATAACTTTGGTAGTCAATACCAAAGCGTTGTTGGTACTGAGCTACACAATGATCTTTTACAGTTTCTACAAGAGAGCTCTGTATCCGCCGGATAATATCGTCAGAATAAAGTAAAAGGTCAATAGCATTTTTAAACGACTGGGGCCATTCGAATATTTCGAAGTAAACTCCCGGTACAATTACCGATACGTCCCTAGACCCCTATTTACCCCTGATCCTGCTACAATTTTCATAACGACACTTGTTTTTGTAAATAAGTCAGGTTAATGTTCCCACAGTGACGCCTCCCCTTAATAAAACCCTACTCGAATCAGATTGAATGGCATTATAATGTACATTAAAGTATGTCATTATTCGGCTTCGTGCACCTAATATGGTAATGATTAATCCTTATCTTCAACGGGCTAAGGGTATGAAAACTGCACCGTTGCCGATTGGATTCGGGTGCCGATTTAGAACCCTTCGACAACAATTTTACAATCGGTAAGTCACGTGGCACTAATGCTAAACTACATAGTGTCACTTGGTTTATCGGTTGCCGAGTCGTTGTTCGACAAATTAAGGTCACAAATTCACAATCAACAAAACTTTGATCTGGCTGCGAAAAAATCTAATCGTTCAATTTGTGTGACACTATTTCAAGCTAGTAAAACTGCGTCAGTTTCACATCTTCTTAGTATATTTTTTTTGTTGTCTAATAAGATATAGTTTGACCTGTGGTTTTGACCTATTAACTTTTTAATAACAGAAGATTACCTACATTTAAAACAATGGTTTTCAAACACCACCGAACGGGCGAAAAATGTACAGAGTAGCAAGTCCTTACGTGTAACGTTATTATTTATTTAAGACACTTCTTAGATCTTATTTATTACCTAAATAGTAATAACATAAATAAGTTTCTAATTTATAATAATTAGTACAAAAAACCTATTGAAGTAGGTGTTTAATTTTAAGTTTAAAATCGGCCTAAAGAATTTTGCCCTTACTACAAAAAAGGTAGACTAGTGTTAAACACTTATTTTATTTTATTTTTTATTTTATTTATTTAAGGACAACCAACAAAGCATACACCATACATTGATAGTCATATAACTTAAAAAAAACATTGTTTACAAACATTGTTGTAACACACTTGTTTATAATTAGTCAACCAATTTGAAATATTAACACATAAGACATTCGAAACATATTATTAACAAACATTTTTAATTGGTTGACTATTCCACAGAAAAGGGATCAGGACCGTAGCGAGTCTTACTTGTTCTGTGGACTAATCTTTAGACAAGTGTTTAAACCTAGTCTATCTTTTTGTAGTAAGGCCTTTTTTGTTTAGTACTGTTAGGCTGTTAGCAACCCTCTGTCAGTAGGGCCTGAAATTACTAGTCTAGATAGGGGTCCTTAAAAGTTAAGTACATCCTATTTCATTCCCGCACAGGTGATCCGTCCTCGCTAATGTATTGCTTATTCGGTCACACATATGACACCTTTTCGCACTTCCATAAAAGTTGTATGGGTAGGACGACCACATTATCCGTATGTCCCGGACAAAATACCGAACGAAAATATAAATTCTTGATATTAATTATTAATAAATAATGAAACAATGATAGATGCTTTTTAAATATATATTTCGTTTGCTATATTGAAATCCGGTGTTAATTAAATAAAAAGTTCGCCTCGGGCATCCTTCGTTATTTTAATTGCAACATTGACGTCCAAACAAAAAATAACTGAAGTTTCATTGCAAAATGATAAGTAATGTAGGATATAAATTAGAAATGTCCTATACATTTTTTCACAATCAAATATTAAACTAACTTCACATATTTTTTGGTTTTAAATATGTATAAATATCTGAGAAATTTCGTGATAGGTTTTTTTACTTAAATGTCTTTTCATAATATTAAGCAGATAGGTAACAGCACTACGAGAACTGGCTTTCTCTTTTATTTCTTCATGGTCACTGCGGTCCCATTAAAAACCGGGTGATGTGTCGGCCCACATCTGCCGTGAGGTAATTCATCGGCCTTCCAGCTGTCCACCTGCGTCCCTCAGCCCTCAGCCTGTGTCAGCCGGGCTTAAGGCGAATAAAAACGCTTTGTTTATTTATTAATGTGTCCATGCGCTACACACTTGAGCTCAGATCACGGATTAACGACATGTTGGCAGTAAGTAGTATTTAAAAAATAGAATTCGGTGATTGTCTATAGTTGTGTGACAATCCTGCTTACGCAAGCCACTACTACTTTAATTACGCCAAAAAAAATAGTGTGGCGTGGCCGTTTGACCAGTTTTTGGATGGAAAATTTCGGGGAGACAGACCTATTTGCGTATTTGACGACACCAATTATTAACTTACTTTAACCACCGCAGGATAAAATATTCCTAGACGCCGCTACATCTCCGGGACATACCTAATAATTCCACTGTAACCCGTATTTTTATGTTATAATCTATTGAAATTATCAACAACTAACTCTCCATTTCTAGCGTCATCTTTAAAATCATTCATAAATCCTAATGCAATCTATTTTACGTATCAGGTGTTATAAAACGAGCATTATTGGCATTACCCACACTCGAGTATGTCCCTAAACAAAATCTTACCCTCAAATACGCCAATTTCACCCCGTATACCCTTTTCCATTTTTTGATAAACGAGTCGCTTGATCGAACCGAGGAGGGATCCTTGATAATATCTCGTGGTAGGACAAATTTGTATGTTATGTCGGCTCAGCCCGGGCTGGTAGATAAAACCTTCCGAAAACTTATGCTCCCAAGCTCGCAGCGCTATGAGCGAAATAGAGGCAGTTTGGAAGGATTTTAAGGATTCTAGTACGCACTTTCGGGAATCAAGTACGACATCGCATGAGAATGAAATAAGTTTTGTGTTGTACATCAACAAGCGGTCGACAAGATGACTTCATTACACAGATAGTCCGGTTAGGCGAAGAACTCATCTTGTAACAACAAGATGAGTTCTTTTCCCTTGTCCGGTTCAATGATTGTGTAAAATATTCCTTACTAATTTTGCATCTACTCGTATCAAAAAGTTATTTACTCTCTTTAACGCTTAATAATCATAAAAATCGTATAAAACTTTCCCCTCTTACTGATTATGTGTTTCAAACGAAACGAATACCATTTCACATAAACATCTCCACAAAAATGGTTTTGTTATCGATTCCGTGCGTCGTTCGGCAATCTGTCCCCCATAAAACATCCAAACTTTAAATATGAAAGGAGACAAGAAAATCGCGCTGCTTTTTCAGAACAGCCATAAATATTGTTAGATAAATATGTATCATTGTCCGCTGTCACGCTCGTGTAGCCTTGCTATAAAGACGTGTTCGTAAGGTGTTAAAATTCAAATAGTCTCAGAGTTGAGAATAAAGGGAGAGAAACTACGATTTCACTTCTCAAAGAAATACCTCTTTCATGTTACGTGTCGATTTGATGTTACTCATAACACCTTGTTTTTCTAGGCTACACAGAATAATGCTGTTTATTTTCTCCGGTACAAAACGCAGGATATTATATATTTTACGCACATTATGTAACAGGACAACTTATAAAAATAGTGCCTGACCTACATGCGTTCTGTGGAGTCACGTTTTTAATTAAACCGATTCCGTTTAACGGGGAACAAAAGTGTAATATTCTTTATGCAAGTCACATATTCGTATGTGAGTTGAACGTTTTAGCGCCGGTACCAGTCGAAATGGGCGCCCAACCCGGTTCTTAAAAAATGGGAACCGGTTTAATTAATTTTCTCACGTCTTTCTCTCTTATATCAAACCTTTTTAGTCTGTATATTTTTCGAGTCTCATAACTCTCATACACAAATGAAGTTTCTTGTAAAAGTGTATGTACAAAAAATAAATCCGTAAGCGGATACAAGTTTATCCATCCTTTCAAAACACGGTAACACAGGCGCGTCCGTAGCTTCTGGAAGTCAGATGACGAATGCCCACATTTTCGCCCCGGGACGGGATATATAATGCGTAAAATTACTGCCTCAACTATCTTCATATTTTTCACGAATAACGTTCGGGCGATGAAAAATACATGTATTTATTTAGGTTTACTTTTATTTCGTGCGCATATTTAAGAGGTTATTGTCCTTGTTGTAATAAATTTGGGTGCCTTGTAATTATTTGCCAAGTCTATGCAAACATTTCATTCAGAACTATTACTGTGCTATTACTTTAAAACGCGGCTATATTTCTGAGATTAAGTTGTTTCGTTCCGAGTGCGCCGCTGTTGTTATTTAAGACACTGTTTAAGGAAGATAGTGTAAAGAAATTACAACCATATATTTTATCTTTCCACCGCCCGCTGAGATATCGCCTGATGCATGTGCAGCTTGGGGGGTGGTCACGTTCAGCTACTCGAGTTTAATTACGCGGTGATTAAAGTTCTGGACCGAACTACAACGGAATACAGTTTCTCGCGAGCTCGGCTTCTTTGGCGCCCAGCGTGGGGCGACGTTTTGCTATTTAACAGAGCTAATAGATTACAGAAGCTGTGAGAACTTTCCACTGAAGAATTAATCAAGTAACACAAACTCAAGACTTAAAAGCACCTTTATTTTAACGAACACTAAAACTGGCTGTATTATTGTTTGGATGTTTTAAATAAGTATAAGCTTATGAAAGTGTTTCTCTTTTTACATTCGGAACCTTGAGTGTGGCTGGAAAAATGTTGATTAAGGTAGCTTCATTATCACGCAGTACATTTTGCCTTTGAAGGGGCTTGTTAAGTGCATATTTGATGGATATTTGGCCCAAAAAGGCGGTAGCGTCGCACGTAAGTCTTTATTAAAAATTCAAATGCCGGGGATGAAGTCGCTTCGTGGGTGAGGGATGGGAGTTGATCTCTGAGATCATGATTGAACATTTTATATTCACTTCGGCAGATCGATGCGGCAGATACGTGAATTATGGAGCACTATATTAAACTTAAACAAGCTTGCTGGGTGGCAGGAGGAATCTGAGGGCTTTTATGTTTGTGATATTCATGAGTTTTTCAAAAAAGACTATTCGTTAAAGCATTTCAGAGGAAAAATAATGTTTCGAATTGATAAAAGAGAAATTATCTTAATGGATTCCATAAAATTACCAACTTTTAGACACGGTAATCAAAGATTCGGTCAAGAAAGAAAGAATTGCCCTAAATTAATGGGGGAGGCAGTCTTTGAACATTTTATTTAATAAGGCTTTGTGGAGCCCTTCGTACATAATTGTAAATTAATTGCGATCTCAGGAAAAAGGGACCTCCTAATAGCTAATTAGACAAACGATAAATTATATTTTACAGGCTTGTAGGTAGCCCCTCAAGGTCCTACGTGCTCTTTGTGCGACGCTGATATTAAATTAGATAATTTAGGTTTCCCGTTTTGTTGAATATTTCAAGAACTTTTCGACTGTCATACATTTTTGCAGCGTTGGTTTTTTTTAAAATGAGTTTTCTCGTATTTCTCAGTACAAACAAGAAGTTTTCTCATCTACCATTCGTCCCACGGAGCAATCTTAATAGACAAACAAGAAAAAGGATGAAATATTAGATTTCTCACGGCGGTGCGAGGTTTCAATCGCGGCTTGATTTAATTAAACACGGCCTCATGGGGTTTCCTCCTTGCTCTTTTATATAAAATGCTTTATTTTCTGGTCTATTTATACTAGACGTTTATGTCGAGCGAGATGGCGCTATATTACTGTAGGAAATATCGTCTTATCATGAAGCTGAGCTACTATTAATATTCATAACAGCATTAAATCCTCTGATGCTTCTTTTCGTGGTCGTAAAATGAGTTTTCTATATTATTTCTTTTGGGTTGATTTTGATGTCTTCCGCTTGGTAGGTCAACGATGGCTTACAGCCAAAACCTTATTAGGCCTGCTTCAATATTATGATTGGGTACGTCTATGACTAAAAAAACATTTCGTTAAAGCGTTTTACTGGATGTTGCTACGGCAGATAAATTACAGTGGAATTTCTTGACTTCGTTTTTGGAGTTAAAAATGTACAGATTTTGCTATTTACTTTCCGGTGGTTCAGCGCCATCTGTCCTGTATTGCGCGCAACGTCGTGTTTATCTTGCTAACCGTTTTTCGTGCGAGTGCAGTTTCGCACGAAATCCAGGTTTCGCGTTCTGGGCAAGGATGACCTAAATAATTATGCTGTATTATCGATACATTCATTATTTCAGGGTGTTGCTTTGTGGTGGCATATCTGATATTGTTACAGAATATTTAACAAAGTTTCGAAACGCAACCCATTCATCATAAATCGTAATAATTGAATAAATATTTTTATACTATACGTATCGCAATATAATTATGTATCAAGTAATAGTATTAAGATCTTAATTATATTATAAGAAAGATTGTATGTTTGAATTCTTGTTACTTGGTCACTCTTTAGTACATGTTCCTAACTAAACACGTAAGATCTTTTAACCCTATTTTTGTGTTTCCATGGAATTATTATTTATAATTTTTGGCTTAATTTTATAGTAGTAATAAAGCGTAGGCAGACAAAGTGGCACGCAGAAGCTAGTGTTTTATAAAATAATAAATAGTGGCACTGCAATGTCATCGATAAATTATCGACAAGCGTCTGACAACCCTAGTTCCGTGTTCGGGGCAGTTATTTCAGCTGCAAAATGTTTATAGCCGTAGGATGCAATGTTGATTAAGTTGGAGTTATGAGCGCCTGAATAGACGAATTAAACGTTCAGTTAATGTACAAAGAAAATGGTAACTGCTGGTAATCATGTATCGTAGGTATAGAAATATGTTTGGGTATTTGCAAAGCTGTTTAATATTCCCAGAGTGCAACGCGAACCTTGCAAAAGTTCAGCAATAAATCTAACAAGATTTATTTATCGTAACTTAGTTTCAAAGGTGTGTTTAGTTATTTTGACATGTTTTCTGCCTGTACTTGTCTTATAAATAACAGAAAACGTAATACTATCGACGTTGTTCAATTTTCAACTATTTTTAAGAATCTAGTTGTTCTAAAGTTACGATAAAAGTTTCCAGGTCTAAAAAGATAGTCTAATAAAAAAAAATATTAACTATTTTTTGCCATGATTAAAAAAAATTCTTGATCACTATACTAACTTTCATCAGAAAGCTAGAATCCGCAACTTGGTAAAACAAAAACTCGATTTTGATATTGCTCCCATAGGAAAAGTTGTTGTATATGACCCGCTCATCACGTGGTTTTAAGGAGTGTCCTATTCTTTTGTGCACCCTGTAGAACAAGCGTAGCTTATAAAATGCATGTTTAAATACTTTTAGTTTTAATGATGTATAGAAGAATGACAAGAAAAAAGATTTACCATCTGTCTCAAACTAACGCCGGAGTCTTAAAAACACTAACAATGTATTTTATTTATTTTATGTAGATTAAAAACTAACAGTAACAATTAAGACTGTTCAAACTTAAGTCCTTTGCAACTTTTAGGTGTACTTAAAATACCCATGTAAGAAGTACATAATTTTTAAACTGTCTTCTACCTGAAAGTTGTCTGGAAGAGATCGCTTCTACGATTCTTCTAGCGATACGACAATAATTGTACAATTCTAAAATATTGTTTCTATGTACTGTTTGTTTTGTGTGGTGTGCAATAAATAAAGAGTATCTATAGAATATAATATTATTATTTATTTAGTCCAATGAAACAAAGTTACAAAATAATGTCACTTTTACAGTACACCTACAAGGTTTACCTACATATTAATCACTAGACTATAGCATAGAGAAAGAATAATACTACGTAAAAACTATAGTAAATTTTATTTATTTTTATTTTACTAGGAAGACCAAGGTTTGACGACCTCCGTAGCCGAGAGGCGAGTACGCCGGACTTTTAATGGCGCCGCCATCTCTGAGGTTCCGGGTTCGATCCCCGGTCGGGTCAATGTAGAAAACGAACTTTTCTATATTGGCTCGGGTCTGGGTGTTGTGGTACCATCGTTGTTTCTGATTTCTATAACACAAGTGCTTTAGCTACTTACCTAAGGATCAGAGCAATGTATGTGATGTTGTCCATTATTTATTTATTATTATTTATTATATGCTAAGGTTTACAATTTTTTAATAATTATACACAAATAACTTAAAAAAATAACACTTACAGGTCCACACAGATAGATTATTATGCTGTAAACATTTATGTATATCTTTTTGATAATAAGTAGATAAGCTGTTGTAGTAACTTAACTACATAAATTGCCTCATGTGATGTCTTAATTTTGTATTCCAAGTTTACTAACCTTTCTAAAGGATTTTGAACCGGTTTTTCGTGTATTCAAATTGAATCAGCACATCAGGGTCCCCCAGGCTGGGGCCGGGTGTACGGGACCCGCTATGAGTTATTGTTGCGGACGAACGGTTAGATTCAGGGTTGGATGTTTGTATGGTCGTAATTGTGTAGTTTTGCAAAAACAAAGATGTAGAATGGCCTCTGTATAAGTGCGGTCCAAGTTAGTAAATCTTTGCACCAGACAATAGATTAATTTCCATGGGCTTGAAGTAATCAAGAAAAACAAGGGCTTGAAAGTATTCGCACGAGATCTGGCCGTTGGGCAAAGCTTACTGACGCAGTTGAAAACCGACGACGGCAGAATCGTATTTATGTTAATTTGCTAGACTAACAAGTGACAACCCTGCACAGATTGCACCACAATGCCACATTTCTCAGGGGTAGACGGATTTCTTATTATAATAAGGGCCGTGGCTACTAGACTAATTGTCTAGGTTGGCTGGCTGGCTCGTCTAGACTACTTATCTCATTTTATTTAAAATATTGGTATATGACAGAATTCAAAAAAGTTTCGGGAATTGATGATTTGTTTATGGTTCCAAATTCAAAATTATATATTTTTTTGTTGTTGTTAGATTGGCACAATTGTTTTCCATTTTGGCGCGGAGTTTGAGTTACATCTGATAATTAGATAATTACAGTATTGTTTTTAGTTATACCATATCTAGTGTGTATTGCGAATTTCATAATGGACAAAAACATCGAACAAAGAGTTTGTCTTATAGTTTGCATCGCCAATGGGATTTCGTGTTCGGAGTCTCTGAAAATGTTACAGAAGGCTTACGGTGAATCGACTTTATCAAAAACACGTGTTTATGAGTGGTGCAAAGCGTTCAAAAGCGGTCGAGATGTGATGGAAGATTTGCCTCGCTCTGGTAGGCTATCAACGTCTGCTACTGAAGATAACATCGCAAAAGTGAAGGAAATAATGACTGAAAATCCTCATTCAAGTTTAAGAGAGCTAGCCGTCGAACTTTCTATGTCACACCAGTCGATTCGTACCATTTTAAATAATCAATTGGGTATGAAACATGTTGCCGCTCGGCTAGTCCCAAATAACCTGAATTTTTTCCAAAAACTCAATCGCAAAAGAGTCGCTGAGGACATGCTAGAACGAGTCAATTCCGACCCAACATTCATGAAACGCATTGTGGTGACGAGACGTGGGTTTACGAGTTTGACATGCAAACTAGTCAACAAGCTTCGGAGTGGCGCCTTCCAACTGAACCGAAACCGAAGAAACCGCCAAACCCGATCGAAAGTCAAAGTCATGTTGACTGTTTTCTTTGACTGTCGCGGTGTTGTGCACTCAGAATTCTTGCCAGAAGGTCAAACGATAAATAAAGAGTATTATTTAAGCGTTTTGCGGCGTTTAAGAGAGCAAATTAGACGAAAAAGGCCAGATTTGTGGAATGAAAATTCTTGGATTTTGCACCACGATAATGCGTCTTCCCACAAGGCCATCATTGTGAACGAATTTTTGACCAAAAACTCAATAAATACCATCGAGCAGCCACCTTATTCACCAGATATGGCTCCAGCCGACTTCTTTCTTTTTCCTAAACTCAAATTACCACTTCGTGGCACCCGGTTTCATTCGGTAGAAGACATAAAGGAGAATTCGCGGCGAGAACTGAATTCGATTCCGGAAAAAGCGTTTAAAAAATGTTTTGATGATTGGATTATTCGTTGGCGTAAGTCGCTTCTGAAGGAGCATACTTTGAAAGTGATAAAATAAATTTGGATGAATAACTAACATTTTGTGTATTATTAATCTTTTCCCGGTATTTTCTTGACAGAGTAGTATATCGAAAGATGATTTGTTACCATGCACTTTTGCGATGTCTTATCATGTGATTAAACATTGTTGGTTTATTTGTTTCCAACGTTCATTACTCGACCAATAAATACCTACATACATACAAAAGGTTTTATTGATTACAACAGTCAACTATGTCAATCAGCAAGATGTCAATATGGATATTTCTTAAACTCTAAAAACCACATTGGTACTCTAACTAAGACAATAATTCTGAAATACAAAAATATGATACCACCGACAAAATCTAAAAGAAAATTCACTTTACTTCATACATAAACCGTAACAGCTAAAATGATGCTCCATACTAAATTGTAGATGCAAACAGTAAAATTTTAAAGAGCATGAAATGTTTGTACCGAAATTGATCGTTATTTATTTTGCTTACTGAGATGTGATCATGTGACCGTTGAGTTGTTATGGTCATGCCGTGAAAGGTTTTTGAGTTGAATTGAAGCCCGAGCGAACAAAGTCGTACGAAACGAAACTGCTAGTAATAAAATGAAAATGCATTGCAATAAGAGACTTGAAGTGTTACATCAATAAAGTGTACCTTCTTTGTAATTTAGACGAATAGAACAAAATGTAATGTAATATAACATGAAGTTTCAAGTGTTGTAAGAACCTACTTTCCCTCGTAAAACCTTTAGTAGTAGAACAGTTTGTGTAGCGAATGTGATACTTCGCTGAAAAATGTCCATCCGGGGCCTATTCACTAAATTCGTTTCAGTTTAGTGAGATAAACGAGCTTTGGTAGGCTTGTGATCTAACTAGATCGATGCGATGCTGTAAAATGAAAAAATCTGACTTTTGTGTGTTCTTTTTTTATTTGGTGCCATTTTGTAACGTGTAAGGCGTGCGTAAAACTCGGAAACAATGCTAAAATTATTGTAAGCAATGTTTGATGATTTTTCTAAAAACAAGGCCACAGCCAGTCAGCATAAGTGAAGGAAAAATATAACTATGTATTTTGTAATGATAACTGTCAGTTACGTATATTCTTTTTAGTTACGGAGCACAGTAAAATCTACTGCGTGCATGTATCTTTGCAGTTTTTATAAGTACACTAGTAAAAAAAAAACATGAAAAGTGGCTAAGTGCGAGTCAAACATCTTTGCATTTTTTATAAGTACACTAGTAAAAAAAAACATGAAAAGTGGCTAAGTGCGAGTCAAACAACTTTGCATTTTTTATAAGTACACTAGTAAAAAAAAACATGAAAAGTGGCTAAGTGCGAGTCAAACATCTTTGCATTTTTTATAAGTACACTAGTATAAAAATAAATATGAAAAGTGGCTAAGTGCGAGTCAAACTTACCGAAAGGAGTCTGGAACGAATGATACACGAGTCGGTTTTTGTAGCCTCAACTAGCTATCGCTTAGCTCCAGCTGTGTATCCAAACTGTATCTATTAGAGCTGTCCTTTTGTTAGTGTCCAGGCCTTCGGGCCTCAGGTGGACCAATTGTTTCAGTCGAAAAACATTTACTACGCGAGGTGCTCCCTCAAGAATACATTACTTTATTTATTTAACTCCGGCCTTTTTTATTTGCCTCTTTGATTGATAACGCCGGGGAGAAAGTTGTTAAGTGATGGGAGACGTTTTAGAGCCACTGGGAATTTAGACATAAAAGTTTTGTGAGTTTTGTTTCGCTAGTTTCTAGAAATACCAATGTATTTTTAAATCATTGTTGGAATTTTAATCTTAAGACATATGCATCAAGACGGTTTGCCAGGGCTGATAAATTTACTGCAGTTATAAAAAAGTAAATTCCTCGGTAAATAGTATTTTTTTTTTCAACGAAACATTAAAGCTACTGAGGTTGATTGAATAATGAAACCTAAATAAGAAGGTGAATTACCCTTTTCCATAGTTTAAAAAGAGTGAACTTAGTATTCGTGCGGGAATTATGTTCTGCTCTCCTTGGAACTTAACCTTTCATTCGTCCCATTTTGTTTACACATGATCGAATCCATCTCATCTATTCGATTAAGCCCACACGAGGGGGAATTGAAATGCTTCATATCCTTTCGCTTTATTGCTATTATATCTCGATTTTCTCGGTACATAAATTTCGAGTCCTAATGTGTTCCATTCAAGAAGCCTCTCAGAACCCCTGAAGTGGTGGGTCGCGAAATTTCATCAAATATCGGTAGTATTTAGTGTTGTTCGACGGTGCACTATCGACAGTCGTTAGATCGACTTTAATTTTACCAAGGACGCCATTGTAAAATGTTCTCAGTCGCAAAAATAATTTTATAAAAGGTGATTAAAATCAAAAATATTTTCGTTCGCTTTATTTGGTGTATCAGCCAAAATATAAAGTAAAAACTTAGTTTTATAAAATCCAATAGAAAGTGAATTTCCACAAACATTTTCATGTTGATCTAACCTATCGTATCTTCAATTTATGTAAAATTTAAAAAAAAATCCATGTGTGTGAAGGAAAATCTCAAAAGTAATTGATAAGCTATCCATTGTATTGGGTTTTTTATCAATACATCTGCTGTTTTATTGCTTTCGATAGTACCGATAAGTATGTCAAAGTAAAAAATCGATACCTACTGAAATTTTGGCTATTTTGACAACACTAGCAATATTACTACTGCCGAAAGTCCATTTTACCTGTTTCCCACTTGTAAATGAAAAGCGAAGATTTTTTCGTTTTGAGTCTTTTATAATAATAAATAAATAATAAATAAATATTGGACAACATCACATACATTGCTCTGATCCTAAGGTAAGTAGCGAAAGCACTTGTGTTATAGAAATCAGAAACAACGACGGTACCACAACACCCACCCTTTTTATGGATACTAGCTTATAAATAATTGTATTGACGAACATGTTTTGCGAGATTGAAGTTCTAAGTTTCTTTCGATAAACGTATCGTTACTCGTAGGTTAAACGTTTAGTTTAAGCACTGGAATCTTGTTATGGTTCGAAGGTCATCTATTGACATATGAACTTAATAATAAGTTAATGGGATAAAATAAGTTCAGGAAATTTGTTCCGATAAATTAACTAAGTAAAAAGTACACTTATTTAAAAATAAAGCGTATCCGAGAGTAGGCAAGAAAAAATGCTGTTTTTTTCGATATTCCAAGCTTTTAAGCGAAAAATTTGGGATCCAGATATCATTTTCTTACATTTGCATCCCATAACATCAACCAAACACTAACCATAGTCATGGAATTCGTCTATAGTTGACGTTCAACCTTTTGATTCAGAATTTCATAGCAACCACCCAATAAGGAAATCCTTCCGAACGAATTTGGGCCCAAACGTCTTCGAAAGGCAATACATAAGTTATCGAATGATGTGCGTGGTTTATCCACGGTTATCGTTTGAATATATGGATGTCACATCTGTTTATTCCAGCCCCTTCAGTACATATTGAGTGCTTTGGACTTTGCTTCGTCGCCATTTTGTAGGTCACATGGTCGTTTCATTCCATCTTTTGTGGGACAACAATATTTTATGTTTTGTTTTAGCAACATCAGTTCAGAATAAAGGATTATACATATATATGTATCAAAATAGTTTTTCGTAAATATTATTCTGTTATGCCTAATAAATATGTTGATTACAGAAAAAGAACACTATAGTTCGATTTTTCTGAAGATTAATTAAAATAGCCAAATCTGAGAGACAAAGGGAAATTGTACATTAATAAACTATTCTAACAATCACAATATATTTATTTGATTCCAAACTAAACAAAGCTTTGTCTATGGATAATGCATAAACATACATACATCAATGACTTAGGTACAAATCCTCGTGCTCGGCACACAAACATTTGCCCCCTACGCAAAGCGCTAGGCTGTGATCGTCAAATTTGTTAGTTCATCATACTGAAATTTAGCGATTTTAAGCTAAATTCATGCCAAAAATTGCATTTGTCATTTTTAGCGTGATTTTCAACAGACGTATTCTGAATATGCTATGAAGCTTATTCAACTGTGAATCTTTTGTGAAAATTTAATCACAATCTTGATTATGGTAATTGCTAAAAACAAAAATTTAAAAAATTAATTGGAATCTTTCAAGAACAGTATTTTTTAAAAGAAAGATGAATAATTCCGTCTAAAAGTCCTTATCAAGAACATATAAACGAAGGTAGCATCAGTTAATTCGAGGGTATACCCCTGAGGGTATACTTATAGGTCCAGCGCCACATTAATTAACTTCCATAAGGTGTACTTACTTCTCTATAAATACGTAAGGATGTATTTAAAAGTATTTATTCAATCATTGTCGTCGTATGTATGTGAGCGGTATTTGATCGATTTTGTTGTGTCGCTTGCAAGTCTCACAAAACTTTTCAATAACATTTTTCAATAGCCTTCATTACCACAGAATATAAGTTTCTAGTAAAGCTCGCTTCAAATTGGATTTGCTTACTCTATGGATTGAAGTTCGCTCGTCTCTTAAAGATATTAGCTCTCGCATTCTAGAGCACTAGTAATAAAGACAGCTCCGAGATTTCAATATTTCCAGTTCTTTTCTTTTGCGGGTTTCAAACAACCATTGTATAAATCCTTAGAATGGACGCTTTTATCTCTGTCTCCCAAGTAAATATCGGAGTCTTGGCAACGAGATTCTTTACCGAAGATTTGTTTTCTGATAACCTATGAGGAATTAGAACTTGAGCACTATTGTGTTAGGGGGAGGAATCAATTTTGAAGTGCACTAGCGATTGTAAAATGCGAGGGTTATCTTTCATAGAGGTTCGTTCACTCTCATTTGTCGGTTAAAATTGACTGAGAAGTCGCTTTTGTGTCGAGATAGTGCGACGGTGCGGAAGATCGGACCCTTTGACCTGACATTAATAACAATTATCTCTGCTCTACATTGGAACACTATCCCCGACACATGTATCGATAACACGGTTTCTTTACAATGGCGATAAGTTACTTTTTTTGTTCTACTGATCAATTACTAACTAAAGTTTTATGGGACCAACATGGATATCGAAAAATAATATAATTGCACATCCCATACTAAATAGCCACACAGCTAGTACAACTAGTGGCAGCGATGTTGAGCGGTAGGCTAAAGATTACGAGATTGGCTAGTCGCGTGGCGCGCTCCGGCCGTGATTGGTTTTTAGCTCCGCGCACAACGCATCTCTGATACGATGATCGTCTCGTAAGATACGCAACGTGATCCACATTCTTTGACCTAGCTCAATGCCGGGTACTGTACAGGTGTATGTATTTTTAAATACTTTCTTCGTTCTTCGATCGATTGTTAGTAGAACAGAACCAGCCGTAGGACCTTATCATTGAATGGACATAGTAAATCTTCTCGATGGAAAAATTAAGAGGCATAATTGCCTTTCAGGGAGAAATAATGACTGTGCCAATGATGAAGGGAGATAAACAGAGAAATAAAATATCGCGCCATCCTGTAACTCATGTAGGTATTAGGTATTCATGTTTTTAATGTGAACTTTTTTTTCGTTTGTTTACATAAAATACGTTTACAATTCGACGACCTCCGTAGCCGAGAGGCGAGCACGCCGGACTTTAAATGGCGCCGCCATCTCTGAGGTTCCGGGTTCGATCCCGGTCGGGTCAATGTAGAAAACGAACTTTTCTATATTGGCTCGGGTCTGGGTGTTGTGTTACCGTCGTTGTTTTTGATTTCTATAACACAAGTGCTTTAGCTACTTACCTTAGGATCAGAGCAATGTATGTGATGTTGTCCAATATTTATTTGTTTATTTAATAAATGTTTTGGTACCTTTTTCTAGAAGTAAGAAGACTTGCACAACTTTTCAAAATCTGCGGTTTGACTAATCTTGAACGCTCAACATAAGGATAATTTTATTACCGTTCAAAATAAGTCAACATCCTAAATACTTATTACTTTTTTCTTTTGTGAAATTCTACTAAAAGTTGGACCTTATAAATGCTGCTTAAATTTATTACGCTATCTTTTAAAATCTTATCTTTTCTATCTTATGTTTTCTGTACGAGGAAAAGCTACGGATTGGATAAAGCTTAACCTTTAGTATGGCCTTTTGTAATTGTCTGACTTTCATTGTGTTGGAGTTGTTTGAACTTGTTGGAAACCAGGTGCTCCTGTTACGGGTTAGTTTTTGTATAGCGAGGAAACGGATTCTAATAAATGTTGCAATACGAGGGCTACACTGAAAGTTCTTGGAAAATCAAAAACTGAACTAGCAAGTTATACTGGATGACTTTTTTTACCGTCCGGAAAAAATAACTGCGTTTTCTGTACCTAAAACTATGTGATATTATGTAAGTGTGTTTATAAAATACAACTGATTTTATAAATTTTGGAATGTCCAAAAAAATGCATATACATAGAATACATCTGTGAATATGCGTTTGAGTTTTGGTCGGTTTCATATTTTTATTATTATTTTACCAATATTCTTTTTTTAATGTTCAGTTAGTTAAAATTAACTTAGAATTTGATGGTTATGAGGATAAATAGTTGATAAGAATAAAATAAAAATTTAACCTTTTGTTTTTAATTATCATGTTATCATCACCTATATCATTTACCTATCTCACACGTTTTTTTTCTTGACGGTAATAAAAGTCATCCAGTATTTAATTATAATTATATCGTTTACAAGTGGCCAGTTCTAAAAACTTTCAGTGTCGCCCTCGTATTACTACTGTATTTATTAATCTAACTGTATGCATGCTTTCAGAAGCAATGATATTCTATTCATTTCTATACTAGTCGGACATGCGCACGAAGGGTTCCGTACCATTATCTATAAAAACGAGCATAAAAATCCGTTTGTTGTATGGGAACCCTAAAAATCAAAGGTATGCTCTTAGTAATAAACGAGCAATTAATGTTCATAAAACCTAGTCGTTGTTTAAGGTCACCGATATTGAAAATTACTAGTAAGTTTTGGAAATTTGCTACTCTGGTATCAAATTTCTGATCAATAATTCGCTGCTACAATAATGATATTTTTATTTAACAGTCAGTAAATTTACCTCATTAAGACATATTATTTGACACTGAAACGGGAATTAACGTGAAAATATCTTGTTTCAATTAAACAGATTGATTATTAAGTATTCATTGTTTTTTTATTAAAACGTTTATTATTGCATCTACGATTCGCATTATGATAAGTATAATAACGCAGTAAACCGGAGAATCGCTATTTAAGGAAAACCAAAGAAATTTTAAATTAAGGCCTAGTCTTAAACGATCTTTACGTTACGCATAGTATTGGGTTTATCAGAGAAAGGCGTAGTCACAGAAACGCTTATGTTAATAGTAAATAATTATATTTATTACATAATATACAAATTCATATTATACCAAGTAAAATAAAACTTAAACAAGAGCAATAAAAATAAACTAAACTAACCTAAAAATTATAAACTACCTACTCAAAAATAAACGCGTGTCCAAGAGGCAAGGAGGCGAGAACGCTAGCAGCGTTTCCTCGCTGAATGGCTAAGCTAAGCCTCTGAGCGAGGAACGCGCCAGCATTTTTATGTTCCGAAATCCTAATTAATAGTTAGATTTGGCCATAACAACCTAATGCTAAGATAGTTAGTTAGTAAATGTTTTTTGTACCCCTAACATCAGGGTCCCTGCTGAAAATCAGCGTCGTGATATGCTGTCACGACAAATGTTGAGCGGGGGCCTTTTTGACACATTTTTGTTTCTAATCTTAATTATGTATTTCTTTTGTATTCTATGTATGATGTGTGTGTCAAATAAATATTTTTCTATTTTTATTTCTAATGCCTGTTTGTTTAGACGAAATCGGCAGATATCCGACTATTAAATTTTCTTCCAAAAAGTTTTAAAATAAATTAACTTTATAAGAGTCTTTACAAATCCTATCCAAAGTTATTTTGACTTGCTACGGAGTCAGCCTGAAATCAGTTGCGGATTTGTAGCAGTCAGAAACAAACAAGGCAAGGGTCGGACGCCTTCGGCTACGAACTGCTACGGACTACGAGTTGCTACGGGGCGGAGTTCTAAACAGCGCCCAATTAGTACGGTCAACAAGCGGTCTGAGGTACAAGAGTTTTGTTGCGGTAATAGAGGATACATACCTTGATTCGTTACATCATTATTACCCATAGTTAAATAAATTCAACAAAAGGTATAAAGGTAAATCTTACAAAGAAATAGAAATGGGTGACCTATTTGCAAAGGATTGTGTCCTAAAAGTGTAATAAGTTAAGTCCTCACGCATTGACTGATTGACAAACGCAAAACATCATCCAAAAGCTAGACCTTGAATGCGATCGTGACAGGGCCAGTATAGGGATGATGACTGGGTGAAGAAAATTAAATTCTATTTTGATTATCAAAAAATATTTTTTCTTTTTGTCAATCAACCAAATAATACTCTTATATGATCTACCTGATAGACAAAAAAAATGCGTCAACCTTATTGATGGCTTGTCGATTTGGAATATTATTGCAAAGATTGGAAAGTTGGCAAGCTCTGCACACTAATAGGGATAAGTAGACTAGGAAAGATTATTGCATAGTTGAAAAAAAAACAATAAATATGTTAAATTTCTGTAAATCCAGTAACTTTGTCCCGCATTCTCAGGTGTTTTAATTTATTTGGTATAAACAAGTCGCATGTGAGTCCAGAGGATAGTATGTGTACTAGATAGAGATCATCGAAATCCGGTCAGCCAATCACATAATTTTTAAGTATATAGTGGATATAAATAAATAAATAATAATAAATAATAAATAAATTGTTTCCACAATCACAATTATCTAGCCCCAAACTAAGCAAAGCTTGTGCTATGGTGACTAGATAACGGATAAATATACTTAAATACGTTTATAAAAATCCATGACTTAGGTGCAAGTGCTCGTGCTCATCACACTAACATTTGCCCCTCGCGGGATTCGAACCCGCAACCGCCAGGCATTGTAGTCCGGAGCGCGAACCACTACACCAGACGGTCGTCGCATAAAGTAACAAACCCATAACATGTCTAGAATACTAACACTACTATCAACAACTGCTTGATATACCCATGGATCTACTAGAATATATTATTTGTCAAATTATTATATTACTATTTAACTTTTTTTTACTAGTCTAAGATACCAACTTTGTTTCAAAATAAGTATTTATACTTTTGTCTCCGTTGTACTGTTCCTAAGTTAATTTAATATCTTGCAAGTATGTAAGTCAGCTGCCACCGGCGAGCAGAACTGCTATGAACCTTGAGCTAATTCCACACTGCTGAACATTGCCTTAATAAGTAGGGTGACCAAACATACCGCGATTATTGGGATTACTTTTTTAATAAGACTTCGATTTACTCTTTTTCTCAACGGGGAGAACTACTTTTGTTTGCCCCGTAAATTATTAGACATAGTCTAAATCCATAGAATTGTTTTTCTTTTTTTATTTTATTTCTAATTGGTACTTTATTGTGGTTTTGATGCTATGTCGCCCTAAATCAACACTAGGGTTGTTAAATTAGCTAACATATAAATGTTTCTAATTTAATGGCCATACGAACCACTGTAGTGTATCTTTTATGACCGATGTATTTATTTTAATTTTGTTTTTTTAGCATTATTTATTTATGTATTATCTTAAAGCAAATCCTCTGCAAATGGATGTTGGCAAAGCCAAATGATCGAGGATTTTTATTTGAAGACCTCCGAGAGGCGAGAACACTGGACTTGGCGTCGCTATCTATGAGATCCCAGGTTCTATTCCTGGTCGGGTCAATGTAGAAAACGAACTTTTCTATATTGTCTCGCATCGGGGATTTCTATAACAAAAGTGCTTAAGCTACTTACCGTAGGATCAGAACAGTGTAAGAGATTTTGTCCAATATCTATTTTATTAATATTTATTAAGAAGAAGATACACGTCTTTTTGGATTCCCTCTCAAAGCTGTCGTCTGTGCATCCTAGCAAAGTCTCCGACTTGAAGCCGGTGAATTTGCGTTAAATTATGAAGCTTATTAGGCATTGTTCCCCAGTGTGTCGTAGCCGGCGCAATGAAAATGTTCGCCGGTGCCTCATCTCTACCGGCTCTGAATTATTTACCTCTCGCTATAAGCAACTGTGGTAAGGGACGCTCTGATTAATTCCGTCATGGACGGCTCCGACGGTAGGATGTACAGTAATCAGAGATTAGAAGAAAGGGGTTAAGATTATCTGCGAGAGGTTGTCATTTTTTAGTTATTTTGTTGAGATGACGTTGGCTTGTTGTTACTACGTATGTACGTACTTTTCTTTCTTTGAGCTTACGGTAACATTGATCATTTAGTTACTCTATTAGTGTTTTCTATCAATTTAGTTTTTTATTTATAGCTTGGCGCTGTGCGATGCATCGCGTCCTGTGTATTTACTAGTATAAGTAATTAATCTATGCTGTCGAGATTAAAGTAGAAAAGTTTAACGTAAGTTAGTTATAGTATAAGCTGGATTTAAATACTATCAGACTGCAGCATCAGATATAGCATAACTTCTAATTAAAAGTGAAGGTATTAACTTTGATGTCTTAATAAGAGATGAAAAGTTTGTAAAACCGCCGTTTCTTGTCTATTTAGACATTTTAAAACACAAACTGTGTAATCATGTACATTTTAATTCCTTAAAAAATAAACGAATGGCCAACCTAATCAATATGCAAATAAATTAATTTAATATTCGAAAATTTTATAACTAAACTACTGCAAAGTTACAAAATTAATTGAAGCGTCTCATTGATTTGAATAATACTTTACGTGAAAGCTCACAAAATTCTCCCGAAGGCTTTAGTGGATCGAGCAAAGCGTTTAAAAGTTTGAAGAATGTATTCAAACTCCTTGAAATAAAATAAGATAGTACTGCGCAAGTTCTGTTTTGTCTATAGCCTGACGTTTCTAAACTCTTTTGATTTGTTTACGTTGTAAAATTGTATTATTTCTTCCGTATTTTATTGATGGCTTCGCAGGATCAGTGTGGGGACAGCGAACACGATGACTCTGAAGATGATGACAAAACAGATGAACAACCGAACACCTCGAGAGCAGACACTTTTCATCCTGAACAAACTTCTCACAATATGAATGATTTGAAAACACTAGATTTTAATTCTGCCGATGAGATCAGGTAGGAATATTGACGAGGTTTTGTTGTTGTTGGTAATATTATTTATTATCTAGTGGCACTTATTTGCCTTTACAGCTTTGTAATTTTCAGTTAGGTCAATTTTGGAAACGTTCTTTAATCGAGTATCGAGTACCTACAAGTTTATTATTGACCCTCTCTTCATCATTTAAGCCATATCCATAAAAAATGGTGCCTCTTTTTCATAGCTGTACGTTTAAAATTGCAGACAAACAATGAAAGCAGTACTTGCTTCTAAAACTCCACACGATGACCCAGAAAATTGTATATGTCTGAAAACCAATGTTGGAATTGAGACAAATTCCGTGATTAAAGCCCAAGAATCCACACAGAGTCCGAGTATCGACCAGGCAAAGAAAAGATCAGTGAAAATTGAGGCTAAAGAAAATCAGTTTAAGGGTATTAACCGTAGAAATGAGAAGGGGTCTTCGAATATTAGAAAGAAAAGACCAGGCAGGCCACCTAAAGCTGGCACTTCGAAGAAGATTAAAAGAGCCAGTGTCACTGCCATGTATTTGGGCAAACTGACCAATGTAGTGCCGTTCAAACGACGTCGTCGTTACGGTTCAGAGAGTGAATCTGATGATCTTGACTCCGTGGTTATTTTGTACTGATTCCGAGATATTTTATTTGTGAGTTTTTTTGACAAGTTATTGCCGTTTTGTTAAATTGGTTTCTATTATAAAATATTTTAATCACAGTGTCATTATCATTTTTCGATTTATAACTTGTTAAGTGCCAAGCTTGGCGTCAGACAGCATTAACAATAGCAGTAACTATTATTTTAGTCCATTCATCGACAGGTAAACGTTTAAATAAATAGTAATAAATTGTCTACCCCAAACTAAGACATGCAGGTGCATATCTTAGCATTATCATGCATGTTTAAAGAATGTTCTTTAAACATGCATGACTCCGGTGACCGGTACAAATACTTGTGTGCTCATGAGCTGCGGGGATTCACACAAACATTTGATATTTAGGAGTGAATGTAATTTATCATGTAATAATTATATTCCTTATTTTTCCGTCAATATTTGATCCCAGAGTTTCCATTTTGTACTCTTTAGATCTTCAATGCTAAAATCTGTTTCAAAACATCTCCAAATTCCGTTTTCCAAGTTCCATTGTATCGTCTATCGTCCCAATCTCTTAGCGGATCGTATCATATCGGATATTGGATGTCGGACCAGCTCTCCCGTTTACTAGGCTTCCGTAATGGTGTTTGGTGATGGGTACCGCCGGAATCGCAACCGTATTTCAAGTGCTGCCTTCTGCACAGAGGAATATTTCAAAAGATGTTATGTTTTTAGTAAACAAATCTCCTGGAAATTGAGTAGTCTCATTGCGGATTGATTTTGTTGGAAATTATTGAGTTATCGTAGCGGATTGATTTGATAAAAAGTGTTCTTGTGTTATATCTTTCTTTACACATGAACAAAATCTTCTAATGCTTTTATTTTCGTCGTTTCAAATCATGGTTAGTATGTTCTTGGTCTGTTTAGGTTAGTAATGTGTCGGTTGATCAGCGACAGGGTAAAATAATGGAACGTCTAAGCTTATTTGCATAAATAAAATCGCTCTTGTTAGTTGCATCAAAAGAAAGGTTTATGGATGGACGGTATTTAAACATGTAGCGGAGTTGTTATCTGAAATAAAAAAGGCATAAGTATTACATTATCAATGATTATAAACGAAATACAACTCGATAACTCTTACCTGTTAATAAATTCGTTGTAGATACTTTCAGTTGACGGGAAAAAATGCATTGAGGCACTCCTGCAAATATTATTTACTTAGATACGTGAATTATGTCTCTCCCAGCTCTGAAGCGACGGTAAACAGGCGCCGAGGGCCGTCCTGCTAGTGACGGGCTTGTTTGAACATGTTGTGACGGCTAACGCAATATACTGCCTGTTACAGGGAAAACATACATGTTTAGCTAGCATGGCGGCAAAAATGTAAACAAATTATCCTCATGTTTGGAGATAAAAATATTTGTAACTTATTTGCTTGAATCAGAAATGAGGAGATCCGTAAACGATGAAAAGGCGCTGAAATAGCCCGACGGATTAGTACTAAAGTGGCACTGGGTGCGGCACAAAGCACGAACCGACAGCTCATTTGGCATATAGGTTTATATTAGAGGCTACGGAAACTTATTTGTTTTTAGGGTTCCGTACCTATAAGGGTAAAACGGGACCCTATTACTAAGGCTCCGCTGTCCGTCTGTATGTCTGTCTGTCTGTCCGTCTGTCCGTCTGTCCGTCTGTCCGTCTGTCCGTCTGTCCGTCTGTCCGTCTGTCCGTCTGTCCGTCTGTCCGTCTGTCCGTCTGTCCGTCTGTCCGTCTGTCCGTCTGTCCGTCTGTCCGTCTGTCCGTCTGTCCGTCTGTCCGTCTGTCCGTCTGTCCGTCTGTCCGTCTGTCCGTCTGTCCGTCTGTCCGTCTGTCCGTCTGTCCGTCTGTCCGTCTGTCCGTCTGTCCGTCTGTCCGTCTGTCCGTCTGTCCGTCTGTCCGTCTGTCCGTCTGTCCGTCTGTCCGTCTGTCCGTCTGTCCGTCTGTCCGTCTGTCCGTCTGTCCGTCTGTCCGTCTGTCCGTCTGTCACCAGGCTGTATCTCATGAACCGTGATAGTTAGACAGTTGTAATTTTCACAGATGATGTATTTCTGTTGCCGCTATAACAACAAATACTAAAAACCCGAATAAAATAAATAATTAAGGGGGGTCCAATACAACACACGTGATTTTTTCACCGTTTTTATAGAAAATGGTACGGAACCCTTCGTGCGCGAGTCCGACTCGCACTTGACCGGTTTTTTTTTTTTGCAAATACAACTTGTGAATGTTTTAATTATGCTTTTGATAGGCATTACGTTTAAAAACCCTTAAAAGTGTCAAATAAACTAAATATACTGAAACTTAAGTAACATGCAGGACAATTCTTCTTAACGTCAAACATAATTCAGTGAAACATCTAATTGTACGGTGTACCCGAATCTTAATTTAACGAGGTCACTTTATGTTCTCGTGTGTCAACTTTAGACCTTAGACAGACGGTCACGCTATCCGTTATTACGAACGTAAAAAGCATAGAAGTGTACAACTACCATCCAAAGATTAGGGTAAGATGGAGCTGCCATGTTCGAATTTCGATCAAAGCTCCTAAATAGAATAAATAGAATAATAAAAAAAAAAAACTGCCGTCCAAAAAATGATGAAATTATACACTTATGCAGGGTGTCCCTGCAAGTATGGATCAATCGAACTGGCGCATAGCAGGGGTGATTCCCGAACTTTTTGGCTCTATAAATATAGGTATTATTTTTGACGAATAAAAAGTAACAGAAAACATTTTCATTGTTGTCACACATGTTTGCTAGTTAATCAAAATAACTTCCTACAGACTGGTAAACCTTTTTCCAACATTTTAAACATAAAATGATGCAGTTATTACTACATACGAAAAAATAAAAAATCAATCACCTGTTGAAACTTTCTTTTCGATAGAGGTACCCACTTTCATAGAGCTAAAACGTTCGGGAATCACTCTCGCTTTGCACCTGTTCGATTAGATCCATACTGCCAGGTATATACCCTGTATAATTATATCTCTCATTCATTAGGTTTTAATTTTGGAGTTTCTTCCTTCAATTATTTATATAGCGAGCTGTTTCGTTAAAAGTTCATATTTAGACAGTTGGGTGTCGATAAATCGCTATTTCATAATATCGTGTTTTGTTGGTTGGCTGACCGAGTCCAGTCGATTCCTGTCGTTCGTGTGATATAATATCACCGGTAGATTGAGTAGATTTGTACTTTCAGTACTTTCTACGTTTCTCCCGTTCGCCGCTCGTAACTCACTGTTTCAACTTCTTTAATCATAAGGTATGGCTTTCATCTGTGGATCCCTAAACTTGGTTAAATTGTATCGCCGGAGTTTGAGGACGGGTGCTAATCACTGGTTTTGATTACGCAACTTTTATACGGATTTGGAGATTTATTTGAAAAGATAAGCACAATTTAGATAGATTTGCTAGCATTTAATAGGGATATTTACCGAAAGTTATTCATAATAAAATAATTTGCTACATATTGAATAATTCAGAAAATAATTACGGAGCGCCAAATCAGTATTTGTGTATTTTTAGAAAGAAGTTTTTAATTATCTGATTGTAAATAAATATATTGGTACTACGTACCTATATCAGAAAAGAAATATTACCATGAGAAAGATTTGAGGGAAGGTGGTCAAGGAAGGTTTTTAAATGTAAATCAAAAGGCTCGGAAAACTTTAACAGAGAAATCCATAAGTTATTTATTTAGGTTTAAACTAATTGTTTCATAATATTTTTTGTTTTTATAATCACTAAAGTAGTTTAATTTGTGTAAGTACATTTACCTGTCGACGAGAGACACAATAGCGAAACCATTGTGTCTGCCATGCAGCTGGTTTCTTCCCCGCGTACAGAATGAGTTGTAAATATGTTTTATATGATAGTTGCGTTAGACTTTAGACAAAGTTTCGCAGCTGCAGTAACACTATAAAGATATTCTTTGGTTCTAAAACTTGCTCTGCAATGTCATGATGTATTTACTAATATTATACACCCCCTATATGCAAACCCCGCGGTGGTGTTTACGCGAGTCGCGACTGCACCTCGCTTTATTAATTATGAATTAATTAATGCATCAGACAAGTTCCTAGACTGCCGGAAACTTTAACCTCTAGACGATTGGTGCATAATGTATGCGATCGTCTCCCTGTATGTTGGAAAATAACCCTTAAATCAAAGCAGCAAGGTTCTCAAAAATTTTAGCAAAAGATGTTCGAATCATGTTTTAACTGACTAGGATTTTGCTTTGAATTAAAAAATAACCATTAAAGTGTGGTAAATGAACCGGCGGACTATCTGAAAAGTTTTCTTTATTTATGATAATTAATGCATTTTTTGTAAGATTACTGTCTTGCTACCGGAAAATGCGGATGAAATATTTAGGCCACAAATTCGTGCGGTGTGTTAGATAAGGGCGGCTTCACAACGACAAAATCAGAAACAACTTTGCCGGCAGCACGAGAGCTATCTGAGCTGAAGAAGCGCAACACATACCCAGTATGCCGCCAGGAAAGGCGCGTATGTTCAAGCCGCCGGCATTATTAATTCAGAAATAAGCTATACTGCCTAAACCGGCGGTATGGGACACTGAAATTGCATCAGACATCTTTAGATTAGTACAGCAAAAATGGCAATTGGATTTTGAATACAAACAGTATTATGGCAATCAATGAACGCCCCACTACTGCCTGCATTCCCGTTCTGTATTTTGACAATGTGTAAAATACAGAAATATTTCTTTAAAATTGCAAGGCATGTAACATATCATAAATAAAATATCGAACAACATCACATACATTGCTCTGATCCTAAGGTAAGTAGCTAAAGCACTTGTGTTATAGAAATCAGAAACAACAACGGTACCACAACACCCAGACCCGAGACAATATAGAAAAGTTTTCCTACACTGACCCGACGAGAGATCGAACCCGGAACCTCAGAGATGGCGGCGCCATATAAAGTCCTGCGTGATCGCCTCTCGGCTACGGAGGTCGGCAACATATACACACACATAACTTTGATGTATTGAAGTGTTTATATCTGCTTAATAAGTATCTCAAACATAAGTTCCCTTCACTAAATAAATCTAAAGTTCTGATTGGATTTGGACCTAGAAAATGTCGAGGAAAAACTAGTTTCGACGTACCTACTACCTGACCCAATAAACTGAATCTGGGTCCGAGATTTATCGATAACAAGGATACCTTACTAACTCCGTTTTGACCTAAATTAACTATATTATGTTCAGAAATACGTTCGCCAAGATTTATCTGATTTAAGATTTTGAGTGACCTATTACAAATATTATGTTCATGACTATTTATAAGTATGTTTGTATTTTCAAACAACGACGATTCCATAACCCTTTTAATGAATGCACATTTTCGTTTCTCGAAAATAAGATAAAAGAAAATAGGGTTGTCTGGACTTCTGGAGGCTTTACGAAGCAAATGACGTTCCCGATGCACTTACCCTTGCAAGCCTTAATGCCTTATGGTCACCATAAAACATTCCATCAAGGCACATAATGCTACTCAATACAGCTTTACCCGGGATATGAAAAATTGTTTACTGCGACAGCGACACGCGACGGGTTCCGTACTAAAAAACCCTAATTTCCTCCACCCTTTCATTTATACCCGCCAATCTGAAGGTCTGTACCTTATTTATAGGGGTCCGGGCCTTTGATGGGTGGTAGTCAGAATGTGTAATGATAAAGGTTGTAAAAAATTGGGAAGCAGACTTGCGACTGGGCTGCGAATTTTCGCGCGGCGTTTTCGATTTAGATTTACTTTATAGATAAAAATACTTTAGGTGGACTAGCAAGAAGATCGTTTCTAAGTTGTTTATTTGCAAAACTATATATATACTATTAATGTAATCATTGAGTCCTCCTTTCGAATTAGCCTATGTCGTTTTGCGTTTTCTACGTTTTTACGTTTACAGAGATTTCTGTTATGTTATGAAGAGTGACGTTTAAGCGAATCTTATAATTTTTATGTGATCCAAAAATACCTTTTTTTTTTTAAGTGAGGCATAGAGAAAAATATTTTTTTAATCAAGTTGTGCTTTATTGTAGTCTTTAAAATATATCGCTCGTCTGCACATCGCGGAAGGATAGCTCTGTTTCTATGAACGAGTTTACGAGTGTTGTACGGCGTCTCTATAATATGTTATCGCTACTCCTGTCCGGGAATCAGGAGACAGGCCTATCTCAAGGCTTTTGTCTGGGCAATGGTGTGCGATAACGCCCTTTCGGTGATGCGTTTAAAGTTTTTGCTTTTTGTTTATTCTAAAAGGATGATTGCTGGATGGCTCAATCTTTTAGTGCAATAGGGATACTCGAACTTTTTAAGTTTAATTAGTAACCAGCTGGTCCGGGTAGACTTTGTCTTATCTGCAGAAATTCATTCAGCTATCAAACAACATTTATATTTAAATAGTGTTAGTTGATAGAAGGGGAGTGAAGTTTTGGGGTATTGTTCTGATTACTACTACTAATAAAAATAAAATTTTCGTCGAAAAAAATGAATAATCGATTGCAGCACCATCCTAAATCCGATTGTGAATCTAAGCTATCCACTCACTCAAACACATCAAAAAAGGAATAAATTTGCCTTATCTGGAAATGAGCAGACTTATACGAAAAAAATACAACCTTATTTATTATGCCTGTGCCATTATCAACCTCTGTTTAAAGTAGCGTACAATATAATTGTAAATTAATTAACTTCAGTCTTTGCACTTTCCAACCATTAAAAAGACTAATACCATAGAGAAACAATAATACTACGTAACAACTTTGTTGGCATTTAATAGACTATATATTAGAGATGCCGCGAATAGTTGTTATAGCGAATAGTCGAATACCGATTAATCGCCATTCCCTATGGCAAATAGTCGAATAACTCGCTATTATTATTCGACTTAAAGAAAGTAATATAAAAAATATATTTTCTTATCAAATAATAAATATCACGTTTGTAAAATCATATAGGTACTTGTACCTGTAATCTATATTTTTTTAAGATTATTTATGAGAGGAGACATAAGGTACAACAAATAGTTTCTTATTATACTGATTTACATTTTGAAAATCTGGCAACCCCTTTCTTACATAACTATTTTACGGGAAGCACCTCTGGTTTGTTGCTTTTAAAAAAAGTAATTATTTTATTTACTTCAATAGTTTTTTTTAACAAGCTTATTTAGACAGCTATTCGCTGAATGTCGAATAATAGAGATTGTTATTCGGTATTCGACGAATACCAAAAAAGAATACGATTAATGCCGAATACCGAATAATAGCGAGTATTCGCGGCATCACTATAGTATACGATAAACTGGCTAGTAACGAGGCATAAACAAAAAGCTGGAATTATAATCACCTTTATTACCCAACGAAAATTACTGGCCAAGTAAAAATACCGGGCATTATCCCAAACCCTTTCCCTTTATCCAACGGCAAACATAATTAAATCCAGCTTTTAAATTCACCTCGGCCAACCCTCAAATTTAGTCTGAAAGTAATTTGAACGGATTTCGTGAAAAGGTCTCTCACTTAATACATTATAGCGTGAAGACCGAGAAAAAGTGAGTAAATACTGGGGCTTAGCCCTAGAGAAAAATGGCTTTAAAATTTATATAGTCGTAAAGAAACGGATTTTGCAGCTTTTAATTTTAGGCAAATAAAATATGATCGAACGCGAACGGCCAGCGGAGGGCGCGTTGCAAGATGTTCGTGATGATATTTTAATTTTCGTATTTTTGTTTTAGGGCATTACTTATTATTTTGTTTAAAAGTAAGCATTTTAATAAATATATAAAGGAATATAATTAAAATATTTGATCCAAAGGTAATTATTATATAACGATAATCTAAAGCACTTGTGTAATGAAATCTGTTACAACGAAGGTAACTATCACAACACCCGGACTCGAGACAGCAATACAAAAAAATTCGATTTCTATATTGATCTAACCGGGCATCGAAACTTGGACCTCAAAAATGTTCACAAAAATAGTAAAATAACTTAACTAATGCTTAAGATCTAATGGGATCATGACGTTAATTGACCTGTAAACTGATGATATAAAAGTAAAAACAACAACAAACAACTTAGTTCGTCTGTAACATGTTTCATTTCACCTTTCTTTGCCCTAGTTACCACGTCCTTAAGCTTTGTGGCGCAAAGGGCGCTCTGACGTCACGTCAGATAACACTCGGGTTTGAAAACATACACTGGTACATACCACTTGTAACTGCTACGATCTTTCGAAAACCTACTATGCAAAGGTGCAATTTCAATAATTTATTTATACTCTCTTTGATACACTTAAACATCCCTTAAACTATCTTCTATCGACGACCTCCTTAGCCGAGAGGCGAGCACGTCGGACTTTTAATGGCGCCGCCATCTCTGAGGTTCCGGGTTCGATCCCCGGTCGGGTCAATGTAGAAAACGAACTTTTCTATATTGGTTCGGGTCTGGGTGTTGTGGTACCGTCGTTGTTTCTGATTTCTATAACACAAGTGCTTTAGCAACTTACCTTAGGATTAGAGCAAAGTATGCGATGTTGTCCAATAATAATATAAAAAAAAAATTAAGATCTCTCTCTCATTCTGTGCTCTAGATAAGATACAATCAAATTGTATATGGATCTTAGTCCAGTAAGCCTTAATGTAATACAGACCAAAACAACAACTTATTGTGTTGTATACCTTAAAAGTAGGTGCTTGTTGCTCAAAAAATACTATCCTGTGAAGTAATACTAATGATTTATGTTTAGAGTTAAGAAAAACTGATTAGTAATCATCTCCACCTATGAATTTCTTGATATTACAACTAACCGTTGTAATACCTATCAATACTTGTAATATCAAGAAGAAAGAAGAAAAAGCAAGTAAGGCAGAGATGATTTCCATTCAGTGTCAATTCAACTCAATCGCCGCAATTTCAATCGTAATAATCTTCCGTGTATTCCCTCAGGGGCGCACACGACATGACAGGTCTAAGATAAGACCCTGACAGACAGGAGGGTGATTCCAGATAGCCTTCCTGTTCGATAGGAGGAATTCTATATCGTGACATTTTAGAGACGCGACGGAATGTTGACATGCGAGCACTCTGAAGGTTTATTTGGAGTCGATTGTGACTTCTGTCGAGATAAAAAAAGAACAAAGGTTTTTAGAAATGCTTTGAGGTCATAAGGTAGTTGGTGGAACGATCAGAGTGGTCAATAGTATCGATCAGTTCTAAATTATTGAGATTGTCTTCAAGTTTAGTTTTTGTTTCAAGTTTAATAAATCTCAAACCAGCACAAGGAATTTTAGCATCCAAAATGTACTTACAATGTCTTATTAAATATTTGTTTCAGATGTTCTACACATTAAATAAATAAATAAATTCTCTCTACAGTCACACCAATTATCTAGCCCCAAACTAAGCAAAGCTTGTATTATAGCGACTAGGATAGCGGATAAACATACATTAAATACGTTTATAAACATCCATGACTTAGGCACAAATGCTCGTGTTCGTCACACAAACAGTTGCCCCTTGCGGGATTCGAACCCGCAACCACCAGGCATTGTAGTCCGGAGCGCGAACTACTACACCAGACGGTCGATATTATACTCGAGATAGCGTGTAAGTGTCTAAGGAGCATCAAATTTTGGGTGAAGAAAAGAATGGGACACTCATTAAAACCACGTGATCAGCTGGTCATGATCACCCACTTTTACTAAGGGAACAACATCGAAATCGTGATTTTATTTTCAGGTGCTCTATACATTATCATCGAGGTATGCGAGTAAGTTAGTATGAAGAAGCTGAATTTTTTTTATTCGATTTCAATGTTGCTCCCATAGAAAAAGTTGTATATGACCAGCTGATCACGTGTTTTTAAGGAGTGTCCCATTCTCTTGTACCCCTGTATATGACCTGATGCCGTGGTGTTAAGGGTACATAATAAGATGTTAAAGATGATGATGATAAGGACGTGTATGAAAATCTGCTACTAGGTATATTTTTCTTGCATTTTTCCTCACGGTGTATAGTGTTATCATCGAGGTATGTGAGTAAGTTTGTATGGAGAAGCTGATTTTTTTTTTATCGATTTCAATGTTGCTCCCATAGAAAAAGTTGTATATGACCAGCTGATCACGTGTTTTTAAGGGATGTCCCATTCTCTTGTACACCCTGTATATGACCTGATGCCGTGGTGTTAAGGGTACATAAAAAGATGTAAAAGATGATGATGATAAGGACGTGTAAGAAAATGTGCTACTATATTTTTCTTGCATTTTTCCTCACGGTGTATAGTGTTTTGAACATAGTTCTAGTGGTAACACAAGATAATAAAACTCCGCTGTGGAAACTTCAGCTGGAAGTTGAAAGATAACTATGAAAGGTAACTATTATTCCAAAGTTGGCCTTGTTGTGTGTCTTTCTAGCCATTAACTGTTGGCAAGACAAACGGCGACTTGCGGGTCTTGCTAAGTACTAAAGTGTTATGCCAGTATTTGATTTAACACTTTGGTTAATCACAGACTAAAGTGCCTGAACACTGCAGACTTTTTAATCCGCTTATAGTTGGATTGGTCATTGATAACTTTGAATAGAAATGTGGACAGTAAAACGATTCGAAAAAGTTTGATCAAAAAAGTCTGTAGTATGTGCGGGATCTTAGTGTTTTAGGGCTTTGTAACTAAGTACCTAATAGAGTATTTAGAACAATTATCTGTAGGCTTTGTAATGTCATTGTATACGTTACAAAAAGGCGTTGAGTCATTCTAGGTCGGAAATGCTCGACAAATCCCTGGAATTGCAGATCTCTCTCTATTTACAATAAAAAAATAACACATTAAGTATCTCCTCCTTTTTTGAGGTTTACAAACTGTTTACAATCTGTATTTCTATGAGGTTTGCATAAAACTACCCATCTCTGTCTTGTTGAAAAGCCTGTAAATACAAATTTTTCATTTTTTAAGATTTTTTATACATTTCAATAACATATTTATCGTTCTTCTTAACATGTTTACATTCGTAAATAGTTACTCGGCAGTATGATGAGTTGCGGTAAAAAACCTTTTTTAGTTGTCTCTAACCATAAGTAAGTAAATAGTATTCCACTTTGCTCATCCCAATTAGGTACCTAACAGCCCAACTAAACCACGCCACACGGGATATTACAACTATAATATATTTCCATAATGATACCAATTTTCTGCAATTCCCATATCCCTTTGTGTTTGATTGAGGCTAGTGCTGCTCATTTCGTATGAATGGCTTTAATCAACAGCTTTTTAATGAAAGCTCTCTGTGAGCGCTTGGTCAGCTTTTTTACTTTTACCGTTTGAGCTGCGTATCTTTTTTTATTGCTCGCATTTGTTAAAAATGTTAATTTTTCACATTACGGTTAGTGTTGTGTTTTAGAACTATGTTATGTCTAGTATGTTTGAAGCAGGAAATTGCTACCTAAGAATTAAATAGAGATTATTGTAGTAGTGTTGTCTACATTTTTTACAGATAATACAACCCAAGGTTAAAGTAATACTGTAATAAGCGCTGATGAATAGGCCCCTGGTCGTCACAGCCTTCGTTGATTCATAAATCGGTATCTTTCTTCTTTGCGTGTCGACTCAGGCTTTCAATGTGACAAAAGTAGTCAAAAATCCAGCTTCAATTTCCTATTGTTTAACGTCATACTGACTTAGTGACATTTCACAAACGGTAGGTACGAGTATTCTTGTAAACTTCATTTATTCGTTTAATTTATTTCCACCCACATTACGAACTATTTTATTATTTTGACGTATTGAGTGAGACCGGATTAAAACTGGATTTTGACTACTTATAAAAATTATTAGAAATTATTTTAAAATTGAAATTATTAGGCCTTACATATCTCGGCCAGTAATAAGTAACACAATATCAGTGCGCCCGAGACATTGCCTGCCCACAATAATGGCGGGCAAGGTCGATTCAATAGTTCCAATTGGACAATATCAACTGATCGTCAGTTGTTACTGTGTGACCTTATGATGCGTTACGTATTGAAGATTAATTTTTCTTGAGTCAATGCAATAAGGTCTATAATTGTAATTACTGTTTTTGGTATTGTGGTTTGAAGAAGCTAATGTAGCTCACTTAGTAAGTTGTAGATTGTGGATAAAAAACCTTTTTATACTTAGCCTGAGCTGTGGTAGCATTCCACTGGGAAAATTAGATCCTTCAAGTTCTTAAGGCAACCACAGTCAAAGTCAAAGTTCACTTACACTGTCACACAAGTTTCACCACGCCCATTTACTTTAGGACAACTTCTTCATAAGTTATTAATTAAAGTTGTTTTTGTAAATGGCTTGTATCCCATGTATTGTATAATTAGTAAAATTTTCGACACGGTATACGTAATTATATTTCTAGAATTAACTTAGCTTTTAAAGTACCTTTTGCGGTCCCTAGATTTCAATTGTAGAGATGAAAAATAAAAAACTTGATTAGTTCATTTTGCTTTATTTGTATACTGGGAAAAGTCAACTCCGTTTACATTGTAAATTGTATTTTTTGTGATGAGTGAGTACTTTCATGAGTTTTGTGTTAATAATAAAATCAATATTTTCATAATCCATGGGTCCTAATAACGTATGACTATACCGGTTGTACAAGAAAATGAGACACATCTTAAAACTCTGTAAAAGGATCCTAAACAAGATTAAGCCAAGATTTTTTATAAACCACTGTCCTAAACATTTATTAATACAGACAGTCATTTAATTAATAAGGCTAGCCATTCAGTAAAAAGGCTGATTTAAGTAGGTATGTGGCCAATTTTAACATGAACAGAATACATTTGAAATAAGGTTATTTGAAATACGTCATTATTTTAAAATCGTACACTTTCCAAACGAATAAAAAATTACCTCAACCGTAATGATGGAGAGTTAGCTTTTTTCGACTTCGGTTTTGTTAATCAGCTGATTACGTGCTTTTCAGGAGTGTCTTGTATTCTTCGTATATGTTTTTTAATGAGTTATGTTATTTAATGTAGTATAAACAGTCGTTGGTCTACGCAGGACTTATTGCAGTCTAAGTAAAGCTACTAGGTAAGTACCGATCTACAAAACAGACTAGCTTAAACCCGGTCTACGCAGGACTTATTGCAGTCTAAGTAAAGCTACTAGGTAAGTACCGATCTACAAAACAGACTAGCTTAAACCCAAAATAATTTATTCTTTATCTACACTCGATTAGCATAGAAAGTGGCGCGAATCGTTGACACCAACTCCTGGTATGAAAGATGGTCCCGATGCGTACACCTCACTTTTGATGTACGACGGCATGCAGGACACGTTTCGTAAATAATATATCCGTGCCGCTACATTGTACTTACTGTTTACGCCTGTCTAAACGCGTAATAAATTTTGCGGGCAACCAACCTGGTTTGCTTGTTCGGGCCAATGTTTGCTGCGTTGGCCGAAACGCGTTAAATAATGTTAATTTTGATGTTTGTACCAAGGCATTTATTACTGCGTTATTTATTGACGGTTTAATGTATTGGCTAAATCAAAATCGAAGAAAAGAGCACACAATTTCTTCAAACTCCAAACGGACATATTTACAATATAATTTTCAGACTTCTAGTGTTCCTCGTTTCCCTGGGCTAAGTGTTCAACAGCTACCTACTTTTAAGTAAATCTACGTAAAGCTACAAGTAGGTATTCCATAGCAAACATAGTTCCATGCGACACTTCCCCAAACGACTCCCATATTGCGATCTTCTCTAGAACCATTTTGTTTTTCTGGCCTTTCTGAAGTGGACTTAAGTAAATTTAAGACGGTAGTTCCAGTTTCATCTTGAGTGACCCTAAAGTGTTGAAGGGACTAAACGCCATGGACCACTAATGCCCCATAAGAACATTATACAAGCCTATGGTGAAGTTAATGTGGACTAGGGACAAATGGAAGGATCAAAAGAGGGACATGTAAAATGTATAGCGCATTACACTTTCATATGAGAACGCAAAGGCTTTGTTTGGGACACGATAAAGGTTAGTTTGCAAGTCACTTCACAAACTGCAAACTTTGAGAAGCTTACTATATATTGTTATCAATCAAGGAATCGAAAGCCTTAAACCATTACACAAAATTCATTTTTATTTCCCATAAATTAAAGATATGAGTGACCGACGCGATGAACGTAAGATTAAGTGCGCTGCTTTCTGTATTTCTAGAAAATCTCAAGACTTATTTCACTGTTAAAAGTATAAAACTCTTACACTTTACGACTCAACATTTTTACTTTTGACAAACACATTTGTTGGTTAACGTTATGAAAAAATAAACAAAACACGTATTACAACTAAGTCTATATTATCGCCCTGTTTAATTCGAAATCGAAATATGTGATGTTTCGCAGCAGAGTGCAGACTACATCAAATAGCTAACTGAGAAAACCGCATAGCAATAACAAATGCCCGTCCCTTCTGAACTTATACATTATCGGAGATCTAGGCCATTTATATTTCGCGGTATATTGTCTGCTGTAAAAACTTTCCACGACATCTGCCAAATGCGTATTCGATTCGTTTTCACGCGATCCAGTGAAATGCAATCCAATCCCCATATAAAGTTTTTATTCCTCCAAATCCCTTTAGCCCAACTTTCGCAGGACATAACCGAACATGCTATCTAATATACAATTTAAATTTTGTCCCCAAACCGTAAATGTAACTCCGAAGTTATTGGACCCTTTAGTTTTTACAGTTATATATAAATAAGTCGTATAGGAGTTTGATGAACAATTTACATTATTTGTGTACATTCCAGATTGCCCGACGACAAATATGGGGGATCAGATATTGGATTTATTGAGGTTAAGGTTAACGCAATTGAGGGGACAGTAATGGACGGAGATTTTAGGGGATTTGCGGAAGATTATGAGCGTGAAAAATGATGCCGCTCATTTTGTGGTTACAAATTTTATGTCATCCTGTGTCAGTTAGGAAGTTATTGAGATCGTCGAAGCGCTTTAACTGCAGTAAAGACAAAATATTGTTATTATTTTTTAGTCTTAACTGCAGTTAAAGCGCGCATAAGAGCTCAATTTGGTTATAGGTAAACTTATTGGGGGTATTTTTTTTGTAAATATATCAATAATACAGGTATATACAGGATTACAGTTATTATAAACGTACCTAAAACAAAAAGACCGAGGTTAATTTGGCTAATTGGAAATTGAGGGGGCGAACTTGCAAAGACTCCAAAGCCAACCTTTTCCGGGTATCCTCTATGGCAATATTAATTATACTCTTGGGAACTAAGCCTAATACGGGCTAATGCGAGTGCATATTAACCGTGAACGTAATAATTACTGTAACAGCACAACTTCGTGCTGTGCTGATAGCCGAAATAATTAAAATATAGTTCTTGAACACTGCCTTCTTGTTTGGAATAATGTGGTCTAAAAGAAGAGGATGAGAGGAATATATCAGAACATCTAAAACCATAATAGTAGGGTAATAAATAAATGAGAATTAATGCGGCAAATTAATTAGTATTATTAAATAAGCTAACTAAAAGGTAGACATAGTCATGACACTTCACTGTATTATAGCATAACACTAGACCTAAACCATAACCTGAAGGTTGTCTAGATAGCTTTAGGCGATAATTTTGTTCGTAATAATTGAAAAAAAAAGGCAAATATGAGGTGTTTTCGATACCGATTTATTACTAAATGATGACAACTTTGACGTAAAACCATAAAAAAAATTAAACTTTCCATTTATTGTTTAAACACTGAAATTTTGAGTAAAACCTAAGAGGACGGTGTTTGGTCCGAACATTGTGTAATATATTTGTATAAATTGAAAAAAAAAAACGCTGCTGCTTATAATACGGACCCCAAAGCAAAGGGTAATCCAGAACCCTTTCGTAAAGTTCGTCAACTATATCCCAGGGAGCGATATCTGGAGTTCAGTAATTTTAACTAATGACACTTTCTGAAGCTGTCGAGCTGTGCTTAGACTTGGGCCACAGCTTATTGTGATCAGCCTCCTCACTTAAAACATCTTATTTCTAGCTCTTTATTGCGTCCGTACCTATTGTGATCAGTCTCCTGACCTAATGCGTATTTCTCCTTGCGATTTGTCCTGTTAGTAGTCAGGGTACGCTTGATCGTATTGCGCGGTACGGCAACTCGGGTTATAATAACTTTGGAGCGTTTTTGGAGTGAAGTCCAACCTTAGACAGGGGAAAATCATTTTGGACGATGGCACATCCATTGCTATCTGAACAAATAAATATTAACCAACATCAGATACTTTGCTCTGATCTTTAGAAACAACAACAGTACCACAACACCCAGACCCAAGACAATATAGAAAATATCGTTTCCTACATTGACCCGACCGGGGATCGAACCCGGAACCTTAGAGATAGCGACGCCAAATATATCCCGGCGTGCTTGCCTCTCGGCTACGGAGGTCATCAATAAGAATGTGCAGATACCCTCATGATCTTCCTTACTTGATGTTACAGCATACGAGTATGCATGCAATCCAAAACGTATTTGTTAGCGAGTAATTAGATAGTTTAGATAAGAATTGGCCGAAAAATATATCCAACCAATGCTAGCTTGAATTTAGCCTGTAATAATAATATTGCACTACTATGACCATGATAACATCACGAAACTATCACAGCTGTGCGTTGGATTCTTAAAAGTTTATTTTGCTTTACATTGAAATTTTCAGTTGAAGAACATATTCGTTAGGCCAGTTTTATTTAGTGCCGTTTGGCTGATCTACTTATACTACGAGTATGCTCTTTTGGTCCTTGTAGGTTTGAAGGATTTGTCTAAAGACTTGAGATATGGCAGCGCGCTTGTAACTTTGAGCTAGCAAGAGTCACAAATTGTGCTAGATTCAAGACGACAAATGTGTTTATTAGTGTAAATACATGTGTTAAAGCAATTTGGCTCTTCCAGCTAGTTCAGAGCTGTGAGTATAGTCATGACGACTAATTTAATATAATGAGGAACGGGCAAAATAAATGAGACAGTGATACTTTTATCACACGCTTTTAGATTCGAGTTAATATTTTGTTTATCGTATTTTAATACTTTAGTCTGTTGAGGTTTGATGACCCGTTTTTTGTTGTTCGGTGATTCGAGTTGATGAATCGTGGCTTTGGTTAATTCAGAAAACAAACCTTATAAATAAGTTCGGGATTGAGAGTGTTGCAAAATTCGTGGCTTGTAGTATACCTCGTAACACAAATATGTTCAATTTCTATTGAATATTCGTATATTGAAAATATTATTGTATTCAGTTTATTAATTCTATCCAAGACGTTTGAATTTTCGGAAACAAACTCGAAATGTCATTAATAGCTGAATCCAGATGTTATACCTGGACCAATTTGAGACAAAGCGCCTAACCCCCTGATACAATAAACTTCAGCAATTTACATGCAAATAAATCGCAACAGATTGGAGCCGACCCCGTTTGCGGAGTTATATTTGATTTGTATAAATGCATGAATTGCGTCACTCGATTTTGGTACCACTCAATTTGTGTTTTTGTATTGTTTTTAATTTATTTGATGTTCGTTTGTTTCAGATGGTCCCGTCGCGGTTTTTGTAAGTGATGCCATATTTAACTGGAATATTTTAACTTTTTTAGTCTATAGGTAATTAAGTAAATGTTGTTTTTTACTTGTAACGTAAAACGTCTAAGATAATAGTATAATTCTTATGTGCAAGTTCTGAATGATTTTATACTTGCCTTTTCTTCACCAACCAAACGAAAAATGAGTGTAGGTAGCTAATAGTCCAAAAAGTCCAAAAACCTATTTTGTTTATTATTTTGAAATATAACAAAAAAATGTTAATGTAAAGCATAAGTTTTTTGTAAACTTTTCTTTGTAAAAACTTCCTAAAAATACACAATGTAATAAGTTTTCCGTAGTGATTATAAAGCGTAACTTATTTTAACCGAGCAATAAACAAAACTGAAATAAGACAATTTTCCATCCGGACACTTATAATTGTTTTCCGCGAAAATTGCGGCTTTCCTCGGGTGAAAAATATCATCCTGTTTTCTTTGCTTTATGGTTCCTGTTGCGCTCCAAGTATGAATGTAGAAATAAGCTAGGCAAAACTTTGTCTTTAGACTACTGTATTAGGAAATATATTCCACGTTCTGCATTTTTACTTGTTGGAAGACGTGGCAACATTGGTTAACTCTACTTATTCTTAATAATATTATAATTGTGTTAGTTTGGATGTTTGTAACATAATCCCGCTCACGCTTTAATATGTGATCTAAACGGAATGAATTATTAGGATTACCAACAGTTGCTATTACTTTCATTTCGCAGCAGAAAGGAAATCTACGTGTATGTGACACGTAGATTTTGATCTACCTTAACTCTTAGGTTTTTATTCCGTTTAATGCTACTTTAATAAATAATTAATAAAAAAATGCGCCGAACAACACAACAATATCAAAGTCATTCTGACGAGGTACCTGACAATGTATTTTGCCAGGGGACTCATTCAACACACCCAGACTCGAGCCAAAAGATGACGACGACCTCCGTAGCCGAGAGGCGAGCACGCCGGACTGTATATGGCGCCGCCATCTCTGAGGTTCCGGGTTCGATCCCCGGTCGGGTCAATGTGGAAAACGAACTTTTCTATATTCTCTCGGGTCTGGGTGTTGTGGTACGGTCGTTGTTTCTGATTTCTATAACACAAGTGCTTTAGCTACTTACCTTAGGATCAGAGCAATGTATGTGATGTTGCCAAATTTAAAAAAAAAAAAAAAAAACGTTTTCTAAAATGACCCAAACCGGGAATTCAACCGAAGCATTCAAAGTGTAGCGGGAGTTAGTATTTAATTTCTGCCAAATCTAACCCAAACCAGACAATTTCCAACCGGACTCACAATTGTTTACAGCGCAAACGGTTTCCGCGCTAATGAAAAATGGCCGCGGAGTTGTCCCGCGGCTTTATGGCGCAACTTCTTGGCTTAAATTATTTTAAGTGCGCCCATTCGCTGCACGGCTTGTGGTTATCGTCGCTTGATTAATGCAGCTCTGCGAGAATTTCTGTTTGCGGATTGGAGGGATTCATTTTGACCGTGACGGAATATAATTCTGCCGTCTGTAAGCCCTAAGGCTGTTAAATGACATTTGGTCATTTTCACTTTTGAAGCGCGGGAATGGTGGGGCTTGTGTGACTGTGACGACATAAAGTCAACAGTACAAAAATCCTAAACACACCATGTGGTGTATCGAATGAAAGGGCTTTCATGCGCTTAGCTTTAGCTTATAGATGGCAGAATTCTGACCGTGACAAAGCGGAGAGATGAAGATCTGTTTTTACACCTATGAAAATCAAAGAACTGAAAAGCTAGGTAATTCGATCGGTGCGTCCTATTACCGGTGGCGTGACAATAAAGCTGGCCCACCGACTTCTCTCAGCGAGCTATGGAAATGTTGATAAAATCCGAAACTAGATCATCCGGCAGAAGACCAGAGTAACGGACATAGTCCAAAAATGTAGCTTAAGTGGCTGTGGACCAGCCATATCCATCGTAGACCCCTAAAAGGTGGAGTAAACGGGTTCTTGAGTTAAGACCATGCCTTGGCAAACATATTATAGGACGCCACCCAGTTTAATCAATTTTGCTCGAGCCTTAACTACTTACTTAGTAGCACTTAATTTATAGTAGATTTCTAAAAAACTATTTTCTTAATTAAAAAAAAATGCCCATTTGCTGCACGGCTTGTGGTTGTCCTCGCTTGATTAATGAATTTCTGTTTGCGGATTGGAGGGATTCATTTTGACCGTAACGGAACGGTTTCCACCAAGGCGCAGATATGATAAGTTGTGTTTTCATGCTAATGATAACCCTAGTTGCCTGGCCGTTTTTCCCTGTCTACCATTCGGAAGACGGTCCATGCATTGTCGAGGTCCGAGCCTACAGAGGCGGTCTTCAGGCCCGAGTCCGACCTACTCCCAGATCGGGTTCGCTAGAAAGGGGCGCCCTGGTTCGGTCTGATCCGATCACGCCCGCTAGTATGAGGCCCGACTCGTACGAGTTTAAGGCCTCATACTTGGCTGGGTCACGGCAACCGCTAGTGGGACAGACCAGGGCCATAACCATGAACTCTTAAAACAATCTCAAGGTTGTCAAATCTGTCAATTTTGGTACGTCATTTCATACAAAATTTGACAGAAATGATAATGTTTGACAGATTTGTGATTGTTTTAACAGTTCATGGTTAGGGCCCAGCCCCCTAACCATGAACTCTAAAAACAATCTCAAAGTTGTCAAATCTGTCAATTTTGGTACGTCATTTCATACAAAATTTGACAGAAATGATAATGTTTGACAGATTTGTGATTGTTTTAACAGTTCATGGTTAGGGCCCTGGTCTGAACGCGTTTCAGCGCTCGACACATTTGCAGGTTTCAGCTGAAAAGGCCTTCCTCAAACGCTATAAGCGATAAGTCTGAAAAAAAAACAGCTAACCAGCTGCTAATGATGTGAGTTAGCGAGTAATCGAGTTGCAACTTGAGCGGACTCCAATATAGCTGCCATTTAAATTTAGCTGTTTTTTCATACGAAAACACGGCTGCTCTCTTTTCCTTTCCGCTTTGGTGGAATCCTTAGTGAAATGAAATGAAATTCTTTATTCTGTCTATAGTGTGTAGTGATACTGAATCGTAAAGAACTTATTTTACTTATTTTCATGAATTGTAGTATGATACCATGTATAATATTTTATTACGTACAGATATGTATGAGGTTGTCAATGAGTATGTCTACCTCGGGCAAGTGATGCAGTTGGGTAGAGACAACTTCGAGCGGGAAATCGCTAGGAGGGTGCAGCTTGGCTGGGCAGCGTTTGGGAAGCTGCGTCATATCTTCTCGTCGCCACTGCCGCAATGCCTGAAGAGCAAGGTATTCGATCAGTGCGTCCTACCGGTGATGACCTACGGAGCCGAAACGTGGAATATGACAGTAAAGCTGGCCCACCGACTACATGTCACTCAGCGAGCTATGGAAAGGACGATGCTTGGGATTTCGTTAAAGGACAAAATCCGAAATGAGATCATCAGGCAGAGGACTAAAGTAACGGACATAGTCCAAAAATGTAGCAAGCTTAAGTGGCAGTGGGCTGGCCACATCTGTCGCAGAACCGATGAAAGGTGGAGTAAACGGGTTCTCGAGTGGAGACCACGCCTAGGCAAACGTAGTGTAGGACGACCCCTTGCTCGATGGACCGATGACCTTAGGAAGATGGCTGGCAGTGGATGGATGAAAAAAGCGGGAGATCGTGCTCTTTGGCGCTCTTTGGGGGAGGCCTACGTCCAGCAGTGGACTGCAATAGGCTGAGATGATGATGATGATGATGAGATATGTAAGCTCTTGCGTAAACTTCACTACATAGTATAAAACAAAGTCGCTTCCCGCTGTCTGCTTGTCCCTATGTATGCTTAGAACTTTAAAACTACGCAACGAATTTTAATGCGGTTTTTTAAATAGATAGAGTGATTTAAGAGGAAGGTTTATATGTATAATACCTGCATAATATAGTAGAGAAACACTGATAATTGTACCCGTGCGAAGCCGGGGCGAGTCGCTAGTACCTAGATAATTAAAACTTAAAAGGTATAACGAGCCATCTTCACCTCTGTAACTCGGCCTGTTCCATCTCAACCCAATCTCGTTACTAACCTATAAAATGGTTATAGTCACTAAATAAGAGGCATCCCAAGTTTTGCCTCCGTAAACACTGTAACTACTTACTTTGACTATTAAAAGTCGTTATAGTACTAGTGATTGATCCCACAGGGTCTCGGAGATCTTAAATGTCTCTGCAAACTTCAGATTGTTAAACTACAAACGAAATTATAACAAACTATAACAATTTTATGGAGGAGGAAAGGAATGGCACCTACTACTTTGAACACCTTAAAAATAAACACTTCTCATACAATACAACTGACAGATATACATTACAATATATTACATTAAAATTTCTTGCTTCTAAGAACCTTAGTTTTTCACTTTTTAATAAATGGAGTATTGAAAAATGTGCATTATTTCATTCTTTTACTAGATTAGTTTCTATCGTTTCTATATTTCTACTTTATTTAATTCCCATTTTGCATGGGACATTAAAACCTTGGCATTTGCATCTGTTTCAAATGCAAAGTTAGTAAAATATGCATTAATTAAAGCAAACAAAACAAAAAGCTCCCGCGCAACGAAACGCGCAAATGCACCGGCAGATAAGCGAGCTTAATTCGAAAAGCTTTTTAAAACCCACCGTTATATTGTTTTTACTGAACCCCGCGTTATCTAAAGGTTTTTAATTAAGAGTCCCCCGTAAACGCTGAGTTTTTGTACAAATGTTATGCTATAATTTACAAACAATACAATTTAGATTTTTTATAAAACTGATAAAAGTAATAAATCCAAAATGGAAAGGGCTTTTGTTTTTCATAAACATCATTTTGTACAAATATGTACCTAAAATCAATACATAACTGGAAACTTTGAATAAGCTTGTGTAAGAGCATTTAGTATTTTCTGTGTAGTGACATATACATTTCATTAAAATACGTGAAAACCACATGTAGTCACTTTTACCTGCCTATGAAATACTGATATAGTGTTTATGGGAATTGTTCCTATCTCACAATATTTAATCTGTAAACCTTTTTGGAAACTCCGCTACGTAAGCCCCTTAAACGTTTCAACTATCAGATGGAAACGGGGACTTTTTGAAAAAATACGACCGCCGTAAAATCTTTGTTTCTTTTCTATTACCCACGTTTGAGCTATGTAAATATTTCTAAATTAAACTGAGTGTCGTAAAATCTCGCTATACCCACAATATGATTGTTAGGCAGTGGGGCTACTCGCTACTGTGCACGCTTCACCTATTAACGTATGCTACAAAACTCTGAATACCGCCACTGCAACAATGCAAACATAAATTAAATTTTATTTTTAGTGCTTCGCTTGCGAACTGTCCAATAATTTGACGGGACTTTTGTATAATTCTTCAAGCATAATAAAGCTGTCCTTGACCAAGACAGCAAATAGTAAGTTTTTTGAAGTTGAAGAAAATTGTATGCATGTACTACGTCATTAATTTTCCCAAAAACTCATATACACAAATAGAATAGAATAGAATAGAAAAAGATTTATTTGACACACACAGAATACAAAAGGAAAAAAAAAGCATTTACAGCATAATAAAAAGCAGTATGTGTCAAAAAGGCCCCCGCTCAGCATTTGTCGTGACAGTCAGGGACGTATCACGACGCTGGTTTTCAGCAGGGACCCTGACGGTAGGCTCGGACCATACCCGACCGGAAACCCGACTTGGTTAGCGCGGAATCTATCCATCGCTAAGCAAAAAGATTGATTTTGAACGGACTCTTGCGGATGCTTACGGATTCCGGCAGAGCGAGACCAAATATGTAATGGTCCAAAGTTTCTGCATTTCTCGTCTCGTGTAAGATTATGTGGACGTTGAGTCTACTATGTCTACCTCTATTGCGCTACACCGTAGTATAAGCGGATCGAATTAAATTTTTATTCCTTGCAATTCGCTGGGGCCCATATTATGCTGCGTATTTTAATAAAACCGGATTGCTAAGGACGGTTGGAAAATTTGAAGAGCCCAGAATTAATGTGGAAAAGTAATCGAGTCCGCCGGATTTATGGACTAGAGTGGCCGTATTTTCTAGCTTGAGAAAGTTTCAGACTTCTCTTAACTTTTCTAAGGAAATAGATATTTTTAGAAAAGTTTTTCTTGATATGACTAAAATATAATCTTGCGTCAGACCAATAATTGTCTTATTTTCGTAAATTTTATTCCCTGATCTAGGAACAGCAACTACAACAGTTATTATTCATAAATAAAGCTCATACCGTTTTTTTTATTGTTGCAATAGTAAAGGTAAATCACCAATATCTACCTACCACATTAAAAATTGCGTTCGAGTTTCATTTGTTGACCGTCATTTTTCAAGGAATTACAGTTATGCGTTGTATTGACGATGTTCTCCAGAATCCTTACAACATATTTTCTTTCTTAACGTTTCTAATCATTTAAAATCGGCGAAGAAAAACTTTGCCTATTAGCAGACATTATCAGATTGTTTGGCGAATTCTTACAAAATGCTTCCTTTCCTTTATCAATAAATTAAAACAGCCGTAGCACATGTAGTACAGTTCAGAGCGGGCTATTACGGAAGTTAGCTCATACATCAGCACCGAACAAAGCGTTACACGGTATTAGCGAAGCGAGACAAGAACAGCCAGCTCACTGCAAATTAATGATACAGTAAAAATTGATTCGCTATCAACATCTAATAGAATCAAACCATTTCAAAACTGAATATGAACTCATAAGAACTCATAATAGATGTAGCATGTTTGTAAATTGTGTTGATTTTTTAGTGACGTGTCTAACATACAACTAATTTTAGGTGTAGCATTTTTAGAAATCCTTTTTGGGTGACTTGTGTGTGACTTGTTTGTTACTTGTAAATAAAATGTTTGTTCTAATTACATTTTAATGGATTAACTGAAATAAAATTTGGAATTCTGGTATCAGTGTTTTAAAAAAAGTAGCCTAAACCTTAGTTCTGGACGAGATTTAGACGCCTGCAGTATTTTCTCGCTGACGTATTACTAATCTTGTTATCATTCAAATCTTAATCTAAGAGATTTTTTTCTTGAAATAAACACTATTTATTAATTATATTTTTTTTATTGTGCCGGTGAGCACTCATTGATCGTTAATATGGTTGTTCTTATTTGACTGTGACATTGGACCTTTTTATCATCGCAACTATTCAGAGCAATTCACAGACTCCCCTAAGTCTCGGAGAGGCAAACAATTATTGCTTTTCTTGTTTCGTTCACAGCGAAACTTCATGCATTATTTAGTTTGGATGACTCCCTTTTGTTTAACACGTATTGTAGCGTTTAGTTGATAAAATAGATCAACTAACTTCATTGTGCAAGATAAATAGTCTTGGTTTGTTTGTGACAGAACTGAAATAACAGTGGTTGAGGTTTAGAATTTGTAGAAATAAGTTTGTTTGATGAGCCTAGTCCTAAACCAGAATCAGACCTGCGTCCATTGTAATGATTTCACTCTCGTGAAATATCGTAAAATATTCCAGCCATTCATCAGCCGAAAGACGTCCACTGCTGGACATAGGCCTCCCCCAAGGATTTCTACGAAGATCGGTCCTGTGCCACCCGCATCCAGCGGCTTCCCGCGACCTTCACCAGATCGTCGGTCCACCTTGTGGGGGGCCTACCAACACTACGCCTTCCGGCCCGCGGCCGCCATTCAAGGACCTTCCTGCCCCAACGGCCGTACGGCGTAAAATATTAACAGTGTAAAATTTATTTGCGATATTTATGTATATATATTAACTGGTAAAACTTTAAATTCAATCTTCGTTTTTATTTTACTAGTCACTATGACTCTTTTTCTTGTAATGGATTGCCAACTCTCCACACAAAAAATATCATCAAAGAGTAAACGCGATGCACTGCACATATCTAATCAGTGGCAGTGACCCGCTTGTTTCCTTATCATTATCAATAACCAATCAACCGGTTTTTTGACCGGCATGAAAACTTCAATGTGAAATAAAATATTTAAAATTCTGCACAATCACATGTTCTGTGTCCAAAAATGTAAATATAAAACTAATCTCCGCACCCGAGAACGCTATCTGAAGAATTCCCGCAAGTTTTCCGGATCCAGATTCTAGTCGAAAACTCCGGATAAGTTTTGCGGTCTCGCAAGAGAATAGTTTTTCCTTTTTGTTGCATTTGCGATGCAGAAAGTGCTGTCTTGGGAGATAAGAAGCTAATTTTGGAGATTTTCTGTCGCAACAGAAAAAAATAGCCACAAACTAGGGTAGTAGGAGGTGTTAAGTAACCTATTTTGCATACTGTAAGAATAGTCATTCCTTCTTTTATTTTAAAATGTTTGGGGTATTAGCACTTACAAACACAATGTTCTGTATATTCTATGATAAATATACTATATCAAGCTAAAATAAACCTATTCTGAAACGCTGGTTTTTTTCACACTATTTGTTTACTGTTCTGTCTGTCTGTTACGCTTTCACGCCGAAACTACTGAACCGATTTTTGTGAAATTTTGTACAGAGATAGACTAGAGCTTAAAAAAGGACATATGCTACCTTTTATTTCGAAAAAATGGCTTGAAGAGGTGGAAATGGGGGAACTTATACAACGGGAAAATGTTTTTATCGTTTATCATTAGATGGCGTTGTAGGCTAAAGACTCGCGCAAGTAACACGTTTTTTGTTGTAGCTTTAGTAACTTCGTATGACTTGAATCTGACTTTTTAAAGCAACTATTCCATGTGGACGATATCGAGGGTAAAAACTATTTATATAAGGTCCGATTTTATTAGTGTTCATCCTGTTAACCTGTGACTATATAGGTGAAACGCAATCGTAAAAACCAATTTTCAAATGTGTACCATAAAAACTAAAAAAGTTAAAAATCAAAAACATCGACTTCATATTGCATAAACTCGTCCTATCTTTGCTACGTTTAACCATCTGATTATTCGTCTTATTCCTTCCCCTTGTACAGAGCGCGAAAGAGTTAAAGATAGGACGAGTTTATGCAATATGAAGTCGATGTTGTATTATTTTGTAATTTATTTTTAACTTTTTTAGTTTTTATGATAGACATTTGAAAGTTGGTTTTTACGATTGCTTTTCTCCTATATAGTCATAGGTTAACAGGATGAACACTAATAAAATCGGACCTTATATTTTGCCTGTTACGTTTCATGCCAAAACTACTGAATCGATATCTAGAGCAAAATTATAGCGTTTTTTAAATGTTCACCTGTATGGGGATGAAAGGTCGTAGGTCGTATTGAAGTCCAAACAGAGCCACACTTTTACGCCTGCTTGTCTTTTGATAAATACAACCGGTGTGTTTCAAATCCAAAGTAAAAAGCTTATTTTTGATGCGTGCTTCAGAGCAGAGAATGTTGCTGAATTATGAGACACACCAAATATCCTGTAGTCCACGCGAACGAAGTCGCGGGCACAGCATATTCTTTTCTTCTGTCAATATTTTTCTATCCTTTTACAAAACGTGAAATTTTCTCAATTGATATCAAATGTATTTTATGTAATTTAAGTTGAAAATCAGTTAAGGAAAACTATTATTTTTTAGTGACAAGTCGTTGACTGTACTGTGTCTAACTCGTTTAATAAGTATTCCCATTTCAAAAAACAACAACATCATGATCATCATCATCATAGTCAGCCTTTGGAAGTCCACTGCTGGAAATAAGAACGTCAGATACATCACTGACTGACGACTTACGTAGCCGAGAGGCTAGTCATCATCATCATCATCACCAGCCTATATCAGTCCACTGCTGGACACAGGCCTCTCCAAAAGGAGGATTTTGCCATAATCGCCACGCTTGGCAGGCGGGTTGGCGATCGCAGTTTGGCCAATGGTGGAGAGGAGACACTGCTGCCCGTCTTCTTATGGCGGTTCTCCTGTAGTCGCCTCTTACGACACCCATAGGAAGAGAAGGGGTGGTGCTATTCTTTCAACGTGCCGGAACCACGATTTCCGGTCGGGTCAATGTAGCAAACAAACTTTTCTATATTGTCTCGGGTCTGGGTGTTGTTATACCGTCGCTGTTTCTGATTTCTATAATACAAGTGCTATAGCTACTTATCTTGGGAACAGAGCAATGTATTGATGTTGTCCAGTATTCATTTATTATCACATCCTTGACCATCCTTGCAGGAGTTGCAGGTCGTCATTCAACACAAAACATTTTCACACACATTTTCGAAATCCAAATAGCAAATACCTATTCAAGCTTCAACAATACCAGTTACCTTTATTGTCGAAGCCGAGTGTACTCGCATTGGTACTGAAATTATTCTACGTGAAAAATCAACAGAGCAGTCCCAAGAATCACAAGGACCTTTTGGTTCAAAAGCGTAACGTTACACAACAAAATTAAATACAGTAGGTCTCATTTGAGTTTCTATAGTTGAATCTTTAGGTAGCTCACAATATTTTCCGACATAGGTGCAGGACAGACCGCTGAAATACAAAAATACTCTTGGCACGGACATAAGCTTTGAACGCAAAGAATGTAGGGTTCGATTCTCCGTTCAGGACAATTCAGAAAAAAAAAACAATTTTTTTTGAGCCTTGGTATGCATTGAGATGTATTTAGCAGTTGCCTGGTGGTACTACGTTCGTGACACAAGGATATTAATTTCTCACTTCGAGATCATGACAAATGGTATTTTGTCGGGCGCATATTTTTGTTTATCCTATGCCTGTAATTTGACGATTGCGCGCCAATACACCAATCAGATAGCTAAATTTTTGCACGTCCCACAAAAGCTAAAAAAAAGTTACATGAAAAAACAAATAGCAGAATTTAAAATTCAAATTCAAAAGTGTTTATTTGTGATTAATTTAGGCGGTCTAATCAATCACGTAGGCAATAAGCGCTTGATCCAATATTTTTGAGAACTAGCTACTCCAATCTCCGGCCATTTAAATTCATTTCAAGTATCACAAACCTACCGTATCTGCTTATGTTACTTATATAACGTAACGTTTGAAATGTACAAAGTAAATTGTATGAGCTCTGGCCGCCATTCGCAACATTTTAAATTAATAAGGGAAAGATAAATTAAAGCGAAACGGTTGGTTTTAACCTCATGACTTCGGTATACGGTGGTTTCTTTGTATCACAAACAATGCTTTGGAGTTGGACTACTCTTATTGGTTTAGAATAATATTTTTCTACTTATTAAATAACTGGTTAAGTACGACTCTGGTTTCCTGTCTTCGTTTCGTTTATTTATTTCGGGATCAAAAGTACAAGCCTCACTGGCTCTTCGGCCTCTTTATTTGTTGCTTTACTTCAAATAACCCCGTGGTAACATCCTAATAACACCGAGATTGATGCTTGTATGTTTTTGCTGTAAACTCCATGACAAACATGGTCTAGAACTCAAAACAATGATAATGTCTTCACAGAATACATCTCCTCAGAAAAATAATAATTACAAGAGACTAACAGGCCTAGTCAAAATAGGTAAACAATATCAACAAATAATAATCACAATTATTGTATTGTATAGTACATACAGGGATAATTAAGTTTTAGGACACTCCCTCTGACTACTGACATGTTGACATTAGTATCATGTCTACTAACCTTCTATATTATTAAACAAGACACTAATTTATGTAATACAAAAAACAACTATTTTGCTTGTGTGTTTATTGTAATGAAGTCGCTTATAATAAACATCGACATAATTAAACATTTCCACTCTGCATCGCTAAAGCCAATTAAAAACCTGTAATACGTGTATTGTAACAACGAAAACGTTTAAATAGCAACAGATTTTCATCCTCGTGGAATAGAAGAAACAATGGAACAAAATTCCAAAATTATGCAAAATACCGAGCGAGATAAATTATGCAAATTGTTGTTCTGTGTGAAAATGGAGTAGTGGCAAGTCGGGACGGGACATAGCACAAAACAGTCAACCAATTCACTTCCCAAGAGGTAATGAGTAGCTGTTCTATAACCTAGACATTGCCATTAAACTGATAGGGGTTTACTACAAAAATACCGATAGCTCGAATAATAAATGAATAATCATCAACGAAATCATCTCTTATTTATTTAAACTTTATTAGGATTTAAAACAAACATACAAAAGGTGGACAAATACCACGAGGCATTGCACTACGTTACTTATCACAACCATACATCGAAATGACACATACAAAAGATGATAAAGCTTGCTTGATGATCGACATTTAGACAAAAAAATGAACAATGAAATGACCCAAAAAAAAAATTTGTTCTTTATCTGCATCCACGTTAAAATTCGTCGTTCAAATGTTATTTAGTGTGATGTTATAGGCTTTTCTCGTTTGTCGGCATTCGTTCGTATGCGCCGCATTATCTGTTCATTATGATTTAAACGCTGCCAGAAACTATGCTAATTACCTGGTAAATTAACGATTTGGTGTTTAGGACTGCGATAAATATGTAATACAAGGAAGTTTCTAACTACTTACATCCAGGGGCGAACGACCAATTATTGAAACAGCTTTTTATATATTTCAATAAATAAATATTGCACAACTTCACATAGGTACATTGTTAATGCCTTAAGGCATCAAGTCTGTCAGTTGTACATTTATATCATTAATTTCGTGCAATAAGAATTTCGTGTAATATATAATTCTAAAGTAGCTAAAGCACATGTGTTGTAAAAATAAAAAAAACGACGGTACGACAATACCCAGTGACCTTATATGTTTGCGAAGTATTGCTTATAATGTAAATATATAGCTAGATAGATATGGTAATGTACACCGTTTATAGAAGTTACAGTTGATGATTTTTAATTACCAAGTAGACGACATACACAATGACTTAATTGATCCCATGACAATAAACCACTAGAGAATTTTGTAAAAAAAGTATTACGCCAGCAATTTCGTATTGAATTGTTGATTATTCGTTTAATTGTCCCGTTTTTATATCGCGCGTTTCGGACGATAAAGCGCGCGAGCCGTAAACACGCGGGTATCGCGCGTAATGGCCGCGTAATTAAGCGAGCGATGTCCGAATACACCCCAATGTCCGTTCCGGCATATAATAGTTAGATACAGTAGGTATAAATTTCGTCAAATAAAAAGAACGGTGGAGGGTGGCGCTACTTGTCTCCACCGAACACTAATAGCAGTACTAAAAATGTTAGTTCCTATTTTGGCCACCGCTCTTTTTACGTGACGCCAAGTAAGTATACACTTAGTTTGCACACTCAACTCAACCATTAATTCTAATTTATACTGTATGATTTCAATCTGAGGTGGATTTCGAGTCCTTTCAGAGGCAGTTGAAATCTTTAATGAGGTTTTACTGTTCATACTCGTATAAAACAACTTTTACGCTTCGACCACCATTAAAATCTAATAACGAGGTTTTTCCATACATCCCATAAAATTTCATCAGCTGTTTAGTATGAGAGTGGGTTTTATGCGATTTCAATATCGTTCGTAGGTATTATATTATTTTTAAGGAGTAGACTCGGCCCCTAAATGGAAAAATAAAAATAATAGATTTAATTTCGACGCATACTCTTAACTCTGGTTTAGTTAGGGCTAGAAACGCATGTCCACCAACCACATAAGTTATTAACAACATAAATGTACATAGGTAATATGAAATAAGTGCCTGGGATTACTCTGTGAGCTCACTTGCTAGTCTTGCTACACCAAAGCAAGTAGATAAAGAGATGAACAAGAATATTCACAACGTGCTTTAGCTGTTGAGCTAGAATTCCTGTTAATTTTGGCTACCCAATGGCGTAGTGATTGCGTTTCCCGGCTGTGGTCAATTCAGAAAACGTATTTCTGAATCGACTTAGGTCTGGGTGTCTTGAGAGACGCTCCTGTCAAAATTTATTGTATCGTCCTTTTTTTAAGACCATGACAGTTAGCATGCTACAACTAGCGGCACGGATGTTAAGCGCTAGGCGAAAGATGCGCAGAAGACCATTATGATTACGTGATTGGCTAGTCGCGCGACGCGTCTTCACCGCCGGCCGGGATTGGTTGTTAGCTCCGCGCACACGCGTCTCTGTTATAATGATCGATTGACATTTCTTAAGATGCCCAAAGCGATTCCGCTTCTTTGCGCACTGGACGTTTAACATCGGTGCCTGCCGGGTGGGTAGGTACAGTCAACAGCACGTCGACCTACCCCAAAAGTCAAAAATTCTCCAATAGATTTTCAACTTTAAGCCTGACATATAGAGTTCATTTTTAAATGAGAAAATTTGACATTTTGTGGTAGGTCGACGTGCTGTTGTCCGTACTTTATGTTATGCATATTTAATTTTTAATAACAACGATTCTTATTATTCTTAGACCTGGGCCATAACCATGAACTCTTAAAACAATCTCAAAGTTGTCAAATCTATCAATTTTGTTACGTCATTTCATACAAAATTTGACAGAAATGATAATACTGTTGTCTTTTATTTACGCGAACACGATACATTTAAATGAAACTACTTTTACGGATTATTTCGCGATTTATTAACATTTTATTTAACCTGACGTTTCGAACACTTTACAGCGTTCGTGGTCACAGGTAGACTAAGGTGTTATTCGTCTTTACAATATTTTGAAAAACTATAAACTACCGTCACTCAGTTAATATTAATTTGTGTTCCTATCTACGCAAAAAGAGCTAACTGTATCTAGAGGTCTTGCAGTGCGGGGCCTAGCATGGGATTTCGTTAAAACAGGATCCCATGCTGGTGGTATTTTCCAACCATCTTCTCTGTTGAAATTCGGGTGTCTTCTAATTTCAATTGCCTCCCGTAACATGCGAGGAACAAATCGTCGTTCTCTTGCAAGGACTTTAGGCTGGTCAAATCGTATGAAATGGTTGGGTGTATCTAAGGCATGTTCACACACTGCAGACTTAGTATTCCGTCTATGTTTGATGTCGGCTATATGTTCTTTTACCCGCACGCCTATACTTCGTTTTGTTTGACCGATATAGGAGAGCCCACAGTCACATTCCAGTCTGTACACCCCCGCATCTTGAAGAGGTATGTTGCACTTGACAGGTGGTAAAAATTGGTTAATCTTTTTCGGCGGCTTGAAGTAGGTTTTGATTGAAGCGCGCTTCAAAATGTTTCCAATCTTGTCAGTGACACCCTTCATATAAGGTAGTACAGCAGGTTGGCGTTCGACGGTGGAATGCTTGACCCGGGGTCTGGAACGACGTGGTACCGGCAACTGGTTTTCCCGTAGTACCTTCCTGACATGCTGGAGCTCGCCAGCCAGGTGTTGGTCGTCACAGATACCCCTTGCTCTCTGAAACAACGATTTGCCTACGGTAGCCAACTGTCGATATATATTGACCCGGGTCTGGGTGTTGTGGTACCTTTGTTGTTTCTGATTTTTTTAACACAGTGGCTTTAGCTTCTTACCTTAGGACCAGAGCAATGTATGTGATGCTGTCACATGTTGTATGTATTACTGTTAGTTTCGTTTACAAACAAAACGAAGTCGTGATGGGGCGAGTAGTTTCTTAAAAAAAGTTGTTTGTTAATATCAGTATAAACAAACAAGTTTGAAACTCTAACAAAATTTTCTTTTAAAAAAAAATGTGACTATGTTTGTTGTTTTCCACTTAACTATGCTTGTCGTCATTTTTTAGGGTTGCGTAGTCCTGACAAGGAATCCTTATAGTTTGGTCATGTCCGTCTGTCTGTCTGTCCGTCCGACGTTTTGCTTGGAGACTGTTGACCCTAGAGAGCTGTTACTTTGTGGAAATATGTATACACCGTGAATTTTTAATTACCCGAGAAAATTAACTAACATAGTCAGATATCGATATACATCGAATTTGGCGAATAAAAAAAACGGAACGGCGTACGGCGTTGGTGGACGTGGATTTTGGTTCCGTTAATGTTGGAATGATAACGATTACTATTTGAATTAGCAGGACTTTTATGGTGCATATTTTTTAAGGAATGTTAGGGATCTTTTAAATAATTTTCACAATTTTTTTATTTATTTTATTCGCCAAATTCGATGTATATCTGAGTATGATAGTTAATTTTCTCGGGTAATTAAAAATTCACGGTGTATAGTTATAGCTTGCCGACAAAGTGGTAGAACAATTTTTTTAACCACTTAAACCGAAAAAAAAATATTGAAATTTCACTGTCCCAGATGATCACTCGTATAGGTGATAAAAATTCAGGAAATATTGTGTTTTACTGTTTATTTTTACGATACTTGTTGTTTAAAATAATCTTTATGAGATTATCTAAACGTTTTTGTAAAATAATCGTAGTTTTTGCTATCTTAACTTGGTTAAATTATATATCACGAAGATATGAGGGTAGATCGAAATTTTACAAATGGCCGCTGTGTTTCGGGATTTTTTAGCAGTAAAAACAGTACTGCATAATTATAAAAACTACAAAGAATGAATCCCTTTCTTACCTTCTTTTTGTAGTAATATTCATTTTGATTTAGCTAGCTCAGTTTGTTTGCTATGATCTTTTCTTTATAAAACGCTCCGCTCCGCGATCGTTCCCGCGCATCCGTGCGCATCCGGGACGTGCAAACCTCTAGGTGTCGCCGCTCCCTGGACGTGGCAGTGGTTATAGGGTAGTTGCCATACATGTAACGTGAGCATATTTTTTTATCATCGTCTACCACATCGTGTGTGGTATCTTTGAATAGGTCCTTCAAAATTACTTTAGGGTTACTTAAACTATTTTTTGATTTAGGGATACACACAACACAGAACACAGAACCACCTACTGTAAGTAGTATAATATTAACTCTGTGATAATAAGGATGTTAGGTGAAATTATGATTTGAAATTGTTTTAAGTAGGTTACATATTTAATATTTGAGCAGACAACCTGGTAAAGGTTGGAGGACCGATCTAGGAGTCACTGAGGGAGGCTAATGTTCAGCAGTGGACGTCCTGTGGCTGCAATGATGATGATGATGATGATGACATATTTAAAACGACCGTTTTCTTATTTTCCATCATATGTATAAACTTGTTCATTGGGGTGTGGTTGCCAGACTCGCCACGCTTGGCAGGCGGGTTGGCGAGCGCAGTTTTTTTATATTGTTTCGCACGCAGACGCTGCTCCCAGTCTCGTGCTACAGGATTCTCGTCCAAAATACCTCAGTGCCTTAAGACGAAAGTATACAACCAGTGTGTGTTACCAGTGATGACATACGGAACAGAAACGTGGCCTCTTACTATGGGCCTGATAAAAAAGCTTAAAGTTGCACAGCGCGCTATGAAAAGGGCGATGCTCGGTGTTTCTTTGCGAGATCAAATCAGAAATGAGGAGATCCGTGAACGAACCAAAGTCGCTGACATAGCCCGACGGATTAGCCGGCTGAAGTGGCAGTGGGCGGGGCACATAGCACGTAGAACTGACGGCCGATGGTGCAGAAAGGTTCTGGAATGGAGGCCACGTACCAGCAAGCGCAGCTTAGGACGAGACACCACAAGGTGGGCAGACGACCTGGTAAAGGTTGCAGGCCGCTTCCAATCGGCCACTGGGGGAGGCCTATGTTCAGCAGTGGACGTCCTGTGGCTGATGATGATGTATAAACTTGTTCACAATATTCAATTACTCATTTTTCGATTTAGTGCGAGTAAACTTGTTTTTCAGATTTCTCAGTTTCCAGACTGTGAAGTTTACATAACAAAAATATTACCTCTTTTCGACTATATCTTAACTTTGCACATACAAGCCCAGAAAGCCCCGTATCCTTTCCGTGATACTGATTTTCACCTTTATTTTGTTCAGGGGCGTGCGGTCCATAAAGGCAATTAGGCAGTGCCTACCTGGTAAATGAAATGAGTAGGCAGTAGGTACTTACAAATGTATGACATTGATGAAAACCACTGATTTTCATCAAAAATACCAATGTAAGTATCTACTGCCTACCTCGACATAAAACCAATGCCCACCACTGATTTTGTTTAAAGATTAGGTTTAACTTTAGGTGCTTCAAGGTCCGCCGCGATTGTGACTTGTGCCAAATCAATTTGATGCCGGTTGCAATTAATCGATAAAAAAAATTGTGGCTTGAACAACACTACTACACACACACATACGTGTTCCACTTTTTGTATCATTTTCAATGAGGCTTTGTCTATCTTGTACATTCTATATCTATGGTTTTAACAGTTCATGGTTAGGGCCTTTGCTCACGGTGTGCAGATGAACATCTGCACACCGTGAGCAAGTTAATAATTCGACCTTATTAAAAATTAATTCAATTCGCCACATTTATCTTAGATTAAAGCCGTCGAAGCGATGGTGAAACCCTTTTCTTTGTTCAACTTTAAAATATTCAATTAAATGCCGCTGTCGAAATTAGTAAGTAAATGAGTCTGTCTTTAAAAACGCTTTTGTTAAAACTGCGTTAGCTGAAGGTTTAGTCTACAAATAAACAGGGACAAAGAGGTGAAGGAAAAGTTTTATTGCGTTAGTAGAGGTGCCTTGTTTTGATTGTTTATGGACCCGAGTTAAAGAACTCAGTAGAGATTGGTAAAGAAAGAAATAGACGCTTACAAATATACCTCTCAGCGCTTTAAATTGTGAAAATAGTCAATTATGTTTTAAAAATCTGTGGCAAATAAAGAAAGTTCAGTGATACTTCTTTTATATTTTAAACTACCTGTATACATAGTTTCGGTGTCAGGATTTTGTAGACAATGACGAATGTTCGTTTACTTGCTTATCCCTTCCTTTAATCTAGAAAGTCATTAGAAAAATGCTCGTCTTTTGTCTACGAACTATAGGCGAACTGTGCACTAACTACTTAATTAATTTTGTGTTGCAAAATTAGCCTCTTAGTAAAGGCTGTTTAAGGATCAGAAAATCTTATAAAGTGATTTCCTCGTTGAACCGTTTACCCTGTATAAGATCTATAAATTTTAATAACAAGTTAAATATACATACATTTTTTACTTAACCTTTAAAATCCCAGTCTTCCCTGGTTTTTTCTAGTCTCTTCCATCAATTTTGGATTAAAAAAATGTTGGACTATTATTGACTAATAAACATGTCTTTTTCATCGGTTACTCCGTTTATTTAATGAATGAATAAAGTTTATTTAGCACAATGAAAACAGTACAAGACCAGACACAGTTTTACAGTAACACAGAAGGTTAATGCTACCTGTTTTATCATAATTTCATCTACTTCGATCCCAAATCAAGTGCAAGGTAAAGTGCCTTAAATTACTACGACCCTGTACTAATTGAGTCAATTCGATTTCCGTACGTTTTTAGTTTAATAGAATGAATACTGTACCTAAAATATTAATACCCAAAAAGCAAACTTAAATGTATTCATCTAAACTTACTTTGAAATCGATTCGGACTGCAAAAGATTGCGTGGAAAACTTAGCTCGGACCACAAGTATAAATCACGAATCCACAGACAAGTTCTGGATTGTGGAGTTGGTTCAACAATAGGTCGAGATTACGTATGCGGTAGCTGCACACAAGTTCACACAACTTTTCTGCAGTCCCATTGATAGTGTAGACTCTGAAGGTTATTGAATACGTCTGCGAAGTACTTGGTAAGTGGTTCCAACAGTATTTTACATTGCATCCAGATTACAGCAGTTTCCCGTAACCGTTTGACTATAGGCTCATGGATTCCCATTATTCCCATTAGGGTTAGATAATTGGTGAGTTCCAAGTTTTGTCTCTATAAAAACCGGTTTTAAACCGTTTATTGCAGGTTTATAACTTCAAGTAGGTATATGTGAAAGGCACGCTATTTAAACGATCTGCCACAATAAAAGTATACCACGAATAATTCAGTGGCGTTTATGCAAACTGCGTATGCTAGCGGCGTCACAGCGCGAACATCTTGAATCTCGCTCGCATCCAAATTGTTTTGTTCTCGGGAAAAGTTTTAATATTCAGATAAGTCAGGTAGCTACTAACGGTCCGCGATTTGATTTGTCAATGTTATGAAAACAGAATTTGATGCGATATTGTTTTGAATTATGAAGTTTGATAACATGTTTTGGAAGTACATACTCGTACATGGTTGCTCACGTAATATAACCTAATTTGGATGTAAGTTGTAAATTATGTGATAAATGACTTGAAGCTTGTGTATTATTGGAATGGGATAAGGGCTTGCTGGAATAAGAACACTATACTCAATTGAATATTTATTTGGCTGATGTTAGGTATTATAACGCGTTTAGTTCGTGCTTTACCTATATTTAAGCGAGGCGACGAGATTGTTGGCAGAGTAAGACGAAAAAGACATACGCTAGGTCTTGTGAAGTAGGAAAGTGCTTAAGTTCACAACTGCATCACCAACCGCCGTTGGCTCCTTAGCGCAATTTGTCTCCGTTGTCATCGTTTATCGCTTTAAATAAGTGTCACGCGCTAACTCGACGAACTAAGTACCTATACCATCAAAACGATGAACTTATAATGTTTTTTTAATCATGACTAAATGAATCACATACAAAAAAATGCTTCGAGTTCTATTCTAGTTTTCCATTCGCTATCGAGTTCAATTGGTAATGCCGAGGGACTTGCGTGACTGTTCCGTTTCGGTGCCATGTCTTGAATGAAATTAATTGGTGTCTATATTTTACTCCCCAAGACGCTCTGAAATATTTATAATGCCGTATTGTACAAATTTGTAAGTTTACGGAATGTTGGTATTGTTTTATTGGCCCTGTTACGCCGTCGTGTTAATGTTGTCATAATTTTGGTGACCTGTTTAAGGAATGGTTGGGAATTGGTTTTAGGAATATACGGTATAAGATAAGATAAAGTTTATTTGGTATAAAAACTTAGGCTACGTACAATGATATTAATTCATGCTTATAAATATAAATAATTATAATTATTTACAAAAGAAAATACTTATATAAAAACAATATTAAGTTCTACTGACTGGGCATTCATTTCAAACCTGAAACCTTGTATTAATTAGAGTCTAGAGGACAAATGTCTTGCGTCACGTATCGCTAGCTATTATTTCCTCTGAATTCATGTCTATTATAGATATGTGCGATAATGAATACAGAGGAAAGATGTCTGGCAACGTTTCTGGCAACGTTGGGCAACATAGCCAGATCGCTAATGTGCAACATGCGTCTTAAGACATAACAGTTGTCCGCTAGAGAATAAGAGGCTTTAAAATAATAATTTACAGTCAACAGGACATAGGCCTCTCCCAGTGACTTCCAGATCGACCGGTTGGAAGCGGTCTGCATCCAGCGGCTTCCTGCAACCTTTACCAGTTCGTCTGTCCATCTTGTCGGTGGACCTATAGAGAAGGCCTATGTCCAGCTGTGGACTTCCAAATGCTGTTACAAATTATGTTGCATTCCAAATTACATTGCGTCCAGAAATGTCACATATAGCTAGACTAGCTATATGTGACTAGTCTGCTGGATATTAGCCCTGATACGGTTTTCCCAAGTATGATGTAACATGAAAATTAGCAATTCCTGGAAGTGCAAAGTTGGGTTGTATAGTATAACTGATGTTAATAGCGGAGTTAGCCTGGCTTCAATTTAGCCTAGACCAGAGAATAGATAAATAATGTTATGAAGTTTCGTCATAACCCGTGAATGTTGGGTTGGACTTGGGTTAAATAAATGCCCTTGTAAGGTAATTTTAGTTAAAGATGTAATACCTTTTTTTGTTTTTGTTTTATTAACAGACCGTAAAATATACTGTGGTAAAATAAAAATAAAAAAAATATATAAAAACATGCGACAAAACTTATGATCAATGAAAAACATTTTTAAAGTTTTCTTTTTTGTAATACGGAATATCCATGATTGAATAAAAAAAAAATATTTAAAAAAAAGTATTGAGCATTTAAAATTTTACTTTTTTACTTCCACTGATAGTTTATAGTTCACTTTCTTTCTCTGACGGAGTAATAATCTTTCCTGAGGATGTATTTTTGAAGCATAATTCATTGGAAATATTACACATTTTTCTGATTTCTTATGCGAATGCTAATAATTCTAAAGTCTCCTGATCTCATCCCGCAAATTTGAAGAGCATAGTTCTGTCGCTTGTTAATATAAGAACAAACTTATTTTTTCTAGTAAACGTTGTATAACCAAGTCCTCAATGTAATGTTGTCACGGCCCGATAACTATCTGGACTGTTATGATACCCAACTTTTACTTTAGCCAGCCCTTTCGTGCCGTGCCATAACGTCGTTAACACGAAAACAATTATAGTAATTTGTGGGCAATATCTAGATATGTACGCACGTTTATCGGTTATTTGTGTCCTGTGCGGGCGAATAATTAAATAATTTTTAGACGCTCGCGTGAACCTAATACGACCCCAAATGGGGCAAAAATAGGGCACTCCATTTGATTGTATGCGGTGTTTTAGGGTTTGTTTTGGTGCATAATTGTTTTCTTAGTTTTTAAATACATACAGAACTAATTTGTTGCTATGATTTTTTACCTTGATTACTCTCTCATATAGTTTTACATAGTAGCTATTGCTACAAAGATAATGTATGTCATGATCACACACAACTATTTTGTACTGTTCGTTTCGTTTGTAAGTCATGGAACAAATTGAAAAAAAAAGATACAATTACATAGCGCTAGGTATACCTACGTTGTAGTGTGGAGTATACGCTGTAAACAAACCTTGGCGATAGCTTATGACATTAAGATTAGCTATTCGAATAATAAATCCTAATTTATCAAGGCTCTTTCCTCAAATTGTTAAGCTGTTGATTTGTTTTTTGCGAAATTCATCACAGACTACTGTAGAATTTTGAAAGTGTTAACGGCTATAAGTATAAAGAACGTGAAGTTGTTGATTAATGAGTTTTTACGGCCATCATTAATCATAGTTATAAGTAATGTCTTTATCGTCAAAAACAAGGGGGTGGTCGGATCAATTGAATAATGTGTTTTTTATAGCTTTAATACTACACTATTATCTTAATTATTTCTTGTTAGTGTAGACTCATTAATTATCTGTTAAATAAAGCTTGTCAACAATTTGTACTGATGGATTCTTAATTTAATTGAGCGTGTAATCCATAAGTCTAAGTAATATTTCAACATTACCGTTTGTCTTTTTTCTATTATTACGTCAACTTGAGTTACGTTACGAATTATTCGCTTAACCCTTTTGCTGCCAAAACAATGATTTCAACAACAACAATCAAACAATTGAACAACGCTTCTGCGTTAATACATATTACATCAGCTATGGTTAGGGCTGGGCTGACAGCTGTGGATATACTCGTAATAGCTGTTCATCTTACGATGGGTTTTCTAGTTTAAGGATTTTGTTTCTTCATTTGAGTAGCTTTTTAGTTACAGTCGATAACGTTTAAGTTTCTAAAGTGCATCACTTGATCAATTAGATACCTGTAACATTTATCCTCATATAGTTTTTGTAGTCGTTATAATTTTAACAGGGAAATTAAAAGAAAGCGGTTAAGCCTTGCGTATTCGCTAGTCCGTTAGGGTTCATCTTTTTGAGACTTTCCATCAGTGACAACCTTAGTCATTAAACCCTTCCACTTCTGAGTGGTCTGAAAATATTCGCCGCGGCGCAAATCTCAAAATCGCGGATTGTATTGTGCGCTGATATTTCAATTCGTTTGCTTCCCGAGGGCCCGCTCCAATGCTCCTTTTGTTTCTTATGCGAATAATAAAATCAAATGGATGCGGCGTGTGATAATGTCGCGTTGTGTAGGAATCGTTTTTATGACTGCAAAAGTTATTTGACGAAGGTTTTTGAATGGTCACATAACACATAACATAAGAAACGTTTTCAAATCTGCGGGCCTAAAACGGCATTGGGTGTTAAATATTTCATTCATAATTGAATTTCGACATTCGATGGTTATCCCTTGCCACTTTGCTTTGCGATTCGAAAAGATATGTCGGTGTCTTTGGTTATTTTAAGGATCTTATCTCTCAGAGAAACGCCAAGCATAGCTTTCCATAGTACTTAGTGTTATTTTGTGCTTGTTTTGGACTGAGTTCGATCTGAATCTGAATTTATATGTCTTCTATAAACAGGACATACATTTAGAAAATGCCGCATCAACTTTTTATTGTCAATGAATGCTCATTCTATTATCGGGCGCAACCTGCGTCTGACTGGTGATTAGATGAGCGGAATTGTAATGAATCACTGATGTTTTGTTGTTTAAAACACTCCTCCTATTCATCCCTTTATTTACAAGCTTAAATCTAATATACAGATGCTCTTTATGGTTAATGGAATGTTGCCACGAAATTAAGATAAAATTGTTGGCGACTGAAACTTTGTGAAAGATTGGACCATTTGTTTTGTGATGGCTTTGTTTAACAATTAAACGGATTTGAAAAGAGTGGTTTGGCTTTTAACTTTGGAACCGAATTCATACCAACTACGAGTATAATATTAACATGTATGTTGAACATTAAATAATTTAATCATAAACGTTAATGTTATACAGGGTTTTAGGAATTTCGATATGCTGTGGAAGTAAAGTTTGACTAACGCCAATCTGCTTTTAAATTTACAGCCTGTGTCATTGAGAACGGAATGTGTAAAACAGTTAGGTGTGTAGTACATGGAGTTATTTCATTTCACGTAATGATATCAGGTATGAAAACTTTAACAAGCTTAATTTTCATACATTTTGAAGGCTTCCCTACTATAGGTCTTGGTGAAGTGTATTATAGCTCAAGGCAGGCAGGTCCAATTTGTCTCGGGATTATGTTGCGCGCTTCTGAGGCCGCAGAATATTGCATCACTGTCTAATAGTAAAAAGGTAAATAGCAGTTTGTTATAGCAAAATTGTTTACTCTGCACTTTCATTTAAACAATACGGTTGTGTTTCGTGCCAAATCGATTCGACAATGCATATGAGTTAGGTTTTTGATACTTTATTAAGCCTGCTAGATTAAAAAAAAATATTTATGGCTTTTAAACTGAAATCTATCTTCTAGCCTTACATTAAACTGAAACTGTTACTATAGCATTAACTAGTAGACAGTGAAATATCTTAGATAATTATTTTTTTACGGCGTAAAATACAAAATAATATTATTATAAGATTTACAAGACGTTTTTGCCCATACTATATTTGGACTACGAAGCTGGTGTAGTTTGAATCTCACTTGAGCCAAATTAATTTTGTACTTTGAATATCGTGGTTTTATTGATCATTTCCAGGAGGGAATAAAATTGTATAAAAAGAGAAAACTGCGAATATAACTAGGATTATTAGAACGACGTGGTGTATTGCACCTCAAAGAAGGCAGCTGCAATTTGTCTAGTCTAGGAGATTATGCCGTGCAAATTGCATACCCTGCGTTGCAGCTGCCGTGTGCTTATTTGCGATCGCTACATGCAATATTCTTAAAAATATTATTCTATAATAAATACAGACAGAAATATTTGGTGCGTTCTTTTAATTTTAAGTGGTGTACAACGTTATTGAGCGTAACATTATTTTAAAAGCATTCTGGTTTAACCCTAAATATAGAAATAATATTAAGGAAATTCTAAGAATAGTCAAATGCTGCAATTTTTTCACATAGCACATATTTGCTGGAAATACTTAATTATACTACAGGAGAAAATAAAAACAAAAAAAGCCATTAATAGGCATGTAGGTTATTTAACATAAAAAATAGTCTTAAATTATTAACCCTATTTAAAGCAGAACTTGTTACTATAGAAAAATACTAGTACACTGCGAAGTATTTAAAATGTATAAAACATAGTTACAGCAGCTGTTCACAAATGTTCAGTGTCACACAAAAAAATAAACATTCAGAATTGAAAAAGCCTTTTTTTAAATTCCGTAAAATATGAAACGCCCGGGGCCGAAATGACCAATTTGACAGCGTCGATCGCGCGCGGTAATGTGGGTGATTCGCGAGGGGTTAACAAACGAGGTCAAAACAAATGTCATGCATTCGTCAGCGCGTTTATTTGCGCGGGACTAGGCGTCCGCGTTTATCATAGTGTTAAAGCACAGGGTAGTTAGGGTAGCGTTAATTTTTTTTTTCTTTATTGTTGTCAAACAATTTTAAGATAAGTAATAAGTTTGCAGGACGTCCACCCACACGTTGGACAGACGACCTGGTAAAAGTTGCAGGAAGCCGCTGAATGTAGGCCTCTTCTAACCGGCCAATGTGTAAGTCACTGGGGGAGGCTTATGGTCAGCAGTGGACGTCCTGTGGCTGAAATGATAGTGATGATGATAAATAAGTTTGTGATTGTGAGACCTGAAAACTAATTTAGAAACCTTTTTACTCAAACAACTTACAATTTGTTCCCTCATTCTATTTCTACCTCAGTTGTTAAAAAAAAAACTTTTCCATACTAAAGTATACGTGATACTCGACCAAATTGTTTTTTTTTCTCTTGATGTAGCAGAAGTTATGTATAACAACCGTATAAATATGTCCCTTTTACAACCTAAAAACCTGTTCATTAATGAATAAAGTTTAAAATAATATATTACATATTTTACATGTTAATCTTTATGAAATACTAATAAGTGAAATATAATATAAACAATCTAAAGTAATAAAACTTATTTTTTTACACAATAGAATCTAATAAAATATATATTAGCAAATAATTCAGAACTGAGAGCAATTCAGAGCACCAGTGTACAAAATTTTCCCGAGATGAAATTCCGTCTCGAGCAAGAAAACGCATGCAGCCAGAAAATCTCTTTTACAATACTTTAAAAACGGAAAGGAATTCCGAAAACATTTTTTAATTTAGACAACGGACGCGTAATGGAAATGTCGCTTTTAACTTATTTGTCGCTTCTGTGTTTTCACTACTCTGTGCCGGTCATAATGGGGTCTTGTGTAGGGCTGCCAAAAATAAAAAAATATTATTTAAAAAACTTAGTTAGTTAGTTGGGCAATTGATAAACCCGGAATTTATAGATGGGATAATTTAAAAATGAAAAAAATATATCCCTTTACAGAAAAAAAAACAAATTTTAAAACTCGACTAAATAGTCAAGTCTTAATGTCTATACATTTCAAATTTGTTCAACAATTAGTTGCCCTATTTTAAATCCATACAGTTTTAAAATAAGTAACTACTGTTTTAATTTTGTTTCCCAATACAACTTTAATGAGTTTACTTGTTCTTAAACATTTTTTTAACCTGCCTGCAAGTAACAAATTACAAAATCAAACAAACACCGATTGTAAGATTCCCGTGCGCCTAGCAACCCTAGCTAGCAAAATATAGCATTATTATTTTTCATACCATACCAAGTGCTTCCTTCATAATTTACCGGTGATTTTTGAAATAAGCTTGTATTTGCTTAAATTGTTGTTGGGTATTTATAACGCGCAGTAGTTTCAGTCTACACGTCTGCAAATAAAAAATAAAATTTTAAAAAATCAATTTATTTCAGACAGAGTCCATACAAGTGACATAAGAAACATTCATTAATTTAATCCAATTCAATTCAAAATTTCAAATCAATATAATATAACTAACTATCTAATACAATTCAGATTCAATTCATTAGAGAGCCAGAGAGCTGAGAAGCCATTTAGGTTACTCATTGAAATGCAACAAAATAGATAAATTTATTTTACTTTCTTTAATAAAACAAAAGTGAAAATCGTACAAATTTTTAGAAATTACAATCTTTTACAAGTGTATTTTTCTGAGGTACCAATACTTTATACAGAACTTACAAAAGAATAGGATACTCAATAAAACCACTTAATCAGCTGCTTATCTAAAACAACTTTAAGTGTAAGGAGTCAACGTCGAAATATTTTTATTTGCCTCATACTCGTTAGTAACATTTTTATTTGCCTCATACAAACTTACGCGCTATCAGATGAATTGTTAATGTATAGAGAACCAAATTTTGTGTTATCGATTCAATTTTGCTACCAAGTAAAAATGTTGTGGTTGTAAGGAGTTTAAATTTTGATTAGATATTTTTAACTTTTTATCAATGTTGCGATGTCCTTTCCATGGTTCATGTTATGGTACTGTAAACCTCTTAGTTACATCATAATTGCATCATCAACAAATGATTTAAGTTTGAGTGTCCTTTCTTTTGTACACTCTATATAAGAGTTGACAGCATGCAATTAGACAGTCAGTCGGCCATACACGTGCTTCTGTCTTACAAAAGCAATGAAAGAGAGTAATAAAAATTGCATTCAAGTTAAATAGCGCGAACTGCACTCTCGTACGACTTTGTTCGTTCAGTTCTCTACTTGTTGCGTTATTAAATCTTTCGCTTTGTTTCGAAAATTTGGTAGAAAAGCGACATACATTCATATTAATTCAAATTTTGGTATAAATTAACTCTTCAAACGCCAACCAAACTTGAATAGGATTTCGAATAGGATTTTCACTGTGTCTCGTTTCTACTTTTAGTAAGGTTTTCTATTTATTACATAAACCGTTAGTATATGTTGTAATTAAATAAATAAATAAAAATTAGCAGTAGTTTTTTATACAGAAACATGTAATTGGTATTTAGATTTTTTAAATTAAATTTTCAAAAAAAACTTGATTTATTAGATGTGTATTTTGTTTCTCTTATTGTTTTCGAAATATAACATTTTGTCTAATTTTTGGAACGAAATACAATCTCAGTTAACAAACAATACAGACAGTACTATACTTATACTACTTGTCAAAGAAATTGGTTCCATCGACATACATTGGTTACATAAAGCTTACATAGACTGAACTGAGTAAAATAAAAATCTCCGACCCTGTTTCGAATATAAACATTTTTAATAAACGGAACACTAAAATAACAACGCTTTCCCGTCTACGGAAAGTCGGTCGTATGTATTTTTCAGTCCGTATAGCCGGCAAACATAATTATAACCTTTACGGTACCTATTAGGGAGTTAGGGACTCTATTACCCCCCGTTTCCGATGGGCCATAAAACCGATCATTTTTTCGCAGATTATGTAGCAGATAGACGTCGCATTATGGTAAAGTTAGATATTGCTGCAATGTTGATGGGCGATGGCTATTGTAGAGTAGTCTATAGGCTATAGATGTCTCAATTGTAATGTAGTTAAATATATGTTCCTGGCAAAATTCATTGTCTGGTTCTTGTTGATGGATGGATGTTTATTCCTTATAACGAGGCTGAGAAAAAAACTCTATCCTATACCAAAACTCAGACCAGGTGATACTTCGTATATGTATAGATGTTTTTTTTTTAAGGTTTCGTATTTGTCCAATAAAAAGTTGTTCCATTTAAGCCGTAGAGCTATTCTCTAGGTGGAAGTAAACTTATTATTATTTTATATTACTGTATTAATGTATTATTACGAGTATATTTATTAAATATATTCCATCTGCACCTCTCTCAATTTTAACTGTCCTCTACCTGAAGGTTGTCTGGAAGAGATTGCGCGTAGCGATAATACCGCCTTTATTATGCCAATCTTAATGTAATTTGCTTGTTATTTTGTTTGTTTTTGTGTAGTGTGCCAAAAGTGGACCTTCGTTATCCTGCCGAACTAGCTAGAGCAACAAGACTTTGGTGAAGTTACAGGCTTGTTGAAGTTAGTACCTCAAATCCTATCCCAAATAAGGGAGGTTGCAAGTATTTAATCCTTCTAATTAAAATATAGATAGATCGATACTCTTCATTGCACTGCACACCTTCAGATAGAGAAAGTTTAATGGAAATTAAAAGAGGTAGGCGACAGGATAGGACATAATTATTATTGCTCAAACCTGTACTGTCTAGAAAGCTAAGTACTCTGTGATTGTTCCACAGCTGGGCCAGAGGGCTAATTAAAATTCCCTCAGTACTCGAAGGAGGGAAAAGGAAACTATTTTCAGGTCGCCGTCGTATTTTCACTCGATAACATCGCGACATGATTATTTATGCGGACATTAGGGGAACTAACCCCATCGATATGCCTCTTTATATGCGGTTTGAGGACAGTCGTCGACGTAAGTGTTTTAAAATCTGTGTTTTTAATTTCCTGGTATTTTGTGACAGAATTTTTGTGTTCATGCTTCACTAGTTTCACTACTCCAAGTTGACTGATATTATATTATAATTATATTCTTTCTACCGGCCAATCTGGAAGTCACTGGGGTAGGCCTATGTTCAGAAGTGGACGTCCTGTGGCTGAAATAATGATGAGGATGACAATTTAATGCTCTCGCTCTCGCTTCTGCCTTAAATTAAAGGATTTAAAACAATACTTGATGATTGAAGATAAATAACACTTGAAAAAAATCATCGACCTCAGGTGGGACTCGAACCCACGTCCCATCGCATACCGGGCGAGTACTTTGACAACTAAGCTACCAAGGACGTCACGTGACAAGATGAAATTCCTCAAGTGTTTGACAGCGAGAAAAAACACTTGAGGAATTTCATCTTGTCACGTGACGTCCTCGGTAGCTTAGTGGTCAAAGCACTCGCCCGGTATACGATGGGACTTGGGTTCGAGTCCCACCTGAGGTCGATGATTTTTTTTCAAGTGTTATTTATCTTCAATTAAACCTTGCATGGAATTGCTAAAAACAAAAAATTACAATACTTGATAATCTTGATGATATTATAGCAAAATTGTATTTGTAAAATAAAAAAAGGTTGCTAAGTTGGTATTGCGTCTGGAGGGTTACACCAATAAATGTAACAACCTAGCTAATTTTATTGAATCTATTCCAGACTGAATACTTAAAGTTCAACCAAGTAAAAACACTTAAAAACCTTTGTTAAGAAGTAATCTAACTCAGCGAATAATAAAATACAAGCTCTACAAAGAAAGTTCTAATACTGTTACAATAAATAAAAATCACATTTTCGAGAGTCGATAAATATCGTAGACACGGGCGTTGTGGCGGCACTTAGAACTGAATACTGAACCATAATAGAGCTACATATCGCAGGCATTTATCTTGTTTTACTGCTAAGGAATGCTCAACTAAGCCATAAGCCATCCTGCTATGCTATTCCTTGACTGACTCCCATGACAAGAGCTGTTTGGTAGTAAGCAGCAGAAGTATCAAGAATTGGTCGAAATACATGTCTAATAAATTGCCATAGTTCATTTGATAATTATCATCATTATACTGTATTATATCCCGTGGCCGAAAACGAACACGTTAGTCGGAAGTACTTGGGAAAACCCTGGCCGTTCTACGAAGACTGTAAATTAAATGGCCGGACTAAGTAGACAAGGAAACAACTATATGTAGGATTTAGCCTCAACGAAATTCTCAAACAAAATCAACAAAACATTTAATCGAGGACATTTCAGGGAACCCATGTAAGGCTGCTATAAAGGAGGCTGCTATGCAGGTATGGTTCCTGCTGGTGCAAAACAGAATGTTCTAAGTCCAAGTAGTTATTTCATATCCAAATCCTCTCAAGGTCCAGCGACAAGTGTTCCAATTGCTCAGTTTTTATACGCTTTCTCGGCATATTCTCTCGAGTGCTTTGCTTTTATAAAAATATTTTATAGGAAGATCATTTTATTCAGTAAACAAACACTGAAAATCTATGATTGAATCATTGAAATGACTCAATGGTTGAATGGGCCTTCTGTATCTGCATATTTCTGTTATGCATGAGACCCAGACTAGAAAATACGCCTCTCCGACATAGTCACTAACAGCCATTTGACCTTTTACATTGCTTTACCGTACTTGTGTAAGTCCTTTCATACTTACGTAAAATAAAATGATCGTGGAAACACTCCAAAATGACGAATGCGATTATATTTATTTAATTCGGTGAAACCTTTTATTTATACATACAGGTTTCAATACACTCATCAACATCTGTAAGATGCTTACCTTTGATCTGGAATCATTTCATTTGGCAAGAAGCAAGATCACAAAGCATTAAAAATAAAAAATAAACGTTAATTTAACACCAGCATAAAGGTGCGGTTCGAGTGTCGTCCTAAATCCTCTAAAAATTTGACAGAATTGCCTAAGACACTAAAATAATGAGAAAGACAACACATAAAATATTGAGAACTTATAATTACTCTCCTACTTTGTAAATTCTACAACATAATTACGTAACGTACTTGCTAACGTTTGTACACACTTGTCCAGTTTTTTAGCTTTGCTTACAGAACATGCAGACACAATGACAATTATACTGTAGTCTTATTTAGTCTGTCATATCCGCTCTTTGGTTTTTAAACTCAGTTTTGTTTACTGTGGGAACTACATACAAGAGACTTGTTTTTTGTAACATACCTACCTACGTACGTAGTTACATTGAACTATACATTTCTAGCAAGCCAAATTTATTAGAAGTGTCATTTTTTTCACTTTTAAATTCAAATTGGGATACTTATCCTATCCTTTTCCCATCCAATAATTCGGCACGGTTACAAGCACAATGGCCACGAAAGAAGTTTATCCGTGATCATGACGTTCAAATTAGTTATTTCTAGTGTATGTTACTCTTTTATATTTCCTAAAACTTACGAGCGCGACTGTACTGAGGCCTAAGATAAGTTTTTCAGTTCATTCGTTAAGTGGCCGTGAAACGGCGATTTATGGGACCTTAACGGCTCGGCTGATAGTGGTACGAACCGAAACACCCCAACAGTGTCGCAAATCAACCATCCACAAGAATGTTTCGTTTGTTTACTACTTTAGCTGAAAGCTAGCCCGTGCCCGCGAGTTTTGTTGCACAGAATTGTAGCCTCTGTAGTTTCACTCCACTTTTGTTTGAAGAATTTCTTATAAATATTCCTATCGAAATTATTCTTTGTAAGTGTAATCTAGATGACAATCAAATGAGTTTATGAATAAATGGAATAAATATTATTTATTCGGAGTTATGTTAAATAAATCACGTATTTTGATACACGACAGCAGATTTAAATAGTACTCCATATTATAGTACCTCTATTCACAATTAAATTAATTAACGTCAGTGGTTTTAAAATGTTACTCGACTTGAAGATAGTCTTTTTTTGAAAATACTGTCTTTGCTTGTTGTTTACATGCATAAATTTTAACAGCAGAATCACTGCTTAGAGTTTCCTTACGAATATAAAATATCTTGGTATACTTAACTGTTGTTTATTCCATATTTCCATGCGAACGAATTGAAGAGTACCACAAATCAACTAACCTCAAGAATGCTTAGTTTGTTTCAAACTCGAGCCAAGTTTAGTAAAATGCATGTGTTTGTATTTTGTGAATAGTTCTTCGAAACAAAACTAACAACTGAGTCTTGCCAGTTGCCACGCAATGGATTCAACTTATTGAACATTCCAACATTCCAAAAATGAATTATACAGCTTGATTTGTAATAAGCAACTTTCCTTTATAAGAAATTCTGAACCATTTTCACTGCTACATACTAACAGATATTTTTCCAGACCCGCTTGCTGGACTTCCATTGGCTGATCATGATGATCATACAAGGTCAACTATTACGGTTTGTATTTAAAATTGTGATGTTTGTTTTTTTTTAATTTTAATGATACTTTGTCAAGAAAAAATCAAGAATTTTTAGGGTTCCGTACCCAAAGGGTAAAACGGGACCCTATTACTCAGGCTCCGCTGTCCGTCTGTCCGTCTGTCACCAGGCTGAATCTCATGAACCGTGATAGTTAGACAGTTGACATTTTCACAGATGATGTATTTCTGTTGCCACTATAACAACAAATACTAAAAAACAAAATACAATAAATATTTACGTACCATACAACAAATGTGAATTTTTGCTCGTTTTCATAGATAATAGTAGCCGGTTTTTACTCATAAAATAAATCGCATACAAAATTATTATTGTAGATTAATAAATACTCCTTTAAAATCCTAGTCTTAGTTCGTTACCATCATCATCATTATTTCTAGATTGGCAATTCTACTCATATATCGATACAATTACTAAAATTACAGTAATAATCGTATTTACGTAATGTAAATATTTTTAACAATCCCAGAAAAATCTTTTCATTCGCCTCGACAAAAGAGACAATAATTAATTGCTTCTTAAATAATTGTTATGTCAGAAACATTTCGTGTGCTTGTATTATTACGCTCGGATTCAAACACGAATGTTGGTTTAAATTTCATATCGAACCGAGTTTCTAGTCTTCGCGTAATTTAAGCAAAACATTTGAGTACAAGTGTACTGAGATAAAAATTAATTTAATATATCTACTCAGAAATTTCAAATAGGTCGTAAGTAGGACAGCGCTAAGTTATTAGGTATGCTTCCTTTGTTTCTACAAGTATATCTTAAAATATTCTCTAGTTCGTCTGTCGAATGGATAGTCATTTTAAATACAGACTATCAGTCATAGAATGCTAATATTCGGTTTTATTATAGGTCCTATTGTCTTCATTATTAGTGGTTTACGATAAGAAAACGAATGCGTTCATAGTATAAATCAAATCAAATAGTTAGACTCTAGTACCGTATAGTTCTTGTTCCGAGAGTAACTAGTACCTACTATGTACGCTTTTTACCATTTAATCATAGCTACACGAAGTCTCACACGCTAATTTTTCATTACCATAAACAGTGACGCAGAAAAAGTTGAGTTTAGAATAAATTGCTCAATCCACGAGAACAATGGCGTCCTGGAAAAAACTAATCTTCGTAATGAACGCTTGTTCATGTTGTTTTTTGCAGAAAATAGGGAATAGATGGGACTCGACAATTGTCTTCGGGATAATGAGGGGAATCATCGCGCGGGGTTCCGTAGACAGTTAAGGGGCAACCGTAGCTTATATTAGCTGATATTTTTGTTTTTTAGTGAATATAGGTATTGTTGACGCGGCCAGGAAGCCGCTGCTGGCTGCAGGCCTCTTCCAACCTACCAATTTGGAACTGGCATATGTTTAGCAACAGACGAACTATGTAACATTTTAAACTTACCTACTTGTTGCATTTATTAATTATAACACTGAACACATTTTTAATTTAATTAGGCCGAAACGTCGGGACAATAAAATGGGGTATGTTGCATCAATACCCGTGTTGTGTACAGACGTACTATGGTTGAAATGATGATAATGTACACTTTTTGAGGTATGGTAACGGCGATTTAATATCAATAAGTTCATTTGGACGATAAAATTCGATTTCCTAGATATGCATGTGTAATTTGAGGACCCAATCGGCCTAATGGCGCAGTAGTTACCTACTGGGTTCGATTCCAGTTTGGGTCAATTAAGAAAACCGCTTTTTGGCTTTAGTCTCTTAGGTTAATGTTAAAATACAAATCAAATCAAATTTATTTATTACAGACTACATGGGTCTATGTGTTAGTACAAATAGCTTAAGCAACTTACTTACTATATATAATTCAATGTTAATTCCACAACTTGATATCATGACAATTTGTAACTTGTCAAATTTATTGTTATTTATTATTAAATAGTTAGCTACAAGTGAAGGTTGGAAAAATCTGTTTAAAAAACAAAATTAACCAAGGCCCATCCGTCAACATGTCGTAACTACCAACAAACTCAAAGTAAAATCAATTAGTCAAACTTACCTGTGAGATTCGCCAACTTGCCAGACGACGCTTAAGACGTGTAAGATACGTTCTGTACGAGATACGACACTTTTACCTTGTTAGCTGGGATGACGCTAATTAATGGGATGGTATTGTGCGAGAGTGAGCAATGTTACTTATTTCAATACAACATGGAAATCGTTATTCATAAAAGGCTGCTACTACAAACTTGTTGAGTATTATTTAAGTAGTATTTAGTACCTACTTAAGCTATAAGAAGTAATAATTAAACATTTGTACGATAAACGCAACTTAAATATTGACCACTCAGGCACAAATGTCTAAAAAAAAATATATGACAAATGTTTGCCAAATTCAAATAAAAAAAATATTTGACATTTTTGATTGAATAAAACTCAGAATTAAAGGTAAGTTAGATAGCTAAATCTGTTCATTAGCTCTAATTAGCATTTACAAATACAACATTTTGTTAAGCATTATTAAAAGCCTTTTTAAGGTTAATTCCTGTTCATGAATATGGCTGTAATACTTTCATTCATAGTTAATATTCTTATGTTAGATTCGTTTAATGTATAATTCTAATGCAGGTTGTTGACCGTTATGGTCTAGTAGTCTGCGCTCCGGACTACAAAGGCACGGTCGCGGTTTGAATCCTGCAAGGTGCAAGTGTTTGTGTGATGATGACGAGCTTTTGCACCTGTTAAACTATGTGTTTTATTTGTTTACAATTTAGTTGCCATATTACAAGCTTTGCTCAGTTTTGCTCTTTACAGTTTAATGATCTACTATAGATATAAATTGGTGAGATTAATGTTATACGTTTTTAGTAATACAATGTAATCTTTCACTATAGCCTTTAAACACTATTGGTATTACTACTTACTACAAAATAGATAGACTAGGTTTAAACCATGTCTAAAGAATAGGCAACCAATTTGAAATGTTGATTCATCACACATTCGTGACTATTATGAACAAACATTTTCAATTGGTTGACTAATCTTTAGACATTATTTAAACCTAGTCTATCTTTTTTGTAGTAAGGCCATAAATTATACTGGATCCTAATAGTAATATAATATTTAAAAATAAATCGAACGCCGTAGGTAGAAATCAAGCCCAAGTCGATTCCTACCTGAGGATTTTTTTTATTGTTTCATTTATTGATGCTACTAAAAAAGTACACTGGAGTCTATTCCTACTTTTGCAGACTTTCTTAGCGAACCCACGCAGTTTCTACAGAAGTTTATAAGTAGATCCGTTTCCAGAAAACACCTTACTGGGCATCGTAAATCACTCTTGATGACATTTATAAAATATTCAGCAAAGACGGTCAACCTTTTTACCTTTCTATCAAAGAGGCACAATACCATTGTCATTCGGCTAAAAATATCGGATCCCTCAATGAATAAACTGCTCGTAAATCATTTTTATGCGTAAGCTAGAGGACACCTGCGGGTTTACGAGTTCATTTTCTTTTTTTTTTTGTCATTGTGTTATCTATTCTGCGTCTCATAAATAGAAATGTGGATATAATATCCTTTGCGTTACTTATAAATCTCTTCATATTTTAAAAGTTTGTGAGGATGTTTTGTTGTTTGTGACTCAATCACGTCTAAACGGCTGAACGGATTTAGATAAGCTTTTGCACACATATAAAACATGATCTGGATAGTTTTTATCCCATTTAAATGTTCCTGTTGGATATATTGAAAAAAAACAACTAAAGACCACCCGAGCGAAGTCGCGGGCAATAGCTAGTGAATATATATTTCTACTTACTTAGATCACAACCAATAAATGCGTATACATACACACCACACATATGCTACAAAGCGTTTATAGTATTATTTAAAACATAGAACATGGCTCATTGTTGCACAATACGTTTCCCAAATATCTATAGTCTACGAGCCGGTTTGCGATCCTCCCCCTGATAAATTTAAGGCACTGCCTTAAATTGGGATGCTAATTTCCGCTCTACATTACGCCTGTTTGCTCTTTTGTCTTGCTCCATGATTTGTGGAATTGGTCTGGAATAAAGAACCGCGTTTCGGAACTTCTTGGGATACTCCTTAATGGGAAAGCGGTGGCATGGATTCTTATTGTAAGGGACTTTTTTTAGAGAACTGATTTTTATGTTTATTTCTTTTAGAATTTGGAGTTGCTGCTTTTTTTTTTGTAGTCGACATGTACTTGTACGTATAACGTCGACATCTCTGAGAGTTCGTTCCTCGGTCGGGTCAATGTGAAAACGAACTTTTCTATATTGTCTCGGGTCCGGTTGTTGTGGCATTGTCGTTGTTTCCGATTTCTATACAACAAGTGCTTTAGTTACTTACCTTAGTAGGATCAGAGCAATGTATGTGATGTTGTCCAATATTTATTATTATTCATCTCAAACCAATCTGAATGCCTCGTGGAACAACATTTCTAGGGTCTTGACCAGTAGGCTCGACCGAGTGTCGGTTCGGTCGCATTCTTAGCATCAAAAGTAAAATAATTAGCTACGTTTTTAACCTATATCGACAATATGCTATAGACAAATTTGTCGTTATTTTTAACGATAATCTGCTACTGAATGAAACATGGGAGCAAGCTCGTGTGAGTAATTACCTGCGCTCAGTAAGCTGCACTCAGACGGGATTAGTATTGCTACAGCACAGCTCAACGAATACAGCAAGTTCACGGGATAAAATAGGATTAACAAATAAAAAGCCGTGCCGAGTCGGACTCACGCACGAAGGGTTCCGTACCATCATCTATATAACGACAAAAAAAAACACGTTTGTCGTATGGAAGCCTACTCAAATATTTATTTTATTCTAATTATTATTATTTGTTGTTAACGGCAACAGAAATACATCATCTGTGAAAATCTCAACTGTCTAACTATCACGGTTCATGGTGACAGACGGACAGACAGACAGACAGCAGAGCCTTAGTAATAGCCGTTTTACCCTAGAAATGCTCTAAGGAATAATCAGCAAATGCGCTGACCGAAACATATTTTTACCTAGTATAGGGAAATTTGTCACTTTGATTGATAAATTGGGTGTAGGCAGTTTATCCGAGAAAATTCCATACACCTCGAAAAATATTACGGTCAAAGTAAGTAAGGTTTCGTGACAGTAACAACATAATAGACATTTCACTATTATACCATTTAAAATAATTGATAGCCTTACTTTTTTATATGAAAATTAAAATGACACATTTCAGGACGCAGCTCAGTTGGTATAATATTGGTATAAGTCCTTAAGTGAAACAATTTAGTAATGTGCTGGCTGGATGGTTTTATGGTATGTGACCTCTGGGATAGCCCGATAGATTGAGTTTAAATTGAAAAACAAAATGTCAATCGTGTAGTGAATTATTGCGATTTACGACTTAATTTTTTGGCGTTTTTAATTTAACTTTATTCTTAAATACATGCATCTCCTTCCCTAAAAGATTAATCTTTACTAATATTTGTATTTAATAACTGAATAATGATAACCAACCGAATATCAAAGCATTTTCGCTTATTTTCTCTCGTAGTTCTGTAGCTAATGTACTGAATAAAACTACAGCGTTTCTAAGTTATTTCTGTATTTAGGTATTCATTCCCAATATAATTCTCGTCGTGAAGCCAGACAGTTTCTTTCAGGGGCAATCAACAGAAGTTTTCAATGAAGTTTCATTCCATTTCGCTTTCAATTTATTAGAAAGCATTGAAATATTTATTTTTATTTGTTATTTCAAGCTTTGTGTTCAAAAGAACTCAGTCTTGAATTTGTCTCATTTACATTTTAAATAAATTAACGTGTAACACGTTAAAAAGGGAAATTAATGTTAAGTCGTATATTACGTCTCCCTGCAGTGGACAGACTGTGCTCTGTCTGTCGATCGACACTAAACTAACTAAAATCGGCCAAGTGTGAGTAGGACTCGCGCACCAAGGGTTCCGTACCATTTTCTATAAAAACGGCAAAAATTACGTTTGTTGTATGGGAGCCCCCGTAAATATTCATTTTATTCTGTTATTTAGTATTTTTTGTTTTACCCTTTGGGTACGGAACCCTACAAAGGAATATAGTAACCTAACTATCCTGGTATAAGTGCAGCGTGAGTTGCTTAATCACAAATCCTATAAAACATATTTGACTTCATTTTATTGCTTCGATGCTTTTTATTTGATAAACCTTCTAGATAAAATTGTAGTATGATGTTTTCGAGTAGAAAGAAGACAGAATTGTTATTAATCATATTAAGCCACAATGCAAATAACAATTCCATAAACCCCCACACCCCCCTCCTTTTTAGATCACGCTACAGCTGCACCTACACCTGGCTACTACACGGCTACACCTGGATCCGTTTCCGGCGTGTCAGCTGTGCACCTGATTCTAATTTAGCGGCGCGATGATTTGCGAGTATATCTCGGTGTCGATGAAAATAGTTTCGGACGTATAAAAATAAATATATACGATATAGTACAATTTAATGTAGACCAGAAAACATTATTTGAATAGTCGAAGTCAGGAATGATCATTTAACTCTTCTCTCTTATGTTACGGCAAACGGCACCCTAGTCCAGTTGGTTTTTGTGGATTAAACCGAACCGGGAATCAAACGCAGGATCCTTTGCTTTTAAAGCGATTTACCGCGCCACTAATCGGGTCTAATTTAAATTAGGCCATTATTTCTATAAAAGACTTATCTTAATCATTAACATCATCATTTAGGCAAAAAGACGTCCAGCTACTGCTGAACATGGGCTGGTCTTATCTTAATGAAAAGTTATACAATTTAATTATTTGGTTAGCATTTGACTCAATGACCACACCAGATACTATCTGTAAGGAAGTAGATTTTTTTAGGAAACAGTCATGGGCCGCAATTTGCCAAGTCTAAAAAAAATTATAGTAGCATAGTATGCTGTGCATACCGAATGTGTTAAACGATTACAATGAGATCCAATTGATATTCAATTATGCCAATTTTAAATTAGCAGAATAGAGGCCCAGATTGTTACCATTGTAATTAACGGTTAGTTTGTTGTTTGTCTCGTCATAACTCATCTAAAATCAGCAAGCCCAAAATATATTTGTGTCGCAAACTAGAACAGATGGCAGACGTTTCCAAAGCTCTTCTTCATAAAACCCTTCTACTGCAAATAGGCGGATTCAATTAAAGTGGCGAGATTCGTTAATGTATCGGCCAGCATTATCTGCCAGTCGCCTGTCAAACGTCGGTGCCCGTAAACTTTAACGCTCATTCGTGGTGGGGCCACTAAAATAGCTAGTATTACCTCTTTGTTAGTGTATCTATAAAATATATTAATCAGTGGCGGGCATACGTTTTATTTCGAGGTAGGCAGTAGATACTTACGTAGGTGTTTTATTGATGAAAATCCGTGGTTTTTCTCGATGACGCACGTTTGTAAGTACCTACTGCTTAACTTATATCATTATCAAGAGGCACTGCCTCATTGCCTATATGCACTGCACGCCCCTGATATTAATCAGCGCACGGCAAGGCGGAAGGTGCTCAGTCAGAAAGTGAAACATAAGGTATAAGGAGTGCACAATGAAACTCTCAAAATCCTCTTTTGTACACTTGCAGCTAAGACTCAAATACTTAAAAGTATAACTTTCAACAGAGCTTCTATCTTCAGTTTCTTCTCAACCATTGCCGACACGTATAGGTATGGATAACGATTACACCCTTTCCTAAGTTAGGTCAGTCTCGTTTTACTCTTTTGCAAACTTAGCATAAGTGTCGCCTGTCTCGTGGCCCCATTCTAACGGGCACCCTCATCAATCAAGGCGTCTCGCGGACAGTGTAAACGCCGCTTAATTTTAGCCGTCGCCCAAATTAACTTTTACTCCGAACAGAAACGATATTGGCTTTATCATTTCACATTTAATGGAACTGCATGGTTTATAAGACGCAAAAGTCGGTCAAAAAAGTTAATATTTATATTAATTTTATTGAATATTTAAACTCATAGACATAATTTATGTCTGGTGACGATGTTTATGCTTACTGAGTCTAGTTGAGTCTATTTTGAGACAATGTAAATAATTGAATCAACAAAGTTTATTTGATACAAAAAAGTTAAATTATTTATAACTGTTAATGCAATCTAATTAATTTCAAAGAAAAGACATTCTATTTCGTTTATACCGCCATTTTGAAAAACAATCTAGAGGTATTAAGGTGCTGGGAACCTACTAATGTTAGTTTAGGCGAGAGAATCAAACCATACTTTGTTACGGCCTTATTTGATAACATAATAGTCACTCAGTTAATTCATAATAACATTAACTTATTTCTAAGTTGGCCCGGGCAGTCGCCAAGCAAACTGTGTTCGCCATTTCTCATTTCAGGTTCAAATGTTAAGCAAATGTTTGCGGTACAAACTTTGCTTTGATTGTTAAGTTTAACGGTAGAATAGTTAATATAGCTTTGATCTTTTGGACCGGTGTTCAGGAAGGCCATTATTAAGAACCCGTAATTATGCACAGATACACATAAAATTCAGGCAAAGTAAATAAATGAATCAATTTTAAGATTAGGTCTATTTTTATGGCATCACAAAAAGTAATTTGCCTTCCTACGACCTTCTAGCTTGGTTCCCGCAACCTTGATTAGTACATCAGTCCACCGGGTCTGCTTGTCTGAGTCTTACAGTTTGTCGCCGCTCGAGACCTTTCTCCTCTAACAGTGGTCATCTCTATCGAAGGGGCCAGCCCATTGCCACTTTAGCTATGCAACTTAAAGAGAAATAAATAAATATTGGATAACATCACATAGGTACATTGCTCTAATGCACTTGTGTTATTAAAATCAGAAACAACGAACACACAGACCCAAGACAATATAGAATAGGTAGTTCGTTTTCTACATTGACTCGACCGGGGATCGAACCCTGAACCTCAGAGATGGCGATGCCATAGAGTCTGGCGTGCTCACCTCTTGGCTACGGAGGTCGTCTAACACCGGGTTCCTATATTGTACTATGCGTAAGTGTACATCAGCAACTGATCGTATTGGCACAAAATAGACCGCCGCTATACGTAATTTGTGGTATTGTTGTCAAAAGTAACGAGCCGCTATAGTCGTTCCTATAAAATTATAGGAAATAGGAACTTTGAGTATGTCAAGTTGACAATTCCTACCATCCGTTAGCAAAACCAACCGTTTCTCGGATATAGGAACCGGGCTTTAAAGAGCTATGTATGATGTACTGCTCATCATAATCAGCCTTCGTCAGTCCACTGCTGGAAATAGACCTCTGCCCCTCTAGCACGAGCAACAAAACACGATATGATACGATATGATATAGCGATTTATCGCATCTTTACTTTTAATATACAATAACATAGCCGCCATCTTGAACTTTTATTGAAACAGTGAGCATTTCCATTGTCCGTGCCGGCGACGTAACGGTTATGCTCGCTTTTTCGATAAAAGTTCATATTTTAACAAAAAATATGTATATCATATCGTGTCATATCGTGTTTTGTTGCTCATGCTAGAGGGGCAGGTCTAGATAGTTGCTAAAAAACATCACGTGATTATGGTACGACCCATAATCACATAGTGTGATGAGCAAGAGCACATGTACCCGCTTTTGTATGGACGTTTATAAACGTATTACGAGTAAGTATGTTTATCCGTTATCTAGCCGCCATAATACAAGATTTGCATAGTTTGGGGCTTGATAATTGGTGTGATTGTGAAAAGATTTAATATTAATTACGTGAGTATTTATCAATCTCTCCATTCTAGTCTGAGCCGCGTAGCCGCTAGCGCCACCTAGCGGTGCGCCGTCACGTTTTAATTACCGCAATGTTTGAGCTTCATTTGTTCGTAGCAGTCGCAGCACCGAACTATTTGCAAGGGCTGACAATATTATGGCTAGCGACAAATAAATATAAATATTGGAGATCTATACTTTCCTTTGATTCTAAGGTAAGTAGCTAAAGCACCTATGTGTCATAGAAATCAGAAACAACGACGTATAAAATAAATGGAACTCGTTTTCGATGTCTGCACTACCCTTTCTAAGGTACGCAGTTAAGAGTTGGCTAAGCAGAAAAAAATAGCGTTTACACCTCACTTGATTTTAAAGTATGACTATGAACTATATAGGGTTGTATAAAGGCTGTTTTGTAAGAATTATAAGGTGTTAAATTATAGATTTTGATCTGTTCGGTTTAAAAGTTTTTTTTTTTTATAAATATGAACATCAACTTGAAGTAACATAGAACGCGACAGCGAGTGTACGCTTGTGCGAGTAGCGAGTGTGGCTTTGCGCCGTTTGTATCCAGCAGACTTCAGCAGCAGGGGCCTGCCAAAACTACTATTTAATAATTATATAAATTATTTTAGGTGCATAAAATTAGACAACTGTTCCATACTAAAGTCCAAGTCCACCAAAATTTATGGAAAAGCTAATATTTTTTTTCAATATCACCATTCGTCCCGTAATAAAAATATTGAAAATAACCTAAAGAAATATGTCTCACTCTCACGTTCTTCGCAACACCCTATATACATATCAGACAATTTTTTATTATTATTTATTAATTTTATTTGGACGACCATTAAATACATACAAGAAAGACATTCAGTAGAAAGATAAGAAATAATATTTTTAAAAAGAAAAAAAGTATAAAACTTAGTATTGAGCAACACAAACACCAGCCACTAACACATTGGGAAATGTCTACTTCACCTACGTTAACATATTTAAACAGAAGGATTGAAAACACCGGCCAAGTGCGAGTCGGACTCGCGCACGAATTGTTCCGTACCATTATCTATAAAAAAGGCAAATACAAAACGTTTGTGGTATTCTGTTTTTTAGTATTTGTTGTTATAGCGGTAATAGAAATTCATCATCTGTGAAAATTTCAACTCTATATCTATCACGGTTCATGAGATACAGCCTGGTGACAGACGGACAGACGGACAGTGGAGCCTTAGTAATAGGGTCCCGTTTTACCCCTTGGGTACGGAACCCTAAAAACGCTCACCTAGCAGCCGCCTAACCGCTTGTGCAGAAAAGGTCCAAGTCTAAATTATTACTTACTTTGTTAAATTATGTTATTTATTAACATAAGTGCCAGCCCTGAACCCTGCGTAGGCAAACGCCGAACACGTGTTAATTGTTGTCATTATTTGCTTTGCTATACATTGTCATCTGTTTCGTCAGTGTGGGCCGCATTCGGACGGAATCTATTCAATCAAATACCTAAATGTATACCTGCATAATACATTTTACAATTGCGGTATGTGTTTTTACTTTTTTTCGGACGGATCTATGGCTCTTCAGCTACATTGGCCAGTTATTTCGAGCGTTGAATGCCCCACACTGGCCCGATCGCACCCGCTAGTATGGTGCCCGACACGAAGCCTCACACTCGGACGGGTCGCGGAGACCGCTAGTGTCTCTCTGCCCGGTTGTAGCTGGCAAGGTCTTTTCATTGGGCACTCAGCGATAGGTCCGTCCGAAAAAAAAAACTTTTAATGCGGTCAGGCTCTAGACCCGCCATACTAATACCCGCTTTGATGCGACCTGGAAGATTGGGAGGTCTCGCAATTTGACTTGATTTAGTTTTCGATTTTTCATTTTACACATCGAATAACATTACGTTATTGAAGTTGTTATAATACCTTCATTCACTCTCTTATTCACAGAGTTTTGTGGCAACAAAGATACTGGGCGTAGGTAATTTAAGATTTCACAAACAGATACAAGGTCTGATTAATCTTATAAATGTCTAAAACAACAACTAAGCTGGTTTTGATTGTTTAATTTTCATTGATTTTTATAAAATAAACTTTATTCTTCTATTTTATTTGCTATCAAAGATCTCTTAATTAAACATGGCTACAATGTTATCCACTTAATTACCCTCGTCCGTACATAAATGATAACACAGTTCCACATTAAGCCAATGTTGCCAAAACTGTATTGATACACAGTTAAACCCCTTGACGCAAACGAAACTCCGTAATAGAGTTAACTATAGTTAACTAAGCAACAATAAACTTGTTGGCATACACTCAAACAATACGCGGATCTTTGCCGAACACGCCGACTCGAAATGTGCATAACTCGCTGGAATTGCCCCTACTAATAAAATCACGAAGTCGTTCGAATTAGGACTGCTTGTCCACTGTACTAACGTACAAAAATCAGTGGTTTACCTGTCTGTACTAGTAAATGCACTCTGAATAAGACAGTTAAGGCCTTACTACAAAATGATAGACTGTTGTTGAACACTTGTCTAAAGATTAGTCAACCAATTTGAAATATTGTCACATCAGACATTCGAGAGATATTATTAAGAAAACATTTCAAATTGACTTAGGTATCTTTAGACAAGTGTTCTAGCTAGTCTATCTTTTTGTAGTAAGGCCATTAGTGAGTTTAGAGTAAACCATTCTGGTTTTAAGGTACTTATCAAGTAAATTGGTCTTGAGTTGTTCCGTACAACTTTGCCTTCATCGTCGTCTTCGGTTTTGATCTTGCTGTCCACCGCGTGGCCTGTAATCATTCTCTTCATCATCATAATCAGCATACATCAGTGTGAGGCAGGTAGAATTATATATAAATTTACGAGATCGATTTTGCCTATTTCATACAAAACTTTATGACAAAATTTAGTAGAACCACAAAATTTACAGTGGTCAATCGGACTACAAAACCTTACAGTTGCGGGTTCGGAACCAGCAAGGCGCAAATGTTTGTGTGATGGTCACGAGCATTTGTACTTAAGTTAACACATTGGTGGACACTGGACAGTTTACGCCTATAGGCGTCATAACAATAAAACTTGTACCTGTGTCAGAAATACTGTCTATCAATGTGTTAAGGATGTTTATAAACGTATTTAAGTATGTTTATCCGTTATCTAATCGCCGTAGTACAAGCTATGCTCAGTTTTGGCTATATGATTGTTGTGATTGTGGAAACAATTTTTTTATTTAAAATAGATAATGCCACAGATCTAATGAGAGTCGGTAGTAGGTACTCTCAAAACTAGCTGGTACGGGCACAAATAGAGAACTACAATGGCAGCCTGAGACTCACAACGCCGGGGGCAGTTTTCGTAATTAAAATCTGCCTTTTGGGCTCGGGTTACCCCCCGTCTGCTTGTGTATGAGATACGGTGATTAGTGATGAGAAATGACATTATCGATACTTTTACATTATGGTAATTCCGTATCAAGAAAATACTACTTTATGAGTGACTTTAGAAACATGCCTACTCGTCTGTTTAAAGTACACTTTTACTAATATAATATACAATTATTATGACAAAAAGAGTAAATAGTATTTATTTTCCTTACACGTGTTAAGATCCAATTGGTTACACAGTCGTGGGCACGGGCTAAGTAAGAGGTGTCCATCTTTTACAGAATCTGTATCAGGATTATCTAAATTGCTAGTAAGAAACAATATTTTATACAAAAAAATAATTCTAATTAAATTTCTAATTAGGCCATGTTTCTTGACTTGCGAAGTGTAATAAATTAATGACTTATAAAAATAAAATATGTCTTTATTCATTTTTAATGTACCTATTCCGTTCAAATATGTTATCAATGTAATATTTAGTATTTATTGGCCAATTAAAGAGCCTTTTAAGACCTCTGAGCCAACTAATCTGCTGAACACCGGACACTGATACAAACTGCAGTTACGTACTCGCCCAAAATTTAATATTCATTTGCGTCAAAGTTCCCTTAGGCCAGATAAGATTACAGTAGAAGTAGGTCGCATGCTCGCAGCATACTCCAGGACATCGGGCGCTGTGCCAAATCGATTGCTTATGGCGTCCTGTCGTGCCGAGCCTAACTTGCGGCTTGATTAAATTGTAAATTAACCTCTTTTTGCGAACGCACGAACGCTGTTTTAGTTTGCCGAAACCATTTGTTGTAATGAATCGGGCTTGAGAAATTGTAGGAGTTTGGTGTAACTTAACACTTTTAAATAAAAAAATATTTTGTTGGGTGTATGTATTGCCTGGCGTGTTGTTTCATTGAAGATAAACGTGCTGGTCCTAAGAAACATTTGAATATAGATTTTCATTTTTATAAATATTGTTGGTGGAGTAATGATTTCATTATTGTAACAGTTTTAAATAATCAATATTGTTTATCTGGCACTATTGGCAGCAACATTAGTAAACAAGATTTAACCATGAATAAAAATATCGATACTGATGTACAAAGCATCGATAATTCCATCACCAAAAATCAGAAACATGTAAGCGAAGATTCGATGAAAACACGCCTGTCCTGCGGTAGCCCTTAACCTTTACCTATGTTTAATTCATCCGACATTCTGACCCTTTGAAATATTTAATTAAGGCTTGTCCCCGCAAGAAAGATTCCTGTGACCGTTGTTTACCTGCTGGGGTCACTTTTAATTTGCTTTTAAGGGTTAAATCTGATTGGCTGAATCTTTGAGCTTTGTTAAAAAGACCTGGTGACAATTTAATTAACTGAATTACTTTTAGAATGTAAGAAAAAAGGATTTTGTAAAGCAAGTTTGAGTTAAATTGTATCTCATTGAAATCGACGTTGGAAATTGCATCAATGGTTTTGATTGTGGTGAAGACACACAGGTTTTAGTATCTCATTACTATTTCCAAAGGATTTTTTGAGAGTGCAAGATACTTTCTTTCCTGTTACTAGAAACTGAAATAGGGCTTCGAAGTGTTTTAAGTATGTACCAGTAAATCTCTTTTTTTCTCTTATACCTATGGTGTTGTTGAGGTGCTTTTTGAGAGACAAAACGCGATGTATTTATAACGGCAAACATTAGAAACCTTAATCGTACGAAAATTAAACAATTTGTATATTTTCGATTAATCGATTTAAGCAAAGCGATTAACTAACACCGTTATTGGGATAGGCTAAAACACATTTTACTATGTCAAACCGGATATAGGCAAAGGCACAGCCCAAAAAATAAAAACAACGGAGTTTTTTCATTATTTCCCGTAGGTCGGGCCGAGTGATTTCGCCGACGTCAGCGGCAGGCGTCGTCAATCTCCCAGACAGTTTGTAATCACCGCGCGACCCCCGTTGATTATCTGCCGATTTTGTCAAATCGAATCTAAGGGGATGTTACGTAAACTTAGCCAAGCATTTGAAATTATTAGGTTAGGGGTTACCATGAGCCTAAACTCAAAAAAAGTACCTAAGCAGTTTTATTCATGTAATACGTCTTAGGTACTGTTTTGTTTTGAGTTGAGTGCTTTTGCCAGTGATATAGAAAAAAAACCGGAGTCGGACTCGCGCTATACTTGGAACTCGGAATCACGGAAATATTATTTTTTGTGATAAAATGAAATTTTCTGTTTTTCTTTTTACTTGCACTATAAGACTGGTTCTTGAGAAATTTAGTTCGGTCAACGATCAATTTTTTTTAGGGTCCTCGTACTTTTAGTATGATTCCATTCCATTTACGAGTGTCAAAATATGCGATATTGACGGCCGATAGTACGGACGGACGGACTTACAAGTAAAATTTTTTCACGCCTTAAAAAAATTACAAACATTAGTAGATTTTTTACTAATTTTAACTTATGAACAAACTTATCTAGTGGGAGAGCCAGTCAATTTTTTCGTTCGCACCGACCCCAAAAATACCTGATACACTTTTTCTAACGTTAACTAATAATTTGCCACGACAAGCTATCATGTAATTGCAATTTAATGATTCTGCAAATCGTACTACAAATACAAGACTAAATCGGTGCTATCTCAGATTACCTATAAGGCTATAACAATATTGGAAACAGGTGTGCAATCGGTGCAGAACGTGAAGCCATTAAAGTTGTACTCGGGGATTACTGCGATCAGCTGATCATCCCACATGTGAGTCTGTCCAGTCGTGTGGCAAATGAGATTAGATTGAGCTGACCAATTGAGTGGGAGGAGAAAATGATTGTTATGCGGGATTAAAAATCTTAGGAAAACGAGACATTAGAAATGTTATGTGGCCAGAAACGACCGTTCAGAATTTGTAAGTTAAGTTTTTTTAATACTTTATCTATTAAGATGCTTGCAGCGGCAGCGTATTGGTAGTGAATACTAAAGCTAAGCATCCCAGGCACAGTTGTGAGTTGATGGGTGGATGGATACGATTTTATTTATTTATTTGTAGTGACAATTATAACAAGCATCCCTTTGCTGGAAGGCACGTCAAAAATTGGTCCCTGCTAATATCGCTTGCTACTAGTCGTGAAGCCTAGTCAGAGTTCATAGGGCGGCTTGATTACATCTGACAAGGCCCTGTGCCCTGTGCCCTGCAACGGTAGGACGAATAGGTATTCTTAAATTTTTTTAGACTACTCATAATTTAAATTATTCTAGATTAGTATAAAACACCATATTTATGCCTGTGTTTTGCGGCTGATGCGCAGAAATCTGGAACATGTTCCAAATAGCCCTCAAATGTTCGCCCATTTTGATAAGCGCAACCATATCGTTAGTCCATTGTTCACAGAAGTATTCTCCTTCCACCTACACCTTCACATTCACTTGATCAGTTCGCTCACGTTATCGTCAAAGGTAAATGGGGGCCCAAGATACGAGAATAAATAGACGTGGCGTATCGTGAGATATTTAGTCAGCTCTAAAATTAGGGCAATCGATCGATCTGGGGTAACCCGCCGTAATGTCGGTGATTTGGAGGGATCCATGACGGCTTTATCGGGGTCTTTTAAGCTGGATAAAATGACGTTTTGATGACGTTATACCTTTGCATAATTATGCCATCAGGTTTTTAAAAGTGAGCATTATGTAAGAAAAATATGGGATATTGTTAGTTTAGTATTGGCTATTGACATAGTTAAAGAAAAGATAGAAAATGAGAACCTCTGATCTAATTTATGACTTACAGTTTTCTCATTTTTATTTCTAAGTTGCAATAATTATTTCAAATTCGACGACCGTCTAGCTAGTTTATAATTGCATTGTCCGTCGGAACTACTGATTAATAAAAACAATACACCACCAATTCCAACTAACAAAACCTAAAATATTGTACCGTCAACAACAAAATAGTCCCACACAGCAATGAAATACAGTGTTCATTTTATCCTGATAAAGATACTTATATTTTTGACAGTACGTTTATCGCATTCATTACGGGAACACAAAACACTGTTATAGTAACGACTCGTGCAATACGTCAGCCATTTTGGCGTAAAAACCGCTCGCCAGCCATTACAAAGACGTAACGAGGTACATCTCGCTAGGGTTGCTACAATAAAGTTTAATGCTACGGAGGTTCAGGTATTTTATACAGAGATATAGAAAAAGATATTTAGTACCTAGTCACATACAATAAATATGATAACACGAAACAAAAAATAAATAGCAATAAAAGGTTACACAAAAGAAAATAGTCAAAGTTACTCAGTTATATTGAATTGATAGACACCACCACCAATTATTGCATATACTTTTTATGAGCAAACAAAACGACGTAGTTCTATCGGTTCAATCAAGGAATATTCAGGTATGACGTCTCTTCTAATCTGGCGCCTTTCACTCGCCCTGATTAGATCCTCCCATACACAAGAGTAGGTACTGAAACAGAGGTGCCACCACCATTTAAACTAGCATATTTTATACCTACTTGAGACTTATCATCATCATCATCTCAGCCTCCCCCAAAGAGCGCCATAGAGCACAATCTACCGCTTTTTTTATCCATCCACTGCCACCTTTTCCTAAGGTTGTCGGTCCATCGAGCTGAAGGGCGTCCTACACTACGTTTGCTTTTACTTTTAGACTACAATATCAAAAGTAATTATGACACACTTGTAACCAAAATCCAAAATTCTCTGAAATTAACATTAAAGTTAAATTTACATGTGCAATTACCAAAGTTCACCGCGGACACCATTGTAAAAAAGAAAAAGAAACAAAAAAATATTTTTATTTGTGATGCCAACCCTAATCTAGACAGACGTTAATGAGCTGTTAGCGGCACAAAAACGCCCGTCACAATGCGAGTGATGATGCCGACAATTAGGTATAAAATAGTGATATATGAGGAAAAGACTAACAAAAATGGGTATGTTAAAGAAAACATACCCATTTTTGTTCTTTGAGAGGCTTAGCACGTGTTTCGTGTGAAGTGAACAACTGAAGCCTATTCTCCCCTGACTTTAAGTGCCAGTGCCAGAGAGTTTATTATATTCGTTTTTAAGTTACCAGCTGTAGTGTTTTAATGGCGTAGTAGCCCAATGATTTGCCTTAAATGCGAAGGATATCGATTCTCGGTTTGAGTCAGAATAGAAATCTCATTTTTCTAAATTAGCTCGGGTTGTTTGGCGGCGCGACATTTTCACGAGAATCTTTTTTTAAATTCTATGCGAATTGTGTTTCGTTTAATATTAATACTTATGATTTCCTGGATAAATTTAATAATTTGTATTCTTGATGTAAATATTGGATGCCCGGCATGGCAGTCCGCGTAGCAATAAAATTTATATCGTGTCTCGAATAAGTAAGAATGTTAGATTGCCTCCCACACAGACCTCTTATAATATACATATTATAAGTAGGTACAGAAATGTCATAGCTAAATTAAAAATAATAAACACAAGTAACTTTTTTACTAACTTCTACATAAAAAAGTAGGACATAACAAGACAGGTAAAGAAAAATACAAGTTAAGATTGACATCCTTGAAGCAATGCCTTTTAAGTATTTCCTTATTTACCGTAAAAGCTTTGTCAATACGTTCGTCATTATTAGGACCTCCGGCTGATTTTAATGAAAACATCAGGAAAGTAATGAAAAGGATTTCCAAAAACACAAAAATATATTATAAAAGTGATTTGTGTGTGTGTTTTTTAAGATTACTTATCCTTAAAACTCTACAATTGTATCGAAAGACGTTTATAAATAAAGTTTAAAATAAAGGATGGCCCAAAAACTGCTTTAAGCAAATGTTTAGATATCTATAATCGGTTACTCGTGTACATATGCAGGTAGATTTCCAAGATTTCATACAACAAAATTCTGTTTAAGCTGTTTAAAATGTATTGCTAAACCCGGCAGTACCTATTTCTTACGTTGCAGTCTTGAGACCACTCAACACTTGAAACTTTTAACTACGGGAACTTCAGGATAGATAGTTCTTACCAGTTTCTTCCGACGCGAAGTATTGCCTACTTATTCCTAGCGACAGTCTGCAGTTTTCTGCCTTGAAATAAAGTTGCAGTACGTTAATAACGCACTGGCAGTTTAAATGATTGCGAGCAGTAAGTTTAAAAAAATATCAGGGGTTATTTGCTGGTTCTAATTTTAAGACATGCAAAGAAGTTGGCACTAGCAGCACTAGCAGTGCGTTATTCTAACAAATAGCTTTGACGTGGACAATCCAAACGTTTGCATAACTTTATGTTTGCCCTTCCAAGCTGTATTATTTTTGTTGGATAGGGAAATTATTTATGTTGGTCCCATTTTAATGTTAATGAGTATAAAAAATATCAGGGGTTATTTGCTGGTTCTAATTTTAAGACATGCAAAGAAGTTGGCACTAGCAGCACTAGCAGTGCGTTATTCTAACAAATAACTTTGACGTGGACAATCCAAACGTTTGCATAACTTTATGTTTGCCCTTCCAAGCTGTATTATTTTTGTTGGATAGGGAAATTATTTATGTTGGTCCCATTTTAATGTTAATGAGTATAAACAAGCATAAGTTGGGGCGGGGCCAAGTACGAAACATGTACACTATGCCGATAAAAATGTAAATAAATCTTAATTTTTAATTTTCCTTTTTTCTTTTAATGGGTCTAAGGGAACATTTTACAGTTCATTAATCACATCGATTTTCTATGTCCATAATATTTTGTATAGCAGATAAAATAGTTTCTCCTTTGGTTGTTTGATTATTATAGTGCCTATCCAATGAAAATACCGTTTTATTAATAAAGATTATTATAATCTTAATTTTTCTCACAAGAATGCGATTAATAGCTACAGATTTTCTTATTTAAAAGCTTTGGGATTAGATTATTGTAAACTACACGTCACCTGTTTGAAGTTTTTGAAGTTCTAATCTTTCCATGCCCAAGTAGGTGTGGTACCAACCAGGTAATCCCCCCCTCCATTTTCGAATAGGTCTAGTCCCTAAGACTGACGTTTGGGTCTGGGTAGTTGGCTTACCGCAAGGCACCGGCTTAGGTCCGCCGATGGGAACTTATGGCCGTACGAGATTAGTGGGCTTTGTCCTGCCGTGCGTAACTGCAGTTGCGAATATGCCAATTAAATATAAATAAACATAATTAGTGCCAGACAACACAGTTCGAGTGCACACCGCGACGTAGCGAAGCGAAGGACGCAAAGCTGCTGCACAGCGATTGGAAAAGAATAGCCGAAGATTCGACTCGACGGCGCGCGACCATTGGGCTCTCCCAATGGTCTATGCCCAGCAGTAGACGGACAGACGTGGGCTGATAATGATGACACACTGTCATCAAGGTAGCGAAGTGAGGAATTTACATTCTTATGTTTCGAAGTGCAAATCGGAACAGTGAAAGTAGATTTTTGTCAAAGGCGTCTCCCAGTACATCGAAATTTGCCTTATTTAACTTTTTTGCAAGCTTTCTGCATGACCCAGTGGTTGACTGGCAGGGAATGCTTTAAGCATTAAGTCCACCATATGTACACTTGTAAGTTTGTTTAAAAAAAAAACTTAAGGAAATAAGAGAAGTTTATTCTCTGACCCGACTGGGACTAGTGCAGATTTGTAGAATGTTCAAAATCCATATTAATATAAATATTGGACAATATTACATACATTGCTCTGATCCTTAGGTAGGTAACGCACTTGTGTTATAGAAATCAGAAACAACGACGGTACCACAACACCCAGACCCGAGACAATATAGACAAAATATTGTTTATTACAAGTTACTTATTTATTTCAAAGAAAGCATACACCAAAACAATACAAAATACAATTTATACATTTTCATTTACAATCAAAATCAACATGTGAAAACAGATAATTAAATGGCAAATCAACAAATAAAATACTTGTATTTTTTAAATTATAATATGATAATAAACAGATGTGAAATATTTCTTCAGTGCAGTCGGGCAAATGAAAAGTTTCATTACGTTTGTGTTTTTAATAAAGTTTTACGCGAAGGTCTGAGTTTAGTTAGTGTATATTAGTCGTCTAGTGCTTATGATACGTGCCAAGTAGCGGGAATCAGCTCGTTGCGCTGCTAATAAACTAATATTACAGTCTCAGACCAGGGACGAACCTAGGAATAGTAATGAAATAATAGCAAATATTCCATAGTCAGCGGGTCTAAAACGGCCGCGTTGGATGTTTCATATTTCGTTCATAATATGTTTCATTTAGCAAATCTTAAAATGACAAGTTATTTGATGAATCATAAAATGAGCCTCGAACATTTCATGTTTGCAGTTCATATAATTTGACAGTTTTGAATGGAAATTCCTAATATGGTCCACTTATTATGAAATGTGTAATTCATATTAAATGTCAAATTGGTGAACCACCATTTTAATGTTATTTTTATTATTATTTTGTAGAACACACAAAACTTGAGTATTTTGAAACATTTTGTTCCTTCGTGTTGTTAAAATCATTCATTTTCACAAAAACCGTAAAGTAAAATTAGACGCGTCACTATATTTTTTAACGTAGCAACATCGTCATCAAATATGATCCATTTGATGAAATGAATTGCATATGATTCATTTATTAATGTGGCCGTTTTAGGGTTTGCAAAGCATTTCCGCTACATTTCACTAAATGAATCAGATTAAAAAATGAAACATCCAATGCGGCCGTTTTAGACCCGCAGATAGCTAAGAAATTGCCTAGTATATGGTGAAATGGAAGATTTTAAAAAATTGTTTTATTGCAATTTAATTGGTCTTGTTAAATAACCTCAGTATCCTGTCGTTGTCAAAGTTGAGATCACAACAGCGGTTGTGTATTATCGTTCATTTTATGAACAATGAAAAATTATAACACTGACACGGGTATTGAATATTGATGCAACATACCTCTTATAAGTCTTATAATTAAAAAATGCAACAAGAAAGTTTAAAATGTTATACAGTGAAAAATTATTGTAATTGGCGAAATAACACACTTTCTTCAATCGTTAGTAATCTAGTATTGCTTGCTTAAATTGCAAATCTGATTCCGGCCCTGTCTTCTAAGCTACAAACAGGGATGTAGTAAGCCCTAGTACACACCGCTGCATGTAAGATCTTATAGATTGTTGAACTTGCTACGATGAACTTTGAATGTGCACTGGGATTACGGTGTTTTGTGTCCGACAAACAATTAGGAACTTAATAGAAGACCTGTTTATTAAATACAAGAGCGATAAATAGATTTATCAAACGTGTAGCGATAAAAGAATTAACGAAAATGGCTGCATGATCTCTATAAGTGTGGACTTATAAATGACTTCCTATATTTTAATTTGAATGTACTATATGAAATTTAACAGTCAATAGTCTTCCTAAAATCAATAAATAAATAAAATAAATGAGATTTTATGTAATGCGCGGACTTTAGAGATTTTTTTCTTTGGCGCATTAGATGTTGGATATTATTTTGATTGTAATTTGATAAGTTAGTTAATAAATCGCCTCGCCTTGCCTTAACTCCGTGTCTCATAGGTTCAAAAGAGATTGTAAAAAAAATAAAAAGACGATTAAAATGAAGATTGTAAAATTTGTAAGCGACTACTTACTTAAGTATTATATAAGGTCCGATTTTATTAGTGTTCATCCTGTTAACCTGTGACTATATAGGTGAAAAGCAATCGTAAAAACCAATTTTCAAATGTGTACCATAAAAACTAAAAAAGTTAAAAATCAACAACATTGACTTCATATTGCATAAACTCGTCCTATCTTTGCTACGTTTAACCATCTGATTATCCGTCTCATTCCTTCCCCTTGTACAGAGCGAGAAAGAGCTGAAGATAGGACGAGTTTATGCAATATGAAGTCGATGTTGTTATTTTGTAATTTATTTTTAACTTTTTTAGTTTTTATGATAGACATTTGAATGTTGGTTTTTACGATTGCTTTTCACCTGTATAGTCACAGGTTAACAGGATGAACACTAATAAAATCGGACCTTATATACCGAAGATGTGTTAAAGTAACCTATGTAATTTCTAGATCTACTGAATTTAAGCTGACCTGGGTTGGACAAAATGATTTGTTGAGTCACAATGTTACCCATACTCTATACACGTAATACACATCACGTTTTAAATATAACTGCTAAAAGAGAGAATAAGAAGTTTTTAGGATTATACAACATCGTATTTTGTTTATACGAAAGCCGAAACACGGGTCATATATTTTCATTTTCAAAATCAGTATAAAAAAAATGATAACGATACCTTAAAGACTCACGAAGTTACAAGCTTTTTGTGTTGCCACGTTCTCCACGCGCAAGTGTAGACAACCTTACCGCATGTAAGATGATTTAAAAAATATTGCAATCGATTCTATTACTGATTCTGAACAAACAGTTTCAGGTTTCGTATATACTAAAAATAATGTTGTATACCTGGCGTTATCCATTATCAGTTACATTAAATATTTTTAGGAATTAGGAAGTGAAACAAAACGCAAATTATTGTAAATCAAAAGTTGGGAAAGTAATTACAACAAAACGTGCCCGAATAAGCTTAAAGCATTTTTATCTCAACAACATCAGAAAATTTACGGAAATATTTTTAAAGTACAGTCACGGTCAAAAATGGTTAATTAAAAGAAACCCTAAAAAGTGGTGTAAAAAAACTGCGAAAAGATTTCTTGCACGCGTTTTTGACACTTACAGTACATGAAAAACTCGACGGGCTATACCTACATGAGAACGCTTCTGAGATTGACCATTACTTTTTGTATGTTTCGAGTTTTCGACTTGCGTGCACTGATTTTGGAAACACAATACAGTTAGCATAAGCAACAATAATTTCACACAAATAACCTGTTATTTATGTAAAAGTTAAATACGTTTATACGTGAGATTATTATATACCTAACTATACATAAACTGTGCTAAATCTATCATCAATTACATGTCATTACTTAGTCAGCTTTCACTAAACCACTTTTCCTATCGTCTGTACAAAACAAACCTCACAGATAATAATCCGATAGATAAAAATGTCTGCGTAGAAAAAGGGTTTGACCCCAATTCGGGGTCTCCCCAGATAGCCGGCTGATAACATTAATCAAAGCATATAACTCCTGGGCAAGGGTCTGTCGCCAATTTTCTGGTCAACGACCTTTTAATTTCCTTACGTTAAACGGTTTTCAGTTGAACCACAAATTAAAGCACCTGCATGATTGAACTAACAAGATGTATCTTATCGGTCGGGCGAGGGCGATGACCTAATTAGTTGGATCTTTCTCGAATAGGTTTACCACGGACCGTCGGATTTGATCGAGAAATATCGTAATAACTGAGTTTCAGTCTCACTTATTGAAATAATTTAAATTGAGATTTAATACAAATCTTTATTAAAACAAATTATATTGTCCTTTTCAATTTTAAATAACTCCATCCTAAGACTTTATTTTATTCCATGTGTTAACCTACCTATTTCAATTTAAGATGGTTTTGCAAAAGTATATCGATGTTCTCACACAGAAATTGTGATCTTTACATTTCCTATATATTAATATGTCAGTAAATTGATAAGTGTTATCATTGCCCTATTCAAACTACTTTAGATCTTTATACGAATCCCGTGTATTTTTATTCTTTTATTAGTTAAATTTATACAATTTTATTTTTCGGACACTTTTTGCCATATATCATAATAATTTTCGTTCGCTATCAGACCCCAACCGAGCCAATAACGGATGCAATTTATCCTGCTTTTACAGTTTCAACTGCATTTTATTTTGTTCCTATAATAGCGCTCCACACAGTACGGATAAAGTATTTTTTATCTGTTATACCTATCGGTTATTTGAAAAAGTATTTTTATTCAATACTGGACACGAAAAGAAATAAAAGCCGCTTTGAAATAGGCAACGGCAGAATACGTGAAAAAACATAGATGCAACATAACGCGCAAAATGTGTACTGATTTTTCGAAATTGTAAAAAAAAAATCATCATCATCATCATCATCATCAAAAAAAAGTTACGTTGTCACAATCATCATTTCAGACTTTAAACGTTGTTGTACAACACACAACGCTCGTATTTATTTACAACGATAAAGAATATAGAAAAATACTAAAGAATACAACTAATTAGGTTGACCATCCATCATTGTGTAGACATAGTCACCTCACACGAAAACCTCCGTTTTTGACAAGCCACTCGCCAGGGAGTCCACCTACCAGGAGTAGGACCGCTAAAGTGAATAAAATAAAAACTTAGTAGGTTATGACAAAATAATAAAAGATGATATACTAACCCAGCAAGATTAATGAAAATATTAGCGGTCCCCCGACACGAATGACGCTGAATAAAAACATTGCTAGGAAATACGAAGGCCGGACTATATGTGGCGTCGCCATCTCTGAGGTTCCGGTTCGATTCCCGGTTCGATCAATGTAGAAAACGAACTTTTCTATATGGTCTCGGGTCTGGGTGTTGTGGTACCCGTTGTTTCTGATTTCTATAACACAAGTGATTTAGCTTCTTACCTTAGAATCAGAGCAATATAATTAAGCGATGTTGTCCAATATTAAAAAAAATGTAATAAAGTTAACGGGCCAAAAAGTAAAACAATACCTAGTTACATTTTATTTTTGACTCTTTTATGTTGTTTTTGAATGTGGTTTTTTTTGTTTAATGTTTTTAAAAGTATACTCTTGTTTCTAGAACGCCCCACTAGCGGTAGCAGCAACTAGGTATATCTAGTTTATCGTAGGCTTGATGGCGTTCGGCCACTTTCGGACGTGACTCTAGGCGTGAGGGCCACAGGTAGAGCCGAGCCCTTTGTAACCTTTCAATATCTATGCTTTTCCTTTAACTCGCACACGTAGATTTCAGTCAATACTATGCGTATAGAAATGAAAAAATAAAACTGATAGTCAGATTCCGGGAACAAATTTCAGCGATGAAAATTTTACTGTCGATAGAAAATTCAATAGAAATCAGTGTTCATATCAGTGGTAGTCAATTTTATCGACATGTTTATCTTTCTTTTATTATTTATAATAATGCCGTAAAGTTTACACTGTAATGGCAGCCGTTGCCGTGCCCGTCTAATGTAAAATAAATAAGTATTTTAATGGTCAATAGGGATGACGATTGGGTAAAGAAAATGAAACTCTATTTAGACTGTCAGTTAGATTATAAAAATATAGAGGCCATTATTTAAAAAAATACAAAGATAAAGCGCGTCAAAGTTCCGAGAGGGGGCTCGTGACGTCACTTCGCTAATTAAAAAGTGTACCTAGGGGCGACGCCATGCGACATTTCAAATCAATATACCTATGTAATATTTTGATAATGTGAAAAAATTAAAAAATATGTGTCTAATACCTTTTAATTACCTACCGGAGAGACGAAGAAAAAAAAATTGTCGTACGTCGCGTCGTAACTAAGTACCTAAAGAAGAGTCACGAGGTACCAGATCATGTTTTTTGCCTGGATGTTTCCCAGCGCACCCAGACTCGAGCCAATTTCGAATAAATCGGTAGAACCCTTTGTGTACATTACACAAGTACATTTACGCGCCACTTCACCAATCGGCCGTAATACCGAGATTTGTTCGTAAATTAATAATGACTACATTACTCAATACATGCCTGATTTCCAAAGTTATCTTTCAGACATAAAATTTTTCTCAATACTATTGCGTTTCAAACAAAAGTTTTATAACAAAGTAAGTTAAATTTTTGAAACTGGTGATTCGGACACGGGTGCCCGATGTTCTTTTTAGAGAATATTTTTGGGTAGTTCACTGTATCTTAAAAATAAAACCTCAATTCTTTTAACTTCAGGTTTTTCAGTCAGTTAAAATCGTTTACTATGTTCAAAAGATTAAAAATCCATAGCGACAATTAAGCCGTTTTAAACGGTTGTGTAACCCATTTAAATTATCAAAGAACTGTATGCTCCGCCGGTATTTTTATTTATCGGCGCGTTGACTTTCATTTACGCCATTTCCTGCCACAGTTTGGTATTCCTGTCCTTTGAAAAGTAATGATTTAGATGCTTATTAACATAATGATGCGGCAAAGTTTCGTGTTTTGATGTAAATTAGTGCTGCGAAAATAAGGGGTCTATCGATATTTTACGAATATGGATTTGGTATGCCATTATTGCTTCCAACCGGCCAATCTGGAAATGAACCTATGTTCAGCAGTGGACGTCCTGTGGCTGAAAATATGATGATGATGATGATTCCAACATTTTATCTCGCTCTTACAATAACGAAAAGTCATTTAAAGGGAGTTAAGTGGATTATTTTTCAGCTTATTATGAGATATATCACCTGAGTGCCAACTTTTAAGAAATTAATGACTTTCACACTTTGTTTATTAATCATGATATTGTGGTCATTTATATTGCAAGTTCTGAGTTATTTTAAAACGAATCCTATGGAACCTAACCCTAAGCCCGTGATGTTTATTACAATGATGATATAGTACTATTATCGATGTTGTATATCGGTTTTAAAGGCAACACTAATCCAAATTGAGGAAGAAGGCAGCCTGTAGTTATCATTAGTGTCGGTTTTATGTATGTATGAATATCGCGAAGATTTGTAAATATGTGTCTTTTGATGGATAGCACTGTGTGTGGTGTATGGTTTCCTAGTGTCGTTAGATTAAATCTTTATTTTGGCTATGTTTCAGAAGTAGATGTACACTTATCAGCGCTGAAAATATAGATTTTTTAACGTACTAATTCCTTTCATCTTTGATGACTTATTGGCGTAGAGAGGCGCTATAATTTGCCTTAAACGCAAAGCGTTGTTAATTTCGCGTTTGAGTCAGTTTTAATGCCTATTTTTCATTTATTGTCCTTCCTATATTGTAACAGTAAGATTTGGACTAATCGTTTCTGTTGCAAAATGTCTTCATTTACATTATCTAAAGGACAAAGGGAGAAGAGGTTCAGCGCATTCTGCTACGTTCAGGCTGACAAAGGTGACTGAGTTTGTTCCGCCGCTTCTTCTCGTCACCAGTCGATATGTAGTCCCGAAGCGGTGGTAGGGAAAAAAAATGGGACATGTAAAAGTGCCATTGATGGCCAATTTGTAGAAATAAATGACGTTGACTTTGATCTTGGGCCGAGCTGATTTGCAACCCCACCCTTTTTGCCCTTTGCGGGTTTCGAAACCTGAACCGCATGGCTGGGCTACAAGTCCGGACGCGAATTTCTAGACAAGTTGATCACAATTATCTCAATTTCAACTTTTAGTTTAAAAGTAGAGACAAGCTATAAATGGAAATCGTAGATTAAATTTTAATTGTCATAGACAATAAAACTTAAATTCGGTTAACGATCATCTGTGTAAAACATCCGGTAATCCGACGTTCAGAACAGTTTGTGATTTACCCACTAATTTGGTTAAATGTAGGGCTGTCAGTACGATACCAAAACTTACCAGTTATATTTTGTTTTACATTAAAAAAAAATATAACATATTATAAGCAATTAATTAAATTTTATTTCTACGTATTAAAAAATAAGTTAAAATATCCTCCTACTCAAATTTCAAATAGGATCTAAACCAAAATTAACTGATGGATATTTAATATCAAATCTGTTTTTTTTTTGTTTTAGATTTCGTGTTTTTTTTTTCTATTAATATGTTACGTTCGTTAAATTAAAACACAGTTTCGTTACCTAACTTTTTAAATTATTTTCTGACATAAATCAATAATCCTTCTTGAATTGTACACATTTAAAAATTTTAATAAATTAAATTTATAGCTCATGGTTTTTTAAGGTCTTTCTACATTATATTTAAATACTCCACTAGCCAACAGCTTTTAACCAAAGTATAAAGTAGGCAAGTTACAGATGTATTACTACTTATTATAAAAGCTTCATCATCATTTCAGCCACAGGACGTCTACTGCTGAACATAGGCCTCCCCTGGTGACTTCCAGATCGGCCGGTTGGATGCGGCATGCATCCAGCGTCGTCCTGCAACCTTTACCAGGTCGTCTGCCCACCTTGTGGGTGGACGTCCCACGCTGTGCTTGCCGGTACGTGGCCTGCATTCCAGAACCTTTCTGCCACATCAGCCGTCAGTTCTACGTGCTATGTGCCCCACCCATTGCCACTTAAAGCTTACATACACATTATTGTTAGCTTAAAAAACTAGCACTTATAGGTACAAAATTATCTATGCTTATTATAAAACAACTAAGTAAGTATCTGGCTCCTGAGCAATCTTTCCCGAACAGTGATTCTGTATAAGCACTTTAAAATTATTATAAAACTAGCGCAAACAAGTTGCCGAATCTTGTAGGTAGACTAAGCGGCTTTTGGTAAGTAGTTTAGTAGAAATAAAGAGTTCTTTCTCTGTCTCTCTCGTAATAGAAATGATGACTGGGTAAAGATCCGTCAGTTAGATTATTAAAAAATAATGGACTCTTATTATTTTTGTCAATCAACCAACATTACAAAGATAAAGCGTGTCAAAGTTCGGGAGAGGGGCCTCGTGAGTACTCGTGACGTCACATCTAAGTTAAATTAATTGCACCTAGGCTTAACAGAATTCGACATTTTAAATCAATATTTCTCTGTAATATTATCTTTGTTGTCTAGTTGTCTAATTTGCCGACCTCCGTAGCCGAGAGGTGAGCATGCCGGACTGTAAATGACGCCGCCATCTCTGAGGTTACGGGTTCGATCCCCGGTCGGGTCAATGTAGAAAATGAACTTTTTTATATTGGCTCGGATCTGGGTGCTGTGGTACCGTCGTTGTGTCTGATTTCTATAACACAAGTGCTTAGCTACTTACCGTAGGATCAGAGCAATGTATGTGATGTTGTGCAATATTTATTATTATTTATAATATTTTGATTTATGTGTAAAAAGAAATACGTATCGAATACTTTTTGATAATTACCTGTTAGACGAAGAAATAATAATTAGTTGTCATCCTAATTCGTATCTTATATTTGTAATTTGCCAACCCTATTACACGCCAAAAGTCGTTAATGCACTCCGAAATAGTTTTACGGTTGAGTAGGAGTTATTAAAACTTTGTGACGGTGACTGTAAACTGTTTTATTGTTAATTATACTGTCACTTTGTTGCTAAATAAACGACATACAGGTTTATTTGTTGTGATACCGAAATTCATTTGTTTTCACTAACGTCCACATAATGTTATTATTGTTTTCTAATTTTACGTTTTAGTTTCGCGCTCTGGGACTACAAAAACAAGCAAGTGCGGACTTGAATCCCGCTCTCGCTTCGCAAATGTACACAAGTCATAGATGTTATTTAAAGTATTGAATTATGTATAATTATTATTCTTTATTTATTTGCCATAGTATAAGCCATGAGCCATAGGGCAGTTTGGGGGTGGGCAAAAACCACGGTTGGATGTGTTACATAAATTGCTGAATATGAAATCATGTTTGACATTGAAAGTATGATATATTAGAATAGTTTGTTACGGGATTGCTACCATGTACCTTATTTTTGAGTTCCCGATATTTCGGCACTGTTGCAAGCGCCATGATCAGTTACTCCGTGATCATGGCGCTTGCAACAGTGCCGAAATATCGGGAACTCAAAAATAAGGTACATGGTAGCAATCCCGTAACAAACTATTCTAATGTTAGTGACCATGAAAGTTTAAAACAATAAGTATGATATAATTTACATAGATATCAGTTTAATATTAACAAGTATATTATTAAATCACTAGCCAATCGCGACGATAAAAATTGAAGCTTCTGAAGTAATAATTGATATAAACAATTTTAACGTAACATAAGTTATCTTGCTAAATGCTGTTCACGTAAGAAACTTAGTAAAACTTGGTAACTAAATAAAGTTATTATGTTTACAATATCACACAGCCACGGCTTACAAAGTTACACGAAACAACACGATTTCACGACGAGCAAGATAAACAACAAGTGATCTGTTTAGAACAGCTCCCATTGATTTAGATGTATGCCAAAGTTATTCTTATTAAAACGATTATTTAGTTAGTGAAACGAGCGTGTACTTCTAAGTTCTACTAATAAAAAAACGATTTATTTTTATAAAAGCTACATAAAGTGTTATTCAAATTCACGCCTCGTTTAAAGAAGTTTCTTTCTCTCAGAGCTGTCAGCACTACTCAAATAGACTTCCGTTTGGTTACGCCTTTATGTTGACATTTAGTTTTGACACCCGTCCAAACCAATTCCGTCCTCTATTGGTGGCTAATTGCCTCACCTTGCCTAATCTCTCACCTACCGTCTACTAATTTCTTTTTTCTTTTCAGAGTTCTAAAAACGGAGCGCGCAAAGCTGTGAAAATTACAATATGGCGGCCGTGTCGTTAGCGCGCCAAACGAAACGTCAGTGCGGGCGACATCTACCGGGATCAGGCGCGGAGTGTGTTCCAAAATCGAAATAGTTCAGTTGTGATTTAACTGTGACACTGTTGTGTCGTGATGTGATATATTTGTTAGTGTTGTGTAGTGTTAAGTGTTAAATATGTCTGAGGAGCGGTCGCGACGGTTGTCGCAGATATTCGACCCGCTTGCAAGGTTCACGGACCACAGCGGGGCGGGGCACTCGTCTAGCACGCCGAACAGCCCCCGATTGATGCCGAGGCGGTCCCGAGATCCGCCGCAACCGCCACCTAGGTAAGATATTACAAACTATTAAATCAGATCGATAATTGATAACAGGTAAATTATGAAACTCATTATGGTATTGGTTTGTCTTTCTTTTCATAAGAGACTGTCCAAATGTTAATAATGGACTTTTATTTATTTTTTAAATATCAAAATAGCGTTTTGTAATTGACTCATCAGTTGTCGACAGAAAGAAACAGGAAAAATAATAAGCACGACAATTAATTACGAACCATGGGACACGGAAACTATAAGCTTCATGACTATCTCATATGTATGATTCATAGAATGGTTCTTTCTAAATTGCCTGATGCTTTTACTTATGACAACTGATTGGCGTTGCGGTGCGGTATTTCACTTTGAACATTGAACATAAAAAGTACCGGGTTCGATACCCGATTCAGACAACGATCATTTCTAAATTGGATCTGGCTCTGGCTCGAATCTGGATGTGCTGGGAGACGTAACTGGTAAAACAAATTATCTAGTACCTCGTAAGATAATCACAGACTCAAAAATGACTAAAAGATTAATGTATGTATTTTAAATAAAAGTAGTCCTATGATAAAAATTATCGCTTTGTTATACGCAAAGGCACAGATAGAACATTTTTTTTACGGTTGCACGTTTGGGCGGTCTTATCGCTAAAAGCAAATTCTTCAAGACAAACCAACTCAAATATAAATGAGTAGAAAGATAATGGGTTCTTACTTAAACTTATCCATTATTTTTCATTTTACTTTTGTCTTTTCTAATAGCATATAGCTTTTAAACCCATGATAATAAGTGTAGATAATTTGCATACCTTAAAATAGAAAAATACTCTTTGTCTGAGTGTTATGAGCTAGTCTCCAAATTAGTCGCATGACGTCACGACGTCAGAAGAATGTCAAAGTGGACAATGATTTTGTAGAAATGTATGTTTAGTTGTTGACCTCGATGATATCTCGAACGCCCAAGATCATTATAACTAAAAGGATGCTTTACAATTGACGACCTGATTGGCGTAGTGGCACTGAACGCGAAGGATCCTGGGTTCGATTCCGATTCACAATAACATGACAATAGGAATGACGACTAATTTTTTTCTTCGTCTATTAGGACGTAGAGTAGGTATTGAACACGTAGTTTTTCTTTTGTCACAAAATCAAAATGTTACACAGATACATTGTTTTGTAATGTCGCATGACGTCACGCCTAGGTACAATTACTAGGTACGGTACTTAGAAATGACGTCACGAGCAGTTTGACACCCTTTATCTTTGTATTTTTTTGGTTGATTGACAATAAAAAAGAAATATGAGTCCATTATTTTTTGATAATCTAACTGACGAACTAAATAGATGTTCATTTTATTTACCCAGTCGTCATCCCTATTGACATGTTATCTGGCCCATATGGTATTGTACAAATTTTTACCTAACGGGATTTGATGCTTTGTTAATCCTACTAATATTATAAATACGAAAGTTTGTAAGTATGGATGGATGTTTGTTACTCTTTTACGCAAAAACTACTGAACGGATTTGGATAAAATTTTGCATACATATAGAATATAATCTGTATTAACATATAGGATACTTTTTATCTCCGATAAATGATCCAGTGAGATACATTGAATAAACTAAAGATCACGCGAGCGAATTCGCGGGCAACAGCTAGTATGCTTATAAACTTATCTAGTTGCAGTTGCAGGTTCTAGTTTAATCTATTGCATACGTACCGATATTGATGATTTAGCGCTTTAACCGATCGACTTATAATCCTAGTACTGCATTATCATAATAATAGGATGAACATCAAACTAATCAGTAGAGTAGCTATGCGAAATGGCTATTAGTAGCCTGATATACTATCGCCTTTAGGAGTGTAGGTAGACGATTTTTGATCACACAAAAGTGCGAGATGGATGCGCCCACCGAGGGTTCAGTACAAACTTGTAAATACAGGGTTACATTGCAAGGTAGTGCCAACTTTTGACGACCTCCGTTAGCCGAGAGGCGAGCACGCTGGACTTTAGGGCGTCGCCATCTATGAATCTATGAGGTTCCGGGTTCGATTGCCGGTTGGGTCTATCTGGAAAACGGACTTTTTTATATTGTCTCGGGTCTGGGTGTTGCGGTACCGTCGTTGTTTCTGATTTCTACAACACATGTTCTTTAGCTACTTACCTTAGGATCAGAACAATGTATGTGATGTTGTCTGATATTTATTTATTATAATTTTTCAGGGACCACTCAGAATCAGTAACTAAATTTATCTACTGTTGAGAAATTGCGATCAGGTTGTGGTTATTAAGTAATAAACGCACTTAACTTTCAGCATTTATTGTAGGAAATTATAACAACAGAGACACCACAGACAGCCATGTCAGTTCCATAAAGCAAAAAAAAGTTTTTAACAAAGTGATGTAGGCTCATCCTGCCATAGACTTAATACTAGTGATGTGTAGTGTGGATTACATATCTCAACACTCTTCCTCAAATTTAACAATGTTACTTAATTTAAATTTGCAAAACAAAACAGTAATACATGCTACATTATTCATGAAGCTATTAGAACATAAACTGGTTTACAAAGTTAACAAACTTTTCTTTACACAGACTCTTGGTCATTAAATCAGCTAAATTATTATCAGAGTTTACATATTGTATAGAAATAATATCTTTACTTATAATATCCTTTATAAAATGATATTTAATATCAATGTGTTTTGCTCTTTTAGAATTCTCAAAGCTTTTAGAGATCAAGATGGCACTTTGGTTATCAACAAAAAGTTTTACATTAGATAAACAGTTAAGGTCATTTGCAACTCCCACAATATTTAGAACTTCTTGTGTAGTAGTAGCAGCCGCTACATACTCTGCCTCAGCCGTTGAGAGTGCCACGCATCCTTGTTTCTTTGAAAACCATGCAATTGGATTACTTCCATGTAGTATTATTCCTCCGCTCACACTTTTCCTGTCCTTGTTATCTCCTGCCCAGTCCGCATCAGAGTAGGCATATATATCATAGTTCATACTCTTCCTGAATATTAATCCTTTTTCCTTAGTAGCTTTTAGATATCTGAGTATTCTTTTAGCCGCTTTCCATGTGCTTTCATTTGCTTTGTCTAGATATCTGCTTAAATAGCTTACCGAGTATGTTATATCAGGTCTTGTTGCAGTAGTTAGGTAAAGTAGACTTCCAATTAGTTCTCTATATCTTTCATTAATATCTTCTTTATTTTCTTCTTCTGATATCTTGAAATTTGTTTCCATTGGAGTTTTCATATCTTTACATTCTGACATATTAAATTTATTTAACAACTTCTCAATTAGTTTTGTTTGTTTTATTTCTATTGTATCTTCCTTTCTAGTAAATTCAACTCCTAAAAACGTTTTTATTTCTCCAATTTCTTTCGCTTTAAATTCTTCTTTTAATTTCTTTATTATTTCTTCACAATTTCTAATTATTATTATATCGTCAACATATAGTATTATCCAACAATCTTGTTTGTAGTAATGACAAGTATCATATCCTGATCTTTTGTGGTTATTCTCTTCCATGAAATTATTTTTCGTTCATTCCAGCACTTAGGTGATTCTTTTAACCATACAGTGCCCGTTCTAATTTTAGTACTGAATTTTATTCTTTTGTTCTGTAACCTTTTGGTGGTTTTATGTATATTTCAGATTTTACTTTACCGTTGAGGAATGCTGTAGGTATGTCTAATTGTTTTATAGGTAGGTCTTCATTTACAGCTTTGGATATTAACATTCTTACTGTTGGGGCTCGAGCTACTGGTGAGTACATAGTTTCATATAGCTTTTCCTTTAGTTGAAATCCACGTGCTACTAGTCGTGCCTTCTTTGTTCCATCATCTTTTACTTTGAATATCCATTTAGTATCGATTGTCTTCTTGTTAGCTGGTAATTGTATTTCTTTCCATGTTTCTAAATTTTCCAATGCTTGTATTTCTTTATTTACAGCTTGTTTCCATTCTGCATTTTCCATGGCTTCTTCAAACGAGTTTGGTACAACATTTAGGCAAATAACTACATTAGTTTTATAATTTTCTAAATATGTTGGTGGTTTTGTTATTCTTCCATATCTAGTAGTTTTTTCTTGCTCTATATTTTCAGTAGGTTTTTCATGAATAGTAGTCTCATTTTCTGTTTCATTAGTTTCTGTAGTCTTTTCTTCTTCCAAATTGTATCTTTCCTCCTTACTTTCTTTGTTTTCTTTATACAGAATATCACTTTCATCAAATCTTACATCTCTTAATACAATGATTGAATGATATTCTGGATTCCATAATCTATATCCAACGGTACTGTAGCCAACCATTCGAGTTTCTTGCGCTCTTTTACTCAATTTGTCTTGTCTTGGTATAATAGTGGCCCATGCTTTAGATCCAAAAACTCTCAGCCGTGATAAGTCAGTTTTTCCATATTTCATGAAGCATGGTGTCTTGAAGTTAATTGCCCATGAAGGTAACCTGTTTAATTGGTAGGCGGCACATTGTATTGCTTCACACCATAAATACTTTGGCAAATTAGTTTCTGCAAATAAAGTTCTTGTTTTATCACACAACGTTCTATTTAACCGTTCGGCAACACCGTTTTGTTGCGGGGTATAAGGTAGAGTATATTCTAAGCTGATACCTTTATTCTGACAGAAATATTTTAATTTATTAGCTGTGTACTCTGCACCGTTATCACATCTTATTCGCTGTACTCTATTTCCAGTTTCGTTTTCTAATTTTGCAATGTAATTAATTAGCTTCTCTGTTGCCTCTGACTTATTAATTAGTGGGTATACTACACAGAAATGGGAATAGTCATCAATTATAGTCATAAAGTATTTCTCACCATTGAGTTCGCAATTCTTGACTGGTCCTGCAATATCAGTATGCAACATCTCTCCTACTGCCTTTGACTTCGGTTTTGGTGTTTGCTTAAATGGTGCTCTTGTAGCTTTTCCTTCCATACAGGGGCTGCAAATCTTATTACTTATTGACAGTTGCAAAATACCTAAACATTTTCTATTTAAGTGACCTAACCGTTTGTGCCATAGATTAGAAAGACCATCAACACATTGATTATTAGCTTTACTGTTACAGTTTTCATTATACAAATAGGCATTTAATTTATATAATCTTCCTTCAGAAAAACCAACTAAATATGTTTGTTTATTTTTTATCACAACTTTGTATTTATTAAACTGAACGTGAAACCCTGCTTCAGTTATCTTTTTGACTGACAGTAAGTTGTAAGTTATATTTTTAACAATCAATGCTTCTAAATTTATATTTAAATTTTTATACTTTATTTTTATATTACCTTTTTTATTCGTTGAAATGTATTGACCGTTTGCCACAAATATTTTTACACTTTGATCTAATGTTTTTACATCTGTCATGTATTTTTCAAATTGCTCACCAACTATGTGTTGTGTACACCCAGAGTCCACTATTAAAGTAATATCAAAGTTATTGTCAGCTGCACTGAGAACATTTTCAGAAGCTATAAATCCTATGTCCGATTCACTCATTAATGATGATGCTCCACGCCTCTGTCCACGAAATCTTCTTCCTCTGCGACCTCGTCCACTTCCTCGTCTTTTTTCATTTGAATTTTTCTTCATTTCACACTCATATGATTTATGACCAGCCAATCCACAGGTGTAACACGAAAATGCCTTCTCTTGACCATCGCCTTCAGTGTTTATTTTTGTTTCCGCATCCAACAACCTGGCCTTCACGAAATCAAAGCTCAAACCTTTTTCTGTAGCCATAGTTTCGATGGAGGTTATGACGTGGTCATATTCTTTCGGTAATGATGATAAAAGATAGCAAATTTTGTCATCCTCCGGAACCTTTACATCAATGGCATTTAGATCACTGATTATTGATGAAAATTTTATGAGATAAGACTGAATAGGCTGATTGCATTTTAGTGAAATTAATTTTCTTTTTAAATGAAATTTGTTGTACACACTTTTTCTCTCAAAAACGCCTTCAAGTAGGGTCATCATTTCTTTCGCTGTGGCGCCATTTTTTATGATTTCTATGTACTTATCTGAAACACATTGAGCTATTAACGCCCTCGCTTTTGCGTCATCTTTTGTAAATTTTTCGCCTTCTTCTTTTAATGTAAGTACATAGGCAACTTGTTTCTCCTCAAGAATGAGTTTTATGCGAAACTTCCACGAGCTGAAGTTTGAGTTTTCTTGTAAGCACGGCAATATAGACAACGCGGTACTTGCAGCCATTTTGCTTGTAGAATTCACTTTTGCTTCTTACCTTGGATCGCAACCCAGTTTTCTTCAATAACCACAACTACGCTCTGCTACCATGTTGAGAAATTGCGATCAGGTTGTGGTTATTAAGTAATAAACGCACTTAACTTTCAGCATTTATTGTAGGAAATTATAACAACAGAGACACCACAGACAGCCATGTCAGTTCCATAAAGCAAAAAAAAGTTTTTAACAAAGTGATGTAGGCTCATCCTGCCATAGACTTAATACTAGTGATGTGTAGTGAGGATTACATATCTCAACATCTACGATAAAACGATCTAAAAACAAACTCATTTTTTTATTACTATCCACTGTTCAAAGATGGCATGCGTGGATGATCTTGTCTCATTCATAAAAAATACGCACGCACTATCTCTGTGCAACCTAGAACTGCAAATCAATGCAATAATAGCTTAGATTAGAGCATTGAATGCTCTAAGAATAATAGTCACAATGGCGCGCGAAAACAAACCTTAGCCTTTTCGATGTAAGGTACATTTCTAACAGCTGCACTGGAGCGCCCGCGCAAACCAGAGGTTCACATTGCCAACAACAATACCTTATGCAGTGCACCTCTAGATCTTTTTTTTTAAATTTGGCACTACCTTGCAATGTAACCCTGTATGTAGGTAAATAGTTCTTCTAATTAGCAGTAATCGAGTCTCGAACATGTATTTATTTACTTGTGCTATAAAACTTTGCTAATTGCTAAATTGCGTGCCTTTCAAAACACTTTTCCAAATTGAACCAGCTGTGGTATTGTGTGTATTTTTTACACACCTACATCCACATAGAATACAATTAATTATCCATAATAAGATTCATCCCCCATCAATTTTTAAACGTTCTCCCAAAACGTGAATGATTTTCAACGAATTACCAATAATTTTACATTAAAATCCAATCAAATTGGTTTCATTATCTATCGCAAACCCGTAATGGTTCGACCCGTCCGAAATAATTATTGAAAATTATTAATCCCTTATTTGTATAGGAATGGTAGGGGTAGGGATAAAATCCAACATCGCATCGGGCTAATAGTTTAAGCTTTGTGTGCGATGAATGGCCAAGTTACTGGGTTTTGAATGAAAATGGAGTTTATGCAAAATTATTTTTAAATAATGTGTAGTCGGCAAAGATCATTAGTCAAAAGCAATTTTTAACAGTAAAATATGGTTTCTAGCTTAAAACTCTTTGATTTAAAAGGACAAGTGAGTTCTTGATATTATAAAATGTTATTCTATTGCCTTGATATCAAAGTTCAAATTGCACGCACCTTAAACCTTTGTCTTGTGATTGGCTTATAGTTAACCAATTACGTTAATGTCTTAGCATTTACGAAATATTTTTACTGGTTTATGTTATCAAAAGTGGTAAAGCATTTTCTTGGTCGACTATTTCATTTGAATACCTAAGTCTTTTATCTCCCATAGCAGATTACTTGGACTTTGATTGTTTTGTTGTCTCCGGGGCCTTATCATGACTTTTTACCAGTGGTTTAATTGTATCGTTTTACGTCTAATTCTATAGAGAAAAATTAAAACAAGGTTCATAACTATTACTGCAAGACACCATAGCAAGGAGAGTCCGCAGTGGGAGGCCGCGTGTCTGACTGCGCCAGACAGTCTGCCAACCGAGAGAGGTGGCGGGAGATCGTGAAGAGAGCTGTGCCCGCCTCCACCACAAACACGGACGCCTCAACGTGACCACGACCGCTCTGCCAAGAGCGAAACGATAGAGAAGAGAAAAATCATAGCAAGGATGAAGTTAGTGTTGTAAAAGAACTGAGTCTTTTAGTCCTCATTTTGCGGCTATGAGTTCTTTTTGCAGAACTCAAGACTAATTAGTCTTCCGAGTCCTGAGTCTTGAGTTCTTTTGAGTCTTTTTAGTTCTTTCAGTCCTAAATTTTTTTGAGTCGTAAGATTTATTCTAAGTCCTTTCTTTGAGCTCTTTGAGTCATTTGAGTTGTTTTATAGTATAGTCCTATGAGTCATGAGTTATACAGCAGGACTGCAGTCCAATCAAAAGGACTTAGGTCATGAAGCCTATGAGTTCTTTGAGTCGTAAACTTTAAAGTAGAGGAACTTTAAAGCCCAATCAAAAAGAATTTACAAGGCGCTAATGCAAATTCCATTCTAGGTGGAAGTTTATTTCATTGATACCATACATACATACAATCACGCGCTTTATCCCCGAAGGGGTGGGCAGACTTGAAGAAGCACTAAGCTCATTCAACCACTTTTATTAACCATTGATCTTATACATTAATTTAAGACTCAGTCGCGAGTTCTTTTTTAAAAGGACTCAGTCGCTAGTTATTTTTAGAAAAGCTAAGTTTTTAGTTAAAGGACTTAGTCTTGAGTTCTTTTTATCAAGACTGAGCTCTTTTAAAAGACTCTGTATCGAGTTTTCTTTTGCAAGACTGGAGTCTTTTTTAAAAACACTAAAAACTCAGAGAGACTTTAGCTTTTACTTATTCTTTTTTGACTTCGAGTCTTAAAAAAGGACTCTAGTCTCAATATGAGGACTAAAAGACTCAGTTCTTTTACAACACTAGATGAAGTACCTATGAAGTTTGACGCAATAACACTGCTTAATTCTGTCTTTTGATTTAGCACTACAGTTTAATACGACTCGAATCAACGAAACAAGTCGTTTATTACAAAAAGCTATCATAAATAAAATAGCTAAAGCACTTTGATATATCAATTAGAACACCGCACAACATTGAAATCAGAGACAATGTGGAAAAGTTAATTTTTACATCGAATCCGGGACCTCGGAGATGGTGATCCCAAGTCAGATGTGCTCGCTTATTAAAAAAACTTAGAACACAAGTTTAATATGATTGCAGTTAACGTAAATATTAAATTGTGGCTAAATATTATATCTGGTACTTTACAGTTCAGTAAATAATGCACCATTGTTTACATGTTATGGTATTTAGGAAATGCACTGTAGCGGCTAAAATAATCATTGAAAATAATTAATAAGCTGATCCCACCAAAACCGGAACGCGCCGGACTATAAATAAGGCGCACTGTTGAGGGCTAGACTTTTCCAAACTTAATTCCAAAGCCTAAGGTAGGCTAAGGCTTAACATCTGACAGTGACATTCACCTCTTGATTTATTTAAGTGCTAATTGACGTTCGGTGCTAGTAGTACGGATAACCTTTCGCTCTACGTGGACTGAAACTTTCTTCCACTGATCAAATAAACTATCTTTCTTCGTGGAAATCTCAAGAATGGGACATCATTGTGGTTCTCCGTGATGGTTATGATTGTTGATGGGTGAAGACCTGAAAGATATTGGGCGACCTAAAAAGAGATAGATGGATGGATGGATTGCGTTACGGATGCTGTAATTGCGTGAGTAGATGATGTGAAGATGAGTGTTGACGAGTTACCGGACTGCATGGGAGAGGAAAACATTCTACACCGACTTCAGTTGACCTGAGAAAGAGGTAGACTTTCAATCAGATTGAAAAGTGTCTTCGTAGTCTACCCCTTATGGGAGGCTTTAAAAGCATACCGTAGACGAAATGTTGTGAATTTAAATTAATGAACTGTATAGAATATTTATGGTGCTAGGCTACATCGCAACGCGGCATCGATGCATTTTTGAAGCGAGCCCGTTCAGTATTTTACGATTTCGATTTATTATGTTGACAGTGTTAATGTGTCTACTTTGCTATAAATTCTCGATATTAAAGCTTTATGGCCATTGAATAGGTGTCAGCTGGTATAGAGTTATATTTATGGTTTGATAATGGAAAGGTGCGTTTTAAAACCAGGGCTTGAAAGATGGCCTAAAGGTGCGTTACTATAGTCATTAAAAATTATGATGTTGATTGTTTTGCTGATGTATCCGAATTTTTATTTATAATTATACAATGTATCTTGAACCTATTTTGTTTTCTTTTATGATTGAAACAGACCAATCTATACGAAATTATAGTACCTTATTTACATTATATTCTTCTTCTTTCATGCATGATCCACCTATGTATAAATATATTATGGTATTGACTTGAAACTTTAGAACTCTGAACTAGGGTTTTTTTTAAAGAAAAGTGTTTTTTTACTTTTTGCACTATATTGTAATAGTTCACCTACTTGATTAATAGAAAAAAATACGACGTCAGACCTTTTAAAAGAACCAAGAAATTACTACTCTGTTTGTTGTAGTAATTCGCGGTATGCACCCAACATGTGAACTGTATATTGCCCCGGGATTTTTATTATACTCTTATATTATTTACACGAAGGTGAACAACCCTTTATAGTATGAAATAACGAAAGAACACAGATTACTATATTGACTTAGTAATTGTGTTTGCTTTCCCTTGGACGAAAGTTTATTGCACTCCTGTGTCAACGGACGCTGCGGATTTTGAGACAAGTTGTATGACTTGTATGGTATGCCAATTTAGTAATAGTATTTTTATGAGTGATTAGTGATTGAGAGTGAGTGATTAACACGTCATATTTAGCTTCAAAAATGATTTTAATTTTGTGATTTCGTGATGATAAGAGAACTGAAAGGAATGGATGGAATTATTTCATTTATGTATGTTAATAATAACACAAACTCTCTTACTTATTTGACATTATAATAATATTAATTATAACAGTCAAACATTAATAGGAATGTTATTTCAAAATTCTGTTTGTTTGTTGTTGTGTTGTAAACGTTGAAAACTTGAAATCTAGATTTGAAAAGGTCAATTATTAAGTGGTCACTGATGTTAGTAAGGAGGGAAAAAATAATATTCACGTTGGCGTCCTAAAGATGTTGTATTTGCGAAGCATAATTTGGCCCAAATAAAGTTTGACTTACTATCGTATCATATTTGATCATCATGTTCACCCAACATCAGTCCATTACTGGACATAACATTTCCCAATGCACGCCACTGACCTAAAACCTCGGCTATTATTTTCCATCCACTGCTTTATAGCCGTAACTATTTACCTAAATGAATATGCAAAAATGCAACTAAAAAGCGAAAAATAATATTGAATAAAACATACCTAATTAGTTCTTTTTGGAGTCGGTGCGAATGAACACATTTTAACTCTCGATGGCTGGCACCGACTCCAAAAAGAACTAATTAGGCATGTTTTAGTCAATATTATTTTTCGCTTTTTAGTTGCATTTTGAAATCGGTTTTAAGTTTTTTATTCAACTTATTTTATTTCACAATTTTAAGTGTAAAGTCCTCTATTTTTCCCCTATATTACAGCAAAGTGACCTAGACAATAATGTTGGTCTTTTGTGGACCACCCACCCAATGGTATAATAAAAAAAATAGGGTGCTATTAATGATCAATTTTTCGACGAAATTTATTTTCTTTGAGTCGTAAACTTTAAAGTAGAGGACTGGGTAGCCCAATCAAAAAGAATTTACAAGGCGCTAATGCAAATTCCATTCTAGGTGGAAGTTCATTTCATTGATACCATACATACATACAATCACGCGCTTTATCCCCGAAGGGGTGGGCAGACTTGAAGAAGCACTAAGCTCATTCAACCACTTTTATTAACCATTGATCTTATACATTACTTTAAGACTCAGTCGCGAGTTCTTTTTTTAAAGGACTCAGTCGCTAGTTATTTTTAGAAAAGCTAAGTTTTTAGTTAAAGGACTTAGTCTTGAGTTCTTTTTATCAAGACTGAGCTCTTTTAAAAGACTCTGTATCGAGTTTTCTTTTGCAAGACTGGAGTCTTTTTTAAAAACACTAAAAACTCAGAGAGACTTTAGCTTTTACTTATTCTTTTTTGACTTCGAGTCTTAAAAAAGGACTCTAGTCTCAATATGAGGACTAAAAGACTCAGTTCTTTTACAACGCTAGATGAAGTACCTATGAAGTTTGACGCAATAACACTGCTTAATTCTGTCTTTTGATTTAGCACTACAGTTTAATACGACTCGAATCAACGAAACAAGTCGTTTATTACAAAAGGCTATCATAAATAAAATAGCTAAAGCACTTTGATATATCAATTAGAACACCGCACAACATTGAAATCAGAGACAATGTGGAAAAGTTAATTTTTACATCGAATCTGGGACCTCGGAGATGGCGATCCCAAGTCCGATGTGCTCGCCTCTTAAAAAAAACTTAGTACACAAGTTTAATATGATTGCAGTTAACGTAAATATTAAATTGTGGCTAAATATTATATCTGGTACTTAACAGTTCAGTAAATAATGCACCATTGTTTACATGTTATGGTATTTAGGAAATGCACTGTAGCGGCTAAAATAATCATTGAAAATTAATTAATAAGCTGATCCCACTCAAACCGGAACGCGCCGGACTATAAATAAGGCGCACTGTTGTGGGCTAGACTTTTCCAAACTTAAGTCCAAAGCCTAAGGTAGGCTAAGGCTTAACATCTGACAGTGACATTCACCTCTTGATTTATTTAAGTGCTAATTGACCTTCGGTGCTAGTAGTACGGATAACCTTTCGCTCTACGTGGACTGAAACTTTCTTCCACTGATCAAATAAACTATCTTTCTTCGTGGAAATCTCAAGAATGGGACATTATTGTGGTTCTCCGTGATGGTTATGATTGTTGATGGGTGAAGACCTGAAAGATATTGGGCGACCTAAAAAGAGATAGATGGATGGATGGATTGCGTTAAGGATGCTGTAATTGCGTGAGTAGATGATGTGAAGATGAGTGTTGACGAGTTACCGGACTGCATGGGAGAGGAAAACATTCTACACCGACTTCAGTTGACCTGAAAAAGAGGTAGACTTTCAATCAGATTGAAAAGTGTCTTCGTAGTCTACCCCTTATGGGAGGCTTTAAAAGCATACTGTAGACGAAATGTTGTGAATTTAAATTAATGAACTGTATAGAATATTTATGGTGCTAGGCTACATCGCAACGCGGCATCGATGCATTTTTGAAGCGAGCCCGTTGAGTATTTTACGATTTCGATTTATTATGTTGACAGTGTTAATGTGTCTACTTTGCTATAAATTCTCGATATTAAAGCTTTATGGCCATTGAATAGGTGTCAGCTGGTAAAGAGTTATATTTATGGTTTGATAATGGAAAGGTGCGTTTTAAAACCTTGAAAGGCTTTTAAAGGCTTGAAAGATGGTCTAAAAGTTCGTTACTATGTTGATAATTTTGGTGCTGTATCAGGATGTTTATTTATTATTATACAATGTATTTTGAACTAATTTTGTTTTCTTTTGATGATTGAAATAGACCAATCCATATGAAATTATTGTAACTTATTTACATCATATTATTCTTCTTCTATCATGATCCACCTATGTATGAACTTTGAACTAGGGTTTATTTAAGAACAGTGTGTTTTATACTTTTTGCACTATATTGTAATACTTCAACTACTTAATTAATAGAAAATACGACATCAGACCTTTTAAAAGAACCAAGAAATTACTACTTTATTTACTGTAATACGCGGTATGCACCCAACATATGAACTGTATATTGCCCCAGGATTTGTATTAGACTTATATTATTCACACAAAGGTGAACAACCCTTTATAGTATGAAATAACGAAAGAACACAGATTACAATATTGACGTAGTTAATTGTGTTTGCTTTCCTTTGACGAAAGTTTATTGCACTCCTGTGTCAACGGACGCTGCGGATTTTGAGACAAGTTGTATGACTTGTATGGTATGTCAATTTAGTAAAAGTTTCTTTTATGAATGATTAACATGTCATATTTAGCTTTAAAACTGAATTTAATTTTGTGATTTCTTGATGATAAGAGAACTGAAAGGAGTAGATGGAATTTTTTCGTTTATGTATGGTAATAAATAATAACACAAACTCTCTTACTTATTTGACATTATAATAATATTAATTATAACAGTCAAATATTAATAGGAATGTTCTTTCAAAATTCTGTTTGTTTGTTGTTGTGTTGTAAATGTTGAAAACTTGAAATATCTAGATTTGAAAAGGTCAATTATTAAGTGGTCACAGATGTTAGTAAGGAGGGGAAAAAATAATATTCACGTTGGCGTCCTAAAGATGTTGTATTTGCGAAGCATAATTTGGCGCATATAAAGTTTGACTTACTATCGTATCATATTTTATCATCATGTTCACCCAACATCAGTCCATTACTGGACATAACCTTTCCCAATGCACGCCACTGAGCTAAAACCTCGATTATTATTTTCCATCCACGGCTTTATAGCCGTAACTATTTACCTAAATGAATATGCAAAAATGCAACTAAAAAGCGAAAAATAATATTGAATAAAACATACCTAATCAGTTCTTTTTGGAGTCGGTGCGAATGAACACATTTTAACTCTCGATGGCTGGTACCGACTCCAAAAAGAACTAATTAGGCATGTTTTAGTCAATATTATTTTTCGCTTTTTAGTTGCATTTTGAAGTCGGTTTTAAGTTTTTTATTCAACTTATTTTATTTCACAATTTTAAGTGTTAAGTCCTCTATTTTCCCCCTATATTACAGCAAAGTGACCTAGACAATAATGTTCGTCTTTTGTGGACCACCCACCCAATGGTATAATAAAAAAAATAGGGTGCTATTAATGATCAATTTTTCGAAGAAATTTATTTTAAGTCCCAGACGCCTTTAAAAGAAGCTTCAGTTTTCACCTTCCAACTCCGCCAAAAATGACTTTACAGCAAAGTAACCTTAACTAATGTTGATCCTCTATGGACCCTCCATCCAATGGTATGATAAAAATAAGGTGTCAATTTTTTGACAAAAATTTTTAAGTCTTAAGGAAAGGGTTTTCCTACACTCCAATCAGAACGGCGGCTATTTGGTGTCGTAACCATAGGATATGATATTGCGTTAAATAACAAGTCAATTTAAGAAAGGAACTTTTAAATTATTTTTCGTTACTGGTATTGAGAACCTCCTCCTTTTTTGAAGTCGGTTAATAAATTAAACAGGGTTACATTGCAAAGTAGTGCCAATTTTTCAGGGACCACTCAGAATCAGTAACTAAATCGATCTACGGAAACGATCTAAAATCAAACTCATTTTTTATTTTGTTTTATTACTTTACGCGTGGACAATCTTGTCTCATTCATAAAAAAAAACGCACGCTCTATCTCTGTGCAACCTAGAACTGCAAAGTTCAATGCAATAATAGTCACAATGGCGCACGAAAACAAACCTTTCGATTGACCTTTTCGATGGAGGGTACATTTCTAACAGCAGGAGCGCCCGCGCATACCAGAGGTTCAAATTGCCAACAAATACCTTATGCAGTGCACCTCTAGTTCTTATTTTTAAAATTTGGCACTACCTTGCAATATAACCCTGTATATAACGCCAGACAACACACGAATTGTCATGATATTTGTGTTATGCGCGTGGTACAAGACCAGACAATGTATTTTGTCAGTGAAATCTCCCGGCACAGACTAGATCCGATCCACCTTTGCGTCTAATCATCGCGCCATACCAATATGGTACAGTTTTTGATACCTCCCTCTTCTTCCAGGCCGATCGCCCTCTCTTCCCGCCTCGACCGGTAAAGTATAAATTGGTGAACATAGCGGTCGTGAACTTTGACCCGAACCGGGAAATCGTTTGCATTCAAAGTTTCACGATCTGCATAGCCGAGAGGCGAGTACGCCGGGCTATATGGCATCGCCATCTCTGAGGTTCCGGGTTTGATCCCCGGTCGGGTCAATGTAGAAAACGAACTTTTTATCACTCGGGGACACAATATTACAGCAGTCCCTCCTGTCTATTTAGGCGGTGTTGCACTAAAACGGGTATCGCGTTTTAAATATCTGGGTCACAAGAACGAGAGCGACGGGCGTTGGCAGTCAGATGCAATATGCTGGCCCGCAGGTTTGCACGCTGTACTGAACCCGTTAAGGTGATACTTTTCAAAGCTTTTTGCCAGTCTTTCTACACGTGTAGCCTGTGGATTAGCTGTACGCTGAAGACAATCAACGCCCTGCGAGTGCAGTATAACAACGCGTTCAGGGTATTGTTGGGGCTGCCGCGATACTGCAGCGCGTCAGGCATGTTCGCGGACGCTCATACCGATGGCTTTCATGCCATTCTACGCAAAAGAGCTGCCTCGATGCTAAGCCGTGTCCGCGGGAGCTCCAGCAGTATCCTGCGTGTTGTAGCAGGGCGAGTGGACTGCCCGTTTATGCAGCATTGGGTTCGACTGCACACAAGAAACCCTTAAATGCCTCAAATGTTACCTATTTATTTTTATCTTCTTGTAATTTTTATATTTGTGTAGTGTTATGGTGTTACTGATTCAACTGTATTGTTTGTGGTATGGACTTTGTCTAAAATAAATCTTTTGAATTTGAATTTATTGATACCTATCTTTTGTTTCTCTTGTCCAGGCCGATCGCCCACGCTTCCCGCCTCGATCCGTTGGAGTATGAGCTGGTGGACATAGCGGCCGTGAACTGGCAGGAGCGCTGCTTAGAGTTGCAGCTTGAGCTGCACAGGAGCCGCCACCAGGCGACCAGGGTGCGGGACATGCTGAGAGATAAGGTAGGATTACCTGCAGTGGCGGGCATTGGTTATATTTCGAGGTAGGCTGATGAAAATCCGTGGTTTTCATCAATGACACCCATTTGTAAGTACCTACTGCCTACATCATTTCATTTACCAGGTAGGCACTGCCTAATTGCCTATAAGCACTGCACGCCCCTGATAAGCTACCCTAGCTGTAAGAACCGTCTAGTGGAGTTAGCGTTAAGGTCTACAAAGCCAGGAGGCTGCGAGAATAAAAAACCGCCCAAGTGCGAGTCGGACTCGCGCATGAAGGGTTCCGTACCATTATCTATAAAAAAGGCAAAAATATCACGTTTGTTGTATGGGAGCCCCCGTTAATATTTATTTTATTCTAATTTTTTGTATTTGTTGTTATAGCGGCAACAGAAATACAACATCTGTGAAAATGATGACTGTCTATCACGGTTCATGAGATACAGCCTAGTGTCAGACGGACAGACAGACGGACGGACAGCGGAGCTTTAGTAATAGGGTCCCGTTTTACCCTTTGGGCACGGAACCCTAAAAAAGACAAGTCCCAACACAAAAGGCAAAAACACTGGGATATTTATCAATAGGCTTTGATGGGCTATGCATAATCCAATATAAGCCAAATATATGGCAAGACGACTCTTTCAGAAATAAACTCGTGGTGTCAGTCATGGACTCATGTCCCACTTAGGCACAAACAGTAACAAATTTATACATGTAGGTCCTGATGACGAGAGCCGGTAGTTACATATATTCAAGTAGAATTTGTGTAAACAACGGTCGGTGTAACCCGATCGAATTATTATCGCGTTAATTCCCGTTTCATTGAGTTTAAACTATGCAACGCGAAAGTTTTAAAGTTATTATTTTTTAAACAAGTGATAACGACTACGATAGGTACTTACGAAGTAAGTAATGCCTGAAAAACTGTACTTCTTTAAATCTTTTTCGTAGCACTGCTACGACTACTCATATGCTTTTTCGTGCGTGCTTTCGTGTTTGTAAAGTGAATAAGTGAGCGACCTCTCGTAGCAACTGCGTTAGGAGAAAATACATAGTGCATACAGTTTTAGTAGTTCCATTCCTTAACAAACGACTGGAAAAAGGAATTAAATTGACGTCAGAGAAGAAGAGAAGAGTACGAGAATCAAAATCAGAATTTTATTTGTTAAAAAGTGGTTACAGTGGGTCTTATAATTAGGTGATAAGTTTTGTAATAATGTTGTTAATGTACAAGATGTAGACTTGCTACAAACACGTAAGTCTAATCTCGTGTAAGTACTACGAATAAGGCTTTATTTAGTTTTTAGGGTTCCGTACCCAATTGGTAAAACGGGACCCTTTTACTAAGGCTCCGCTGACCGTCTGTCTGTCTGTCTGTCTGTCACCAGGCTGTATCTCACGAACCGTGATAACTAGAGGTTAGAGAGTTGAAATTTTTACAGATGATGTATTTCTGTTGCCGCTATAACAACAAACGCAAAAAAAACAGAATACAATAAATATTTAAGGGAGCTCCCATACATCAAACGTGTTTTTTTTGCCGTTTTTATAGAAAATGGTACGGAACCCTTCGTGCGCGATTCCGACTCGCACTTGGCCGGTTTTTGATCTTATTAGCTAGAAATTTCAACATGTTAATCTAGTTACCTACTTATCGTAGCTCCACTTCTAACTCACAGCTTTCTAACTATGTTCCTAATCAAATCTAGGAAGTTGTTTTGACTCCCAAGTAGTTATTTATTAACAAGCCCTTATTACTGTTAAGTATATTAAAATACCATATAATATATTGCAATCCTTAATTTATTCGTAGTAACAAATATTTCGTCACATTCACTGGATAATCTCGTTAGTTGCCTTTAAACTAACGCCGCGAGAGAGACATAGAATTTACGTATTCCGTTTAATTACCAGCTCCTGTCAACTAAGCTTTGATATACTTGTTGTTTACCAGTTGTTACTATACCTGTAATGATGTATTAGACAGAATACGACTTTGGAATATTTCAGATAGATATACGTTTATTAGACATAAATAATAATTTACTAAAAAAATTAACTAAAAAAGGGGACTATCATAAATATACAACACGACACAAAGATCAGATAGCACTTCCAAAACATCGGTTGGCTAAATATAGAAAAAGTTTTTTGGTTATGGGCATCAAATTTTATAACAAAATACCGTCGGAGATAAAAGATTTACAAGGAAATGAATTTTGTAATAAAATAAAACAAATACCTATTGTAAATAGCTACTACAATATAGATGAAGCTCTTACTGACATTAACATATTTAAAACTTAATATTGTATCCATTGATTTATATTTATCGTTATCTTATTGTATTTTCAATTTTATTTTTGTACATTTGACAAAGCTCTAAAATGCTAATATTTTATTTTATTGACTCTAAATTGTAAAATGACGTATCTAAGTGTAATGTTATTACCAAAAGATGAAATAAATGAATATGAATACGAATATAAAAGAAAAATACATAACAATTAACAAAATTGTTTCCACATTTTTTTTTTGTAAATGGTATGTACTTGTATATTATATTCTTGCCTTACTATGTAAAAAATGACAGGTTTAGTAGTTACAATAATTCCTTTAAAAATGTAGCCCTATATTTTTATTACTTACATTCAAATCAAATAATTTCCAACTTTGCGATCAACTATCAATTTTAATTCAAGCAAACATGAACTCATGATATTTACTTCAATTCAAATAAAACGCCCTGCGGGGTAACCATGAACTCTTTAAACAATCTCAAAGCTGTCAAATCTGTCAATTCTGGTAGAATAACATACAAAATTTGACAGATTTGATAATGTTTGACAGATTTGAGATTGTTTTAAGAGATCGTGGTTACCGCCCTGTAAGCTACTTATAAGTCTAATATTTCTAATATCGATATAATAATTCACATAGGCCAGATATCGTGGATTCGGCATGCAGCCGATTCGACGCTCGAGATGGCTTTCGTCTCGAGTGCGAGAAACCAAAAGTTGTCGCGGAGCGGCACGTCATCTGTTCTTTATAGCCCTTTAGTTTAAGGGATAGAGTACACGATTCATTCTCATCTCTAATAACTATTAGATTGATATCTATTAACCTGAGGTGATCGTAGATCAGTGGCGGCAACGCTTTGGTATCGATTACTAAAGTTAAGCAACCAACGCCGCGGTTGTGAGTGGATGGGTGACCATTCCGACCCTATTTAGCGACAGTTATCACGAGCATCTCCGTGCTTCGGAAGGCACGTTAAAAGTTGGTCTCGGCTGATATCGCTTGATAATGGTCGTGACGCCTAGTCAGAGGCCTTAAGGCGGCTTGATTACATCTGACAGTAAGGTTTAGTCACTGGTCTTACAACACCCCGCCACCAATCCGCACTGGGCCCGCGTAGTGGAGTATGGCCCAAACCACCTCATAGTTGAGGTGAGGCCTGTTCCGTGCAGTGGGACGACGTAAATAGGCATTCTTATTTTACGTTCTTTACTCTTAGCCATTAGATTGACTTAGTATCGCGGTGATTTGTTTTGATCACGTCCCAAGTTAGACTTCCGGTTTAGTTCAATTCAGAAACGAACTTTACTTATACTTATGTTATACAGAGGATTTTTTAGAAAGAAAGAAATTCATAGAATAGTATCAAACACCCTTAAAATGGTTAATGTGAGTAATACATCTATATTTTTTGTAAATTGTATGTGGTTTATGTTTTTGGCTTGTTGCTTTTATAAGCATGTTTGATAAATAACTGTAATGTGTCATACCTGTTACCTCACTTCCCGTCTTAAATTGTTAAGTAAGTTCTTCGTGTAATTGAAATGTGTCATCTCTATTGTAGATCTCGATTTCATGACCCTTGATAACTAATTAACCGGACATAGTTATCACAAAAATGAGGTATTAATAATGAGGTATATGTTTTTAAATATTTAATATTCTGGAGAAGAATTCACAAGAATGTAGAGTTAGTAATTTAATTAAGAGATCCATGTTGAGAATCTTGATAATTTTCGAGAATTTCAGGAATAAAATGAATAACCTTTAATCGGTTTGTTACGGAGAGTATATTCAATTACAGACAATCAAGTCAAGAGTGACATAAAAATGCAACCTCAAAGTTTTGCTCAAAATTTTTTACTAGGCGTTGATCATTTAACAAAATAAACTAGATTAAAATGAGTGAACCAAGCAAGGGTAAGGTGCTTAGGTCTGCACAGTCTATTAATTTCAGTATCCAGTGTCCTAGCCTACGGGATTTAATTTCGCGTGACATTATTCACGTTGCCGGTAAGTTTTTGCGCTGGTTCCGTCGGAAAGAGTTTATGATAGATAGCTGATCCATTTTTCATTGCGCTCACATTGCCCTTACTGCGGCTGATGTAATAGTTGGCCAGGTTTTAGATAAATGTTTTTTCTTCTTATTTATGTCCATATGTCGTAGTTTTAAATTGTCTGTGTAGAATTGATAGGCGGACGGAAAATTTCAGGACTGCCCTAGGACCTCCGTGATTCTTAGAGGACTATGATAATGGACCATTTAGGTCATAGCTACAGTGTATAGTGCAGATATCCAGGTTTTTTATCCTCCGAGCAAGTAGTACAATATGTAGGTACTTAAAGGTTCTAAAATATCTAGAGGTAATATGCTTAGACGCAAACTCATAACCCGAAGATGCAAGGCGAGATTCCGTACACTGAGCTACCACCGTTCTTACCGAGAAATCACCATAAAAATATTCCACATTTAATAGGTGTTTTAAACCAGGTGCCTTTTCCTGTCTCCCAATTTCTTGTTGTGAATTTTCTTCATACGCTCGCTCTCTAGAGCCAGATTTTAAGACTAGGTAATATATCAAAGCCTGGAATAACGGAGCACCTAAAATCTCCACGGCTGAAGTATGCACGATGTATCGCCGGCGATGTATCTGCGCTGCGCTTTATCGCGCGGTTGTGCTGTGCAGTGACTAACTGCTTTCAGCAGTTCCATAACTTAAGCTGACGTTTATGGTTGAGAGAAATGAGCGGCAAATGCAGTGACGTACTTATTCTTAATTAAAAATTTATCATTTCGCTCTGTCAACACTTGTTTTTAATCACTATTCAAAAACATAAAAGTTCAACAGTACTATAGTTTGCTTTAGCCACTTACCTTACGATCAGAGCAATGTATGTGATGTTGTCCAATATCCAATATACAGTGACGTAATACACTTTATTTTTATGTTTAAGAGTAATTTTAGAATTTTCACTTAATTTCACGCTTAACATTGGCAGAGAAGTTATGTGGCTAAAAATTATTCTGGTTGGGATCACAATTCCCCCAATGGAAAAGCAAAGGCATAGCCAATTGTATAGTAATGCCACTGCCCGCTTAGATATTGACTTCATGGAAGAAGAAAACATACTGCGCCGATCCAAGATAACCTGGGAACAGGGCAGACGAATGATGATGATAATTAGTAAAAGTTATTCTATTAATCAATAGACGCTTTAACTACTACAATAACAGCAACATGTTTACAGCATCCTAGTATTACAGCTGGCGATATCTCTTTTGTACAAACACTTGAACTAAATTAAAGTATGGTCGTCATCGAATTTCTTCTACAACAAAGTCCAATAATAGATTCAGCACAAAAAGAGCCCAATCGAGAATCGATCAGAAGTCTGTTGACTGTCGTTAAAACTTTACAACCGACCCAGGACGACGTTTAGAGAAATTTCCTTCAGTTAATTAAAAGTTTCCACTCAATCCATAAGTTTACGACTTGTCGTCACTAATTTCGAATGATTGGTACTTTGTTTGGGATTGAAGATGTATCTGTGTAGCTGTCATCTTGAAATTAGGGATAGATATACCTGTACTTAAAATATATTGCACAAAATAATACGAATAAGACACTTTAAAATACAGGAGGAGTTCTTGTCGCCAAAACCTAAATTTATTTCAGTTTCTAACCATTTCAAAAAAGAGGAGGCAAATTTTTGTCGAGTATATCTTCGTAGGGGATATTTGAAATATTATTTCTTTTATTGCAAGGAAGGGTTACACTACACATGCTATATTTTTAATCTAGGGAGATTATTTTTTAAGTAGGCTAAAATGAGATCCGTGTGGACGTGTGGTATAGCAGATATATTTGGACTGGATGGATCATGAATAAGACTATACCTATTTTGACATTTACGCTTATATTTAACGTAACTGTTAAAGTTTTGTTTCCCACTACCAAGCAATTTTTGTGCTTCTTTAAAAATAACTGATATATTTATCTCAACGCATTCAGTATTTCTCATTTAATGCCCTTATCTCGAACTTCTAGACGAGTGGTTTTTATGTGACGTCACAGGCTTTAGAACTTATGGCGTGACCGTCTGAATGCGCCATTACCTCAGAGGAGTATCCCTTACGAACATTTCTTTAGAGAAAATATTCAAAAGAAGATAAAGTAAAATGAGACCATAGAACTGGTGATCAAAGAAATAAACTTATCCATTCTTTTATTACGATTTTACGTTCGACGAGTCGTACCTGCCTATCTTGATAACTTGATTTCTTTTGTTGCTGAATAACAAGAAATACAAACACAAAATGTCAGCTTAAACTATCGTCTACAGAAATGACGTGGGACGTCTACATACCAGGAGGACTGAAGACCTGGTAAAGATTACAGAAAGGGATGCAGGCCTTTTTCAAACAGCCAATCTAGAAGTTTCTAATGTCAGGCCAATGTTCAGCAGTGGACGTACTTCATCTAGCTTTAACACAGCATAATAATTATAATTCCTTTTCTATGTTCCCTTGGCCTTGGGGTTCATTCATTCCTTTTTAACTTTTTTCTAAAATTTACGCAGACATAGTCGCAGGCGTGCTATTGCTGTAGATAAGACTCGTATTATCTGGCGACATGATTCGAATTTTGAATGTTCGATTTATTTCACACTTAACAACAATAAAAAACAAATGCCGAACGCAACAAATGCAAAATGGTAACGAGATTACGTACCTATGTCTATTCAAGGCGATATCTATACAGGCGAGGACAGTTCGATGTGCGGCCATAACCGTTTCAAATCTCGCGTAAGAGGAGATACTGCAAATGGAATAGAGTTCACCGCTGCAGCGATGTCATAGAGCGAGAAATATTGTGGAGCCGATTACTCGAATGTAGACGAGTGCAATTGTGGACTATGCACTGAGTTGGTTCCGAAGAGGCTTATAGTGAGTAGTTCATTGCAACGTGTTTAATATTTATTTTATATTGGATACAATCGCGTGCTATTCAGTCTGTTACAATAAAACGTAGCCTATGCCACTCAAAATTAATGTAGTACACGGACTTATTTTCAATTCTTATAGCTATAATTTTGCTTAATTACAACTTGTATTTTGTAATTGTAATGTAACCATGTATTGAAACCTTAAATTTGTAATTGTAATGTAACCATGTATTGAAACCTTAAATAAAACCACCTATCACTTTAGCATACAAATCTTAACAGATGTGGGGGTTTCTAGTCAATTTAAAATTTTACCCCCAGATCGCTTACAAACATACTAACCGACATAAATAACTTTACCTCTAATATGTTAAGTCCATTATTAATTAAATTAAAATATTAGAAAATAATTATATCATAAAATATGCATGCCAATTGCTTTAGGTTAAAATTTCGACAACGTGTAATCTACATAAGGTTCCTCCTCGTATTCGTCTATTGTCTAACATATCTGTCTGTAGGCAGATCTTTGAAAAAAACCTGTATACACATACTGTATGTAACACTGTGCTGTAATTTTATACGGTTCTCCTTATCTGAATCTATGTATTTCACTGATTCTCAATATTTTTGGACAGTTTTGCTGATACGAAAATAATACAATTGCGAAATATATTTTGTACCTATCTAGTATTTGTAATTTATACCCAAATATTTCATCAAATGGTAAACGTAAATGATTAATGTATTGTAAAATTATTATCATCTTTGCAATTGCATTAAATAAAGTGAAATACGGCCAGGTCAGCTGTAGGTGGAAATATATTACCGTGACTTCAATTACGAACATAATTATAAGGCTTTGCTCGTGCCTGCGAAATGTATTGAAACTTTAATATCGGCTTAATTAACATAAGCCCACGGGTGTTGCGATGTGAATTATGGTGTTCAATTTTAGATTTTCTGTAGAAATATGTTTTAAAATTAACTAATAACTATAGCAAGCCACTGTTGTAAATGTCCATTGTATGTTGCAGCAATAGATAGATAATTTGTACAATCCAAATTTACTTTCAGAGCTCTTTGGAATAAGACGATTTAAGCAAGAGGTTAGTTTTGCGTTTGCAGGACCAAACAGCTTACTAATGTTCAAAGATAACATATGTTTTATTGCAGTTGTATATATTCTTACCCGACTACGGCGAAGCCAAAAAGAAGGGTAATTATTTTATACTATGTATGTACCTATGTAAGTTTATGTTCTACCGCAGCGCCCAGTGGCGTGCGGTGCATATAGGCAATTATGCAGTGCCTACCTATCAAAATACTACCTACTACCTAGAAAAATCCTACAGGACAGCTAACCATCTTTATTTGCCAAATTGACAATCTATAATAAAGTCTAAGTTACCATTTTGTCGTCTTTATTAAACTTTCAAACTAAAGCGCGCTCGTTTCAATACTTTCAATACAAATGACCCACGGTAGGCGGTCGCGACACCGCTTACTATTTCACGCACACTTCCTTAATTTTCACACACACTTATATAATCTGTGCGCATACGTACACAGTTACAAAACACCAATTTTTGGTAAGCATTATGCGGCGCTTACCTGCTTAGCTCCCACCAGATGGCGCTCAATTTCCGCCTCCAATTTAAAAATTTAAAGTCTTATTTTAAGTAAACTTTACATTACAACTTGTTAAAATAAAATTTCAAACCCTAAAATCCTAATTATATTTATAGTAAATAGTTTTAAGTTTTAAAACGAATAATTAATTGTTTGCTAAAATTATCCTAAAAATAATGTAAACAGAGATCATTTCGATCGGCCATATTTTTTTTCTTTAGTTTGCTTTGGCTTTCATCCCGCGAGTGTTTTGAAAAGCTGTTTTTACTCTTACAGATCATAAACTGTTTCTTTTGAGTGCTATTATAGTTATTTCAGAGTTCAGTGTTGTGTTGTTGTGTTCTATAATTCTATTTGTTTTGACAAATTACGCGCCAACCCCTCAATCAATTTTCATTTGTGGACAACCTAGTAGCCTATTTTCATTAGCCGGGTAATTAAGTTCCGAATTGAGTTGTAACGTAATCGATCTCACATAGAACTAAAATTTATTTGCATAGTTTGAATACGCCAAAGCTTATTTTAGCTTAATTCGGAACAAACAAAGAGATGTCCTTGTTTATTCTGTGGCCATAATATTTACGAGTGTAACTTAACCTCACCTCAGTTAAAGGAGATTTTTAAAAATATTAGTGAATAATCGGGTGTTAAGTTGTCAAAAGATAATTGTTCTAATAGTGTAAAGTGTATTAAAATGTGGTGAACAAATAATACAATCTTAAAAGTAGGTAAATACCATGTTAAAATCAACAAAATAGCCGATGGGGCGCCGGTTTTGTGTGTGTTTACGTCGGAGACAAGTTAAGTTTTTGTCACTAAACTAACAACTTTATTGAATTATTGGAGTATATAATGCTTACCGTTGCAAACATTTTACGATAAAAGATTACTGACATGTTCAAAGTTCGCGAAAAAGTAATAACCACGAAATGTCGCTGAGGAGTTATAATATCAATTGGATAGTTGTGGTGCTCCATATAAATCTTCACTCAGTCAATTTTCTTTGCTTGTCTCGGAAGCAAGAATGCCTGGTAAGTCTTTATTTGGTTGGAGTGTAGCAAAGTGTGCAAGGCGTTTGGCACTTAGAAAATTTTTCATTAAAAATATGAAACATAATAAAACTCAAATCTTTGTTTTTCAATGTATAAGGGGGCTCAAATTAAATGCTTTTTATACTTGTGACTTTTTCTTTCCGACGCATGGTTTAACCGGAAAATGCGATAGAATATAAAGTGCTCAAACACTTAGAAAAAATTGGTGATATAATTATAAAACTTCATAAAATTCCAATCTTTGTTTTTCGTCGTATAGAGGGGGATAAACTAAACGCTTTTTATACTTGTGACTTTTTCTTTCCGACGCATGGTTTAACCGGAAAATGCGATAGAATATAAAGTGTTCAAACACTTAGAAAAAAATGGTGATAAAATATAAAACTTCATAAAATTCAAATCTTTGTTTTTTGTCCTATAGAGGGGCATAAACTAAACGCTTTTTATACTTGTGACTTTTTCTTTCCGACGCATGGTTTAACCGGAAAATGTGATATGTTTTTTTTTTAATAATAATACTACTTAGTGCCTACCCAGCACAAAAATCAAAGCACGCCGCTGGCAGCGCCTAAACTAGGTACTCAACAGATTTAAATGAACGAGGTGTCAATATATTTGTAATAATGGCCCGGGAGACATAGGCTATAAACATTTAAAAAATATATATATGACGAAATTGAAACCTCGGATTCTAAACTCGAAAAAAAAAAACTGAGATAATCACCACGTGTTTGGTATCAAAAGAAAGGTCTTGGCAAGCACATTACACAATATATGTTAAAATACGGTCATACGTTTTTTAACTTTTTTACGTAGTCGGGTTATAGTTTTTTAAACTTGATAAGTAATTATTTCGTGTGCGGTCGGTCAAACGTGCAGTTTAGTTCGAATCGAAATTTTTAAATTGAATCGCTCTTTTAACTTAAGGAAGTAAAATATTTTGTAGGATGTTTAATGAACGCGACTTACAACATCTTTGAATTCTTACACAGCTCATTCAGATTTACGAACACATAGTTAACTCTAACTGTCTGAAAATAAATATTTTTTATTTATTTTATTTATTTATAGTAACCATTAAATTTCGAAAATCCTTTCACACTTTCTAGGTTCTATATTCGCAGGTGCAGGTGCAATGTGGTGGACATAATCATCCGGGTCCACGTGGCAAGTTTTACGAATCGTTGTTCCTCTATGCAAAGTTAAGCTCTGCAGTGCACAGATCAGCTAGGATTACAGGGATTTCTGTAATAAGTTCAAAATATAAGGTTTAATGTACGTTACGAGTACAGGTTCTAGTAATATTTTATCTTTGTCCTTAGATAATGAGTTTTTTTTTAAATTCAATCTTTTGATACTTTCATTCATACGTAAGTTTAAACAGTTAAAAATAAATAAATTATTTCCACAATCACACCAATTATCTAGCCCCAAACTAAGCAAAGCTTGTATTATGGTGATTACGCTTATAAATCCATGACTTAGGTACAAATACTCGTGTTCATCACACTAACATTTGCCCTTGCGGGATTCGAACGTAAGTTAAGTTTTCGAACGTAACGTAACGTAAGTTTATAAGTTGTCCTTGTTGTAAGCCTTAAAATTGCAGAAAACGACACGCCTTTAAAACTGTTGATTATTTCGGGACTAATGTCATTTTTCCATAAGTTATTTTAATGCCATTTACCTACCTCTCTACCTCTTAAAAAACCGAACGATCCCATTAGACCGTGTTGGAGTAACAATTCGTACCTAAATATTTTTTGGCTCGTTTGGTAGCTGAGGTTTTATACCTCTTCAAATAAAACAAAAATAATAAACTGCTTACTCTGGCGCTACCTGCTCTGTCCAAATCTCGCTAGGGCTGTAGATCAGCAGCGTACCCCCAGTTTCGGATAAATCAATCGAGCGTGTATGACCGTTGTATGACGATGACTTATAGCGTGGGGTGAATAAGAAACGTGGTCCGCTTCTTTAGGCACGGGCCTTGTGTTTTTTTTGTAATGTTTTTCACGTATTTTTCTCATTTCTGTACGGTCAGTCGATTTATTGCGGTTCCTTTTTGAACCCACTTCAAAAAAAGACCAGTTTCTCTATTATTACTACCTCCAATGTACCTCTATAAAGGGGAGTACGGCAGACAACTTGTGTTTGGACTTTCACTTCTATAATTCGTTTTGAGGACCACTTTCACTTAAAATAGAAAAGAAATTATCAATTAAAACCAAAATTTACTCCAAGAAATGTTAAAATGATTCTGATAAAATTGATAGAATCAGGCGTTACTTTGCGGAAATCCATAACTAAATAATTATGAAAATGTAATTATTTTGCTTACAACTTCCGCTTAGTTACGCCGGCATAGGAACCCCAATTACACCACCTGTAACCCACAATCTGAGGAAAATCACAGGCACATGCAAAGAGCACCGCCCTCCCTCCCTCAAATTGCATGCGAAACAGACGAATGCAAAAGTTAGTACCCAACACCGACATAAAAACCTCGACGCGCGTTTCGCCACTTCACGTGGCATCATCAGGAGAGATGTTGTCGCCTCGGCTGCGCTTCGACGACTAAACTGTGAGACTGGCGAACAGGCCTTTTATACCCCCTCTCCACCACAAGTTTTAAACGTCACTCGTAACGTTACGAGTAACGTTCATCGTTATTTGACGGTTGTTTCTATTTTGTTGGTTAGAGAAGATATTTAATAGTGGAGAGTTGGCAAAACCGACCTGTTCATTCAACAATGTAAGCGTATTATCTTTATTGTGTTTTATTATTTCTAATTGTTCTAGGATGGAAAGTTTTAAACTTTTTTCGCATGTGTGTAAAATTGAAAAAGAATGGTTTTCGGAAATACTATGTCCTGAATCTAAAAGGTGTTTTGCAAAATGTGATTTTTCTGGGTGATTATTGCGATAAGCGGATATGTGTTCTTTATAACGTGTGTTGAAACTACGACCGGTCTGTCCTATATAACAAGAGTTACAGTCACTACAATCTATTTTATAAACACCAGATTTCTGATGTTTATCTATCTTATCTTTACCATTACATAGCATTCTTAATGAGTTATTTGTGTTAAAAGCAGCATGCATGTCATAGTGTTTTAGCGTTTTAGAGATACGCTCCGACACCTTACCTAAATAAATCAAACTAGAATTATACCTGTTAACCTTTTTATCAGGAACAGCGTATAATAAACTAGATGTGATTTTATTGATTTTGTTTTTTATTATACTGTCAATAATGCATCTCCTGTATCCGTTTGATATGGCAATATTGTAAAGAATGTTTAATTCTTTATCGTAATTTGATTCGCTGAGTGGTATTGTTAAAAGTCGATGAACATACGAGTTGAACGCGGCCATTTTATGTTGCCACGGATGACATGAAGATGCATGAATGACAGTGTCGGTGTGTGTTGGCTTACGGTATATTTGGAATTCATGCTTATCCTCCACCCTTTTTATTGTTAAATCTAAATAATTAATATTATAATTTTGTTCTAATTCTAATTTGAATTTAATTTTGGGATGAATGTTGTTTATTTTGTGGAGGAAAATATCTAACTGACGGTTTGTTCCGGTCCAACAAATCAATATGTCATCTACGTACCTATAATAATAAAGAATATTTCTATCATGCACTAAGTGTTTATTTTCAAAATTATCCATAAAAATATCTGCCATTAAAGGACTTAAAGGAGAACCCATTGCTAAGCCCTCCTTTTGTTTATAGTATTGATTGTTGAACCGGAAATAATTTTGTTTCATGCATAATGAAGTTAATAATATGAGATCATCTATCTCCCCCGGATGTAATCGTTGTCTTTCTAAATGTGATTTTAAGATATTAAGACTTTCTTGATATGGTACGTTTGTAAATAAACTTTCAACATCTAATGATAACAACTTCGCGTTTCGAGGGAGTGAAACAGACTGGATCTTTTTAATTAGATCCAGGCTATTTATTAGGGAATACTTTGGACTGAATGACGATTTCGCCTTTAATAATGAATTTAAATTCAAATTCAAGTGGCAACATAAAATGGCCGCGTTCAACTCGTATGTTCATCGACTTTTAACAATACCACTCAGCGAATCAAATTACGATAAAGAATTAAACATTCTTTACAATATTGCCATATCAAACGGATACAGGAGATGCATTATTGACAGTATAATAAAAAACAAAATCAATAAAATCACATCTAGTTTATTATACGCTGTTCCTGATAAAAAGGTTAACAGGTATAATTCTAGTTTGATTTATTTAGGTAAGGTGTCGGAGCGTATCTCTAAAACGCTAAAACACTATGACATGCATGCTGCTTTTAACACAAATAACTCATTAAGAATGCTATGTAATGGTAAAGATAAGATAGATAAACATCAGAAATCTGGTGTTTATAAAATAGATTGTAGTGACTGTAACTCTTGTTATATAGGACAGACCGGTCGTAGTTTCAACACACGTTATAAAGAACACATATCCGCTTATCGCAATAATCACCCAGAAAAATCACATTTTGCAAAACACCTTTTAGATTCAGGACATAGTATTTCCGAAAACCATTCTTTTTCAATTTTACACACATGCGAAAAAAGTTTAAAACTTTCCATCCTAGAACAATTAGAAATAATAAAACACAATAAAGATAATACGCTTACATTGTTGAATGAACAGGTCGGTTTTGCCAACTCTCCACTATTAAATATCTTCTCTAACCAACAAAATAGAAACAACCGTCAAATAACGATGAACGTTACTCGTAACGTTACGAGTGACGTTTAAAACTTGTGGTGGAGAGGGGGTATAAAAGGCCTGTTCGCCAGTCTCACAGTTTAGTCGTCGAAGCGCAGCCGAGGCGACAACATCTCTCCTGATGATGCCACGTGAAGTGGCGAAACGCGCGTCGAGGTTTTTATGTCGGTGTTGGGTACTAACTTTTGCATTCGTCTGTTTCGCATGCAATTTGAGGGAGGGAGGGCGGTGCTCTTTGCATGTGCCTGTGATTTTCCTCAGATTGTGGGTTACAGGTGGTGTAATTGGGGTTCCTATGCCGGCGTAACTAAGCGGAAGTTGTAAGCAAAATAATTACATTTTCATAATTATTTAAAATGATTCTGGTTTAAGTGAAAGATTTTAGTTCGCACCAACTCTAAATGTATTGTGTCAGGTCAGAGCTCTCTCTTAGCACCCAGCCTATCAAAAAAGCTCTATGATTTAAAAGGAATCTATTTCGTTGCTGGTATAACTGGCGCAATTAGTGGTAATTTATTATCTTATCACTTGGACCACTCCAACCGACTGTGCTACTGACCGCAGAGTATGAAAATTTATACGTCGCTGTTTACGTAACTGCACATATTATTTTACGAGTTAATACGTAATAAGCTTATGTCGTATCGGTTTACTAAAATAAAATACACACAAGTTTTCCTAGTTTTGTCCCGTTTCTAGTTGAAGTACCTTTGACTGTGGTCCTAGATGCGGCTAGTGTTTACATTTGGATAAAAATACACAAACAATTTCAAAAATAACATACGAGTAGAACATACTTCTTGCCCATCGCGCAATCGTAATGGTCTTATGCGCAACTTTTGCTGAGCGCTCAACTTCCTTACCGCTAGTTGTACGTAACTCGAAGAACTTAAACGAGATCAAACTTAAGCGGTTTTGCAGCCAATGAGGCTTTTATTATCCAGCTATCAGCTTGATTTGATCACATTTTTGTATGATTCTTATACAAATGTCACATTTTGACCTAGATTAAAATATTTCCTCCAATTTCGACTATCGTTTGGTGTAGTGGTTCGCGCGCCGGACTACAAAGCCGGCGGTTGCGGGTTCGAATCCCGCGAGGGGTAAATGTTTGTGTGATGAGCACGAGCATTTGTACCTAAGTCATGGACGTTTATAAATGTATTTATGTATGTTTATCCGTTATCTAGTCGCCACAAGCTATGCTTAGTTTGGGGCTAGCTTATTTGTATTTAAAAAAAAAACTAGCGTAGTCATGACTGCAGGGCGCGGAAAATTATTATATTAGACAACATCACATACATTTCTCTGATCCTAAGGTACGTAGCTAAAGCACTTGTGTCATAGAAATCAGAAACAACGATGGTACTACAACACCCAGATCCGGGACAAGATTGAAAAATTCATTTGCTACATTGCCCCGACCGAGAATCGAGGACCCCGGGATCAGTAGCAACGCCAAGTTCGGCATGCTCGCCTCCTAAGGTCGTCAAAATGTCGAAAGTGTGAATTGTGTTTTGTGTTAAGATATTTTCTAACACTAAAAGCTTGTGACTTGTACTACTCATACCCGGCGACTGCGCCGCTGACCGCAGGGAATGCAAATTTATACGTGGTGCGCATACCCTCTTAATTACAGGCGCTTAATGCTTTTTCGATGGCCACGCGGCGGGCCTTCATTAGAGGATAGTATATTGATTAAGATATTTATTTGTTTACTGTGTAGAAGATCTAGAAATTCTAGAATATGCGTGACGAATTAACATAACTCAGCCGCTTTTAGACTACCATCATAGAGAAAAAAATATACTACGTAAAACAACCATCAAGCATTCTTAAAGTAAAACAAAACGCCTATTAACTAAAGTCACTTTCACGTCAAATGTGCCCCACAACCTACCTTGAAAACAAAATGAAAACGACTTTATCATCATCATCATTGCTGTAATAATGATGATAAGGTCATAGGACGTCTGCTGCTGAATATTTCTGCAGTTCTGTTAGCTTGAACTTGGCTTGACACGCTACCGCGTGTCTAGATTTTATAATAATTCACCCATAGTTCACTACGAATATTGTGTGTCTTGTATTATATCAAATTTCCTAAAGTCAATGCAAGTTTCAATATTAATGGTAACTTGAGTAACACGTGTTTAGACCATAATACTAAATTGTCATTATCATGTTAAGATTTTAACAAAATTCTAAGCATCGACCTTAGGTAGGTATAATAGCTAAGGTGTCTACGAAGCTCGCTGAGCCCAACTGGTGCATCTCAGGATTAGCGAATTTAATCCTAAACTATCTAATACCACGGTATTATACATCATTCTATAGATGTCAGTTTGTATGACGATGACAGAGACAGAATGATGTCTTAATCTCGTATTAAACTAATCCCCCCTTGTAAATTTTTGATTTTAGCAATTCCATGCAAGGTTTAATTAAAGATAAATAACACTTGAAAAAAACCTTGGACCTCAGGTGGGACTCGAACCCACGTCCCATCGCATGCCGGGCGAGTGCTTTACCAACTAAGCTACCGAGCACGTCACGTGACACGATGAAATTTCTCAAGTGTTTCTTCTCGCTGTCGAAGCCAGCGTACTCTGATCAATTTTTTTCGAATATTATTTATCCCTAAAAATTTGCAATCAGCAATAATCGCACAGTCATCGCCTGATTGATGGTTAGTTTCAAAACCTATTGGCAGCACTGACACAGTAGATTGATTTGTTTTTCTTTTTTGCTATCAATTTGCGATTTTAAAGCCAGAATTGGACAATTTTCTCTATCACATTGCTTTTTGCATGACGACCTCCGTAGCCGAGAGGCGAGCACGCCGGACTTTAAATGGCGCCGCCATCTCTGAGGTTCCGGGTATGATCCCCGGTCGGGTCAATGTAGAAAACGAACTTTTCTATATTGGCTCGGGTCTGGGTGTTGTGGTACCGTCGTTGTTTCTGATTTCTATAACACAAGTGCTTTAGCAACTTACCTAAGGATCAGAGCAATGTATGTAATGTTGTCCAAAATTTATTATTATTATTTTTATTTTTCAAGATACGGAATCAGGGTACGGTTGTGTGCAAGTCACCTTGAGTGTCGTGAAGTCAGTGGGCCAGCTTTACTGTCGTGTTCCATGTCTCGGCTCCTAGGGTAGGTATATTAAATAAGTAATTAAAATTAACCCGTACCTCTTTAACGTTGACAAATTCAAACCTCGTCGAAGGTATTTATAAGTCTTCAACTAATCTCGTAGTAGGTACAGCTAATATTTAAGTTCAAGGCTATGAACGGGTGGCAATTAACTGAGTTATTAATGAGAATTGTTAGCACAGGGTCACGTGAGCTGGTTAAGTAAACGATTAACCCGAGGAAGAAACACTAGGGGTTTCGTGAAGCACTTAATTGGTAAGCTTGGATAGTTTAACGCCATAAAATAATAGAAAAAGAACTGAACTTAAGGATTTTAAAAACCTTGGGTCTGGGTGTTGTGGTAGTCGATCTTAGCAACAATTACTGTCTGTACCTATCATATTTAGAAATAGCGAAATAAAGAAGTTTATACCACCAATCAAGTGAAATCTTTTTTATGCGCTATCAAAACGAAATCTTCTCAAAATTAGTATTTGTATGGAAATAGTGATCATATTTATAGAGCCACTGGACTATCATAATGAATGCGAAGTCAGACTTTCCTAGCGTGAAGTTAGTGGCAACACTGTTCAGATGAGCGACCTCAGTACACTTAGTGAAGTATCTTATGTGGATATTATATAAGTGTGATACTGACATGTTATTTACCGTGTAAACAGGGCATTAAGGACAGTAAAAAAAAGTTTTAATATCCAATGCTCAAACCGATGTTATATCAATATGATAAGCAATAACAAAGTCTTAACTTTTATTTGAATATTCAAGCGTGCGACTTACATTTTAATCTACACCATCGTTTGTAGGTGGACATAATAAATTGCCATTGTCAAACACCCGTAATCTAATCGGCGGTTTCATAAGTAACGGTTAGCGGTACATTAATTACAAAAATACCAGTCGCTGGTGAAATTAGCGTTATCGCTTACGTGTGACAGTTATTTATTATGCCTGACCCGGGCGGATTAAAAAAACAAAGCTATTAGACTAAGAGGTATACTCAGTAGGTAAACATTTCTTAATATCTGTCGGTAAAACAATTGAACATCAGTATTAACAGTTCAAAATATGAGTAAACAAGTGAACATCAGTAAATAGCAACAATGAGGAAGGACACTGCACTTTTAACCCGATAGGTGTCGTTTTAAAATGCTGGTAGTGTTTATTTGATCCGTAGTTATGTTACTGCTATAACTGATCGAACAATTATTACGTTATAGGTTATTCTAAGTTGATACACGTGTTAAATTAGCAAGCACAAACAAAAATCTAACATTTACATACATGGACATTAGTTGACAACGTATTGACAATGGTTCACAAGAACTAGCATCATCTGAAATTACCTTTGCCTGTAAGTACAGTTATACAGTACAGAATATAATTCCGGTAAATAAATATCTGCTGTTTCCACCCATAATAACAACAGTAAACTATACTAACATTATTTGAAAACTCCTAACATTGATTGTTCAAAAAGGTAGCATAATTCATTTTTCAGTTGGCCATGTCATGTCTCTGTCATGTCGCGATATTATGTGAAGGTCACGCGTTTAACTGGCTACACATAGACACAAAAACTACTCGTAATCAAATACATAAAACTAATAAAAAAATAGTTTTAACACGTTTTAATTGAATGACTTGTATGTATAACATCCTGGAAATCAATGCCTGTTGACAAAACTATGAACATCAAAAAACGAGCAACCATAATTATGATTCTAAGAAAGGAATGCAGAAATTAGGCGTTTATTAAATGTTTATAATCTATTAGTACTATCTATTGACCATAGATCGCGTAGCACGTAGAACTGACGGCCGATGGGGCAGAAAGGTTCTGGAATGGAGGCCACGTAACGGCAAGCGCAGCGTGGTCACATTGGGGTGGCCAAGGTGGACAGACGACCTGGTAAAGATTGCAGGAAGCCGCTAGATACAGGTCGCTTTCAACCGGCCAATCTGGAAGTCACTGGGGGATGTCAAAGTTCAGCAGTAGACGTCCTATGACTGAAAAAATGATGATGATAATGGTCAACCTACTCAAGTGTAATAAATCAATTTTAACAAATTACTATTTTCCATTATTGAGTCGTGTCTTTGCGTCTGCCGCGATGAACGAAAGCCTAGACCTAGAAAGGTCTAGACCTGGTTTAAATTGTTTTGAAAGTATATTTAGAACAAAATATCTATAGAAATAACTTTACGTTTGGTAGGAATGATAAGCAGATGAATGATCCGTCTCTATTATCTTTAAAAAAAAATTGTCGACCGCTCTATTCTTGTGTCGTCTGTATAAACGCGCACTTTCTACAAAGTATAGCATGTCTTCATATTCCGCTCGGCTTCAGAATACTAATTATTGTTAAACTAAGTTTTATTCTTCACAGCCTGGTAATAAATCAACGATGACGTGTTTCTGTTATGTCGCATGGAAATTATTAATGTTTACAGCTAACTTGTTATACCGCGTATTTGCTAAGTAATTCACAAAATGTTACTTGTGTTTTTGTGGAATATACAACATTTAAAATTTAAGTTCGCCAAATAACATTAGGTTGATTTTTAAAGAAACTTTAGGTCCATGTTATACAAATTGTCATTTGAAAATTATTTAAATTAGTTTTATGAGCAACCATAGGTATCAAGATGCCTGGCCGCTTTGTGTCTTATTCAGAGTGCAGTTGCTATTCCGGGACTAAGGTTAAACCACTATAACGTACAAAAATCAATGGTGTAAGCTTATTTTGGACTAGTAAATGCACTCTGAACAAGACAGTTTGTTTTTTTTTTACCTTGCATTACGATGACCTGTTTTTTTAAAGTTTATATTAATTACCAGTCAAAACAGTATTTAATTACCTGCTTTTTCTATGTCATTTTATTCCTGTTAACCTGTCAAGCTTCAATTCCCCACCGGTGGCCACGTCATAATAGATTTTTTATTGTGTCTCTTGACCTTGGCCTGACAGGTTAAGTTACAACAACCAGTGTTATAATAGTCCAATTAATTCGTAATTAACTTCGCTCCTGACATTACCTATTTCAATTTTGTTTGTGTGCCCCAAGCACTTTGGCACAAAAGAGACTAATTTAGCCTGAAACTCGCTTTGATCTGTTAATTAATGTGATTTTGGATCGTTTTATTACGTGAATGGAAAATTCTAAGCGAATTTAATAAAATTGAATAAGGAATTATAAAAATTTTGGGCGTGACATAAGTATATTTGGTTCGAAATTTCTTAAACTATGTAACACTCAAGCTGACATAGTTTCATATCTTTCAAAACAAAAGAAATTAGTCTTGAGCAACAAGGTTGGAAGTTTAATCTTTGGTTGCGCCAACTTACGAATTGAACTTTTCGAAATTTCTAGAGAAACAACAAATTAATCACGTCAGTCCACTGCTAGACATAATAACACTGAACTTGATCCTTGTGTGTTTCTATATGCTGCTTTGAGTATTTTGTATTGAAACGACGCCAGAAAGTCTTTTAAATCATCTTTCCATGTCCGGTTCGGTTCATTTTTTTCAATTAAATATCAAGAATCCGCTCCTAAATTATCGATTTTCATTTGATCTCAGATTGTATGTTGCGAAAAATTTAAAGCTTACCAGAAAGTCCTTGAAACGAAATAACCTTACCATCTTTCATCATTTTCAGCAGAAACACCAGAGCACCAAAAAGTAATCGCTCCTAAGTAACCGATTCCATCTGATTGCGATAGCACTGTGGGATGGGATAAATTAAAAACCACGCCAGAAAGTCCTCGAAAACCAACTCATAGCATAATCTTCCCAATGTTTTTGAGAGAAACACAAATGTATCCTAGCATACCTATTTTTAGCTGATCGTGCTCCAGCTCGATGGATCGACGACCTTAGGAAGAAGGCTAGCAGATGATGGATGAAAAAAGCTGGAGATCGTGTTCCTTGGCGCTCTTTTGGGGTTTACCTGGACTGCAATAGGCTGATATGATGATGATGATCTTGCTCGCACCGCGAGATAAAATTAATTAAGAGCTGCTCCTGAAAGTCCTTAAAATCCAATTCATCACACCATTTTTCTCAAAAAACACCAAATCACTAAAGTAGCCGCTCCTAAATTACCGATTTCCATCTGATCGCGCTCGCACCGTGCGATGGGAGAAATTAAAAACGACGCCAGAACTCAGGAGGTCCCTCATCAAACGTAAGCCAGCCGCGCTGATTGAATTAACAGAACTTCAAGGGCTGACAAATTTATCGCCATAGGATTTTTGCCTCGTAAAAACCAAGTTTAACTTTCGAATTACGTTTTTATTTTATTGGGATACTCGCTTTTTATGGTTTCAATTTGTATGATTCTGTACAGCGGGGTGTATTGGTCAATGTAAATATTAGATATTGGATTTTTTGGGTTTTCCAATCTGATTCTGGTAACATTATATTTTTGTTACTAGATAGTCGATTTGTCTAATGGTTGGTGTTGAGGACGGCCATAAAGTGTAGATATCATAGCCAATAAAATGGCGACATAGTAACAGTCGAGTAACCGGTTTCATTGTGAAAAAAACCAACACAGAATAGATAAGTTTTACAAAAAGTTAATAATAAAGCCCTACAACAAGATAATAATCAATTCTTACTTATTTTGAACCGAATTAATTACTTTTTACAAAAAGAAATAAAACAGATATAAAAACAAAATAAAAAAAAGGGGAACTATCATCATAAATCCAGGATGGGTCCAAGCACGAATCACGTTTGCAAATGGAAAACACAAACCTTACTCCTGATATATCATCAAACTTACTCGATTTCGTTATGAGTAATTTATCTCCTTTAATCTGATGATGTTTTTTAAGCTTTATTGTTCTGACATCGATTAGTCCGATACTACGTTTATGATCTATTTCTGACCAGTATCATTTTATTTAGAAAGTAAGAAGTACCTAAGTTTTTTAAAAGACTAGGTTTTTTCTATGGGTTTGGTCATTTTATTTTCATTTTTGGCATGCTGACGAAGTTCGATAAATTACATCATATCATCAGTCAAATTGCATTTCATCAATATGCCATGTGTATTTTTTGTGTTATTCCTTTCAAGTAATTCGTGCTTATTTCTACTGTTTATTTATTTTTTGTTTTGACGCTAATTGTACCGAACGTTGAATTAAAATAGAAAATTTATCCTGTCATTTCCAGCTACTGTACAAACGAATAAAGCGATTAGAACCACAAACCGACCCCGGTTGTCAACCTAATTGTCGAAAATAATTACCAATCAAACCACCCTGTCTTCGTTTTGAGGCAACAGTTTAAATATTTCAGCCAGGTCATTTTTCTGTTCAAAAGTCAGGGTTTTTTGTCCAAAAGGTACGAAGGTTAGCACATTATCGCACTAGACTAGTCTATACGCAAGCCAGAATTAATTTCTTCACATAGGTATTTCTGGGATCATTTTATTAGATACAAAAGTTTGGTTAGTTCTGTATATTTAAAACATAGTGTCAATGATGTGCAGATCATCACTATTAAGAAGTCTTTTGCTGGACTTAGGCATCCCAAAATGCCTAATGAATACGCCAACACGATCGTCAATCCTTCGAGTGAACCTGTCTACACCATATTTCTTAGTAAATGCAGATGTTTGTAAATCGCTCGAAGATTTAAGCTTACTGTTCTCGTTGAACAGTTCCGTACAGGAGGGGTGACTTTTAACTTCTTCGCGTACAACCAATTATGAAAATTTATCAATCTTTCCACGACATTTGAGTCGTTCAAATCGTGCCTTCGCTTTCTTTATTTCGGGAAGGCGAGATCCCCCTCTTGGGGAGGATATAAAAAAACGTTCTCCGCTTTAAGAGGACGGTCATTAAACAAGATCGCTATCATAATTGAATTAAAAATTCCAACACGCGGCTCTTAAAGGGGCCGTAGCAAGGCGATTGCAGTTTCTAGTTGACGGCCCCTGGATTCTTTAAGCATCAAAACGTGGTATTATTTTCATATCAGCGTCTAGGGAATTTAAGGCGTTTTTAAATGTTGTATCTTTCCCTAATGTTATGGTCATTGCTGGCTTCATACTGTAAAGTATAGACACTCGTTTCGTTTGTGATGTTTATGGATAAAAACTGTGAATAATAATAAATTCGGAATTACTGATTGGTTAGCAATAATTGTCAGTTTTATCAGCTCTTATTTGCGTCCTGCTACACATACATGCTATTTGAAAACATTTTCTGATGCTCTATTGGTGCAATTTAAAGGACTACTACTCGTATAAGAATTTAGTAAAAACTTTAAGGTAATAATATGTATTTTCTTTAAATACAATCTGATTTACACTTCGATTCCCAGTCGAGGTTTCCGTATAAAAACACGGAGGGAAAATATTTTTGCAATTTATGAAATGTTTACCAAACCGTAATCATACCCTCACTTGTTTTACCTAATAAATTAGGTTAAAAGATTGTCTCGCGAAGAACCTTACGCGAGATATTTACATATTTCACCACACTATATGAGGGAGAATTTTGTTAACGCCCCAGCAAGGGGCGAGCGTGTTCTAAAGTTATGAAAATTAGATTGCTCTTGCCTTTTATGTGGCCTAACAGCCCTTTACAATACTGCTACAGTTTAAAGTTTCTTTTGAGTATAGCGTTAACTTAGTTGTTGTGAATTTCAGTTTAATAGTTCTTCTTCTGAAGCTTGAAAATATTTAAAAACCGTACCGAGCGTTATGGCTTCCTTAACGCTCGGTGCGCGAGTCTAACTCTTTCTTATAATTAGTTCGAAATCCCCCGTAGAAGCCCAACTTACGCTTGACTGTTTTTTAATATTTGTCATATAACTGCATGATTTGCATTATAATCACTTCAAGTTTGACAGTTGTATAATTACCGCTTATCTATAGATAGTAGTAGTTTTTCTTTCTTGTCTAAATTGATTTTGGCCAACGGGAAGTACACCATTCAATCAAGCTTTTGATGAAAGAACTTGAGAGTATACGAGTAATATGTGACATCAAGGGGCTTAATATTTTGTAGCTATAACTTAGTAGCCTGGATATTTCACACGATAACGGAAAAGCTGCGTACTTGGTATGTATTTCAGCTTGGTACCTCCACAAGTGCTTGACAAAAAGGGTATTTAAAACAATCAAACCACGAACCCTGCAAGACTTCTACTTTTTGCCCTGTGATTATTTACAGGTAACGAATATGTGCAATGGAAGTTACAATTTTGTACAAAAAACATCCATAAATAATTTTGTGGCGTGCATTTTTAGGCCTTTTGAATTTCAAGATGGATGATGGATACAATTTAAAACAACCTAGTTTAAAAAGTAAACAAATTAATAAAGTACGGTTTTGTGTTACCCTCTCAGCTTGGTTCCCATTTTGTGCTCGCTCAGTCATAAGCACAAACACATGTCATTCTATTTTGAACTTTACTATCATAACGTAAGGACCATGTCTTTTTTGGCTAAGTAACAATGGAGGACGAACTCATTGGAGTGTATGTTTCGACTAAATGGTTTTTCTTTCGGTTGGACCCCCTGTTTTTACTGAGTTTATCGAATAATAAGGAGCAAGGACGCTTTTTGGTTGTAACATGAAAATGGTGCGCTGAAAAAGATACGTTTGATTAACATTACATTTAACCATTAACAAATCATAGATTTAGGATCGGATTACTAGCGTCTCCTACTAAGTCGATGGAACAAATGAATTATAATATTATAGCGCGTGTTTTTGTAAATGCTGATTTGTATTATAAACTTATTACGCCAACTATTCAACCTAAAGACTTGATGATTTTTGATGTGACTGGAATAAATATTTTGAAGGGAACATAACTTTTTTGAAAAGAGGCTAACAATAAAACCATTTTTGTGACCATCCATCCATCAGCCGAAAGACGTCCACTGCTGGACATAGGCCTCCCCCAAGGATTTCCACGAAGATCGGTCCTGTGCCACCCGCATCCAGCGGCTTCCCGCGACCTTCACCAGATCGTCGGTCCACCTTGTGGGGGGCCTACCAACACTACGCCTTCCGGCCCGCGGCCGCCATTCAAGGACCTTCCTGCCCCAACGGCCATCAGTCCTGCGAGCAAATGTGCCGAAAAAAAGAGATAAGACAGAATGTCATTACATACTTATACCATAGAGAAAAAATTATACTACGTAAAACTTATACTGTAATAATACATAATGTATGTCAGCGATTATCTAAGATTGGGTTGAGCTGATTTTGCCTCTTAAAATTTTAAATGAACGCAAGCTATTTTGCAAAGAGACTGATATTACCATTATGTAATTAGTAACTTTTAAAACCTTTTAACAGCCTTTACTCATAAAATTGTTATCTCAGTTCAGAAGCCCGACCGCGTTTTTATTTCAGGCAATTTATAAATCGTGTTTTGTAAAAATTTAATACAATATTCTACGAAGTACTTGTTATTGAGTATTGAAGTCGAACGATAATTTAGCCTTGACGTTTTAATTTAAAAAGTTATATTCACAAAATGTTGTTAATTTAAATGTAGAATAGCTCAAGAATAATAAATAGCAAGAACATGAATAATTTACAAAGATGATATTGTTATTATGGCATTAAATATTACTCGTATTATTAAATACATCATTAATCGTGTTATCATATTATTATATATCATATCTTAAAAAATTGTGTATTGAATTAAAACTCCTGTTTTTAATGATAGGGAATAGATGACGTTAACTAACTTTAAATCGAAGTATCATTTAAGTTTTGGGTTATCTCGTACCTACCCATTAAGAATTTCAATGACATAAAAAATCAGTGCACTTCAAGTTCTAATAAGTTTATTAAAAAAATACAATAAAGTATTCAATATGGTTTATTTAGAGGGGCTCATACAAATTATGTTAAAAATAGAAAGGTTGTGAACCCATAAAGCTAAACGGAAAACCGACCAAGTGCGACTCGGACTCGCACACGAAGGGTTCCGTACCAATATCTATAAAAACGGAAAAAAACATTTTTGTTGTATGGGAGCCCCCTTAAATATTTATTGTATTCTGTTTTTCAGTATTTGTTGTTATAGCGGTATCAGAAATACATCCTCTGTAAAAATTTGAACTCTCTAGCTATCACGGTTCATGAGAAACAGCCTGGTGACAGACGGACAGACAGACGGACAGACAGACGGACGGACAGCGGAGCCTTAGTAATAGGGTCCCGTTTTACCCTAAGGGTACGGAACCCTAAAAAGAGCATTGACTCCACTTTCAGTATTGGATTTTAATATTGCCATTTTAGCATCCTAATCAATTACGAGGTTACTGACATCCTTCAGACATTCCAATTACGTTTCCTGAGCTTCCCAGTCTTTGAAGGCTTCTAAATACCTTCCGCGAAAATTCACTCCCAAGGATTTGTGACATTTGACGCGGCTAACAAATTCCAAATGGAATTCGCCAGTTTCAATTAGAAGGAATATTCTGGAATGCTACTCCTTACGTTTGGCTTAACGTAATAACAATTTGACGTGACGCCCTGGTGTGGTGCCACCCTAGCCTGTGAATTTCGTCCGCCGTGCAGGTGGTGTGTAATCTCCTAACGATGATTCGTTCGGGCGAAGAGTGAGCGATTTTTTAGGAATAGCTTTGCTAGTGTTTTGTTTCTAGATACATTTTTTTTCTGTCCTTAAAATAAAGTTTGACTCCAGTCTGTCTGTCTGTTGCCTCGTAGCTCAAAAATTAAAGGACTGACTTTGGTATTGTTTTATTTACTTATTTTGATCGGGCTGGTTCTTATGTTTAATGAACATTTGAAAGAGCTCTTTTGGAAAGGTCTCAATAAACATCTAAAATCGAGCTTGGTTGGATTGAATAAGTCTAGATGAGGAGACAGCTCAATAATTGCAGTGAATTATAATACCCGTGTAGTTTAGTAAAAAATGCAACAAAACAAGAAAGTTTAAACATTTTATTCAGCGAATGGTGTCTTAATGATCTATCTTATACTAGTTAGGAAATTTGGATGCAGGTCGCTTCCAACCGGCCGATCTGGAAGTCAATGGGGGAGGCCTATGCTCAGCAGTGAACGTCCTGTGGCTGATTTCAGCCAAATAAAAATCATCATTTGATGATGATGATGATGATGAGGATATTTTTATAATTGTTCAACCTAGTCCCAATGGAATTAGGACTCATACTAAACTTCGAGCCAAATGATCAACTGGCAAAGATTGCAACATTGTATTTAATCCACCATTTGTAACTTTTTTATCTGTGCAATAAAGTTTTAATATATTATTTTATAATAATTTATTAAAACTTTACAATCACGTTATAATCAAGACATCATTTATCAGTAGTATGCATTTCTCAGATTATTTCTCACTCACTCAGAATAAGAGTGCACCTTCATTGGTCGTACGGGGTGTAACTTGTAAGAGACCTCGCGTCACGTGTACGTGTTAATTTAGGGCTGAATCAAAGGGCTTAGCCGCGGCTTGGCTGAGTTCATTTGGGCTGCAATAACCAAACTTTTGTTGCTCGCTCATTAATGTGGCGTGTGTTTTGTATTGCAAACTTTTCTATTGCCTGGACTGGGAGAGGTGAACTCGAATCGATACCTAATTAGATTGTTTCACATTTTTTTTAGACGTTTTTTTACAACATCACTCACAGACATCGTTCTGGTCCTAAGGTAAGTAGCTAAAGCACTTGTGTTATAGAAATCAGAATCAACGATGGTACCACATCACCCAGACTCGAAACAATATAGAAAAGTTCGTTTACTAAATTGACCCTATCGGGAGTCATACACGGGACCTCAGAGATGGCGACGCCAAGTCCGGCGTGTGCCGGAGTTACGTGTTACGCAGGTCGGCAATATTATTCATAATGTTTTAAAAATAAGATTGTATGATGTTTAAAAAAGTAATGACTAGAAAGTTGGTCTGAATGTAACATTATCGTTTTAACACTAGCGATAAAATAAGTAGAAGCTATCAGACAACAATTAATAAAGAGTTCTTTTAAAACTAAAACCATTAAACTACTCCTCTAAAAGCCACTTAAAATCCATCGGACCTTCACTATAAATTACCACTTCAACAAGACCGTCTGACGGGTTAAATTCAAGAACCAGATTGAGAAAGTGTTCTTTCGCAGAGATTTTCTATTTTATTTTAACCCCTTAGTTCTTTCGGCTGAGAATAAAGGCTCTTACACATAAACACGATACGACGTCGCGTCGTGCATTGTGACAAGTTGCGATGACGTTTCTTGGTTTTTTACTATGTAGGTCTCCATGAAACAACGACGCAGCGTGTCACGATGCACGGCGCGACGTCGTATCGTGTTTATGTGTAAGAGCCTTAAGAGCTTGTTCTCATTCTGACTTTATATTAGTAATAATGACGATTTGTGAAGTGGCTCGGTAATTTGCCTTTAAGGGCCCAGTATGATTCCCTGAGAAAAAGACCTTTCAAAATTGGCTCAAGTCTATGTATGCTGGTCTAGTCTAGGTATGTGGTAGAGTGGTGGTAGGGTAGGGTTATGGTACAGTTGTAGGGTAAAAATAATAATTGAGACGTGTAAAAAAAAGTCAAGTTAAAGCCTATTTGCAAAAATTATTTTATTTTATTGGTTTTTTTTATGTTTAGAGACGCCTGTGTCAAAATACATTGTCGGTGTACATCGTAACGCAAGGACATTGATTTCTTACTTTAAGACCACGACTATTGGGCACATTATGTTGAATAAGAATCAATTTCAGAATAACATATTATTGAACATAGGCCCCCAGTGACTTCCAGATTGGCCGGTTGAAAGCGGCCTGCAACCTTTACTTTACTGGGGGAGGCCTATGATCAGCAGTGGTCGTCCTGTGGCTGAAATGATAATGATGATGATCTTGTTGAAGACGTTCTTCTAAAATCATAATTTTATTACTTATATTTTTGAAAATATAATTTTCTGGATTGACACAAAACAGGAATTGAATAAAAAAAATAACCCTTTGAATTCGATGTTAGTCCGATAGATTGGTAAAATTACCACCTACAAGTTTTTGCGTTAAAAATTTCATTACGCCTTGAATAAACGACGCGTATTGGTGACGCCAAACTTGCATGCTGCAGCTATTACTAACAAAACTGACCATAAGACACATTGTGTGTGGCTACCGGTTCTCCCTTTTAGATAGTTTTCTTTTTCGTATTTACCCACGAAAACTAAGGGTGGACGCATCCAACGCGATTATCCGTCAGTAGACACAACGGTCTCAAGCGCGGCTGTTTGGCAAAAACACACTGTGTGTAAAGGCGCTAAGGGCGAGTGCACACAACGCGATTATCTGCCGAACTTAGACACGTTCTCTCGCTCGAGGCGTTTGGTTTTCAAATTGAATTCCTCCGAGCGTACACAGCGTAAACTATACGCGAAGCGAGATTGGGTTATATGAGGTTTTAAACTTTTGCTTGGATTATCTTTTGGTGCATGGAGACTGGGATTCTTTAAGCGACATTTTGGGGTTGACAACGTGCGTACACGACTGTTGGCTGGAGTAATTTTTGGGCTACGACTTTAAATTTGAAGCTCGCATTTCGTAAAGGCTTGGAAAGCGGGCTTTTCAAAAATTTCACCTTCGGTCTTCTCTTTTGCTTAAGTAATCTGTGCGTGCATAAAAAATATTAATGTTAGTTTTTCCTTATTAAAGGTTTCGGTATTGTAGTATTTTTATATGTTCTAATTTAAATGCTGTCTTTGACACAAAAGTGGTTTTAAGTAAACGTAGAACAATAGACGTATTTAGTAGGTATACGAATTCCTAAGAAATTGCGTCCAATTCTGGAGATTTCATAAATGTAATATACATTGAAATTATAATGCTTTTAAATCAGTTTACTGTATTCCAACTTTACTGTATTTAAGATTATGTATTACAAAAACTTAGCTTGCATTTTATCGATAAGACATAAAGTATAGCGTTCGATACTTAACTAAAACTAGATGAGAAACATCGTCAGATCATAACCACAGTATTTAACTTCCAAATTGAATTTCACTTGCAGATCGTAAACTATATTCAATGCGAGGTTTTGCAAACGCTGCGAGAAAATCAACAAGTTCGTTAGTTTCTACTAGATTTTACATCTCTTATCAATTCCATTTGGAATGAGATTCGATTTTTAAATAATAGATCGTATTCAATGCGACAATTTAAGTCAACATAGAACGTGGAAGATAAGTTGTTGTCTAAAATTCAGGGTTTACTATTGACAACCTTTTACTAGCTTAATTTGTAACTGACCAACTATATCAAATCGGTGACAATGTTTAAACAAACATATCAAATTAATATTTTAAAAAAAATACCACTTTGTCGGCGTGATTGATTTCCATATCTCCAAAAAATGACAGCTCTCTATAGTCAACATTTTCTATGCAAAACCTCGGAAAGACAGACAGACAGACAGACGGACATGACGAAACTATAAGGGTTCCTTGTCAGGACTATAGAACCTTACAAATATACCTAGGCTTTTAGTACTTATTATTCATTGTGGTAAAAAAAATTACCAAGTGGCATTGGTAGTATTTTAAAGTTGTTTTTTTGCAAGTTTAATGTTAGTCCCTTATAAAAAAATGTATCTAAACCATAGAATTATTCTTTATGGCAGGTTTTGGTTGTCAATTACACCAACTACGAATATTCTACAAATCAAGCCCAGAAGTGTTTGCCCATGAAATTCATGCTCCCTTCTCGCATCGAAACACTTGGAAGATCAGATTGTTTAGCTCCCAAATTGAATCCCACGTTCTCCCCTTAAACTATCGTAAGGACGAGGTTATGCAAACACGCGGCCTGTATTGGCTCGTAATGAGCTGCACGATTTGGAAACGAGCGAGCGCCACCTGTTCCGGATAACTATGTAGAATGGTTCCGAAAAGCATGCGAGTTTGGAATCGGAATTGTATCGCTTAGACATAACGATGTTTTCATCGATATTTTGGTGGCGACGATCGGTAAACATTGGTGGTAGAAAAAGTAGGATAGACGTAAAATTATGAATTTAAAGGCTTTATCATCATCCGATTTTGGAAGTCTACTGCTGCACATAGGTTTCCACATATAGATCCTCATAGTGTGTGAGCATCTTTGCAACAGATCCTTTACTCGGACGTCCCAACACCCGATGTGTATTTCAGGCATCTTAGATCATTATGCAAGATGAAGACCCAGCCATATTTTTAAGTCTTTTTGTCAAAGACGAGATATGAATATATGACGCAAAGAAATTTTGATTCTCTATGACGTCAAAATTGCCTTATCCGCTGATCGACTTATAAAGGAAAGTTGAAAAGTGTTTTTTTTAAATTTTAGTTACCTTTTTTGGAAAAGCTTGTTTTTAGATCCATATTATCTTGATTATGACTAAACCTTCATTATACATGATAAATATGTAACTCCTTGATAGTAACTAGATTATGAAGCCAACATTAAACGTAAGTTTACATAAACCATGAAAATTCAGACATATACCTATCAAGTATCAAAATTTTATGTCATAGTATTGAAAACGAAATATTTCTCATTTTATCACTTCAATCACTCACGCTCCATCAATCTCCCCTTCCGTCATTACAATTCGAATGTCTTATTCAAATGTCATTCGAACAATTTAAATTCCGTCACGTCAGTACGTAAAGCCGTTTGTTTTAATCGTTCTCGTGCCCGTGCATAATGAGAGGACCCACGTGTGTGCGCGGCTTTATGTCCGAAACGTCCATTGAGCTTATACATAACATAATTAACGCACTTCCTTATAAGGGCTGATTCTGGAGCTTAAGTAGAATAACTTTTAATATGGGATCAACATCGAAATCTCAAAAAAAAGGTGACATCTCTACAAACTGGTGTCACTCGATCAGCGATTTTGTATGGAAGGTTTTTTTGCGATTTCTGTGTTGGTCCCATAGTAAAAGGTGTTGTATTTGAGCACCAGAATCAGCTCTTATGAGGATATGCGTTAATTATGTTACACCTTGTATAGCATAGCTTCCCCGACAATCGGTGACCGATTTTTAGTCGGCAAAAAATGAAACATACTGATTGTTATATACGATTCGGAAATGCATACTCAAGTACTTACCGATAATGAGCCGCATATTGCTAGAGATGAACGATAGCTACCGACAAAATTACAGCGTTGAGTTAGTCACAAAATCGGAACTCGAATCCAAATCGGAATCGGAATAACTACAAAGTCTGAAGTGTGAGGGTCTTAATTTAACATAATACATACAGTCAATAAAATCAGCATGTAATTTTCTGCTGATTGCCTATACATTGTAAAACGAGAGACAGCAATTAAATGTAAACGTTAACAATTAACTTTAACAGTATCCTGTAGAAAATGATCGATCAGTTGTTAAAAATTATGTTTTAACAACTGATTTAATATTTTTGTATGAGAAACTGCCTTAAATACAAGTTGTTTCCCCACATGCGCTAACGAAATTATATTTAGATCATCACCATAATCTGACAACGTCAATGCTTCACTTTAAAAATCGTTTACTTTGCACGTCGAGACAACATTAAAAAATTTCTAATATTTCGTTAATCATCAATGGAGACAGTTGTTTGTTTATAAGAAGGTGCAAGATGAAGGAAGTTCGAAGAACCCTGATTACGTATTACGTACATAAAATATAGAACAGATTAAATTGATACGTTTCATCACTCAGGCCATGCCCGTTCGTTTATGTCTCGTGTGTGACTGTGCATAATGAATGAAGGAAGATGGCGCTAGTGTGCGTGCGCCCTTTTATGTCCGATTTGAGTATACGAGTATTGGTTAATGTATATAAAGCCGCGTACATACGAACTCCAATTTCGCGAGCACGAACATTTGGTTTCTACGAATGTACACAACACTGTGTTCGATGTTTGTTAGGATTCGCTGTAGTGTCCTTTAAATACCAGTAGCCAAATTTAATAGAGCAATTGTGTTTATGGAAATCTCAATTTTCTTCGTTTCTCTATACAAACTGGTGTTCTCCCTCGATGATAATGTATGAATGGCTTTATTTCATGATTCCGATGTTGACCCTATGTGGTAAAAGTTGTTGATAGTAATGAACAAATAAGCCTCCTTTTTGGCTACTGTTCAAAACTACAATCTGTATAATTTAGTTAGACCTATAGATTTTGCTGGCTGATTCAATGCCAAAAGCATTCTCTACCAATCAACCCTGGGGCCAGTTAGATATGGTTAAGCCATCAAAGCTACACAAATGATTCCCTAGAAACCTTTAACCATTCGCCCGTCAAAACAAGACACAATATTATGACTTTTATTGATATGCGACCTCATGCGGCCTTACGCGGTTTCACAAAAAACAGTTTCATGCCAGAAAAACAGCTTAAAAGTAAAGAAAAAAAGATGCTTTAATAAAAATAATTCCACCCGAATTTCCTTAGATCCAAAGGGATCGTTTAAAGAAGCGACATATTTATTACACATGACCCTAATTTTGTTCACGAAATAAGGCTTAACATATTTTATATTGGGTCATCCGATGATCCTTAGATAAACGGTAAAAAAAGTCCACCATAATATCATCAGTTTACCTTCAGTCTTATGCAATTGAAATAAAGTCCAATTTTGACTGACCAAAATAATACGAAACAATGACAAGGCTGGAAAACCGCCGACCTCAAGAATTTGAACTTTCGAACATTAATTAAATTAAAAAAACGGTTTTCCTTAATTGGTCATTGGCGGTCTTCTTGATTGACCTGACAAAAACAGATCGTTGTCGTTGAAAAAGTCGTTAGGAAATGTTGTTTACATAAACATTTCATATTAGAAAAAGGTTTTAACTCATATTCTCAAAAATGGTACTCAATTTCAGCTATTGCATAGATATCTTTTCAAGACAAAAGATATCAATGCAATAGCATAGACAAGGTACCTATGCTATTGCATAGGTACTGCATACTATCGTCTAGGCAAATAATACCGGTTCAGTTCAGTCTTACTCGCAAACAATAAGGCTCCTATAATACACTTGCAGGGAGATTTAAACTGGATGCAGAAACGCATAATATAGTGAAATAACTTGCTCCGGAGAGAAAACGTGCATACCACGACACGTGGAATTCAATAAGGAAAGGATTATCTTCTTAATAGTACCATAGTACAGAAAGATACGGTAGCCTCACTCCCACAAAGTGAGTGCGTCATACGTGCATTGTGGGAGACGTATTATGTCACAGACTCACAGTCATTTGAACTTGGTTGAATGAACCGGCTCAGTTCATTGAATGACTGATTCGATCGTTGACTGTAGCACATACGTTTTTGCGTATTGTATTGTGAATTATGTGAAATCATTTATGTTAAGTTCAATCTTTTACGTTTTAGTGTTTTTGTCCGCTTTGTTTGTCTTAAGTTTTTTTTGCATGGATATCTTTTTTTAAAGATAAATCGATCCGTCTAATGAATCTATTTACTCTCTTTTAGAGCTTAATGTGATCGCTGCGTTTAAAAAATCATTGAGATGATTGTTCAGCAGGACTGTAGGACCATCATTTAGCATTTAAGTCACAATAAAATCTTACCTAATAATGATAAATAATGGTTTAACTTTAAGGAGGATCACACTTATCCAGTGATAATGAAACTATTACTTATTTGTAGTTGTCTACTGCCTAATGTGAAATTTTACTAAAGTAGGAAGGAAGAGAGTTTGCTGAGTCTTCTTAAATTATGCTACGTACGTATACAATTGTATATCTGCTGTTTGAAAAACTCAGACAGATTGAGACCTTATATAGTGGGTAATAATGATGAAAGTGCCATGATGGATGCTGATTGTTATTAAAATCAATATCCAGAGGAATTATGGCCCTGTATGCTCGTATTTTAAGTTGCGTCCTTGTTCGGAAGAATTAATTTTGAGTACATGTCGGAGATTATGTTTTAATCAAAGAGATGTGAGCTTTACATTGTATGCGATCGATAGATGTATAAATTAATGAGAATCTACTTAATTTGTCAATAAACTCGCAGCCGACGCCATCATCATTCTCAACCGCATACCGATGAAGGGGAGAGAAATATTGCTGTCACTTTAGTTTGCCTGCATGCCTTAATGATAATTTTAAAGTACTCGGATAATTAGCACTGCTACTACTTATGTAGTTTTACACATTGTTTCTGATATTTTTAGGTTTGCGCTTTCTAATACATATACGCTTTATTTATACTTACCGATATGTATCTGATTCTTTACAAAAATGTAACGTTTTTGTTCTCTTGTCAGTTAAATTTGTTTACAAAAACACGTGGGTTTATTCGCTTCCTACATCCCACTGGCACCAATCGAAAGTTCCAGACGATTTATACGAGGCAAGTGACAGATAGGCCCTATTACCGGCCCTTCCCTGTCGCCTGAATTATTTATCGACCTATGCGTTTCGGTGCAATGGGTGTACTGATGTGTTTCATGTTAGATTGTGCTCGGAGTTTACCTCAATCTCCTATGTCAGAGGTACTTGAACCTTATTTTGTTAAATCTTCATCACGAGCATATCTTTCAGCTTTGGTTAGCAAATGAAAAGTAGATTGTTACAGCTAATATCACTTAAAATTAGGTATGAAGCCTAGATAGAGATTTCAAGGGGACTTGATTATATCTGACAGTAAATTTTATTCACTGGCCTTACAACACCCTTCCATCAATCCGCTTTTGGCTTGCGTATTGGAGTATGGCCAAAATTGAGTAATCCACCTTCTAATTAAGGTGACTCCTAGCAGGCAACTAGTAAATGGGAGGTGAAGCACAATAGAAAATAAATCTATATTTAACAATAACCTTAAATTTAACATTAAAAGATTCTGTCATATCAATATTTTTACGCCTAAAGCAATGGCAGAATATGTAGTACTTGTGCATAGCCCTTAGATCTTGTGTTACCATGTTCTTGGAAATAAATTATATTTTCATGGCGAAAACTTGAATATCCTTATTTCTTAAGCCGCTTGTATTTTTATTTCACTGGTAATTGACTTACTCGTTTAGTAATACGACAAAACTGATAATAAAAGACTCCATATCTCCAAAAAAGCAGAGTTGAGATATAAATAAAAGCTATTTATCTTTTTTATTACAGTTCCTACTTTAACTATTAAACTATTCGCCCCTCATTCCCACTTCCAATAAAAACAGCACTTTACATAAACACTTAAGTGCGTTCTCAACAAACACTTCAATCTGTATAAAGGTGCATCGGGCTATCAACAGTTTACCGTCTCGCTTAAATAAACTGGAGTGGGCAGCACTTGCGATAGTATTTACTGGAGTAGGTAGTACGAGTAGATTAGAGGAGCGTTTATAGACTGGAGAACCCACTGATTGCAGAACGTAAAGGTACGTAAGTGCACTAGCATTGAATAGATTTCTTAAAGATGTTAAATGGAGGTAAATAGCCCTAACTGTTGTTAGTGCCTTTCTAGACATGTTGTTATTTTCAGACTTAAGTCTCGAATTATCAAGAAACTAGACACAATAGATATTGTAATTTTAGACTTAAGTCTCGAATTATTAAGAAACTAGACACAATTAGATATTGTAATTTGAGACTTAAGTCTCGAATTATCAAGAAACTAGACAACAATAGATATTGTTTAATATTTAGGTGTCAACGTTCTCAAGGTTTTAAGCAGATAATAAGGGGACTAAAGGGAATTGGCGACTTTAGTGTTTTACTGAGTTTTTCAGTGCATCAAGTATGTGCACAAACATGAAACCAAGTGATACATTCGCGAAATAAAACGACTAAAATAATTATGATAGTTAAATTATCTTACTTAGCCGGCAGCATTTACGCCAATGGTGCATTTTTCTTAATTTACTTTGAATACGCCGACAAGTTTGGAGGCATCTTAGTATTGTTTTTTTCCTTGTTCGGCAAAAGATAAACAAAATTTCAAAAGTTTCCATTCCCAAAAAACCTAATTTCCTCAACCCTTTGTGGTTTTTCTCAAATGCTTTCTGGGAACTCTCAAAATTAATAACCGCCATTTATAACTTGATGCACCCTCCTGTTTACATGGAGTGGAGTGCGCTCAATCCAAAAACAATATAGCTAAAGTATTCATGACAAATCGCGGTGTAACGAAGAGAAATAACCGCATAAACACCCAGTATCTTTAGCTTAGGGGATAGATGGTACGGCCTCAGTGGCAGCGGGGGTTACATTACTAACATTTTTGGCGTCAACTACTAGATGAGCTAAAATTGTTTGTAATATTTCGACATTTTGATGACCATTTATAGGAATAGTTTGAAAATAATAATTTGTATTAAAAATATTTTTAAAATTACTTTCGATATATCTAAGCCCATGTGTCATTGACACGTTAAGGAATAAGGTTGTATTTCACTTAACAATATTTAAAATGTAAAACAGCTGTTACTTTGCGTAAATCTACAGGATTTTTGGTAATTGGTAACTATAGCCTAATGGTAAATGCAGTTTGATATTTTTTTCCATACTCAACTTAAAGGGTAACAATCGGTCTGTGTGTTTTTTAAAATGATGATATCAAATTTCTGACTTTACCAAAGTATATATTTTCATAATTATTATGTTAGCACTACCTTTTTCGGCTTGATTAGGATCACTACCTTACCTCATGTGTAACTTTTTGAAAATTGGAAAAAAATAATGCTTACTCGATTTGTTTGTTAATCTGTAAGTCCTAGCGATTAGATTTATCAAAATTACATTTCTTGTGCCAAACCCCAAAATGGCGACCCCGAGTGGGGTGCGTAACTACATAACGCGTTTAGATTGATGGCTGATGCAATTTGCGACCGGCTTGGATTTATCGACGCTGATAAAGCTGTGGCGTGTTTTGATAATGCGCCGCCCGGTGGCCGTCGTTAGAGCGGCCGCAGGTGTGTTTTGTTTTTTTTGTTATTGTTTTTGTTTGGGAAACAAATGAAACATCATAAGGAAAGAGATGAAGGATATCTCTTTCTGACACCCTAATGAAGACCAACTGGTGTTTTCTTCTGTGACTGCTATATTTGTAGAAATAGCAATCTATGGATAGCTTTCGCTACGTCGTCGCAATGTTTTTTTATATGTGTTGACTACACACTAAATGATATGTTATCGAAGTAAGGAATAAAAATCCTTGTAGGTACTAGACAATGAATTTTGCCAGGACCGTCTCCCAGCCCAGCACAACCAGAGCCAAACTAATTCTGAAAAGTAATTTCTCTAAATAGACTCTGACCGGGAATAGAATCCGGGATTACTCTGTTCGTGGTTCAGGTCTTTTACTTTAACTTGAGTCCGGCTGAGTGAATTACGACCTACATATTTTATATTTTTTTTTTCATTATGAGTTAATTCTACTGATCATAAACAACATTTTTTTCCATAGGACAAAAACAGAAATCGCAAGAGAAAAATATTTCATTAAATGGATATTAATAAAAGTAGTGAAATCACCTCACAAAAGGTCTTCCCAGTCCTAAGTCTTTCTATACCTACATAATAGTTAATCTGTTGTTCAGAGGTTATCGTCCTAGGCATTCAAAATGCCTACTAATACAATATATAAGATACCTCATAAAAGCTTAATTTACTTCACTCTATTATAATCAAGATAGATTTCACAAAACAAAAAAACTGCACTTTCCCGAGCAATAAAAAAGCAATCATATCAATTCGCCTGCATACACTTAATCGCCCCTTTCAATCCTCTAAGTAACGTTACGAGAAAACCCGTCACCCCATATTACCTTCGACCGCACGACTATTTCCTAATCGTTACTAAGGGAAAAGAGACAAATCACCAACGTACCGTGCAGCCAGAGTTCCTTGGGGATACGGCAGAGTGTCCCCTAGATGAAAGTATAAGGTAGAAGTGCGAGCGGGGTGGTGGAATTGTAGAATAATTGTCTGCCTCATGAGTTTCCGATTTCAAAATACTGCAGGTAGATGAAGCAATGTGCTGACCGATTGTGGAATTTTGAAAGTAGGACGGTAGTCTATCGATTGCTGACCTATAGAATGACTATGTAAAGTGTTACCGAAGTGCTTGTGGAATTGAACCGCTTGACCAACGATACTTGACAGGTGTCGACAAAATTCTTAATGGCTTGATGCTTGCTGTAACGTAGACGGTTCAGGCGTTACAACAGTATCAAGAGTGCCCTAAGTATGCATAATTTTGATAGTATATATGTCCAGAACAGGGAGAATATCCATTACTATAGTTTGGTTGGCCGCATTTATGTTATGAAATTTTTTTTTTCTTTCTCCAAGATCTGCAGCCGTTCATAACTTGTACCATCAGCCTCTGGGGCCGCTGCAAATTGCGGCAAAATGGCTTGGTCAACCCCGCTGCAGACTTTGACGGATGCACCCATGCACCCCTGATGCACCGCCCTTATTGATGGCTACCAGATTTGGCAGTTAGTGCCCCATTACTGCAGGGAGATTATAGGGGTTTGCTTGGTGTTTAAACATTAAGCACTAACAACTGAAGCTTTTTAAGCTGGTCTTCTTGTTTGTGTACGTTATGGCCGAGGGTTGTGATTATTATGTAGATTGGAATGCCCATGGAATTTTATAAAGGAATTATTTAACTGCCAATTAGTTCAGTTGTATCACAATGATTTCCATCAACGGCAACAAAAATCGTGACTCTTGGGCTTTGACTATAAGCCACTGATCAATTAATCCCTACGTTTACTATAAGCAGCTTGAATTTGTCAGAACCCGTTAAAAAAACGGCCTTATTGCTTGAGCGGCGGATTGAATCACATATTATAGTCCATGCCTTAGAAAACTGGGTGTCGATTGCACCTACAGAATCATTGCAAGTAATTCAAGATATATTTACTGTTAAATTACGATAAAAAATCCTTACAAATCTTATCTTCACGAGATCACAATGTAGCACTAGTAATCAAAACGCAGCGTAAGACATCACCCCACAAGGTGGACAGACGACCTGGTAAAGGTTGTAGGAAGCCGCTGGATGCAAGTCTCCAACCGGCCAATCTGGTAATCACGGCGAGGTCTGAGTTTAGCAGTGGACGTCCTGAACTTGTGGATTTGTTTTCCTCACAATTGGTACCATTGTAAAAGTTATTCATAATCTTAAGAAGATCACCCTGTAAGAGCGCGTCTGTTGTTCTATCAGTCACCCTGTATATTTAAGACGTTGATTGATGTACCTCGGTGCACCGCAATAAAGTAATGCACCGCGTTCATTGGCTCAAACAGATTTGCCAGTTGGTACCCCATGGACATGTGCTTGGATTAGATGGAGAGTTAGGACGTGTTTATTTAATGTGCATGGGGATTAGTGTGGATTATTTAATCTTGTGGGGTGTAAAATTGGTTTTTCTATTTGTTTCGCTAATATGAATAAATTAATACAAGTCAATAATTAATATATAAGCCAGACAACAAACCAACTGTCATCTTTGTATTATTTGGTATACCAGACGATATATTTTGCCAGGGCGTTGCCCAGGACAGACTCAAGCCAATTCAGAAAAGATAAGTAGTTTCAGGATTTACGCTAGGGGCTAGATTGATAATGGCACGTGTAAACAGATAGATAATCAGTAAAAGTTGGCAAAAAGCCTATAGCCTAAGCCTAGCAGTTTATTGACGTGATACAGAAAAACCTGAAACAGCGCACTCGGAAAGTTCACCTATGCGAATAAAGCTTTAGTGCATAAGACATGCACGGGCCGGTTATAAATTAGATTTTGGAAGAATATTGTAAAACAATTTAATTAAGGAATTAAAAAACATTGTCTGTCTCATTCTTTATCACTAGGTATGTCACCAAAATATTTGTAACGAATAAAATAGTTTTGATTCAGAAAATAATCTAGATCGGAAATATTCTCGAGAAATGTTTTTTTGCAATTTTAACTGTCGTTAATTACCTGGTTTTGTCAACGACACCGCTTACTAAGATGCTGTTTAGCATTTAAAGTACGGCCCCAGTTTCCGAAACTCTAACGAAAATGTTACAAACAATCTTAAAAAAACAATTAAATTAAGTTAAAAGCAACCATCAAAACAATAATCCCTACCATATTTCAAGGACAGAAAAACATGCATCTGGATTCCCGTCCAAAAACGTCGATAAAGCGAATTTATAGCAGACAACAATTGAAAAATAATCGGGACCATCTCTCCTGACAGTGCATCGCTGATGCATCGTTAGGGTGCGCAGGTGAAATACAGGGTGAGCCTTATCCTTGAGTGGAGAGGAGGCGAGATGTGTGTAAAGTTTTTTTGTACTCCTATACTCGTTTTGAGTTTTGCTTTTTCATTGCGGTTTTTTACGATGGATGGTATTTCAGCATTTGACTACCGCAAATAGAAAACCTACTGTCTGTTACTACCAACGATCACCGCGTTAGCGCTCAATGGGAATGATGTTAGGAGTACGATGATTGTTAAAATGTTTATTCACTTCTCTGTAATACACCCGGCAATTCGTATACTGTTATTCGAAAATCTAACATAACAATTAGAAAAATAGTGGAGTAGAAGTTATATTTCTTGTAATATATCTTATTAAAAAAGATCTTGTAAAATCATTTATTTTGTTACCTCATTTATATCTCGAAATCTTATATATGTGACATCGTGACAAGAAAGATATAGGTTTTACTCACTCGTAGAGTTTCCAACTTCCTGTGTACGTAAGATTCTGTTCAAAGATATTAATTCTCATTAAGACATTTGTCACTTACATGAGGACATATACTCTAAGTTACAATGCCGTCACAAACAGTCAGTGCAGTAGTGAAATATTTGATTTTATGTCTACTTAGTTTATGTTTAAAAATATTGAAAGACTCCGCATTTTTTATGTTTGTAGGTAGTGTGTTATATATCTGAACCCCTTCGAAAGCGATTGATTTCCTTCCTTAACCAGTTCTTATCACGGGCAGGACTAGGTGATCAGCCCTTCCTCAGCCCAAGATTAAAACGAGAAAATCAACCTAGCAACTTGTATTACAACATGGTACTGAACAATTCAGTCCAAAATTCATCCAATTGCACAACCCTTTTTAAACCATCTTGTTATTCTTGCTTTAAAACATACCTTTCATCCCTCACTGAACTCGACGAACAATTTTCTCCACTCTTTTTCACCCTTTTACCCCAGCCGTTGAAAAATCATCCAAACAATCTCCTCGGACAAGTGCAATAGGCTCAGGTGCACTTGTAAATCAAGACTAGTCGTGTGACGTAGGCCGCCCACGGTAAAAAGCTTTAGCTGTGTTGCCAGGCAGCAAACGAAAAGATTACAACCATTAAAAAAAATATATTGTTTTAAACTTTCATGGTCACTAACATAAGAATAGTTTGTTACGGGATTGCTATCACGGAGTGATCATGGCGCTTGCAACAGTGCCGAAATATCGGAAACTCAAAAATAAGGTACATGGTAGCAATCCCGTAACAAACTATTCTTATTAAAAAAAATTACCTCCATTAAATTTATGGCGATTGGATACCAGATACACACATCTTTAAATTCATTTAGAGGTAGGAGGTAGGTATGAATTCTCGTGCTTAGCACACAAAAATTGTACCCTTGGGAAGTTCGAACACGTAATCACAGGTTTTGTAGTTCGGGTAGCGCACCATTAGCGTTTGACAAAAGAAAAATGCGGTAACTAGATAACAAAATTAAAAAATCGCGAATAACGAGTGTTTATATTAGATGTTATTTTACTTTAAAAATAATTTACTTAGGTAAGAATCTAACCCACAGTTTTTGATTAACCCGGCGACTTCGCTTTCAACTGTGCTACAGAGAACATTCATGTTGACGTCAAATTCTTAATAGCTCTTTTCTTGAATTAATTAGATTATTTATAAACATTATCTGTTGTTTATCGAATATGATAATTTAAGATACATTAATTTCAAAAACACACCAATTCTGCCCGACCGCGTATGTAGGTACCCGCCAAAATTAGGTCATAAAACTGAACGATACATAAACTTCAGTAACATACATAATATTGTTATAATACAAGGATCTACCGTAATTACAGTGCATCTGGCAACACTGATTTAGCTTGATGCATCGCTGCGGCGGAAAAAACGATCGCCGTGACTTGTAAGGGATGGATGATGGCGGGTTTGATGCTTCAGAAGATTGTAGTTGTGAAATCAACTAAATTATGTTAAACAGATTGATATATTTTCTATTTAAAAATATAAAGTATAAATTTTACATGAGAATATTTTATTTTTTTATGCTACATGAGGCCAACATCGATATTTCAATTGAAAGGTTTATTCTCGTATTTATAGTAAGAAGATTTATATGAAAATCAATAATATTTGGTAGTTATAGTAGATAATGTTGAAGTTTAATAAATGTATAAATGAGATTTGAGAAGGCGGTTGCACAAAGTGGGTCTTCTGCAATGGTAATGAATGATTAAAATATTTTATGTTTAAGTACTAACTATTGTTAGTACAGTAGTATATGAAAGTAGTACACTTGGATATGCCTGTTTAAACAACATTTTTTTAGAAAAATCTGCTAGACCTAGATTTTCCAACCTAAACCCTACTAAACGCTCTATCCGAGTTATGGCTCTATAAAATTAAACAGCAATATTGTAAATTAACTTGCGCGCTTGGACTGTAACAAATGATTTTTCTGTCGCTTACGCCATATTGCCTTAGGGTGCGTTTACACTGCAGCGAAACTAAGAGTTTTGTACATAGCGGAATGGACTCCGTTTGGGATGTCAATTGTAAGGAAGTACATTGCCTTCCTTTTTCATCATCATCATTTCAATCATAGGATGTCCACTGCTGACCTGCACTTAGCCTCCTACTATGGCGTCCAGTTAGCACGGCTGGAAGCGGCTTGCATTCAACGGCTTCCTGCAACCTTTCCAGGTCGTCTATCCACGTTGTGGTTGGACGTCGTAAGGTACAGTCAGATTAAATTTGATACTGAAGGGCTGGTGATCTAAATTCGGTGGATGACATAGACTGAACTGGGAGATCAGGAGCAAGAAAGAAGCCAAATATGCTTCAAGCTGAATGTAGGTCTAAGCTGATTGATGAAGGCACAGCAGTATGACCCCAGCTTTACCGGTTCCAGCGGCTGTATGTCTCGTCGCCATGATGTATAATGCTGGCAGTTTGTTTTATCGTCCATTAGTTAACTGTGCTGCACGCCAGAGATATATTTGCGGATTTACTGTACACTACGTGTTTTAGTGATGTCTGGGCAGCTGGAGCTTGCGACAAGTGATACGAATACCTTTTTTACTCGTCTGTCCAAACGATAAAGAATCGCACTTGTTTGTTTTTTATCCACTCTGAAGTTCTCGAGTAGCCTAAAGAATTGCAGATAAACACTGACATGGTAAATAAAATAATATAGTAGGTACTTTTATGAATTTCTAAAAGTCAAAACAAATTAAACAAGACCCGATCGGTGGAGTGGCGCGGTAATTCAGCTTAAACGCAAGGGTCCCGGGTTCGATACTCAATTCTGAAAGGCTCAGTCCAGGTGTGCTTGGAGATCAGCATCCCAGGCAAAATACACTGTCTGGTACTTCGTTACATCTTAATTATTTACGTCAAGGCCAAAGCGTGTAGTCCGGCACACATTATTTTTATTTATATTATATTCACCTGACATGGATAAATCTAAAAAAAATTGAGATAGTACTAATTGTGGAATAACTGTTTAAAGCTTGATCGTTATAATCCTTCAACTTCAAGGCCGTAACCGGTTACTGCATTTCCATCATCATCATTTCAGCCAAAGCACGTCCACTGCTTAACATAGGCCTCCCCAAGTGACTTTCTGATTGGCCGGTTGGAAGCGACCTGCATCCAGTGGCTTCCTGCAACCTTTACTTACGTCTTCGTTCGTCCACCTTGTGGGTGGACGTCCCACACTGCGCTTGCCGGTACGTGGCCTCCATTTCAGAACCTTTCTGCCCCATCGGCCGTCAGTTCTACGTGCTATGTGCTCTGCCCACTGCCACTTCGGCTTGTTAATCCGCCGGGCTATGTCAGCGATTTTTGTTCGTTCACAGATCTCCTTATTTCTGATTTGATCTCGCAAACCGCACTTCCATGGTTATTCAATTGTTATCTCTTTTACACACAGTCGAGGGCTTAATAAATTGCACAGACTGGCAACCCTCAGTTCGGTGGTGTGTTTCCCATACGATCCCGCCAAATTGCATTTACTTTACTTGCCATCTCACTGATTTCTCCGCGGGAACGCTATTAGGGATCTTACAAAATCAAAAGTTGTTTATAGGAAAATTGGCTCGTGACTTGTTATTTTTATTTACTGGTATATGTACATTATTGCATTTTGTTTATTTAGTTCAGTTGCTGGCTAAATGAAGAAAGCGAAGTTGACTTTTGTCTTTATACTTAATCCTAACACTAAGTTTTATAATTTGAATAGCTAAGTGTAGGTAAAATTAAATTTTTGAAGATGAATGTAAAGTAAGTTCCATCTTGGAAGTCTCAAACACTTCGGGTATGAATAAGGCGAAACTAACCAAGCGTAATACTGATTCAATATTCGCCTGTATGCGTCCTGTTGAAAGTCCTTTGAAATTGCAATAAAGGTGCAATCACACGTCGTTCAAAGCATTGAAAGTGTTTTATAAAACCGGCGATGGTGTGAAAGAGGTGACGTGGATGCAAAGAGTATAAAGATTCTTGGATAGGGTACGTGGAGGAACGGTTTTTTAAAGATGTTTTACTGCATAGCAAAGGACGACCCCAAGTCTTTGCAAGTCTTTGCCTTTCTTCTCTGTAGGGGCCGAGATTTGTTAATTCTTGGCAATTGTTGGTTGGATCTTCCAAATTGTCACGTCTGCATTGTATGTCGATGCTCTCAGATGGGTATCTCCTATAAAGATTATAATAACCATTAAGTGATGATCTGGGTCTATTGTTGATAAATGGTTGATATCAGATGGTTCCGTAACCAAAGGGTAAAAACGGGATCTCCGCCCCGTGATAGCTAGAGTTGTTCACAAACGATGTATTTCTGTTGCCGCTCTACCAGCTTATATTTAATACATTAAGCGTGATTTTGCCGTTTTTTGTAATAATAACGGCAACAGGGAGACACTTAAAATATTTACGGTAACGATTCGCACCTGGCCCGTTATAATTCTATTTAAGTCCACAAAGATGTATAATTTTGTCTAATAAGTGTTAATTGTGTGTATTAGTAGTAGTAAGTAGTATCAAAAATAAATGCAAAATAATATACCACATCTAAAATATTTATCAACGCTTCCGTTACACCCGCCTTTGGCATGGTAATGCGAAGATGCACGAAAGGATTGCATACCAGATTGCATGTAAAATTTTGATCCAGCCTTTGTCACTTCAGACTTGTCGCCTCCTGCCTGCTTTAATTGAAAATGTTGAAAGGCTGAATTTTAAAATTTATAAATTATGAAAAGGCATTAAAAATATATATCGAAATGCGTTTTAAGGATGTATTTGAGCACCAGAATCTGATCCTTAAATGTTTTGCGTTAATTTAATAATATTATTTTAATGCCTTATTGGATGAGTTTATAAACCACTCTCATCCATTGCATGTATACTAATTACTCCATTGATAGCATTTGTATGCCAAGATATAATATACTAAGAAATTAATTAAAGTAAACTTGTTAATTATCTTGGAGGTGGGAAGCTCTGGCGACCTGTAATACGGGTTTCTAAGGAAACCTATCGCAGGCTCCAGTCTCACACACAAGGTAACACCAGCTAGGTACTATTGTACCTTTCTAAATTCTCACTGTAAATATGTGAGAGAGAAATAAATGTTAAAAAACCATTAAAACCAATTTATTTCTGTAAATAGGCTTAAACTAAGCGCTTTTACACGTTATTTATTAATATTATTATTTTTAATAACACTTTGTATAAGATATTCAAGCTACACATTGTATTTTAAAGGCCGCAAAAGGCATCGTCTCCGGACTGTGACTTTTGCGGCTTCAAACCACCAAAATTTACAAGGTATGGTAAAGTGGTTCATGTGGCCATGTCAATAAAGTGCAATTTAATTTAACAAGGACGTCTACGCTGAAAGATTTGATTTTCGCTAAACTTCGCAGTGAAATCACGCTATCGGTCTACTATTCTGATTTGGATGAGTTTGCAATGCGACCTAACGTTTCAGAAATGTGACGTTTATTTGGTATGAAAAATTTCGTCGCTATATTAATAATTGTGTTTGTTTTATATGTAAATATTCCGCTGCATAATAATAAAATTTGTATCATGTGCAAGTTGTTGGTGAGTGGTTGATTTGTTAAATTTACTTGAGTAAAGGAATACAGATCTTCCCTTTTAAATTACTCTATGAGTCATACTTTGACGACTCAGTTAGTAGTGTAGTAGCGCGTTAATTCACATTAAAAGCTAACGGTGCCGGGTTTGATTCTCGGTTCAAGTCGGTATTTTCTGAAATTTCGAGTCTTAGTGCGCTGGGTAACGCCCCAGACCAAATTCACTGTCTCCTGCCTCGTAACACATTGATATTGGATTCCTTACTTCGAACAATCGGCAATTGGTGTGTTTTTAAGGTTTTAGTTTCTAAGTTACAACGAAACATAGATTTATTGACTTAAAATTGTATAAATTCATTGCTTACGTCAAGGTCTAAATTTCTAAGTCCTCTGGGCCCTATAACAGCCCTTCGGCAACTTGAATTAAACTTTCACGAACTCCGTAGCGCTAGTGTCGCGTGTTATTCAAAATTAAGCTATATGTCTTTTCACTAAGGTCCATTAAATAGTTCTTGTAACATTCGTAGCTCTTGGAACGGAGTGTAGAAGTCCATTACTCGAAAAGTTCGTAATACCATAATAAAAAGCCAATGCAGTATATTCACTTTCCGAATCGCAGGGTCTAATTCAAATATCAGACAGCGTAGTACAGAGTTTAATTTCTCAACTAACAGCCGTATGTATATTGTGAGCTTGAGAAGGGACCCAGCATAGCATAGTTATGTAATGGAGTCAATCCTAACACTATTCTGCGTTTCGCGTGCCATTTTAAATCTATGTTACGAGTATCTTACATCTAGGCAAAAGTCTCAAAAGTTTTCAAATACTCTGTCAGGTTATTCTCATCGCTGTTCTTTCTTCTTTGGGTGAATTCTTCGGTGAAATGTGTATTTTGACGCATCTTGAGATCCCTAAGCTTGACGACATTCGTAGCCGAGAGGCGAGCACGCCGGACTGTATATATTATGGCGTCGCCAAATCTGAGGTTCCGGATTCAATGTAGCAAACAAACTTTTCTGTCTTTGGTTTGGGTGTTGTGGTACCGGCGTTGTTTCTGATTTCTATAACACAAGTGCTTTAGATACTTGCCTTAGGACCAGTGCAATGTATATGACGTTGACCGATAATTTTTTATCTATTTGTACGCTGCAGCCTAATACAAGTATGTTCAGTCTGGTTTAAATTTATTTGCGCAAGACTTTACCCCGAGATAGTAGGCGTACTGAACCCCCTTTTACTATGCTAACGCGTTGTTTCGCTTGACGAATCGCTTCGGAGGGTTAACTCAATTTACTGTTAAGATTTCTCGTAAGTGTGCATTACGAGTTGATCGCTCAATTCGCTCCCCATTCATTTTAAAGTCGCTTAATTACGCCTTCCCTTAGAAACGGTTCCATTTCTTTTGGCAAGATTTAAGGCTGTGAACCCTTTTATTGCCGTGAAGTAATTAAAATTGTTTATTGGCGCTCGGTACCAATTAATTACTTCCTAATCCTGAGCTGAAATAGTACTAGCTCTACCCATTGCTTTGTCTATGTAATACTTATAAAAGGTAATAATTATGTTAGTCGGAAAAAAATATCAAGCATTTTCTAGAAACAGTGCCATCGTAATATAAGTAATGATAAGAATCTACATTATATAAGGTCCGATTTTATTAGTGTTCATCCTGTTAACCTGTGACTATATAGGTGAAAAGCAATCGTAAAAAACAACTCTCAAATTAGAATAGTTTGTTACGGGATTGCTACCATGTACCTTATTTTTGAGTTCCTGATATTTCGGCACTGTTGCAAGCGCCATGATCACGGAGTAACATGGTAGCAATCCCGTAACAAACTATTCTAATGTTAGTGACCATGAAAACTCTCAAATGTCTATCATAAAAACTAAAAAAGTTAAAAATTAATTACAAAATAACAACATCGACTTCATATTGCATAAACTCGTCCTATCTTCCACTCTTTCTCGCTCTGTACAAGGGGAAGGAATAAGACGGATAATCAGATGGCTAAACGTAGCAAAGATAGGACGAGTTTATGCAATATGAAGTCAATGTTGTTGATTTTTAACTTTTTTAGTTTTTATGGTACACATTTGAAAATTGGTTTTTACTATTGCTTTTGACCTATATAGACACAGGTTAACAGGATGAACACTAATAAAATCGGACCTTATATTTTAAACTTACACTGTTCTATGCCAACTTATATAAATATTTTATTTTACTTGTCATTCGTCAACTTCTACGCTCGTGGCCGCCGCCTTAAGAATCTTTTGAATTTATCTATTTTGTTCTTAGAGCATTTTTGTTGTCATACTAAAACGCCACTCTGTGTTAATTAATGGGCTGTCAACTTCTGTCATCACGACTTAACTTTGATTGTAGTTTGAGTATTCTTCTGTATGTTACTTATTTTTGTGAAGATAGATTATTTTTTGATTTATTCGTAAATTTCTTTGACGTTAGAAAAAAGACGCCAATACGCATTCGGTAATTCATAACAAAGATATGATAGTAGTTATTGAAAATTTACAAAACGTGCAGATATTCCCATGAAACCCCTCAAACAACGGGTTATTGAAAGTAAACACCGTTAAGCCAGCGCCTTCTAGCGTTATTCTTTCGACCGCCATCTTCAGTTTCCACATAACTATCTTAAAGGGAATATAAGTAATTTCTTTTCGGGCGCTTGCCACCTCATAGCATTTTCCTTTTTGTCATTAATTGTGGAATAGCAAATTAGTTACCAATAGTTAAACTGTATGCGGAAAAAAACGATAACAATTGAATATCAATGGACCCGCGCAAACATTTGTGCGCGACCCGAGCTTAGTGCGTAAACGGAGCGTCTTACAGAATTTTGAATTAATCCATTTTTTCCGTATTTATTTATTGACGCAGGCTACGAAACAGGCGAAACGATAATACCTGTATTTTAAAAAAATGGTTATATAGCCTCTTGTTGTTAAAACATTATAGTTTTTAATACAGAGTTTAAATAAATACTTTTGAGGGCAATTCTTCATCTTCATTTTGACATCGCTATCGAATTTGGCTATTGCAATTTAGGTCTATAAATCATCAAGTATCATGATTAATCTCTTCTTAATAATAAGAAAGGTTTTTAAAGGCCATGAACCATGAACCTATACCAATATAATTTTTTTAGTCGCGACAGTCGCGAGCTATTATCCTACTTTTTGTTTCCACACTAAAAATAGTTCCACCGTCACGTGAATCTATGATGTCAACATTATGTAAATGAAGACGTAATTAATGTGCCTTCAGTGGGTAATTTGTAAGTGAGTGAGGGCGACTAAATTTAACTGATATTCGCGTTTTAGTAACGGCCTCCTTGGTCGCTAACAGCGTACGCTCACGATATGGATAAATAAGTTGTTAGAAAAATGGTCACTATACGATAAATGTATAAGGTTAAGGCATATTACAGACAAACGAGTAGGTAAAATTTTGATTTACTTTAAAATCTGCACTATTCTCAGAATCAGTTTGATGCTTGCAAAAACAACATAAAGTAATAAAATACGGTTTTTGTTTCCACAAAATGATGTAGGGAATATTTCATTATAACAACACAAAGTTTAAATTCGCGTTAAGCCATAATTACACATATTTTTTTAAATCTTAAGGTTTTTTGTTGTTGTTTTATTAGAAGCCAGTCAGTTTCAATAACAGTCAAAAAGCTATATAACGGACGGACGGGCAGACAAACAAACATACAGCACAAGCCTAGTGATAGAGTCCCATTGTCCCTTTGGGTACGGAAACCTAATAAGAATCAAAAATGCGACAGTAATGGCATTCGTGTCATATTCCGAGGCTAGAGGGAGTTGTAAGTAGATTGACAAATCCCAAAGGAGTATTTAACAAAACAAATAACAATTTGTTTGTTGCTAGTAAAATAGCAAAAACGTGTAATGTGTGAGACATGTACAATCATAGATATAGACCTAAGTCTATGTGTATAATTTATTTACTATGGTACTACAGACTAGTTTAAACTACCAGAGTCCTAGTGCGATTTGCACAAAACAACCAAGTCACTTAAATTAATCGAATAGTAATACAAATGAAAATTAACATTGACTCTGTTCACAAATTTCTGTTTCACACATCACCAGCCTATATCAGTCTACTGCTGGACACAGGCCTCTCCAAAAGGAGGATTTTGCCATAATCGGCACGCTTGGCAGGCGGGTTGGCGATCGCAGTTTGACCAATGTTGGAGAGGAGACGCTGCTGCCCGCCTTCTTACGGCGGTTCTCCTGTAGTCGCCTCATACGACACCCATAGGAAGACAAGGGGTGGTGCAATTCTTTTAACGTGCCGGCACCGCAGGGCATTTTCTGTTTATATTTTGTAAAAAAAATATCTGAAACGTAACCAGTTTGCGTTTTGCGTTGAACTATCAGAGGGTGCAGTAAATCCACGTTTGGGAACTCCTCACCTGTCAAAATATTGGTTTGGGGCATAGACTATATTTCCATTAACTTTGTTATGGGGCAAAATAAAGGTTGCGGGCGCCAAACTGCATGTTGGGTTTTATCCTGCTAACTTGGATTCTTTTATTTCATGATACTATTCCGTATTGATGTAACATGATTTGTTTTATTACACTAGATAATGCACACTTAATTTAAACGTTGGTATCCCAGTGAAAATTGTATCTGAGCAGAAATATCATATCCTAGTAAGAAGTTAACGACTTACCTACTCAATTTCCAATAAAAAAAAGAAGAAGTTTAAACAAATAAAAAAAACGGCAAAGTGCGAGTCGCACGAGTCGAGTTGTTATAGCGGCAACAAAAATACATCATCCGTGAACATTTCAAGGTTGGGGAAAAACTCTTTTCGCATTATAGTATGTATGAACTTGTAATAAAATCTCTTTGGCTGTACTATTTGTATCTGGCTGGTTTTGGTATCATTAAAAGTTAAAATTTTAAAGGAGATAATTTCAAACTCAAATTAGGAAAATGTGTTTTTCATTTGTTTTTCGTACTGTCAAGATGAGGGAATCTCATGAAGAAATTCGACACAGTTTAAAATTTTACTACAAAAAACATTGATGTAAAAAGTAAAGATACGGCTGACAGAACAAATCGCCTTGTATTTCCTCCATACATGACACACTAACGCCATCTGTTAGACTTTGATGTCAACTGTCAAATAGCATCATAGAGTAACCACAAAATCACCCCTAAGTAACCTTGTAAGAGCGGCTTATAACGAAAGAGGAACTAAGAAAAAAGTTTTTATTTCACAGATGTTATATTTAAAGTAGTATCAGAGTAAATATAACTTTTTGCTTTTTCAAATTAATTACGCCAACATAAATTAAGGTAAAATAAAATTATCTTTATTTGCTTAAACACGGTATGCATAAGTGTTTTAAAATGAACGTACCAAGCATGTTTAGCCAACACGAGGCATGCAAATTAAATATAAAATTGACTAAAATTAAAAATAAAATTAAGTCTTAAATTGCATTAAATTAAATTAGGTACATAGATGTCAGTCATATCATAATAATGTTGAAATTAATATTTATTATTTAAAAAACTCCTTTATGGTATGTGAGATTAGCCACTTATTCAGTTTTCTTTAAATTGATTATTATTCAATGTTTTGATTTCATTAGGTATATTATTGAAGATTTTTTATACTGCATTGTTAATGAAGTTTTAAGTGGTACCAGGATATTTTGATTTCTTGTGTTCCGTGGATAAATTTCAAATGCCCTATTAAAAATATGCATAATTTGCATTACAAATACACATGTTTCAAATATATTCAGAAACGTCAATGTTAGTAATTGCAACTGTGCAAATAGAGGACGACATGATGTTCGTGGAGGGACACCGCATATTGCTCTTATTCATCTTTTTTGGGCAATAAAAGCTATATTTATTTAAGTGCATCGCATCAGTAAACTGTAGCGTAATTTAGAACGTACAATGCATGATAGGTAGCAATCGCAGTTTTTGTCACAGATCTAACCTGCTTCAAATCATAAATAAACTTATTGACTCTATAAGGATAGGTCCAGATCTGGCGAACGCGCCGCGAATGCGCAGGTTGCACTGCACGCGCGCGGCACGTGATCCGTTACTGCAACCGATTGGTGCGCCTCTTTAGCGCAACTCATGCAAGGCTTGTAGAGTGCGCGCGATCTGCGCGCGTGCAGTTCTGGTTCACGTTCGAGCCAGTTTAAAGGTCGCGTTTGCGCGGCTCGCGCGCAGCTCTCGCGTCTGCTGCACAAACATTACCTATATGCGTTTTCCAATTCACGTCTTGTTCTGTAGTTAAACCTAGGAACATCGTTTGTTTTAATGAATATCAATATAATAATATTTTTGTTTCTGTTTAATTATATGTAATTAGTAAATACTTTAACATTAACATTACTTTTAAATAAAACTATACGTTTTTTATAAGTTGTAATGATGACTAATCTATACCTATAATTGAAGCTATAAAAAAACAATTTCTCTCTCTATCACTCGAAATGAAACAAAAGGTATGATTCTGAATTCAGCAGCACGCAGTAGTGCTGGTCCCCATATTTTCTCCATGAGTTTATATGAGATTACATTGACAACCGTCTGGTGTAGTAGTTCGCGCTCCGGACTACAACGCCTGGTGGTTGCGGGTTCGAATCCCGCTAGGGGCAAATGTTAGTGTGATGAGCACGAGCATTTGCATCTAAGTCATGGATGTTTATAAATGTATTTAACTAGTCGCAATAGCACAAGATTTGCTTGGTTTGGGGCTAGATAATTGGGTGTTTGTGGATACAATTTATTTTTATATACGGAATCATACCTTAAAACTTTTCTAAAGAAACTATATCAGATAGTTTATATTTTTATTAATTACATTTCACTGTTCTTTTGTTATTTTTGACATGTTTTCAATTTTTGACTCGTTGAACTTAAAATAAGTATGCAATAAATCATCATAAAATACAATATTTATATTACATCGCATGTACTGGACTGCACTCAGTGCACTGTGAGCACTTTTATGGCTATACTATAAGCATACAACTAATGCACGCCGCTACAAAGTTGTATCGGTTTTGCACGGTAAATATGGCGTTGCTTCGTAAAATTGACAAAGAAGTTAGAAAATTGTTAAAGTAATGTAAATAAGTTTAGTGTTTATCAAATATGCGGCTTATTGGTGAGAAGTAATATTAGAATTTGTTTTAATGACCTTTCTGTCGTAATTTAAGCAACCTTTCAGTGAACATCTAGGCATTTTTATTTTTTCATACAAATGTCAGATCCCGATGACCGCCGACCACTGAATACGTCACATCGGCCTCGGTCGGGTCATTTTCGGGTCTTTTTAGGTCCAACACCAAGACGTGTGGTCCTCCCTGTCCTTACGAAGTAATATATAAGTCAATGACAAAAAAGGTAAAAATGCAACGCAAGCCGCGAAAAAAATTTGCGATGTTTATGGACCTAGTGCAGTGTCTGTGAGAATAGCACAAATTTGGTTTAAACGTTTTCAATCCGGAAATTTTGATGTCAAAGATTCACGTCGCTCTGATCGCCCTATTACTGATAAAATTGATGCCATTTTTGAAAAAGTGGAGCAAGATCGGCATATCAGTAGTTACGACGTAGCTGAAGAACTGGGAATTGACCACAAAACCGTTAAGGCGCATTTGAAAAAATTGGGTACACAAAAAAGCTCGATATTTGGGTACCCCACGAGCTCACTGAAAGAAACCTAATGAACCGTGTACTCATTGTTGGGCGCTTTAGAAGGCTGCGGTTGTAGTAATTAAACACTGATTTTATAGATACGAAAACTGTATTAAAATATATTAAATAAAAACCACCATCTTATTATACGAACAGAAATCAAAGACCAAGAAACAAAACACAATCACAGCAGTTGTCAACTATGAAAAATAAAACACTTTGTTGGTTGCCAACATGCTGCTCGCCAAATATAAACATACATTTAAGTTGATTGCTTAGAATAATGTCTGCTTTACATTTGTAGATAATTCTTAAATATTTGACATGTTATGAGTAATAAAATAAATTTTAAATTGCACTTGTTTTGCCTTTAAGTTAAAGTTACATAACAGAAATAAATCGGTTTAATTTTATTACATTAGAAGATTCTAATATTTATTAATAGCTTTAGAAATGTATTGACATTTATTTATAAATGTTATGCAGGAGAGGACTGCCAAAACCACTTATCGCGCGGTATTTTGATCAGAAGCCCCAAAATTTCTATAGCAATGGGATCATGTCCCCTACCCCCACCTAAAAGATGGCAAAAATGTATTGAACAAAATGGTACCTACATACCTTAGTTAAATGTAAATAAACTATATTAAAAAATGTTTAGAATTTTCTTAAAAAATGCGAAGAAACTTTTTCCCCGACCTATTATGTACCTATCACGCTTCATGAGATACAGCCTGTTTACACTTTGGGTACGGAACCCTAAAAAAGTAATGCAAAAAACTTAATAAAATTCTAACAAAGAATTCATTTACTTGAATACCACATACTATATTAATCAACAGTTAGCTGTGCCAGAGCTTTATTGCGAACAGCATACGAAATTATGAGCCGAAACAATTTTCAGTTGAGCTATGCGTAGAATGCTGCGCACCCCGTTGCCTCGTAAAACCAAATTGTCAATTTAAATTTAATCTACTTTATGGGGCGAAGTGATGCCCTTCATACACTATGAATACTTCTCTTACAAAGCTCTTTTATTCGAGCCAAATATTGATGTGTCGCCTTAAAAGGTTTCCATTTTTTTCCTTAACTCTTCCGTACCTAATTTTAATGAAAAAAAAAACTCTCATTCTATTAAACTTCAACTTACATTTTTTTTCAATATATTAAATTTTATTTTTCTTTTACAGGTAAGACAATTAATTATAATTATCCAGTTTCAACGGTTTCAACGTGTAAGTACTTAGTAATTTAAAAGTAAGACGGTGAAAAATACCAATTCTGCTGAGAAAATGGCTTCATCAAGAACTGTGTAGTTCATAAATAGTGTTGTTTCAGAGATTAAATCAGTTGTATTCACAAATAACTTAGAAAAAACAAAAGAAGGTTGAAGTACAATCTGTTACGAGCATAAAGTTAAGCGGGCGTCATTTGTTTTTAAAAATGAAGTTTATATTTATTTCTTACGGCCAGTATTCTGCAACTAAACTTTCTGTCCTTCACAAATCTTGTTATGGCAACAAAGATAACAAACTGACTTACTTACATACATACATACATACATAGACTGCTAGAATCATTACCCTTCCTTTTCGCTTCGCCGTAGTCGGGTAAAAAGTGTTTGACAGTTTGTCGCGCTACTTGAATATGCCTGTTGGCTGAGATCTAACGCCTCAGTCTATCTTGGACGAATGTGGCGCCGGCCGTCTGAGTCACTTCGGATGTTAATGGCCTTCTTTGCTGTTAACATTCGTAACATTACTAAGGATAAAGGACTTGACTGCTTGGGAAATTTGGAAAATACAACTAGACTGAAATGACAACTTGTTTCAACTTTTAGTTTCCAACGATGCCATTTTTATTGACAACTTAAACAAAACCAGTGTTATTTGTTATTGATCTAGATTCCCTGTTCGAGTGTCATAAACGTCAAAAAATATATAAGCCAACTGTTGGCGCCAAAGTTTGTTTCGCGCTTGTTACCATAGCAAAGCAACCTATAATAAATTGTTACCATAGTAACCATAGTTGTTACTCACTCAAACCTTCCCTGTTCTTTTGGTGACAATTGCAGCACCACACTATCATTGTTTATAATCAAAGTTATTAATATTATATATGATATTTTTTGTAAGCCTCCTTTCATAATAATAAAAGAAACATATATTAGTATTGATTATTACCACTTTTTATTTCTTATGTACTTAATATTAAGGCAAATGAAGTACCTTATGTTAGAAAGATAGATGTTTCTATTGGACACTATACCAGACAAAAACACAGAAAAAATAAATTTACGAGTAAAAACAAAAAAGTCATTAAAAAAATGCCATCTAAAAACTTTTAATACCGTAAAAACTAGAATAATACTAAAGAGCCTACAAATTAGTACGTCTATAATTCTATCTGCGGAGTAGAGTACCAACTTGATCTGCACCTAACGACGCGCCTGCGTTTTACGATCCATATTTGAGGAGGCGCTGAAGCGAAAGCATGCAGTAGTCATTCGTTACAGACTTGTACTAGGTTTTTCTTTGATGTCAAGACCCAAACTTAGGTTATTATTTTTCATACTAAGGCCATATATATCAGTTAAGTGGCCTGCAAAGGTTTCAGGAGGCCTATAACGAAAATGTTCGTTCGGACGTATAAACCTAACAGATTAAAAATTACCATCTCCTCGTATCAATCCTTTGAAAATATGACCAACTCAAACTAGCCATGTAAAAAACACGACCGTATTCAATAGTTCACAAATTGTCAATGGTTTGATACAAGTGAATGGTTTTTTTAGATTTGGTATGTTAATACGTCCACAGAAACGCAACACTTTCGTAGTAGGCCTTCAGGGTCTTCCCGATTCGGGTCGATTCGAGTCTGGGTGTGCATGTAACACAAGGTTTATTATAATGTAATTTGTAATTTTTTTTACATGAATAAGTGATCTATCTCAATAAATAAACTAAGTCTTGAACTGTAAAAAATAAAGCATTCAAAAGTATGCCATGCCCTTTTTCAATTTGATCCTTACTTTCTGGTGCAATCAATGGCGTGTAATTCCTTAACAGTGACATTCAGCCTCCATCTCCCCAGAAGCAAACGATCCGGTTTTTACAGCGTCGGACCTTATTATGTTAATGAGTTTCAATTGCCCTCCCCCACGATTTCTTGGGCCTTATTGAGTTACCTGGAAATTGATACACCTGTCTTAATTAGATTCTGGTACATTAAGTAGTTGGTTTTGGAAAAACAGTATTTTGTTTATTATAAAAGACTGTATAAATATATTTAGACTTAAATCGAGGTTTTTTTCAGCGATTTGTTTAAGTAGCAGTATAGTTATCACAGTATATTTCTGGCATAAGAGTAGGTACGCTTGCGTATGCATATAATGCTAGATTCAGCAAGTCGAGAACACGGGAAACTCTTAGTTAGACCAGTTTAATCATGAATATAATAATATCTAGAGTTAATATCTGAATTTGTAGGATTTCGAGACCATTACCCATATCGAAAAGCTGTGGTATAAACCCATGAGTACGCAACGTCTTATTTTGATTTCCTTCAACTTTCTTTTAAACGAACTGTTCTGTTGTTTGTCGAAAAAAATATCGCCTTCCTCGTAAAGTGAAAGGATTTTTCAGTAAATTGAATCTCACTTATTTTTGGAAGCATTTAAGAACCTCGACTCTCTTTTAAAATTGGTAAAAATTTTAATAGAACAAAAACTTTCATTAAAAAAAAAATGGGCCTTTTTAGGGTTCCGTAGCCAAATGGGAAAAACGGAACCCTTATAGATTCGTCATGTCTGCCTGTCTGTCCGTATGTCACAGCCACTTTTTACCGAAATTATAAGAACTATACTGTTGAAACTTTGTAAGTAGATGTATTCTGTGAGGTTTGAGAGTTAGATCTGAAACTCAAAAATTTTATGTTCATTAAACCTATACGTGTAGGGTATCTATGGATAGGTCTTCAAAAATGATAATGAGGTTTCTAATATATTTTTTTCTAAACTGAATAGTTTGCGCGAGAGACACTTCCAAAGCGCTAAAATGTGTGTTTGCCCCCGGGTGAGGGGGGGAGGGGGCTGTAACTTCTAAAATAAGAGAATGATAAAACTAAAGAAAATATATGATATACATTACCATGCAAACTTCTACCGAAAATTGCTTTGAACGAGATCTAGTAAGTAGTTTTTTTAATACGTCATAAATCGTAAACCGCAATTAAATAATGGTACGGAACCCTTCGTGCGCCGCGAGTCCGACTCGCACTTGACCGGTGTTTTCTTCTTCTTTTAGACTGTCTGACTTCTATTTGTAATATTGGAAATCAAAAATAATACAACCTATGTTGAAAAATATAAGTTCTTTAACTAAGACATTAATTCAGGACCCAAAGGCGTGAGGCAGAGGCTCAAGCAGAAGTTACTTGCTTGCTCAAAGTATAAGTTTCCTATGGACACAAATATTGGTAAAGTCGTTTCTTAAGTTTTACGCGTGTGTTCAATGGTTTAGCAGACTTTGTTGAGCCAATCGTGTGTAAACAGTAGTTTATAGATTGTTGTTTAAATAAGTTAGAAATAAAATATTAGAGAAGGTTGGAAAATACATTTGAATTGCCCATATTCAAAAATTTGAAATGTACTTTTATTGTGGTTTTTTACTCTAATTAAAACTTAATATTTAATTAACCACGCCCATATCAAAAAGATTAATGCCAATTTCTTTAAGACATACTCGTACCTGTTGCTTATTTGGGAAAACAGCGCCCATTGCAGAACTTTTAAAATTTTATATGTTTTTTACAATACTTAAAAAGTAAATTTCTAAAAGTGTATTAGTTTTATATGTAGGTATTACTTTGAAAAAAGATGAGAAATATTTAAAAAAATGTTTTTAATTACGAATTACCATGCACCTGATATAATAACAACGCTTTGAAATTCTCGTGTTCAATTTTGAGATTATTACTAAAGTCATCAATAAATTTATAAGAGACTGAATCTTAAAGATCAAAGGTTCAATTTTTTACGATCCTCAATATTTTCATACATTCATTGCTAATCCAACCCATAGACTTAGCATTCGCTATATCTATGATCCAACCCGACCTAAAAGCCAAATTGTCGTGAAACGTAATGTCACTATCAGTTTTTGGCCTGTTTATCTATCGCCTTCAATTTAAAAGAACAGTAACAAGAACAGCATTAAAATTCGTCTATCAAATAAGTGATTATGCTGTCGTTTACTTTATCCTTGACATAGTTCAGAGAGCACTGGGCTCTGTATACACTGAGTCAATTTAATTTGCCCGTAATGAGAAAAACTTCGACGGCACTGGCGCAGACTAAATCGGGGTTTTAGGGTTCTGTGATACAAGTAAAAAAAACTAAATCAAAGATTTTAATGGAATTAAAGAATGAAACACATGTGCTATTTTATCCTCTTCAAAAATTGTTTTTTAAAAACTTCGTAGTGATTAAGATCTAATGTCCAATTTTAAAAACATACTAAATATTTGCTATCGGGTATACGTTGTTAACTTTGAATTAAAAGAGAGTCCAGTTGTCATTTGTAAAAAAAAATTGAACTTAAGTAGGTTTATGTTTATGTAATTATTATTTTTTTCGAGAGGCCGTAGTGTATTTTTATTTTATGACATTATTTACTGGAGCTTCAAATCGAATCAAAATCGAAGTGTCAACGAAACAATAATTTATTTAACCTTTCCTACTGTTTCTCACGTTTCTATAGTCGCGGTGCCCCGTGAAGCAATTTAGGGATTATTTTTTTATAAATACGGAACCTTTGACCAAATTTTAACTAGCTTTTAACTTAGTATTAGTTACGACATCGCCCGGGCCCCAGCCGGCCTACAATTTTTCCACCGAATTTATAGAGAGCTCACACGCACAAGTGTGACTCGCACCGGTTTGTCATTTAACCGACTTGTCCAATTTGGACGGAACCCGCCAACTTTTACAATAATTAAACCGAGTTTTTGGGCCTAAATTTTTGTGTAATTGGTGTCTGTTTGTTAGGGGGTTTGGTCGAATATTGGAAGGAAACATGCACGGGACGAAGTACAGTTTTACTGTTGTTGCTTGTTTGGTGGCAAAGAAAAAGGTTCCTGGCAATTTTTCGTTTGAATCGATGTTTTGGATTAAAAGCATAACAAGGTTTTAAATATTTACCGGGATTTTGGAAATTCGTATTATTGAAACAATATTATCTACAAATTGTGTGAATTTTGTTGAATTGTAGTTTCATAATAATTATTCGTTTACGAATAAAAGACTGCGTGCAGCGGTAGTGAAAACTGTAACATAAAAGCTAATAAACGATTTCCTTGATTTTGGTGTGGCCATGTCACCTAAAAGTAGTTTCCATTTAAAATGATATTTTTTGGGTCTGTCTCTAAAAAACACTGCAGTATTTGGACATTAAAAATCACACAGGGGTGTGAAGAAAGGAACACCCCTGTGAAATTCCTTGCAATGGCTAAAATCTTTCTCGCTATAAAGAACTCACTCGTAGGTGGATCATGGATGGAATTTTTCACAACGTTATCCCCTGAAACTAGTGGCACCATCTGGGTTCTGCCCTTAGCCTTGCGATAAGCTTTTGCCGAGGATTTGAGTGACCCATTACGGAACCTCACTTTTTGTCGAAAAACTTTCGACTTTAAGGGCGATAGTTCAACGCAGCCCGCGAAATTAATAACATCGTTACTAAAATAGCTGTATGTAAAATATTTTGATTAAATAATAATTACTGAAAAACCACCACACACCATAAAAAAAACTGGTACATACTTATAACAAAAAGATCTTAATTCTAACTTTGTTATTTTGACGATTGGTGTGTTTGCTCGGGTATTTATTTTGATAGAAAATACTTATCTAGTCTGCAAAAACCTATTTTATTTGGGTACGAATTTTGATCATACATGTTTATTTATAGTTTTAATATTTTATTTATAGTTTTATTATAATTAAATTGGTACGTGACCAAGCAAAGTGAAAAGTATTTTAAACGCTAAAGGCTCGTGTACAAAGCAACTTATACTTTAAATGCTGAAGACGTAGATCAGTTGAATGTCATTCAACATCTGTAGAAAGCTTCGTCAGAAGCGTTTGTAGGTTTGTTTGATCGAGTCCTCCTCTCTGCCATTCAATCTTCCAAAATCCTGCACTTGCGTCCTGTCGTCTACCTCTATTAATAAAGATTTTCTTACCAACGGTCCCCTAATGCCTTCCGGCTGGGGCTTCACTGACAGCGATTGCTAAATCAAACAGTGTGACGTTAGCACTTGCAGAAAGAATAAGGGTACTCTTTGTACTTGCACTTTCATTTCCTACTAAATTATGATTTGAAATTTTAGCGCTGCACACTTTTGTAAGGCATTACTTTATGCAGAATTTGTTATAGTTTTCAAACACATCTTCGATTAAGTATGTTGTTTTTTAAACCATGTTGCTAACTAGCGATTACATGATATTAAGATTATTACCCAGCGTAGGACTAGTTTTGTCACAAAAATAAGTTTTCCTGGACATTACTTCCCACTACTAATACAAATATATGATCAAACTCGTTCAGACGTAGATGTGTGAATTAGAAACAAACATTCTTACTTTTACATCTTTAATTGTAGCATAAATCTTCTTCCAAACACCCTGCCCCACTACTTGTTAGGGTACAACTAGCGGCATGAAAGTTGAGCGCTGGGCACAAGTTGCGCAGAAGACCATTACGATTACTTGATAGGCTAGTGACCCGCATGCACCGGCGGCTGTGATTGGTTGTTAGCTCCGCGCACACACGGCTTAACATCGGTGCCGCCTACTGAGGGGTTTTATGAGCTAACTATCCTCTCAAATTCCAGACAGTTCAGTGTCTGTGCAGCTAACTCAATCGCTCAGATAGTACGAATTTGAAACACTGAACTACCTGGAATTCGAGTGGATAGTTAGCTTATGGTAGCCCCCCTGTTTGCTTGACCAGATCTTAGATACAGCAAGTCGAGTTATAACATTTGCACCGATTGCCATCAGGCCGTAACGCGACGACAGAGACTATTTTGGTCCTTAGCTAGACATCAAGTGCTATCTTAACTTTATTATGATTAGCAATAATGTTACCTCTAGAATCGTCATTGTCATCATCATTAATCAGTCTGCGTCAGTTCGCCGTGTTAAAGTTAACAAAATGTCATCTATTTACACGTATAATTCCGTGAAAATAATCAACGAATAAATTATACTTACCATCTGATAACCATCATTACTACCTTTGACTTTCGAACAAAAGTGTTACATTAAAATGTTCTAGAATACTCCCAGAGCGACCCGCTGTCTGTTAATCATCCGACTCTATTCATTTTATCCTCTTTCTCCCTTTTTAGCGATCGACTAGAATCTTCACATTAAAAGTTCAATGGTGTCCGACTCAATTGGAAATCGGGGCGTATCGTTGTCTAGTATGAACCTAGAACGTCGATATAAGTACTGAACACTGTTTCTTTACATTCATTTTCCTAACCCCGATTCCTAAGCAAAGGGCACATTTGTTACGAATCTGTTTGTATTAAGAAATAGTTTTGTTTTGCTTAAGATCTCGCTGTTAATGTTGATCACCTGAAGTAAGGCATGCATGACTTCAGGGATTGTCCTAACAATTGCTGTTTTTGAAATCATTGTCCGGACGGATTAAAACTACTACTTATATTCTTCGGTGAGAGAACATGCTGTGTGAAAACATGTTTTTTTTTTTCCCCTGTCTAAGGGTAACGGAGGTTTAATTGCAGATAGATAGGCACTCTTTATTGCACACCACATAAAACAAACAGTACAAAAAAAAATTAAAATAGTACAATTTTGGGTGGTCTTATCGCTAGAGGCGATCTCTAGCAACCTTCAGGTAGAGGACAGCCTAGAAAAGTTGAGAGGGGGAGGCGGTGAAGAGTTTAAGAAAGTAATAATGATAATTTTACGAAATCAATAATAGACATGGGTACCTACATAAATTGTCATAAATAATAAGCATACATACATAGTATACTTAAATACATACAAATAAAAACTCTATTAATATGAATATAACATGAGGAAAAGACAGGAGAAAACTAAAGTGAAAGGAGATAGGTCTACATTTAAAACTTATGAGTGATTCAGACTGCTGAATAGACATAGGCAAGGAGTTCCATATGCGGATAGATTGCACAGAGAAGGACTGTGAATATGTGTGAGAAGAATTGTAATTATTGTTCCAAATGTAATTAATACTCGCACTTGGCACATCTAGGATCGTGGTCAAGCGTAAGCCAACTAGGAATATTAGGAGACAGGATAAAGCGCATGAAAGAAGAGGAAAACAAAAACGGGATAGTTTTTGTGTTCACATGAAAATTTCGCTGCAATCCAAACCACGGCCTTTATTTCTAAGCCAGTCCCCCACTTATCTGATTGTGCTAGTGTTGTTATGTTATTTACTTTATGGTTTTACCACAGTGGGGACCTGGACTTAAATACGGTCACCCAACAATCCTGGAGTGCAGTCAATAATAGTTCTTGCTTCACCAATTGGAACTTTATTTTAACATGAATAAAGCTCATTGTGATTAGCACGTCTGGCTAAATATTTGGTCTGCAGTTCAGAAGCGAACGTTCACAATTTATGCTGCATTTTATTGTTCTTGTTTCAGATATTATTTATGAACTGGCGTGAAAATTATTGACTGAGTTTTTCGATTGTATATTTGGTAAATAACACGCAACTGTTACTCGTAACTGGTTAAATTTAATTTTTATTTTGTAGCATTAAACATTATCTACTATAAATATTTACTTAATTTATCAGTTTATTACAGATCTTATACCATTGAAAGAAATGTACTTTTTTTATTTTTTTTATTTGAGATGGGCTTACTCTTGACCCCAAGCTTGCTCTAGAGCATTGATTTTATAGACTTTTAATTATTCACATACAAAAACAAAGCTGAACATTACAATGTATACGAGTACTTTCTTATATTAATAATCTCTTTCAGCCGTTAAAGCTTGATTATAACAAACATCAAAATATAGAGACTTTCACATTTATAATAATAGTTTATTTATTAAATATTGGTTTTTCTAGGGATAGATAAACAAACAAATTGTGTTTCAATTGTTAAATAAAATGCAATACATTAACAAATAATATTGTCCTAATGATTTTTTGTTAATTTAGGGCCTGTTTCACAAATCACAATGTACGGATAAAGGGGTGTAAAACATAAAAAATATGTAGAGAATAAAAGTCCTTGAAAATCGTGTCAAAATTGTGTCAAAAATCGTGTCAGATAAGTAAAATATAGCTTATTAAGAACTTATCGATACATTGTGAAACAGGCCATTAATGCACTGATCAAATAATATATATTTTTCAGCATTAAAAATAAAGTATTAACCGCTAAACGTCCAATTGCGAACTCGCCTCTTTCACAGATGCATCTTCGTTTGATACCTATTCGACAGAGAGTTGGTCCATCGAAGAACTCCAATATCCTATCGTTGAGACTTCGTTAATGGTTTCATTGAGCTGGTCCAGGGTTGGTAGATCGAGTTTATGATTTTCCAATCATTCATATTTTTCTCCCTAAAATGAAAAGATTTCCAACTTTGTTTTTCTATTTCTTGTTCAAATAGGATATACAAGTAATATTATATTATGCTAAGATTTAAAGGCATTTTTTCCTCAAATCTTTTTTTCTAACATTTTGCGGAAAAAGATTTCTTCCCTAAAATAGGGAAAACCCCCAGTTTACCAACCCTGAGCTAGTCGTTATTAGTAACAAGTTATATTTGCTCGGGTAGTTTCCTCAGTACCTCGTCTTAATAGGAAGACTTCATTTATTAGAATTATCAATTTTACTCTTGTTTATTGTATACTCCTATTCTAGCATATGTTTCGATAATATTTAAGTGTCTTATTATGTTTTCTAGAAGAGACTGCTTTGAGTGATGAGATTGGCTTACATTGAATGTATAATAAATAATACAAACTATCATCACCAGCCTATATCAGTCCACAGCTGGACACAAGCCTCTCCGAAAGCAGGATTTTGCCATAATCGCCTCGCTTGGCAGGCGGGTTGGCGATCGCAGTTTGGCCAATAGTGGAGAGGAGACGCTGCTGCCCGTCTTCTTATGGCGGTTTTTCTGTCGTCGCCTCTTACGACACCCATAGGAAGAGAAGGGGTGGTGCAATTCTTTTAACGTGCCGGCACCACACGATACAAACTATACATTTTCGGAATAAGCTTATCGCCTATTTAGATAAATGGCTTATAACCCAAGTTAAACAAAAATTCAAAATGTTTAGGTTAGATCTTAGAAAAAAAAGATTTCTATCTACATTAAAAACTGTAGGTATTTATTATGTTTAAGAAAGTATAAATAATTAATTCAGCTTTAAAAATCCATTCTAAAATATAATTTCCCTTTTTATAACATTTGAAGTCTTTATGTTTATTGTTTTAAACAATTTTCAACTTAACACGTAGCTCTAGAAAGCTGTCAGGTAACTTGAGCGCCCTGTATATAAATATATAAGCGTGCACTAGGGTTGTGCGCAGCTCCTTAATCCCGCGCTCCCTCATACAGGGAGCACTTTCGAACAAAAATCACGCTTTTCAAAGACTTCACGTGTTGCATAGACGAAAGAGCACGGATTGTGTGAAGACATGACATAAATGAGAAAGCTGGGACTCGATGACGATTGACCGGACTGCATGGAAGAGCAAAACACACTGCGCTGACTGCATTTGACCTGAGAATGGGGCAGACGAAGGAGCAAAGATGATTTAAAAACTAAAGTATGTCGATATAAAAGTAAAGTAAAATTAAGTGTTCGTCAACTGTGTCAGCACCAAATGGTCTAAAATCCCCTAACTATTATACTCTGGAACAGTAGAGATTTGTGAGCATATCAATATATCATCGTTTTGATATTTATCATAAGCATGAGCTAACTGGTTAACGAAGAAGCACCCAAGCAGTTAAGTTACAATTATTATTTACGAAACTTCATAAAATTAAATCATCTCTAGTTCAAGATGCGACTTAAAAATAATAATCAACTGAATTTGTTTATAGTTCTTAAAATTTAGTGTATCGTTATCCTAAATCTTAAAAGGTGTACAAATGTACTACGTTTATTTTCCTCACTTGTCTTTGCATCACGTAAAGTCTGAAACGTGTGAATTCTGTAGAATAGCTCGTAAGCGCTCGCTGAGCGGCTATAACCGTAAACTGTCCTCCGGGACCGCGGGATTTAGCAGACAGGTACCACCCTAGTACTCTCTCACTTATTTATTAACAGGGCGCTGATGTGACCGACTAGATTCTTCTTATATTCGAATACAATTTCCTTGGAAAGTGTAATATTTTAATACACTGTGTCCCCCTACCTGAAAACTGTATCCCGGAGATCGCTTCTGGAAATGAGATCGCCTAAATTGTACAATTCTAAGTGGTTTCTTTTTATCTTTCTTTCTTTTGTGTGGTTAGCAGTTAAAAGAAGGTCAGCGTTTTCCAGAACACTTAACCCGGGAATCGAACTCGAAACTCCATCACTCCAATCGTGTCCCTAAATTATTTGGTTATTTCGTAAAATATAATGCTTAAAGATAAGATGAAACTACCTAAAGCTAATTTTTTTTATAAAAAATGCTTGTTGTAATTAAAATGTCAATTTGATAGTAAATTATAGCCAGCTTCTTAGCTTCTACACTAATAAATATTATGTTTCTTTGGAAATTTCTCCCAATAATTTCATTTTTTTAATGTAGTACGCACTTTGTGACATCTTCAGATTTTTGACTTGCCTAATAAGAAAAAGTCAAGAGCTCTCTTCGTCTTTGGAGGGTCAGGTGAGGTTGGATTATTGAAAAAAGTTGGTGGACCATATTATAAATAATAACAATATTTCTAAGAAAATTAATATAAATGATATTAATACAATAAATGTGAAAGTTTGTAAAGGTTTGGTAGAAACGGATGAAGATGTAACGCACACAGGTATTCAAGACTTATTCTAGTACCAAATAGACTTAATACGCCGAAAATACAGTTTCAGTTATTATATAACTTTAACGTGAACGATTTCAAAACGTATTCCACACGGATGCGCTGGTTTTATCTACAGTTGTACCTAAAACCGAAATGCAAGAGGAAAGAAAAATACGAAAAATCATTCCATCTAATCCGTGTAATCAACATTACATTACCTACAAAATGCCCAACCGGCTAATTCAATCGGGAGGACACTTGAATCAATATTATCATCTCCCATCGGAGCAAAGACCGCCAAATATGGCGAATTCTCCCCTAGTTCCAATCGGAAATCTATATTAATAGTTGAATCGAAATCCTGTGACTAACTCGGCCGGATTATTCGGACCTCTGATCACTTACTGTGGTTTAGAGACCAATACCAGTTTTGGGAAGTTGTACGGAGGTGCAGAGACCAGGATAAAATGGTCGATGTCTTTATGCCTGACGATGCATTCGCCAGATTATTGTCCAGAATGAAATTTACCGGGAAAATCTCGGGCCATCGGCAGAGAGAAGTTAATTTAGGAATAATCGGTGCTTTGGTGGAGCGGAATTATCGGTCGTACCTTTGTGGAGGCTATCGCGAAATAGTTTAGTGGATGACTCTAGATAATAACAAGTGCAATAAGGTCTTTGAAATTTAGTTGTGCCTTTTGTGGACATACATAGTTGTTCAACTAAAAAAAGATTTAAGCGTCAACCTATCAGGACGTTCTTTGTTGTATGTAGGCAGATAAACTTCAAAACATTTATTTACTAGTTATGACACTAAAAACATCATCATAATACACTAAAAACATAAGCAGCAGAATCATTCAAGAGGTCGTTTAGGATTAAGATATAATTTTTTAATTTGTCCTGAAGAAAAAGTTAAAGTTAGTCGGTATTTAAGCTTTTTACGCATTTTTTTTTAAATCTGACCAAAATACAGAAGCCTCTGTACATACGTGCACTGCACGTTACACAGCAATATGAAATGCAAGAGACATTTTCAAATATCACAAGAAATATACACTTTAGTTTTCTAGACAGTTGTATTTGATGTTTTAGAACAATACGTAAGATTTCTTACACTTGCGGTTGTTTTTCTTTTAAAGTTACTTTGAATCAATCTCTATTTCAATATCTTATTCTAAGAAAGTTTCCGGCAAGCTATTCTAAGCGGTCCACCGACTCCTAAGTTGGCCAGTGGTCGCCTCGGAGTTTTCTTTGCTTTTAACCCAGACTTGGAAACTCTTCAGACTGCTTTTCAAGGGCTTTTTGTCGTTTTTTTTTTCGGATCACTTTTTAAAAATTTAAATTAAGTTTTCGGCGATCTACTTTTTAGTAGGGCTTTCTTACATTGTCAATTAGAATTGCTACTATCCCAACTCGTTGAATGACGATCAGGTGACGAACTAGATGCCTTCCTAAGAAATAACAATGAAAATTTACCAGTTAAAGGGTAAAAAAAGTTGCAAATCAGAAGTTTAAGTTTTAATATTACCTTAGCTTTACTCAAAGCGTATAGTCGGTTCCAATTTCATAATTAAGCTTAATATTACTTTTAAATCCAACTTAATAGGGCTATTTTCCAAATTTAGTTTTGACTGCAGTGACGCTTGAAATCTTAAGTATCATTAAGTAGCCACTTAAAAAAAATGAATCGATATTATCTGGCAAACCTATATCATTTCATCTTGTCTGTGATGTGTACCTATTTTAGCAACGTAAACAAAGATATCATTTGGAAAAGTATTTAAATTATCACATTAATTAATCAGCTCCGACAGCCACTTCAGAAATTGTTAGCAACTGTCATTTCAATAATACAAACAACTTAAGTCCTCCGACAAATGGAAATTCGACACAACTTTCAATTTGATTTACCCGTCGCAATTACCGCTCGTTCAACTTATTATCAACCTTGATACTTTGTAATAAGATTACAACTGGAATGCGAGAACAATGCTCCCACTTCATCCTAATGTCCTGTAACATTATTTGTGTAAGACCTTAGTCTGTCCCGTCCCAAGATTTTGTTACTAACCTCTATTCGTATAACCAGTATGTGGAGATCTCCCCTGCCGCTTGTAACGTATGGGTTTTGAGGGGTTTCGGGTATGAGATGATAGTGCTAGGGGGATCAAAGATAATGGGTGATAATGCAGTATCGTGTGTATCCCTTTGGGGCGTTTAACACGGAATTCGGGCCTTAACGTTGGCCCGAGTAATTACTAAGCATTGTTGGTACGTACTTAAGGGTATCACGTTGGTGAATAAGTAAGTCCCGGGACGAATTGAGGTTCCTGGACACTATAGCTTTGGTTTGGCTTCGCTGTAATTTATCGTTCGAGAATAAACCTCTGACCGCTCACCTTTAGGAGGTCACCTAAATTCTATAAGAAGCTTGAGAGGCCAAAGGTTTATGTCCCGGGTTCTTATTTGATTTGTATTTAACTCCTTAGCTTGGTCGAATTTGGCCTGTTATGTTTAAAAAGTGGGTTTGTCTAATACATAAACCAGGAAAGTTATTATTTGTGTAAATTTATGTTGCCGTAAATTTATTTTGTTACATTTTTGTTTTTTTAGCCTTTTTTGTTCCACTGCTGGGAAAAGGCCATTCGTTAAAAAAATGAAAATAAGCTACATTTACAGTTTTATTTAATTCGTGTATAACGAAAAGATACACACATTTCTAGATTGGATTCATTCAAATGCTTAAACTATCAATAGTTAATATGGATAAAACAAATAATTTAACTAAACCGGGCAGGCGATGATGATACAAATATCATACGCGTTTTGTGTCACCTAGTAAAAAAATAAGCTATGTAACAAAATAAAGATGATAAAACATAACTGCATGAAGGAACTAGTAACATAATCTTCGAAAGAAGATTTCACAAGAAAAACCAATTATTTCGAGACAATAAATGGATAACAGCAAGCATTTTAGTTAATTCCATGTAAGCGCATTTGCGGCTTTGTGAAACCTGATAATATTATTTCTTGGGCTAATATTGTTGGTGATTCTCGGTTCATTTTTATGTCTATGTCGTAGCCCGATCTTAGAATTAATCACTTCATGATTTGGCCAACCATTTCATAAAATGGTCGTTTTTCATGATGCGGCACAGTACCTGCTGGTCACATCATGATGACGATAGGCCAGATCAATGAATCAATCAGCGTTTGACGATATGACCTACTACTTTATGAAATGGCCAAACGTTGGTGGTCATATCGTAAAACAGTTATATTATCCACCGGTAGAGGCGCTGATGTCGCTTCGTTATAGTGGTACAACATGGCGGCGGACAATTATTATGCTGTTCTTGTAAATTGTGAAAGTGAATAATAAGTGTAAATAGAAGATTACATTGCAGTGATTTATCGTTAAGACATCAAGCTAGGTGATTTTTATGAAAGTCACTCTAAAAAAGGCGCAACGTCAAATTATTGTGGAGTTCGACACGTGATTTGGAGGCTAGTTAGCTTATTCTAATATTTTTATTTATTAGTTTCCTTTCAAATTTACAAATATTTGTAATGGTTTATTTATCTATTGCCCAAAATTAATATTAAACGAATTCCAGTAACTTGTAAACGTATTTATACATATTTTAATGATATGGCCAAACGTTGATTGACATATCATCAAACGTTGACGTTTTAACGATATGGCCAGTTTTGTTTAGCCGTTTAATGAAATACGACCATTTTATGAAATGGCCGGCCACATTATGAAGTGTTTAATTTTAATAGCGGGCTACGACATCTATACTATAATGTTCTTCAAAGTTGGGCTATGTCTAGCAGTGGACTTAAAACATACATATTCCACTGCTAGACTTAGGCGAATCCTGTAGAAATAAATTTCTTTCAGAAGATTTCGGCATCACTACCCACAGATTTTAAGGGTCCTCGAAAAATTTCTGCTTTTAACTTTTTATCCTACTCTTGCAATACTACTACACGCTTCTAATAAAAATGTATATGATCAAGCTTCAGTTACCCAAAGTATCAATTGACAAATTACCCGAGAAAGGATCGCAAAGCCCTGAGGTTGGCAACATGACACCCCAAGACTACGCTCACGCTCAGCCAAGTATCCTGAAATCCTCAACACGTAGTTGAATTAAAATACCTCGTGACCCTTTTTCATTAATAAGAGATCTTCGCCCCACACTGAATATTTATGCTGACGTGGGTGGTGTAAGAGTGAAACTTCAGAAGATTTCGGTGACATTTTGCATTGTCGACATTTTGACAAGTTGAGTGGAAATCAATAGGCTGTAAGTAACTATCATTGAATATTTCACGGAGGATGATTTATTTTAAGGCTGATAAGTGATTACGTAAAAACTTTTTTCTTGACAGTAAAAGTAGGCGCATGCAAGTGTTATCAATGATGAAATTGGGAAACTGGATAGCAAATCGGAAATCCAATTGATCGCAAGTTTTTATAATTTTGTATTTAATAACGGAGGTGATAGATATTTTCTTTCACTGTTAAGTACATGTTATGTTTTTCATAAAGTACTTACCAAAATTATGTTCCATCCAAATATGATTTGCATAATATTGTGTCTTTTTTTTTACATCTCAAAAGAAGTATTGAACTCTAATTATATCTAGCTCCTCGACATCTATTTAGGTTCTTGACAGTCGCTATCTAGCGTTTATTCTCTAGAAGGTCATTCCCTAAAACTTGCATTTCGTGATTCCAACAACCCACGATACATCGGTCTTCAGGGCCTAGTTCAGTATTCGATAAGATGCGCCAGCCAAGTGCGAGATGGTAGCCTTAATTCTTAAAGCGTTGATAAAATCTATGTGCTACTATTTTACGTTGACCCGCTATTGGGTCAGGAAAAGTCGTCGTACAGTCAACATAGTACCTATCGGTTTTATTTTATTTTTACAGCCTTGGTACTCCTTTAACTTGAACCACACACCCAAATTGGAGACGTGGAAGCGGTTACTTGATTTTTCTGATACATTTTCATGAGCTTGGCTACGTAGCCGTGTGTATGGGCCTTTTTGTTAAGATTGGGCCACTAAAAGTGTTAGATCTCAGCCTCTCAGGTCGCTATATGGTGATAGTGGCTCATGTTTATTTAAAGGTTCAACAAGGTGTTGATGGGGCGAGGGGAGGTGCATAATAATAAGAGTAGTAGGCTTAAGATTCCATTCTTAATCTTACTGTAATTTATTAAGATCGTTGGTAGCAAAATATTGTGTTTATCGACGCGCGTTGAACGGTACTGTCAATTGTATAGTATTCAGGCAGTTAATGTGTACAGCTAATGTCTTAATTTAATATTTGTAATGTAGTAGTGATTAATTCCAATGCCGAAAACTGTGATAAATTGATAGACAAAAGTGAATGTATATTTCGCCTTAAAATTTACTTTATTTTCCTCGTAGAAACAATTACATTATCACGTGACCCCCGTTTATTAGAAGGTAAAGTCTTATCCACTAAGCCTACCAGCTCAAAGATGACATAGATGAATAGCATCCCAAGTTACAGCATTGCAAACTTAATCTACAAGTTTCTCTCCTCTCTATGCCATGTAAAGCCAATCGGAAAAGTCGATTCTTTTTCCCAAACACTTTTAAAAACAAATAAACGAGTACGTTCCGTTCACAGGTTTGCACCTGCAAAGCTACTTAGTTCCGAAACTGTGCGAATGGTAGCGCTCCGTTCGCTGGTAAACGGGTTAGCATAGTCATGTTGCAAGTTAAACATTTCTAGCTTACATTGAAGTGGCAATGACGCCCTGAAATTCTCAACAAGAACGAATTGGTTACTTTTGAACAAATAATGTCCTAGGCTATCAGTTTAAATTAAAATGTTTTTGTTTATTTATAATTGTAAGTGTCGGAGCACGGAATACAGGGTGACACAGGTTGAATGAGGGAGTCACTTTAACAGGATCTTCTGCCAAGTAAACTAGACTGATTTTACTTTACCAACTTAGAAAGTTAGGAACACGAAATAATAACTGATGCTCCATACATTTTCATCGAGGTAAATGACTGTTTGTCTAGAAAGTTAAACTTTTTGTCGTGAGTTTGATATTAATGCCATAAAGTTGGTCATAATGATGGGTAGAACAACATATTAAAGCGATTTCCTTGTCTAACAAGAGTCACAAGTCACTCTGTATTCTGAGTAAATGAGAATTGGGAACGAAGCAGAGCGAGTCTTACCCTGATATCATACTTCGATATGTAACTTATGTAAATATATAACTTATGTCTATAATAACGTATGCATAACGAGACACTATACCTTCTATAATTTTTTTTTATTAGTTTTCTGTTTCCCTGAAATAAAATCGAGCCTTGGCAGCGTTGACAAGTTCCAAAAAAAAACTGTCTAAAACCAAAAAGGAAACTGAAATCCTTTCCGTGTTTCGATAAAAATAAAACACTGTCAATCCAGTTACAACTTTAAACAGTTCCGCCCCCTTATTCCTTAAAATTAGCAATCAGCAATAACCGCGCAGTCATCGCCCGATTGATGGTTAGTGTCAAAATAACCATGGGCAGCACTGACAGTAGATTGCTTTGTTTTTTGCTGTCATTTTTCGATTATAGAAGCTGGAATTCGTAAATTTTCGTTATCGTATTGCTTTTGCAAGATACGGAATCAGGGTACGAAATTCGTGTTAGTAATGAGATTCACATTGAAAAATGCGACAAATATGATTTTGCTGTGTTTCGTGGTACGGGCAATTTGGCCAATCGTGTTCATTGATGAGTGAACTAGATAGCAACACAAATTTGCAAGTTAAGCTTAGTGGCAGTGTCACGGTTGGTAAGCCTTTGTTCAGTGTGCATGTACTGCCGGCATAATGGAACGTGCATTATTTCTACGTTCGGGTTTGAAAGCCAATTACTTCCGAATTGTGGGCCACAGTTTCTAGATAGATTATTTACACTAAACAAAGAAGTTACAATTAACGTTTGCAGAAGAAAAGTGCTATCTAAAGGTAAATGGGCATTTTGTTCGGACCTTTGACCCACCAGCGACCACCACCACTAACGAAACTAGTCGGAGTATATTAAAGACCATGAATACTACCCAATGAGATAGGTCGCATTCCTGAAAAGCAAGGGGATGTTTTTTTTTACTAAAACAAGTTTTATTATTTACAAACTTTGTGAAGAAAGTTTTTATGAAACATCGAAAAAAAAAAACAACTGCATACTGAATGTCCATGCGATCAGCTGTAGGAATAGATAGTAAAATATTAATTGACGTTTAAATGTTCGATGCTATAAATTCAGCGAGCGGACGCAAGAAATATATCATCGATAGTACAATCTCGGTTCGCTCCAAGTTTTCATATTACTGCCCCCAAACTGTTCAGATGTAACCTAGATAACAGGAGACTAGTCTGGACCTAGATTTTGTGCCCTACCATTTGTCACATACAAAAAATAGGGTGACTTTTGACGAGTACAAAACTTTTCTTTACCAAACTTGCAGTGCTACTTGACCAAAAATATTGTGCCATGTAAAAACATAATATGCAAATTCGTACGATTTTGATAATTTTCAAGCAGGTCGACTACATCGAATATTATACAAATCTCGTTTACTTCTCTATATTAACAAAAACTTACACTCCTGTCGGTTTGAACGTTGCATTATTAGTTGTGGTTTTAAAAACGGTATTGCCTATGCTCTACGCCATTTTGAAAGGAACGCAACAAATAGAATCAATTATCTTTGATGGGAAACCGCAACCAGATAATGTTATTTGTATTGTTCCAAACAAATTGCATTTTATACGGAAACTAAACAATCATTATTTAAAAGACAGAATGATTAGGTACTATTGCTTTGTTGCAGTTAAATTAAAATTTCTCCCATTTTCGTTCTGACTGTAAATATGTTTAATCTTTTTTAATTCATGAAAAGTTTTTGCAATTACATAAGTATTATGTAGTCCATGTTCTGCAGAATTAGCTCCTGCACCTGCTTTTACAGCCGATTCCATTCATGAGGTAAGAAGGGGCTAGTTTTGATACAGGCTGCGTCCCATAAAAACCCACTCACAGTGAATCAACGAAGGACCATCAGGTGCCAAGACCATCTTGCTGGCATCACTACTTAATAGTAAAATAAAAATAATATAAAACGGCCAAGTACAAGACGGGCTTGTGCTAAGTATTCGGGTAAGCCGGATTTTTTGTAAGATAGTCGAATAACAAGTTGACTCGTTTTAAATTCTGACTGCGACATTTAAATAACACGAAAGAAATAACCAACAACAATTGCTTACGCACAATTTATTTAGCCCCGTTCCGATTCTTTCGGTTTTACTAACTTTTGTTTTACACAAGTTGCGATACTTACAGTTTATTTCTAAATCGACTATTTGAAGTTTGGGGTGCTTTATAGGTCAAATTTACGGATCATAAAGCGTTTGATCCCGTTTTCTTTATATCTTGTGATAGTAAAGCTTTATAAAGATATCTGCTATTCAAAGAACGCGACTTAATTCTAAATAATTGCGAATTTTAGTCCGTTATAATCATACCTAATCTAAGAATTGTAAAAGAATCTACAAGTTAACAGATATTTTATTAATTTTTTGATTTTTGATTTTTTATTTTAAACTTTAAATATAGTGCGGTTTAATAGGAAGAAAAAGTTAAGTCGAGGCAAGGCAACAGTCAAGATTAAGAAAAGCGTCGTAAGGAAATCTGTATACTGGTTAGTTGTAGATTGAATTAGAAACTCTTTAGTGATCACCACACAAAAGAACACAGAAAAAACATTTAAATTAGCAAAACTTACGCGTTTTATCCCTAGTAGCAAACTTTTATAGATAACCCTGTCTTACGTAAAAGACAGTTGAAATAAATTCCAGAGGAGAAGGCGGTAAAGATTATTCCAATATATGAAATACATATCAAACAATCCTATCTACAAATGTTTATAAGAATTGATGTGTATGTTCCCGTCATGAACACAAACGAACTTTCAGCACGTCTAAACAACGGGACTACAGGGATATAGCAAAGCATTTCAGTACAATCTCACCTGATGGCCAAAACGTGTAAGCACTTCAGAAAGTGCTCGAAGACTTGAGTTGTAGCGTTCGGGGAAAATATTGACAGGTACGAAGGCCATAGTGAATTTGTAGTGTCACATATTGAACAACCTACTTTTGTATCATTGTCAACGTAGGAATTTTTTCCCCTATTGGATCGTATCAGTACATACGCGCCAGACAACACCAGATGTAATGGCCTCGAAGTAGCAAAAAGTTAGGAGGTAGACTTTTGCCCTACAATATAATGTCTCCTATAATATTGGTCAGCAGTAAATTTATTTTATCGTATACTATATTCTACGTAAAAGATTATAGAAAGGAGGCCACGTACCGACAAGCTCAATGTAGGATGTCCACCCACAAGGTGGACAGACGACCTGGTAAAGGTTGCAGGAAGCCGCTGGATGCAAGCCGCTTTCAACCGACTCATCTGGAAGTCATTGGATGACGCTTATGTTCAGCAGTTGCCGTCCTGTAGCTGAAATGATAAAATGATGATACTATCTTCAAAATTTCTTTCCGTCCAGCTTAACTTTTTCATCCATCACCAACTCCATGACACATTTCTTTCTATCTACTAGAAAAAAACTTAAAATGAACCCATAGTAAGGTCCCTAGTGCATTTCAGTCACATAGCTCGTTCCTTTTATACCACGGCCGATGTTTTAAGACTTTTAGCTGGAATCGGAATATGGACTCTGAGTGTGGAACTGTGGAAGTAGGCCAACTTTGAATAAGTGCTACTGGTATCGATACTCGTACCTTAAAGTGGAACGTCTGGACGTCTACTACGAAAAACGAAATCCGTCAATACGATAATCGTTTTGCGGATTGCTTACTATGAAACGTTTCGGATCCGATATCGGCGACGACGTTCGTTGTTTGACGAAAACATTTGTTTTATTTTAACATTAAATAATCACAATAAATATCATAGAATCTTAAAAATTTGATGTATTGATCGTTTTAAGCAGTAAAATAAAAAATCACGTTTATTGTTGCTTATTTTTTAAATGATTTCCGGTTTTTTTTCTATAAGTTCGGTAAATAGCATCTTAGTCATTCGTTTCACGAAGTCATTCCGAAATGTGTCTATGGATCCAATCGAAGCATTGAAATCCGATAGTGTTTCGTAGTAGGCTTATCGTTTGCGTATCGTTCGTGTTTCGTTTCGTCCGAAACATCGTACTATATCGTTTTTCGTAGTAGACGTCCTGGTCCGTTGTTTCAATTTCGGGTGAATGGTTTATTGTCTGTGGTACAATATTTATTTGTTTATTCCTCGTGGTTTATTGTGTTTAGTGGAATATAGGAGGTGGACATTATTGCTTGCATTATTATGTAGTGAAAGTAGCTTTGTTAAAATTGTGCCGAATATGTGTTTAAGTAAAAGGTGTTGTGCAATTTGATTCTTTTGTAGTAAAAAGATAATACTGCTAGACACTTTTAGTTTCAGTTATACATATATTTTACTTTGTATTTCCGACTTTTAAATGCAAGGAGTAATTAGAATTAGTTTCTAATTAGAATTGTTGTTAATTATTATTAGTCAGTTAATTCAATATAAAATTCCTTAGTTTTTTGAAATAGATTACAGCCTAATCATGTTATTTGTAATATTACTTTAAACCCGTTTCTGTATAGAGTTTGACGTCAAAGCAAGTTTTCGTAAAGTTTATGTTTAGGCCCTAGTTAAATAATGTATTGTATTTATTGATTTTTTAAATATCATCACATGGCATGGAATCTTTCATGAAATATTACTCAAAATCAAGCAATACAGATGACTGTTAGATTGGAAAGCATCATTCGCACAAAGAGCCTTCAATCTAACAGCACTCAATATTCGGTAAAATCACAGCCAATACTCACCTCAATCACGCAGAGAACACTGCAAATAAACAGTCAACAGACAGACAAACATACGTCGCACATACACACAATAATTACCGCACCAATGTCCGCATTTACATTTCAAATGCGAACCAATTTGAACTAGCGCACCAACTCGTCTGTCAATAACGTTTTATTTCGATTCGAATTGTTTCCTTGCTTAAACAACGTGTAGTAATAGAAAATAATATATTATATGCGTACAGATCCTACTACTTGAATAAATAATTGTTTCCTTTTAAAGAATTAATTATTTGATATTATAAATGCGAAAGTATGAATGTATGGATGTTTGTTACATTTTCTCGCAAAAACTACTGAACGGATTTGAATGAAATCATGTGGGACATTGTTCTTTAAATTGTTATTTATTTGAACGTAATTTGTTACATATAATACCAAACATCGAGTAGTCTACGCCACGCAAACGAAGTTGCAGGCACAGCTAGTTAATTACTAAATCTGATTGAAATGCTACAAACAACTTAAATTATAACATTACTAGCTCACAGAGCTAGCGGTTGCGGGTTCAAACCTCTCAAAGTGCAAGTGTATTATAATATGTTAAAGTTTGCATTATTTGACCTTAGCTTAACAAAGGTACCTATTGCTCTTTATTTATTTTTTCAATATCAATTCACCTTTCAATTCGTTCTAACTACATCCGTTTTTTGTTATTTTTTTGACAAAAACCTAAATAAATATATTATTAAATAATAAATTCAAAAGTCTTACATATATATTGCCTGTTATATTTTTATAAGTAGAATAACTTATATTTTCTAGATTGGCGCTTTGCCTAGAGTCCTAGACGATCCCAATCCTAGACTTGATAAATGTGTCTTAACTGTAATTTTGCTATTTCTTATTCTAGTCTGGTATTGTCTGATAAAACGCAAGAAAAATGGTTATCTTTCACGATACGGTTTGCGTTACAAGAGTGAACATGGCTAAATTGCGCCAAGTATTTATGACTAACTTCATACTGCCTTCAATGTTTTTATATTTGGCCTATTTTTTTGCTGCTTTTTTTTGTTAAAGTCCTTTTCTGTTCTGTTAATACGTTCTAAAGCCTAACCATCAACGTAATACAGTAGCTAATCATCCATCCATCCATCAGCCGAAAGACGTCCACTGCTGGACATAGGCCTCCCCCAAGGATTTCCACGAAGATCGGTCCTGTGCCACCCGCATCCAGCGGATTCCCGCGACCTTCACCAGATCGTCGGTCCACCTTGTGGGGGGCCTACCAACACTACGCCTTCCGACCCGCGGCCGCCATTCAAGGACCTTCCTGCCCCAACGGCCATCAGTCCTGCGAGCAATGTGCCCCGCCCACTGCCACTTAAGGTTTGCGATTCTGAGAGCTACGTCGGTGACTTTGGTTCGCTTTCGGATCGTCTCATTTCTGATTCGATCGAGAAGGGAAACTCCGAGCATTGCTCTCTCCATCGCCCTTTGAGTGACCTTGAGCTTTCTTATGAGGCCCATCGTTAGCGGCCACATACAGTAGCTAATCAGTGTTGTTTTTACATCAAACTATACATAAAAAAAAATGTGAAAGTTATACTGCTTGAAGAGATCATGGTAAGCCTATAAAACCTTTTTGCTTTCAAAAGAGCTAACAAGATGACAGGCCGAGGGTAATGAGAACGACTATAAATATTTAGATACGTTCACTCTAAAGAAAAAGCGTGTTTAATTCAAATTCATGTGAGGGTGTCCTAATGACATGGCCCGTAATCAAGTGTGAGGCGGCCTTTAATTCTTTGACGTGGGTAGGGAGGCCGTTTTCTAAAGGGCCCCTTTGCATTTTTAGGAGAAAAAAATCGTAAGGTGGCTGTATAATGTAAATCCTTACGTTATTAAAATTATACAAGTGACCAAAAAAGAGTAGCGAAATGCTGATAAGTGCTCTTGAACAATTTTTTTCGTGAGTGTTTATACTAAAAATAATAATTTATAAATATTTATTTTTATTAAGTTTCTGGTAATGAATTGTCCCAGCACTCAAATATTTATAATTTCATCCCTGAAAGGTATAATTCTTGACTGTTAGTTTTTATACACTCAAAGGACCCTGAATAAAGTCTTTTGACACTTTTGGGTTTGTTAACTTGGCATTGCTTTACTTACTTAAAAGTAACAACTATGGTTACACATACCAAAATGAAGTTACCTACGTATTTAAATTTTATTAAAATAAAAGCCTAAAAATACATATTTATAAAACTGGCTCGAATAAGGAAAAAATCTAACTTTGCTTGCCTTATCCGCACCTAATCAGATCCTCTTTAAATTATAGATTAAAGCCCTCCGTAAGCGGATTACCCCAATTTTACTTAATCATCCCTCAGAATTACTGATGTGGAGGAAAACCGTTTTCAAATGTACTTACGTAAAAAAAATATGAGCAGAAAAGTCATATTGAGTTAAAGTTAAGTGGACTTCGTCAGTGTTTATAAACTTTCATTCGATTGAGTTATCCTTGATATCGTTACGCATTCCTCACCCATGTTTAAACAATTTAAAATAAAATGTTACATATTATGAAATATTTTAATATCATATAGATAGCAGTATTTATAACGCCATCGCCAAGATAGTGCGTCATTACAACGACATTAGGGCCTTTAAAATGCCAGTAGGATGCCCCGATACAATGCCAACGTTCTATAACTCAACGCGCCCTGAACTAGATGGCGCTAGCGTCGTAAACAAGCAAAATGGCCGACAGTTTCTGGTGCACCGTTGGCGCGCGTCACTTCCGCTCCGCAGCCTTTCATAAAATAGATGCAGCATCTGAATATATTTTAGAATATGATGTTAAGTAATTTTACAGCAATCCGCAGCAAAATTATCGTTTTTGTTCGTTCAATACTACAACGATGGAAGTTTTAATATAATTTAGGATTTTTAACTAGTCTATGCAGCGCCGTGCTTTGATTTTTGTGCTGGGTAGGCACTAAGTAGTATTATTATTAAAAAAAAAAACTATCACATTTTCCGGTTAAACCATGCGACGGAAAGAAAAAGTCACAAGTATAAAAAGCGTTTAGTTTATGCCCCTCTATAGGACAAAAAACAAAGATTTGAATTTTATGAAGTTTTATATTTTATCACCATTTTATTCTAAGTGTTTGAACACTTTATATTCTATCGCATTTTCCGGTTAAACCATGCGTCGGAAAGAAAAAGTCACAAGTATAAAAAGCGTTTAGTTTATCCCCCTCTATACGACGAAAAACAAAGATTGGAATTTTATGAAGTTTTATAATTATATCACCAATTTTTTCTAAGTGTTTGAGCACTTTATATTCTATCGCATTTTCCGGTTAAACCATGCGTCGGAAAGAAAAAGTCACAAGTATAAAAAGCATTTAATTTGAGCCTCCTTATACATTGAAAAACAAAGATTTGAGTTTTATTATGTTTCATATTTTTAATGAAAAATTTTCTAAGTGCCAAACGCCTTGCACACTTTGCTACACTCCAACCAAATAAAGACTTACTAGGCATTCTTGCTTCCGAGACAAGCAAAGAAAATTGACTGAGTGAAGATTTATATGGAGCACCACAACTATCCAATTGATATTATAACTCCTCAGCGACATTTCGTGGTTATTACTTTTTCGCGAACTTTGAACATGTCAGTAATCTTTTATCGTAAAATGTTTGCAACGGTAAGCATTATATACTTCAATTAATTCAATAAAGTTGTTAGTTAAGTGACAAAAACTTAACTTGTCTCCGACGTAAACACACACAAAACCGGCGCCCCATCGGCTATTTTGTTGATTTTAACATGGTATTTACCTACTTTTAAGATTGTATTATTTGTTCACCACATTTTAATACACTTTACACTATTAGAACAATTATCTTTTGACAACTTAACACCCGATTATTCACTAATATTTTTAAAAATCTCCTTTAACTGAGGTGAGGTTAAGTTACACTCGTAAATATTATGGCCACAGAATAAACAAGGACATCTCTTTGTTTGTTCCGAATTAAGCTAAAATAAGCTTTGGCGTATTCAAACTATGCAAATAAATTTTAGTTCTATGTGAGATCGATTACGTTACAACTCAATTCGGAACTTAAATTACCCGGCTAATGAAAATAGGCTACTAGGTTGTCCACAAATGAAAATTGATTGAGGGGTTGGCGCGTAATTTGTCAAAACAAATAGAATTATAGAACACAACAACACAACACTGAACTCTGAAATAACTATAATAGCACTCAAAAGAAACAGTTTATGATCTGTAAGAGTAAAAACAACTTTTCAAAACACTCGCGGGATGAAAGCCAAAGCAAACTAAAGAAAAAAAATATGGCCGATCGAAATGATCTCTGTTTACATTATTTTTAGGATAATTTTAGCAAACAATTAATTATTCGTTTTAAAACTTAAAACTATTTACTATAAATATAATTAGGATTTTAGGGTTTGAAATTTTATTTTAACAAGTTGTAATGTAAAGTTTACTTAAAATAAGACTTTAAATTTTTAAATTGGAGGCGGAAATTGAGCGCCATCTGGTGGGAGCTAAGCAGGTAAGCGCCGCATAATGCTTACCAAAAATTGGTGTTTTGTAACTGTGTACGTATGCGCACAGATTATATAAGTGTGTGTGAAAATTAAGGAAGTGTGCGTGAAATAGTAAGCGGTGTCGCGACCGCCTACCGTGGGTCATTTGTATTGAAAGTATTGAAACGAGCGCGCTTTAGTTTGAAAGTTTAATAAAGACGACAAAATGGTAACTTAGACTTTATTATAGATTGTCAATTTGGCAAATAAAGATGGTTAGCTGTCCTGTAGGATTTTTCTAGGTAGTAGGTAGTATTTTGATAGGTAGGCACTGCATAATTGCCTATATGCACCGCACGCCACTGAGTCTATGAATATATTTACAATTGTATAAGCCTATAGAATCTATTTAAAGTTTAAGAATATATTTAAAGCTGTATAACTTTAATATATAAAACAAAGTCGGGTTTGTTACAACACTTATAACTCGAGAACGGCTGGACCGATTTTCATGATTGATAATTTGTTGTATTTGTCTCAGCCCCGAATAGCAGAATAAATAATAAAAACATTGGAAAAGCTGCCGAAAAAAAAACTACTGTTAGGCGGTACGAAGTTCGCTGGGTCAGCTAGTTTCTAATAAGCAAATATCAGTATCAAGTACAGAAATACTTACTTAGTTCGTTAGCTTAGCGACTCGTCTCGAAGTGTATCTTGGCCTCCGACTGGCTCTGACGTCGAATCTCGCCACTTGCTCCTTTCCCATGCCAGTTAAACAAAATACTTATTTTCGCTTAAAAAACTTTTTATCAGTACTTAACATAACATTAATATGGAATATTTTAATATCCAATGTATTTTCCTTACGCCTGCTCTCTTCTGTCACTATACTACACGATTTTGAATCTTAAAATCCAAAGCAAAAAATAAAATTTACACTAAAGCCGTTTGTTCGAAGATGAACTAAGTGATTCATATTATATTATGATAACATACATCCCATGAACTCATATTAACTTTACGACATTGGAGTAAATAACGCATCAAAACGTGTTATATTTCAAAATTGACAATATCCTGGTTATTTCGTTTTTACCAGGAACTGTAACTTGTTTTCTTAACTGGATAAACACAGAAGAAGCGTACACGGACGATGGCGCTCCGTGCATGACAGATTATATTAAAAGAAAATGCGCAATCAACTGGAAACCACACGAAGACAGTTGCATCCCATCTGGAAAGCCTTCACCTTCACAAGACAAGAATAATAATCGCTGCTTGAGCAATTGTTGATATTTTGGATATAATTACGAATGGTGTATAACCACCGAGATGAAACATTGGGATTACTGCAGCTCGAACGTCAGAGGTGATATCTACACTCTAGGTGTATACCCAAAAAGCTAAAAGCATTTGCGGCGTCCTGTGTAAGACGGAGTGGAAGCGGTACACATACTGCTTGAAGAATCAAAACACTCCTTACTATTGGTGCAACACGGATTACCAAGGACATTGGGACTACTGTGCGCCAGCAGGATCCACCAGAGTTCCAATGCTATCGACTGATTTTAGAATCGGACCTTATATTGCAATAGATCACTGCACAATATACAACATATCGTCCAAAGATTTGGACCCTTACGTCTCATTTGTGCCGGACGATTATTGGGAAAATACAGTGAAGGTGCTGCAAGAAGAATACACGACTTTAGTCGAAGTGATTAGTGACCCGAACAGTTCTTTAAGTATATACAGGGTGTAAAAAAAGGCTTAACGAAGCCTTAAACCACGAATTCTATACATATATATATATACATAATTCTATACAATAATTTCTGGGAAATGACTTTTATTTTTGGGTATCAAAAAATATAACTTATTTCTAACCCACAATGTATATCGCGCACGCCACAGAAGAAAGAAGTACTGAACATTTTTATCATGTTTCTTTGTAAAAAAAGCTAAGTATTATCAAACAGAAGTCAATTTTGTAAAAATCTTTGAAAAAAATAGTAACTTTGACTGTCAATAACTCGGTAACCCGTCATTTCCCAGGTATAGTGTAAAAGAAAAAAATGATCGTAATAATACGTAGAATATGTGGTATTTGGCTTCGTTAAGCCTTTTTTTACACCCGATATAAGTTAACAACTGTAGATATGCCTAAACGTTCTTCGGTGCCAGTGGCAATTCAACTCACGATCGTAAAGAAAAAATTGCGAGGCAAACGTGTATTCTTAAAATTTATAATATTAAAGCATTTGAAGGAAATGAGGGCGACACAAAATAGTGAGATTGAATCAAATAAGTTTGATGAAGTAGATTTTGAGAAAGCTAGTCTTATATTTAAAAGATTATTGTGGTACGCGATAGAGTTTTATGTGTTTGGGAAAGCGGTGGAAACTTATGTTTTAGTGGTTATTTTCTACTAGAATTACGAGAATCCAGTTCCTCGAGTGATTGGTGTATCAGTGAAGAAAGAATATTCCAATGGAGATAAAGAAAATTGTTTAGGACAAGTGTTTTTCAACAGACCTCCGGAATCACGATATGTAGTTTAATAACTAACAAAAAGTAATAAATAATATCTTCTAATACACCGTGACTTTTTAATTACCCGCGAAAACTAAAATTTGCGTTGATAAAAATATGTATATCACTAAGTAACACACAAATATTATAGCGTTCATACAAAAATATCGTTTTATAGGACTTCAAATAAATCCTGTTAATGCACCAAAAACATGGAAACCATCTTCGTAGTATTTGTTGAATGAGAGAGAGAGAGACGCATGCATTCATTCAGACTCGCGCGGCACTCGCGCAGTCTCCCGCGCATGCGCGTCTGCTACGCCGAATTACTTAGTTAAGGTGTATTTTAAAATATGAAATCCACTAGGTATTTACAAGATTAACAAATGATACAAATACCTAAAAACCTTAAAACAAATATCAACGTACCTTACACGTATTGCAGTATTTTTCAAAATGTCCTCCTCTCTCCGAGATACAAACACGTGCTCTTTTCCGCAAGTTATTCTTCAAAGAAATAAGCACGTTTCTTTGAGCTTGAACCTCTTGAAAAGCCGCAATGATTCGGTTTTGCAAATCACCAACACTAGTAGGTTCACTCACAAACACTCTGGGCTTGATCTCGCTCCACAAATAAAAGTCCACAGGCGTAAGGTCCGGGGACCGCGGAGGCCAGGGCACGTGCCCGCCGCGGCCGATCCACCGCGCTCCGAACTCGCCAGTACTGATAGGCCATCACGGTATTCGTCACTTCACTTTAAAGTAAACACAGGTGCGGAGGTCGCGTGCGCCGGTGACCTTGCGTGACACAACTTTGACCGTTTAAGATTCGCGACGGACTGAGCTGAGGTCAATGATGGCGCGGGCGGGCGGGGGATGCGCGTGAGACTCCGCCCGCCCGTTCATTGATGAAGGGAGAGCTGGCCAGCTTCGAGCTTAGACGCGAGTTTGCCGAGTGAGATAGAAACGTATTTTGTCGGCAGGTTGTGTAATTTGTTTTCATTCATAGTTATTCCTTCCGTACGCCAATAATACGCGACCAAATTAGGTGGATTTTGGTTCCGTTAATGTTGGAATGATAATAATTACTATTTGCATTAGCAGGACTTTTATGGTGCATATTTTTACGGAATGTTAGGGACCTTCTAAATAAATTTCTCATAAAAATAATTGTTTTTTTTTATTCGCCAAATTCGATGTATATCGATATCTGAGTATGTTAGTTAATTTTCTCGGGTAACTAAACATTCACGGTGTATATTGTCATTATTTTTAACCGACGAAAAAACGGAGGAGGTTCTCAAGTCGACGCGTATAAATTTTTTGTTTTTTTTATGTATGATCACAAAAAATTTGACAGAGGGTATTTTGATAAATCTTTTTTTTTAAAGAAGGGTATATAGGGCAGTGTATAGTTTATAGTTGGTCACATATAAATTTGGAATAAAAATCAACCCCCTAGACTGAGTTGCACCACCTTAACTTTAACCATAACTGTAACTATAACCGGTTTTCCTGTATGGAGTTTGACAGACTTTTGACGTTTGTTAAAGTTAAAGTAAGATGGTGCAACCCAGCCCTAGAGTAGGAAAACAGGGGATGATTGATTGTTTACTCACTGATTGTAATGTTTGACCACGATATCAATGAAACAATTAACTCATATAATCTCTTAATCTGTGCAATAAAGTTTAAATAAATAAATATTGTTTAAACACGTAAAGTTTAAAGCAGTAAAATTTGATTTAATTTTTGTTACTTTTAAATTCGTGTTGGTGCTTTTTTCTTGGAGTAGTTTACAACAGAAAAAAGAATTACAGTAATCTTTATTGGATTTTATTAAACGAGTAGTAGATTCTTTCTTTGTCAAGACATAATAGAAAACAAACAATTCTTTTGTGATCCCTAATTGAAAGCATTTATCTATTATAGTATCTCTCTACTAGGCTTTATGCCATTGTAATACAGTTAATTTTACATTATCACGTCATATTAGCAAAAATAGGGAGGAAAAACCAATTATGGGGCTTGTCCCATTTTGATGGTGCACTGTTCTTTCTTAGAAAGTTCTTCAATTTGCTTGACGATGCCATATTATAAACTAGAACAGTAGACCCGCTTCTATGTTGTTTGTAATTTAATTACACTTTAAGCAAAAAACAATGAAAAACTTCTGTAAAACTAAGGGCGCTCGCCCATGAGCGACAAATCACTAAACGAGTTTTTGTTCAACATTTAAGTTCAATACTAAAACGCCTACGTGCTAAGAAAAGTCGAAATGTTTTATAATGGGCGACATAATTATTAAGATAAGCCCTTTTCACGATAAATGTCCCATCATTACTTGGAACAATCAACTTTATAAAACCGAATTTCTGAAACTGTTTTCTGCTATTGTAAATACATAGACCGATGTTAAACAAAAAAACTTCTTGTTTATAAATTATTACTCAATACAGGGTGACTCGTAAGACGAGAGAATAATTAACCATGGAAATTAATAGGAAACATATTTAAATTTTACAGAAGGCGTCCAAGGACGCTTAAGCCATTTTGATTTTCTGCAAATCGAGTCTAAGGTTGCCCTTAGTGTTATTTACTTTCATTTAGTATTTTTCACAAACTCAATTAAATTTACACTGGGTACATCGAAGATGATCGTATCAAGACAAAATATATTTAAATAAATCATGCGTCTTAAAATTGGGATTTCCTGTACAGTCCCAAAAACACCTACCCCAATGGCAATTTTGAGTATTTCTATCCTGCGTTTATTATAAATCGCGTGCAAGATGCAACAATGGATTTAATTAATGACATTTATTTGGGAGCAGTTCCCATTGTTACCACGTTTATTGCTTTGTAAATGCTATTTGGAGGTTAAGAGTGCGTCGAAGAAACCGCAAAATCTGTTATAGATGACGAAAGATTTTATAATACAGCATACAGACTTACAGATAATAAATATATATATTGTTATTTCCCATTGTTTACGAATATACCTTTAAGTAATAAACGAACGAAAGAGCGGACCTCTCCTAACACAGGTTTTTGCAAAACTTAAAAGGAGATTCCCATCCAGTGTAATTTTACCACTGCATGATAAAAACTTTTTAACAAAAAAATTAAACCGCCGAAAAACTGAAAAGCAAAAACAATAAATTATTTTTAATTTAACCTTAATAACTTAGTTCCTTAACTAATGTAAGTACACCTAATCAGCTCTTTTTGAAATCGGTGCCAGCCATTGTGAGTTAAAATGTGTCCATTCGCACCGACTCCAAAAAGAACTGATAAGGTATACTTACATTAGTTAAGGAACTTAGTTATTAAGGTTATTTTTTTGCTTTTCAGTTTTTCGGCGGTTAATTTTTTTTGTTAAAAAGCTTTTATTTAATGATTTTCTGTGGATATAAGATCAGCATTAAAATCTGAGAGTGAACAATAAATCACCCCTATTTTCCCACCCTTAGGGAAAGTTATATTTTTTCAAATTTATATGCGACAAATTTCGTGGTATAGATAGGGTTATTATTAGGTATTATTAGATAGGGTTATCTAATAAAAAAAGAATTATCAAAATCGGACTACTCTGTAAAAAGTAATGCGTGGTCAAACATTACAATCAGTGAGTAAAACATCAATCATCCCCTGTTTTCCTACCCTTAGGGTTGGATTTTATTTCCCAAATTATATGGGAACCCCTTCGGACTATACCCTTTCTAATAAAAAAAATGGTATGCGTGATCATACATAAAAAAATATATATACGCGTCGACTTGAAAACCTCCTCCGTTTTATTTCGTCGGTTGAAAATAAAAAAAAAATTAAGATATTATTCATTAAAAAAATAATACAGAATATTTAAATGTTTATGTAATTAGTATTATGATGATTTAAGTAAAAATGGTAGCCTTTTGTATTCTTTAATGTATGGCGTATGGCATCGACTGTAAAGATAAATAAATAAATGAAATAGAATTTATGGTTAATAATTTGTATTCTTGTTTCAGGTAATTGAACACGTGATTTGGATAGGCACATTTTTTTGTAAGTACTTACCTAATTTAATTATTTTATGAGAAACATGAACATATTATTATACGAGGTACGATATATTATACAAAATAAAACTAAAACGATATGTAACTTAGTTTAACAATCAATTATTATTATTTACAATCGATTACTTCTAAATTATAAAATAATTATTTATGTATATAAATTATTAAAATCAATTACTCGTTTTTTTAAACAATGATTGAAATTGTCTTTTAGGCTTAGTTTTCACTGGATGCGTCAATACTTCTAAAGATAATACAAGCAGTCGACATTTAATTTATTTTTTCAGAATATCTTATTGCATAAGGTTTAATACTGTGTTAATATAAAAAACTTAATAAATGTTCTAAGTTAAATGTAGTTATGACCTTGAAAAAAACTACTACTTTTTGGTTATATTATTTTTGCCTCGTCCATTTGCCTACTTTCTGCGAGATGTAAATGCTATCTATTTCACTCCGGACTACTTTTTCGGCTCCATAGTTTTTTTTTCATTCATAATGATAATTTTAGGGAAAAGAATAGATAGAGATGGTGATAATAATGAAAAATAACGATTTCGCGCATTCCGACGCTTTGTCTTGTAATTCCTATGCTGAGATTACCAAGTTTTAAAAGACGTGTGTCCTAACCCTTATATCTTCAAAATGGCGTGTCGCATGCGACCATATGAAAACCAACTCAAATATATTTCGTTGCAAAACGGAAAATAACGATTTATTGGTATGTTTGCGAGAATTTATTGTTCTGGCGCGATAATAATGAGCTCAACATTGGTATTCTGTTTTTAATAAGGTAGTTATTGTGATAAATATTTCAATTAACACATTATAATGTGATACACACGTATTTGGTAACTGTGACAGATGATGATTATTTCGATGATCAATTACTTAGCTAGTTATTAGAAATTGAATTTCTATATTTCATACACTTTTCCATAGTGCTTTATTTGCATTCTATAAAAGACCTATTTAAGATTACATTGGAGAAATCTGTGGCAATACTCGTAGTAAACGAAGAGTTCGACGTGTTCTTGAGTGCAGACCGCACACGACAGTCATCATCATCATCACCAGCCTATTCCGTCCACTGCTGGACACAGGCCTCTCCAAAAGGAGGATTTTGCTATAATCGCCACGCTTGGCAGGCGGGTTGGCGATCGCAGTTTGGCCAATGGTGGAGAGGAGACGCTGCTGCCCGTCTTCTTAATGGCGGTTCTCCTGTAGTCGCCTCTTACGACACCCATAGGAAGAGAAGGGGTGGTGCAATTCTTTTAATGTGCCGGCACCACACGACAGTAAATATTGTTATACAATTTAACTTCTTCGTTTAAGCACAACGGTACCGGCGAGCGCAGCGTGGGACGTCCACCCTTAAGGTGGACAGACGACCTGGTAAAGGTTGCAGGAAGCCTCTGGATGCAGGCCGCGTGCAACGTGCCGATATGGAAGTCACTGGGAGAGACCTATGTTCAGCCAGCAGTGGACGTCCTATGGCTGAAATGATGATGATGATGGTTGATGAACAATGGTACATGGAAAAATAAAAGTGGTTTATTCTATTACAACAAAATAACAGAAAGGAGGCTAGCAGAGTATGTTTTAAAAGAATAATAATAGAAATAGAGTTACATTTATCAGCTAGATATTCATATTTATGATTCAAATAAATTTTAATTACAAGCAAGCTAAAGAGGCAAATAAGTGGGTCTTGGAGCATACACCCTTGAAAGAAGACCTCCCAAGTGTCAAATTTTACGAATAAAAACCTAACTCATCATCTTAAGATAGCTGTAGGCGAAATATAGTAGTTACTCCATCTACACTTCAACAGTAGCAATGTTTTTTTATGATTAGTACGTGTATACCGCGAATACACCTAGTCCTTATGCATGCAAGAACAATAACAAACCCACTTTAATGCGGACTCGGTGTGGCGAGGCGAACGAGCCGCGAACGCTCGGTCTGTTTACTGCGAACGTGTTATTGGCTCGGAGTGTATGCTCATACATTCCTAATAGCTTTTACGAGTAGAACGGGACATTCCTGTTATTATGTGAGAATCTGCACTTGACTTTGTTAGGTAAAAGTCGATCTTTACGTAAAATGTATTACTATCGTCGTTTCGGACTTACGTTATGTACCTAATTGATTCGTATAGGGACCTCACGATGAATTATACGCTATAAAAGTACTCATTATCTTAAAGGAAGATGATCGATTTGTACTAAGACTGAACAATGAACATTATCGCCATTTTTTTTGTACTAGTTCATGTCATTGATAGACATAAAAACATCTTAAGCTTTGTGTAACGATTAATAATCTACAATATACACAGTTTCTTATTCACCAAGACTTACTGTCCCACGGCGAAGCCCGATGCTCCCAGAGATCTTGTCTCACTACCTTTTCGATGTAAAAGAGAAAGAGGCAAGATATCTTACGTCATCATCAGACATGACATCTCTAGAGATACGCGTCTCGGGACTTTTCCCCCCAAGTGAGTACTAGGCGTCATACACTCGTCTTTTGAACATTACAGAATATGAGCTCATCTTTTCACCTACACTGCCTAAATTTACCCAGCCTCTCAGAGACGCCTTGTGCCATTACACAAAGCGTCCCATAATTGACGTCACCTCAACCTGTCAAAGGGTAAGCGAATATCCTATTACATCAGGGAAGAAGCGTTAAAGTGCCTCCTTGCGAACGTTTAAGTGATATTTCTTGACGTTATTATGCATTAAGGATTAAGTGACGGTTTTGAAGGTGGAACATCTTAAATGGACATCGTGTTTGGGGGAAATTCTTATAAAATACTTTTAATGGAGTCGTCTAGAGGTGAGAACACGATTTAATGGCGTGTGATTACCGTGAAATTTGACAAGTATTTTAAGGTTATACTGTTTGTACTTTTTGTAATCATCTGTTTTGATCTTTACAATTTTACTCAAGGGTCTCATTTTTTTCAGCCTAAGTCAGTCTTCTGCTGGATATAGCCTTACCTTTCCCAAGCCACGCTACTGAGTCTAATTCGTGGCTATTCCTTATGCTCTGTCGGCAGGCTTTTGATCTATATTCCATCTTGTCAGTAGGCCTACGTTGTTTTTGCCAAGTCAGTCTCTTTAAGATCATATCTCGACCACTGGTATCTACGAATGTAACAAGACCATTGGCACATAAATATGATTTTTTTTCGAGCTTTAACATGACGGGAAACTAACGGGAAATTAATTTAGTTTTCAGTCGTGTAATCTTTCTTTTGATTTTATTCTTTAGAGAAGTCCTTATCACGTAAATAAAGGCTGTTGATATGACTTAGGAAAGTCTTTGGGTTTTGGGAATTCTTAAACATAGACACAAGTAGAAATTTTCATCCCGCGAAACATGCGCAATAATACACTATGTACCTAGCTAACTTAATGCATTTAGGTATTATTGGTTTTTTTTATCACTAAACCAGTTAACAGCACTGTGCATGTACAGTTCAGTCCATAAAGAGCATCTATTCGCCTAATCGAGGCCAGTAAAGATAAAAATGCCATTCCGGACTAAGCAAAGTGCTGGTCGATACAGATAGATATACATACACACTATAAGGTACAGTTGGATTTAGTAATATGTTACGACTCATGAATATGATTCCCCCAGGAGTACAAACCTTGATCCCAATTAATAATTAACTTATTTCAACATTGTATTAATTTATGAATCAAAATACAAACCAACATTATTTTTGGCTGTTCGTAAAATTTTATAGTGTCACGTGGTTTTGCGGTCTACACTTACGTCACGGAGGCCTGCTATTATCTCTCAATCCAAAATGACTTCAAAATGACAATGTGTTTTTGGGGCCGATTGTACACCAACCATTATCGTTCGCGTCCATTTTCCCTCCACGCCATCACTCAGTCATCCAAACGCACCTAATTCCACACATCTACGTTGTACCATCACGTGCGAAGGCCGATCTACACTGTCCGATAGTAGCTACTGTCCCATTAACGAAGAGCCACTAATAAAATCCTTTTTTTTTTTTACCTATATTGTCTGTACTTAGTGACTTTTTTTGCAACATACAAGTCTATACGAGTAATGAGAACTTTTACTTTAAACCAAGTTAATTATACCTTAGACTTAAACGTATCAAACTCGATATTTTTTAGTCTTTTGCTTGTCTCGTTTGTATTTAAAACTGAAAAATACGCAATTTATCCAGTACAAAGACAAAATAAATCTATTCTTCGCTCGCGTTAGGGTATGCTTGACTAGGATCCCTTCATAGTTAAGTTACATTTTGAGCGCTTTTCAGATAAGTTCAGGGAACACAGTGTTAGTTAAGTGTGCAAAATTCTTCACTATGTTACTCGTACCTTATCACCGACTAAAAGTTTAGGTATTATAGCAATTCGACAAATTCTGTTAAGTCTATGTTGGTTGGATTAATGTGACTTTATGGATTTCAGCCATTAAATTTGCGACGCTTACACACTTGACTGTTACACAACCACCACGTGTCATGTAAACTTGGCACCACTCCGTCGTCACATGTAAACCCCGTTTCCGCGGATAACACCATTAGTTAATGTCGCCCTCGGCCCGCGACCGAGATATTGATATTTCGTGTCCCGTGATAAATGGCGTCGCGAACTGTACGAAATATCCGATATGACGGGGCCGGCCATATTTTCGAGATTTTCGCAAATCGCGACATTTATTTGTCACGACCTAGTTTTCGGCAAGTTTCTCGTTTTTGGATAAGTCGTTTCGATATTTATGGCGGTAGGAATGGATTCGGAGTTCGACGGCTGATCGTTTTGTCAATTTTGACGATACTTTAGCTTCGAACATGTCGATACATGTTACAGAAAAAGAACTAGGTACTATTTGTTCTACAAATAACGGCCTGTTAGACATTTTACTTTATCTGTTAGCAAAATAATAGAGTAAATTCCTTCATTCTAAGGCACTGGATCGGGTTTCCATCATTCATAAATAAAAACTGGCCAAGTGCGAGTCGGACTCGCGCACGCAAGGGTTCCGTACCATCTATAAAAAGAACAAAAAAAAAATTTGTTGTATGGGAGCCCTCTTAAATATTTATTAAATAGGGCCCCATTAAATAGGGTCCCGTTATACCCCTTGGGTACGAAACCCTAAAAATTTATATTAGATATAGTCACAGAATATTGTATGGTATTATGACGAACTGGCGCGGTAGGCGAACGAACACTTTGATACCATTATAACTGGTGAGTTGTCTGGGGTATAATATTTATTTACTTATATTTAAAAATAAATATTGGACAACATCACAGACCAAGCGACAACGCCAAGTCCGGCGTGCTCGCCTCTCGGCCACGGAGGACGTCAAATAATACATTTTTGTCTTATTTCCGATAAACCAACACGAACAGTTTAGCTTTACCGATTCACGATGTTATTACACTATCTGATCTTGCTAAAACATTATATAAGCGTATTGTTTTGACACTTCAGAGATTAAACTCAAGTGATTTATCGAACTTCTGCTAAACTAAACAAGAACTATCATTGTTTGTGAAAGGAAATTCAAATGTTGTACTAAGACAATATTGAAAAGCGTTTCTTGTTTGGAATTGAGAATATTTTACATTAAAAAAGTTTTCTTACTGCCTCTGGTGGGATTTGAACTCGTTACTACGTAATAAAATAATAACTTTATATAATTACATACTACCATAATTTATTGTAAAAGAAATATAATAAAGTATTTTATTTAAGAACTTTGGAACTAATTGAAGATAAATAACACTTGAAAAACATCATCGACCTCAGGTGGGACCCACGTCCCATCGCATGCCGGGCGAGTTAACGCACTTGCCCGGCATGCGGTGGGACGTGGGTTCGAGTCCCACCTGCTGTCGATGATTTTTTTCAAGTGTTATTTATCTTTAATTAAACCTTGCATGGAATTGCAAAAATAAAAAAAAATCAATTTGAAACTAATGTTGATAAAAAATTTCGCAAGAAATCACTTTGCAAGACAGCTCCACTGTGATATATTTCATATTCTTGCTAAATGAAAATTTGTATAATGTATCTGATGTCTTTCGTCGAGCTGAGACAAAATAAATGGCGACTTTAGCTAACTAAGAGTCTAATCACTTATTTATCCCGAAAATCTTCGCTGCTAAGACTGATTTCAAGCCGTATTTTCCACTGCATGCACAATGCCACAGCTCATAAATAACAGCCTAACCGTTTGTTTTTATTAACCTCTTAAGTGGTATAATATAAGCGAATAAGTTTAACTTATTTACTAAAAAATATCTTAACAAAAAATGTTAACTAGTATTTTAATTGACTTACCATGTGAACATAGTAAACTGGGCTACGAGTTGTATCGTGCATTAAGAGGTTTCTTGGTGTGCGCTACCGTATTTTAGTTTGTTTAGTTTGTAATCCTTAACACGTGCTATTTCAACCAGTAATGTGTAAGCCGAATACGTATCCGGCACCCTTAGTCCCTAAAAATTTGCAATCAGCAATAATCGCACTGTCATTGCCCGACTGATGCTTAGTGTCAAAATCTATTGGCATCACCGTAAGTAGATTGCTGTGTTTTTGTTTCTTGCTGTCAATTTGCGATTTTAAAGCCAGAATTTCTTAATTTTTGCTATCGCATTGATTTTATTTGCAAGATATTGTACTATAATCAGGGGTACGGCTTACATATCACTGGTTGAAAAGGAAAGATGCTAAAATTTAGAGTTTGCACTATAATCACGACCATGACTCCTGTGTGTACACTGTGTTTGAGGTTCCGTAGTTCACCAAGAGCTATATTGTAAGTACATATTACCATGTCTGTTATGTCCGTATGTATGTTAAAGCCATTTAGCTCGCAACTTATCAATGCTAGAACAAAAACAAAATATCTGAATTTCAGTTCTGTGATATAAATCACTTATACACGCATTGACATACAATATGATGTTAGTTTTACTATAAATTAAAACTACTAATAAATGTACTTTTTTTTTTGTGCTTATTTCGTATTTATGTTAGTAACGAGCTGTCGTGTCGGTTCGTGTTGAGCTATAACATAGCTCAACATCTTACTTTCCCCTCAAAGAAACCATCCGAGGTACTTAATCAACACAGAGATTTACCAGCAGGGGACTCTTGATCTACAGGGTGTTTCAGCATATAACGGCCAAGGAGCTTTCGGTAAGCACTTCTTATGTGACTGTAGGAAATATGGTGGGACTTTATGCCTACGTCTTACAGCGTCAAAACGAATAGAAAGTCAGTACGTTTCTGTCAGTTACTTCTAGTTTAGAAAAAAGGGAGGCCATTTATAAAATGTTTTTATGTTCGTAAACGTAACTGATGATTTATAATGACAACCGTTTTGGTCTAGTGGTTAAAGGTCCAGTCTACAAAACCCAGCGATTGCGGGTTCGAATACCGGGAGGTACAATTGTTTGTGGGATTGGCTATGGTTTTTATTGCAAATTCCTTTGTTGATCGCAAATCAAGTTTTTTTTTTTAATTCTTACACTTGAGGAACCGTCTCTACAATTTTTAAAATGTATACATTTATTTGTCTGTTTGAAGTACTATAAATAATAAAAAAATGGTTAACAGTCGGCGAAGATAACGTACGTACAAAAAACATGCAGTTGAATTTAGAATAATCAATTGAAAAGCAGTAACTCTTCATACGGTTAAACGTCCTTTATCAACCCGAACTATGTAGTATAAGTGTATATTTCCAAACAGTAAATCCGGTGTCGGGATATCTCATTAGCAACTTGTGTGGGGGTTAACTTCGCCTATTTATTTACTTATTGCTTAGTTACAAAAGTTAACTACGGTTTGTGCGTGTAAAGATTGTGTTTACTTGTTTGATTAAAATCAGTGCTAGAAAATATTCATTTGGCGGTTCTACTTGCAAATCGGTTTAATTTAAATCTTTAAAGATTATATTGCTTTAATCTGTACATGTAGTATATTCTGTACAATAAACATAGTGTTGATAGATCATATTTTGTATAAGTGGTGCTGGTGATGGTGTGGTGCTCGTAGCTCAGTGGCGGCAGCGCTTTGGTATCAATTACTATAGTTAAGCAGCCAACGCCGCGGTTGTGAATGGATGGGTGACCATTCCGACCACATTTAGTGACATATTATGTAGTATTTTAAAATTTAAATTTTTGTTTTTAGCAATTACCATGCTAGGGTTATCTAAGATTTTAATACTTGAAAAAAAAATCGTCCGCTTCAGGTGGGATCCGAACCCAAGTCCATCGCATACTACATATTTTAAAATTTTTATAACTTATTATAATATATATAGTTTTTAATTGTTATAAATTTTCAATAATCATTGCAATATTTGTTATTTATTTGATGAACACTTCAATCAAAATTGTTCAAATTTCAAAACTCACTACACCATGATCATATCAACAGGTATACTAAACCAGCAATCGCACGGAGGGGTTATTCTATTGTAAAATATAAAGGCCTAGTCCCTTGGTTACCCGACTCTCGACTTATCTTTTACAATCGTTGTACGATTTCATAAGAACGGTCTCTTTGTTGATTTTTTTTACAGGCACATGTATGTATAGTTATATTATGTTAATGTTTAAATGGCAATATAAAACTCTACGGTCAACTACTCTTCTGAAAAAAAACCGGCCAAGTGCGAGTCGGACTCGCGCACGAAGGGTTCTGCACCATTATACATAAAAACGTGCAAAAAATGACGTTTGTTGTATGGGAGCCCCCTTAAACATTTATTTTATTCTGTTTTTTAGTATTTTTTGTTATAGCGGCTACAGAAATACATAATCTGTGAAAATTTCAACTGTCTAGCTATCAGGGTTCATGAGATACAGCCTGGTGACAGACGGACAGACAGACGGACAGAGGAGCCTTAGTAATAGGGTCCCGTTTTACCCTTTGGGCACGGAACCCTAAAAAGCTATTTGATTTAGCTATTTAAAAGCTATTTTATTTTGAGCTATTTATATGCACCACGTGACTAGGAAGTACGCTAAGTAAAAAGTGGCTATACTGCTCTTGTCAGTATTGTGGTACTATTTTCATTAAACATTCCCCATTGAAACTGGACGTACACAGTTAACTACCTGAACGGGTATAAAAGAACCCAAACGTCAGGTATTCTAAAATGAGTCTTATGACGTACAAAATAAGTATGTACGTTTTGAGTATTATCTTTTTTTTGAAAAAGGGAAATCGCACTGTCTGTATCTCGTCTGGAAACATAGAGTGCAGTATGCAGGTTTAAACTTTGTTAATAATTTGCTCTTTAAACATTGCTTGTATATAGAATAGTCTATAGACTATAAATATTTTTTAAATTAGTTAACTATGTGATTGGTATTAAAACCTTAACCTTATTATTCTCACATTTTTAAAAAATAAAATTACCATCTCTTTCTCATCTTTCATTTTATATCAATCCTGTGACAAAATATGACCCTCTCAAACTAGCTGTGTAAAAAACCCCACCGTTTTCAGTTGTTTAAAATTGTCAAAGGTTTGATAAAAGTGAATGGTTATTTTAATTTGGTATGTTAATACGTTCGAACGAACGACGCTTTCGTAGTAGGCCTCCTGGTTCACCAACTTCCCCTTCCCCTACAAACTGTGGGTATGTAACCCGCAACGTGAAAATGTTTGTGTGATGAGCACAAGCATTTGTACCTAAGTCATTATGTTTAGAAACGTAGGCATTTAAGTATATTTATCTGCTATCTATCAAATATGTAAAAAACTGAGCTGCGAATTGTGAAAGAAGATGGCATTAAACAGCAATTATGTAGTTAGCTCGATGTTTAGAACTCATCATCATCATCATATCAGCCTGTTGCAGTTCACTGCTGGACATAGGCCTCCCCCAAGGAGCGCCACAGCGCACGATCTCCCGCCCTTTGCATCCAGTCGCAGCCAGCTGCCTTCTTCAGGTCATCGGTCCATCTAGCCGGGGGACGTCCTACACTACGTTTGCCTAAGCGTAAAAAAGTTTAGAACTCAGTCCTTCTAAAATGCCTTTACTCGTCGGTGCTAATAAAAGAAAAATAAACAAAACACTGTGACGGAGGTACTTACTCACATCAATATTACTGGATTTCACTGAGGCAAATTGGGGGCGAAGCGTCGAGTTATTCAAAGGATATTATTGCTGAAATTCGTCAGATGATTTCGACTTGAATTCTTTCGATTTCCTTCAAGTTTTCTAATTTCGGATAACGTTTAAAAGTCAAATATTTCATTTATTGGCAGAAGAATGTGCCAGAAGTGCCAATTACCTACAACGAATTCCAGAGAGCGGGTTTAGTGAAAATGAATGGAAGAGATTTAATATTTTGAAAACGTTTATCAAGATTACAGATTCTATTTATAAAAAAAAAAACTCTTGAAACCTTTTTACCATTCTAAATTGTAAAAACAAAATTTAAAATTTTAATGTAATTCCCATTCAGGATGTTTCAATTGCAGTTAAAATATTGGTTAAGTATTAATCTTCTTAATTTGATGAGTAGCGTTTAAAAAACTATAAAACATACCTTGGTTCGTTCTACGCACGCGGGTTCTTCTAGTAGTGACAACCATGTCCTGCATATAGCTCAGCCTTGATGCTACTAATAACTACCTCGTCTTAGTCCTTTCGAGTCGAATAAATACCTTTTTCGTTAATAAGTTTCACTATCTCCTATCTGGATTTATTATCAGACAACTCAATTATTTTTACATAAGTACTATAAAGATTTGAATTGTAACGACAGCGGGCTAGCTGACACCACCAATCGACATACTTTTTATTATCTGTCAAAACGCATCTCTTCACTGTTAACCTTATTAAACTGGCTAACTTTTTATTAATTTCGAAGCAATCAAAAATGTGATTTGACTATCAAGCCTACAATAGGGTGTTAGTTCAGGGGGGTAACATGAACTCCTAAATCAATCTCAAATCTGTCAAATTTCGTACGTAATGACGTACGAAATTGAATGTTTTAGAATTACAACAATATATATAAAATAACAATGGTGTCAACATCCCAATTAGAAGAAAGTCCTGCAGCTACTACTAGTAGTAATAATTCTAAGCTATTAAAGCTAAGTAAAACACCGTTTTATGCCAGTTTCCTAAAGCACTTTACCTACCCCAGTGGGTCACTTTTTCTTTCTGCGTAGTAATGTGAAAAATATGTCGGTGGGTGTCTATCATAAATCACTGCCTTCACCGGACTGGAGACTGCTCTAAACCGACCCTAGAGAGTCCCATTACTGAATCACTCGATATTTTGACATAAAAGTCATTAGTATTTAGTACAAAAAGAATGTTTAAACAAAATAATAATAATATAATAATAATAAAATCTTTATTTTCTCATCAAAAACATTTTCAGTTGGACAATATTAGAGGTACAATGAAATGAAATGTTTGTGTGAGACTGGTGCCTATGCTAGGTATAAAATACCTGTGTTACAGGACACCAGCCTCCCACCTTCTCAGACAGTCGTTTAATAGATTATATAGACAAATGATAAAGAAAATACAAATTAAAAATATACTTATTACACTACGTAACATTCTTTCTGATCTAGTGTATATATATATATATATATATATATATGTATGTATGTATTTATGTATGTATGTATGTATGTGTGTGTTTGTGTGTTTTGCGCGTGTGCGTGTGGGTGTAGGTGCGTGCGTGCGCGTGTATGTGTGTGTGTGTATGTGGTGTGTCTGAGTGCGCGTGTTTGTGTATTTCGTTAGTCGTTACAATAATATATTTGATGATATTGTAAGTAATTCAATGCATTATCATGTGCTATTTCATTACTACAATGAAATCTTCAGTGCTCACATAATCAAGATTACACAACCAGAGAGTTATTTTAGTTTTACACGAGTGCTTTGATAGGTGGTATAAGCTCATGATATTGTTCAGCTTATTGTACAGGTAGCCTCCTAGGAAGCAGAAGAATCTGTGGGCGAAAGCTGTGTTAAAAGACAGATTAAAGCAAACTCTACCCCTCCTACGCCTGTTGTTCGCTAATAGAGGGTCATATGTGATAAGGGAGTGCTTGCGGAGCACTACCGAGACAATAAACAACTGACGTACTGTTTAAACCTTCCAGTAGTTGTATACCTCAGTAGTGGGACATAAGAGGGGGAGAAATGCAGCAATCTTCAGGATAGCTCGTTGGGCTCTTTCCAGTTTTAGTAGGTGGGTTTTGGAGGCTCCACCCCAGGCTGAGATGCAATAGCACAAAATGGATTGGCACAGGGATTGATAGACCATTTTAAGAATTTTAAGGTCAGCTACATGTCTCAGGGTCTTGAAGATATAAATTAATTTTCTGACTCTACTCGTCACCAGATCAAGATGTGCATAAAAGTTTAGATGAGAATCGACTATTACGCCCAAGTACTTGATGGTGTCAGAATGAATCAACTGAGGACATGAGCAGTGCGTTTTGGAGTAACAAATGTTCGAGTGTGATATCAGTTGGTGATCGCTTGGCTGCCCTCGTCTATCAATAGAAAAGGTCAAATATTTAATTTTGTTACATTTAATGCTAATGAATTTCTAGAGAGCCAGTCGGATACTTTATTCAGCCCTTCCTGAGCAGATTGGTATGCTTCACACCAGTTACTAGCGTGGAACAGCAAGGCAGCGTCATCGGCAAACGCTATCAGTTTTCCATTTCTCAGTTGAATCTCACATAACTGGTTTATATATATAAGAAATTGCGTGGGTCCCAGGACACTACCCTGCGGTACACCATACGTAACAGGAAGCTCAGAACTTGTCATTTTTCCAATTTTTACGACTTGTGTAAAAGTATGTAGTTAAATTGCTTACGACCTTTAACACATCCGAATGAATGTATTCTTCTTCCTGAGGACATCAATTTTGTCAAATATTAAATGACCAGTGAATACGACCGTCTGGTGTAGTCTTAGAGCATTCAAATGCTCTAAGGGTGTAGTGGTTTGCGCTCCGGACTACAAAGCCTGGCGGTTGCGGGTTTGAATCCCGCAAGGGGCAAATGTAAGTGTAATGAGCACGAATATTTGTAAGTACCTAAGCCATGGATGTTTATAAACGTATTTAAGTATGTTTATCCGTTATCTAGTCGCCATAGTACAAGCAAGGCTTAGTTTGGGGCAGCTAATTGGTGTGATTGTGGAAACTATTTATTTATTTAATACTGATCATGGTCGCAATGTATAAAAGCACTGGGGTTTATTTTGTCGACGCTTAGTATCTGACTTGGAGTGAAGTGAAGTGAATCGAATATGCTCTTTGTGTACATACCAGGCACTACTTTAAATGGTAAGCTTAGTAATATCGAACATTACCAATACGCGTCGTTAGTTCATCTCAACTACTTACTTGTCAATAAAAAACTGTCTTTTTTTTTCAATGCCCGCGTAACTTGGCACAGGAACAACATACGGACGTCATTAATCTAGTTATATATATATTTTTTATAAAAGGGCTATCTTTAGATAGTCTATGACATGCTGTAACAGCTGCCTTCTAAAATTTATCAAATGCTTACGACTGATTCCAAAATCTAGCCCACGCACGCACCTACCTAAAATGAATTTCCAAATCGAAGCTACCTGCTCCCAAATATTCCCAGTCGAGTTCCAACCGGCTAGGATTTTATCATTGGAAATGTGCAGATTTTTTTGTGAAAAACTTTGACATAGCTTACTTTGCGAGCCAAAAGCATTTTCATGCGAAATATTTTCAACGTTTTACATTATCGAAGCTTACTGAAATATTCTATTAAATTTAAGTTATTGTAAAACGAAACAAACAAATAAAAACTGTAAATGCTTAGATTTAAGTCAAGTCATTTATTTGTTATTTAAAGTATGACTAACTACATACAAACATAGTATTCGCAATCGCAAAAAGTGACAATCAGGATGTCTAACTAACCACAAAAATTAAAATGGAATGAATTAAGTTACACTCCTTTCAAGAAAAACATGAATATAAAAAGAATGCGATAGTAATTAAAGGTAAACCTATTCAGTAATATTTTCAAAATATTACGATGTTTGGCTCATAAGTGTATCAAACTAAATTTGCATTTCGAAATTCTGTCATACAAAACATGTTAAGTTAAACTATTCTACCATTTGCTGAAAAGAACCGTATTTTGTTAACATTTTTATCGCGCGCTGCCACGAATAAATATCGTCGAAATTCCGCCAACATTTCATGTTAACACCATACTAAAATAAACTCTCGTTTGCAAAACAAAACCTCACCCACTACACATTTCTAAGCGTTTGTACAGCACATTTCGTAAAGGTATCTGACAATTTTGTCTTGATCTGTCCCACCTCTTTTGTTGTCACTAAACTTGAACCCTCAGAGGGAGTTTTTAGATCTTTGATGGGTCAGGATAAAACGGCTTTGTTGAGGCAAACGCAGTACCATAACTAACCATCAAACGCCCTCTTGTACTTAGAATAAATTTTCAATACTCCTTGAGTATGGGTCGTTAGTTCCATCCCGTCGCAAGTACTTACTGTGAGCACATCTCTACGCAAAGGAAAGTGATCCAGAGATGCTAGTATTTTCTCTAATGTCTTTTTAATACTTTGTTTAAGGAGCAGTATGATTGATTTCGAAGGGGATGGTTTGAAGAAGCTTATGATCGTTTCCAGATGAATATCTTTCATCTTATCAAAGTTGTATTGTAAGGCTTTGAACTGAACTGAAATGTTCATTGGAATTTCTATAATTCATTGTTCTGTATTCGATTGGATAGGTTATAGACGAGTATTTTATTATATGTAACAAAATTAGCTGTCTGTTTTTAAATGAATGAAGGTTGAATATTTTTAAAGGAGATAACGTATGTTTTTTTCCCATTTAAGTGTAATCAAAGTCAAATAAATGATTACTGTACATAAGTTCTTTTGGATAACATTTAAAATAAATAGCTGTCATATCAGCTATTTACTTTTACTTATTTCATTGTTTAACATAAGTCAAATGGTATTACTGTGCTCTACCTGATTTCCTGTATTATTTTCAAAACCTTATTTCATGCTATTAATTCCGTCTAGGGACGGTTTATAAGTTGTAATATATTTTCCACGGATTTATCATACAAAGTACTTGTCAATCTACGTAAATAGTTACAACCTATAAACTTCAAAGACGAGACCCACATTGTAAAAACTACTTGTGAATCAATAAAGATATACAAGTTTTAAAGTTTTAAAACGTTTGCTTTAGTTCCATATATATTCACTTTCGTTGTTTTATTTGCATTCCAAACTTTCAATGTTACTAATACGACAGTTTGTTACTCAGTTGCATTTAAATGGCTGAACGGAAGAAATTGAAATTTGGTATAAATGAGTGAATGAATGAATGAATTCCTCTTTGGCTAATTCTGAAAGTCTACATTAACTTCTAAGCAAAGACATTAAACTTTCTCAAGTCACCTACCGTTGTCAGTGATAAGCATATAGCCAAGTATACTAAGCGTCAAGACGCGAGCCCGTAGCAATATTTTGCATCAGGTGCGCTGTGCTCGTTAGTGGGATTTACATGGGACGATTTGTGTCGCGTCATTAGCTTGCGGAAATCCGATTTACATCTGTGCATAGGGATATTGCGCTGTAGGATGTAAATCGCAAATGCGTATACGTACAGTATAAGAACCGGATAACGACCGTTTTAATATCCACCAACGTTTATCTGTACATAAGAATCTGGACGATTGTTGAGGCCTACAAGTTTGATAAAAAGACGCAATATTATGTGGTTTGGTGTTCTCTTTGAAGCATATCCTGCAAATTCGTAAGGTTAGGCGGTATACCTTAATCAGTATGCTCAAAAAAAAAGATAACAATTGAATAACAATGGCCTCGTCACAAGTTTGCGCGAATCGAGCGTCAGGATATTGAAATAACGCTTATAAGTTTATTAAGTTAAACAAACAAGTAAGAATTCAAACTAACAATCTCGACTCTCCTTATTACCAGTTAAAAGCACATCAAAATAAGGCCGCTGTCGTACTAAAATGAGATGATAAAAGAAAAGAAACGGTGAAGTCTGACGCAGTGCGACCGGCCCTTAAAATTATGATGCATGATATTTTTTTATTTAAAACATCTCACCTAGACTCCGGGATCTATGTGTGCCATCTAGCAGCGCGATCACAGCGTTTGATGTCAAAACATTTTTGAAGCTTCAGAAACCCACTGCTGGGTTTTTCCCCAGACTATTCCATCGGTCTTTATCTAACGCAAATGACTTCCAATGCATCGTCAGGTTAACCCATTTTAACATCTTTTTACTGGGTCTACCTCTTCTGCATTAGCTGTCTGCAGTAAAAAGTTTGCAAAATGGCTATAGAGTGGAGCATACTGGGTGTAAAAAGGATTGTTAGACTCCGAAATACCTACGCTACAAAACTGGTGTCGCAGATCTAGCTAAGATGACAGCAAAGCAAAGTAAGAATTGGCGAGCTATGTGTGTAGGATGTACCCGGATAGATTTACCGAATCATCACGCGACGGGTACCTGCATTTTTTTATTAAAAAAAAAATGTTTACCAATATCGTGCGGTGTAAACTCTGTTCACGGCAGTGAGTAGGGCAATGAGGCGGAATAAGGGCATACCACGAAGTTTCCATATTATGTTGCCCGTAACGAAAACGGGACGCATGAGAGAGTATATAGTCATAGTGTTTTAGTGAAGCTTCAGAATGTGCTCGAGCTCAAAAAAACTGGCCAAGTGCGAGTCGGACTCGCGCACGAAGACGATTTATGACGTATTTAAAAAAACTACTTACTAGATCTCGTTCCAACCAATTTTCGGTGGAAGTTTGCATCGTAATGTACATCATAATTTTTATTTAGTTTTATCATTCTATTATTTTAGAAGTTATAATAAAAATTATAATAGAAACCTCAATATCAATTTTGAAGACCTATCCATAGATGCTCCCCACGTATGGGTTTGATGAAAAAAAAAAAGAGTTTCTGTTCTATGGGGTACCCCCAAAATTTACTGTTTTTTTTCTATTTTTGTGTAAAAATCTCAATGCGGTTCACAGAATATATCTACTTACCAAGTTTCAACAGTATAGTTCTTATAGTTTCGAAAAACAGACAGACAGACATGACGAATCCATAAAGGTTCCGTATTTTGCCATTTGGCTACGAAACCCTAAAAAGACCTTTGAGTAGATCAGCTTGACAAAATCTATAAATACCGTTAGTTTACGTTTTTCTGTAAAAATCAAGTATGTGTACTTTTTACGCATTCTACATGTGTAAAAAGTAGGTACACATACTTGCATTTACACATTATCTGAATTAACTTATAGGATACTTATTATCCCGGTAAAATATTCCTATGGGATGTATGTGATATACCAAACAAACATCATGTAGTTTACGCGAACGAAGTTTCGGGCACAGCTAGTATGGAGCATATATACGTGTAAATATTTATACGCATTTGATGATATTATACTATCACCCTATATGGTAAAATTAAGCAACTGATTCCGTAGTTATAAGGAAAATCCTATTTTGTGTAGTCCTTGTTTAAGTATATTTATAACGACTCATTTACCAACTTATTGCCTTAGTTAACAAGTTTCACTCGCGATTTCCGCTGTACATGTTAATCAAAGTTTAACAAACTGTCAAGTGCTTGCCAAGATAATTGCCGCTTGCGTTATAGTTTTAGTAAACTCTTATTTAACTGGAGTATGTACTCGAAGTTGATGCATTTCTAACCGCAAACTATACTATCAATTGAAATCCGCCCACCCGTGAATCCTTCACACTACCCTTAACTCGTATAAAGACCCTGAATCAGTGTAATGAAAATACGACTTTATTTTTATAATAACAGAGTTGAAAATTGTATAGAAATTTTTTGTGATAAGAGCGTGATAGTAGAATACCGACTTGCTTGCTACATTGTTTGCTTCGTTAGTGTTTTGTTTTGATATTAATCGTCCGTGATTCAGCATTTATTTTGTATGCTCGCTTAAATTCGATGAAATGGGTAAATGCAAGTTTAATGGAAGATAATAAAATAGTAGTATTGTTGTTACAGTAACAGATAAAATAATGTTACTCAAAACCCAAACTTTTTGATGGGAGTAACACAGAAATTGCGAAACGCACATTAAATAGCCGATTAGTAATGTAAGTTTTATGAGAATATAACTTTTTTTAAATTTTTATTTTAGTCCTACGTAAGTATACTAATAAAAAATATTAAACAGGATGTGCAGAAAAAGCAGCTGCTGAAATACATCAACTTCGCTTTGCTTGCTATCGGAGCAACACCGAAATTGATTTTATTAGATGCTCTATAAAAACAAACGCGGTACCTCAATGACAATCTACGAAAGATCATTTTTTTCCTCTTTCTTTCGATTTATCTGCCATAGTAAAAGTTGTATATAAGAAACTGATCACGTGGTTTTAATAATTCCATATTTTCCCTGTACATCCTGTATACCTTATATAAATAGAAAACGTTCTAAATTCACGTAAATGGTGTGTTCCTGCTATTTGCTCAAACAGTACGGAGTTCCTATTCCCTAACGAAGTTGCATGCGTCTGCATGTTATGAATAAATTACACATTCATACCTAAAATTAATTATCTAAAGTAATCTAGTACTCTCTCAACTATGTTACTGCTTGGAAAAGTTATGTAAAGGTTATTAGATCCAAAATGTTGGTTTGTGTGTAATAATGAGGCAATAAATAAATATGTGCCAAAACACAAAAACGCTTTTTTTCCTGTTTTGTTTCTTACTGTATTTGCTTTAGCTCTAAAACTTATAATCACGGGTCTAAACGCGACGTACATGTATATATGTATACATGTATATATATAGTATGTAGTAGTATTGATACTACTTACATTCCTTGACATTTTGACCGTGATGCTACGGTCGTGGTCACGAGGGGACTGGTGGTGGTGAAAAGATTATTTTTCTTTAGCTCTGTTGGAGAGTCTGATATTCTTTATTGCACACTAAAAAGTAAATTACACACGATTTTTACAATACGACGTGTTGGCAACATTGACTTATTTTTTAATAAAAAAATATAATTTTGTCGGTGGCCAATCCACTCGGTAACACTTTGACTTGCTCTCTAATGGAAATAAAATTAAAGTAAAAAAGTGAGACGTGTTTTATCTACCACCTAGTCTCATCACCGCCAAGGCGATACGACCATTATTGTGCAAAGACTGCACATGAAGTATAAATTTTATAATGGCTAAAATGGCTAGGTATTAATGATTTAACAAAGCCTACATACGTTTTATGGTTGAACGGATTGCAGTGTTATAGCTACCATCCTAAGGTACCGATGGAGAAATTCACATAAGCCTACTAGTCGGCAACCTTTTTTTGATCTGTCTCCATATGGCATTCAAATGCACTTATTTTACATATTCCATTCATGAAAGGTATGTATCATATTCGTTTAAAGTGCAATCATCACCATCATTACTTCATCCATGGATGTCTACTGCTAAACATAGGCTTTCCCTGTGACTTCAAGATTGGAATTAACCAGTAAGCAAAGATAGGATTGCAAGCGGACTGATATCTAGCGGCTTCTGAAACCATTTCGTTGTCTGTCCACCTTCTGGGTTTACTTCCTATGCTGTGAAGAAATTATTACAAGAATACTAAATTACATAAAAGTATAATTAAATTACAATAATTATAACAAAAACATAACAATAATTCGTCTATAAAGGGTATCAATACATGTCATGCAAAACTTACAAGCACAAAAAAAACAAATGAAAATGAGTAAATGCTGAGGTAACGGGCATTTTGTCGTCTAGTAAACATAACATGCATTACATTATCCAAATGAAAGCAATAACTCCTGAACATTCCCCAGTACTGTCAAGTGAAGAAAATACGAGACAGCGCATATATCACACGACGAAACGATTTGATTGTGGTCGCAGATAAAAATGCAATTGGAATGCATGGCGAATTGCATCGAGGGACGAAACGGTTGAAAATGACTATATTTACTTAATTTGTGGTTTTTTAAAAAGCTTAAAACGTTGGTGTTAAACCACAAAGAGTCTTTAATAATTTTATATACCAAAGGTGTTTTAAAACTATCTGCCGCGGCTGCTATGAATGACAGTAGTACAGATGATAAAATTATGAACTTAAGATTAAGCTTAATTTCATTAAACCATCGACACCTATCCAACTAGCCCCCTCTTACTACGTCACGCTCCTAAATAGACAGGTGTGGATGGTTATAAACAAAATGGAGCTTAATATTGAGTTTGTTTTTTATAAAAAAAAATATAATTAGATATTTAGGTCTCTAAATTAAATAGAGTACAACGCGTAAAAAAAAGTAGTGTTGATAACGTCTGTCTTGTACTTGGTCGGTTTTTCAAAAGTATACAAAGTACGATTTGACAAAATGTAGTCAAGGAAAGCCCTTTTGCCGCAATAAATTCATTCTATTTACATTTTATTCCCTGTTAGTCCAAGTAAATGCATTATTACTTTCCTTTTCACACCAATAAATCTCGTAGCAGACCACTTTAATCAAACATTAAAGGCATGTCCAGGCATTGTCTGGTCCCCACGCCATAATTCAGACTATGCAATTAGTGGGTTAGGTGATAACAGTGTACCGGGCGTGATGGTGTTTCGTATAAAATTAATTATGTGCTGAGTCTCGGGTCTGAACTTCGACTCTCGATTGAGGCAATTTTGCATTGAGCTGTAAGTTCGGTGGGTCTTTTAGAGGCCTTAATATTATTTAACGCCCCATATGAACAGTACGTAATTAAAGCAGTGTTGTTTTATTGTAAAAAACAAAACAAGGTTGAAGCAATACTGCTTTAAGAGAACATGGCTAAAGTTGAAGGCCTAGAAGTATTAAACATTTATTCTTTGTTATGAACAATTCTGTATATGTATGTATAGAATAGAATATGTAAACGAATATACATACTTGGGTCAAATAATATCTCCAGCAGACATCACAACAAAAGAAGTTCAAAATAGAATAAACCTAGGATGGAAGAGATACTGGGCTCTAAAAGATGTAATGAAAAACTCAGATATACCAATTAAAGAGAAGAAGAAAATATTTAATACATGCATTCTACCAAGCATGACCACGGATGCCAGACATGGAGTTGCACAAAGAAAAATATCAAATCACTAGAAACGTGCCAACACAGAATGGAAAGAAGCATACTCAATTTGAAATTAAAAGACAAAATTCGGTTAAATACAATAAGAAAACAAACCAAGATCTATTAATAGATATAAAATTCCAAATCAAACAACTCAAATGGAAATGGACGGGACACCTAATAAGAATTAACACAGAAAAGTGGACGAAAGAAGTGACGGAATGGTGCCCTAGATACAAAAAGAGAGGTAAAGGCAGGCAGTATCGAAGATGGGAGGATGATATCAAGAAGGTGGCAGGATCTTTTTGGATGAGGACGGCAAGGGATAGAACGTTGTGGAAAACTCTTGTGGAGGCCTATGCCAAAGAGCAAGACAATCAAGAAACCGGTGTCTAATTCAATGAATACCATATAATTAAGTTGCTTGCATAAACAACCATATTCAGTATAATTAGTCTATAAGTAGCTATAAGATGAAATGTAACATACAAGATTGTTAATAAAGGCTTTATTATTATTATGAACAATCCTACCTAATGCGAGTTTGACTATTCGTAAATGTCATCAAAGTTTTTCTAATAGTCGATAAAGTTATTTCGAATTGCTTGTACAGTGCTGATGTGATAATATCAACTGTATTTAAAAGTGACGGACATAAAATTGCTATTTATATTCAATTAAAACCACATTTATAAGTCATTGATATACACATAAGTTAGAAGTTCTTTTTTTTACCTGTTACATGCCACAGCCTGTATAACCCTAATGATTATTATTTACCGCAATGACTCAGTACAACGCAATCAGAGTTAGGTCATAGCGATAACAAAGCATCGATGTTCCGTATAAAATGCATTAATTAGTGATTTGTAGCTTGTTTTTCAATCCGTGATTTGTGTTGCTGATTGGAAGTAGAAATTAGTGTTGGGACTTCTTTAATAATGCAAGAGTAAAATTGCGTAACGTTTTGTACTTGTACGCAATACAAATCTGTCGAAAAAGAATAAAGACATTTTTTGGAAATAAAAAAGTTAAGTTATTTATAATAATGGGCCCCCCAGGCCCGATGGACCGACGACCTTAGGAAGATGGCAGTGGATGGAAAAAAAAGCGGGAGATCGTGCTCTTTGGCGCTCTTTGGGGAGGCTTACGTCCAGCAGTAGACTGCAATAGGCTGAAATGAATAGATATATAGAAGTTATTTATTAGATGATTTTTAGCCATGCCCCACCGAGCATGGAGTGGTGAGTCGGGCTCAGTGCGGAATGGTGAAAGGCTATCGTGTGGTCAGTAAACTTACTGCATAGATCACCTTTTTACTGTCAGATTTAATTAAGCTGCTTTATGATCGAACTCTGACTAGGCTTCACGCACGACTAGTAACAAGCGATATTGCCGAGACCAACTTTTAACTTGCCTTCCGAAGCATGAAAATACCTGTGATAATTGTCGCCAAATACAGTATAGAAAAACACGTAAAATTAAAAACATACTTCTATTTATTTTACTAGGTACAAGTTAACCCTAAAAAACTACCGCTTTTTTTCTTAGAACAGAACACAATTGATCCATGAAAAGGCGGAACCTTAAAGTGGTGCGACATTGTTCGACAGGAAACATGACACCTCCATTAGTTGAAAAACTCCTTGTACGAGTATGGAGCTAAGAGGTAGGTAGCTTTTCTAGTAATTGCGAGAAAATTCATAACTTAACTCTCTTAATAATGGCATTACACTAATATAATTCTGATAAAATACAATGAAGAATGTTCACTAATTTTGAATACTAGCTCTCCATATTCTCTGTCAAAAATAAAAAATACAAGTGAAAGAATTACTTCACGTATCTGGCGACTTGGTACTAAGCGGAGCGTTGTAAATTGACGTCACATGCGGTCACGTGACTCGATATTTATCGTAAGTTTAAATGCCTGTAAAATTAAAACTAATTGGTATCTTTGACTACAGCAAAAACTAGTGTAGTTGTATACATACAAGCTTTACTGTAACAAACTTTCAACCGATTTAGCATACCTATTAACAATCTCCATTCAGTAGTGTAGGACGCTCCCCAGTCAGACCGATGACCTTAGGAAGATCTGGATGAAAAAAGCGGAAGATCGTGCACTTTGGCGCTCTTTCGGGGATACTTACGTCGAGCAGTGGACTGCAATAGGCTGACATGATAATGATGACAATTATCAATAAAGTAAATGTATAATACTGTTAAGTATGCATCGTTACTCCTTAAAACCACGTTATCATATAAGTACAACAACTTTTTCTATGGGAACAACATCGAAATCGTGTTGTTTTTTTATGATGCTCCATACATTTCATCGAGGTATGCAATGTGAGTAAGTTTGTATGAAGCAGCTAAAAAAAAAACTCGGAGTGGAATTCAAGCTACTGCTAAACCCAGCAGTAAAGTATGCCTATATACGTCCCACTGCAGGGCACAGGCCTCAGGCTCAGGCAACCCAGCAGTGGGTATGGCTTATTAGATCAAAGGAAACACAGGCTTTGCAAACATGTGTTCCAAGTTGTAGAGTATCAGAGCCGGACCCGTAAACAATCATTATGCTAATCTGATAAGTGGCAGGTAACAATTATTGGGACAGGCAACTCTTAATTTTCTGCAAACAATACAAGTAGGTGACATTGATGCCGTTGGATTTCAAAAACTGGCTGCCAGTCTTTGGAAATAAAAAAAAACATTCTTTCTCATGAGTTTTGTTACGCTTAATTGGAGTTAAACTAGATGCGTCATGTCAAGTCATATATTTATAGTAATAGCAAACGTAGACTCTCAACTCTTGTAACCCGTAGATAAAAGAACCACAGCATTATTTTAAGTTGGTAAAGAAACAAAATGGATAAGAACATTGCGTAAACTTTTTTTTTTTTCAAGTGGTTTTTATCTTCAATTGCGTAAACTCTTTTCAAATACAACTACTAACTACGTCAGAGAAAAGGGTTGACCAACAACTTTTATTTTAAGTAAAATCTAAAGAAGACCTAAGCCAGCAGACTTATAAAAAAAGGTCTCGTGTTTTAAGAAACAAATAAAATCTGTCTATCTTGAACCTGGCCATTACATATTAATAAAAATTAAAAAAAGTTAACTTTAAATTTTTATTTAACACAAACACTACTAAATACCGCCCTTTTAACGCATTCAAATATATCAAACCAAGTTAAAAACGCGCGAAAATCATAAAACTTAATTTATTTCGGCGCCATATCGCACATATTGCGCTATATATTTTTTTCATTTCTATTGCTACAGGCGGTTAAAGGCTTGCGTAATTGGGAGTTATGGAAATACCGAATTTCGGACTCTTTTACGACTGCAGGGGTGCACAGTTAAAGGATTTCCTATATGCGTAACGAATATAAAATTAAACATTTCGGATTTTAAAACGGTGCCTATTTTACTGTGAGGGTGAGGGAACGAGTGACGAAACGTAAAAAATGTTGGATACCCCTGAGTAATTGTAAAATAATTATTTAAACTAGCCGAGAAAACTCTCCATACCGTTATGAAAAAGTGGATGAAATTTTGTACACATGTAGATTATGGTCTGGTTTAACATATAGATACTTTTATCCAGGTTAAATATTTCGGTGGGATATATGTGATGTAATATACTAAACATCCTGTACTTCACGAAAACGAAGTTGCGGGCATAGGAAGTTGCGGGCGCAGCTAGTACGGTATAAATTTCATGCATTTTTTTAAGGATAAAAACTCTGTCAAACACAATAAATAAAATATTAAAACACCTTTCAAAAAGCGTTTTGCTAAGTGATATTCGTATAACAAACGTTAAAAAAAATGATATGTTTGGTTTCTGGACTTGTGTTAATTAGTATTCCTCAGACAAACATAACTGATACTTAAAAACTAAGTCCCAAGTCCCAGCGATAAGCAAAACAAGTCAGTATACTAGTTTTAAGAACACGCTATACCTCACATTATTATCTTTGCAATTCAAGTACATTATCGCGAATTTCTGAATCACTGGTCACTAAACACCAATATCCGTAGACCCATTACGGTTAATACATTCTTCGTCCCTCGCTAAGTGGAGGGAGGTCAACATATTTTGGTCGGTTATTAGCCAGATTTATCAGAACCTTTTAAGGTTGGTGTATTGAATGGCACTTGAGTGCGATTGGAGGTCAATTTAAATTGGCTGCGGAATTGGCTGGGAATGACACGAGAAATGAAGTGGAAGTGATGTCTACCAATGGGTCCGTCATTTGCAGGGGTCAGCACAAAGTAAGGTTCAATGCATATAATTTTTTAACACATAGAAAATTTATAATGCAATTTTGTAAACTTGCTAAATAAATCCCATGGGGTATTTTTATTATATTTGCAAAAAGCAAATTAACCCGTATGTTAGAAAAATAAGATACCAATTGAATAACAATGGACCCGCCACACATGTGTGCGGAAACTGAGTGAGAGGTTAGAGCGATGTAAAAATAATTTTCAATTCGCGTAATGGAATACCTTAAAGCTACTACCAAACCTTCGGTGTAAGAATCGGACTCGCACTTAAAGGTTTTCTAATCGTATTCTAATATTTGAATTAAAAAAGTGTACATAATTTATAGATATAGATAGTGTACGATCTCTATCCTCGTGCGTGCTTATATTTTTTTAAACTCAAAAATGCTTAGGTTTTTTTACGTTTTAAGTTTTTGCTTTAAGAAAAAGTGACTGAGGCAAAAAAGTACCACAAAGTTGTATAAAGAGAAAATGGCAATATGGAACCAAACAGTTGAACATCAACTTACCTATTTTCATTTCGCGCGACACTCGCACATTAAAATTCCATGTAAAAGGAGATATATCTTCCCATTACCGGTCCGGGACAGGTGTTGTTATTTTTGCCCGGGAAATTGGACGGCCACTTTAATTTTGGATACATTACCTTGATACATGTGTCCTGCGGCGGGATGGGTATATGCAAGAGTCGCGAGACCCGCCATCTAGTATCTGAATAAGGTGTGCAAAAAAAAAATATTGAAGGTAATTCAGTGAAAGTCTATCTACGCCGATTACGGGGTAGGCAAACAAAAATGTGATGACTTTACTACGCCTTAATCGGCTTGTCATCACAAGTACTACCAGAATTAATAGAGTTTAGGGGGCGTCCATAAATTACGTGAGGTGTTTTTTAAATTTTCTGTCCCTCCCTCCCCCCCTGGTGAGATTTCGTGAGATTTTATTCAACCCCCTCCCCCATCCCCCAATCTCACGTGAGATTTTTCGAAATGTGGGTTTCTTACGTAAACGCGTTGGATTTACGTAAAAAAAATACATAATACATATATATTTTCTATAGAAAAACCACTCAAATAAAGGTTTAAAACTTAGTAATCCTAAAAATCTAGATTTTCTAGGAAACTTGAAACGCGAGCGGGGGTCGGGGGTGGGGCCATGTTGATCATGACACGGGTTAAGCATGTACAATCTGGATTAAATGGACCAAAATAGTATAATTTTTTTTTGTTTCAATCAGAAAAAAAATTGCGTGATATTTGCCGAGACCCCCCCTCTCTCCAACGTAAGATTAGATGAGATTTGACTCGACCCCCTCCCCCCCTTAAACATCTCACGTAATTTATGGACGCCCCCTTAGCTATATATAGTGTGAAAATCTCGGCCAGGTAAATAAAATATAACATTAATTAATTAATAATGGTGCGGATTTTTTGGGGTAGTCCTTTCCTAATAACTAAATCTTAAGTGTGAGGATCTAAACTGTTACTAAATTAAACTTTGAAGGCAAGGAAATCAATATTTCGTTATTTAACCTGTAAGTATTGAAAGTGTGGCTATTTACTGCATTAACCTTAGGTACGCTGCCTAAAATCGCGTAAGCGAAGTCCTGGCCAGTTAAAAAACAACACGTCATGTTCTCTATTTAGCCCCCACATCCTCTCAACCTTTATCGAAAATAACTCTTATGTTTATGTAGCATAGAGTTCAAAGTATTTTTTTAATTTGAAATCCACAGCTTTAAAAAAAACACAATTCACATTTGTACATAACTTACAGCCTTCTAAATTCTATACTATACATATCTACTAACAAACAGCTTTAAAAATAACAGTCAACAGTAACAGGGAGAAGGATTTAACAGAATAAATGTAAAGAAACTAATAAAAAACAAACAAAGAAAGAGAATACTTGCACGTGGTTGAATGTCTGGGTCTGCATGAATGTGTGTATGAGTACCTACTATAAATGTGTTTTTGTTGCTTTTTGACTACTTTGTTAGGTACTATAATAATACTTATGACATACGCAGTAAGACTCAAAATTAATCAATGTCGATAATTTGACGGTGAAAAATTTTACGATATTTTTTAATAGTGCACTATTTATGGAGAGATAAGTAAGTACAGTACCCGGCGGTAAATATTGCACATCGACCATTGAAATCTTTTCTAATATTCGTTAAAAATATGTACATATAATAAATATAACAAATTTTAATATATGTACTATTCTTATATTGTAAGTGTAAGATACTTTCTTTATTCAATTTTATTTAGTGATTCCAGTTTTTCAACGATTTATTGCATTGAGTATGTCACCATAGCTACCTATTTTTTACACTTTGCAATCAAAGTCAATAAAACTTTGGACAAGTAGTACGCACTGAATAATTTATGAGTAACTATTATTATTATGTGATAGTAGCACAGCATTATTTTATTTAAAACTTAACTGTAATATTCTGGTACTACTCGTAGTACATTGTACAATATCGAAATTACTCACTGTGTTACGTACGGTCGTCGTGACGTCAGCAGCAGACGCGGTAACGAACGATAACGATAACAATAGCCAGCGGGAGATACATACTAATGCACAATTTCGTCGCTTCGCCCAACAGCAGAGTGGCGCAGTGGAAGCGTGCTGGGCCCATAACCCAGAGGTCCGTAGATCGAAACTACGCTCTGCTAAGTGTTGATCCATTTTTACTTTTCTTTCTTTTTGTTTCTTTTTTTTTTTTTTTTTTCAATTATAAAATTTTATAATTTTTGTAATAAAAAAATACAAAACAAATCCTTTTTTTTTTAATTTTAATCTTTGTACTGTTGCCTGTCGTGCTCTTTGGCGCTCTTTGGGGGAGGCCTACGTCCAGCAGTGGACTGCAATAGGCTGAGATGATGGACTGTTGCCTAACACCATCATTATAATAATTGTTTTTTTATTATAAAATAAAATTTATTAAAAAAAAATCTTTCGACATCAGCAGCACGCATTTTAAAATATACTCTCAATATTAATGTGTAATAAATGAACACCAATGAAAATAATTTTAACGGATTACGAAAGATATTCGCAAAAGCGTGCCGTTGCCTAGCAACTGGTTTAGGCTCCACCGTGTCCTCTAAAATAGATTGATTGATGAATTAATAACATAATCTTCAAATCGAGTTTATACAAAATGTTAGAGAATGTATTAACACAGTTATTAAGTTTAGAAATGTTTGGAACGAGTTTGTTATTTATAACCTACATTACAGACAAATAAAATCTTAACTTATTCTTCTTATTTTAACAACACAGAATGACTGAAAAATAATTCAACTCATAAATATTTTATTACTTACTATTATTTCTGTTTCTGTTTATGAGTATTTTTTAGAAATAAAGGTAGAAAAATAATTATTTGACACACACATCATACATGGAATACAAAAGAAATACATAATTAAAATTAGAAAAAAAATGTGTCAAAAACGGGGGGCGTTTGTCGCATTTGTCGTCGTTTTCTTGTCGTTTTTTTTACAATTAAATTTGTCTTGTCGTTTTTTATTTACAATTGAAAAACTGTTTTTTTTTTCTCGTGTGATAGCTATTTATTTAGCAATAGGAGGCTTGCAATCCTTGGCTGGGATAGAAAAATGGGAAATGACTTTTATTTTTGGGTATAAAAAAAATACTTATTTCTAACCCGCAATGTATAGCGTGCACGCCACAGACTATGCCTGTATGTGTAAGCGGATCATGTTTCTTTGTAAAAAAGTTAAGTATTATCAAACAGAAGTCAGTTATGTTAAAATCTTTGAAAAAAAATTGAAACTTTGACTGTCAATAACTCGGTAACCCGTCATTTCCCAGGTATAGTGTAAAAGAAAAAAATGATCGTAATAATACGTAGAATATGTAGTATTCGGCTTCGTTAAGCCTTTTTTACACCCGATAGATGCCTGTCTCATACACGACAAAACTGAAGTTACTGGTGCTCCATTGACAGAAAAAACAATTGGGAATACTGCGCCACTCCCTGCTTCGACTCGAATTCCTATCTTAACCATAGAATATAGAGCTGGAGAGGACTCGTAACAAACCATGGTGTCAAATGTCCAGACAAAAGAATTTCAAGTCTGAATACTTTAGGGCAAATATCACAAATACTAGGTAAAGATTATTTTTTACAAAATACTGCGGAAATTTTCTAAAAAGATCATATTTCTCTGGTCACAGTGGTAAACGATTCTTTCAGTTTTTTGGTTAGCTACAAACTGACTGTATGCCTAGAAGAGTAATACGTGCCAGTTGCAATAGAATTTGAGATTGGTTACAAAAAAGTTGTAAGACAAGTAAATTTAAAGGGATTAAGGAAGTATTTGAAAGAAATGGTTGCCTCTGGTGATGTCAGAAGTATGTACAAAGGACTTACAAGAAATTGATTTTGAGAAAGTCACTCCCTTATTCGAGACATCATACTAGATGGTAATTGAATAGCATTTAAACGTCTTCTGGTTAAGAAAACTTGTAGTAACCAAAGATATTCTATTGGTAATTTTTTATCCAGATTACGAAATACCCTGTGCCCGAGGCGATAGGCCTACTAAAATATATGGTTGCAAGGTCGATAATTGCATTGCTCAATATTTTTTTTAATGGAACAAGTAAACACTGCATTTAAATAAAGTAATGGATGTAATTGAACCTAATTGGCACACAATATAGTGCATAATCAATCATTTTAGAAAAAAACCTTGCCATTTTTTTACTTCTGTGTATAGAGGAAAATAATTATTTCTTGTGTTTGGTCCATGAGCAGGTTTTGAATTCAAGCACCGAAATGAGCATTTAGGAAATAATTTGTAAATAAGTAAATTATAATCCTTTATATCTACATCCGAGTTAAAAGCATGCTTTGCTGTATGTCAAATTTTATGAAATACTTTTTTTTTTTCGTTTTGTCGGGCCCCATACTAGCGGGCGCGATCGGGCCAGTGCAGAGTGCGTTAGGCACCCTACCAAGCGGCGAACCCGCCAGTGGTGGCGCCGGCGCGGCCGGGGACTGCCTAGGCAGGCCGGACCGCCGTCGGGCTCCTTTCTGGCGGGCCCGATCTGGGGGTTAACCGGACTCGGGCCTCAAGGGCGCCTCTGTAGGCTCGGACCTCGGCTTGGGCCGTCGTCCGAAGGGTGGACAGGGGAGAAACGGCCAGGCTTTATTAAATACTATTTAGCCAGCGTATGATAAGTCACAAAAATTATAACTAACTGTTTTTACTCATATGCTATTTGTTTTTTTTTCTAATGATGGATACTCCTTTATTCACTACGCCCAGTCTTCGATAATATGCTGTCAGGCAAACATCAGTTTAGTTAGACATCAACCGACCACAAATTCTAGTTTAGATCTGGCGACAGATTGGTTCTGCATTAACCACGAGCCAGTAATAAGGGCTCGACATAATTATATCTAATACGACACCACAGCGCGATAAGTGCAGCCAACTCACTCATTTAAAATTTGCCACATTATTTTAACTAGCTTTTTTTATTCTCATCAATAGGTAAAACAATAATAAGGAATATTGTTTGATTTTAATTGAGTATTAATAGGATAACTCTTTCATTTTTTAACCGATATTTAATGCCCACTTTTCAATGACAGGTAAGTTTTTTCAAAATCAAGTTATAAAAAACTTGTTGAATATTTTTTGCAATTTTTAATAGTGTTAAAATTTCTACAAAATTAAAACATAAAATATTAAAATGGTGTAGACACACGACGTTGGACTTTAGTATAAAGAGAGAGTACCATATTTTACGTGTTAACGTATTCTGTTAATGTTATTAATTAACCTTCAACCAGCCTATAAAATTTTGTATTGGTTTTTGAACGCAAGGATATAAGGTTTAAAGTCTGAGACAATTTTTCCGTACCTGATTAAGGGTTAAGTGATGAAGCTGATCTACTTCAGCTATGATCAAACTAAGCACTGACCAAACCCGCACTAATGGGAATTGATTTCAAGTTGCAAATTCATTATTGATGACTAACCAACAACGCTCTTGTGATTGAACATGAAGTTTACTACACGAGTTTCACAGAATCGATTAAGAGTTAAACCTTTAATTAGCCCTTCAAGATAGGATCTTAAAGTTTTACAGCATCAAATACGATTTTGTCGAGGTTGAAGTACCTCGACAAAATCGTATTTTAATTAATGTAAAATTGTAATTAATTTTATTATCATTAATTTAAATGACTACATTTATGATAAACATTAGTGGAATTCAAAATATTCAAGCTTGCACAAGTATAAATATTCTTGTACATTGAAACAAAGTGGTTGACCGAGTCGTTCTCGGCGCTAGACATTATTATCCCAAAATATTGGTTGCTCAAAAGAACTAATAGATTATTTATTGGGACCTTCTTGTCATTATAAATTTATTTATTAATTACACATATTTTTTTACGAAACAATACAAATTATATTCTAGTTCTATAGATATACCTAGCCTTCTTATCCCAACTACCCAAACAAACCTTATTTAAAAAAAGTGCCTACTTCAATGTTGACTGCAATCGCTCGTCTATGCGCACATTTTTAACGCCTCAGTTAGGTTATTATAAGTTATAGCATTGATACTAGATCAACTTTTTTCCAGTTACTATAATTTCTTATGCTTATTGTGTATGATTAAAAAATATAATAATGTTTTTAGAATTAGAATAATTTTAAACGACGAGCGCATGGTTGGCGCAAAGAATTTATGTCAAACAAATTGCTGCCATTAAATTTTATCGACGACCTTCGTAGCCGAGAGGCGAGCACGCCGGACTATATGGTGTTTCTGAGGTCCCGGGTTCGATGCTCGGTCGGGCCAATGTAGAAAACAAACTTTTCCATATTGGCTCGAGTCTGGGTGTTGTGGTACCTTCGTTGGTTCTGATTTCTATAACACAAGTGCTTTAGCAACTTACCTTAGGATCAGAGCAATGACTGAGATGTTGTCCAATATTTATTATTTACTTATTTATTAAAATTATAATTAATTATAGGATATTATTGAGATTTTGATAGTTTTGGATATCAGGATGTTACAAAGTGTAATTAATGTTAAACCTATAAGTATTTCTCTATTACTGATAAATGAATAATTATGAGCGTCAAACCTACACAAAATTACATTTGGTCAATTTGATACAAAAATTGCTATCTTACCCCAACTTCACAAAAACCCAGCGGTCTCGGATTCGAATTCCGAAAGGGATAAGCTTGTGTTACGAGTGAGTTATAATACAGAGTAGGATATATAGTATGCCTGCTGAAAACAATTAACAGCCTGCTTTAAGCAAGTAAATAAATAAATTGTTTCCACAATCACACCAGTTAGCTAACCCCACACTTAACAAAGCTTGTAGGTACTATGGTGACTAGATAACGGATACACATACTTAAATACGTTTTATAAACAATGCTCGTGATCATCACACAAAAAAAATCCTCTTGTGGGACTCGAACCCGCAACCGCCAGGTATTGGGTCCGGAGCGCGGACCACTACACCAAACGATCGTCCAATAAATCGTACCTTTGTTGTAGCCAGCCAATATCGATTGATAGCTTGTAGCTTTTTCTATTTCGGTGTTGCCATATTAAAAGGTGTTTGTTCTTAAATTTGGCTACTATTCAAAATCACAATAATAATTAAATAAATGGATATTTTGCGTTTATATAGGGAAAGGTTATGTACCACAACGCTTAGTGTTAGTACGAGTTTCCGCGCCACCTAGCGGCCAATCACTCGGTCGGCTGCCTTTGCCCAGATGTTGACAGATTGGCCCTGCATTTATCATGGTGTACATAACTCGGAACAACTCACTACATTTATTTACTGCAGTATTATTCTTTCTCTATGCTGCTTACTAACATTTTGGGCCTGTTTAACAATATAAGGATAAAGTTATGTAAAGATAAAAATATGTAGCAAATGTGCAATAGCAAATATGTAGTAAACATATGCATGCTATTATTAATGGCTAAATGGGCCGAACATTAAACTAATTGTAAGACCTTCAGTGTACCCTTTTTAAACGCAAATAAACTTTTTCTATTTCTATTCTATTCTAGCGGATAAAAGTGCTTGAAAATCGTGTCAAAAATGTGGCAAAAATCATGTTTATCCTTCAGATAAGTAAAATATAGCTTATTCAAAACTTACATTGTGAAGTGTGGCCCTTCTAACCAGCAATGAATTATGAACATAAGAATCTTTAATAAATATTGTCGTTTGTTTTTTTGTGTCGTCTTTTTATTGTGCTCTTTATTTAATTTTTGTATCGTTGCGTGTGACTTATAAAATCTTTTTTCTCTCTCTATCTATCTATCTCACTCTCGCTTTTTGGGAGAGGTAACCGCTGGATGCAGGTAGCTCGTAGCCGCTCGCTATGGAGTTCTTTACGGGGGTCTATGCCCAATAGTGGACTTCCAAAAGCTAAAGTTTATGATGACCTAGTTAGTAATCCGCTCATAAGTGGATAGGTGATCATACCAGCCGTATTAAACGACATTCATCACAATTATAAGCATTTTTCTGCCTCACTGAGAGACGTAACTTAACTTAATGTTTAGTTAAGAAAAACCTGTAACACTTAAGTCGATACGAATAGAAACCATTATTGAATGAACAAAAATGTTAATCCACACTTTATTGTTAATCGAAGTCACTAAGTGCGGCAGTTAGTGCTTCAAAAGGCACAATTAAAGTTATTGGCTAATATCGCTTAGCCTAGTAGTAAGAAGAAGTTATGTCTAGTCAGAAATCTGTGAGCGGCTAGAGTACTTCCTTCTGACAGTAAGGTGAATCACTTGCTTGACAGACATCCGACATTGTTTAAGCAGGGTATGCAAAAAAACCCCTATTTCTCAAACAAAGTAAGTACCTATATAGCTTGCTTATTTGTTTCTTGTACTATAGAGATAGTATTAAACTACTTACAACTTATACATATATATTCAACCTTGTTCTCTATTGTGAGTTGGAATACGTAAACAAGGCTGTTTGATAATCCTAAAAAAATATCTTTGAATAATGGTAACAACTTTAACCATCCGGGCATGCCTATAACAACAACATCATACTATTACCACTAGTCAATTTAACATTCTGAAAACATGAATCCAATTTACGAGTTCAATATCTGAAGTTCAGAAAAAACGCCATTCAAAATTGCCGTCGCCAACCCCACGCGGATCAGGAAGTTTGCTCAGCGACAGACTTTGTTTACGAATCAAACGAGATGCAAAGCTGATGAATGAAGGCTGCATAAAACAGCCTTCAAGGAGTCTCATCAATTTTAACGTAACATCACGCGTTCGCAATACACAGAATACATCCCTGTGACTACGAGCGTAGCGCATGGCTACGCCGTAGCCGTCGGCTGCTATAGTAACGGCAGTCTTCACCGCGACACCGCTACGCGTAGACGCTCGCAGCGCTACGAAAATCTGCGGACTCCGACCTCAGTCCGCATTATCGCAAACGAAAATGCTTTATGAATCCGGATTTAATTAATGCCGTGTTTTTTGATCGCGTCGGCCTCGGTGTGTGAATTCGACTTTACAATTTCGGTGTTTATGTTGAATAGTTTTTAATTTGCACGACAACTTCGTGCCGAAGTAGTGCTATGTTGTGACAGTACGACACTATTTGCAAAACATAATTACTATGCATTTGTGAGTGCAGTTTTTTTCTTACCTCCTTAGGGTGCCATTATTGAGCATTATTGTTTTATGTCATTTATTTTATTTGAGTCACTAGTAGTAATACATATTTTGCTAACTATAAATAAATATCAGAAGCATTTAATTAAACTCCATTTATGTTCTATGAAGGAGCATTAATAATTCTAGCTGCTTATTGCAACACGTAACACATAATCCTTGGCCTCTATGTAAGTGTAACAATAGTCCTTACAGTAAACACGAACTACCTACATGCTTAATTTAAGCATGTAGGTAGTTCGCTATTGTGAATAAACTTAGCGCAATATACTGAAGGCTTTGACATGTCGTCTATTCTTGTGAGCTTACAAAAGAGGCTTTACACGAATAGCATTCAGTTATATCACGTATGAACTACAGATTACGTATTCGCGAGATGAACAGGCAAGAGGCAAATAGGTTAAACATTTTCGCGAGGAATTATAAGGCTTCGCAAAGGCTTTCATATAAACTTTCAAACCCCTAATCTTTGAAATAGATGAATAAATTTAATTAAAACCTATTACCTACATATAGCAGGATAGACAAGTTTTAAGAGTAAGTAGAGTACAGTTTGGAAATGACTAAAATAAAGCTATTAAAAACTCTAAAATCATTTTACTGTTACATTCATTTAAAAAAAACATCTAAATCTTTAAAATTGTCTTAATTTTAATCCAAAAATAATAAAGAAGGTTTAAACTAGGACTAATAAGTATTAAAACAATTTGAAAGACATACTTCGTCTACATAGACATCAGAATTAAGCCAAAGGTGAATTAATAAACATCTAACGGGAACACAAAAACATGTACACCTATTGCTCAATATCAATGGGTGCCAAATTCAGCTGATTCCGATCAAAATAACAAAGTTTAGCAGTTATATACTAGTTAGAGTAGTTATATACTAGTCAGTGTTAGTAGATAGAAATGTTTAAATAATAGTCATAAACAATTTAAATAAGTTAACTCTTCTGTAGTCAAAGTTTCAGGAAATATCTTACAATAATAAAGTTATTGATGTGTGTAACTCTGTGATTAAAATAAATTAAGTAAAAAAGTGATTAAAATAAAAGAGCGCGTGTAAATTACACAATATTTTAATCTCAAGTTTTTGCTACTAATACAAGTTGACACTTGTTTAACTCAGTAATGTAATTTTGTATATCAACCTTTTTTCTCATTTAATGAGACAGGTCAATCAACCAGTGACCAAAACAATGTCCAGCCCCCTAACCATGAACTCTAAAAACAATCTCAAAGTTGTCAAATCTGTCCATTTTGGTACGTCATTTCATACAAAATTTGACAGAAATGATAATGTTTGACATATTTGAGATTGTTTTAAGGGTTCGTGGTTAGGGCCCAGGCCTCTTGATTTAACCACGTCAGTGTCTAGATTGGAGTCTACGACAAAGACACATTAAATATAATTAACATAAAGTTAACCTTGTGAGTCGTGGGAGACCGTATAACAATGAAATTTCAATTCGTCTCGTTTTGCTTGGCTAGTTACTACATCTTTCTGCACCTCTCAATTTCAAAAGACAGAACAAGATATAGCGATGTTTGAAATAAGCTAGTTACTACTAGCACTAGTTTTTTTTGCCACGTACCGGCATGAGTGTGTAGGACGTCCACGCACGAGGTGGAGAGACGACCTGGTAAAGGTTGCAGGTAGCCGGTGGATGCAGGCCGCTTCCAACCGGCCATTCTGACAGTCTTTGTGGGAGGCCTAAGTTCAACACCACTGCTTCACACGACTCTTCATTATTTCAGCCACAAAACGTCCACAAGTTTTGTAGCTGAAATGATGATGAGTCGTTTTTCAAGTAATCCTTAAATATAATTTCACGTTTGGATTTTACATAAGGCATTACTTTATCAATAACTTCTATCAATTCCATACATTGTCATTCTATTCTACTAGCGCCAGTTAAAGTTACGCGACACAAATGCCCCCGCCCGGCCTTAACACATAAACGTTTTGTAATATACTGTTGTTGATTAATGTGATGCAATTTTACACACCTACATTTACTACGGATTTGTGAAGGAGTTTTAGTTTTATTTTATACTCGAACTAGGGAAGATAAACCTTCGGGATCATATTAGCCCACTTATCGAAATGGTCGGAATCTCGCATGACGTTCTTGAGTTGTAAGTTGAAATCTCAGTACATCCCTATAGGGATTTTTAAAATCTGGCGTTGATATACGTGATATACGTTTTGACGACCTCCGTAGCCGAGAAGCAAGCACGCCGGACTGTAAATGGCGCCGCCATCTCTGAGGTTCCGGGTTCGATCCCCGGTCGGGTCAATGTAGAAAACGAACTTTTCTATATTGGCTCGGGTCTGGGTGTTGTGGTACCGTCGTTGTTTCTGATTTCTATAACACAAGTGCTTTAGCTACTTACCTTAGGATCAGAGCAATGTATGTGATGTTGTCCAATATTAAAAAAAAAATATATATATACATATATCACTTGCTCGTTAGTGCTGGAAGTCAACGTGAAATATTCACAATCATAGAAATGTGTAACCAGGGTCCAAAATGGTTCCCTTGCCAAGGGTTTTTTAGAACCGATGGCAATTACTTGACTTGCACTGATCTGATTAAGCGTATTCCTACTTAGGACAAAGCGCAAAGTTAAAGCATGGTCAAAAGTAAAATATTTTCTATGAAATAATATATATGACGAATTACAACACCAGTTTTTGGCTTGATAAGCATAATATAAAATATAATTTACTAACTTTTACAATTTTAATCTATAATAATACTAGTTTTAAGTGATATTTACAACCATTTAATGAACGGACTCATCTAACTTTAAAATTTAACCGATAATTATTTGTATCTATTTTATAGTAATAAAGGCCTCATTTCCTATATTAAAGACAGTTTCTTACGGCGCAGAAATTTCGATTTCATTGCTTTAAGCCGCTTACTTGGGGATTCCTTCAATAAAACAAAAGGCGGCTTAACAATAGAATTCTCGTGGTTTTCAGCATAATGGGCGGTCAGGTTCGATTCAAACAATCCTCGAATTCTTTATGTTATTTAAAATCGATTGTTTACAGTCAGAATATAATAAACAGACAAAAACAATGACCATATGTAAAGAAAATCGCAATTGCGCCTGTAAATCATACCTCTGTTTCAATTTCGCTTCATCATCATCATTATAATATTTTAACCATAGTTGCTTCTGTAAAACTCACCTTTATTTTTATTTCGGTTCATCATCATCATCGTTTTAGCCATAGTTCGTCCATTGCTGAACATTATAGGCCCCTCCCCCAATGACTTCCAGATTGGCCGGTTGAAGGCGGCCTGTATCACCGGCTTCTGCAACCTTGTGGTTCAATATATTGTGTTTATTTCCAATTATTAGGGTAAATTGAGCGTACAATACAATTCTCATAGAATTCAGTTTAGAAAGTAAGAACACTATTTAAAAAAAGCAAAACTAAGGGGACCCTTACTTTATATAGATGTAATTAAAGTAAAGAAATAAAATAAAAATTATTTTGTAGGTTGTGATTCTCTATCCGAGATTTAGTCTGATAATAAAATAATACACGTTTGTTTTGTGATAAACTTTGTTCCTATAACATTTAAGTTTAAGTTTCGTAAAATTATTCTAGTTGATCGAATAATATCCATCCTAAGCTTGATATTTCGACTAATTCGGTAAACCGACGTTTGACTTGCTATTTTATATTGGCTCCTATTGACCAAAATGGAAAAAAATGAATTCCTGTTGGCAGTTTTAGTACAAATGTCAGAATAATTACTCGAATTTAATATGGAAATATACATGTAATATCCACATTTCCAATAAGAAATGCCATTCTTGTACAGAACCCGTAAAAGCCAATAACTGAACTTACCAACTTATGCAAACACACGTACTTAGACGTCGGAGTTAAAACTTTGTCCGTAGTTTTATCGTTCCCACACATGCATTTCCATTTGTTTTATATGAAATGGTCACATGTTAACAGGCCATAACCCTTTACAGTTCGAATACAAGGTAACTACATATGAGCTGTGGAACAAAAGTCGTAATAACGAAGCTTTAATGATATGCTTAGAAACGAGTCAAATCTTAACGTTACAATAGCATTTTTAGGGTTCCGTACCCAAAGGGTAAAACGGGACCCTATTAATAAGGCTCCGCTGTTCGTCTGTCTGTCTGTCTGTACGTCTGTCACCAGTCTGTCTCTCATGAACCGTGATAGCTAGAAAGTGAAATTTTCACAGATGATGTATTTCTGTTGCCGCATAACAACAAATACTAAAATACAGAATACAATAAATATTTTTGGGGGCTGTACAACAAACGTTTTTTTTTTTTGCCGTTTTTATAAATAATGGTACGGAACCCTTAGTGCGCGAGTTCGACTCGCACTTAGCCGTTTTTTTTTATTTGAAAATGATGTATAATTATCGCAGAATTATTTGTTTTAGCGAATTTAAATCTAAAATCTTACAACATCACATACATTGCTCTGAATTTTAGGTAAGTAGCGGAAGCACTTGTGTCATCAGAAACAACGGTATACCACAACACCCAGACCCATGACAATACGAAAAGTTCGTTTGGTCGTCATAACTGTACAAAACTATTGTGTCAAATAAAAGATTTTCTATTTCTAAAACATGTTGATGTAACCATCATTCTCGATAAACAAATTGTTCCTCCCTATTCTTTTTTGCAAAACATTCTCACTTAAACTAAGTTTATTCATACTGGTAACTAATTTCTTCCAAGTTACTTCTAAACTCATCATGAAGGTTTCGTAGTAGAAATAAGGAACTTGAGTGTAAGCCATGTACCAGTGGCATGTATTATTTCGTCGCATAAGGTAGCAGGTACGACTAAGTGCTAGGGTGACCAGAAATCCAAACTTATCTTTTTAATATTTTCGGACTCTATTTCAATATTAAATGATTTATGAATTATTTAAACATTCATTGCGCAAACTTATAAAAGTTTACAAAAGGTGGGCTTAATGCTATAGGGAATCGAGAAAGCTTGCAAAATGGTGCGGTAAGCATACAAGATGGAGAAAACAAAATAAAAAAAACATTACGGAACATAAAATAACAGTCATTCAACTGTACTCTCCTGAAAGTTGTCCGGAAGAGATATAACGATGAGACTGCCTAAATTGTGCAGCTCTTACGAGGTCTTAAGCAGAAGCTATTATTTACTAGTGACACCTCAACAATGAAACTATTATCTCGTTTCGATTGTCTGAGGGGTTAGATAATTAATTATTACAATCACATTAACCAGTTACCTAACCCCAAAATAAGCAGAAATTGTTGTATTCTAATAACTCCAACAGACAACATAAATAAATACATTAATACACATCGACAATTTAGGTATACGGGTGTCTGCTCATCATACAAACTTATCCTCGGTGCGAGATGCGAACCCGCCCACTTATAAAAGGTGTATTTGCCATTGAGTCGTGGACTCCCCCTGGACATGATCTAGCTCGGGCAACTTGGAAGTTCTTAAATAGGCTACGGACCCAAGTAGGCCGAAGCAGGGAGAACATGCACAGGTGGGGTTACAGCTTGGAGAGCGCATGTCTGTGGTATTTCGCCACAGACAATGGGACATCTCCTGTCATGCTCTGCGTGTCCCTACATCTTCTCACGCGAGGATCTTTACAAGGCCACCGATAGTGCTATATCGGTGGCTGAGTTTGGTCGTAACATACTCGTATAAAAGCCTGAGTCGACACGCAAAGAAGAAGTAGATACAAAGTGTCTTGATATTTTTGGAACCATGGCCACCACAAAGAGCCTAAGAACTTCTGGCTACCAACATTAATTGCAGTGCGGAAAGTTGCACTGCACTTCACCAACTTCGTATTTATTGTGCCCTCCTCAAACGATTCTCTACTTGTTAATACTTATTTTCAAATTGTATGAAAACTTCCGTCTGAATTTCTTGTAAGTTTTTCGGAGTTGATAATAAAGTTATGGTCTGTGCATGTAACAAGTTTTCTTGTTATACAGGGTGTACAAAAGAATAGGACACTCATTAAAACCACGTGATCAGCAGGTCATATACAACAACTTTTCCTATGGGATCAACATCGAAATCGTGATTTTATTTTCAGATGCTCCATACATTATCATCAAGGTATGCGAGTAAGTCTGTATGGGGAAGCTGAAAAAAATTTATAGATTTCGATGTTGCTCCCATAGAAAAAGTTGTTGTATATGACCAGCTGATCACGTGATTTTAAGGAGTGTCCTATTCTCTTGTACATCCTGTATATTATTTATGTTTTTACATATTAGATAGATATAATAATACTCTTTATTGCAAACAAGGAAATTTAATTCAGTTGATGTTTAAAGATATTTAAAATTGAATCTGATAACAGCAGGAAAGAGGGTGAAAAATCATTATCAATGTATTTCTGTAAATAAAATTGTCCGCATCACGCTCTTAAAGTTTGATTGCTACTTGTATAAAGTTTAAATTTTTCTCACTAATAGATAGATCGTTTTGTGAGGAAGGTTTGTGTACATAATTTGTAACCGTACGTACCTACTTAGTGAAAGGGATTAGGGACGGTCAGTAGCAAAAGTAGCTAGCTAGAAGCATAAGTCTGAAGTTTAGTAGAGAAGATTATCAGAAAACAATGTTACAGCAACCAGCAATTTTGGGGACCTGTAATACTGTCTTTGAACCTATATAAATAATGAAGATAAATAACACTTGAAAAAAAATCATCGACCTCAGGTGGGACTCGAACCCACGTCCCATCGCATGCTGGGCGAGTGCTTTACTAACTAAGCTACCGAGGACGTCACGTGACATATTCACGTATATGAATATTGCGTAATAGATGTAAAACATTTTACATTTAATACTGAATGTGTTGAGGCCTATTTTTTAAAATATATTTTAAGTTTCTATAGTAAAAGAGAATTACAATCATCTTGTTTGAGTTAGATACTATCCTTCTTTTGTGTATCAAGTTCATTCATTTCATTAGGATTGGTTTAAAATTAGTTTTAAATATTTTATACTTGTTCACTGAAAGTTTCCGTGAAGCGACTTAGCGACTAAATCGCCTTTTCGCAAATTTTTCATTGAGATTGACTTCTAGTTGCAGTTTTTATTTTCTATCGCTGATTCTAAAAATTGCAGTGGCTATTATATGCCTAACATGCGTCGCCCCGGCTTCGCACGGGTGCAATGCTGATACTAAATACACTACATTATACATATAAACCTTCCTCTTCAATCACTCTATCTAATAAAAAAACCGCATCATAATCCGTTGCGTAGTTTTAAAGATTTAAGCATACATAGGGATATAGGGACAGAGAAAGCTACTTTGTTTTATACTATGTAGTGATGCATTATGGCTTGGTACTGAAGTGTCAAGCTATTTTTGTTGCTGACCCTACTTATCGGTCCCTATTGAGTTAGTAGTGCTGTAACCGAGCCAAATTCCACATCGATCGGTCCATGGTTTACCAACGTAATTATTAATTCTATTGTATATTACAAAGTTAATACATACGAGCATGAATGTCAGGTTCTGTGTCCCTTAAATTCCGTCTTTAATGGTCACTTAACTGCAATTATCTTAAGCTTTTAGAACTGCTGATCATAGGTTGCCATAGAACGCCAGCGATTACAGAAGGCTAACTGCGAAAGTCAAATCTCGATACGTATAATCTTAACAAATTAAAATTAATCATTAACTTGTATCAAACCTTTGACAATTTATGACAAATTATAAACGGTCGTGTCCTTTTATACGGCTAGATTGAGATGTTTATTTTTGTCAAAGGATTGACAGAAGTGAATATCAATTTGTTAGGTTATTATGCCCCAAGTTCGGATCGGATCAATTCAACACTTTCGTAGTAGGCCTTCAAGGCAGTTTAGATCCAGCGGCTTCTCGCAAGCATGACTAGATCGTCAGTCCAGTGTGAATAAGACTAGTAAGTGTTACTAATTCGTGGTCACTACTCAAAAACCTTTCTTACCCAATGGTTATTAGATTTACGAGCTAGTTATTATCTAAACACATAATAACAAGCTTTTGTCTGTGACTCCGCTGGAGTGGTCTTTAGTTTATTCAATGTATCATATTTTTATATGTGTGCAAAATTTCATCCTTATCCATTCATCCATCCATTCACATGATTGAGTCACAAAAATTCAAACATGCAAACATCCTCACAAACAGTATATGTTATAGTGGGATAAATAATTATGCGCCAAACAACTCATCACTTGTCATGATTTCGAAGATAGAAATTACATTCTTATGTTACGAGGTACCAGACGATAATTTGCCTGGAGTAAACTCAAATCAGAGTTATAAAAAAAACGGTTTCTAGCGAACCTAGAACCGAACTCCTGACTCCTTTGCATTCAAAGCAAATTACCGCTCTACTGCGCCAATCATTTAATTCTGATGCCGTTGTAATAAACCCACTATCCCACAAATATTTAACCTATCGCAAAGGTTTGTGCGGATGTTTGTGACTTAAGTAATCACGTGTGATTTTGCACACATGTAGAATATTATCTGGAATAATGTATAGAAATTTCTACATTGTTATTTATTTGAACGTTTTACGTAATGTATCATACCAATTGAGGGAAATTGCGGGAACAGCTAGTCACAGAATAAATCTCTTTAGTCTTCTGTGGTTATAATCCCGTTACGCTATCCGTTCTACATTCGAACATAACCGTCAGATTTTTCCGTCTCAATCTACTTACACCTATGATTTACTCCAGACAAAGCGAGTTATGAATGGCAGTCAATTACAACACAACTGTTTAGTAGTCGATGTGTGTGTGACGCATCCGCGTATGGACAACGTCGCATCTAGATGTCATCGTGTTTGAGTTAGGCTTAATAGCATAATAACTATGTCATGGGAATAGATAGACGATTTATTGGTAATCGAACGAGGTAACAATACTAGTAAAATAATTAAAATTATGTGTTTGCTCTTAAACAAATCTTGGAAATATCACTTTAAAAGTAATTTTCCCATTTTAATAACTATGCTAGTAAAATGTATTCTTAATTGATCCCGAGAACGGGATCCGGTCATGTCCTTTTTCGGTAATTATCGGTTTTGTTTTTTTCACAACCGGTTAAACCGATTTTCCTATGACATTTTCAAGTAAGTGTTAGGTACTTTGCAAGGTGTGATCTGAACTTTTTTTCCGTAAAATGACTACAGAGCGATGCGAGAAATACATATTTTTGACAAACCATATTCCATTCATTTAAAATCTTGCGTAAGACTAGTATTATTTTAATGCGAATCTCCATTCATGCCGTCTGGCCGGTTCAGGTACTTGCTAGAGGTAGCCTTGGTGCCATTGAGTAAGACTGGGTGTAGTGGGCGATCAACGAGCGAGCCAATGCCGTAACCGCCTGCAGACTGCATGTGCGTGGACGTGGGCCAAATTGCGTTCATATGTAAATAATATACAGGGAATAGGCTACATGTTGTACTAGCTGTTACCCGTAATTTTGCGTTGTTTTTTAATTCATTAAAAATTATAGAATATATTTAAATGGGATTTTGTAAACAAATATTTATAAGTTTTGTTTTTTTCGCAAAACTCTAATTCAGTTTCTTCTTTTAAAAGAACCTGTAGTTTTGTATCAGGGAAATTTCCGAAAAACGATTACCTATCAGAAGAACGACAATTATTAAAGATTTTTTTAAAATGCTTTTTGTTAAAACCACTATAATAAACACGTAGAAAAAACCGTTTTACATACCTACCGTAATTTAGAAAATAACTATCATAAACATTTTCTATATCATAGAATCGACAGGGGCGAAACAGTGGTTAAAAATGAAAATTCTTATAAAAAACGAAAATATTGAAAATTTGTCTTTGACTCTACCTCTAACTCATTAAATTCACCAAACTGGAATCGATTAACTATAAGGCTCTACTTATGGCTCAAATACTTATAACAACAAACATTCATTCTAATTATGGTTCCAAATTATGTGAATGTTACTTCAACTTGTAAAGAACGTGCAACCATCTTTAATGACAATACAAAGACATAAAGGTCCAACATTACAAGTAATTCAATCCACCCGCGGTTTTTATTCAAAGTTCATTACCACTAACACAGCGGTTAGCTGGCAAGGTTACATAATGATCCATTGTGGCTCACAATAGTGTCATGTTTCCTTTTTAAGCTCGACATTAGGAATTAGGATTGTGGGCGTGCGCTCATTGAGAACTGACAGACGTGCCATGACCGTTTAGTACTGAGGCACATTATGTAAACAGAAATTGTAGCGTTTTTGTTTTAACTTTGCCGAATACAAGTCGACCGTTGCGTCTTTTACGGTTTTACCGAATGGGTCAATGGGTATTTGTATACAAAATGTTAGGTAAATGGTATATCAAGCCGAAACCAGCTTATGTTAACATATGCATATAAATACTATGTAGAAATTATAAATTTGATATGATCATTTTTGAAAAAAAAAATAAGTTTATACAAATTAGATTCTACAATTGCTTTTTTGATGAAAATTTAAAAAAATCAAATGGTTATATCTGTGGCTTAAACATGAAAAACAATGTCTTGAACACAAAAATGTATGCAATTTTGTTTTACCTAAACACATTTCGTCATCATTCATACTATTACCTATCACTACAGTGATACATGTATATGTACTTTGTTGCAAATATTTCATATGCGAATTAGATCTGCCTTGTAGTATGTATGAGTTGGCGAACGCTATCATCTCTTCCTACAACCCAATCCTGGAGCATTTCGCATGGGAAATTAAGGCTCATATCTCACACGAGGTTTATATACAATCGCTACAGATATAATATCTATCCTGGTATCATACTTGTTACAAAAACTGCAATTAATTTTATTAAATTGAAACCCTCGCTGCTTATCATGGCTACGTGACTTCTCTGTTGACATATTGTTTGTCTTTTCTTTGTGAGGGAATTCTGTTGATATGAACTTAGCTTATAAGTTACAGCTTGTTTATTCTTTCAGCTGTATAAAATAAAATTTTAGCTAAAGCAAAATTATTGTCATAATACACTGTGTTTTCGGTATTAGCATGCCATCCATTAAGACTGTACTTTGTTAATCACAGACCTGCGAGGCGAACACGACGGACTTGGCGACGCCATCTTTGCGGTCCCGGGTTCGATTCCTGGTCTGGTCAATGTAGAAAACGAATTTTGTGTATTGTTTCGGGATTGGGTCTTGTGGTCGCCGTGGCTTCTCATTTCTTTAACACAAGTGCTTTAGCTCCTTACCTTAGGATCAGAACGATGGTGATGTTATAACTGTCTGGAAGAGATCGCTTCCAGCTATAAGACCGCCTAAATGTACTTTTTTTCTCTGTGCTGTTTTGCTTTGTGTGCCGAAACTATATATCTATTATTATCTAGTCGTCCAATATATCATCAACAGAGTATGATAATCACGTTCATTAATCTAATGATAACAAAACATGCTAATTACCCTGGCTGTAGCTGTTACCGCCTAATTAGACAGTTGTAGGCGTTATTTAATACTAATAGCATATAGGCATATACGAATACGTTTAGGCGTGGATTACCTATCAATTATTGCGTATAATTTTCATGAAAATGAAGAGGATCACAACTTAATTTATGTTAATTTTATGTGTTTAAGTTAGGCGATATCTATGCCTAATGTAGTTAAACGTATTTTTTAAGTTTACTCTAGGTCACTAATAATTTTGACCAATTAAAATTTTAGGATATGGGATAGACCATAGACTTAAAATTCGCTATAAATCTACAGCCAATAAATAGGTTACCAGCATAACACAAACCCTAAAATGATCTCAATTGAAAATGAACTCTAGGTGTAGACATTTATGTTGCAAATCGATCTTGATCATTTCACTTGTTGTTGTAGATTACGTATTTTTTCTGTAGAAAGCCAATAAACAAATATTTAGGTCGAATACTCTTTCTTGCCGGATTTTCGAAATCAGTTGAGAAAAATATCGGTAAGAGAACGAATGTCTATGAACAGATATTTATTTCATAAACTATAAAACGTTACAAACTGCAATTCAATCTATGCTCGACAGAATGCATGTCCGTATTACGAGTACGTTGCGTGCATTCGAGCCTTCGCGAACTGCAGCGGGGTCGGTGACCCTTGGCGCGGCTGAGGTTTGCCTGAGCCCAGTAAGGTGCTTACAGACTAGCGTATACTTCTTGTAATTGGGATGTTCACACCATTCATAAATAATTCTAAGGCATCGTTTATTACAACTAACTCGTAATTTTGGGCCCTATCACGCGCTTCATTATCATTTATCAGAAAAAAAACCGGCCAAGTGCGAGTCGGACTCGCGCATTCAGGGTTCCGTACCATTCCTTAATCTATAAAAACGGCAAAAAAATCTCGTTTGTTGTATGGGAGCCCCCTTAATTATTTATTGTATTCTGTTTTTTAGTATTTGTTGCTATAGAGGCAACAGAAACATACACGACAACATAACACGGTTCATGAGATACAGCCTGGTGACAGACGGACGGACAGACAGACGGACAGCGGAGCCTTAGTAATACGGTCCCGTTTTATTCTTTAGGTACGAAACCCTAAAAACTGATTTTTGGTTGCTTTAAAATCAATAAAAAGTAAGGCAATTAAATGTTCGATGACACCATAAAAATTTTAAGAAAAAGGTGCGTTTTGATAGCTCATATAAAGTATGTTAAAGAATTGGTGGTGTCAAGTTGCCTATTGGTCTTAAAATAACGTCAACAAATGAAACAGTATAAACGAAATCTTCGTAGAATAAGCAGCTAAGCAGAACTCCAGGTTTAAAATGTATGGGCGGGTTGGCTATTTTAATTTTAATGTGTATTCCACAATATTTGTAAAGTAATTTGCTAAAATTACTATGAAATCTTCGTAACTGGCATTTGTATTATATTTTTTTCCTTTGTAAGTTGTGTTGTTGGTTTATCTTTCATATTTTTTGTTGAGTAGTTGTGATGTGCGTTAGCAATTTTATTTTGTCTCTATCTTTGTCTAAAAATATTTTTACACTGATCCAAACTGCACACAGGGTTGCAATTATTTTGTTACCAAAAACAATCTAGAAAAAATGTTTATAAATATATGCCAGACAACACACCGATTGCCATGGTCTCAGAAATTAATATCTGTGACCATGAAAAATACGTTTGCGAGATATCAAACAATATTTTTTGCCCGGGGCATCGTATAGCAATGACAGACCTAAGGCAATTTCTGAATTGCTTCAAACTCGGAATCGAATCCAAAACCCTCTACAAGTTCAAGGTTCAAGGCGTTAATATTCGCGGTTGATTTATATTTATGATTAGTTATAGTGATAAATAGTTGTATTTTTGTGCGATTATCAAGAAAATGCTCCAGTTAGTATGCACCTTTACTATTTATTATACAGGGTGAAACTTTTAATAGCGTTAGTTTTGGTGTCAGTTGCTTTGTGGTAGTGATTATTTGTCTAACTAAAGGATAGTGATATAGTTGTGGAAAAACTTTTAATGTAGTTTTAAAACCTAGCTTTAAACCAAAAATAGTATTTGTTTGAACACTACCTTGCTTTTTAACTTTCTAATAACTTAATATGAATCGATAGAATAGGCTTTATTGTAAAATAATAATTGGAAGCCCACTGCTGGACATACAGCCAGATACAAACACCTCAGAACCTCTGAGCAGCAATGCAATGATTTCAATATTTGAACCTTTCCGATGTAAAATCAACACGAACACTAAAACAAACCTATCACGTGTTGAAACCCTTTAAATTATTAATGCACCCACAAACTGTAACAAACCATACACCATAGCTGTTGTTGATTTAACCCGTGATTAGACAAACCATGAATCAATATGCAATTTCGATGAAATCGGGATATAACGGTATTCTGGAGGCCTACTACGAAAGTCTTTCATTCGTTCGGAGTTTCGGACGTATTATCCGATCAAATTAAAATATCCATTCACTTGTGAACAATAAGGGCTTTCGCGAAAATTTACGCCTCCAGTTGGCGCCACTTTAACAACAGGTCTCCCATCCCAATAATGCGCTCGCTGTTTAATGTAAAAAAAAATGTTTCAGCACTGTTTTTGACTTCAAATCAATCCTAAAGTCATTTAAAAATAGATAATCCACTCAACAACGAATACTAAAAAAGTTTAGCTATGTTCTTGCACTTGAGCTTAGGTTATGTTTAATTACACAATAAAAAGGAGATTTAAAACTATAAAATACTTAGGTTTCTCTACCACTGAGTCTTTCGGCAACTCGTAATCGTCTTTACTAAAAAAAACCTTTGCATACAAGATTTTTATTAACCGTTCTCTACGAATGGCCACAAGCCATTGTTTTAATATTACGTATTTTATCCCCAGGAAACAAAACCTCCTATTTTTTGAGCACACATTCGATTCTTAGTAAATATGTATTGTACTATCGAAAGCACGCGAGCCTCACCACTGAGCAAAAATATTCCTGTGAAAGCGCATCGCGCCGGACATGTCCCCACCCGCCCTGATTGATTATGCATTTTACTACGTTTTACTACAATCAATTAGATACAAATAGTAGCTTGATTGCTTGTGCGCAAAAACCTATTGTTGCGCCGCTGCTTGATTGAACCCGAAACATGATTGAACGTAGGGCATTGCTTGAAGTGAGTGGCAATGAGGTGCTTGCAAACGATTTTACCTTTAAGACGGGTCAGGCGTCGAAGCCCGCGATAGTACCTATTTAATTTTAATAAAAATACAAAAACTTCAGACACGAAAGGGCTAGGGGCTTTGATACTTTTGACAGGTTTCTGGACCTGATGTCTCAGTGCTGCCACCTAGTGGGCTTCATTTCAGAAAACACACATTGAAAACGGTCATGTTCTTTTTTACATGGTTAGGTAGAGTGGGTCATATTTTGTAATAGGATTGACACGAGTGACTGATTATTTAATTTGTTAGATTTATACGTCCGAACGAACGATACATTTTCGTAGTAGGTCTTCTATGCTTCAGTCAGTCCGGCCAGTGGCCACGCTATTAAATTCCTATTTCGACCGCAAATTCTGATTTCTAATTCATTTTACTGCTACTTCGGTTTGGTTTAGCTATTTGATGTTGGACAAATGATATTATTATGCGATCATCCATGTAAAATATTTAAGCGCGTAAACGCCGCATGTCTTAGTAATAGGTCATTGGTAATAGTATGTGTTTCATGTTTTTGTTTTAAGCAATATTTTGTAATTGTTTGTCGTTCCGAATAAAATAAAATGTCTATAATTTTTAAAATTGGCGAGTCATAATCCTAAATAATGAAACTAAAACAAAATAAATTAAATGCCCTTTTTAACCGACTTCAAAAAAAAGGAGGAGCTTCTCAATTCGTCTGAATGTTGTTTTTTTTTTTTGTTGTTGTTACGCGATTACGCCGTTAATTATGGACCGATTTCAAAATTTATTTTTTAGTTTGAAAGGGTATACTCCCGAGGTGGTCCCATTTACACCAAGTCAGATTCTGATGATGGGATCCCTGGGAAATCGAGAGCAACCCCCAATTTTTATAGGCACCCATAATGTTTTGCATATATTTTCTGACTCAATGCTGATTTTTGGGTCTGGTAATCATCATGTCATGTTGCTGACCTGATGATGGAAGCCACAGAACTCCTTAACGGATAGGAGTTAGAAGATAATACTGCAATTTGTCGACAGAACGTATTTGGCAGTGTGTTGAGCAGACGTGGAGCTTATGAGGTACCAGACCGCCAATTTTTATTTACTGGGGGCCTACCCGCACACCCAGTAACGAAAAAAAATTTAAAAGTTCCTTTCTTATATTGACTTAGTATTTAACGCAAGACCTTATCCTATGGTTACGACACCAAAATAGCCGCTGTTCTAGTTGGAGTGTAGGAAAACCCTTTCCTTAAGACTTACAAATTTTCGTCGAAAAATTGACCCTATATAACACCTTATTTTTATCATACCATTAGATGGGGGGTCCATAGAGGACCAACATTAGTTAAGGTTACTTTGCTGTAAAGTCATTTTTGGCGGAGTCAGAAGGGAAAAAATAGAGGACTTAACACTTAAAATTGTGAAATAAAATAAGTACTAAAAAGCGAAAAATAATATTGACTAAAACATACCTAATCGGTTTTTTTGGAGTCGGTGCGAATGAACACATTTTAACTCTCGATGGCTGGCACCGACTCGAAACAGAACCGATTAGGTATGTTTTAGTCAATATTATTTTTCGCTTTTTAGTTTCATTTTGAAGTCGGTTTTTAGTTTTTTATTAAACTTATTTTATTTCTCATTATTGTAACAAAGACTCACTTTGATAATAATTACTTGAGATGATAGGTAATTACTTACAACTGAATTAGGTAGGTACTGTGATCATAATCGTCACCTGCGAAGTATAGTTTTTAGGTCATAAAGGTTTAGTATTTTTAGCGAAACAAACGTCAGAGCTCAAACTACTAGTTTAGTAATAAAATGAAATGAAATTGAAATGAAATGAAATTCTTTATTCTGTATATATAACCCTCTTCCGGACACTTATACAGTTATTTATAGTTTAGGTAGATTGACACTTCAGTGCACAAAAATAACATTATATGTTTTATTAACAAGACTCAGTTATGTACAGCCAGACAGCCTTATCGCCAAAAGCGACTTCCAGACAAAATTTAGGTAGATACAATTTGGCTGTCGTGGAGTGTGGTAACGAAGTGCGAGAGCACAAGAGTAGGTACGTGAAACAAAGAAAATATAGAAAAAAAAGTATATACATTGAAATAGCAAACAAAACTCAACTATTTAAGCAAACCGGAACATGTAGATTGCAATAACGAAATAAGTAAAACGTATTTTTGACTTTGTTTTTATAAAAATAATAAAGGGAGGTGTACAAAAACACATGAAAAACATATATTTGTACATGAATATGTTAAAAGGAGAAATACTTATGATATATCATGTTTCGTGTTTTTTTTTCTGAGCCACTTCCCCCTCTTTTGTTTGAACCTTACCTGTCTTATTCAGAGTGTATTTGCTATTCCGGGACTAAGGCTAAACCACTGTAACTAAACAACGTACAAAAATCAGTGGTTTAACCTTAGTCTGGACTAGTAAATGCACTCTGATTTCTGAATAAGACAGTAAGTGATTATTGGATGATGCTTAAGTTTTAAATCTGTCGAGATGACCGTTTACTTGCTACAATTATTTCTCGAAAATCTTTTATCTAGAATATCTCAGAGCGCATTCTCAAGTGGTCTCAGAATGTTTGTTTGCACACGCAACCCTTCAGTGTGCGCAGTATAATTGTATTTGCACAGAACCGGCAAAGGGTTGTTTGCGGAGCCAAAATGGCCCGAGAAAAATGAACTTTTACAAGGAAACTTTTATCAGGTTGCGTATCGTTTAGGCGCTCGCCGAGCGAAATAAAGGTAAACTTTTTTAACAAATAACCTTTACATTGCCGGTTTTTCTTGTAAGGTTCCGACTGTAATTTTCGTCTGTAACGCAATGTTTCATAAAATTTATTTATCTTACGCAACATGGAAAGGTTAAACCAATATTGGCCTGTGGAGGGTTAAATTAACGTTCTTAGAAATGTTACAAGCAAAATTTTAATTTATATAGACGTTCCGAGTTATTATGCTTAAAACTCCTTACAAAAAATATTAATTTTGTTTAAAAAGAACTAAAGAATATTCAACCAATTTCAAATGTATATCACCATTATAAACAGTGTGTATTATACATGACATATTTTGGGTCAAGTGTGAGTCGTGCTCGCGCTAAAGATTCCAATAGATACGGAACTCCCAAAACACGAGTCCGGTTCGCACTTGACTGTTCATTTTAATTTTCAGGTAGGTTTTAGATTCCTCATACATTCTAGCCTCTTGATTACAATCTCGCCTAGAGCTCTACATACTTGCTTTTGCACCCGTCCCCTAAAACAGTTGTGATAGCTTGTATACAAGTTGACTTTTTTATCACCATCCAAACCTTCTCAGAAGACTCCCGTGATACATACGAACAACTCTTTCTATTGGATCAACTCTTACAAAAAAAACCAGCTGTTCCATACATTTTGGTCGAATGAATATTGATATTTTGTATGGAACAGCTGATTTTTTTGCAGTTAGAGGGTTGGTCCATTAGAAAGAGTTGTTCGTTTCTATTACGGGAGTCTTCTCAGAAGGTTTGGATGATGATAAAAAAGTCAACCTGTATGTTACGTAACACAAAATTGTACGATATTATAACTAACTAAAACGCCACGTTTCCACGTACAAGTCTGTTCAGTATGTGCTGTGTAAGGCAAAGAGATAAGGTCACGGCGGTCCCCTGTGTTTACCGTAATCTGCATCATAAACGGCTGTAGAGCACTCAGTATTAACATACGACGCTCAAAGGACCTGGATGTCGTGGGACTAACGAAATAACAAATATGAAAAGCATTGCGCCGGATAAGGTCAAGGTTTATGGCATATTATAAGGGCCATTGAAGGTCGGACAGGTCACTCAGTAAAAGCTGGCAGATACAAAATGCTGCTATTGAGATTGGGACTAGTTTTTATACATGTATGTAAGCAGTCGCCACACCGCACGCTTGCCAGAACTCTTCTGTTAAATTAACACGCCAAATAATCGTTGCTAACTTTTGTATAACTACTTAATTTTAATATAACTTAATACTTATTTTATTTCCAACTGACTTCGAAAACAGGAGGTTTTTAATTCGAATGTATGTTTTTGTATGTTGTTGCAGACCATGGTTTTTGTAAATTCTACCTACAATATAATCAAAATTGAAAGTATAGTGTATTTATCAAATTCCGAAAAAATCTGGCGTAAACTCTATTCATAAAATAATCGTCTAAATCGGTTTACAATTAGGAAATTGAAAGTAACTGTATATAAATATATGTATGTGGTTCAAACATAATTTGATTAATGTTGTTAAAATTTATACATACGCTTCCTAAGAAGACAATATAATTATCTAAACCATGTAAAACATAATTTGTATTCATTTGCTTAAAAATGGAAACTTTCAGTAAATAAAAACAACGTTTTATTCCAATCCGTGTTGCAATTTTCCAATGCAATAATAGCAGCTACGATATTCCCAGCTTTAGTATCGTGTAATTCCATTCTGAGTTTACGCATTTAAGTTACAATATATCGTTTAGGTCAGTCTTTCTCAAAGCACTGAAAGCCAAAAGGAGGCCAGAAAAAAAAGGGGTGTTACAGTGGTTTGAAATAAAATAAATCCTTAAAACTAATGAGTTGCGTTTATGTTGCGGCTCATCACTGGTATAAAAGTCTAAAGAATGTAAGTTTAAACTCCAAATCAGACGTATTTAGCATACTATTAATTTAAGTACTGAATGCTTGACGACTTCCGTAGGCAAGAGGTGAGGATGCTGGACTTGGCATCGCCATCTCTGAGTCTGAGGACCCGGGGTCGATGTAGAAAACATTTTTTTTTTACATTGTTTCGGGTCTGGATGTTATGGTACTGTCGTTGTTTCTGATTGCTATAATTCAAGTACTTCAGTTACTTACCACAGTATCAGACCAATGTATTAAATTTTGTTCAATATTTATTTATTTATTTAATAATGCTATTATTGTGGTTCTTAATATGCGGCAAATAAAACATGGGAGGGCGCTCAAAAATAGTTGATTATCAAAGTGGGCGGCAGACGAAATAGTTTGGGAACCTCTGGTTAAGGTGTACCAGTAATTGTAATACCAGTTTAGTATTCGCTTCATTTAGAATATTCTGGAAACCCTTTCTAATACCTGGGAATTAGCCTGCCTAGTCTTGTACTAAGCTTTGAACAATACTGCCATGTTTACATTTACGACCAGTTGCAACGGTTTTATTTAAATAAGATACAACTTTCACTACATAAATTGGGTTGTGGTTTAAAATGTTGTTTGTATTTGCCTAATCTGAAATGAATTTTAGGTGATATTTTAAGACGCGTATTTTCATTTGATATGAAGAGAACTTTCTGGATATCGAGTATTATTAACTATTATTCCGATGAGGACAGCTACTGTAAAAATCATTTTGTGTACAAAAAGATGTGAACATGTTTTTGTAAGCAGGTAAATTGTACTAGTTATTTTATACAAAGTTTACGTAATGGATTATGCTATTAATGGAAATAAAAATTTCTATTCTATTCTATTCATTAAAAGTGATAGGTTTTTTGTGCTTTCTAGCAATATAATTTATTTACATTATGTAAATATGTTTTTATTCTATTACTCATCCATTTATTATTCTCCTTCAGGCAGTCTAAGAGCATAATAAATATAAACCAAATATTTAATTTGTTTGTCGATGTTGGAGAGGCAACACAGTGGATGTTGTATGAATAGGCACCTACACAAAGGAGGATGGACGAAGTAGGCTCCCTCTTTCACAGTTCAAGTTGAACTTATTAGGTGTATTTATTTATAAAGGTGAAACAAATCACCCAAACCAAATAATAAATCATCAATGATTTGTTTCTGTAAACCTTGAGTGACTGTAAATTTATTTGACCAATAATAAAAAAATCTATTTATTTAATTTATTTAAACATAATTAGGTACGACCCGATTTGCATATTTTAAAAAGAGGCGGAAAGGTTCCGAGTTCGATTTAAAGTTCAGATCAATTTATATAACTAGCTCGGGTCAGGACACCCCTCCAAAATCGATCTCTGTTACGAAAGGATTGTGATGGAAGGCGGTTGTGACATAAAGGATTTTGATTTCTTACTTTGAAACAATGACAATTTTATTGGTGTGTTGATTAGGACGGGAGAGCAAGATTATTATAAACAATAAAAAAATCTAACTCTTATTTCTTCCATAACAGATCACCTATACATTTTAAAAGTTACCTAATAAAAACACAAAATGGACCAATCAGCGTTGTGAGAGCTGGTGCTATTATAATTTTTTTTTATTCTGTATTATAATGGCCATGAGTGCTCTCTGAAAGTGAAAATTGCTTCATGATATTTTTCCTTAAAGAGCTAGTGGTATTCATCCTCCACATATACTAGAGATACCATACTTTAATTACTGAGCTACCATCGCTTAAATTGAATGAGACTACTGTAATCTTTCTTACTGTGGCGCACTCGTCCATCACAATTTCGACGAAACGTCGAAATTTCGACAAACACAATCAAGCAAGTGAGCAGAGCTAACAGAAATTTTAATTACACTTTAGAATTCGTTAACAAATGTGTGCGAAGACAGATTGGGTGTATGTTTTGGAAGCTGGTACTGGTGAAATATCTACGTATACATAATTTGTATCTATGACTACGTACATCATACACACAACCCGGATGTATTCCAGTTAGAAATACAAATTTATAATATGATTGATGATATGAAAAAAATGTCGCCCGGAAAACCGCGTAATTCCATATGATTGTGCGTTGATATCACTTGACTAACCGGTTTGCATTGAATTTGGTATCGAAGGGTTTTGAATTAGGTGCTAGATTTGGTCTACCACTGTCGCCGTTTGGGGATCACCATAGTCTAGAAAGGCCATTAGTTCCTAACGGCTCACACACCATAGTCTTACAGGGTTTTCATTATTGTTTACATTCGAAAATCTGTTACGATTACTCTTCTATTACTGTTAATCTCATAACAAAAAAGCTTTTAAATAATGAATTTAAATAATGGCTTTTAATTAAGAATTGGGATTTTACAAAAACAATTCTAATTAGAAGTAAAAGGGTTTTGATAGACAAAAAGACGAACAAAGGTACGGCTTCTCCAAAAGAGTTCAAAGCTTAGTATTGTCTTACAGTATTGTCTCCCCTTCAGTGCAAAGCAGGAAATAAACCTGCAATTATTATTGAATTAAACAAAATACCTAAACGCTCCTCAAGGTACGGTAAATAGGTACCTATAAATGATAGATTTGCTTGTGATTGTGACAATACGCCACTAATTTGTTCTTCATTTCAACAAATACTGACTCGTTCGAATTCACCTCTCCCAAAACGTTGGCGACTTTTTGAAACACTTCCCAATCTTAAATAATGCAGTATCACTCTCAATTTAATACGAATCATCTATTTACCGAGAAAATGTATGCGTAGTCATGCCTTCCCTGACACGTAGCCCCCTGCTATCTCTGTTTGAACAGTTACCGACGTACCTATTTGAATAGAGGGATTATTCGTGTACCTAATTGATACGACGGGGGCTGAGGTAATGATTTGACATCAACGATGCTGTTTTGTTTTAGGTACTTTATCATAAATGGGAAGATTGTCTTTTGTTCATATTGTTTTGCGTGAGGAAAATGCGTTACGCATTTATTTACGCATCGTAGGGACGTTATCTGGAGGTGTTATTTTGAAACATTCGCATTTCAATTGTCATACGAAATTCAAAGAATCGTGTAAATTTACATGCAATTCGAATACAATTATTGTGATGTAATCTTTCAGTATTCTAGGAATCTATGCTCTACTGTTGATTTTTATAAACTCTATTACGTAGGTAACTCATGCCTTCAAGCTGTAGTTAAAAGTATCTAGTATAATAATAACACCTACTAGACAATTATGTAGATCATTCTTTTACAGTACCTACAGCTTTTCCTAAATCCCACCAACCATCTCTACCTACAGACAAACTCTGCCAGTCCTAGGAAGAAAAGGTAACTTGTAAAAATCGTCTCGCCACCTTTTTCTTGGTCTATCTTAATCGTCGTCTGACCATATATAGTCATTGAGTGCCAAAATAATTACTTAACGTATATGAAATACCAACGCACGATTAGTTGGTACGTAATAAATTGTCGCCGCGCTTCAAGATTTTAAACTCATTTTAAAAACCGAATTCGTAATATTTCGTTGTCAACTTTCATTTAGGTAAAACATCAAAGGGTTTTCAGACAACAACTTTTGGTTGAAAAATGCGATGCGTTTCGTAGCTGTTTTAAATATTCTCTTTAAATTTCGCGAAAGTTTTTGCTTGTATACGAGTATTTATGTTGACTCAACAATGCTTTTATCTTTTAAACAATAATAGCTTTACTCTTGTATTTTTATATTTAAATTATTTTGATAAAGTCGTCTTTCTTTATTTATTTATTTTATTTAAAACAGGTTACCTGATTGTCTTCCGATGATATTCTAGTCAATATTAAGTCAGCACAAATCTAGTCATTCAAAAACCAAAAGTAACTACAATCAGTGAAAAAAGTGCGGTTCTAATACGCCGAATGCGAGTGTGAAGTGCGCGATACTGTCAGTCAGTGGCGGTTTACCTAAGTGGAATTCACATGTGTCCGTGTGGCGCGAGGTGGGGTGCGGCTCACCTATGACGAATAACAACAACGGTGTGAACGGCAGCGCGGGTGGGGAGCCTGCCTCAGCCGATATGGATTCCCTAGAAGAAATGCTGCGTAAGGTAAGGAGCTGTAAACAGCATATCCATAAACGTTATTAAACTTTAAGAAAACCTTTAAATAATGCTCAACAATTTCTTTTTTATGGATGTTACCTATTAAAAACGTGTATCAATTTCGATAAATTCCAAAAATTCAGAAGTACATAATGCGTTAAAATGGTCTGCATTTTTATAGAAAAGGTTCTGTTCTTTTATAGAAAGTATCTGCAAGGTAAACTGTAAAGTGTTTTTTTTTTCATTTGAAAATGGCATATGTATCGTATTTTAATTATCCATACTTAATGTGATCTGTATGGTAATCAAAATTGACTACCACACTAAACGTTTGTCATTCTGCCAACTATACTTGCAAAGATTCACCCACGAACCTTAGGACCTATATCGACAGTCCGATTACAGAGCTGCATCTTTTTAAAAAAAAAAAAACATTTATCGTAAATGAAAACACTAACGGTGTGTACGGCAGCGCTCAATATGGACTCGCTCAACTCAAAGCGCTTCGTCAGGTAAGAAACAGAATTTGCTGTGTTATTTAATATCGCGAGCGCGCTTAAGAATTTTTTCTTTATTTTTTACGTTCGTGACGAGGAAACTTCGTCTTCAAAAAGGTTTATTATACTGTTAAACGTCAATTTATGTTACTTTTTACTACCAAAAGTTTCGTGCAGCTAGAATATATTGTTAACTAAATGTCAAGGGAAACGTACTGCTGAAAAGTTGGCATGCAGATTTATGACTAGGTTAAACTAGACAAGTCATTATGCAAAAAATTACGTGCTCTGAAATAGTTTAATTTATATAGGGTGGCATGCGTCCAATTTCAAGTAGGTGAAACAAAAATGAAACAGCTCTATAAATATATTTTTTTGGTGGTTGTACCTATAAGGCGCGTTATCTTAGGTAAGTATCAAAAGTATCGAAAAGATGTACCTAGTATTATTCGTAGGTTCTTTAGAAACTTTTAAAGTTAGTTTGTAACTTGTAAGGTTTTAATCTTACTATTGATAGGTTTGAAAAAAAAATTGTTTTTAATTTAATTATAACATTTTCTTGTTTTTTTCGTGTATTCTAATGAGTTTGATAACTTTATATGTTTTGGTGAATACACAGCGGAATTGAATTAAGTGGCGGCTTACCTACGCCGAACCAAGGCGAATTAATTAAACGTTTACCAAATTAATTACAGTCCTATTTGTCTAGGCCTCAGTAGCGACTAATATGTTTCTTACACCTAATAGGAACACTAGGTAGTATGTTGCTTAAACTGGTAGGTATTTTAATTAAGCATAAATGCATTTAAATGTTTAGTTAGTATATCGAAACTGGTATTTTAACTAAGCATGAATGCATTTAACTGTTAACATCCAAAATAAACATCTGTAAGATTCTTGTTTGCGCATTGGTTCAATTAAAAATAGTGTATTAGAATTAGGCATGGCAATGATTGCTATTTTTCAGTCATTGTCATATGACAAAATGACGATTTTTTGTCATATAAAATCACCTGTGATAAATCATTGGCAATGATTTTTTGTCGCAGTGTCATATTGTAACACTTTTGCTATTTGTTACTTAAAATGAAATATGATTTATTGTGAATAGTTGCTCCTTGCTACTTTGCTACTTTTGTATGAAATGTCATATATAGTTCGTGTGTATTATTTAAGCATTTTTTTTTAAACAATTAACTTCCCCTCATACTTGTACAGGCTTAGGACTGACAATGTAAAATTTTTCATGTGAATTTTTTTTAAATCCTGAATGTGTGAGTAAACTTATTTTTACATTGGCGTATGCACCTATTAGTAATCACCGGGCGACTAGTAAATTTAAAAACAACATCATAAAATCACAATTCACACATAAAACGAAACTTCATTGTAAACAAAACGAGCTCGACGTTCCCTACTATAAAATCATAACAAGATAATCTAAACCTTCCGGCGCTCAGCATAAAATTCAACAAACTAGAAGGTTTCAACCTGCCACTCGTAACAAAAATCATGACAAACGAATCTAAACTTTACGGTCATAAGTTTAAAGCTCTTAAAATGCTCTGTATCGTTATCGTTCGTCACCTATGATGGCATAAAAAATAGCACAGCATGTTTGTCTTTTTCTAACACGCATCTGTAGCAAATCATTCCTACTCGCTCGCGCGCTCAAGGCCTGCGCTCGCTAGACCCGCTCTGCTACATGTCATCAACGAATGAAAAGAAATTTGCGCATGACATATGATTTTACAGTCTGTGATTTGTAGCAGTCAATATGACAAAAAGTAGCAGGTGTGACAAATGATTTTCAAGTCATATGATTTTTCACCTGCTCCTCGTGATATCGTCCATGCCTAATTAGAATAAATTGACCTTAAAGAAAATGTCCTTCTAGGACTCGTTTAGTGTTTTGTAAGAATTGGGCAATCTATGAGAAAGTTAACGTTGTTTTAAGCTGATGATCAAGAGATAGACACGGCAAGAACCGTGTGACTTGTTTGACCTTCTTCACACTTTCCCAACTTTACTTGAAAAAAAAAAAACTAACCCAACTTACACATGTCAGTTTTATCACGTTTTCCTTTTGTGTCTGCGGAACTCTAAATACAGCCAGCGAAAATACAATCCATTGCACAGGCATATCCCAGTATTCACTCGTTAAAATGAAATACGTCGCGTCGGATGGATGCAAAAAATGTCGCAGTGACGAAATGCATTGCCCTCGTGCAGTGATGTGCCAAGTCGCTGTTTTTGTGGATCGAGTCAACTCGATTCAGTTTATACGGTATTCGAATCACGGACGGACTCGATTCCGGGATTCGATAGCAATACTCGAGATCTATGTGTAGTATTCGAATGTTGACTCGAGTCCAGTACTCGAGTCCAGATTTGGGGCCAAAATTAACCTCTAAATTTGAGTTCAGAACTCGAGTTTCTTACCTATTTTAGAACAAGAAATAAAAATTAAAAAGGAGTAAACAGCACGACGGTTTTTCCAATAAAAAATATTTTTTTTAAGTTGCAGGTTTAAACTTATAATAATAGGCATCAATCACTTCATTGCTTAAGTTAACGGAGAGCGAGTCAGCAAGTGCAAAACCGATTTTTCCTGATTCAGTATCAACCTCGGAATCGAGTCCGGCGTACTCAAATCAAATAAATTGATATTCGAGTAGGCGAGTCCGAAGCAGGAATCGAGTCTGAATGGAGTAAAGCCGTACTCGGCACATCAGTAACATGGATATAGTGTCTGATGCATCATGCACTCACCCTGTATTGGCGGGCGTTGTCAGTATCGGAACGGCGACATTTTTGTATATTGAGTAAAAAGGATAGCTGTTATTGGAATGTCATGGTATGTTAAATTTTTATTAGGATTATAGTGTAAATTGGAGATCAACGATCCAGCCAAAAAAGCGGATTTATATTACTGTACCTACATCCGGAAAAAATATAATTTTATTATAATGACGCGATTGTACCAAATTTGATATCTTAGATAATAATTTCATGATATTTCAAAGTGTATATAGTGCAGATAGAAGTTCGAAGATGAATGATGATCGTATTCGGAAATTTGGGAATTACCGTAAAAAGTACCCGTAAAATATTAACTAATTAAAGTCTAACTTTTTTATAGCGTAAAGGTTGACCTACAATAATTGTTATCGTAACTGTGAGCTTCTACTAATGTATCTCATTGCATGCTTCTATTAAGTGTTATATCAAGGCCAGGTGGCCAGGTATAAAAAAAACCTCTTTCGCATGCTGTAACTTTTGTCTCCATTCTGTAAACTTGTTGTTTTCTATTACAAACACCGGCAGCTCTTGTATAATACCTACAATATTTCAACTCAGTCATATTTGTACTGAGCGCCGATCTAATTAGTCCTTGAAACAGTCTGGCTTTTAGCTGATGAACACTGGATTTTTCTCTATTTTCTTTATTCTTGATGCGAGGAGTTTGTTTAATAAGCTGAACGGCGAGTGAATTGGGCAGTAACATAGATACAGCGGACAGCGGAGCTGTTGAATTTACGATAAATTTCGTTTTATAGGACTTAGGGCTCTTACACACTGCGACTTTTTGTAGCAATACACACGAGCATTAGATAGCCGCGCGATTGCATCGTGACAAAGGTCGATACAGATGTTTGTAAATCGCTGTCGCGATGCAGTCGCGCGTTCGTATCGCTGCAAAAAGTCGCAGTGTATAAGGGGGCTTAGTTATACACGTTCAATATAGACGGTGTGACCAAAGTCGCGCGACATCACCGGCACGAACTTAGGGCTAAGGCTCAATTTGACGGTCCGTGTATTTAGATTTTGTTTATCACAGGCGTGATTAACGCCCAGGCGTTAAACAATATACTTTACACTACGACTACGTCCCCTTATATACTGCAACTTTTTGCAGCGATTTGAATGCGTGACTGCATCGCGACGCTAGTGATTTACAAATCTAATACGCATTTGTGTCGCTACAAAAAGTCGCAATGTGTAATAGCCCTAAAAGGCTTTGCCACCCGCTTTTCGCTCCGCTTATGGATAGACAGAAGACGTTTTTTTGCTGTATACTCAAGAGGGAAATAATGCTTGCATGTGAACATATTACGATAGTTAACGTTAAATATTACTGCGCTTGTAAAAATTAAGTTATAGTGGCGTTCCGAAGAGAGCTGAGTAATAAGTGTACGGAAAATAATTTAATAACACCTTAGAGCTTATAACACATTCGCAAATAGTATTTCAGACATAACAGAAGTTTAATTGTGTTCATGGCTATAGCAGTGTATCGTCCGTTTAGGCGTTAAGCTGTATTTTAAGGACTCTTTTTTTTCGTTCGTGAATCTAAGGCCAACTCTCCTTTAATAAGTATTTTTTTCCGTCACGGAATAAAAACGACTGATCAGAGCAGGCTTTGATCCTGGCTGGGCAAGCATTCCTTATCGTAGGTATTATACGGAATGAAAAAAACCGACCAAGTGCGCGTTGGACTCGTGCACGAAGGGTTTCGTACCATTATCTATAAAAACGGCAAAAATTCACGTTTGTTGTATGGGAACCCTCTTAAATATTAATTTTATTGTTTTTTAGTATTTGTTGTTATAGTGGCAACAGAAATATATCATCTGTGAATGAATTTTAACTATCTAACTATCACGGTTCATGGGATACAGCCTGGTGACAGACGGACAGCGGAGCCTCAGTAATAGGGTTCCGTACCCGAAGGGTAAAAACTGACATAGCCCACACGCTCAAGGAGGAAGACGCAGCATTAGTAGGCTCGATGGACCGATGATCTAGTTAGTTGCAAAAAACCAATAAAAATAATCTAAGTACATACGCTCTTCTGTTATCATACGCAATTCTTTGAAAATCAAGGAATTAAAATCGATGACCTAAATTATTCCCACAAAGAACATTAGTTGACTCATGAACTTAAATTGATAAATCGTTCATACTTATACTTCGTCAGAAACAAAGGTCATTCGAAACAGAACAATGGAATTCGCTACGAAAAAAGCGCGATTCTGATTTATTGAATAAATATAATATTTATCTTTAATCCTAATTGTGTTTGAGTTTACCTACGTTATTTAATTTTCGGTTTGTTTTCATAAGGTCTCTATTATTATGACGACGCGTATGGTGCATTGGTTTGGTGATTCGGTTTGAACGCAAAGTCACAAATTACGTATAAAGTGTTCTGGTTTTGATTGCAAAGTGTCAATTCAGAAACAAAAGTGCTTCAATTCTCTCGGATTTGTGTATGTTAGGAGAAGAGTTCAATGTGAAAAAACATTTTTGACTTTCTTGTTGCATTTTTTAAAACACTGGCCTTGTCTGTCTGCCTCCAGTCTTCACGACTATGGCCTATGCAATTAGGCCGAAACGTCGGGAAAATAATTTATAAAAAGAGGTATGTGTTGCGTTAATACCCGTGATGTGGACATAGTCAAAATAAAAATCATTTATTTCTGCAAATTTGCCATTAAAGGCACTTTCACATGTCCCAATACTTTTTTCCCTACCATTGCTTCGGGAAAATTTGTGTCGAGAAGAAGCAGCGTAAGAAACTCGGTATTGTTACTCACAAAACATTGTCTGGTACATCCTAATACAAGAATATTAATTCTTAACTGCAAGGCAATAACGGTCATGCTGAACGTGATAAAATCATGATATTGCATGTTTAAGACATAGTGTAAAATAGGAAGGGGTATAAAACTTCGATTGCGTGACGTATCACGTAACATGTAACTGCAAGATAATGAGAATAATACCAGATGTTCCGGGCGGGAATGAGTCTGCAGAAAATTTGGAACAAAAGAGTTTAAAGGCCTACAAATACCTCTATACCTACTTGAATCACATAGAAGCATGATCGTCGAACAAAACACATAAAAGCCGACCATTAAAATCGTGGAATGGTAAAATTAAAAATTCTTAACACTATGTGCGCGGCACATGAAAATGATGATAGTGATGGGGGATGTCGAGTGTTATTTTTTATCATTTTTTACCACAATAAATTATTTCAACAACCACGCCAGTTATAAATAAATATTAATAAATTATTATTGCATATCACATACATTGCTTTGATTCTATGTAAGTAGATATAGCACTTGTGTTATAGAAATCAGGAGCAACGACGGTAGTACAACACCCAGACCCGAGACAATACCTATAGAAAAGTTTGTTGTCTACATTGATCCGACAGGGGATCGAACCCGGAAACCCAGAGATGGCGGCGCCATATAGATATAGCCCGGCGTGATCGCCTCTCGGCTATGAAGGTCGTCGAACTCCAAACTAAGCAAAGCTGGTATTATGGCGACTAGTGAACGGATAAACATCATTATCATCGTCATTATTTCAGACGTAGGAAGATCACTGCTGAACAAAGGCCTCCGCCAATAATTGGCCGGTTGAAAGCAGAGAAACATACTAAACATTCATAACTCCTTGCCGGATACGAACTCGCAACTGCCTCGTGGGTTCGGAGCGCAAACACTACTAAACTACACGACTGTACTACGACTACGACGTAGCATCGTTGGGTCTAGCACAAACAATGTCTAATTTTTGGCCACTACATCCAAATATTTTAAAACAAACGATCTTATCTTGGATGATAAAATTAATTGTTTGCTGTATTGGAACTTAGTAACGTGGTACTCTTATGAATTCTATGATTCCCACTACACAAATTATTGTGATGTACTTTACTCGTACACACAAGAATTATACAAGAGATAATGAGCTTATTTCCTGTAGGGAATAACCTCATTATCACTCGTACCGTGTTTCATATTAATATTTGTGTTTACTAATTTTTTATTTTTATTAGTTGAACAAAATTTTCGAACGACTTGCATTTAGGACGCATAAACATATCTGGTTTGTGTTATTCTCTACTTTCGTTTATCTTTCTCATTAGTGTTAAGTTAAGAAAACCGTTTATAATTTGGACATCACACACTAAACAAATTACCAAACAATTACCTTATTATACATATAAAAACAATAACCTTAAACTTTTAATTTTAGTATTAGATAAATTACAATCAATTGTAAATGAAAATAAAATAACTCCTGTAAGTATCAGAAAAGTCAGTTCTATTAGATTTTTACAAAATCTCTTATTTGCGATATATCGATTATCGAAATTGCATTACCGGTCCACCCCTAACGCAGCAAGAGGGCCACGAAAAGTAAAAATTTCCATGTAAATAGTCGTACGGTTGAAAAGTTGCAAATCACCGCCCTGGCCACACGGGGGAGTGTATTCTGGAGTAAAAGGGTTTTGGGGCAAATGTTGGTGATGATGTGATTTTGGGAAGTGGACTAAGTAGGTTTGATTAATGAATCCGTAATGTGTTAACTCGGCCAACATACGTTACATGGAAACGCGGAGTTCAGAAATGTTGAAATTGTTGAATTTTATAAGATGAAATTTTATTAACAAACTACTTTGCCTAAGAAACGAATTACACCTATCTAGTAATTATACAATTTCTGCCTATATATCATTGTAGGTACTTAGTAGATATATCTTCTCCAAATGATTTTACTAAGGAATTACAATGAACATACGGGCCAATAGTAAATCACTTCCTAAAAAAAATTGCGGGCATAATTAAATCTTTTTAAAAATGATATTATTGTAAAAATCAGAAGAAATTAATTATGCAAGCGTTTGAATAAGATTTTAATTATAATTTAGCCCATTGAACCTTGGCAAAGTATACATATGCGAGCCGCAGGCAAATATACTCGTTGAAATGGAATTTAATTTTAAAACAAAACGAAGCATAATTATAAACCGTTTTATTCCAAAAAGGCTACCATTATTACATCTGGTCCATATGTTCAGGTTTCATTATTTAATCCTAACTTTTAAGTCCAGACGTTTTCAAATGGATTAAGCGTCTATAAACTAAGTGGCGATTTCTTTTTCTAATAACTAGGTATTTAAAAAAAGCCATGTTTCTACGGAAAATTTTAAATCATACTTTAATTTAAAATTTTGCCTATAATACAATTTTTCTAAATCGTTCACTTCACTTACTTTTAATATTCATTTATCCTGACTAAAGTAGTATTTTTTTTAAATAAGGGATTTTAAAGATAAATAACACTTGAAAAAAACATCAACCTCAGATGGTCCCATCTGCCATTAATTATGCAAGCGTTTGAATAAGATTTTAATTATAATTTAGCCCATTGAACCTTGGCAAAGTATACATATGCGAGCCGCAGGCAAATATACTCGTTGAAATGGAATTTAATTTTAAAACAAAACGAAGCATAATTATAAACCGTTTTATTCCAAAAAGGCTACCATTATTACATCTGGTCCATATGTTCAGGTTTCATTATTTAATCCTAACTTTTAAGTCCAGACGTTTTCAAATGGATTAAGCGTCTATAAACTAAGTGGCGATTTCTTTTTCTAATAACTAGGTATTTAAAAAAAGCCATGTTTCTACGGAAAATTTTAAATCTTACTTTAATTTAAAATTTTGCCTATAATACAATTTTTCTAAATCGTTCACTTCACTTACTTTTAATATTCATTTATCCTGACTAAAGTAGTATTTTTTTTAAATAAGGGATTTTAAAGATAAATAACACTTGAAAAAAACATCAACCTCAGATGGTCCCATCTGAGATTGATGTTCTTTTTTTTTTCAAGTGTTATTTATCTTTAATTAAACCTTGCATGGAATTGCTAAAAACAAAAATGTACAATGTTTAAGCATTTCTGATCTTAACCAATAGTCAAATATATGTAAAAATATTTTTATAGGGTGTTGACGGTAGTATACTACTCAGCTATACATGTATATAGCTACAACATTGATCAGAATACGCTGGCTTTGACAGCGAGAAAAAACACTTGAGGAATTTCATCTTGTCACGTGACGTCCTCGGTAGCTTAGTGGTCAAAGCACTCGCCCGGTATGCGATGGGACGTGGGTTCGTGTCCCATCTGAGGTTGATGTTTTTTTTCAAGTGTTATTTATCTTTAATTAAACCTTGCATGGAATTGCTAAAAACAAAAATGTACAAGGGATTTTAATTTAAAAATCTAGAGACAAATAGTTTATTTTAAATACGCAAGCTTCGATACAGGCCAGTGTATAAATTTTATTTAAGATTTTTATATGTAAACTCATGTGAGTGAACTTGTAGTGTTCTTACGAGAATAAAGTTTCTTTAAACCGAAAATTTTAAACATCATCATCAAACTAACATTTTTTTTAAACTACGTTAATTTATAAATACTGGTATATAAAACATGAATGAATATAATCGGATAAGAAAATCGACGCTTTTGTGATGTTGTTTATTGTGAAAAACAAAAATTTCAATTATTTTATTCAAACTTTCCATAGAAAGACGAAATGTCCTTATATATTTAATTGTTACGTACTTTTCAATATTCTCGATTCTAACCGAACGAAAAATATTAATAGTAGCACCACAGAATAAGTACGCTCCGCGATAGCCATCGATTTTCAGCTTAAATGAACAATTCAGTCCGCCGTTAAAATATTCAATTTATACGGAAAACGCTTAATTTTTTGCTTGATTAAAATTTGCTCATAATTACATTATTAATTATAGCAGATAATTACATTGCTAGCTGAAACGGTCATGCTTGATTTTAATTTGCAATGTATTGAAATATTATTATTGACAACCTCCGTAGCCGGGAAGCGAGGACCCCGGACTATGGCGTCGTCATCTCTGAGGTTCCGGGTTCGATTCCCGGTCGGGTCAATGTAGAAAACGAACTTTTCTATATTGTTTCGGGTCTGGGCGTTGTGGTACCGCCGTTGTTTCTGATGTCTATAACACAAGTGCTTTAGCTACTTACCTTAGGATCAGAGCAATGTATGTGATGTTGCCCAATATTTATATTTATATTATCTTTAAATTATGGAATAATACAATGCAATTGAATATTACATGAAAACTAGTTTCATTGTGAAATACTCACATTGTCTTTCCATATTTTTTCAGACAATAAGTTACAATGACTACCTAAAAAACATGGCGCCTACATTACTGCTAAATAATAAAAAAAACAATACGCAATTGAAAAAAAAATCGGTAAGGTTTTTTTCTCTCTATAGAACTAAGTTTAGCAAAATGTTTTACTATAAGCAAATATGTATCTGATAATCTGTTGGATCATTAACTGGATCATTTTTTTTTAATTTTGATACTGCTAAACGTCGATTAAAAAATTGTACGGTATCTGCGGGAATACCTGCCTTTAATCCGCACATATTTCGAAATATCCTCGACCACGGCTAACGAATGTAATACGATATTGCTTGTGGTAGCTCAGTGCTCAACAGTGTTTGTTTAAATTATTTCTACGGTTAAGTTCACAAATCGAGCCAACTTCACCACGGCCAACAACGTTAACGTCAGGCTCACCGGCCCCATAGGGCCCCGCTTTATTTTTTATTACTCGCATAATAAGCTCTTTATTTGTTTTCTCAACTCGTTATAAAGATTCGACCCAAATTTGAAAATGTCAATTGTTTATTCATTCAAAACGTCAGTCGGGTCAGCGCGGTGTTTGATCGCTAGATTGAATTTTTAACTTTGGTTAGCGGTTTTACAAATTTCAACAGGTGAGATGGGAGTAAACGTTTTAATTATTCATCGAAGCATTTGGAGTGATATTGCGTGCCACGAAAAATCTACCAGAGCTGTTTTTTTTTAAATTTAAATATATCTGTTTATACAAGTTCATATGTTATATGTACACCACACGCACTGACTGGTAGTACGAGTACAATTGAACAAAATTTTTTTTTTTACATTACTATCAAATTGTCGGTTAGTTTAAACCTATCGAAAAAAATCAAGTCTAACTTGAGTTTTTTTTCTATTGGATTGGCTCATTCACTTTCATCGTCAGCCATGAGGCCAAATAAAATAGTGGCACTTTAATCTTTAGTTACTCGTTCTGAGTGCCAAAACATTGTCTTAAGTTTTTACGACTCAGGTTAAAATCTTCGTTAGCTGGCAACATTGTGTTTTTACGCGATACGAGCATTGCGGCGATTAAACCGTAAACTTAACCGTGGTTGAAGTGAAATGGAATTCGGTGAACTCCGGCTAGCTTTAAAATGACGTCCTAATTATTTTTAAACCTTAACATTGTAATTTGTAAACTCGTGAAGAGATATTTTAAAATGGGTATGATCCTTTAGGAAGGGAATAAAGTATTGCATATTTCAAAAACATATCATTTATTTTTATTCAATTTTCATCCATCTACTAGTATTATAGAAAATTTGGAATTCAAGTAAGAATATCTCACTCTACTAATGTACCGAACGACATACTAAAATACCTATATATTTTAAAATTCACACTTTTTTTTGTTTTCATACGAGTAAAACTACTTTCATGCTCTCACAAAAAATGGCAACATCTACGTATTTTACTATTTATGTTAATCGACTAAAAACGTTAGTAATGTATTTTCTATACTGCCAGTAAAAAAACTATAGGATTCATGTCACTTGTGGAACCTTGAGGAAATGATGATGATGATGTAAAAAACTAATAACTCGAACATGCGTAGTTCTTACATACAAGTAGACACTTATGTATTTGGCTAATTAGATACTTATGTATTTATAATCTAAACTACCACAAACTTCGCATGTATAAGATACGATACAATTAGCAGGGATTATCAGATTATATACTACCCTGCATTGCAGCTCAAAATGGTGGGAAGGGAATAAATCGCAACCTGCGCACTTGGCGTAAAACCGATTAATGTTTTTAGTACACGCAACGCTGCAGTTAGGGAAAATAAAAACCGGGAAAGGGTGAGCGAGCGAAATAAGCAATACCCTAGAATTTTGTTTAGACTTGAATTCACTTGCGAATGTTTGTTTTCCAACACTAACATAAGTAATGTCTTGAAGTTCTTGAATTAAGTGAAATTATGCTTTATAATTAAAAAAGAAAAAAAACTAATTGTAAGCAACTTTTTATGTCAAATGTATGATAAATCTGAACATTTGAATTGATCATAAAGTACCAAATAAGAAACATATTTTATGGGATAGAGTTTTTAAGAAAATTAGCCCAAACTAAAGTTTTGATACAAGTGTATTTTAGTGTACTCTTTGTTTATTATATTATTATGATTAATTACAAAGATCACCATAATCAGCCCACATTATTCCACTGCTGGGCATAGAAATCTCCCAAAGTAGGCTAGTGACCCCGATTATAGGCTATTTTTTTCCAACTACTGCGCCAGCAGCTGCAGCATTGCTATTATTAATCTACTTGCTGAATGGTGCTACGGTCACCACTCAAGAACACTGAATGTAAATATACCTTTACCTCACTTTATAGTATGTACATCATGGTTTTTGTTACATGAATTTACACAACCGATCCCTAAAAGTACCACCCCAAGCCAAAGTTACGGTCATTTAGGTGTAACATTATTATGTCTTGCCGAGTTTTTGCCTTGGGTCATGCTTGATGACCAGGTGTTATGGAGTAGACTAAGGGAGTAGACGACGCTAACGATGTTATAATGTTGTGGACAATGTCAATGTTGCGTGAAAAAGCCATACTTTAATGTTGTTGTTTCATTTACACGCCATTTTAATAAGCAAATTGTTCATTAAGAAATTGTACTTACTCATACATAAACACCGTATCATTGTCGCCTAGTGTCGGTCTAAATATGATTTAGACTAAGTCCAGCGGGTAACCATGAACTCTTAAAACAATATCAAATCTGTAAAATCTGTCAAATTTAGTACGTAATGACGTACGAAATTGCATTAATTATTTTAAAATACTATGAGTGGTACAACCTATCAAAGAGGTTATTTTATTATGTAATATCACTCAATATTTATTTACATATTCTCATGATCTCACTGTACATGACTTTGTCTGGGCAAAAAAACGCATATGCATATACTATGAACAAAAACTTGATTAATAAAATTTTTAACAAATACAAACTGCTCCGTAGGTAAAAATAATTGAATAAATGGTACATAATTTCAAATGTATTTTTTATTTTTTCCTCTAGAACTCAAACCTCGTAAAGTAACTTTAAAAGTATAATGGATAAAAATAAGTAACTTCATCTCATAATTTTAAGCGTAAAGGGCATAAAGTGCTCCTTTTTCATGAATATTAAAGCATCAAACGTTATTTATTTTCATAGCCACGTCGATGCTCCAAAAATTGATTATCAAGCGTTTATCTGTAAAAATGGTTGACGTAACACATCATCAATTTTTTTACGAAGTCAACATCGACCAAATGACTGGCAGACATTTAGCAAAATTTACGACGTTCTAGAAATCGATGCTCAGTATCGATAAAGTATCGAATGGTGGCGATTCGATATCGCGGCGATCCCTCCAAAGATTGCCGCCGTAAAAAGTTAATAGGCGTTCCAATTTATGTCACTTTTATGTTCCGTACAGCGGAATGCAATTTTTAATTTTGGTACGAAAAATTTCGGGTGTAATGGAAAAAGTCTTTCGATGTTTATTGTTTAATAACATTAGAAATCTAAAAAGCTCCATTGTAGCTTATATTATTTATTCTGTGATAGTAGTCAAAATATTATATTAAATATTTTATCATGATTTAGGTATGTATCAACTTTATAATTATTAGATTAAACTAAATATCTTAAGTGTCATGTATTTATGCTAAGTTTTTATACAGAAATAAATTTATCTTATTTTTATCTTTATCCTTATTCTGTTTTTTAATATCGTGTTGTCTCTATCAACTTAAACTGTTATATACGAGTAGCTTAGTTGATAAAGCGCCAGGTCCTAGGTTCGAATGAGCAACAATTGCCGAGTTACCTTTTTTAAGGAACGATATTTCTAATTACCACACTTCAGACTAATTCACTGAAAATATTGTAGACGTGATGTTTGACAAGGTATGTTTGCGTTGTAATTTTCTGAAACGAAAATTACAACGCAAACATACCTTGTTGATGCTATTTTTACGCGTTATTTAATTTTTATCTTTATAACATTTTCCTACATATTTTATGTAAGAACTTAAATAAAATAACTTTATTAGACAGTAAAACAATACTACTTTAGTACATATCTCTGTTTACGAGCACTTAATAATTTCACATAATTTGAGCCAGTGGGCTACGTGCTTGAAACTCTAAAAATAAGCCATTGTCTGTCACACAACTAGACACAGAAAATATATTGTTTTGATTGTCGCTCAATGTGTAAAATACGTACTTGGAACGCCTTAACATCTTTCCAATAAATCATCCCTATAATGTTCTCACTAGAACGTCATTTGAACATAGCTTATCGTTTGTAAGTGGAGAAATGTTTTTACGACTCCCATTACCACTGTCCACTATCCCATGACGATTTCCGGTATTTTTATCGATGGGCCGCGTCATCGAATATCGATAATGTGGCGAAACCAATTACACTTTGGTTTATGTTGCACTTACAACAATTATTTACGACAATGTGGGACATGAGATCTAATCAAATTGAACATTACATCAAGCACGAAAAGAACGAGGGAATCCCTCCTTCTTTGGATAATTTTTGAATTTCTACTAACTTGGTTTGACGACTTGATTCTTGGCGCGGTAGTTCGCGTTTTTCTGCAGCTAAGTTCTCAGTTTTGGTCAAATAGGAAACATGATTTTCTAAATATCCTCGTGTCTTGAAGACACCCTGGTAAAACACATTGTGACCACCTCGATTATTGTAACGACCTCCGTAGCGTAGAGGCGAGCATGCCGGACTTGACGTCGCCATCTGTGAGGTTCTGGGTTCGATAATATGGAAAACTATTGTCTCGGGTTTGGGTGTTGTGGTACCGTTGTTGTTTCTAAATCCTATAACACAAGTGCTTTAGCTACTTACTTTAGGATTAGAACAATGTATGTTATGCTGTCCAATTTATTTATTTTTTATTATTGTCTTGTCACGTGTAGGACAAGGATTTTAATTTATTACTTTGAAACCATAGCCAGTGTAGTTTTGGTGCATTTTCATTTTGTTATTAACTAAAACTTTTTGCCCTTAAATTAAAAGATAATTACAATGTATTTTGGACCGTTTTCGCTCCCAGATTTTCAGCATGTCCTTAAAGCTGGGACAGCCAACTTTATTGCACCTTGTGCAATAAAGCTTTAAAAATTACTTTTTTGTGTTTCCAATTCTAACCTATCGAATTTTTCACATATTTTTATGTAAAACGAAAACGACCGGCATACCATAGCTATCAAAGACTCAATATTGTGGCCCCGGGCCGATCCACACCACCCGACTCTTTGCAGAGTGTAATAGCCCGCGGTAATAGCGGCCCGGTGCATTGCCGATATTAAAACCGTACGTTTTTAGGAATCGATATCGTATGTTAAGCTAAAACGAAGGTAGGTGAATTTTGAAACTATTTTTCAAGTCACATAATAGTTAATACCAATAAACAATATTTCCGTTTAGCCTCGTTTCGCTAGGCCTAGGAGTTAAATCAAAGTTCATATTTTATTAGTTAATACAACCCATAACAAGCTTATCGGCTTTTTGTTGTGTTTCGGGAAGTTTTTTTTTGGCGATTTCGATGTCGGTCTCACAGTTACAAGTTGTTGTGTTAAAGCAGTTAAATAACTCAAAACGAAGGCATAATATTAGACCCCAAACAACACAAGTCACAAGAAGAATAACTCAGAAATAGAGTTTTCAAGAATGATCTGACTTAATATACAGGTGTCCCGTAAATAAAGGATAACCTTGAAACCACATATTCTATACATCACCGGGAAGAACTTTTGTTCTATCACTTTTGTAAATATGCATGTAAATTTATCGACTTTTCATACAAAATTACCAAACAACCGATTAAATTTGTACAGAAAGACAAAAAAATATGCATAGTATTTTAAATAGTAAGTAAGGACAAAAGTTCATTATGATGTGTAGAATATGTGGTTACAAGGTTATCCTTTATTTACGGGACACCCTGTATAACCCAAGAAAGCGTCCGTGGCGAGTCTTCGTCAAAGGTGATGGCTAAATTTAACGAAACTAAAGTCGACAATTATTTATTAGTTGTTATCACAAGTTAGTTACAAAGCCAGGCCTCGGTTTGGAATCCCGTAAGAGCTTTTTGTGTCATTAAAGCATTTTGCGCATTAGTACCAAAGTCATGGATGTTTATATACCTACGTATTTATCTGTTAACTAGTTCCTATAGTACAAGCTTTGCTTAGTTTGGGCCTTGTTGAAAGACCTTATTTAAACTCAATGAAACGGGAATTAACGAGATCATAATTTAGGTACAAAATGATCGCGTTAATTCCCGTTTTATTGCGTTTAAATTATGCAACGTGAATGTTTAAAAGTAATGACCCTAATTTTAACTTCTCGCTCAGTTTGCGCACACATGTGTCGCGGGTCTATTGTTATACAATTGTTTTTTTTCGAGCATACAGGTTAAATGAACAAAAGGCTTTCAAAACAAAAAAGTATCTTATCGTAAATTTTTGTTTTTTTTAGCAATTCCATGCAAGGTTTAATTGAAGATAAATAACACTTGAAAAAAATCATCGACATCAGGTGGGACTCGAACCCACGTCCCATCGCATACCGGGCGAGTGCTTTGACGACTAAGCTACCGAGGACGTCACGTGACAAGATGAAATTCCTCAATTCTTGAGGTCGATGATTTTTTTTCAAGTGTTATTTATCTTCAAGTATCTTATCGTTAATGTGACAAAACAAAATGTACCAATATACCTGTCTTGGGATCGTGAAAATTTTTACAGCTTATTTCCACTTAACCTCTCCATTCTCTAGCTAACTTCAATTGGCCAGTTTATCATGCCCAGCGGGCGAGTAAAAGGCGTTAAGGCGAGTTTACACTTGCCAGCACTAATAAATCGGGGAGTGTGAACGCCATTTCGAATGAGTGTTGAAAATAAAGGTAGGTAGTGCTTGTGCACTAGTTTAGGAGAAGCTAGCGGTTTACTGTTTTAATGACAGATATTGGTTATTTTATTTTTTAAGTTTATACGTCCGTACGAACGAATTATTATTCTAGCATGCCTTGAGTTTTATGTATGATGACATAACAAAAAGTAGATGTAAAAAAAACGTGCTTAATTTAATCAAAAAAATAGTGGCGGCTTGTTCTGACATTTATAAAATAGAAACATCAAATCAATCATTATTCCAGCCGTAAGACGTCAACTGCTAAACATAGGCCTTCCCAGATGACTTCCAGATTTGCCGGATAGGCGTGCGTCCAGCAGCTTCATGTAACCTGTACTGGGTCTTCTATCCCTTCGGTCGAAGACCTTGTGGGTGCCGTATGTGAACCTCAGAACTAGTGTCCAAATAATATAGTGTTGGGATTGAAAAACTTGACAGCGTAAGGCGCTCGTCTACTCAGACTGGATAGAATTATGATAATTTTTTAAATACCATGTTGGTATCACAAGATCAGAGCTATGCACAAGTACAAAATATTCTACCGTTGCTTTATGAGCAAGGATATTATTATTACAAAATCAAGCACATTAGCATAGCCGGTGGAAAAAAATACCCAGTTGCAAGTATTGGGAGAGACCCGTGTCCAGCAGTGGCCTGATTGGGATGATGATGGTGTTGGACTATGTAATGACGACTCACTGATGCATGGCGAGACCTACACTGAGCTGGCAAAGCTTATCAATTACCTACACTGTCTGTCCGTCTGTCACCAGGCTGTATCTCATGAACCGTGATAGTTAGACAGTTGAAATTTTCACAGATGATGTATTTATATTCCCGCTATAACAAAACAAAATAAATATTTAAGGGTGCCCCTTAAACAAACGTGAATTTTTTACCGATTATAAATATCTATAAAGATAATGGTACGGAACCCTTCGTGCGCGAGTCCGACTCGCACTTGGCCGGTTTTTAACATTCGCGTTTATAAAAATACATAGACATTTCTTTGAGCAATCCACGGTGAGAAAGTATAGTATACAACAGATTTTAACACAAATTTATCTTTTATTACTTCGAATCTTTATCTAGACTGAAATTCCAGGTAATATTTCACTGAAACCGAGAAAGGTAGTGCTAGCGCCGGCATCGTGATTGCTAACTTTTAAGCTCTATTTAACTACCTAGAAATAGTTTAGCCTGTTTCCTATAATTTACGTTCATCCTTTTTTAGTTCGGTATATGTTTCTTTCCATTATTAAAAGATATTATAGATTTATGACTGGTTTATGTGTCACGAAAAGTGTATGTGTAACCTGTATACATAAACGACATTCATAAAATTAAACAAAGAAAATCATGAAAATAGAAATATAGAAAACACAGAAAAACATTTTTTTTTTTCAAAATATTGTCCGAAATATCCTGTTTAGATTCAAAATTTACTGCATTAAAAAATTACAATACGTTATTAATTCAATATCCGAAATAAGTCATCGGCGTGTAAAAGCTCCTTAATAAAGTATAATAAATAAATAAATAAATATTGGACAACATCACATGCATTGCTCTGATCCTAAGATAAGTAGCTAAAGCACTTGTGTTATAGAAATCAGAAACAACGACGGTACTACAACACCCAGACCCGAGCCAATATAGAAAAGTTCGTTTTCTACATTGCCCCGACCGGGGATCGAACCCGGAACCTCAGAGATGGCGCCGCCATTCAAAGTCCGGCGTGCTCGCCTCTCGGCTACGGAGGTCGTCAAATAATAACTATATTATTGTCATCTTTGAGATACCTACTTTTTGTTTACAATACAAATAGTTGTAGAAACAATAGTTTGCACTAATAGTCAAGAGTGATAACAAAGGTATTGCTAATCAATCCCAAGGCGAGCCTTAACCACATAAAAGGATTTACTTCGTAGATTGTGGTGGAGATTGAATCGGCAGACGAGTTACTAAGCCTTTAGTGCGCTGTTCGATTCGATTGTTTGAATTGTGTTCGGTAAAGAATTACGTCTTGATAAGAGATATTGATTTGAGTTCGACAATGCTAGCTAAGGTTGTAATAGTACACTGAGCGTGTTTACTTCGATAAGAAGCTTAAAAACTGGCTTGAAGACTGTTAGAGACTTTCGGAAGATCAAAGAAAGCATTGATTTTACTGTCTTACTCGTAATTTGGTTTATTTATTAATAAACTTGACACACGTATAATAAGTCAATGCTTTAGAAGCTAACACTGCTCTAGGAACAAATAAAGAAACAAAGTTTTTTACCGTTTTATTCATATGCTTGGGCTTCAACTGGGTGACGCCTAACGTTATTAAAAAAAAATTGTTAGCGTGTAATCTGTGGATACTAGTATTTAAAATAAAATAAAAATGCTTTCAAGAACTCTCAACTCACAACTCAATTTATAGGCACTAGATAATTAATTTCACAAAGAGTTTTTTTTAATGTTACCGTGTTTTAACATGTTTAGTGTAGTAGGTGTAGCCACAACAACGCACTAGACGCCTGCTAAATCCCTTTGATGTGTCCAAAGTTACCGCAGTCCGACCTATCGCCTAACGTCTAAAGTCATTAAAGCAAATTAGCGAGCTAAGACCGGCTACACCTGCGTACTATATCAAATAGCGCACTAATTAATGACATTAGACACAGGTGAAGCCCGAGCAATAGACTCGTTTTATCCTAACAATAGCTTTACGTCAAGTTTTGAAATGTCAAATTTTACGTCTCGATAATGGTGACACACATTAAAAATTGGGTGAATAATCTTTAGTCGTCGACTAATGTTTAATTATTTTCCCAATTATTTTTAGTCCTCCCCTAAGAATATAATTTCAAAACTGATCCAAAACTCAATATGATAAATCCGTAAATCCCAGGTAGGTATGTAGTCTGTCAGTTCCAAGATTGGGCCACGAATAAATCCGAAGTTTTGATAGAAATCACTCGCTGACGGGCACTTCCATAAGCAAAAATATTGCCAAACTTTTTGCGGAGATTTTATATCAGGTGATTTGTTTTTTATATGTTAACGTGGTTCGGAAATAAGTTACCTTTTATACCTATGTTAGAAAATGTTTGTTGTTTTTCTAATTATTAATATACAGAAGATATACTTGTGTTCAGTTATGTACCAAGCATATTGTATGACCTACATAATCATTAATAGGTTTAATGGGTCTAAAAAAGATTTATATTTACTGTCCAAAAATTCGGCAGAAAATATAAATTGCATATTTTTTTTAATATTTATCCTTTAATACGTGAAATGAACTGATGCCTAATTCAAGAAACACACGTTTTCGACCTAAATGAAAGAAAACTTAATAAATTATTTGATAACTATAACGACCTCTAAAATACACAATTAACTAAAGATTTTTACCGGCTTGTAATTCTTTACGATTGGTTTTATCAAAGTTTAAACAGTTTTATTATTTATGCTTGTTATAAGTTAAGTTTGTTTTAATTGAGTTCTGTGTCAGTAATATAACTGAATTCCGAAATTATAGTTTAAAATTATTATTTTTATCGTGTTCATGTGAGTGCTGGAAATTATAACTAAAATTAACCGGTTTCATTTAAGACCAGACACAGTATGCAAAACCATTTTACTAATTAAATATCTTATACGGAATCTGTGTAATACACATATTATAAAAAAAGTTTAAAAAAAACTAAAAACCGACTTCAAAATGAAACTAAAAAGCGAAAAATAATATTGACTAAAACATACCTAATCAGTTCTTTTTGGAGTCGGTGCCAGCCATCGAGAGTTTAAATGTGTTCATTCGCACCGACTCCAAAAAGAACTGATTAGGTATGTTTTAGTCAATATTATTTTTCGCTTTTTAGTTTCATTTTGAAGTCGGTTTTTAGTTTTTTTTAAACTTTTTTTATTTTACAATTTTAAGTGTTAAGTCCTCTATTTTTTCCCTCCTAACTTCGCCAAAAATTACTTTACAGCAAAGTAACCTTAACTAATATTGGTCCTCTATGGACCCCCCATCCAATGGTATGATAAAAATAAGGTGTTATATAGGGTCAATTTTTCGACGAAAATTTTTAAGTCTTAAGAAAAGGGTTTACCTACACTCAAACCAGAACGGCGGCTATTTTGGTGACGTAACCATAGGATAAGGTCTCGCGTTAAATAACAGGTTAAATTAAGAAAGGAACTTTCAAATTTTTTTCGTTACTGGGTGTGCGGGTACGCCCCCAGTAAATAAAAATTGGCGGTCTGGTACCTCATAAGCTCCACGTCTGCTCAACACACTGCGAAATACGTTCTGTCGACAAATTGCAGTATTAACTTCTTACTCCTATCCGTTAAGGAGTTCTGTGGCTTCCATCATCAGGTCAGCAATATGACATGATGATTACCAGACCCAAAAATCAGCATCGAGTCAGAAAATATATGCAAAACATTATGGGTGCCTATAAAAATTGAGGGTTGCCCTCGATTTACCAGGGATCCCATCATCAGAATCTGACTTGGTGGAAATGGGACCACCTCGGGAGTACACCCTTTCAAACTAAAAAATAAATTTTGAAATCGGTCCATAATTGACGGCGTAATCGCGTAACATACATACAAAAAAAAAAAAAAAAAAAAAAAAAAACAACAACATTCAGACGAATTGAGAACCTCCTCCTTTTTTTTTAAGTCGGTTAAAAAGTATAATTTTATTTAATGAATTTTTAAAACCAGTATTTTGACTTGCTCTACTATCCCTAACTAGCTTGTCATAAAACAGTTGACGGTTACATAAATTTATTTACATTTGCGAAAACAAAAAGAACATGACTAAATTACGGAGTAACCAGAAAATGCGAATAATTATGTGCGCGGTTACCGGATAAAACCGGTTTCCGGGCGGAAACATCTGTTAATGTATTCGCTTCACGTCGACCGACAGACGGTTAAGGTGCAGATATGCCCCGGTTAATCTCGCCGCTCTTTGATTTATGAGTGTCACATTCTTTTGTTACGTAAGTGTTAATTTCGATTATGACAACGTAATTAATGCGGAACAATTTATCTTCTTTACCGGAAAATATCCGGACGAGACGTTACCGTAGATACGTAATCTCGGTCAGTGGGTCGCCGTTGAACTGTGAGAACAAATTGCGGGGAAAGAGGGAAAACAAAAAGTTTTAAAGGTTTTAGCGAAAGTCGAAAAAAATACCGCACGATTCCGCGGGCAGTTTTTTAAAGTGTCAGGAATTTGGCTTCTCCCGCGTTGTGTCGGCGTTTCTTTAGTCCTGCCAAACGTTTTATTTTTGATTTCTTCCACTTCATTAGATAATGTATATTATTGTATAAATTGTATTTAAATACTGTCGACTCGTACTTATAGAACTTGGAACTTATCTCCGTCCAGTCTTAGTTTATCTTATTACTTAAATCTAATCAAAATCCTCAGAATTACAAATGTTTAGAAAAATTCATTGTCTTGTACCTCGTAACACAAGAATATTAATTTCTCACTTCGAGACCATAGTCCATACCCATTAAAGTATTGTGTGCGTATTTTTCTTGATTTTAGTTTATGAAAAGGCTCTTATTTTTATTCAATTGTGTAATGTCACGTTTTAACGTCTACTTTCTCTCCTTTCTCTTTTTTAAATTCACTAAAACATATTATTGGCTCATTTTACATTTATCTATAATTTCGAATCTTCACCCATAGCGTAGCAACAGGCGTGGTCTGGATCGCCTTTGATCCTAATGACTGCGAGTATTGATTTATTGGCGTTTAGAGCGTATTAGCCGGTGGCGCACATTTGTCTTGCCAGTCCGCAACTGGGGGGTTAATGCTAGCTTCTATTAGCTCCAGTGATTGCTGGTGGACGTGTTAATCGATTTTGGGAATATATTGAGAAGAAGATTCGTGTAATTTATTTGTAGGTTTAATTTACTTCATTTTACAGTGGATTAACAAGTTTACTAATCATTTTATACAATGTTTGTATTCATTGGACGTTATTCATGCCATAAATGTTTAGAAAATTAGTCATTGGCTTGTCCAACCGGTCTTGATAATATTTGGGGAGCTTTCATTTTAGGCGTTTTGAACCGGACTGCTCACGTACGATGAATGATTGATTCGTTAAAAAACCTTAAAAAAAATGTCTGTTCGCGGACCTGTCACTGTGGGACTCAAATGTCCGGTTGAAAATGTCTGAATTAACTTTCACATCGGTAATTTTTGATTTACTTCACTTCTCTCACATTTAGATTCACTGACAGGCAACTTGCTTTTACCCTAACTTTTCAAAGTAACAAATAAATTTTACAAGAATTTTAACTAATTTATTTTAACCTACCATGCCTAACCACCGTACCACACCTTTTTCGACAATTCTTTATTTTTACATGAAGAGACCTTAATTATGCTGAACTTTAGTCCGTCCATGCTAAATTATAATAATTTTACCAACAAACTGTCCTAACAAAATATCAATACTATACCACAATCTATTTAACATATTTGAACCGAAACAATTAATTTCGCTTGCATGATTTAAGCCTATGCCCGCGTTAAATTGATTGGTGTTTTTGATCAAACCGGTTTTTTGTACAAACCTACGGTAAATGCAGGGTTAACCTTTATAAATGGCTTTGAATATTCATGAGCGCAATAATGCGTTATGAACTGAAATGTACAGAGCGTTCGCGGGCTAATCTGACCCGGTTAATGTATGCGTACGGCATCGCGGGGGTTAAGGCGTGCCTTTGGCGGGGTTATGCAATCTACCTTTGCTTTTGTATGGGAAATTATATGTATTATGGTGATAACAATACATTCTATGGTATTGTTACGGCGTAGTAGGTGGTTACAGGTTAAAGATAGATTGATTATTATTAGAGAATATGTTCATACGGATATGCCACTTAGGGATCAAAATCTATTACACAAAATGTATAGTTTTCGGTTGATCATATTGTTTACTCTATCAGCTAGCTTAATTAAATTCATATATATTTTTTCACTTTTGTTGGATTGATTTAGATGGCCATAAAAGTAACATGACAAATAAATAAAATATCCTTTCAGTAAAATTGTCTATCTTCAATATAAAAACTATTGATCTTAGATAATAAAGAATCATTTTCCTTCTAGTGTTCATTGTAATACACATTTTTTTAAAGTACTACTAATTTCGCAGCTTGGCGGTTTTTCACAGCAGACATATGCTCTTTAAACCTTTCAGCGATGGTTCGTTTCGTTTATGGCTTATGTAGGAACTCCCGCAGCTACGGTTTATCTTGTAAACACCTGGTGTTTGTAACGGCAAGACATCCTTCGGTGTGCCTAGTAAAGTCTGTACTTTTAACCCCAAGGTGTATATCGTGGGAATGGACCATTTCTTTAGTAGGAAGCCAATTTTATCAGTCACTCCTTTCACGTAAGGCAAAAATGCGGGATGTCTGCTTACATTCGGATTTAGAGAGCGTTTTATCGGTGGCTTCAACATTAATTATAAGTTCGACAATTTTTCCGCATTTATTATAAGTAATTTTTCGTATTAAATGTAAGTGAAAAATCACTGATGTGTTTCATAGAAAGATTATATACTTAGTATTAGTGCTCCATAGCGTATTTTCTCGATGGTACCCACTGTTACGTTTCCCAAAAACATACGAGAACGTCCGCAAAGAATAGAGCACGCTAAAAATTATGTAAAAATAAAATAAAACGGATCAAGGTAAGGAGGAAAATATCTTAAAAGTTCCCTCTGAGGAGCGTGGCTCAGTTTTCAACCCTCGGGCTGGTCTTTGATCAAAAGATTGATTCAATGTAAAATGCACGACGTATTTTTATTCTTTGTTCGACGTATTTTTATACTCGTAGAAATTCGCAAGCATAGGGTTTGAGAGTTTGTTAGTGTTACTAAGATTTTTGACTTACGGTGTACTGGATTATAATCCAAAGCATTAACCAATTTTATTAATTTATACAAAATAATGTCTTTCTTAAAGAATAAAGAAAAAGGATTTCGCTATGAAATTAAAAATATTTAATCTTTTCTGCATCGATTAACATTTAAATCATTTTCATGCTCATTTTTATAGCCGTTATAGCGTAGTCACCTACTATTATCTCCTAAAAAATATATTTTTTATGTCACTGTGTATTAACATCTATGAAATTTTATCGACGAAACTAAAACAATTAGAACTAAAACCAATAACTTCTTTCTTTTCTTTCTTTTTTGGTTTATGGCAATCTGCGTTTCCACAATTTATTCCGCCAATACGTGCGAAACCATAACAAGACAGGGAGTTTTTTTAAATTAAAAAAAAAATTGGGTTAGATTTTCTCTAAGCATAGATATCCTAAAACAAAGAGACGGCACAGTACAGACATCACATTATGAATAAATCATCGTTAAATTGTTTACGAAAAGGCCGCTGCTGACATTGACAATCGATGTTACTTTTGGAAACCGTTACATATTCGCCGAAACGCGAATACTAGATGTAGTTGCTTAGTCGCCGATCGCTGACGCTAGCAATCAAACGCAGAATCGCTAAAATGCATTCAACATCGATGCAGTAGTAAAAATCACCGATCGCAAGTTACTAAGTTAGTGAACTAGATCTAAGTTTTATAGTCCCATACATCTTGTTATCGCGCTAGTTTATGAGAAGCCTATTGTGGCCATTGTTTCGTGCGCGCCTCTCCTAATTACGCCATCTTTCATAATAAACTAGTCGAAATAATATAACTGCCTGAGATGGATGGCTTGTCAGACCGCAAGGGAAGGTGTCTTATACAATACTAATAGAGTAATACGTATTTCGAACGAATGCTTGTTTTTGGCATGAACGTATAAAAAGGAGGACGCTACCATAAATAAATAAAAATTGGAAAGTGTATAATCAGTCAGAAGATGGCCTAATTATACTAAATAATCGGGATTATTGAGTTTCTTAATAAAGTGAAGCATGCTTTGATTGAATATGCGTGCGTACGGTTTTTATCCATGGAATGACAACCTGTCAGTAGGTACGATATGAGTAAAATCAAAAATGTGTATGTGAGTGAGCGTGTATTTAAAATCTTTTTAACACATTAGGCAAGCTTACTTACTTTCGTGCATAGTGACGAGGAGTCCATCTAGGTCTACACGTCTGGTTTTCAGCTATGAATAAAGACCAAATTGGCTCTGTGCATAACAAAAAAGTTTGGTTTATTGCTAAGCTGTTAACTTAATAATAATTGTTGATGAAGAAAATTTATAACAGTTGATTGATTGATCACACTTTAATCTTTACGCCAAGACAAGTAAGGACTTGTTTTCGTCTAAAAACCTTAATATTTTTACTTAGTAACTCAATTATTTTAACGTAATCAAAACCATTAAACTAATCTGTTAAGTAATTCAAGTGTTGTGGTCACTTTTGTTTCAAATATTAACACATGCAAGGAGGAATATCATCCTAAAACACTTTTTGGAATTATTGAATAACAAAAAATATGCACGTAAGCACTATCGTATGCAAGCGATGGCAGCTGAATGGTTGAAATCTATTCTATTATTAAATTCAATTTTGTGGGTCGTGAATTCGAACTTCAAGGTGTTGGCATGGCATATTACCCGAACCACCTAACAGTTATGGTGAGACCTGTGCACTGCAGTGAGACGTATTTAGCTTACTTGTGCCTTAGGAAATGGCTATTGATAGGCGAAAAAACAAAGTAATTTTTTTTGTGTTTCTCAATATCACAGAGCAATACCGCGGTAATACACTAGACTCAAAAATAGACAAATAGTAGCTACGTCGGGCAAGATATCGACTGCTACTGCCGGCACCGCAGAGAAAATTAAGTGCTACTATTTGTTTCGTTATTGTCGATTTACTGAGAAAAGAATCAACCCCTTGGTACCGTGGATAGATAGAGCAATTAGGATTCTTTTGTATCTTCTAATAACACAAATGCCTTAGCAAATAAACTGCAAATTATCTAATATTCTTTTTAAATATTACTTGAGTAAATATCGCATCTGTCTGTTTATTGACATACAATACTTATTATTATTGGCTTTCCGTAGCGTTATGATTGTTTTGGTTAAGTGAAATCTGTAAGCTGTTGTTATCCCTAATATTAAAAAATAAAAACTGCTAGCATATCAGCAAAACTGTTTCGATTTGGTATTAATTGTATTACGTAAGCATCTGCATTATTATCGGATCAAAATTGAAACTACTATATGACCATTTTAATGGTAGAGCAAAAATTAAAATAACCACGTATTCCTGGTTTTTATTATTAAGATATAGCCCATATTAACACATTTAGTCGTATTCAATGAATATGAAAGAATAAGCATACAGAAGCTTTATCTTCGTCCCGTTGGCACCCTTTGAGTACATACGACAACCTATGCAAATTTTTAGATATACATAGTAATATGGATATGCCATATTATAAAACACATATAAAACTTTATTGAACTTTAAACCTAATTGAACTTTAAACATAAGTTACAAGTGTATAGTGCTCTGTGTGTACACTGCTCGTACAGAAATAATTTCTTGCCAGGACCTCTAAACAAACTCCGTAGATGTAATGCAATATAGTAAGTGTTCCATAAACTTTAGCTCTAACAAACTTTAAGATTTCGCGAAATCTGAGGTGAAACATGAAAAAGGCTCAGTTAGTTGGTGGGCTATAAATTTTATTTTTGACTTTCAATGTAAATAGATCATAACTAATGAATTAACAAAATTTATACACTGGACTTGATTCGGGGACAAAATAAAAGGTTCTCGGGTGCAGACCACGATGGCCCCCATGCGCTGGACTGATGACCTCTTTCGGATAGCCGCTGGATCAAACAGCCCAGATCCGTTCGATGTGGTGTTTTGTAGGAGAGGCCTAGTCCAGCAGTGGACTTCTAATGCCTAATGATGATGATGAGCAAAGAAAACTAAAAATTTTAAATCTTAAATGTAGATAAACTATTTGAAATTAGTACCAATTATCACGTTTAATCATTATTATTGGTAAATTGACATTAGTTTGTAAAATTCCTGTTGATAGGAATATTGTGCACGGCTGTATAGTCAACCCAATAGACTAAATCCCATAATCAAGAATTCAAGACTCTGCTGTTGCACACTGTATTAACCTATAAACTCGCCTCGCGCACAAATGTGTGCATACATGTTAAAAGGTATGTTTCACACAACTGAACTACTTTACAGATTTAAATTAATTCATACAACAGCTCACCCGCGCCTCAACAAAACATTTCAAATTCATATTTCGAATTCGAATTAAAACAAAACACGATCGATTACCAATTAATATTTCACAGAAACTCCGGCCTGAAAACTTCGGAGTTATGAAATTCACCCAAAATAATGAAACCACGCAAGTGAAATTCAATGGAATCGAACAATTGGGTGTTAACGAAGAAGTTTTAATGGCTCCCTTCATAAGAGTGAATTTTGGGCTTGAGAATTTTAGGGGAAACTAATAAGTTTGCATATTTAGGTCCCCCAAGTTACATAGCTTGACTTGTACCAGCTGGTGCAAAGTTTTCTCCATGAAAATTAATCACCTCGATAATTCTTTAACATTTAATGCTTCCTACTTCCAAAAGGTAGAAACTTACATATTCTGTTACGCCGAATACTAAACAATATAATTTAGTTAAATAATGTTATATATTATATGAGCTTGACGTACACTAGTTTAATGTTTTCCTACGATACCGAGAGGTAGTGAACAAGATACAATTTACTAAGACGCTATTATCTTGATTGTCCCTACTCTCCATAAATCAATAACATCATAACACATCGCATCAAGACGTCCGTTCTCCCCGTCCGTGAGATCTTAAATGACGCGTTGCATAGGAAATTGAAGCGGAAATTGACCACGTGACGCGACCGGAGGTGACGTCATTGAGCGCGTAGTGAACTAGCCAATCAGAGCAATTCAATTGCGAGGCTCGCGTTAATTCGATTTAATCGTTGACTAACACATTTAATTTTGTTTGCAGGTACGAACAATGTGTGTTTGGATTGTCACACAGTGGGTAAGAAGTAGCTTTAGATTTTTGTCGGAAATGAAACGCTTTTTTTCGTCTAGGAATAAACAAGTACTAAATGTAAGATTAAGGTTCCGGGTTTGAGTACTGTATATTTCAGATATAAATCAATTAAACATAAGCTTTATTTTATGTTTAAAGTATTTTTTCATTACACAAAACATACTTACAGGGTTAAAAAGAACCATCGAACCCGAACATTTTACACCTAATCCGTTTTGAATCGCCATTAGTACCATCCCACTTATTTCATTAAGGGCCACTTCACACCGCACGTGCGTGCACTCCAAACAGGGATGCCAAAATAAAGAGTATTTTTTTAAAGACTTGATTTTTTTTAAGGAGACTTTTAATCTAAGGAAATAGGTTATACTAAAATATGACTAATCTTTGTAGTCTCGTCTTTGAGTGACGAGAAACTATCACAACCATACCTGACTATAAAAAATTCGGTTTCCTAATATAACAAGAGTTTCAACGATAGGTATAATTTTCGTCAAATAAAAAGAACGCTAGAGGATGGCGCTACTTATATATAGCAGTACTGAAAATGTTAGTTCCTATTTTGGCCACCGCTCTTTTTACGTGACGCCAAGTATATATTTATCAGATTTACTTTATCAAACACGATGAAAAAACTTTTAAAATTTTGTAGAAAACATAAATCATTGAATGAAAAATGTAATACCTGGCTGGTTATAAAAAAATATGTCAACTTGTTGTTGTATCTCTTTTAATATTTTTTAAAATTCTTATTTTTGAAGTAAAGGCAACCCTATCTCGAAACAGAAAGCCGCACTCAGACTGTTATTAAATTTGCGCCAACGTATGTCGCTCTGGCCGCTTTTATGGTGGACTGTCTTCTATAGATGTTATCAGTAAATAAGCGAACGCCCGCGTGTTTGTTCGTATAAAATAACAAGCTGTAAAGACTAGGCCAAGACGATTCTGAGAATCAGAGTCGCCTTTTTTATGGGGACTCTATGGGGTAAATTATCTCGCCAATAATATTTATTTGCCCAACGCTGGTCAAAAAATGTCTAAATTAAGACTTGTGTTTCCTAAAAACGGTCTTTTGTAGAGTATTTACTCTTTTATATTATTAAAAAAACCAAACGGCTTAAGTAAACGTTATGTTCACCATTGACCAGTTTTGGAATATTTTAACTTGTCAATCAACCTACCCTAATAGTTCCATCTAATAAGCCTACCATGCGATGTAGAATTATAATTAAAACTACTAACTACCTATTATTTTTTGCGTAAAAATTGTGTGAAATCTAAAAAAAAACACAATTTCTAGACGATAAATAGTTAGTTTTTTACCTGAGTGGATTTTCGTGATTAAAAAAGAGAGCACATTCTTGAAAAAGTTCACTAGCCTTTAACTTTCTTCCACCGAAAAATGAGGAAATATAAACCTATTTTCCCACAAAAGCGCTGTGATTCTGCAGGTCCGAGAGAGGGCTGGATAGTGCCACCGTAATAAACACGACATTGCGAATTCACAGCACACAAACGTGCTTGAAAATTTTCAGCCATTTCCAGAAAATAGATTTCCGTCTCCGGACCCTCGAAGACAAACAGGGGATTGTACACCGATTTGATGGGATTCGCTTTATTGTGCTCTATTCAAGGTGTATTGAGTTGATCATTTTATTGAAACTGGAGTAGTTTGGTTCATCGTCTGCTTTTATGTTCAGTTATGTTGGAGCTTATTATTCATTTAAGGAAATGGTAGTGCCATTTTCAGCATTGTATTTTTACACAAAGAAAATGTATGTGAACCAGTAGAAGCCTACTGAATGGAATTAGTATTGTTTTCATAATAAATCATTTTAAAGAAAACTCGGAACAGGATATTTACTTTAATTTTATAATTTTGTTAACCATTTATTAAGCAAGAGACCTATAAGGTACTTAAACTTAAGACGTTTTGAATCTGAATAATACACACGATATAATTGAACATGTAAAACTTCGTGGAAAAAATATGACAGCCACCAAACGCCGATGCCCGGTCCGTAAACGCCCAGCCAACGTCCGGTGTAAAACGTCAATGAGAGTGCTTTAAGCTGGTTCTAAGGCTGAAGCCACACTTGTGACTTGGATGTTTGCAAATGTGCTTGATTTGAATGAGAGAATGAAAGTTTAAAAAAATCGAAAGAACATGTCATTGTGCTATTAAAGTTTGTAAATATATTTAGATTTTCAACAAAGTCTTTCTTTTTATAAAACCTATTAAAATTTGTCTGCTTTTGTCGGTATTGGTTTTTTAATAAAAGATCAATGTGAATCTTAAGTTGCATAGTAAACGTTTCCTATTACACAGTACCATTTTTACGTTATTGTCGGTCGGTCAAACCGATGACATTCGTTGACATTCTGTATTCTGCCGGTTTATACCCTTGATAAATTCTCTTTGACACGTCAAGGAGAAAATTCGGGCGGCCTACATCGCACAAAGGAATAATGTAGCGGTGATCCGTGACTGGACTGGGGCTAAGGTGGTTTTTACACGAAACTATTATAATAGTCAAAAACCATTGTAAAACCTTGTGGTAAACTTAAAACCAACCCAGGCTTTGCGTAGATAGCACTAAGAATATTGTCCCATGGTAGTTTTTGGATAATCCTGATGACAGAGACATAAGAGACAGATACGACAAGGAACTTAAAAATTATAATAGGTAGTACAGTAAAGTCAAGCAACGAGGGATATTAAAATGGTGCGCTTGAATAGTGACGCTGAACAACAGCAATCAATTTTAAGGTGGTATTTACACGGAACAAATTATGGTCGCGTAATGCAAAGGACACGATTATTTACTGATCTATGGCTGAGTCGGCTCCACAGAAGATTTTTTTTACAACAGCCAATAAGCTATAAAAATAGAACGTTGTGCAAACTATAGAAAAAAAATTCAAGTAATCAGTTTACGTTTTCCAAAGGTTACGGAGATGAGATGATAAAAACTTGGCTAAACTTCCATGTGGGATCAGTATCAAGCGTACTCCGGATAATAATGAGACAAAGTGGTAGGAAAGAGAGAGGTAGGGACAAATTTTGAAGATTCCCATAAACCCCTCAATCAAGGTGCTGAAGACGGCATAATGCAATATCCATGCGAAACACTTCAGTAACGATGCCATCGTGCACCTAATAGGTGTTTTACAGCATCGGGCTGTAAAAACGCACCATTATGTCATGCTTTATATCCCCGTAAAGTTTATAATAAACGACCGACGGTAAAATGGTAATAAACTCATCATATAGCGTGCGAGTCGGACACTTATGATTTTGGATCGATATGCGACAAAATATGTTTGTTTACATAAAATGGCGATAATGTTGAAAAACTTTGAATTAAATTGATCAAATGCTATTTTGCAAACTTAATACACTGTTCATTTATGGAAAATGAATTATCAACTACAGTTTAACCTCGGGCTACCTGGTTCTCAAATTTGTAATTTATTGTGTTCGGATATTGTAGTCTGTCAAGGAGTATAAAATATTTCAATCTATTAGTAAAATCGCTTTCAATTCACTACAATAGTTCTAGAGATTAGCCTCAGGAGACAGAAATGGAAACGCGATAGGGGGGGGACTTATGTACACTATGCATTAATAATGTTACAAACGTTACAATATATTTTTAAAAGAGTGTTTAATGTATGCTATTTACCTAAAATATAGTTGCTGTGTATTTTTTTCTTTAAAATATTAAAGTAGTTGCAGTGTAATTTCTTCATTATAATTTAAACTAACCATTTGATTACCAAGTTGCAATTATTTTGCAAGAAATATTAGTTACTCTTTCATTCATTTCATTTTTGGTAGTGTAAGTGTGGTTACTACAATCCTTTTACTACGTTGAATATTGTAGAACATAGCACGACACAGGACGAATTAGAGAGCAGATTTATATTTGACACGCGCTACCAGAGAGCGGGTTTGCATTTTAACACCCCATATTACACGAAGTATTAGGTAAGCCGCACACTGACCGATTTTTCTATCGTCAGTTGTTTATCAGGCTATCGACTCTAGTATAAGTTTTAAAAAAAATGTGATTTTATTTGGTTCTCAAGAAAACGTTTGTGCTTGAGCTATATCCTAATTTTTTTGCTTGTCATGACACCTTGTATTGATTGCGTTGTAGATTTTAACTATGACTGTTTTACGGCAACACATACTTTTTTTTACAAAACTTCAGATTTGACGACCCACTACACCGCTATGCGCGACAATTTGCCTTGAATGCCAATGAGTCCCGGATTCGATAACCGGTCCGGAACAATTCATTAAACGATCTTTCCTAAATTTTCTGTTTCTGAGGCTTTTTTTCTCACTAATACTTTTTGCTATAGCAATTTTTCTGTTCATGTGCGGCCGACCGCAACGGCGCGTGATTATTTATTTAACACCCGCAATGCCGCTGCGCTGATGGATCGGGTGGGACCTCCTAATTGATATAATGAATTGAGAGCCTGGTAATGAACAGTGGGCTTGTAATACATAGTTACGAATGATACTCATGTATGTACAAACCGGTACCCTGATTCCGTATCTTGCAAAAATAATGCGACAGCGAAAATTTACCAATTCTGGCTTTCAAATCGCAAATTGACAGCAAAAAACAAAAACAAAGTAATCTTCTGTCAGTGTTGCCCATAGATTTTGACACTAAGCATCAATCGTGCGATGGCTGCGCGATTATTCTGATTGCAAATTTTTAGGGAATAAGGGTGGCTATCTTGATGAGTTTGATGTTTACGTGACTATTGCTTAACGTCATACTCCAGGCCAATTTTATTTTCATGTAGACAATAAATTACAAACAAAATCCATACTTACACGATAAATCTAAAACTTGTGACCATTTATAAGCTTTTGATGTTTGGTTTAATGAAAAAAAATCAAATGCGGATTAGATTTATGACGATTTTTTTATTATTTACTTCATTCAAAATAAGCAAACACTGATTTAGAGTTTATTTAACCAGGATTCAATAATAAATCTTCATCTTAAACATAAATCTTCAAAAATTATATTTGGTAACCAAAAGTGTGACCTACTTTCTATAAGATACTTGAAAACCGCTGAGCAAACATCCAATATTCGGTCCCATCGAAAACAGGATTAATCCAGCGACAAAACACTTTGAAAATATCCTGTCAAACCCTCTTGCGATAGGCATATTTTATTATCATCGCTCAAAATGAACCCAATCATAGCATCAAAGAAGAGTTCGGGAGAGTCGAACCCTCTGTCTTCAAAATCAACCTTGTTAAAAATTTATCATCTTCAAAGTTAAATGGCTTTGAAGTCTTACAACCTCAATAATAGAGCTCAAAATCCATGCACAAGATATGGGTGTACGTTTTGCAAATTGATAGATCGAGTTCCAGAGATAAAGCAAGTTTGTACGAATTTTACATGTTTAATAGCTACTGGAAATTGCTTACATATTGAAATGGAAATATGTGCTATGGTTGAATTGATTTGTCGTACAAAAATTTACATATTATATTGTGTTCAGCAATTAAGTTTTAAAACAGATCGGGCCATTGTCAATCAACGTACATTTAACTCTATTTTTTATTCAGAATAGTGTTTCTCTGCGTGATCAAATAAGTAATGAGAAAATCCGTAAACGCACAAAATTCGCTGACATATCCCAACGGATTAGCTGAAGTGGCAGTGGGCGGGGCACATAGCACGTAGAACTGACGGCCGATGGGGCAGAAAGATTTTGGAATCGAAGCCACGTAACGGCGAGTTCAATGTGAACCCACAAGGTGGACAGATGATTTGGTAAAGGTTGCAAAAAGCCGTTTAATACAGGCCTATCCAACCGGTCATTCTGGAAGTCATTGGGCCTATGGAAGAAATTCCTATGGCTGAAATGTTGATGATGAAAATGAAAATTAAATTAATCCCCTCAGCCCAACAAAAAGAAATATAACACAAATTGTATAGTTTCTCGGGCTCATTCGACCGCTCGAGGTTTCACGGGTACCTGAACTACTAAAACTACGTTAAGGTTTCAAATTCATAAATTAAAACATGATAGTTGTATTCAAACACAGCTTTTTGCTTAATAAGTATGAATTTCGAACATGCCAAATTGAAGTTAAAATAAAATTTACAAATTCCTCCCTATTTCTGATCATTACATATCCAAAATTAATAATTTAAATTTAATTGCTCGGCGAAATTACAAATGCGTCGTTAATAAATCATTAGGGTGTCCGTCCGTCACAACAACCTCACATGTAGCACATTTTCCTTTGTAAATAATGCGATCAATTGTAACTCTTATGTTTAATAAATATAAAGTCTTTTAAATGTAGTAGGATATAATAACTTCTATGGTAGGCGGGACAGTAGCCTTGTGGGAGTTATGCTTTCTGTTTTAACTATTTCTGCAATAAGATATGGTTAAATATTTTGGTAGTGGTTTGATATTATAATTACAGTATGATAGAGTTAATGTTTTCTGCATTTTTTTACCTATATTAACGTTTGTTATTATTTTATTGTTTTAAAAAGACCTATGCTTAGTATGATTTAAATTCTATACTAACAAAATCAAATTAACTTTTTTTTTTTTTTAATGATTGGACAGTGGCAAACCACTGCATAGCAAAGACCTATCCAAAATCCTTGCAATAAATACAGCCAAATTTAACCAATCCTAGCAGTTAAAGTTTCAACCATTTTAAAAAAGGTTTGCTGCCTTTATAATCAAACTTCATGTAGAGTGAAGGAGAGTGAGGTCATAGCGTTTTGATTTATTTATAAATGAAAGTACCTAATAAGTCAAATTATAAAACGCTAGCTTTCAATGGCGGACTTATTTATCTTATTATAAACTTGGTACTTTTCTACGGATGAGCTACATCGTTCACTGCTACGCCGTTCAGTGCTACGAACTTCGTAGTCGAAGCATCATTTACAGTCTGAACTACGGCGTAGCAGTTAATTTTGAGCTTACCCCAAAACCATGTTCGAGTCAACACTTCGACGAATCGGGGCCCATAACTCATTTCATGCCCTGACGAGTATTGGGACGAGTACCCGCCCTAATGGGCCGTGTGTTCAAAGACAAAAATAAACTGGGCCCATTTACATCAGTGTTGTTAGCTCATGTATAGCGAAAATAGAACAGTTTCCCTAACTGAAGACGAATTACATTATGTAAATTTTGCTTAGCATAGGAAAGCTAAAATTATTTTATTGTTGCAACAAATAGAAATGGTAACAATGAAAAATAAATTAATATTAATTAAAGTGTATGCATACTTTAGATGTCCTAGTTATATATGTACCAATAATATTTTTTATTACACAACAAATCTAGTCAGCCCTTAATTGATAAATATAGGATCGCTTGGTTGCTGTCATTGCGTCAATCTGACAAAAAATGCCACTTCATTGTCCGTTGATATTGGACCATCTACATATTAGCCAAATGCCAATATGGGATTTCACTTTCATTGTGGCAGGCAGGACTATATGAGAATGACATTTCGCGATAACAAACGATTTAAAAACGTCTACATTATTTTAATCTCTTTACCATGAATAAATATTTACTTATGTATGTCAAGTCACAACACATAATGTTTTAGTTATTATGAAATATAGAAATCTAAACTTTCTAATCGTGTAAATGTCATTTTGCCTTAGAGCTTTAAAATTTGTTGTTGTTATCACTTTCAGAAAGTAGGAAATTTCGACTAAGTTTACTGATCTCTTCAAGCTGTGGCCAAGTCGTTTATTCAGCCTTTGAAGTCGATCAAAGTATCTCGTTTTGGCGACGTCAAATCCCCTGATGACTATGCTAATTTGCTATTGGCTGACGCTGCTCAGTGGCCTTGCCTCTTCGAGTTTCCTATTTCTTTTTTCTTGACTAAAATAAATACCAGAAATGTATTACGTGGATTTACAGTTGTATGTTTTCGGTTCGATTAGAATAACATTATCTGATTTCTTGAACGTTAAGGGACTTTTGCTGTGTTTTTTTAAGATAACGTTTTTGTGCCTCTTTTACAAAGATAGATATCCCACCAAAAACGTTTTCATGTTCAAGCTCAAAATGTTCAAGCTTTAAACTCAACACGCCCTAACTCTATAAGGCCTAACTTCAAAAACTTAATTCCTTAGTAAAATTATGTTGCCGCATAATTATTTTTATTTGTTTTTCTATAAAACTTATAATTGGGGAAAGATGAAACAATATTTTTTGTAAACTGCAACGCCTGTCATTAAACTTCATATAGTAAAGTATTATGAGTATCAATAAGATGTTTATAGTGTTGGTGATAGGTGTTAATTTGAATGAAAATTAGTAATTTGACTGTTCAAATTATTAATGTTCATTCAAATCAATTTTAAACTACTTTTGTAAGTTTGAGGTGCTCGTAGCTCATTGGCGGCAACGCTTTGGTATCGACTACTAAAGTTAAGCAACCAATGCCGTGGTTTTGAGTGGATGGGTGATTAGTTCGACCATATTTACTGACATTTATCACGAGCATCTCCGTGCTTCAAAATTCACGTTAAAAAGTTGGTCCCGGCTGATATCGCTTGATATTAGTCGTAGAGCCTAGTCAGAGGCCTTATGGCGGCTTGATTACAACAGTAAACTTTAGTAACTGGCCTTACAACACCCCTCCACCAATCCGCACTGAGCCCGCGTAGTGGAGTATGGCCCAAACCACCTCATAATTGAGGTGAGGCCTGTGCCCTGCAGTGGGACTTTTTTACTTTTCAATTTTGTAAATAAAATTTTGCGTTTATTGATAAGTAAGTGAAAGTGGCTATACGAAATTTAAATCTTTGTTTTGCTTTAATTATTTTCTTATCTTACCCCAACTATAGCATAGAGCTTAACATCCTTTTTCTCCTTGATAGTGGGATGAAAAGGTAAAAAAAAGACTCAAAGTATTTCTACCCATGACTGTCCAAGTACTACCAAGCGGTAAAGTGTTTAGATGAGATGTGAACTGAGCGCAGGTGCGCCGCTGAGTGGCCGTACTGATGGGCCAACTTTCAGATTTACGAAGCCACTACTCCTAGGAGTAACTTCGAATTTGAACCTTATGACTAAGGCTTTAAATGCGAGGAGATAATTTTGTTGCTAGCTTGAGTTCGTCAATCGTGCTACTTATGCTAAGAACTCATGATATCTGATGGGCCATAAATGAAAAAAAGTTTGAAAATTTATAATCCGAAATTAATAGCACGCGTGGATACAATCGCAAGTGCGTTTTGTGAGTGTTTGATATACAAGGTTTACTTTATTGATATACAAGGTGTTATTGAAACTGCGAAATCTCATAGGGGTTGACTTTGGCACTCAAATACACAAAATAAAAACTTTTTCTTTGGCAACAACATTCAAATCTAAACAAAAACACCTTCCCAAACAAATTGTAACAGCTAAGTCATTTAGTATGGAGAAGAAAAAAATGTTTTTATGGTTTTGAAAATCTGCAGGTGACGACCTCCGTAGCCGGGAGGCGAGCACGTCGGACTTGGCGTCGCCATCTCGGAGGTCCTGGGTTCTTATTTCTATAACAGATGTCATTTAGCTACTTACCTTGGGATCAGAGTAATGTTTGTGATGTTGTCTAATATTTATTTATTTTATTTATTTATTAGCAGATGTACTAAAAAATAGTAAAAGTCGTATAAAGTTTTCGTAAGAGCTAATAAAGTAGATATCCTGAAGGCTAGTAGACACAAGCCGGGTGTCTTGATTACCTTTCAGTAAATTTAAAATATCAATTAAGAATTCTTCCTGCGTAAATCTAAACAGAAAACGAATCCGGTAATTCTTTATTTTTGATACATTTTACTATGCTAAGTTCAAATATTCAAACTTTATTAGGATTCCAGATATTGTGATCCCTACACTGCTAGTTCCATAAAATCCGCGCGAAGCCTCTCCAAACGGATTATTGTCCCATTCCATCTCCGTTATCGACAGAACCTCATATGTCCCAAACACGCTGCCATCCAAATGTCCCATCGCGTCGTAAATGGGCGTGTATTTATTAGGGTCCCAGCCCCAGCGGTGGGGTTATACTGTTGAGACGATGACGTCATTCCCGATGGTCATTTGTCACAGACAATTGTGTCACGCCTCTCCGCCGCGTTCTATCCGGTTTTAAAAAACGTGCTGTTTCTCAATTTATACGTGTATATTTTAAAACTTTAGAGATCATACAGTTTAGCTTCAAATAACCGTCTGATTTAGTGTTTCGCGCTCTGAACTACATAGCCAAGCGGTTGCTGTTCGAACCCCGCAACAGGCAATTTTTTTGTTATAAGCACAAGTATTTGTAGCTGAGATATTAATATTTAATTAAGTATATCTATCCGTTATCTATCTAATCGCCATAATACCAGCCTTGCTTAATTTGGGGCTAGATAATTAGTGTGATTGTGTCAATCATTTAAAAATGTATTGTATATGATGAGCAATATTTTACAATAATTAAAGTAGGATAAGAAAGGTTGATAAACTGTAGTCTCTCTTTCTATTGGAATTAATGGTAAGGTCAAGCTAAAGATAACTTTCAAATACAATAAAACAACTAAAAATGCTTCTGTAACAATAAAAATAAACTGTTTCTTGTCCTTTGTTAATCGAATCAGTAGATCACAAGTTGAAAGAAACAAGCAAAAGTAAAATCTACCAAAAATATGACAGCGTTTGAACATTTCTTTCAAAGAATGTTACTCCTGAAAAGATTGTAAACGTTTTCCTCTCCGCGATATAAATAATAACGTAACTGACAACCTTGTTTGGATGTTACTTTGTGTTATGGTAAAAGGTACAGGCAACAAGAATATCTTGTGTAGAAATAAAATGTGTTGTACTAACGGTTCATAGGCTTTTACACAATACAAGCAGATCAAATACTAACCGGATATTGAATTGAATATTTTTGTTTTTATTATTTTCATTTTTATTGAAGCATGCTATATAAGCGTCTATAGTAAGTATTTGCTGATTTCATATAATTATTAGGAAATTTCTGTATGTCTATCAGGTAGAACAAAGTGTTACTATTACTACCAATTGCTCTTATAAATTACCTGCCAAAAATATTTTTGATTTTATCATTCAAATGGGATAGAACATTACTCGTATTATGTAATTTTAAATTTTATAGAGAGCGTAAATTAAAGTCGAACGCAGACAGAAAAAAAATCCTTCAAGTAAACTAATGAAAAGATGTTTTTTTGTTGGAATGAGGGATCTCATTGATAATACTGTTAAATTGAATTACCAGAATCGACTCCTAAATAAGAGTCAACATTTTTCCAACCCCGTAAAACGATTGGTAAATCAAAACTAGTAAGTTTTTGTTACTGATTGTGGCATCATAATTTGCTTAAAATTTTAAATTGCGTCTTCATAAAAACTGTAGCATATTTCAACAACTGACTGTACTTAGACGCATACAGTTCGGCCTACTTTTTAACTAATTCATTTTACAAGGGGCTTGCGAGAGCAACTTCCAGCATAAAACACTTCAGCTGTTACACATGTTTATTAGCCTGTACCTAAATGAGATATTTGTGTAAACTTATCTAGAGGTAGACTGAAATTTTAGCTAGATTTATGCTATATGTTTGAAGATACTTTTATGATAAAGTTTATGATAACATATATTGAAGATAAATAATAACATATATCTTTGTAAAAAAACACTTTTAACTACTATATTATTGTGTGTAGTACGTATTATTACCAGAAAGAGAATAAAATCGATTTTATTCTCTTTTTACTGCGGCAAGTTAAAATTTTGAACGAAACATTGTTTTACTACTGGTAATCTCATTGTTGAATTTATTAATTCGCACTAATGTGCAGTGAACCATCGTTATATTTAAATACATATCCTTTCTGTAAATGTAACTTCAAATTGTTTATTGATGCTACGATTTTCAGCCGTTTGGCTTTAAATTTTTATGTTGTCTTTTACTTTTCACGAAACAGACAAAAAGTTTACTTTAACTGCAGTTTAATTTTAATAGTTCTCCCTTAAAATTCACATGTAATTCATATTCAAATGAACCAATGTGCGTCTAATTAACATGGGCAAGAAAAAACATGGCTCCCTGCAAACTTTTTGTGCCGCCAAAATGGCCGATGCGGCTGACAAATGACGCCGGGAAACAAAGGATACCGGACAATTATTTAAACAGCTAGTGATGTGCCCGTTCCCATATTCGGTAGTTACACAACTTGAACAATGGATTTGCGATCAAATTGACGAAAACAATAGACTGTGTCGAAATATGCGTTCTAAAGATATTTACAGTCAATTTAGGTAAAGAATTAACGTTGCGTAGGAATAACTACTTACTTCTTGTACCATATTTGTGGTTCCTTTTATTTTTTATTCGAGTAGGTTATTAGCCCTTAACGCAATCTCTAATTCGGCTTCCAATCAATTCAGAAAACCAACCTTTTCTCAATAAGCTCAAGTCTGGGTATACTGGAAGATGCCTCTGGCAATATAACAGTCTGGGGAGTAGTACTTCTTTAGTTATAAATACATAAAAAATTACATTAATTCTCTCGCTCAGTTCGCGCCCACATGTGTGACGGGGCCATTGTTATTCAATTGTATATTTTTTTCCGAGCATACGGGTGAATGTTATACAGTCAATACTTGCCTTTACTAAGAAGACCTAGGCAGTTATTTTTACTTACGTTACTAAATTACTTAAATATAAGGTAGCAACATTCAAGTTTATCATTTCAGAAACATCATAAACCTTCACTCAATTACCTTTTATTACCTCAATTATTTTAAAACCACCTGTTTTTTTAAATAAAATGAAATGCGACTGTCAAAGGTAAATTTCTTTTTTTCGAAAACGATTCCAAAAATAACTACTCTTAACATCCCTAAACACAGTCAGCAAAAAACGGAAGAACAACGAGATATGTCGCGCTGAATAAATCGTCGCGGCGACTGCTCAAACACAACCCCTCTGCTGCATTAAACGGGCCTGGGCCTTAAAAACTCCGGACACACAGGGGTTTAATAGAAATCCCTTTTTTAAAAGACAAACCCATAAATAAATGAAAACAATTTTGTCTACGATTAATTATATTTTTATCGCACTATCGAAACTTAAATAGTCATAAAAAGTTTAAAATTAATACTCGGATTATTTCTAACTTACCGGTGAGTGCCCGTCAGAACTCAAAAATGAAAAATTGGCAAAAAAACTTGAAGAGGGTCATATCGTTCGAAAAAGGGGATATATAATAGCAAGAGGAACTGTAAAACTTTTTTGGACCTGTATCATATTTTGTCTAGCTCTGGTTTTCGTAAGTATAAAATTCAAGTCCGCTGTACGTACTTCATTTATACTAGGAGTATATGCAATTTAACAGTACTGAGTTATACTTAGCGCTGTTTATTCCCAACCAATATGTAGTAGTCCCTAAAGCTTTAGTATAGAAATGCTATATTTTTGATACATAAGTGCCCGGAAGCGTACCTACATTCTAAATAATAAGTATTCCTCTTAAGTATCATCATCATCATCATCTTAACCATAATACGTCCTCTGCTGAACATAGACTGACAGCCCTAATGACTTTTAAACTGGTCTGGGTGGAAACTGCCTGCATCCAGATTCAACGGCTTCTTAATTTGATTTGAATTTGGTTAGATTCCTGAAACCTTTTCTAGGTCATATGGATGTCCGGACATAGTTTCCAAAACATATCAAAATCGCGATTTTGATGTAATATTATGTTTAACTAATGTATTGATAATTTAAAGATAATTCATTCCAATTATCAATACATTAGTTAATTGTCCATCCTGACATCACACTATAAGTAACGAACCGACGAACAATAAGCTCTAAGTACCCTATTGTCTACCCCGAAGAGGAAATAAGGCTACGCAAGTGAAAATGTGAAGCTGGCGGCTCTTTATTAAGTCCTAATAGCGGCCACGGTGCTTTTAAATTTCCCATTAAAAGCTCTACAGTAGATAACGAGAAGCTTTCTATGTGAAACAGACGCTTGACGTTATTGAATGACATTTATGGACACTTATTTAGTTTGCTTTTGTTTTAAGTCGTTTACGTAAAGTTTGTTAGCTTTCTTGAATCTAGGTTTAGCATAAAACGGGATTAAAACTTATTCTATCAACGTCGGATAAGCTGACATTAATCTAATATAAACAAGACAACCACTTTCAATGTAAGGTTGTTTTGAAAGATCAATATTGTTTCCGTAGTTATTGTATGGCTCTAGGCAGCAGAATCATACTATTATTGCATAATAGTTACACGTAAAAAATATGAAATACAATTCCTCCTAATCAGCAGCTAATATACTTACCATTGCAAAAACTTTTTAAAAGAAATATGATAAACAACTCTTACATCAAATAACTTTCATATGGCTTTCTTAAATGTTTAATACAATTTTATTATTTCCGGTTCAACAACTCAAAGTAATAGCTAAACCTTCATTAAAGGAGCTACATTAAAGGAGGATATTTTATGCTAAACGAAATAATTAATGTAAAAACAAACTCTTTATGAATCTAATTATCAACAAGCATCAACGTTTTAAGTTAAAAATTAAACTCCACAAATAAAGTATCGATCATATATGACGGACCTCTATGACAAATATCAGATGCGCGAAGTTATTTTAATTGGTTTTGGCGAGGAGAAGGATACCGGCGACCTCGTTGATGGATTGCCCACTCGTGTGATTGGCGGTTGGATGTGGCTCTTTTCGTTTTAGGTGTTAGGGTTCGGTGGTCTTATCGAAAAACCTTAATGTGGGATTGATCGAAGTAATAATTCGATTCGGGGTTACTTTATAAAAGTTATTGGCCTTATTACAAAAAGGCAGACTAGTGTTAAACACTTGTCTAAAGATTAGTCAACCAATTTGTAATGTTTGTTAATAATATGTCTCGAATGTCTGATGTGTCTACATTTGAAATTGGTTGACTAATTTTAGACAAGTGTTTAACCCTAGTCTATTTTTTTTGTAATAAGGCCATATATTTTTAAGATTGGCTCGGTTCTATGTGTGCTGGAAGACTTTCCAGGCCTAATAGATTTTTTAGTATCTCGTAACACAAGAATTTCTCACTTTGCTATCATTAGTAAGTAGTAGTAGTAGACTAGACTGTTGCCTGATGCAATATTTTTTAGTGTACGTAGGTATGTAACTGAGTTAACATTGCACGTCTAGCGATACAGTACCGTGCCAGTAATACAATACTGTGATACATTTTGTAACCTGTCAGGCCAAGGTCAAGAGACACAATAAAAAATCTATTATTCGCGGCCACCGGTACAATTGAAGCTTGATAGGTTAACATATAATACACCGCTACCTGGCATTTTTACACGTCCCTAAATAAACTTTGCCCGACTAGAGCTTTCAGGACTTTTTTTAATAAATAACAATATTGTGCTGTTTGGTGCCGGCACGTTAAAAGAATTGCACCACGCCTTCTTTTCCTATGGGTGTCGTAAGAGGCGACTACAGGAGAACCGCTATAAGCAGCCGGCAGCGGCGTCTCCTCTCCACCATTGGCCAAACTGCGTCAACCCGCCTGCCAAGCGTGGCGATTATGGCAATATCGTCCTTTTGGAGAGGCCTGTGTCCAGCAGTGGACTGTTGTAGGCTGGTGATGATGATGTGAATAATAAGTTTCCACAATCACACCAATTATCTAGCCCTAAACTAAGCAAAGCTTGTATTATAGTGACTAGATAACGGATAAACATACTTCAATACGTTTATAAACATCCATGACATATGTACAAATGCTCGTGTTCATCACACTTACATTTGCCCCTTGCGGGATTCGAACACGCAACCTCACGGTACACCATGACGGTCGACTACATATTGACTATGGATGAGATGTCATTAAGACCGTTAATGTGAACTGCAATAAAGGCATTATCACTTTTTTAATCGTGTCTACAGAACCCTAATAGTATCGACGGCATCGCTCGTGAAGGCTTCCACATTATCTAGCTACGCGATGTCTCACCGCAATGGATGAGGTCCTCACCGCTTTAAAAGTTACTCGGAGTGACGTACGTTTAAATAGGGAGGATTTTTTTCAGCATTGTATTGTACCTTCTAGTTTAGTTTCCAGGTATAATACTTATATTCGAATGCATGTTTTTCACTATAAATAGTACAATATTTATTATCATATACTGCAACAATATTTGATGGGGTTTTAATTATCATTTAGACTTTTTTCCGGAAGGGTTATAATGGAATACAAATTTATTTATAGAACAAAGAGAAAAGTTTATGTAAGTAGGTTATGCATTGTAATCAAATCCTAAAACAATATTGTCGGGCGCTAATGTTCATTGCTAATGTTGGCTACACCTCAGTATATCAAAAATAATGTACTACTGAATTGTATATCTTAAAAATCCAATAAACAGGACAATGGTTATATACAGTATGTCCGGGTTTTGGCCGGCGATAATTTAAGGGCTTTTAATTCATCAAATTTTATCGACAAAAACCCCCCATGTAGGGGTCTAACTCTCCCCCTCTTTGAAATGGTAGCAATTTTGGCAGCAAAACAAAATAAAACTTAGCATTTGAGCATATTTTTATTTGGATACTTATTCAATTTTGAATTAATCTATTTCGATTAACTTAATGTAAACTAGACGCTTTGTTTATTTAACCATTTTATTTCTTAAGTTACTACAATTTAATAGGTACAGTTACAAAAACATTCCCATAAAACTAACATAAAGCTGCATAAAGGTATCTTAGTACTAAAGGTTACGGTTTTATTTCTCGAAACTTTCTCTCTAAACATGTTTTACAACGCTACAGAACTACTCCAATAAACCAAAACTATTAAAACAAACTATTTGGTAACCTCGCCTTTTCATTTACAACTTAGGAGCAGACATAGGGTCGTTAAATCTTACTTGACACAAACTAAGTGTAGCGAGTACCTCTGATTTTGTCTAGAGTTAAGTATGTAAGTACTTAATAGTTTTATCGAAATCGAGGTAGGAATAAATAAAAAGAATTTGAAAGCATATAGTATTTTCTGTATTATATGAAGCTGTATGTCGGGTGTTAGGGGCCTACTACTCGTACTTTGGTATCTTATGTTAATTTTATGTACATAGTTTCTATCAAAACTAGTCGACTTGCAATACAATAAAAGACACATTTTTGTCCAACAGAAGAATTTAATATCGAAACTGAATATGAACTTATTTTCACTCGTAATTTCAACCATATAAAAATCATGACTTATAGTGGGATCCCAGGAATGTTTTTATTAAAATTCTTAAAGCGGGCAACTTGACCTCTAAATTATAGCGTCGACTAATTTTGTTAGAAACGACGCGACGTACATAGATAGTTTGAAGTTCAATTCAAATAACTCCTTGGCAACAAACATCCTCAGAGATCCGATAAATCTACGCCAACCGAGTCTGTTATCTCGTAACGTTCACTATCGTGGATAGACGCTGAATAAATCATTAATCGAATTTGAATCGCAAATTGACGACGACAGAACGATTGGAGGCAACCCTGAGGCTTTGATCAATCATTCAAAAATGGCGCTAGCGCTGCTTTAGTTGGAATAAACAGCAAAATTACGGGATTTTAATCTAGGATTAAGTTTACTATGATGTACTGATAAATAAATCAATTATTACTTTTAAACTTTCGCGCTGCATAATTTAAAACACAATGAAACGGGAATTAACGCGATCATAATTTAGGTACAAAATGTTACCTCTTTTGCCTGACGTTTCGATCGGGTTACACCGACCGTGGTCACAGGCTGACTGGAACAGCGATGTCTTCACTCCGTATGAGAGGCAGATTCTTCATCTACCCTCATAATATTATTTTCACGCCAAGTACAAGCAAAAGAGGTAACATTTTGTACCTAAATTATGATCGCGTTAATTCCCGTTTCATTGTGTTTTAAATAAATCAATTATTTTAAGAAATTAATTTCTTTTTTCCTAATAAAAAAATGCTAACTTAGCAAATTCAGTTTTAGTTAATACTTTATTTAATATCAAATATTGTGTCTACCTGTTTGCTCAAGTGCTGTATACTTTACATACGCGAATCTTCTATCGAGGATATAAACCTAACACAACGTTTTAAATTTTCCCGAACAATTTTTACCCTAAACTGTTTAAAATCGACTGAGAAAAGTACAGTTGGAAATGATTTTGTGAAAAATATTTAATTTTTCCACCAAATTGACTTTACCAGAGTTCTTTAAACATTAAGGTTCATAACCTACTCACAAGCACGTCTACTTATTACAGCCAGAAACAAGTATCACCTAAATTCTGTTAGCACTCACTCGCATTCTGTTAGAAATCTAACCGATCCACTGCCTAAAGGTCTCCAACAATATTAAATTTTCTCAGTCTATATCCAACTAGTACTATACCTAGATAAGTAGATGATAGCAGAACAAGGGCTTGGCGCGAAGTGGACAACACATGTGTCAGCGGCACACGCTCGCCGCAAGTGCCGCGCGCTACATGATTGATGTTAGCCGAAACTGCACAGGGTTGCCGCTTGCGAATTATACTGAGTGCTAGTGAAATTAGAACATAGGAGCTAGGCAAATGTTTGTTTTTAACATATTTTTTTTATTAACATAAAGTAACATAGAAGATGATTTGTTTAGTTTGTTTGTGTTGTCGACAAAAACTTTATTGTCTCTGCAGAGATTGGGCTATAGCCCAATATAAAAAAAGCTGTGCTGGGTAGCGATCACCAGGATAGTAAATGAGGTAGTGTAGAGTGTTGTGTAGATAATGGTAACACCATTATCTTTTTATCTAGGTAGACAACACATGTGTCAGCGCCACACGCTCGCCGCAAGTGCCGCGCGCTACATGATTGATGTTAGCCGAAACTGCACATGGTTGCCGTTTGCGAATTATACTGAGTGCTAGTCAAATAATAATACAGGAGCTAGGCAAATGTTTTTTTTTAACATATTTTTTTTATTAACATAAAGTAACATAGAAGATGATTTGTTTAGTTTGTTTGTGTTGTCGACAAAAACTTTATTGTCTCTGCAGAGATTGGGCTACAGTCCAAGATAAAAAAAGCTGTGCTGGGTACCAATCACCAGGATAGTAAATGAGGTAGTATAGAGTGTTTTATGTGTTATCATTATCTTTTTATCTAGGTGGACAACACATGAGTCAGCGCCACACGCTGGCCGCAAGTGCCGCGCGCTACATGATTGGTGTTAGCCGAAACTGCACAGGGCTGCCACTCGCGAATAAAACTGAGTGAAGGACTTACTAGTCAAATAAGAATATAGAGCTAGTCAAATGTTTTTTTTTTGTTCATCTTAATATATAAAACAATGTCGGGTTTTTATATCACATTAAACTCGAAAACGACTGGACCGATTTTCATTATTTAGATTTTATTTGATTAGTCTTCGCCTCGAGTAGCGGAATACATAATAAAACATTGGGGAAAGTAGAAGAAAAAAATTCTGTAAATTGGTACGAAGTTCGCCGGGTCAGCTAGTTTACAATAAAGCAACATAATAAGATGATATAACACTAAATTTGTTTTTGTTGTCGACGAAAACTTTATTGTCTCTGTAGCCCAAAAGAAAAAGAGCTGTGTTGGAGGAGCGCTCGCCAGGATAGTAAAGAAATAAGGGATCTTGTTTAGAGAGGTGGTCTGAAGTGTTTATGTGTTATCATTATCTTTATATCTAGGTAGACAACACATGAGTCAGCGCCACACTGCTCGCCGCAAGTGCCGCGCGCTACATGATTGATGTTAGCCGAAACTGCACAGGGCTGCCACTCGCGATTTGTGCTGAGTCACATAAATATTATTATTTTGAATTTTACATTTACAACACTAGTATATATCGGTTTATAGAACTTTATTTACTCATTAAGACAAAAACACATGTCACTTACATGAGTATTAACACAAATAACAGTCATAGTGAAAAAATAAGCTTAATGTAGGGTAGGTTTATAATTGTGCACGATGCACGACAAAAGTAAAATAATATCCGAAGATGAGATTGCTCTCAAATCGTCTGAAGGGTTTCAACGTGAAGTCTAATGTCTCTGTAGCTTAGTTGTAATTCGAAATCCCCAACCGATGCCCTCGCTTTTTTTAAATCGAATATCTTGATGGTATTTATATACGTTATGTTACAATTTAATATACGTTAGACAACATGTGTTACACGGCATTACACTGCTCGCCGCAAGTGCCACGTGCGCGCTGCATGATTGATGCTAGCCGAAACTGCACAGGGCTGCCACTCGCGAGCTATACCGAGAAAGATCAAGTGTCTACTATACAATAATTTATAAATAAATAAATAAGTAGTACCTGAACAAAGTTATCTAGATTGATACTCCGTAGCCGAGAGGCGAGCACGCCGGACTATAGGTATATGGCGTTGCCATCTCTGAGGATCCGGGTTCCATCCCGGTCAGTTCAATGTAGAAAACGAACTTTTCTATATTGTCTGGGGTCTGGGGGGTCTGTGTGTTGTGATACCGTCGTTGTTTCTGATTTCTATAATACAATTGCTTTTGCTACTTACCCTAGAATCAGAGCAATATATGTGATGTTGTCTAATATTTATTACCCGACTGCCAAACGAGGGTTATTTGTTTACACTTTTTGGAAAGTTTACAACTGCCTTTACAGTACATTATACCTGATGTATTACCAAAATGCCTGAGTTATGACAAGAAATGGACAGGTTAGTCTACAATTCTCTATTTATGACGAGCGCAAATTTTCATAAAGTTACCCCCAAATAACAAAATTGGGGCGTTTAAACCGATGCAACGCCAAGTAACCCAATAATGCCGCTAAGTACCCCGCCTCACCTGGGAAATGAGCCGCGGTCACATAATAAAATTAGACGAGACAAAAGCAAGCTGTTTCCAGACGCTTCGTGGCTTTACTGCTCGAAACCTCTGCCTCTCAAACTTTTCAAGACCCCACTGGGGATAGAAAAGGCTGGCAATCTGTTAGCACATCATAACGCCCACTGAGTAAAGAAAACAAGGTTTTCATCTGGTTTGGATGCTAGTAAAAGCAAACGTTGTGCTACTAATTTAGTATTTCTAGCATTTTACAGATCTCTCTAACCCTGTATCTCTATACAGCAACTTTTTTGTGAGGCCAAGATCGAAATCGCAAATAAAAAAAAGATTTTCTCTTTTTTGTGATTTCGATTTTCTTCTGATACAATTGTATTTGAGGGAATTACCCTTTAGAAGAAATATATCTAATAAACTAGGACCTTTTATATAAATAAAGGTATAATTTTAAACTGTTTAGTTAGATTGATTTTTTGGACTATATTATTGGTACTTCACTTGTGAATAGCAAAACCATTGAGTTTGTCCGAAAGCCGATTTCTTAACCGAGTTGAGGGATATAAAAGAGACAGAGATAGTTCAATCAAGACATCACTTGTTATCGTCACTTTTAAACAGTGCAAATCTTTGATTGCATTACATCTAATGGGGATCTAAAACTTTGATACAGAACTGTTGAGAACCACTGTCTTGTACGGAATTCACTTTGTGAACTGCGTTGCGACTGTCGACAATCCAGAGCCAACAGTGCGAACTCAGGTGGAATCCAGAGGTGCTGTGCTATAGGTAGGTATCACTATTTTGCAGTAATTAGTGCTGTTACCGAGTTTGCATACATTTAAAGTACCTACTCTGCGCGGATTCCACTGGAGATGTGCTTTTTAGAAAATTAAAACGAGATTAAACCCGATTCTGAAGTGCTTTAAAATACATGTAACCTATATTATTTTATAGTCGAGTCCAATTCCATGTATTTTTTTCCTATTCAGTATCTTAGGAACCATAGTAGGAACCATAATAATCTGTGTGTCGTCTAGCGCATTGTTTATACTGCCTTTTCTATTATAACAGAATTCAGTCCAATGCTAGAGTATGAAATTCTTTCTGTAGTCATTTAAAACAAAAACTCAAAAACCAACAAACCAACACCAGCATTTAATGCCAAACCTCTCCACAAATATCGTTAAACAGAGACAACGCTACAGATCGTACTAAAATCAAAGCGAGAGACATAAACCGAAAGTGTAGGGACCGTAGCAATGGCCAGCCACATTTAAATCGCCATAAAGGAGGGTAGTTTGTTAATATTTGAGCGAGCCAGTCGCGAAGCGCCTTTACAGTCATTCGTTGTCCGGCAGTCGAGAAGTGCGGACTTCTCGGTAATGGTATTGTTAAGGTTATTGCGGAGAAGTAAACGAGCGATAGGAGTTAATATTATTTGAGCGAACCTGTTCTGCTCATTTAAAATGTATTTGAGATAGTGTATGGAAGATGGTGTTTGGAAGATACATGAAATTCTTTATTGGTAACAAGAGTTTCGGTTGCATATAAGGCCAGGTTTAGACGATGCTGGTCCTATAGAAAAAGTATCTTCATTGCTTTCTTCATTTTGTAGCTGTGTCAGATTTTTTATAACACCTTTTATAAATACATATGGCTGCTCTATCAAACTTTTCAAATCTACACCTAAGTTAATCTTTTTATTTTTCTAGTTGCATCGATTCTTATTTCCTGAAAATACGATCTACAGAAGTTATCTTCGTAATGGAATCTAAATGTGAGGCTATGTAGCTAATAGGTTATTAAACCTGCCGTCCTATCAGGAAATTATTATTATAGCGTGTGACTTTAGGGCGCGCAGGCCGGGGCGGCTAGGGCAGGTTAGTAGTATATTTATCTAGATGTGCCAACCACGCGTTTTTTGCCAGGTTATTTTATATTTTTTAAGCAATGTACAAAATAATAAATCTATTTACAAACAACACACACATGTATGTGATAAACATTTCTGCCTGCGGCTTAACTCATAGGCACTATAACGCTGTCATTTGTCATTGAGATATTTGAGATATATAGATATCAATCATGCTAACAGAGTGATATAATAAAATAAAAGGAAATAAATTATATGAAGAAGTAAATAGGAAACATTTGTACAGCTTGAGAGAGACGGAACATTACCAGCCGATATTTTCAAATTAAGTTCTGTAGTTACTGACATGTACTAATTCGTTTTGTATGTATGTATATTTTATAAGTAATCATTGGAACGTAACTCTTGCTTATCAGGTTAGGCAGGGGTGATTGGGCGTCAATCATCCCTGCCATGTAATGTAATTCGGATGTGATAATTACTTTATCGCTACCCTCCATTCCTGTGGTGTAACATTATGGGAATTGTTATGGAATTTGGTCGATTAGTAATATAGTTAACTTTTTAAATATTCGTATTGATTTTGGAATTATTGTTACATTCGTCGACACCCTTTTTCTAGAAGTACGCACGAAACCAATTGGTAGCGGGTTCGAATCCCGCTAAAGCTACGGCAGAATACCAGCGATGCAAGGATTTTCTTTCCTAGCATTATTAGCTGAGTCGTAGACCCATTTGTCTCATTAATTACTTTTATACATGTTTTGTTAATATTTCTATGTATTTTTTTTTGAGACAAATAAATAAATTTTATTATTATTATTATTATTAAAGGCTAGTGTTCGCGTGATTAGCACGAACATTTCTACCTGAGTCGGGGATGTCATGTGATGTATTATGTATGCTTAGCCTATCCAATATTTAGTCTCCATAGTAAAAGCTCTGCACCGCTAGGGAGTGATTAGATGAATTTTTGAAACATTATTTAGTTGAGATTGATGAAAGTAGTTAGTAGTTGTTAGTTATTGTGTTTAAAGTAAAAGATAAAGATAAAGAAAAAACATACGCAAAATACGTTATGTGTATGTTTTTCTTAGACGATTGGTGTAAGTGTGTACAGCTTATAAATTTACAACTTACCTCTGCGTAACTACAAAGCAATGCCCAATTTTGGTCCGGTTGAACCAGCCGGCTTATTCCATCTGAAAGAACCGCTTCAAAGGTATGAATAGTTCTTTGGACATGCTCTCAAATTTTGATAGTTAACGGTGAATGAAGATTAAGTAATCCTACCTACTACAAAGGTATATAAAGGCCTTATTTACTAGTTTATTTCCTTCTAGGGGGTAATCTACTTCTATCTACCACATAATCTGAAAATCCGTAAAAGTCCAAAATAATTTTCGTCTTTCCATCGGGGGTTTACTCCAAGGGTTTTGAAGATAATTTGAAATCAAGTGAAAGAGCGCTAAATTTCCATGTTACAGATGAAAACTAGTCACAAGATAAATAATTGGTTATTATCTTCGGATAGAGGTCGACCTGGCAGTGGCACACTAACACATTGCTAAAACTATTTCATTATTGAAAACCCATATAAGTTGCTATGTCATAATTATTTCAACCCAGCAGCACAATTGTGAAAGAAAATCTTTGAAATCTAGTTACCAACAATGCGGTTTAACGGACATCGTGCAGAAAATTGAAATGGATCAAGTTCGCTCGGACGGTCTCGGTCCGTGCCGGAGACTGCGGTTTGGAAATCATAGTGTTGGAGGCAGATGAATGGACAAGAAGCTTGATCATTGCTGCACGATAAACTGGCCATATTCTGATACGGCAAAATATGCCGTTCAACTGAAATGCATCTATAGAGGAAAATGTTAGGATGACGCTGTCAGGCTTTGCTTGGCCCCTTAACCGGCTTCTACCGGTAGGCAGCCATTTAATGAGTTATTTAAAGTTATTAATAATTGTATATATGATACGGACAATGCAACTATAAAAGTAACATTCTTGTTCACGAGGTAAGAACTTACCAGACATGAACCAACGTGTGGGTTTAAAACGCACAACTGACTGGCTTTGTTGTTCGAAGCGCGAACCATTAGACTAAAGCAAGCGACTGTTTTCACCCAGAAAGAGGTAGGTAGGAAAGGTTTTCGTAATCTTTCGTTTAATACATTAATAACGTCACATGACATTTGTGATATACAACAATGGTTTTGCCTGTTTCGTCGACTTGAAACAGGGAACCGGTTATTGTCCACTGAAGAAGAAACAGTAGTCAGTCCAATTACAGTTGCAACTGCCTGGGAAAATTCACCCGATGTTGAGCCGCGGCCACCGTGCAGAAAATTGAAATGGATTGAGTCGCCCGCTACGGACTGTGTTTACGGGATTATCGTATCGGAAACTCGACAGGTGAACGGGAAACTTGGGATGATTTGTATTCTTGGTTCCGTCTGGTGTTATGTTGAATTTGTAAATTAACATTAGTAGTCATAATAGTCTGGATTCTACATAACCCTCTTTAGGGCACTTTTATACGTCTCAAAAAGAACCTTGTCCTACTACTGCTTGGGACTACAACACAACGACTAATGATGTAAAGAAACGGCATAACAAACTCAGTCAAAGACCAGCATATTCATTTTTGTTTATCTGACTGATTGATGTGTGTATAGTCTATAGAACTTACATATTTTACAATTCCGTCATATAAAATTTTGATAAAATGTCTATGGCCTATGATACCCGGATCATTATTACGAATCAATCGACACCTCGTTCATTATCATTACAAACATACATACATACATACATACATATACCCTTAAATTCATTTTGGCTACGCCCAGTGGCGTGCATTTGTTTTATTTTGAGGTAGGCAGTAGATACTTACTATTGTGCTTTATTGATGAAAATCAGTGGTTTTCATCAAAAATAAGTACCTACTGCCTACCTCATTTGATTTTTCAGGTAGGCACTGCCTATTTGCTTCTATGCACAGCACGCCCCTGGCTACGCCCTAATCGGGTAAAAATAGAACCTTTAAATCTTGTGATGATTAGGAAGTACCTACTGTACTGCTCTTGAAATGCACACATTAGACACACACGAACTATACTTTTGTGTACGTAATGTGTATGCACTGCTTTACCAGAGACGGAAAGTGCATTTATATTACACACACCAGAATCTAATTCCATATACGAATAGGTAATTCGTAAATTTTATACTAAACACGAGCTAATTTATAGTGATCTAATTTTTTTTTCAATTCGAGAGCTTTTAAAAAATTGTTTTGCCAAATAGCTTAAAAGTTATTGTTTTGACCCAATGAAAACTCAGTCATATTAAAAGCCCTTTGACACTTTTCTACTGAATGACAGGTGCAGTTTAGTACTTAGCAGAATGGCAGCAGAGCAGTGAAAGAGTGACGCAATGGCTTTATGTTCTTGTAGTGTTATTTTTTCATCCAAATATAAACAAATAAAACTAAAAAAAAAATCATTTTTACTTTTTCATGTTTAGTTTACTAAAAGAACTATTTCGATCACTTTAAATGAGGCATCCTTTTTAAAGTTCAAAACGTAAAACAGCCACTGAATCATCTTATGCCAAAGCGAACCATCCAGATTGGAGACTTTCGAGATAAATCAAACGTCTTCGGCGCTGCATTCGATTCCAAATATTTGCTTTTGATATATTTTATATTATTGCAAGACATACAGTCTACCTCGACTACCTTCAATGGAGTCTTAAAGTGAATGGAATAAGATTCAAAACCTACTTTATCTTAGCTTGACTGTATGTATGATTTGATGCACCAGTGAGCAAAGATTTAAGCTGCCGACCGATGGAAGCTTCGCTCGAGCATAAGTTTAGTCAAAGGAAGTTAGAACCCTTAAAAGCTTTGAGCTTTCGTTCCAAGATTGCATTAAGATTTCGCTTTATGACTTTCAAATTTTATTTTACGATCCCTTAATTCGGGATGAAAAAGCAACAGATTTAAGTCACTTACATCGATCGAAAAAGTAATACCAATTAACATTGACCTTTCGATCAAAGTGAAGCAATTAGTTTTTGGCACTCGCACTAGGCAATCAGATGTAAAACTTATAGGTAAAGAGACAGTAATAGATATTTGTTCAATAACTTGCGGGGTAACCATAAACTCTTTAAAAGTTCATAGTTACCCCCAGATCTTTATTAATCGATCTGAATTTCAAGCCCAAAACTCAAGACAGGAGAATTATTTTCTTTTGTTTCTTATAATCAGTGTAAAATATCTATCACTATTCCGAATTTTCAGTACACAGCTGATCCAAATAGGTAGAAATAGTAATAGTCGAAATACTTTTAAAACCAATAGGAATTGCAAAATAAAATTCCATGTTACCTAGGTACATAGTAATGATAAAATTGCGTAGTTATGCACTGTTACATACATGTGCATTACGACGTCAAGAATCTGCTTATTTTAAAGGTACCTACATGACAAAGGAAAATAAGATTGTTTACATCTTGTTTAGGGAAGGATACAATTCAGCGACAAACGCTCATTCTGTCCCAGTGACCCAGTAACGGTATGACCCCGATTTACACTTTCTTTCCTGATCTGAGATGTACATAGGCAAATTCTAAAATGTTTGATAATATTTTAAAATATTCACGTGTGTGGTTTGCACACTGCTGCTTGTGGAAACGAGACATAATGATAATTTTCTTTTACGCAAATAAAGCAGGTTGGTTTTCGAGTACTTATATTCGTTAATCTCACTTAATGACCAATTTGGAAACAACGACAATAAAATCATCATCATCATTATGTTATGCTTATTTCAGTCCACTGCTGGTCGTAAGCCCACAAAAAAAGTGCCAAAGATCACGATATTCCGCTTTTTTCATTCAGCCACTGTCAGTCATCTTCCTAAGATCATCAGTGCAGCGAGCTGGGTGTCGTTCTACACTATGCACTAGACCGAAGCGTGCTCTTCACTCAAGAATCCCCTTTACTCTATCTTTCATCGGTCCTTCGCCGGCCTAGACACTTTAACTTGCTACATTTCGGACTATTATAAATAGTCTACTTTTTTCTTCTGCCGGGTGACCTCGTTTTAGATTTTATCCCTTCAAAGACATAACTAGTAACAAATAATTTGCAAGCCAGTAGAGCTCATAATCATAATAAAGCAATAAACAGTGTAACACTTGCCAACTCAACGACAGATATCAATAAAATTGGCATAACACTCGCATAAGTGTCACTGACCCGAATGTTTCATGCGCTATAAATACGTAACGGCCAGTGTTACATGACCCTTGATGCTTTAACGAAACTTATAGAGTAGCAAATCTTTTGAAGGTCAGTTTGACTGGTCACGACTTAGCACGTGACCAATGTAACAAGACCCTTTAGCTTGAAACAAAATGGATATCTTCGAAGAGTCAGGTTGATAGGTGTTGTCTGCAGTGATACTCCGTCGATTGTCGTCACGTACTAAGCCAAGTCTAGCAGCTAGTAAATGCTGTATGGATTTATGGACTCGTCTTGATATCTGGTTTAATCATTGCAAATAATATTGTATGGCTTTAGTCGTTTAACTGAATGGAAGAAACCTCGTTATTCTGGTGATTATAATATGTTTGTTTTTATTATTTGTGATATGATCCAAGTTTCTCTTTCTTTCTTTCTTCAACGTTTTGTTGACATATTATCGTAAGTCGAGCAAATTCTAACAGACCGACAAAGTTGTAGGTTACATACAATTTAGACATATTACCAACCAATTAAAACAAAGTGACAGCAACTCAAGGACAAACAGAAACCCGCTCAGGCTTGTATCTGCTGACGCCCCAAAGTCTGCTAAATATGGCAAGAGTTGTCTGGTTATGTGCATAAAAATTTATAAACATCTACCTAATGAGATAAAAATGCAAAATGCGGCATTATTCAGAAAGCATATGTTTCGGTGGCTCAATGTCCACAATTTCTATAGTATTAAGGATTTTTTTGACTGGAAAAAGAAGCTTATATAATTTATTTATTATGAAATGGACATTATGTATTTCTATTAACCCATTCGCAATTTCGGACATTTGTAACTAAGCATATTTTTGATATTGATTGTGACATTTATAAAATATTTTCTAAATTGTATTCACAAATGACATTTGCATGCTAATCCCCGTAGCCTAACATGAATTATGCTCTTTCGGAGAGCTTTTTATAAAAAAAAATATTTTTATTTTATTTTAATTACAAAATATTAACATAATGTTACCTTAATGAATCTGAATAATAGACTGTCGTCCGAAGATGCATCGACGCTCCGGCGCAGGGCTGCTATCGGCAGGAAATGCAAACTCAGCGGCTAGACTCTCCGTCGCCATAGCGTCAATGTACATAGAGTTCACATAACACCTCCCCGACGAAACAGAGGTCCTTTCTTCAGCTTATCTGAAGAGAGACCGAGGAAAAGCTTCGTTTTGGAGCGTTACAGGTCGTTCAGTTTCTGTAGTTTCAGTGGTAGCTCTGGAAATTTTGTGTTTCTTCCATTTGACGATGAGAAAATAAAGAGCTGCGATAGCTATGATGATGTAGAGCGGTGTAGTCCAGTATAAATGCGGTTGAAAATCTGAGTCTTCCAATTCGTCAATTTCCGATTCTCGTTCTAATAATCCAATAGTATTATGAAGCTGTTTTAGGTCAACGTTATCTATTTTCAGGCGTTTAAGCGGGTCCCTGATTTTTGCTTCCTCCAAATTTAAGCCAAATAATTTGATGGGTTTTCCACGAAAAGCATACCGTAAATTTGTGAATTTCAGGTTTTTGATAGACGCACTGCAGTTTCCCGGTAATTGGAGTAAGTATACACCTTTAATTTTCATATACTCATCCTGGACACATTGAATGTGCAATTTTGTGGAGTTAGGGGTAATAAGTATATAATATTCATTGTTGATCATCTCAAATTTATCTTGTTCAATTTTGATTTGTTGATATTCGCATTTTGTGAGTTTTTGTGATGTTATCAGTTCATAAATGCAGTCACTGTTATGCTTTGATTCTTGAAGATACAGATTTCCTTTGCAGTAGTGATATTTCCCGATTTTATTGCATGGTGAATCTAAATACTGGTACGCATTTTCGGTCATAACTAGATAGGATTTATTAGGTATCAGGATAGTATAATTGGAAGTAGGGATTGGGAACAAGTGATAGTATGTGAACATTTCATTATAAAAAATTGGTACCCTAATTACAAACACCAATTTGTTATCGCTAAAATAAGAGCCTATGTCTAAGAAATTATAAAAAATACGAGATTCTTTAACATCAGAGGTTATTAACTGATCAGGCCTGTATAGTTTGGTGAGTTCTGTTATAAAGTATTCTATATTTGAGAACGATATCCAATTACGGTAAGCTATATGTTTTGTTGACAAAGAAATGGCAGTTTCTAGATCCGATAAGGTTTCAAAAATGATTTGCACATTTACTTCCAATAATTTAAAAGAGCTGTCTAATTTAACAAAGTCGATAAATTTTTGTTCAGAGATATTTGTATATCTTATTATTTCTGTTATTTTATTTGACAGTTTGTCTTGATTTTGCACAACAGCTGAAATGGTGGTGTTAAAGTTTTCCAAAAAAAGTTTATTTAGAGTAATTGCCTGATTAACGTGATGTGTTATTGCATTTTGACTATTCTGAAGTATTTTTATGGCTTTGTCATATCTCAAAGCATCGTTTTGATCTAAATTTCCAGTAATGCTGTGAATTATAGTACCTAACCCATCTATAAGAGCTCTTCTAAATCTAGTTTCACTTAAAGAATTAAACTTATTTAAAATACTATTCAATCGGTTAGTAATGTAGTCATGTAAAATAATAAATCTAAACTTGTAATCTTTATCTAAGTCACTAATCAAAGCTTCAAGTGTAAAAACTTGATTTTGGATGATGACAATTTGATCCTTAATACAGTCTAAATCGATATAGTGTAAGAACACATGGTCCGATTGCCTAACTTTAGATAATCCTAAATTGAACGGTAATATTCCGGGGTTATTTGTCATCGGCGTTAGTTTCGCTTCCTCGGCTAGTGCCGGGTAGCTCGCCGTCATCCTGTAACAAAGAATGTTGCATTTTAAGGGGCCTGCGTATGTTTCGTTTATGGTATTCTTGCTCTCTGACGTCTGCAACTTTTATACCTAAATCTCTGGCAGCAGTTCTAGTTAAATACCGAGGTTGATCTTTATGACGAACTGCAAGTGGATTTTTGGAATAAATAGCATGACCCTCTTCATATTCTAGAGGCGCTTCTAATGTTTCATTTCGTTTGTTAATAGTGGCCATTTGCCTCGAATTTAGGCGTTCATTAATTTTAGCGTACATATCTGTTGTTATTTCTTTATGTTTATTAATGTAATTTTGTAGACATTGTTTTTCTAAAAGGATGTCAAATGGATCACGGCTATCTAAGTGGCCATTAATTATTTCAACTGGTTTCTTATCTGTGGCTGAATGTATTGAATTGTTGTATGCTAATACTGCAAACAGCATCAGCTCGGTTATAGTGGACTGTTTATGATTTTGTTGGAGTAACCGAATGTGTTCCAAGATTGTTGAATGAAATCTCTCAATGGCTCCGTTAGATTGGGGATTATTAACGCTCGTAAAATGTAAATTTATTTTATGTAAAGCAGCAAATTCTTTGAGAGGGAGATTTTTAAATTCTGTTCCTTGGTCGGCTGTAATGTTCAAAGGGAGGCCATGATGTGTCATCCATATCGTTAGTGAATTTATAACACTTACTCCCGACATACTTTCCAGAGGATAGGCTTGTGCATATTTTGAGAATGTATCTATTATGGTAAGGAATTTCTGGCCCTTTACTTGAAAAGTATCCATGTGTATGATTTCAAATGGTTTTGTTGGGACTGGCGTAAATTGAAGATTTTGTTTGTTTGGATGCCTTTCGTATTTATTAGTTTGGCAAATGGAACAGTTGTTTATAATTTCAGTCACGGTTTTAGAAATATTTGGCCAATAGTATTTTCGTTTTATCTGTTTTTCTGTTTCCACTATACCTCTATGATTGGATTTACTTTCGTGATAAGCTCTTGATAACCGATATTGTTCGTCTGTGTCAGCTATATCTTGTAGATTTTCTTTACAGAATATTAAGTCGTAAGCTGAATCTTTAAAGGTTGTTTGCAAAATGTTTGTAAGATCTGGTATGTATTTAAAATCTGATAGCCAAACGCCGTGTTGAATATCTGGCCGTACATAGTGTTTAAAAAGTTCGATTATTTCGTTGTTTAAATTATTTAAGCCAATTTGAGCTATGATCCTGTTTTTACCTGGGAATATTTCTTTTATAACTACTTCAGCCGGTGAGTGTAAAACAAAATGTATGAAAATTTGATTTTTGTGCGTATTCACAGCTTTTTCAGCGATTGGAATTTCCAAAATGGGCTGTTCATGATTGGTGTGGACTGTGTCATCCTGCAATTGATCTAACTCAATATTATCTATGTCAGGTATTTCAGAAACATTGCCAATAAGAGATAAGATATCATCGAGGATTTCAGAGGCAGAAGGGTTTTCTATAGGTGGTGAGTTTTTACATGGTTCCGTCTCATTATTGTTAATAATGACCCTAGACAGAGCATCTGCGTTTGTATTGGAAGTCCCTTTTTTATATACGACTTCGTAGTCAAACTCTGCTAGTTTGAGCTTCCATCTGGTAAGTCTTGAGTTAGGTTCTTTTAGTGACACAAGCCATTGAAGGGGCTTGTGGTCGGTGACAATTTTAAATTTTCGGCCGAATATATATGGGCGGAAGTATTTAGTTGCCCACACAATGGCTAGCAATTCTTTTTCTGTTGTGCTATAGTTAATCTCGTTGTCATTAAGAGTTCGAGAAGCAAATGCAATTGGTTTGTCAGCGCCTATGGAACCTTGGGACAAAACAGCTCCAATAGCAAAATGGGACGCGTCTGTAGTAACGATGAATTCCTTTTCGAAATCAGGATAGCTAAGAATTGGATCGTTCATTAAAATTTCCTGACAAATTTTGAATGTTTTTTCATAAATTGGATCTTCTATGTTAATTTTTGCACCTTTCTTTAGGCATGACGTAAGTGGTTTGGTTAATTTCGAAAAATTGGGAATAAACTTTCGGTAGTAGCCTAGAAGTCCCAGAAATGACTTAATTTCCTTTGGGGTCTTGGGTATAGGAAATTTTTTTATAGCATAAACTTTGTCGGGATTTGGTTTAATACCAGATGGCGTTACAACATGTCCCAAATAAGCAGTTTCGTGTTTTAAAAATTCAGACTTGTCTAATTGAATTTTGAAATTGGCCTCTCTTAGTCTTTGAAAGACTTTTTCGGTATTTGTAATCATCTCTTGCAAGGAAGTCGAAAATATAATTATATCATCCATGTAAACGACACAAATCTCGTTGATAAGCCCACGAAGTACATTTTCCATGGCTCTCTGAAACGTAGACGGGGCGTTTTTAAGGCCAAAAGGCATCCGGCAATATTCGTAATGTCCATTTTCGACTGTGAATGCGGTTTTCTCCACGTCGTCAGGGTGCATCTCGATTTGATGAAAGCCGCTCGCCAAATCGAGGGTAGTGAAATATTGACAACGACCTAATTTATCTAACACATCGGAAATATTCGGGATTGGATATCTGTCACAAATAGTTTTCTCGTTTAGCTTCCGATAGTCGACAACAAGCCGCCATTTTTGTATTCCAGATGCGTCAAGTTTTTTAGGAACTATCCAAATTGGAGAAGACCATGGGGATTCAGATGGTTGAATAATTTTTTGTTGAAGCATTTTATCTATTTGAGCCTGAACTTCAGCTTTGTGTACAAATGGATATCTGTATGATTTTGTGTACACAGGAATTTCGTCTGTGGTCCTAACCCTATGTTTAACTGTGTTCGTAAATGTAAGGGGGCAATCTTCATAGTAAAAAATGTCACTATATTCTTTGCATAATTTAATTATTTTCTGCTTCTCTTCATCATTCATGTGATCGGTTCTAAGAAGAGATTCTATGTTTGCGGATTTTGAAAGAGGAACTTCAAAATTGAAGCAATCAAAATTTTTTTCTAAGGGAATCGCATTTATAGGAGCTGGTAAACTAATAATGGTGTCGTTACAGGTAGAGTTACTAATTTCAACGTAAGCGTACCCTTTATTTGATCGTGTAATTAGTGCTGGCATAAGGCACTGATTTATTGTCATTTCCGGTATAAAAATTTCACCACTTTCTGTTTTTACAGGAACCTTGAGAGTGGAGCTGCTCTTGGCTTTGACTAACGCTTCAAAAAGGTTATGAACTCCAGTTTCCATCATGTGAATAGGATTTTTAGCAAATTCCGTTACAAGAGTTTTGTCTGATAAATTGACACATGCTTTAAGTTTCTCTAACAAATCTAGTCCAATAAGGCCATCGAAGACGTTATGAAATTTGTAGACGTAAAATTTGCAAACTTCTCTAGATTTAAATTCAGAAAATAGGGGTAAATCAATCGTATATTTATGGTGTGTTGTGCAATGCACATTTGTGACTGAAAAAGGTTCGTGATTTAATTTTAAACCCATATAATATTTTCTGATTGCTTCCGGAGATAAAAAGGACTGATTTGAACCAGTATCAATCAACAATTTCAGAGGAGGACTATCTATTTGTATATATGGAAGCTGTCTTTTAGAATGAACATTGACTTGTATCACGTTTCCTTGTTTTGGTCTAAGGTATCCTGAAAATTTCGAATCTCAGGAGCTTTAGAGGCGGTTTCACGTTCTGGGGCGGCCTCGTTTGGGGTTGTGTCATCGTATGAAACTGGGATGAATTCTGGTTCAAAGTCATCATTATAGTCGCAACTGTAACCGTAAGAAGGATAATTTTGGTCCGGAAAATCAGCATTGTAAATTTCATTATGATTTAATTCTTCGAAAACAAAATCGGGATAGTGACCTACGTTTTGGAAATAATTTGGATTTTGTGGATTGAGTTGCTGCGGTCTGTAATTCGGATTTGGAATAAACCTCGGTGAGTTAGTATTGTTACCTCGTGCATTTGGGTAAGAAATTCCACTCATGGGGGTTGGTTTTGGCATAGGGTTTCGTTTTGGATCTTGGTTAAAATAATTGGGCTTAATTTGTTGATTTTGATTTTGCCGAAATTGATTAAAGTTTGGCTGTCTAAAGCTTTGTTGGTTATTATTATTATTCCAGTTTGAACGGTTCGGGTTATAATTAAAATTATTCGGTCTCGGCTGATACCAATTTGGGGGAAGTCTCGGTGAGTTGTTAATTCTGAAATTCTGATTTTGATTAATTGGTTTATTATTGGTGTTATTAATTTGGGGTTGGTTACGTTTTTGCAAGTACATAATATTACTTTCCTCTTTTATATATTGCAGGGCTTTAGGTAGAGATTCGGGGCGCATAGCCCGAATCGTGGAGCCTAAGGGCTCTCGTAATCCAGCTAAAAAGGTTTTTAATGCTTGGGCCGTGAAAAAATCTCGTTTACAGTTAATAACGTTTTGATCAACATTATGAATATTTATGTAGTTTATCAAGGTAGTCAACACATTCATGCATTTATCGTAAAATTGTTGGGGGCTCTCGTTGCCCTGATGTAAATTGACAAGGTCACGGTTTAAAGAATTTTCATCTTTTTGGTCCGAAAAATTTTGAATCAAAACATCTTTAATTATTGGCCATGAATTTGCGGCGTTAACGTCAATTATATCGAGAGCTTTTCCCCTCAATTTCCCGATAAGTCCATTAACAACAATAGTATTTAAAAAATTGTTTACATTTTCAGGATCGAAATATTGTGCAAAAACACGATCAGCTGCACTCAAAAATCTATATAAAGAGTTGACATCTCCATTATACTCGGGCACTATTTTTAATGCTAAATCAAAAAGTTGTAGTTGTGCCATTATAAAAAAAAAAAAAACACTTCACAATAATTAAATTAAAATATTAACTGTAAGATTGTGCAATACAACCCTATATTATTATTATTTATAATAATTTCAATTAATTTATTTACGAGTTTACACATAAATCATGGATCGAGGGAAAGGAAAAGTTATGAACTCATAAAATCCAAGCGTACTCACAGTATCACCAGCAAAATATTATCAATCATCGTAATTAGTCCTTACGAAGGTGAAGTAGACCCTCAAGGCGTCGCAGCTTCCACAAAACGTAAAATCACTTTTTTGGGAAAGTAGTTCGCACTGTAAACCGTTGAAACGGACACTGAACACGATTTTTGGTTGTCCAGTTCAGCACTATCCACTAGACTGCGCCAATTATGCTCTTTCGGAGAGCTTTTTATAAAAAAAAATATTTTTATTTTATTTTAATTACAAAATATTAACATAATGTTACCTTAATGAATCTGAATAATAGACTGTCGTCCGAAGATGCATCGACGCTCCGGCGCAGGGCTGCTATCGGCAGGAAATGCAAACTCAGCGGCTAGACTCTCCGTCGCCATAGCGTCAATGTACATAGAGTTCACATAACACATGTGACTCAAAAATGTAACGAAGAACTGTTAATACCATGTTCGATGCAAATAAAGTAGGTATTATGATTATGAAAGGATAATAAACGGAGTGTCTCCTAAAAAGTATTATTTTGCCTTACTATAAAAACCTTAGTTTATATTTATAAATTTTGACGACCTCCGTAGCCGAGAGGCGAGCACGCCGGACTTTAAATGGCGCCGCCATCTCTGAGGTTCCGGGTTCGATCCCCGGTCGGGTCAATGTAGAAAACGAACTTTTCTATATTGGCTCGGGTTTGGTTGTTGTGGTACCGTCGTTGATTCTGATTTCTATAACACAAGTGCTTTAGCAACTTACCTTAGGATCAGAGCAATGTATGTGATGTTGTCCAATACCTATTTATTTATTATTATTTATAAATTAGATCACATTGTTTTAAAAACTACAGACAACAATGTTTAACAAATTTAACCCCTGTAAACTATATGTACCAATTCAATATTTTTTGCAAGTTAACAAATCAGAATATCAAACATTCGCTTTGAAACTCATTTACTATTCTTTTACATTCCCATCACAACAAATTCCAGTCATGTACAGTAGAAGTGCAAGGTTATTGAATTGTTTCCTGGCCGCCCCGAATTCGTTTTCAGTATAAAATACACAAAGTGAATAAAATTTGCAGCCCCGGCTAAACGGTTGTATTTGATTTATTGCATTCCCTCCGTTCTCCTTTGACATCTGAAGCTACGTTTCTATGCACGCGAATGTAAAATACACAAAGGCTACCTATTCGTTAGTGGAAAATTGGAAATATGCAATAGGAAACTGAGGAAAGATGACGAGTTTATCGGTGTAAGCCAAATAGACAGTTACAAAATTCATTTTTAAAAACTGTATTTATTGCCAGGAAGCTTTGAGAGATCAGCTTTGTAGGTATGCATGCGATTTGGTTCTATACAAAATATAATTTTTGCAATGAGTTGGGTATTTATTTTACTTCTTTCCTTAATGATGAGTATTGATATGATGAGATTTGTGAGTCTAACGGTTTTATTGATCTCCATCATCATCATCATCATTATTTCAGACGTAAGACGTCCACTGCTGAATATAGGTCTCACCCAATAAGTCTTTGATTTTTTTTAAAATTTGCATTGATCATAATTGACAATGTAAGTGCTAATACTACATTTCAATGTCTTCGTTATTAGTTATAGTATGTGAAAATATGTATTACTCACACAATATTATTTATTTAAACAAAATACCATTTTATCACTAAATTTTAGAGGTCGTTTAACTCGACCGTTGAAAATTCAACAAAGAAGTTGATAGCATTTCAAATGAAAAAATGTTGTCGAGAACGTTGAGATTTTCATTTAACCCCTTGACCGCATCGCAAAGAATCTCGTTCATCCCTGGACGGAGTGTGCTATGATCATGGATTCCCTGTGCGTGGTATAAGGACATAAGCGTAGAAGGTTAAATAACGTTAAAACTAGTACTTTAGACTACATTAAAATTGGTCCTAGCGCTTTCTCTCATTCCCAATCATACGGTTGTCCATGTTTCTTTATGCAGCAATTATCTTCTTTCTAGTCCCGTTATCGCGTCCTCAACTGGGGTATGCTTGACCATGATCCTAAATAGGGCAAGTTCGGTTATTACAAGCCGTAACTCAGGGAAACCAAATCATTTTTTTAACATTTGACTGTGTAATAATATCATTTTCATGAGGCTGTGAGGCAAACATAATATACAGGATGTACAAAAGAATAGGACACTCCTTAAAACCATGTGATCAGCATATACAACAACTTTTCCTATGGCAGCAACATCGAAATCGTAATTTTTATACTCCATACATTATCATCGAGGTATGCGAGTCAGTTTGTATGGAGCAGCTGAAAAAAAAATCTCGATTTCGATGTAGCTTCCATAAAAAAGTTGTTGTATATGATCAACTGATCACGTGTTTTGAGGAGTGTGCTATTCTCTTGTACACCTGTAGATGTCAATAAATAAAAAGAGAACAATATAGATTCCAAGCTATACTAATAGAGTTTTCGATCTCATTAAACAGCAGACAGGGCGATTAGTCAGTGTATTGACCGCGATTGTATCTCGAGTAATCAATTAACGGGTCGATTAGAAGCGTGCTCCTCAAAGGGACGCTAACACCACTAGATATCTACGTGTAGACCTCGAGATAGCTAAAGGTGGTGTCACTGGTGAAATTACTGTGTACAATCTGTATATATATATATATATATATATATATATATATATATATATACAGATTGTATATATATATATATATATATATATATATATATATAATATTTATTTATATATATTTTTCCAAGACTAAAGTCCTCTTGCACAACGACTTCTTTAATACAATTAAAGCTAAGCATAGTATACTAACATCATAGTATCTTTGTCAGTAATTTGACATTGACAGAAACATTACAATGTTTAGCGGTAATTGAATTTAACGAGTCGTTTTGCAAGTGAACATAGGCATCGAATGATTTTGAAAATGGCCTCTTATGAGTTACTAACCATCTTTGTCTAACATTCGATAAATGCGTTTTCTGTGATGAAAGTTGGTAAAAGTTTGACCAGTGGCAGATTACTTGACTCTTTCACTATCCATTGTCGATTTATTAGTTGTATAAGAAGTGGTAACTTAAAAAAATAACTAAATGATCATTTTTGGAAATCGGATTATTATGTTTCATAGTAAAGGTTGATTGAGAATTGTAGGATTCACAATAACATAAATCATATGTTTTAATATATCAAAATGGGAAATGGTTACTGAAATATTGTACGGGCGTATACTTAAACATTTTTGTGTAACAGCAGGTAGGTTGCCTACCTATGCCTATGTGCCGTATGTGTATTTACAAGGATTAGGCAATTTATGTTGTGCCTTATTTTGTTAATAAAGACTGTGAGAATATAATAAGTGCAGGTACACCTTATTTTATCTAAGTTTTTATCTAAAAAATCATTATTAAAAATATTAGTACTGTTTTTCTAATCTATGTCCACCAACCAAACCAACCACATTTTACCCAAACGAAGTTACTTATTGATCAAGTTACGTAAATTTAAATAAAGCGTCGACAAAAATTACTTCATTTCAGAGCCAACAAATAAAAAAGCTCCCTAAAGTTACAACTCATAACGGCGACGAAAGACGAAAATAATCCCGGCGCCTCACAGAAATAAACCTTCAATACAATCTAAGGCCTGTTTTCACGCACATATATCACTGCTATAACATTTGCAAGTAGCATACACCCTTTCACGAACCGATTCGCCTCCCCGCGCCTCAGAAACCGCACGAATACTCTCTCTTACATAACAATAATACCTTTTCTACAGCTACAGCCTCTCTGATAAATAGCTTGATATACACAACAGTACCTATAGTTGACTACCCCTGCAAAGTGTAACCACGTGGTTCAATAAAGTATGTGCGTCGTGACAGCGCCATCTGTTGGGTGGTTGGTGAATTAGATGCTCGCGCGAGCATGCTCGAAATGGTTCGTGTAGAGCTCTCTGTCGTTTCGTCTTATTTGACTTTGTGTGGTATAGATGGCGCTGCTAGTCTTGTTTTAAAACTTGTTTCTGGGATTTATAAATGTGTTGTTTTTCTTTGTTTCAGCTCTCAGAGCTCGAGCAGCGGGTTCTGGAAGCAGAAGGCAGAGCTGAGGAAGCGGAAGATAAGGTAATTACTATTGATAATTTTTAATTTAATTTAGTGTTCCCCAACTTTTTCATTTTATAAAAATGTCACTTACTCTTTTTTATACCGAATCGATCTATTTAGTCAAGTTATCAGCCAAGTTATGGATCTTAAATCAGTGTACTTATAGTTAAGAAAAAAAATATTTAACCATTTAAAAAAAAACAAGACCTCTGTTTAAATAACAGCGATTTTCACAAAATACGCTCTCCAATAACGTTTCCAAAGTAATCCCTAACTTGTTTTTCTCGAAAGCTGTTTTCCACAAAAAGCTTTCCCTCATACTGGAATGGAATGAAGTCTTACATTGTGCAAGTCAGGAGAGTCAGCAAAATAACGGATCATTAATAAATCTGGTCGAAAATGTTTGAGTGGACCATCTTTTGGATTATTGCAAAAAATAACACAGTTAAATTTTTACAACAAAAATAATAGTTAAGTCATAATTTTTAACCTTTTTAATATTTAACCATTTTAAATTAGGTAGATAGGAATTTCCAGTACGAAATTCAGGCTGTACTTTTAAAGTTTATAAATTCTTTTAACAATCAGACAATTATCTAGCTATAACCTAGGCAAAGCATGTGATGGCGACTAGGTAACGGATAGACATTTAAATATATTGGTATGACATCCATGGCTGACTTTTAATAAACGATCGTGGTCATCACACACACATTTACCCGCATTTTTCGCAGGAATCAAACCCCCGACCGCCTGGCCACTATTACGGCCTCCAGATGAAAAACCACCAGACCAAGACGATTTTTTAAATTACAATTTAACTAAAAGTGAGTGAATGTGGCAAGCAAGTGGTTAAAACTTACGAAAGAAACCTACTACGTTTAGCATTGCCTCGAAAGGTTTCAAGATTCGAATTTTGTTTGAGTGCAATTAACAAACATTTAGTATTTTATTTAAATGTAAACGTAATCATCTTCATTATGTTCTTTCCATTTCTACAGTAGGATATGGGTTAAAGAACATAATTTTAAAACTAGTAAATCAAAAATAATTTATAAATTGTCCTACTAATGGGTTCGCGTCGCAATCGCATTAAAAGTTCCAAAAGCATACCATAAATTAATAAGCGGGCTAATTAATAAAGTACAGTCGGCAGTGGATTACAGTTTGGTGCATTAAAACGGAGTTAATTACATCGTTGGGGCTTTTTAATTATCCCACTCACTCTGCATAAGGGACGACAGATATAACTACTAACTAACCTACATAATAGCTATTTATAATAAAAGTTTTAAGATTTCTAAAATTGAGTATGATCGTTTTCTTCATAAACGAGTATATTCACGCTGTGGTTTTGTATAGTTTTAATTTAAGAAAGCGAATAATATGTTCATCAAAACAAACAAAATTTTTCTGTTGGGACAACATCGAAATCGCGATTTAATTTATTTGCTTTTACACAAACCAACGCTCTACCTCGATTATAATGTATACTAGAACAGATTTAAAAAAAAAAAATCACAGAAAGTTTTTTATAAGTAAGAAACTTTCATCATCAGCCTTTGCAAGTTCACTATTGGCCATAAGGAATTTTTAATTTGAAAAAATAAAGTTGCATCAGCCCCTCCACAGATGGCGGGACTGGTTATGAACAGTTTTGAACATAAATAATAGTATCCTCGTTCACGGTGATCATTCACTCACAGAAGTACACTCGGTATAGGATTAACTTGCCGGGAGCATACAATACGCGAACGAAAGCTTCTTGCAAGCAAATGCTTGCATTTGCTCGCTCGGCAGGAGCGGTGACGGTGATTTTTTAATGGGATATTACTGCACATCCTTCAATAAATACTTTAGTTTATTTTGTTAAGTAAAAACAAGCTTGCTTCTGTTTTGATTCAAGATTACCGTTTCCTCCTTTCTATCATATTTCATCGAATCTCCGAAATTACCTTATTTACCATTCAAAGTCGGTCAAGTAACTTTTTCGCAGACCCGTCAGCGGCGTCATAAAGCACCCTCATTTGGGGGCATTTGTTAGAATACACGCTGACAACTGAGAAATGGGGGATCGGGACGGAATTATGGGGTGGGCTGTGCAGCGATAGCAGAAGAATCGTTGCATTTAAATATGCTTTGAAGTTCGCATAAAGACATGTTTTTTATTGCATTGGGCGTTTTTTTTTTTTTTATAGTTTGTCGCTATTTCTGATATGTTTATTTGTCGTCGTCGTCTTTCTTGGCGCTTTTCGTTGTATCTGATATCAAAATAAAATTGTTAATCTACATATTTGATTATGGTTTTGCCACTGAGTCACGCAAACGTCCTAATTACTACCTAGACAGATTAATTATATAAATAGGTGTAATAGAAGTCAAAAGCTTAGTCAAAAATAAGATACTTATCAATATACACTACAATAGTAGAGTAAACTCTACCCCAGGAATCAATTAGGAATATACAGACAGAAATGCAAACATTATTAAGTTTTTAATTTTAATAAAAGTTTAATTAACTTTGTTTGCTAACGCTCCTCAATCCTATAAGAGCAATGCACACAAGTGCACCGATCGCCGGGATGCGTCTATTGATTTTCACAATTGCAGGATTATGTATGACTCACTTTGGACTTTTTGTTTGTTTTGAGGATATACTAAACTTGTACTGCGTTCGCTTCAGTACTTTAGATAAGTTTTATTACTGACTCTACGTGTCGAGTTTATTCTTGGAGAATCTGAAATTGAACAAAGACAATTCTTAGTTTTTGTAGTGTATGTGTCTAAGTTTGTTTGGTTTCTAATTTAAGTTTAGTTTTCATTTTAGGAAAGTTTGTGTGCTTGTATTTGATGATGATATTAATGAATACACCTACTTGTCACTCATAAGTAATCATTAGAAATCGAGTTTGCATTTTCGCCCTAAGATGTATTTAGTTTGATGTATTTTTTTTGTTGTATTAGTTTAGAATCGATGCGGGTTGAAAATAAGAGATTGACAAAGTAGGTTTAATTAAACTTACTTTATTATTATTTATAGAGAGAATGACTTATTTTAAAACGACTTCCAAATGACTCTATTACGACCATTATTGTAAAAAAGGTGTTTTTGCATCTTAAAATTAAAATCTATGTATCTTGAATTTCTGAGTGCAGTTCATCCGATATTTTTTCACGAAGTTTAACCATAAATAAATAAATATTGGACAACATCACATACATTGCTCTGATCCTAAGGTAAGTAGCTAAAGCACTTGTGTTATAGAAATCAGAAACAACGACGGTACCACAACACCCAGACCCGAGCCAATATCGAAAAGTTCGTTTTCTACATTGACCCGACCGGGGATCGAACCCGCAACCTCAGAGATGGCGGCGCCATTTAAAGTCCGGCATGCTCGCCTCTCGGCTACAGAGGTCGTCGAAGTTAGCATGTTATCATAGCTTAAAAAAATACACCTTATACCCTTTTATGACCTGCACTGCTATATCTGAACTTATAATTTGCTATCAATGCTATACCTAGACAACCGATTAAACTTTCCGACAAACTCCATCAAAACATTACACAACCTAATAAGGACTCCTTTTATTAAAACCCTCAGGTACAAAAGTACAAATGCGCCCTTGATCAAAAGACTCCTTCACAAACGAACATCGACCCTAATCCAAAGAAATAAAGATGATTGACCTTTTTGTTAGTTTTATACGATTTTTTCCACCACATGTCTGGCCGGCGACAATAGGCAAGTCGCCCTTCCGAATTCACCCTTCCGCGCATGCGTAATACGAGAGACAACTTCACTACAGTACCTCGCGCTATGCGTACCAACTTCAGTTCGCTACCTGTATATACATAACAATTTCTCGTCGAATAAACTGTAAAATATAAAACAAAAAGTAACCAAAATCCGTCTGTAAACGTAAAAAGTAAAAGCCTAGTGTTTAATTGTTAGAATAACGCGTTCCTCATACAAAAGAGCACGGATTCCGCTCAGCACAAGTGATACATTGATCAATAGCAACTATTTATTAATTTATTTGTGTTCTAGATAAGAAAGCATCGCTTTACACACATAGGGGACTTGTGATATATCCGTATTAGTGTGACAACGAATATTTTGTAAGCTTTAAGTGTTTAAATCATAGTGTTTATTTTCTTAAGTCAATTGGCATTTGCGTGATTTTGGGTTAGTGATAGTATTACTATGTCGAAACCTAATACGTTGAAGGCGCACAGATTGAGTGCTGAGTTCGCTGAGAAGCGAGGGCAGGCCCTCAAGAAGGCAGATCCGACGAACTTATAGCAACCACCCGTGAGTACCTTTTTCATTGACACTTTGAGGTTAATCGTCTCCTCCAGACGGGATCGAAGTCTGGAGGAAACCTTTCCTTTTGCTGGTACCTCGTTTTAGTCTTATCTTATTTGTTATCAATGACAAAGTTAGTGAAAACGTAAAAAAATCAGCTCTTAGTTAAAACTAATTAACTCTTAAACTATAGTAGTATTTTGTCTGAGGACTAAAACAAAACTATGAATGATAAAATATTATATGTATATCTTTCTCACAATAAAACAAATAAACAATCAAAGGCAGTAAGCTGTTTGTTTACAAATTATGTTTAAAAAATACTAAAACCTTTGTTTGTTGTTCTATGTGTGTTCTAACTTTTATCAGGCAATTGTTATCATCTACTGCATTTATTAAAATAATTTGGAAATGTTCGGAATCTTATATATAGAAGAAAAACATTATAAATGTTGGGACGTAAATAAAGAAATGCGTTTTCATGTTCTATGTAGTGTAGATAAATGTTATTAGGTGATTAAAAAACAACAAAACGAGACCATAAATCATGGCTGCTATGTTACGTTCGCACGCAATTATTCTTATAACCTTATTTATTAACTTCTGTGGCACGAGATCTGATTAAAATTGTATATTAATTAAGTTTAGCGACATATAGTGTTTTGTTTTTGTGATAAAATGTTATATTATGAGATTTTTCTCTCAAAACAACGATAACAAAGCTCATAAATTAGGACCTAGCTTTAGTTTTTCAATTCTTCTATAATTTCTATGATTAGATACATGTAATATGATACATATTATTAAAGAAAATGTTTCATTGTCAAAGCTAAAAATGTAGTTCTCGTAGTTATATTTTTTTTTTATTCAAGTAAGTACACCAACAGCACAATGTACACATCAAATTCTAGAACTAGTTAAAGGTTATGTTCTTATACATTTGCTAATAAAAGGTATACATAACATTTGCCAATTTAAGTGGATGTAAGTTAGGTCATGCATCTAATCTATAGAAAATAAACTGTACTGGTTATGTAGTAATTTTGACAGCTCTATACGTAGAGGCGCCATCTGCGATTTTCTTTGACCTTGAACCGTTTCCTTTGGGAATCATGTTTTTTATGCAAACTCTTATTTTATTAATTGCAAAAAAAAAATATATCTCTGGCAAAAAATATTCGAATCTAAAATTAAAAAATCGAATGACACAAAATACAAATTCCAACATGGCTCCAGCCAGCTGTTCCTCGTACGCATGCGCCATACGTTTCCCGCCATCTTTGGATTTCGTTCTTAGCGTGCCCTACAAAAAGAGGTCACGTGGCTTTACTTAAATTTTTAATGAACGACGAAATTTTCGATCCCTTGATCCTAATAATATGCTATAATAGCGTCGATTCGATATAGGTCGATAGCATTACTGCTGAATTTATTTTGAAGCTAAATAATTTGTCTGGGATCCTCTATCGCACGCTAAAACTATTTACCCGACGGATTAATAATTCAGTAAACCCAACGATAAAAACAAGAACATACTTTAAAAAAAATACTAATACAAATTTTAAGATCGATTTTTTGCTTCATATTTAATTTGACAATATTTTTCAATTGCCTATGGTAGGATTCGAACCCACGACCTTTTTTCAGTCGTCCCACGCCGGAGAAAGTTTCTGAATTTAATTGGAAGCCACGCGGACGAAGTCGCTATAGTAGGTACCTACTTCAAAACAAAAGTGATGATAAGTCGGCCTGTAATTGTTTTTATTAACTAGTCAGTTTAAATACGCTCCTCGATCAAAGAAAACTGCTTTCGTTTCAGTGTTTACCTCAAATGGTGGTTTAACTTGAAAACTCCAGTCTATCCAGATCCCAGCGTAATAGACAATAGTTTTCTGTAACAGGTCTATACATTTTTGTCGGTGTCCGTTACAGTCTTACGTTGCCAGCCACTCCTTTGTAAAGTTAATTAGGTATTTGTAAACATACTAAACACGAAACACGCTAGTGCTGTCGCACTAATTGCCATACATAAAATGCTAAGGTTATTAAAACTCGGAGTAACATATAATGTAACATTTCTCGTTACAAGAAAACTATTCATTACGTATGGTTATGTAAAACTAGCCTGTTCGCGTGGCTATGTCTACGCTTGACCAAATATAGTAAGTAGTATTGGCTATTTATTAACATTTGGAACGATACAGACTTCCATAGACAAAACTAGATAATTTGGACTATAGCTGCTCCACAACACCCAGTGTTATCAGAATGTGCCGTTTTCTTCACTGTTTCCCTCTTCATCAAGCGAGTATAATCACCGGCACCGATGTTGAGCACTGGCAAAGAGTGGGGATCTCTTTGCGCATCTTACGAGACGATTATCATAACAGAGACGCGTGTGCGCGGAGCTAACAACCATACAGTCGGTGCAAGAGCGGCGTACAATTAGCCAATGACGTAATCGTATGATCTTCTGCGCAACTTTCGTATAGCGCTCAGTATCCGTTCCGCTAGTGTATAATATGCATATCATGTTTTAGACATAGGACTTTTCCATAGAACGATACAGCTCTGGAGACGTATTTTCGAATCATGCGAATTCCAATTCGCATACGAATTGACAAAAATCGCAATAAACTCCTAGGAAATTGTTTACGATTCTTCGATTTTGCATGCGAATTGGAATTCGAACGCATCAACAATACGCCTCCTGGGAAGTTTGCATTGAGCCTTTTGCCGCAACCTTGACCAGATAACCTAGTTGTTGGATTGACGAGTCATCTGGGTGGGAAGTCTGCCCACACTGCGTTTTCCAGTTCTTGGTTTCCACTCCAAATCCTTCGTGGTATTACGGTTGTCACCTCTGCGAGCGATGTAGCCTGCCTATTGCTACTTTAGCTCTGCAATTCTAAAAGCTATGACAGTGAATTTACGTCGGGTATCCTCATTTCGGGTTACACAAAAACAAAACCATCGTTCTTTCCATCACAGGCCAGGGGTTTTGAGATTGTTTTAAGAGTTCATGGTTACCCCGTAGGTGACTTTGAGCTTACTTAAAATACCAACCGTGCTTACACCAAAAATTTGGTACTTACTAACAAAAAATACCGAGTATCAGGACGAAGCTGCAGAAAAAAAAATGTTGGCACTACTTCATTTTCACACAGCATTGAAAAAATAGCAAAACAACATTTTTAACAAGCAAAGATCTAAAAATAATGTCATGAAAACAATAGGACTATTTTAGAAACACTTCTTTCCTCAAAACGAATGTGAGGTCCGGTTCGTTTGTAGGAAACATTCTTCCAGCTCTTGTGTTTATTTAATTAAAACAAAGCTAACTGTCAAAAGTGTTTCCTTATTATTAAACAACTTGCGGATCGTCTCTAAAGTTTGTTTAATTAATAGAAAGTAGTTCTACTTTCTAAATCTCTTTACATAATTGACTAGCAAATTAGAACTTATTTAAATACGATAATATTTGGGTGAACATAAAAAAGTTTTGGTTCAATTCAAGTCTATAGATTGAAATAATTCAGTCCTTAATTATGAAGCACAATGAAATAGAAAGTGTCTAGCATTTATTGATGTAATCATGCCACAGAAAATAGAAACACGCCACTTTCCGTGCTAAGAGAAATAACTTAGCTCTACAGGTATTGTTCGGAACGTGAATTAACTCGTATTTTAAATAATACCAAGTATAATTAATAGTAAATATGCCAAAGTCATCTTTTAAGCAACATGAAATATTTGAGCCAAGCACTGCAACGGTGTTACGGTGCATCGATGTACGGTAAAATCTTTAATCATCATCATCATTTCAGCCACAGGATGTCCACTACTGAACATAGGCCTCCCCCAGTGACTTCCATATCGGCCCGGTTGGAAGCGACCTGTCAAATCTTTTTTTAATTAATCTTTAATAGAGAAACAAACGGCTATCAACCTTTAGTTTAAAATTATGTTGGCGTAGTAATAAACCATTACAAGTTTCCACCCGTATTTTTGACAGTAATAATGCTGACGAGATAAGTGCGTTTAAAAATAAAATACACTATAGCTTTAGGTGCGATTTTAGGTGAACTCCTAGCGAACAAGAATCGATGTGGCTGGTTGAAGTGAGTCACACAGTACAGTGCAATAACCTCTCCAGACGTATAGTCTTAGTCTCGATCGGTGTGTGAACTGTCAGAATGTACGAAAAAGAAAAGACAGTAAATTAGCAAAACTTAGAAAATAACTCCAAATACGAGTGAAAAGATATAGTATTTTAGTCTGAAGGAAATCTCAAACAGGACATATTTAAAGGAGGATAGGTACTACTCAACACAAATATAAATTACATGGATTTCTTGGTCTTGTCAAAGTAAATAAAAACCTGTTACAGATCATCAGGGTTCCGCCATCTCGACTAAAATATTGTATCTAGTGGAAATGGTGACAAAAACATTTTGTTTCAAGATAATATATTTACCTTGCCTTAAAGGTTAAGTTCAAACTCAGTTGAAACTCAAAACCGTTAAAATAATGACTTAAGATTAGTAACTAAATCGCTTTATAACACAAATACATTGAAATTCCAGACTCTTGTTTGGGAGTGGAGTGAGGTTACGTCCTCGGGCGCATACCAAACATGTGGAGCCAACTTCGACAGTTTGCGACTGTTCTCTAGCTAACATTAGCCTGTGCAAGTTTGGATAGGCCCAAGGGTGTATATTCAGTCCTCTCCGGGCTTTCATATCTCGCAAACATAAATGCTGCGGGTCTTGCTTTATAGGGTTCCGTAGTCCTGACAAAGAGCCTTTATAGTTTCGTCATGTCCGTCTGTCTGTCCGAGGATACTTGGAGACTATTGGCACTAAATAGCTGTAATTTTGTGGAGGTATGTATATCAATCACGCCGACAAAGTGGTTTTTTATTATTTTTTATTTCATTGTCTATCTACTCCATCGTGTTGGGTATCATTGAGTAGGTCCTTTAAAATGACTTCGGGGTTATTAAGACTATTTTCCGATTTAGGGATCCGTTTGCGAAATATGAAACTTAGCGCTAATTTTTTTTCTAGTAGGACGCCCTTCGATTACGACGGGCAACTACGGAATCCTACCCTGCGCGTGACACGATACACACTTGACCGGTTTTCTTGGTCATGTGGTGATGGTAGCTGCCTCGTCTGACATTTGTAGGATTGTAAATTAGAAAAGCATACACCTGATATTTTTTTAAACCTTTTTGAGGACTTGTACCAGAGCTTGAGACACAATATAGAATCAATAAAAAAAAATAGATAATGTAGCAATGATCCAAACAGTCAGATTCTAAATACAAGGGTTAAAAAATTCATTGTCATCACTTGATTTCGGTCATGCACTCCGCAAAAAACGGATGAAAGCGCATTTTGATTCTTTCTGATCTTTTCTTTGCCTGTTGGATGAACCTTTTGATTACATGACAACTATTCTATTTCGGAGCTGGTTTTATTGTTTTTATTTTCCTTATCTAACTCTAGAATCTGTTTCAACAAAATCCTCTTCATATTTACTATCAATGTTCCCCATAAACGTATCAAACCGTCGGTCCGCTTAAAGCCGTTTGTAATGATGTCGTTTACATAGACTGCGCTTGTTTACACAGGGCTGTCTACCTTTGAAAAGTGTTGCTTGCTACTGAAATGACCTGAAAAGGTTGGCCAGTCACTGACAGGATAAAGCATTTCAAAACTGTCGAACTAGCCATATTTATACCACTAAATCTGATATGAATAACAAATGACGTTGATTTTCTCTTTAAATGATTGTTGCCTTTTTACGATAAGGCTGTATAGCTATCTAGAAGCAACTATCCAAAAGAAATCTCAATTTTTGGTAAATATTAAATTAAGCTGCTTTTAATAAGCTAAGTCGGCTAGAAACGCCATCAAGCTAAAACAAAGAATATAAAAGATTAAAAATTACATGTTAACCAGACATATAAATAAACAATGAAAGAGGTCCTTGAAGTACCTGAATTTGTATCAAAATGTTTCTTTGATAATAGTGTTTTTGAAAAAAGCAAAAGTCTAAGGACGCAGAGTTTGAATGGAATTGGTAACCCTGGACGACTCCATAATTCATGAGTATACTATGTAGTATGACGCATTGCGCATTTACATACATTTCCACACTTGCCCTGTCTCATTGGACGCATCTGTGGCACTAATACATTTTTTATTATATCTTCGTGAACTGAAAATAGATTTTTTTCTCGCTTCTTTCGGCAAAAAAGTTATAAGAATAGTAAAAGACATTATGTGTGCAATGTGCGAAAGGCTATCTTTCAAGGCATTTATTTTCAGCTGGTAAACGGTTTGCTGTAACATAAATACTTTACATTCCGGATAAAACGAACCCAAGAGGTGCAATAAATTACAAGTAATGTCTTGAATAAGGGAATATTAAATTGTATATCCAGAAAGGGAGCGGCTGTTTTGATATGAAGAATTATCTCAGCGGATTCTTCTGATTATCATTTATTTACCCTGTTTGCAAATTATTGCTTTTGTGTTAAATAATAATCCAAATAATTTAAAGACCACAACCAGAGGTTGACTTTATTTGTCTCTCCATTCAAATACTTCTTTACGCGGTGTTTTAGCTGTTCATTCATCATCATCATCCACAGCTAGGCCAGCTAGCATTTACATAGCTAAGCCTCCTTCCATTTTAAAAACCCAGTTCAGTTTAAACACAAGTATATTTATATTTATATCCATGCTTCAATCCTCAAAAAAAGTAATAAGCTGTACTGTCGTATCTAATAGTTAGTTTACTGTATTTGAATGTTGAGTAGGTAGTATAAATAAAAAGCTTCAAAGATAAAAGAACAAAATGAAGAAACGGAAATTCTAGATTACTTCTTCACAAACTGTCGGACGCTTTTGCTGTTGCTATTCGGCGAATGAGTATTGAGTCAGCATGGCTTAGGGTATTGAGTTTTCTGGAGATTTTTCTGTTACGTAAAATCTCTCTGGCTGAAAGCCAGTGATGTGAAATAATCTATTGGCTATTCGATTTGATTGATTTGTAGTAATCTTGAAAAATATATGACTCGGAAAAGATTTATGGAAACGAAATCCAAGAATCTTATCCAATTTATTAGGAATTCGTACAAGTATTTTTGAAGTAACGAATGCGAATTAGGATTTCTGTGCTTCAAAATTACGTCTCCAGATTTAAATAAAAGAGCTTAGTTTAAGCCTATTTACAAAAGTGAATTGGTTTTATTGGTTTATTAAACAAATACGTCTCTTCTTGCGCTCCTTCATCGTGACTTTGTGGTAATACCAGGGAGTTTCAATTAGTTAGCAGCTATTTTAACAGGGTTTCATATTACTATATAACGATGTCATTACCTTTTTGAGCTACATAGACGGCACGGCGGATGAACAGCCTGACCTAAAATGGCTTGAAATCCAACCCATGTGAGGATCAGATTTATTTAGGTTTATTTAACAACAATTTTTTGAAATGATTTAATGTTAACTCGATTTATTCATTTCTCTTAATTTAATCTAATACAAATTTACTTATTCATTCAGTTATATCGAAAATCAAAAATTACGCAACGTCAACCGTTTCTCACAGGAAATCACGTAGCAAAAGCAGCAGGAAACTGTTCTCACCGCTTCCTTTGTGTTCCCAATCTATATTCGGCGGCCGTCGGTCTGTCTGTCACGCACGCGTAATGAGCTGTGTTATAAACTGTTTTAGGTATGACACTGTTTGTTTAATTGGTTAGTGTACTTAGGTATTGTAATGAGTCTAACATTAACATGTAAGTAGTATTTTGCATTTTGGAACAGTTTTTGCAGTTTACTTTAGCTTGTAGTTGGTCCCTTGAATATCAACTAACTATAAACGAAGCTAGCAGCTTAAAGGCCTTGAGGCCCTGGACTGCGGGATAGCCTTGAACTCTTAAAACAATCTTAACTCTGTCTGATTTTGACAGACATTTGACGGAAATTTGACAGATTTAAGATTGTTTTAAGAGTTCATAGTTACCCCCATAGTTCTATATGTTTTATGATAACTTTGGTCTTTCTCCGGTAAATGTTAACGAACGCCTTAACTGTGTCTGTTTTGACATGCACATTGCACATAGCTGTTTTTTTTGTTTATGGCTGTAGTGTAAGCACCTATTTTGTGCACTTAAAACTGTACCCATTTGTTTTTATCGCTTAAAATTCGCACCGCATGCAGTTTCACTGCAACCATAATAGCAATAACTCTGGACAATGCTACGGTTGCCGCATAAACTCGGTTTTGGACATTTGCCAGACTCTGGCGCCTAGGGTTTGTCTTTTTGCCGTCACGACAAGTACCTACAGATAACCGATATTGCTTGATCAATTTATTGGCGGTCGGAGACTTGCTGTCATTCTGAAGGGATGTATTTTAGTCTGTATCTTGAATCTTGGAATGCATGTAACACGTGTTTTATATGTCTCATTGTAATTTCTTAATTATAATGTGATCATGTCGCTTCATTATGTATACTTCAATTATTGTTAGGTATAGCTCAGATCAATTTAAATTATCTGTGTATATAATTTATAGCAACTCTATTTTATACTACTACACGTTCATATCTTTCATACTTGGTCTCGAAGTGAGACCTCCTTCTACTGGGGTTTGTAAAGAAAATTCAAAAATAACTGAAAAACTTCAATATTCTGCTTCATCTAGAAGCTGAATGGTAGAAAATGCCTTTAGACATAAATTTTGCAATATATAATATATAAAACTGGCTTTGTCGATGAAGTACGAATGTAGCAAGGCTTAATTGGCACTCTCACTTCAGCTTTGCTGCCCTCGGCAGCGGATTAGGTATCACCGTAGAGCCGCTATAACAACAATAACTAAAACCGGCCAAGTGCGAGTCGGACTCGCGCAAGAAGGGTTTCGCACCATTATCTATAAAAACGAATAAAAAATCACGTATATTGTATGGGAGCTTACTTTAAAATTTATTTTATTCTGGTTTTTATTAGTATTTGTTGTTACAGCGGCAACAGAAATACATCATTTGTGAAATGATGAATTTCAACTGTCTAACTATCACGGTTTATGAGATACAGCCTGGTGGCAGACGGACAAACAGACGAACGGACGGACAGCGGAGTCTAAAAAAAAGTAATAGGGTCCCGTTTTACCCTTTGGGTACGGAACCCTAAAAAGGAATAAATAAATTACCTGATTAATTCCATAGTAAACTCATGAACTCGCAGGTAATTAACTTTTTTTCCTATAAAACGCAGTTAGATTGCGAAATACGATAACCATCTAACTCGAATTAAGTAAGACAATTTCATAAACAAATCTACAGTAACTAACCTAACAAAACCTGTCACGTACAGACGACAAATTAAGCACAGAGCACTCGTGCGGCTGAAGCTATTTTGAATTTTCCTAGCTGTACAGGTAACCTCAAGTCTGCATTGCACAAACTAGACGCGTTAACTACTGCGAGTGGTATGTAAGTAGCTTAACCGAGCTGAGGTATGAGATTTGGACGTAAACTACCAGTGATTTATTACATAAACTGCAAAAAAGAGAGTAGTGTTTTCGGGTGTATGTTTTTCTATTGCAATTAGCTTAGGTACATCGTACTCTCATACTTTGGAACCAACGTTCTTTGTAATTTCGTATTTCGCAACTGTGTACTTTTGATTAAATATACATCGCACTCGATAACTTTGTAATAAATGTACGCCGGAATTTCATACTTCGCTGCCGTGCACTTTCGAACTAGCGTACATCGTACTCGTATACTTTCGAACTAACGTACGTCGTACTCGTAAACTTTCGAACTAACGTACGTCGAAATAGTGACCTTCGAACTACAGTAGCAGAGTCAGCGATTGCATCCACAGAACAAATAAGACTTGCTAAGCTTGCATCCGACGGCCTGGACTGGACTAGGTTGTCAGTCCATGGGGTTTACCCATGCTGCGTCTTCCAGTAAACGGTCGCCATCTTAAAACTGTTCTTCCTCAACGGTTCCTAGCACTGCAAGCTGCTTGAACTGCCTGTCGCTACTTTAGCCTTAAAATACAAAGAGCGTTGTATCTGGTTCTTTTGTCGAAAACCTACCTATCCTATGTATGTGTTATTAACAGCAAAAACAACTTATCTTTTACTATTACAGTTGTACCTATATAATCTCAGCTTCTAAATAGGTAATAAACGATGTTCACATTGTTCACACAGACAGTAATATCTCTGAATTAATCCCAGAGTGTACTCTGTTCCTAACATTTATTTGTAAACAGCGTTTTAGTGGCTGTTTTGTTGTCTTGTCGCTATACAATTTAAGCTCAACAAGCCATTCTGCACGACAGTATTATTTAGCTCGTCTAAAACGCTAATTAGGTGTCTACCATTCGTACTATAATTACTTTGACTGTGATTAAACTGATATCTAGCTCTATTACATGAGATCTCTTTCGTTTTACACATACAATTAATGTTATTGTATACTCTGTACTCGTAGTAGATACTCTTTATAGCACACCACATTAAGTAAAAAAACAACACAGTTGAATTAAGAACCTCCTCCTTTTTTGAAGTCGGTTGATAAGGTACACGATTTAACAATTTAGGTGACCGTTTTAAGTGATATTTGTTTTTAGGGAATAATAATAGTAATTTTAAAAAAACAATAGTTGTGAAAGAAGAATCAATAGATGTATAATTAACGAAAGGTTAAAATTTACTAATTTACATATAAAAAATAGTAGTTTTCCTTTACTCCTATTACGGAACTTATCATTGCATAGCCCCACTACACCGTTAACTTGTAATGTAACTCGTACAACACAATTACGATCCTGGTAATCTGTAACAAACTTGTACCAAGCTCTTTATAGCACTTTTACGAAGTACTCTTCTAAAGTCATTCGTAGTTTTTTCTAGTGCTGCTAGCTCTAGAGCTGTAAGTTTGTTATAGAGTTCCTTCTAAATCTTATCCCAACGACTGTCTTTGACTTCCATTCTAATATTTTAAAAAGTTCGGTGGACACACTATTTTAACCACAGTTTAACCACGGTAATACTATATTACCGTGGTTTAACGTACTAAAAAAAACAATTGAAATTGGAATAAGGAACACTACCAAAGTACTTTTTAAGAGATGCTCTGTCAAAATGTGATGTTTTAATACATTTTGTACGGGAATACTTAGTTAAAACGGTTTGTTAAAACGAAGTCAAATGACGTAATATTATATTTATTAGTTTCAAAGATTAAATAACCCATTTTTTAAATAACCTGACAGATTCAGAATGACATTTAAAGCCAACGTCACGGTAATATCACAAATTACGTATAGCGGCGGGTAATATTATGTTTACATACTTCAAATCTCAATTTATAAACGCATGACCTAACTCGCAGTACTTTTTTAAATAAATTTCGAAGTTAATGAACTTAAATTCATCGACTTTAATTATTATATAAAGATCTTAATTTAAATTCTGAAAGTTCTGATATTCGAATAGTTTTATTATCGCTTCGACTGCGCTTCAAGTCTTATCTCTGAAGTAATTTAAAATTAATGACTTTAGAACTATACGTATAGACTCAGTAGTACCACAGTAGTACACTCCGGGAGTAGTAGAGTATATAATACAATAGTAGTACGTTAACCCCAAAGCCCTAGGGGTTAAATTGGCACTATAGCCTAGCTAGGTTAAAGTGCCTATTTTTTCTTCTCTCCTTTTTCAAGTTTCAATCAAGCTGTATCCTAGCTAGTATCATTGTCAAGCAACCTTAATATAAGATACGGCCAGTCTGTTAATTACATTAGAAGGCTATGAGTTTCCCTTCAGTCAGACCTCTGCAAATAGGGGAACGAGACCATTTTGAACGATGGCCACACAATTTTTTTTACAATGTTTATTTGCTTCGGACCACGGACTTCCAAAAGCTGTGATGATGATGATGATGATAGTGATAATGATGCCTATTTAGACCAAGGCTACACATAATTTACATAACATGTTTATTTACATTTAAAATATTGAACAATCAAGCCCAAAGCATTTTCTCCGCTACTTTTTGATGTCAAAGCGGAACTAGCACATCTCTAGTTGTCGTTTTTCACTCTAACACGTCTGCAGTTGGAGCAGGTCCAACATGCCCCTTTTGTTTTCTGAGCTAATGTTTCAGCCCGTTCCAGCCTATCGGGACAAAACAAAACAATACGAAAAATAGCCGTATCGTGCTACGGTGCATTGCGGTTCTGGAAAGTGATCAAATTTTTATCAATGTATATAACGGGTTAAAAATAGTAAATAAGTTCATTTTTCGAACAACAAAAGGATATTGTAAATTTTTGTTTTTAGCATTTCCATGCAAGGTTTAATTGAAGATAAATAACACTTGAAAAAAAAAACATCGTCCTCAGGTGGTCCCACCTGAGGTCGATGTTTTTTTTAACAAAAGGATACTTCAATTTAACGCGTGTGGTTAACTTAACTTTTTTTGGGATAATCAATTATTGTTGATGATTCCTATTTTATTGAATGGCATTTAATTAACTCTACATTATCTAAATGCCAAATGGTTAAATTTATTTAGTTTTAAATAGTTTCGTTTTTACTCGATTTCAAGACAGCTTCAAAATGTTTTTTTTTCTAATCAAATATGTATCTTCTTAATATTTAATGATAATTTGTATTGCATAAGTAGTAAATTGGAATATTTAAATTTCAAACACTTGGCATTGATTGAAAAAGAATCGTACAAGTCGAGCGCAAATGTCGAGTAGTATTTTTCCATAATATGTAGAGCAAGAATGAATATACGAGCAAGAATGAATATAAGAGCATGAATAATATTATATTGCCATTTCATACTTTATTTGTTTATTTCCTGGTTAAATACGAAATATGTATATTAGCTTAAACGATCTTAAATATCGACCACTATAACCTCTAAATCGGATTTTTGACCTCAAATAGAGATCTAGTCCTAATAGGTCCTAATATGACCTAGGTGTTTACAATTATTATTAGCGTTATGCTATTTTGTTAAGACTTTTTACGAGTACAAGAACTCGTTTATTTAGTTTTGTTACGATGTTGATTTCCAAAACAAATGAGTGTTGAATTTTCGATTACACGTTTGAAATGGCATCAAATGAGTCACTATTCGTTACCTGTCAATCTTAATTAACGCATCAAATAATCATGAACAACTGTTTTCTTTTTATTCATAGCAATAAGGTTGTATGTTGCCTGGCAACGGTGGAGGGTACAGTCATGAACTGTTACATCCATTTTCCTTATCTAGGTTACCAATAAGGTTTGAATTTGTAGCAAAAGTCCCCAAATCGGTCACTGGCATGCTGAAAGTTATTTCAAATGTCCTTATGAGTATTGAAATAAGGTCGGGTTTGTTTTAGCAAACGCAAAGCAAATGTTTGTGGTCATCCAGGTATTAGTCACAACTTCCCCTTTGGTTCCGCCCATTAGTGTAAAACACCGTTTAGGGCGCCACTACAAAAACACAATTTTTCATCCGTTTCATAAAATATTTTGTTTTTCTTTTTAGTTGCAATTTTCCACGGTCCACTTTTGATTTATTGGGCTTTTCCTTATAGATGGTTCGGGTGAAAGAGTAATGTTGTTTTTAGGAAGACCATCTCGATATAATAAACTGAGGCCAATATTACACAGTTAGAGTAACAATTTAAAAAACTATAACAAAGTATGAAAATAATAAAATCTCTGAGATCGACAAGTGCTGCATTAAAATATCGTGTTAAATTATCATTATTTTAGTTATCTGACAGGCGATGACGAATTAAGATATCGTATCGCTACGGAGTGATTACCACTTGCCTAAGCCCCATGGTCTATCACAAAATCTCAATTTAATGTTGTAATTTCTGTACCTTCCTTTCACTTTGTGTGGTAAGCAAAAAAGTTACTAAAGCGTCTATACCATTTTCGTTTAAGATTCCTGCACATATGTACTTGGTTCGATTGTGAGTGAGCACAGTATCTCGATCTTTTAATAACGATATTTACAGCCCACATCGTGCAACAATCAGAGCGTGTAGACGCATCGATTGGAACAATACACAAGGGCCAATAAATCGATTGTTCTTAACATCGATCGTACCTTTTATTATGTTCTTGTTAAAGGTACATGTTGACAATTATATACTTGATAGATAAATGCCACGGAAAAAATATAATAGTTGGTATTGCGTCTTTTAATATAATTCAACAGTACACAGGACACATAGATGGATTAATTATTATCTATGTTAAAATAGTACAATGAATACATTTTAATCATTAAACATAATAATGACTAAAAGCATATTTTATAGTAAAATATTAGAAAATTGATTCCCACGATTTCGGGTAAAAATATTGAATGAAAAGTTTTATCCATTGCTCTTCTATTAATAAGTCCAACCTGCCCCGAAGAAAAATTACATTTAATGCAGTTGGATAACAAATAGTACCTAGTCGCCCTGCAAAGTGATATTACTTTAAAATTCATATTCAAAGAGGGTGCAGGTGCGAATAAATTTAAAACGTTCTAGAAGCTCTCCTTGGCCGATAATGGCTTTTTAGAATATTTAAAACTAGGTAAATACATACTCAGTAGGTTATTCTTTTGATTTGTCAATCATATATTTTTAGGGTTCTGTACCCAAAAGGTAAAACGGGACCCATTAATGAGGATCCGCTGTCCGTCTGTCTGTCCGTCTGTCACCAGGCTGTATCTCATGAACCGTGGTAGCTAGACAGTTGAAATTTTCACAGATGATGTATTTCTGTTGCCGCTATAACAACAAATCTTAAAAACCAGAATAAAATAAATATTTGAGGGGGCTCCCATACAACAAACGTGATTTTTTTGCTCGTTGTTATAGATAATGGTGTGGAACCCTTCGTGCGCTAGTCCGACTCGCACTTGGCCGGTTTTTTATGCCTTTGTGCAACCAAGGGACAATGAATGCTCTTTTTAAACTTTTTGAGCCTCTTTATTAAAATTTACTAAGATCCAAGTTTTTTGGCAGGTAAGTTTTGAATTCAACAATATTGCACACCAAAAGAACTACTTACCTACTTAAGTAAAAGTAGCAATAGAGTCACATTTTCAGAGTAGATATTCCGAAGCAGAATTAACAGAAATTGCAAAATACATCAAAGACATTAAGTACAAATACAGCATGGAATTATTTTCCGAGCAGTAGGATATGGCTGTTTAAATTGTATCTTATTATTTTAACAGTATTAGATTGCTCTTTTATATAAATGGCTTTAGACTTTAAAGGCAAATGTCGCCATCTTCATAAAGTCTTGATATAAATATCATGCAGTTTCAATTCTGAATACACGTCGTTCTCGCCTAGCTGGCGCCGCGTGGGCGGACAGTGCGTGGGTTAAAGAACGCATTACTGTCTTCGCCTTAAGACGGGTTTACAGGGGACGATTTTTCTCACACCACTGGTAAAACTATGACAACTGTCGGGTAAGCAAGTTAGGTCGGGTAAGAGGGGCAATCACGAAACAGAAGACGCAGCTTGATCTGACAGAACGTTGACAGTGCAGCGGCCCAGGGCCGATCTTCATGGCGTTTTATGGGTTCAAAGGAGGCCAACATTGGACTTCCAAGGTTGATGATGAAAATTATAGAATAATTAGCATTGCAAGAACTGGCGAGTTCTTGAGTGGAGACCGCGAATAGGCTGCATAAAGATTTGTGAAGTGGGATACTCCCCTTTTTCCACTTTAAATGCAAAAGTCCATCTAAAGACTAGATTTATGAAGTATAAATTGAACAATTTGCATGTTAACATTTTTATTTATATTTTTTTGTACCTACAAGTATATGTGTATTCGTCCCGTGTAAATGCCACTTTTGTATAGCCTAAGTTTCTCCCAAGTCTAAGCGTGTATGGTTTAGAGAAAATACGCATCCAAGGTTGTAGGCGAGTGTACATGAATGGATTTGCAACAATGCTATTCTCAGAATTTATCGGATAGTAGGTAGTTAGATCTATACTCTTTATTGCACACCACACAAAACAGTACCAAGAAAGAAATATTTAGAATGGTACAATTTAGGTGGTTAATTTTGGTACAATTAAAGGTCATAATAAAATTGCACATATAATACTTTGTAGTAATAGGTTTAACCTATATTTGCAGATATGACTATAATAAGGAACTATATAAACTTAATACTACCATGAATTTAATTGAAAATCTTGAATATTTATCTATCTTCTCTTATACATAATGTATAAAACAAAGTCAGGTTAGTTATTATTTACAACTCCCCAGCCTCGTTTAGCTGAATAAAAAAGGGAAAAAATTGAATAAATTATTTTTTTATACATTTTGTCATGTTTGGGATTGATTTAAAGACCAGCTACATGAATATATTGACTAATGTGCAACAGCTAGTTCAATATAAAACTTAGCAATCCCATGATTGAAGATCTCCCGGAAAATTCCCCTGACCTATACAGCTAGACAAAGTTTATCATTTCCAAATTAAATCAACAACCTGTATAAAGAAGGTATGTGAGCTTCCAGCAAAGCCACTTTAATTAAATATCTTAGGACCTGAGTTTGTGCAGGCTCTAACCAGGAGTCCAGGGGTATAAAACCTTTTATAACTTGTCTACCAACATATTTCCTGAAGAATTTCTTAACATAGAAATTAAAAATGTTTTCTTTTTCTTGACTAAGAGTTGCTATTACCAACAACTTACAGTCTCTTTGGAGAAATGTAAACGCATCTTTCTTACTTGTATTCTCTCTTTGCGATCGTTTTCCTTTATAGTCGGTGCATTGACCTTGATGTCGACTAGGAAGACATTGCCTTCTACATCCATGGAATATTATTTAAGGTTCTTAAATTACCTACACAACATCACCTTAGATTTAAAAAAAAATACTTAGGGCAGATACTTTGCGCAAAAAAATATACAATGTGATATGGGCGCTACTTCTAACCCTTTAAGGCTTAGTTTGGTATCTAATTTTATTGACAAAAAAGTAATTTGGGGTCAAAACAAGTTTGCAAAACTAAAGATTTTTTTTCGAAAATAATTTAATGAATTATCATTTTTCTAGCCAAGGAAACCCTAAACACGAAAATTAAGTTTATGGTCAGTTACTCTGTTCTTTTAACTATCTTGTGGTATTTCTTTCATGTTTCTACGACACATAAAACCTTTGTTATTGCCTAAAGTGCTAAAAAACCAAAATGGCCGCTATTTATAGGGGATGAGGGTTTGACCCCCTAAATTATTATTTTTGTCGATAAAATTAGATATCGCACTTAGCCTTAACAAGGTAGACCTAAAAAAGAAAAAAGTGGCCTGACCAGGCTTGACTGAAATAAAAATTCGGCGGTTTCGGGTTAACTTTTGCTCATGACTGAGGATTATGGAACTGGTGGTATTGGTTAAAAAAGACCTTTTCATACAAATACTGTTTAATAGTAAAAAATAGTTACCTCAAACATTTTAACAATACCGCAATCTTTATTAACATTGTGTTCAAATATTTAATCACCTTGCCAAAACTGCGAGTAAACTAGGTAAAATACATCAAAACACCGAATAATAGAGTTCAAATTATTTAAACACATGAGTTGTCCCTTCATGTGAGTCAGTGAGACAACGAAGCAGGGGTGCCACACACCCTATATTTTAGGGGCTGTCTTTGATCGATAATTCTGTCCCATATTGTAATACTAAATAAAAGTTATATGGGTCATATTGGATAAAGGTAACTTTGAATTCGAATACACAATCTAGTTTGCGTAAACCCTGACCTTTTTCAAAAATTTCCCAACTTTCGCTGGAACCATCAAAGTTACGGCTGTAAATAATGTCATAGAAAACAAAAGCGACACAAATTGTTTAGGATTTCTGATAAAGAAAGTTTCTGATATATTGAACTGTTGCCTACCTCTGGACTTTGAGCTCAAGGGGATAATATTTTACGCTAAATAATGTAATTTCCAATACTCGCGTTTCAATCGAATATTAATTGAAAACAAAGCTTTGTAGAAGGGGTGAAAATGGGTAATCAGTTTTTTTTCAATCCCTGTTTTACTGAAATCCTCGAGTTTAAACTCACCTGATCAGTAGGTTCACTGACATACATAAAAACCGTTTTTCGTAGTTAAATATGTGGTTTTTAACGTAAATTCTACCGTAATAAATAATTTAAAAACCTGAGTATTCGGGAAAATTCGTTATTAAAGATATTTTACAGTTAAGGTAATAAGCAATAGCGGAGAAAGTTTTATTCCTAGATTGCCCTCGTAAATTTTGATCTGGTATACCTAAAAATGTTCGTATGTCTTCTTTGGATGCATTCCAATACTTTAACTAAGTTTGACTATAATAATGAAGTCGGTTTTAATTTTGCCTTGTTATTAATTAACAAAATGTATATGGAAATATTGTATTTTGCTAGTTATAAGCCCTACTTTTTCGAATAAACTCGGCTTCACTTTATTGGATACCGAGACGTTTTGCTGGGTTGTACAATTATAGAATTACAAATAAGAGAGCAGAAAATGATAAATGTGGAACCAAAACGAATTTCAATTTACCTACAACCACAACATTTTTCTATCGAGGTCCATCAAAACAAATAACAATGCGGACTCTTGGCACGGATATCCCTCAATTTTTAAGATTATTTTCAAGGCAAGGGTAGCCTTGGCACAGGCTGTCCTCAGTGTCTGGACAGCATCCAAGGCTCGTCACGGCCTCGTGTACATCTACCCTATAATAAAAATTGCGGATTTTCTATTGCGCTAGACGCAAGGCAATAAAGAGGATGTGGCGCCATTTTAATGTCAACGTTTTTAATCTGTGGACTGCAATATTTTTGACGTAAACGTAGGACGTTTATAGTGTTGTGCCTTTGTTCCTATTTAAAACAGTGGGTGGGTATCGACGTGATAGTGTTTGAACCTTTTTTTACGTACGAGTAAGTACGAATGGCCATCTAATTAAATGAGGTGTTCGTTCGTTTTATTATAATTTAAACTTCTTTTTTATCAAATCACTATAGGCTTAAAAGTCACGACGAAATATTCAGGAAACATTGTAATTAAGCGTAAAATTTCCCTAAATCATGTATGCAGTATTAAAATTAGTTCATTAATATTTCAGGAATGTTGTTTACATACATTAAAGTAATTTACATGAACGTCGTCTGTAGCATATGTTAACCGTCTTGTGAACAGCTTTTACTTAGATTATTTTAATATCGTCGTTATGCGACCATGTATGTGTCAGCATGTAATGTCGTAAAGATATCGCGAGAGAATATTTAAATAACTTGACTGCAGAAGTTAAGCGACGAAGTGTATATATATTCCACGTACATAAACACGTAGGTACCTTTATTGATAAATCCAACAATTATACCAATTACTAAATAAATAGTGACTAGATAATGGATAGACATACCTAATTAAAAACATTGAAATGAAATTCATGACTCAGATACAAATTCTTGTGCTCATCATGAACACACATGAATATGTCGCCTTTAGCGGGATTCGAATCTGCGACCTGGCTTTGTAGTCCGGACCGCGCACAACTAGTTCTTAGACGGTCTTTAAAATATTAATCCTGTTCTGATTAATGTTTGATTATGAAAAAAAAGTCTTAAGAAATACATAGATAGAAATCCTTTTTTTCTAGCTTTATAAAAGTGGCAAAGAAAACGAGAACCATCGGCTTACAGTTCCCTTTGCGGTGCAACGTGGAACACCATTCCAACGAATTAGTTATTCACAAAGCGAGGATTACCGTTTCCATTCCACACGCATTATTGGTATGCAGCATTCAACGGGCCTTGGGAGTTCTTTGTTTAGTTGAAGAGCTAGTAGGTAGCTTAATTTAGTCCCAGATATTTATACGATGGACAGAATTAGACGAAAGAATCCCAATTTAAAAAAAGTCAAAGACTACTGATTGAAGGCATTTTGATTCATTATCCCTTAACTTTACATTTTGCTTAGCTTACAAACTTCGATTTCGATTTGTGAACGGGAAACTAAATAAAAAGTTAGTTACAAAACTTTCAGATCGTAGGCATCATTATCAAGTAATCTAAATAGATCGACGCGCTAAAGAAATGTGGGCAATAACATCAGTCTACAGCACACGTTTCGTATTAAAATAGTTTTTAACGACCAAACAGTGCATATAAAAAGCACTATGTAAATATCGATCCTCATAAGCAAAAGCGGCACGTCCTGTAGGATATCCTCGGGTCGGTTAGTTCGTTTCCGCGCCGCGTAGAGCGTGCACGTCGCGTTCCGATTCCGATTATAAAATTAAACGGCACGACCCTATATTCGTGGTTATAATCCAACTCTATGGTCATTGTGAACTCTGCTTTGTGATGCGTGTTTGAAAAAAGAAAAAACTTTTCGCGCCTTTTTAACTGCAGTTCTTTTGTGATCAGAAGAAAAAGACTTGCAAAATGTATGTGGATAACTATAAAGTATTGTTCTTTGTGCCTTCATTAATTTATTATTTTGAATGTAATCTACATGTAATCTAATTATATTTTACAATGTAAAAATAAGTTTTAAAGATTGGTGCATGGTAGTAATTTAAACCTTAATGCAAACAGTGCAGACGCTGCCTATGAATGAAATAAAGAAATCTCACAGATATTTAAATTTCTCATAGATCATCCTAAATAGCTATTCTGAATCCAAATAACGATAAGAATGACGTGCCATGTTTTTTTTTTGGTATATACTTACTACAGGGTGCATAAATTTCGACACATTTAAACTAATATTATAAAGAGGAAAGATTTGTATTTTTTTATGTTTGATATTAATAAACTCAAAAGATACAGGGCCGATTTCAAGAATTATTTCACCATTCGAAAGCTATAATTCCTTATAAAGGTAGACGAGCAACAAAATGAGTTAAAACTTTTTCCAATCCAAAAATATATGAATAATAGAATAGATTAGTTTTAATTTTTATTAACTGTAACAACGTCTAAATAATATTATTAAAATGTTCTTTTTAACTTTATAGGTGCAATGTAGCTTTACAGTAGGTATTTCAGTTTTTCCGCTAAAGACTAAATTTAATATAAAGGTATCCCAATCACCTGTGTTAAAAATTTTAACTAACATTGGGATTTCACTTCAGGGCCCAGTGGTATCAGATCCACTTAGGTATATTGTTGTTGTGACTCCGACGCATACCATTCACCTATCTCTGAAAAAATAAACTTATTAGTTATGTAAAGTTCGTCAATAAGAGGAAAAGAGTCCTTAAGAGTTTTGTCGCCTTAATAGCATTAATAAAAAAATGTTATGTGATGTAAGTACTAATGTACGTTGCTCATACATTTTCCTTTTGTTGTGCTATAAGACATTGCTTATTGACAAATTTCATGGTTCTATGTGAAAAGGAATCAAAAGCTATAAGAAACTTTCCCATATAGCTTTTGATTCCTTTGCGAGTATCAATAATGTGGCTTAAGCAGCGTATTTTTTATTGACTTAGAAGTTAATTTTTTTCACAATTTCAAATAATTGCAGACCTGAGAATTTGATGTTGATAAAAAGGGTCATTTTAAAAGATAGTCAGACAGCCAGAAGGATAACGAAGTGATCCTACAAGGGTACCTTTTCGTACCTTACGTACGGAACCTTCTTAATAAAAATCGCAAAACATACATGGGGGTGATTCGAGTATTCTATCCCTAGGCTACCGCTTGAAACAAACTTTAGTACATTGACTACATTCTGTATAAATAAAATATTTTTTAATTGTTTGTATGTATTAGATACTTACTAGTAAACAGCCTAACGCGAAACTCGCATAAATCTTCTTGTTTAGACCCCACGTACGAGTACACTCTTAGCGCGGAGGTAATATTAATTCCGCCGTATGTACCCTTTTATCCGCAACTTCTTACATCTCAAGTTCTAATTAAGTTTACCTAAGTAAACCGAGCTCAACTCCCCGAGATGATAAATTAGATGAGCGGCACAACTTGCGTCCGACTGCATTGTACCATTACTAGCAAGTGTAGTAATGCAGGAACTTTGCATTCGCAAGTCGTTAAGTTTACTAGTAAAAAGAACTGCTTTGAAACTGCTCGTTTTTATAACTTTGCGGTAGGTTTGTAGCAAAGTTGGTAGCTAGAGCTACGTTTTTAAAAGGTTCGCTTGCTCGTTTATGTACATCGTTGCAATAAAACTTCTATTGAGCCTGGGGTTTGCTTTTAATGTTAACGTGTTACCACTTTGGCATTTTTGAAATACAAAACTTTTTACTCAAAATTAAGTTTGTTTCAATTGTTGATAGCTTTTGGAGTGTATAAACAAAACGCAGATTTAAAAAGAAAAAAAGTTTTTTTTTAAATAATGGCGCCCGAATGCCGTTTATAAAAATTGGCGTTTACGCTCTTATTATTAAAAGTTATCGAGTGGAACTCGACAGTACTTTAACCATCATTAAAAGACTCTTAAATAACTTATTTTCTTTACGCAATAAAACCAATAAACCAACAAAACCAAAACCAATAAAACCAATTTATTTCTGTAAATAGGCTTAAACTAAGCGCTTTTACACATACGTAGTAGTAGTAAGTAGTAATACTAAAGTAGGTACGTAAATCTAGGGGTTCTGGAGGCTTACCAGAGCTTACAGAAAACCATTCAGTTTCTAGGCAGTTTAAAAGCAGGCCAGTGCTATAAGAGCTCATGGTACAGTACTACGGTCCGTGTACTTGCATCCTTAAGGCTATTTCAAAAATAACGTTTTGTACAAACCCTGGCACCGATGTTGAGCTCTGGGGCAAAGAGTGGGGATCGCTTTGCGCATCTTACGAGACTATCGTCGTATCAGAGACGCGTGTGCGCGGAGCTAACAACCGATCACGTAATCGTAATGCAATAGTAGTGTTCTGCGCATCTTTCGCCCAGCGCTTACCATCCGTGCCGCTAGTTGTACCAGGACATCAGAAAATTTACAACGCACGGCTGACTTTCTACTTACTTCAAACGTCTTATTTGAAAGTACGTCTTAAGTAAAGACCTACCTTCAATTATTTGTTTGTCCGTCTGTAACAATCTCGAGTGTTCAACTCTTGCCGGTGTCGCACACGCCTCTCGAAATAGATCAAAGTCGTTGCGATCAGCATCGCGATTGGAAGTGACTCGGATACGAGACATCCGGAGTTCCTTGTATTTGGGTCGTCAGGAGTTATTTGGAATTCGACGCGTGAGGGCAGCACTTGATGTGATGGAGTGACGACTTGTTTAATTGCAAACATATAATTATAATATGTGTGAACAAACATTAATAGATGCTTGTCCAACATCAGCAATAACGATAACCTACAGTTGCATCGTAATCAAAGTGTATAATATATCTACATACATATAAGTCAAATCTAAATCTAAATTCTATTATTTATTATGTGCATCAGCCTCTGGACATAAATAATGAGCCTCCTTTATTTTAGTATTACCATAGAGAAAGAATAATACTACGTAAAACAGAGGAACAGCCTCGGTACTTTGAAAATTTCCACCTTAACTCGCGCGAAAGACAGCGAAGGTGGTGAGTAAATGGAACTAAAATATAACTACGCCATCGTTTGTTTCCCTCTCTGACTAGATGTCACTATCTGCGCAATGATGGATAACCATGCCCAAAATTCTTAGAACCATAGAGAAAGAATTATACTACGTCAAAATAGAACATTAATTTACATTAATTTCTGTTTCGGTCCGTCTGAGAATGCCAAACCACCATAAGGTTTACAATTGTTTACACACTATGTCAAAAAATATAAACTAACACATGACAAATTTCTATAATCGTTCTAACGTCCTCGTTGCTTAGTTGAAAAGGCACTCGCTCGTAGTTTCTATGAGGTATGGGTTCGGATCCCACATGATGTCTTTTTTTTTCAAGTTGTTATATTATCTTGAATAACTTTTTGTGCGCATCCATAACTTTTTTAAGATATTAAGTACTATATTTTATCTTCATTTTAGTCGGTTGCTGATTTCACTAGAGAATGTTCCTAATTTTTATGAAAACTGATGACGGCGAGCTCGGACCCATTTTCTATTTGTTATTTATTTTGTGAATATATGTAAAAAAAATAATCAAAAGTACTGAGTTTAGTTATTAAAAATGGTTTTAAATGTGAATAAACATTTTTCATCAAACTATTTTAATACAAGCCTGAATTTCGATAAAATATTGTCGCCGACTAAGATTCGAAGTCGCGCCCATGGAATATTGGCCCGAATTCTTAGCACTTTGGGCATCGATACTTGACAATACATAACGAAATTAATAATTAGGTTAGCTTGAAACCACTGATCAAATAATACTCTTGAAACGACCGTCTATGACATATTTACGTCATTTAGACGTGACCTTTGGACGTGCGTGACACACAAATGCCTGTAAATAAAATTCATTGTTTATCAAAGTTGATAAAAAAAAATTGGAACAGGGTTACCAAATTGTCTTTTTTTAGATTAACCTTAAGAATTTATTTCAAAAATTATTGCTTTGGGATCAAAGAAAAATCGCTTAAAGCCATTTTAGCCATTTAACTATTTTTTTACCTTATGTAAAACAAACGTCGATGCAGCATGATATTTTCTAAGTTAGAGAGTAAGCTTGTAAATCGTATGCCATGCAATATTTAGTAAAGAGAAAGTTATGCCGAATGAAACATTTAATTAAATGAAACATGACAAACAATTATTTGTTAAACAATAATATCCCAAAAAAAGATTTGCTAACTAAAAAATTGCAATGAGTTGTTTTGACAAATGAAAATTTATGTAAAATAGTTGGGTTGTGATATTTTGGGAAACGTTTTTGGCTAAACATTAGTAATCCATATTTTTCTCCTAAAAATTGATTTTTAAAATCACTTCCCAAATATTAAAACAAATCCCCATATTATAAAACTACAATACTCACACTGGTAGCCCTACAAATAAATATTTGACAGTTGTCGAAAAGCTACATTATTTTGAAGCTTCTTGCTTTTGACCGTTAATTACCAGAGAGTATATAATTACTCATATAAAAAATATACTTACATTTTAAAATTTGGTTTTCCTTTATTTATTTTTTCAAATTATTTGATAAAATAATTCGAAATGCATATTAACTCTATAATCAACATAAATGCCGTGTTTAGTTTTTTTCAATCCAATTTATAATCCGGTTTAAACTTAAAAAAAATTAAGTTTAAACCGGTAGATGGCATTATACCGTAATTGTTTTAAATTTTAGTTAAAATGATTTGTTTTAAAATAAATATAAAAATTCTATTAAAATTTCTTTTTTAAAAAACAAAAGTGTTAAAAAAGTGTTTTGATAACGGTTTTATCAAGAGTTATAGTTCATTGATATCAAGCCCAATCCTAATGAGCCTTGTAGTGACACCTATTCGTTTTTAATATGTACTAATCCTACGATATATGGCGTTGACCAGACATGGTATTACTAACTATGGTTCAAACGATTTTATGGCTCTACTATGCAATTGTTTTAAACTAACAGTACAATGTAGAAATTTCCTTGCCGTTTTCTGTTAAGGTACCTACTTGTTAACTTTCACCTAGAATTAAAATATCTTTGCCTAATATACAATACTGTTCATGCATCCCGGTAAAAGGTCATGTAGTTGTCATGTCATGTTGACGACCTCCGTAGCCGGAGGCGAGCACGCCGGAATACATGTTTATGGCGTTGCCATAGAACTCTGCGGTTCCAGGTTCGATCCCCGGTCGGGACAATGTAGAAAGCAAACTTTTATCAATTATCTCGGGTTGTTGGGTTCCGTCGTCGTTTCTGATTTATATAACAAAAGTGCTTAGCTATGAACCTTAGGATCAGAGCAATGTATGTGATGTTGTCCAATAATAAATGTAGGTAGTAAATTAAACTAAACTATTTTAATCCAATTTTACACTTTTATTGAAGGAGGTAGGTATGGATTCTCAAACCAAAATACCTGCATGACACATTGAAAATTCAGAACTACAAACAAATAAAAACAAAAACAAAAGATGTCTAAACCGCCCCATCCGGTGGCGCTTACCGATGCGTTCAGTGGCGAGTTATTTTGAAAGCATTAAATCAGTGCGGCTCGCGCGGTGACTAATCATACCGCACTTTTGATTACATTATGGATACGTATCTTTCAGTTCAATAACTTAGACTTGTTCTTTTATACTATTTTTTTTTTTATGACTGCAACAACCATGTTTAATTTTGCTTCCAAATATCATAGAATCAAATCAATTTTATTCGGTTCGCAATGAATTTTTGTTTTACTTATTGCCTGCAAAATGTGACAAAATGGTTATTTAATTTTGAGTTAATTCTTTATTTTCTTTCGCGTCGTAGCCTAATCTAACTTACAAGATTTTGGTGAGTTCTACAAGTACCTAACTCTACTTCCAGACATAATTTTAAATAAATTTATGTAAAAAAAATAGCTTCCTGTTAAAAAGCTGATAGATTAAAACACCATAATACGTAAACAGAAATACATGATTTGGGCTTTATTAGTGTTGCCCGTCACTCCACGCAATATTAAGCACTGTTAACTACTTCTGTTAAATAAACAAGGAAGTTGGCTAACAGTTTAATTAGACGGCGCTCGGTAATGAACTGAGTCGCATGTTAACTCCTACGCGCTATTACACTTGACCGCAACATGCGCTAGTCATGGCCGGGGCGTTTTCAAGTCGGGTTTATAGTCAATCTATAGGGAATACTAGTTTTATTATTATTTTACTAATTAAATAATTCTCGTTACAGTTACTGCAATCACTAATCTATAAATCGACGACCTGATTGGTATTGAATGAGCCCGCTAATTTGCCTCTTACGAAAAGGGGGACTTTTAGTCTATTCCCGTTTTTGGTAAATTCAGAAAATAATCTGCTTTTAAATTTGCACGAGTCTGGGTGTGTTAGGAGACGTGCCTGACCAAAATCGTTGTTGAGGACCTCGTTATACTTACAACGATTCTTACTTCGTGACCGTGACAATTGTTCTTAGACATATTGTGTGTGACTTATCTCTTATCTAGAAAAAAACATAATAATGTGGCGACTAGGCAATGGGTAAACATCATCAATCGCTCATTGAACCTTAACATGAAATCGTAAATTGCGTAGTCATAGGATCACCAATCTCAACAAACAATTTATTTTTCTTATTTCAATTTTTACTTTAAATACTTACTTGCCTCTGGTAATTCAGACGTATTATTGTTCTGTATTCAGATAAATCATATAGGAAATGTCAATATACCGTAGCATGTTTCTTGTTTTTCTAGCTGCTGCCTCAGCAAGTGCTAACTATTGCTTATTTTTCCTCGGCCGTCTAAGTGTTGCCCGATTTAGAAGCGCCGCTCTCGTCCCCTCGTGTCGTGAGTCAAGCAAATTACGGCTTTTGTGATTAATGCGTGCTATTCTTGGATAGATCCTTCACCATTGCTACACCTTCCTTTGTTCCGAAACGTTTATTATAACAGTTATGGCATGGCATCGCTAGATACCAGTCAGCGGCTTACGTTTCATGTATGAATAGGGTTTAAAACCCTCAAGTAATGATGAATTGTGTAATTTCTCAAAGCCGAAACCTTTTAACAACTGCTTCGTACGTGGGGGCCTAATTCTATAATCAGTTGTATCTTTTGTCAAGGGATTCGTGTATTTTATGTCATTAATTTAGATAGTCGTTCTATAATGCACTTAAAATACATGAGTATTAAACAGGTGGGTTATATTCTTAGGATAGATGATATACCTACTGACGTATGTATGTGTTTTAAATACCTAGATATGTGACTTCCCAATCAGGTAAAATACTAAGTTCAGTGAACTCAGGTAGTAAACTATCGTATATTTATGACCCCGGAAACCATGTCTGTGTATGATGAGGATTATGGCCTGTAAACTGAGCTAGCATCGATGATTCACCCTCCAAATACTGAGACATGAAGCCATCGGAATGCTGCTTTATACTGCATAATACGGTCGAAAGTACGTATTATAGAATAACCAGACCTAATTTTGTCTCAAAACTTTAATCCTCTTGCTCAGTTCGCGTACACAGGTGTCAGGGGTCCCTTGCTATTCAATTGTTATATTTATTCCGAGCCTATGGGTTAAAACAATGTAACAGCAATAATATTGTACTATAATATGAGAATATATTTTTATTCTTACTTTTGAAGACCTAGTCCGGCACGCGTTTAATATTAATCATTCTATCCGTTTCATAAGTTAAAAGAGCACTTGCACTATTTTGTATATTATATTGAACTTATCTATCGATATTATTGATCCCTTCTTTCTATGACATTCAGATGTAGAATTCTAGTACATAGTACCTAGTTAATCAATGTGAGTAGTAAATCCCATAAATGATGAAGTCTATGATTTTTTTAAATTTTACAAATCAATAAAGCTCAAGTTCATAGTGGAAAAACGGAAATGTTTTTCTTTAGTTTTAGCTTGTGCAGATTTCAGTATAATTAATTAGGTGAAATCATAAATGTAATACTTTCATTACCTTGTACCAAATCTCGAAGAATCGTATCTGTAATTGAGTTCCTAAGGCCTAGGCCCTACTTAGAAGCGGTGGTGAGGTAAAAGTACCTATATTTTGAGACTTAATATAAGTTTTAAAATGCTATAAGCCGTATCAAAAAATAGTGACAATATTCAAATATCTTTCAAGCTCTACTGCTTTGGTATGGCCCAAGGCTAAGGGTGGACAAAATTCAGATCGCGGCGAATCACCGCTTGTTTCAATTCCAAATATTGCTAGATAATCCCCACATGCGACGTGCCTGATTACCTCAAGCCAATCCCTATCCCTCCGATCGGATTCGAAGCACGGTATTTCAAATAGGATTGGTTAGCAATGCCGACTGACATACCTTCTGTTTCGGTTAATAACAATTAAGTATCGTTGGATCAAAGTTAAAATAAAGCATATTACAATATTCTACTCTAGATGTTGATAGCAAAATGGAAACAGTGAACCACCAGACAAAATCATTGTTGTTTCTTTGTATTTTTAATATATTGTTTTAAAACCCATTGTATTGATATTGAAAACTAGGCCACCTAGCAATACTATAGCACTCACTTAGGTTTTACGGTGACCGCAATAGCCACTTCTAAAGCCTGACTCCCACAATTATTATTTTTTGTGATTATCTAGATATTTATTAGTAAACTAAAAAGTAACAAAACGTCTGAATTTTTCAATCAATAAAAAAACCATGTGTTATGTAATCACACCTAAATAGGGCTCTTTGGCCTGTCCCACTGTTCTGTTCATTACTGCTTCGGGACAATATTGTGGGCTCGCGCCAAGGAGAGCATGAAACTTAGTCAATATTGCCAGTCTCTTTTCAATTATGTACTTTAACAAGAAAGTAAATGTACGTGTGAGCCGGACATTTTCTAATTATTTTTTATTATTATAAATAGTCCTTAACAGTGTAATAATATTTTTCTATTGAAATCATCATTTGCCAAGGATTGTCTCTAATATTTCAATAAACAAAAACGACTAGATTTAGTGATAATTGTTTAAAAAAAATGACATTTGTAATGTAATGTAAAACGGGAATAAATATTTTTATATTATTACGTTATAGGCTAACATAATTTATATTGCTGCATTTGGTTAAGTAGGTGTCAAGCCTAATCTTACTGCAATATGATAGTTGCCGCAACGTGTGGTTAACCAAGCTTTGATACTTGTCACTTGGCTACTTGGACGGGAGTATTGCAACATTTGCAACAGTATGTCGGTCGGTGAGCCTTGCGGTTGGTGTCTGCCTCCCTGTTGCATAACACTGCAGTTTCACTGTTACGAGAACTTTAATATGTAGCGCTGGTATATCTTGAGACATTGTTTATATTGGTAGTTATACCCTTATAACGCTATATTGGGTTTTGGGGTGAATAAAATCTATTAAAAACATGAGTTCTTTAGATTCGTTTTTTTTTTTGTTCTTTTTTCTATCATCGTCTTCTTCTTCTTTGCGTGTCGTCTCAGGCTTTCATTTATGTGAGGACCAAAACTCAGCCACCGATATAACACTATCGGTGGCCTTATAAAGATCCTCGCGTGTGCAGGTGTAGGGACACGCAGAGCTGTTATAAGATGAGTCATTGTCTGGGGGAAATACCGCATCATAATCAGCCTACATTTCAGTCTGCTCATGAAATGTAAATAATGTTCTTGTTGTATTGTTTTAGGTCCGCGCCATGGAGCAACGGCTGTGCGAGTGGCCAGCGGGTGCTGATGGCGCGCCCAGAGCCATCTCGCGGCTAGAGGGCCAAATTGAAGAACAGGTTTGTAATAAGGTACTCTTATTTTGATCAATGTGAACACTACGCTTTATATGCTTGGTTTTGTTCCTAATTTTTCATAATAAAAAAAATATTATGAAGTGATTAGCACACCAAGGTATTTTATTATTTATCGCAATCGGACATTTTTATTTTATTAATTTGCTATTGTTTATTTAAGTAATGCACGTACATAATGCTAAAAATTATATTTATTTTTATATTGATGAACGCGTCCAGTACAAATGGTGTCACTTCCTTTACGTCGTCACTTTACGTCACTGTCAATCTGTCAACAAAGAAATGACATGTTGTTTGTGTTTTGTTGTGTTGTGACGTATGCAATCGATGTTTTGAAAAATGATTTTCTCGAAAATATTACATTTTATGACTGAATACGACAAAATGTTCAAGGTCTGAAATGAAAATGGCAATCAACCTATCAAACGATATTACATTTTTGGTTGATATTATCCGAAATTAATGAAAAACTTACTAAGCTGGACCCAGCTAGAAAACAGAATGGAGGTAATTCCTTACGTAATGTTTTGTTGAGTAGGTACTTGTACATTTATAAACTTAATTATAGAGTTTCTACTCGATTCCAGTAGGTCCGACCGATGCACTTTACTCTTGGAATTTATTCAAAAATGTCCTTTTTTATATCCTGTGAGAGTAAGTCTTCAAATTACATTTTCTTTACTAGTACCACAGTTTCATATCTAATTATATTGCTAGTAGAGTTCAAGTGCTGATACAATATTTTTGTGATGGTACAACAAGTATTTAGAGATAAAATAGACCAATATACTTGCCTGACAGACTATCTATATAAATTACTACAGTAGTTTCATGCATTATTCTTTAAACAGACAGGGTTCCTGTATTTCGTGTCAATGCTGTCACAGGATAGGTGACAAGATGAACATGACATTGAGATTGATATTTATTGAAATTAATTTATCATTATATATTATCAAAGTAACAAAGACTTCACTTATAGTAAGGTTTGTTTAGTTTTTAAATAAGTGAATGAGAGTTTATTATATAAATGTTTCCTAATATTTGTTCCAGAAACAACTAAGACTCCAAGACGCAAAGCAAGTAGAAGCAAAAGCGGCCCGAATAAAAGAGTGGGTGACGAACAAACTTCGAGAGCTGGAGCAGCAGAACCAGCTGCTTCGGGAACAGAACGACCGCTGCAACCAGCAGTTAGAGCTCTTGAGGAACCACATTGCAGCACAAGGAAGCAGAAATTGTGCGGTAAGTCTGCACTCTCTTTTATTTTATTCTCACTACTAACCAAATGCTGAAACAACTTTCAAAGTGGAGGAGCATCTATTTCACTGATTTATAATTAAGTTTCACATGTTATTTCCAAATGATAATTATTTACAACAATGACAAAGTGAGGGATGAACAATAATAGAGCCTCAACTTTGAATTTTGTTTTACTTTTTTGGTCTAGTCCTTTGAAATTTAATTGAGATTTAAATGTTTGTTCAATCCAAATACTAGGAAAACCATTGAGCTTGCATCCATTTATTGCAATCACAAAACCTAAATTGCCAGTGTAATCTTAGAACTGTTCATACTCCTTAAATATCATTGAACTAACAATCATAAGCCATGCTTGTCAGTCCATATAACTATAATTAACTCCCCAGTTTCTGCCCACTCGAGCGAGCCTCTCCCTCGAAGTGAGGACTGAGGAGGGCTCACCCCGTTCCGCAACCAGTCTCTTGGCCTCAAATAGAAGGCGTTCAGAGAGCCTCGAAGGGCCCCAGGTAGCCTAGACATCTTTAGGGCTAGATTTTTTTGCTGACTTTCCTTGTTTAAAACTAAGAGCCAGTAGCAGATTACTAAGCAACAATTTACACCAATTTAAGTTTATTTCATCAAAGTAAACATATCTAGTTGTTTCCCTATCATTCTGCTGCCGGCTCAAATACAAACCCTGTTCTTAAATTTCTATTCTGTTTACGCGTTGAAAATAGCATCACTAGTAAATGTATAGAATAATGTCATATTAATTCACCTCTAGTAGTGCAGCACTTCCTTGTTTAATATTTCAATTCTTTATTTTTGTTTCTTGTGTTGGTGACAAAATAATTTTAATCTGGGTTTCGGTTTCAATTTTTACTTTAATTTCAGCTTTAGGAGCATCAAAGTATCAGCTACTAGCCATTTTCAAATTCTTATACTATCCTTAAATATTATGTTACCTACTATTTTTTTTTGTAAATACATGTTAATATTAGGACCTTAGGTCTCATATACTGCATGTTGTTAACGCAAGAACACATTTTTTATTCATAACAAAGAGTACTGTTATCACATAATTTATGAAGGTTCATGGAATAAGTGAGGACTGAGGTCAAAAAGTCTGTATTAATTCGGTTCAAAACCAATAGAATAAACTGACAACAGTGACAACCTCTGCAGCCGAGAGGCAAACTCGCTACATATTAAAGTACTCTTAGGTCCCGGGTTCGATGCCCGGTGGAGTAAATGTAGAAAATGAACTTTTCTATATTGTCTCGGTTCGAAGTATTGCCGTACCGTTGTTTCTAATTTCTATAACACAAGTGCTTTAGCTATTTACTTTAGAACCAGAGGAATGTATGTGATGCTGTCCAACATTTATTTATTTAACTCTATCACCTAACGTTCCTTCTCTTCGCCAGCTACCAATAACTTCATCGGAGCCCCACTACAGTACCCCAGTGAGGCACCGTCGTAACCTCTCCATCGGTACTACCAACCTGGCTAACAACGTCAGCACTGCCAACCAAACGGTGATGAATACGATGAACCGAACTATGGACGAGAGGACCACTGCTAGTTTACTGGCCGACGATTTAGCGGTAAGATCATTATCATCTTTAGAACTGTAAAAATAATTTTATCTTCGTCTAGAAAACAATTTTATTTTAACATCTTATTAATAGGCTGATACTGAATAAATAATTTGATTTGATCAATAAAACCAATAAAACCAATTGATTTCTGTAAATAGGCTTAAGGCCTTAACACGCTTGAATGACCTTGCCGCGTTGCGCCTATACAATTTCGCGGATGACCTCTAAAAATCGGATAAACATGTTTTTTATGAAATTATTGCCTTTAACGAGAATTTTCAAATAAAACTCTCAATTCAAAACATGTATATTTCTAAAAACTTGTTTTGTGTGAAAACAGTAATGAAATAGCTTGTGCCGTTTAAGAGAACATTTGCAATTTATGAAAAAATAGACACTCATTTTGTGCATGTTTTAATCCAAGGGACTTAACGGAAAATCAAAATTATTCAATTCAAGATGTTCATTAAATCCTCTTCTAGCCTATCGTATTTGAAATTTTTAGATTCAAGTAACAGGTATTCTGACAATTTGATTTTCATATTTGAGATTTTAGGCACTTGGGTGGTGTTAATGCCTTAAACTAAGCGCTTTTACACGTCCCAATATTTTTTTACCCTACCACTACTTCGGGATAATTCCTCCTCGTAACGCTTTGTATGACAATGGTCTGGATTGCGGGAAATCTAATTTCATTTGGAGCGATTGCCACCCGTAACTTTTAGAACCAGACTATTTCGGACCATACTTACACATTCATTGTTATCTGAATGACAGGTCACGATGTTTTTTCTCTTACCGATAGTGGTATAAATCCATACATCGATTTTCAAATATCCAGAGGTAAATTAAGTGCTTCGATTCGACTCAAGGATCGAAAGAGATAATTGCACAAACCTGACATTGATATGACATTTAAATATAAGTTTCTCACTGGTTGGATGTGTAGCCATGGTCCGAAATCATTTGATTTTCTTACTAAGGATTATAAAAGTCTTATGGCAATCGCTTCCAACGTAATCTAGGCTTTCCGCATCATGCGTAAAACTTTGTGGTACGGTTAGAAACTGTACAACAAAGCGCTAGGACGTAGACGTAAGCAACTTTCTTTATTACAACCTCTATTATGGGATTCATAAAATGTATATCCCGCAATTTTCTGATCCCCTCGGCACGTCCACCGCAGGAATATTTTCGTGTCTTGCTCCCCCCCCCCCCCTCATTTTAGTCGTAACGTCATTTTTGGATGACCCCTCAGTCGTTTCGCTTTTCGCTGACACGCACAATTTTTGGGACGTGTACAAGTGCCCTATAAATATGTTAAATAGATGAGTTTATTTAGTATACGAATTACTGCTTTGGATATGTAAAGGATCGTTTCATATAGTGATGCCGACTCATGCCGAGTGTAGATAGATTCGCTATGTTTAAAGAATAAATACATTTTAATTCAGAAATTGATTGTATTATTGTTTACAATGTATCGTTGTTGTCTTAATGTAGAGGAGCCAAACAATTAATATGACCAGATACATATCCCAGCGCACTCAGACCAATAGAGTTGGTAGGTGATAATTTCAAAAATTAAAAAACATGTCTAGATTCCCTGTTCGAGTGTTATAAACGTCAAAAAAAATATAAGCCAACTGTTGGCGCCAAAGATTGTTTCGCCCGCTCAGTGGCGCACTTGTTACCATAGCAACCCATAATTGTTACCATAGTAACCATAGTTGTTACTCACTCAAATCTGGCCTGTTCTTTTGGTGACAATTGCAGCACTCTATCTAGACATGTTTATAATCAAAGACTTTGTAACACTGTATACTACGTTTTATACGTTCTTTAGTCTCTAAGCGAGATGAGAGAGATCCCTGAGAGAGAGTATGAGATGAGACACATTATTGTTATATTATCAATTGCTTTTGATATAAAACTCTTGTATCTATTTCGATAGAAGATGATGCAGCTGTAACTTAGCAACATTTAACTGTTTTCAGACGGCCGTAGAAAATTTAGTCGTGCTACCAACGACGCCAAATACGTCCACCGATGGCGACACTACGCACGACTACGCCGAAATATACACGCCTAGCAGAGGTTAGTATAAACATTTAGGCGTTTTGCAGACGGCGGTGCGGGCCGAGCCGGTCAATTTCACCGCGAAGGATAGCGCAAAGGGAATCCTATACTACCAACGGACACAAAGGACAAAAAGACCGCGCCGCAGGTGTCCGGCGGACACTGGCGGCGCGGCGGTGTGCTTTGTGTTTGCGGCGAGGGCAGACGCGGTCTTTATTGCTTCGCGGTCAGACCGGCCCTGCCTGCACCGCCGTCTGAAAGCGCCTTACAGAACGTACATCTTCATAATTATCACAGCGTCATTCCACTGCTTGAAAAAAGGCCCTCCCTATGCATCGCCACTGAGCCCAATAGTCGGCAGTTGTTTTTCAGCCTACCAGCTTTGTGTTATGATGTGACATGATGCTCCAGCTTGTCGCACTAAGAGCCTATTTTACAATGTACAGATAATTTCTTTATAAGTTCTGTATAGGCTATTTGTTACTTCATCATTATCATTTCAGCCACAGGACGTCCACTGCTGAACATAGGCCTCCCCCAGTGACTTCCAGATCGGCCGGTTGGAAGCGGCCTGCATCCAGCGTCGTCCTGCAACCTTACTTATCTTTAGGATAAACACTTGCGTTTCACGACCGTTAAATAGCGCTATATGACACTAATTCAAGCAATTTTATCCTCAACATTTTTTATCTGTTCTGTATCTGTTTGGCACTTTATCCGTACATTGTGAAACAGGCTCTAAGTCTTGACAAAGTTATATCGATCGATACAGTCAAAATTCCTCGATCATTATGTCAAAAAACTGTTTTATTAATAATTCTAATGTTCAGTAACTTAAAAAAAAAATGCGCATGCGGGGGTTTCCTGCATTCGGGATAGCGACAGATGAAATGAAAACGAGCCTATGGCATGCGTTACAGAAATCTCTTATACCCCGCATACGGTTTACGAGGTATCCGACAATGAATTTTGCTAGCATACCAATCTCGGCCAAAATTAGAAAAAAATGCTCCTGGCCGTGCTAGATCTAACTGATAAGCGTTAACTTAACGACTAGTGAAAACGGTCCCTCCCTTGTGGGCCCTGTGGCATGCGTTTCAAAAATCTTCCGCACCCGCTAACGACCAATGAAAATGCGCCTAAATTGTGCTATTTTTTCCTGTTACTTTTTAGGGTTCCGTACCCAAAGGGTAAAACGGAACTCTATTACTAAGACTCCGCTGTCCGTCTGTCACCAGGCTGTATCTCATGAACCGTGATAGTTAGAGAGTTGAAATTATCACAGATGTATTTCTGTTGCCGCTATAATAACATGTACTATAAAACAGAATACAATAAATATTTAAGGGGGCTCCCACACAACAAACGTGATTTCTTTGCCGTTTTTATAGATAATGGTACGGAACCTTTCGTGCGCGAGTCGAATCGCACTTGGCCGTTTTTTTTTGTTTCTAGTGTGGTGTGCAATAAAGAGTATCTATCTATCCCCACCTAAAGATGCTTCTTCCACAGAACGTACCCCGGCGTGGCAAGGGCCAGTGAACGTAGTAGTCCAAGGCAACAGTCGCGGCGGCTCGTCCACCGGAGACAGTTCCACGTCAGAACAGCCGCGCCCGCCCACGCCGCCGTTACACAGGTTCCCTAGCTGGGAAGCTAAGATATACCAGGTAAGTACACCTGCTGCCCCTCTAGCATGAGCAACAAAACACGATATGATACCATATGATATAGCGATTTATCGCATATTTTTTGTAAAAATATGAACTTTTATCGAAATGCTCCCTGTTTCAATAAAAGTTTAAGATGGCGACTATATTATCATATTTTGAAAGTAAAGAGGCGAGAAATCGCTATATATTATCGTATCATATCGTGTTTTGTTGCTCATGCTAGAGGGGCTGGGATGCAACTGGGATGTCCACACCATTTATCAATAAATCTAAAACTAACACTTTTTTTTAGGACCGATATTACCACATTATCGTTTATTTAAAACTAGCTGTCCCGGCGAACTTCGTACCGCAAAACAATATTTTTTTCCGTCAACTTTTTAATGTTTTATTATTTATTCTATTATTCGGGACGGTGACAAATCCAAAAAATCATAAGTGTTAGAACAAACACGACTTTGTTTTAAATATTAAGATTTAATAAAACCAAACTTAAAAATCAGCTCTAATTTGGACTTGCGCACCACCGAATTAGTTTAGTACGAAATTAAGACATCTTTCTGTCTCTGTCATTGTAATACAAACTGATAGCTGAATGAATATAATGCTGTTTAATACCGTGTTAGTGTATAGTTAGGGATTTAATTCGCTACTACTGAGATGTGTAAGTGGGCCTTAATATAATAAGCTAAAAAATTGACTTCAGGCAATTGAAGGCTAGCAAGATATTTTTAAAAAATGAGTGGACATCAATAATAGCTAGTTGAGTTAGGTAAATATTGACGTCATAGTTTACTATGGCGTTTCATAAGGAAGAAGTGCGATCGGGTGCGAGGATAATTTAAAGAAACCATAATCTCTAAAATAACACCTCATTTAAGACATTTCATACTTTGAAATAAATAAATATTTTGTCATTTGACTTCGTTTTGGACTACATGGAAGTGACGTCACCTAGTGTATTCTCATACAAAATAAAATCGAAATGGGAATAATAAATAATATAATAATTAATGAGAATACGCGTTTTGGGCTCATAAGGAGTAGGTCCACCATGGGTAGGATTGGTCGTGTCATCATCCCTATTCAAGCAATTTTAACACATAAGATTATTTATAATCCCGTTTTTTTTCGAGAAAAGGACATTAATTTCCCTTGAGACAGACGAAATTTAAATAAGTTATAAAGGCAATTTGTAAAAAGCTGAATAAATTTTGAATATTGCGAGCTGCCTCGAACGATCGAGCCCAGCGTTATCTTTTCTCAAATTCTTTACAACAGAAACTATATACTTAATAACTTCTGCACAGTAGTCATTTGCATTGTATTAAATGCAATTTTTATGTTGCCGTCATCATACATGTACTGTTTTGTTATACCCCAGGTAGCAGACGACGGGCTCCAGCAATCGGTGGAGGGCGAACTGAGCCCGCCGCCGTGCGCGCGGCCCGTGCACGAGTCTACCAGCTACCAGGACATCTCCGTGCCCGTGTACGCGACTGTCAAAGGGGTGAGTTGAGTCAACTTCGATAGGCATCATAAGTCAAACATATAGTGCAGAAATGTCATTTATTTTGGCAAATTTTCCCTCATTATTTGATTAATGACAGTAGGCAAGAGTTGACTCGGCAAGTCTAACTCAACATAAACAAAGTTTTGAAGGAAAATTACGTAAGAGTTGAGACATAGATGGTCTATATTTTATGCTCTGTATAATTTGTAACTTTTTCCGGTTCCGGCGTTCGAAACGTAAACACTGCTCGTCACTGCTCACCGAAAATTAATTCGCGAATATCAGAAAAACAAGTTTATCTGCTGCAAAATACTTACCAACATACGCAACATAGTGCCATCCAGCGAAACAAAGTATAAATTCAGTGATTAATTTGTGATACAACATATTAAAGTGCTAAAAACAGTTCGTGTTAAACAAAGACCTAATTTCAAGAAAAGTGCAACCACCTTCGTTTACCTCTGATATCACTTGACAGATAACAGTGCTACCAACACAAAACAAATATATTCATAGACAAGTTTTTCGTTCAGAAATTGAGTATTGCCAGTTACAAAAAATTACCAACTAAAGTGGGAGATAAACTAGGGGCTAGCTAACATGGAGCAAAGTACTATCATACAACTAACAGCAATTATAAGAAAGGAGTTAGCTATTCAATCGGATATCTTGTTGAAAACCATAACAGGAAATCTGAACAAAACACTAGAAGAAAAGTTAGAACCTATTATAAAAGAAAATAAAGAACTGAAGACAGAGATAGAAACACTTAAGTCTAAAGTTTATGGCTTGGAAAAAGAGTCAAGAAAAAATAACATCATTTTACACGGCGTAAAAGAATCCGAAAATAACAACAAAGAACTTTTAGAGATAGTGCTAGAAACTCTTAATAAAACCAGTGACAAGGCCAGCATCGAGAAATGGGATAAGTGGGAGATTGGCAGGGTGCAGAGAATAGGAAGGAGGAACGAAAGGAAAAGCAGGCCCATCCTCATCACTCTGACATTGTTCTGGAGGAAGACAGAATTATTAAAAAATAACAAAGCATTTCGTGAAGGTACCTATGTAACCGAAGATTTCCCGAAAGATATTTTAGAAAAGAGAAACGAACTCAAAGATAAAGTAAACGAAGCTGTCAAAAATGGGAAACTCGCGTTTATTCGCTACGATAAATTAATTGTTAAAGATAGACCGAAAGAAAAAAGGAAATGGAAACCCTCAAGCTCACCCATCGATCGTACAAAACAAACTGAGGAAAGTGTTGACACCCCTAGCAAAATTAATAAGACAAGCGCTTTGACTTTTACGAGATCAAAATCACTACAAAATAAAGAAAAAGCGAAAAATTAGCAATCAAAGAACGTCGACAACCGAAAGAAAACTAATGATGCAACAAGAAAACAAACAACAACAACAACAACAACAACCATAGGTCCCAACCCGGCTGGTCACCGTGGGACGTCAGACCACTACCCTCCAACTCAAACAAAAAACCGTTATTCATCATTTAAAATTGGAACCTATAATGTAAGAACCTTGTCTTCAACGGAACGATTTATGGAACTCACTCATGCCTTAGAAACAATTGATTGTGACGTATTGGGACTAGCTGAAGTAAGAAGAAATGGGTGCGAAATAGAAGAACATGAAAAACATGTATTCTGCTATAAAGGGGAACGTGATGGACTTTATGGTGTTGGCTTTTTGATAAAAAAGGATCTCAAGCATCACATAGTAAACTTCACTGGAATATCTGAGAGGGTTGCTCTTCTCCAGATTCAGCTTACTAACACAACCTTGTCGATAATACAAGTACATGCTCCCACAGCCCAATCAAATGTAGACGAGATCAATTTATTCTATGAAAACCTATCAGAAGCCCACCACCTTGCGGGCCGTCCGGTGATGGTTATAGGAGACTTTAACGCTAAGATTAGACAGCCAAGACCAGATAAAAACTACAATATGGGAAAATATGGATACGGGAGCCGGAATGAAAGAGGCGAAAAGCTAATAGAATATGCATATGAGCACAAAATGTCGATAATGAATACTTATTTCAAAAAGAAACCAAGCCGCAGATGGACTTGGAATTCCCCAGATGGGTTGACTAAAAACGAAATCGATTTTATTCTAAGCAGTAATCCAAAATACTTAACCAATGTGGAAGTCCTAAACAAAACTAAATTTAACTCAGACCATAGACTAGTGAGAGCATCATTAAAGCTGGAAAAACCTAAATTAAATAGAAAAACCTTTACAAGTATACCAAGACCACCAACCACGAAAAACGAAATACGAAAATTTAAAGAAAAACTAGATGAGAATATAAAAACCCAAGAAGACAAGCTAAAACAAATGCAAGATGTACAGGACTACTATGACCAATTAGAAAAAATAATTATTAGTAGCTCAAGGTCAATACCAGACAACAAAAACAAAGAGAGAAAACAACACAAAATATTATCACAAAGTACTTTAGACCTTATAAATAAACGCACTGCACTTACGACTTGCAAGAACAGAACAAAACAAACAAAAAACGCAATAAAGGCCATTTATAAGAGGACAAGCAAAGCTATTAAGGAAGACTACAGACAATACAGGAAAAATATTATAACAGCAAACATAATGAAACACAGAAGTGTGAAAAGGGCTAACAAACAATTAAACTCACACAAAAACTGGATACAAACCCTAAAGAAAGGACAATATACTACAAAAACAAGACAAGATGTATTAAAATGTGCAACCACATTCTACAAGGGATTATATTCGAAACAGCCTGGAGACACCAATAGACAGGTAAATAAAACCATAGACACGCCAACCTGCAAGAAAATAAATCCAATAGCAGAGACAGAAGTACTACTACACATAAAGAAACTTAAATCCGATAAAAGCCCTGGCCCAGACCACATCAGCAACGAAGCCATAAAGACTGGAAGCCCCATTCTACTTCCATTTCTGACAGCACTTTTCAATATGGTACTAGAAACGGGAACAGTACCACACCAATGGTGTGAATCAGATATAGTACTCCTATACAAGAAAGGAAATCCACTCGATGTAGGAAACTACAGACCAATAAGTCTGCTTTCTAGTATATACAAGTTATTCTCATCCATCATACTCACACGAATAGCAGGCAAGATAGACAGCAAACAGCCAGTAGAGCAGGCAGGTTTCCGATCGGGATATTCTACAATTGACCATATACACACCCTAGAGCAAGTCATTGAAAAATTTAAAGAACACAACCAACACCTGTATGTTGGCTTCATAGACTACTCAAAAGCGTTTGACAGTATCTCTCACACCTCTATATGGGAAGCACTAGAATCTTGCAATATAGAAGAATTATACATATCCCTCTTGAAAAATATCTACACAAATAGCACGAGCAGAATAAGGTTGGAAGCCAAAGGTGAAGTGATTGCAATTGAAAGAGGAGTACGACAGGGCGACCCCTTGTCACCTAAAATATTTATTGCTGTTCTGGATAATATATTCCAAAAGATCAACTGGACCAAAAAAGGAATTTGGATAACTAATAAACATCTAAGTCATCTAAGATTCGCAGATGATATTGCTATCTTTGCAAAGTCAGCCTCAGAACTGCAAGATATGATACAGACTTTAAGCAGTGAAAGTATACAAGTAGGACTGAAAATGAATGAAAATAAAACGAAAGTGATGACAAATGGCCCTCAGAAAGGAATCCATACAGAAAATGGGAACCAAATAGAATATGTCAACGAGTATATTTACCTCGGCAAACAGGTATCCTTCAATCATGACAACAATGAAAAAGAGGTGATGAGAAGAGTAAATTGCTCATGGAAAAGATTTTGGGCTCATAAAGAAATAATGAAAGGAAACTACAACATGCCACTAAAAAAGACAGTAATAGAAACATGCATTTTGCCTAGCTTAACATATGGCTGCCAAACATGGGTCTTTACAAATAAAATAAAAAATAAAATAATAACAACCCAGCGGGCGATGGAAAGAAGTATCCTAAAACTAAGGAAAATAGATAAAGTCAGAAGTGAAATAATTAGAAAAAAGACAAACCTCACGGATGCTCTCAAACACGCTCTAAAGCTGAAGTGGCAATGGGCCGGTCACATCTCGAGATGCACAGACGCAAGGTGGACTACACAAACAACCAAGTGGAACGGCCCACTAGGAAAAAGAAAGATCGGAAGACCGAAAAAGCGGTGGGTAGACGACATAGTAGAGGTTGCCGGCAGGAGCTGGTGGAGTCTGGGCGCGGAGAGGAAGAAGTGGAAAAAGTTGGAGGAGGCTTTTACCCAGAAGGGATCCATTATAAAATTATAAAATAATCATAAATAAAAATTGTAAAATAACTGTAAATATGGAAAAATAAAGCTTTATTATTATTATTATTTTCAGTTTCTATTTTATAGACTCGGCTATTTTAAAAATACCGGTTTTTAAATGTTATTCACGGGCCTAAGCCAAGTGAATAACATATATTATATATATTTTTAATGAATAGGTTCTGAATGTGTGCTATGGTCTGTTTGCAGGAATTTGCGTACTATCCTACAAGTGTTTAAAATGCACGCCTTTTGCAGGAGCGCATAAGTGTAGTCGCGTAGGTCTAGAGTTCTTATTGACTGGACCAATTGGGTCGGAACCACTCCTGTGCTTGAGAGAACAATCGGGACTCTTGTAACCTTTCTGAGTTGCCACATGCGAGTTATTTCATCTTTTAGATCTACATATTTAGTTAATTTTTCAGCTATTGTTTTTTGAAGGTTGTGGGTGTTGGGTACAGCTATATCAATCAGGTGAGCAGTTTTGTTAATTTTGTCTACTAAGGTGATGTCAGGTCTATTAAAGTGAACTGTTTTGTCAGTGAGTATGGCTCTATCGTAATATAGTTTGTGTGAAGTATTTTCAAGGACAGTTTCGGGTTTATATTTATAGTAGGGAATAATAGGGTCATTAATTAGTTTAAATTTATGTGCAACGAGCTGGTGGATCACGTTGGCTACTTGATCATGCCTGTGCTTGTAGTCAGTCTGGGCTATTGATTTACATGACCCCGTGATGTGCTGGATCGTCTCGGAGGCGCTATGACATTTTCGGCATATATCTGTAGTGGTTACCTTCATGATGTGTTTTTGATTATTTTTTGTTTCAATTACCTGATCTTGAATGGCTAAGAGAAACCCTTCTGTTTCCGGAAAAAGATCACCACGTTTTAGCCACTCATTTGACGCCTTACTGTCAACAAAATTGTGGCAAAGGTCTTGGTAGTGTCTTCCGTGTAGTGATTTTCTTGACCATTCTAGTATTTTAGTTTGTTTATCTATTTGGGTCTGTTAGATTGTGTGTTGTTGTCTTTCAAATTCAGTGGTGTAAGTTTATTATCATTTTGTACTATTGCATTATGTAGTGTAGAGGTAAGTGCTTTTTTGTGGAAGAATGATCTTAAGTTTGTCATTTGCTTCCCATATAAGTTTGAAATATCCACAAGACCACGCCCTCCATCAGCCCTTGGCAATGTCATCCGCTGTATACAAGATCGCGGATGGTGTTTTCGGTGTTTAGTCATGCTTGTGTTAATAGTGCGTTGAAGTGATTTGAGATCTGTCTTTGTCCAGCTTATTATGCCAAATGAGTAAGTGAGGACTGGTATGGCGTAAGTGTTTATTGCTTTAATGGTATTTTTAGAGTTAAGGTGTGAGTTCAATATGCTATTTAGTCTGCGTTTAAATGTTTTAGTTAATTCATTTTTTGTGTTCTTCTGTTCTATTAATTTAGATTGTTTGTATCCTAAATATTTGTAAGCATCATTTTCTTCTAATGGAGTGATTATTTCACCTGTTGTCATTTCATAACTATGTTTGTGGGTTTGTCCTGCTCTAATCGAGTTAATTTTGCACTTATCTATTCCAAATTCCATCCGTATATCCTGGGAAAATTGTTCAGTAACATTAGCTAGTTCAACTAAATCCTCTTCTTTGTCAGCATAAAGCTTTATATCGTCCATATACAATAAATGATTTAGTTTTTCTTCTAATCTATCTGTCAGTCCGTCTGTTACGTCTTCTGGATTGTATTTTAAACTGTAGCCTTTATTAGTTAAATTCAGCAAATTTGACAGGGGGTTTAGAGCAAGACAAAACCACAATGGGCTGAGTGCATCACCCTGAAAAATGCCCCTTCGGATATTTATTAAGTCTGTATATTGTACACCGTTGTCTGTTTTATACTGTAAGCGTGTAGTCCATTTTGTTATTACATGTTGGAGGAAAGTCTTAATTACAGGGTGAATTTTGTATATATCTAATATTTTTACTAGCCAGCTATGAGGTACCGAGTCGTAGGCTTTCTTAAAATCGACGTACATACTGAATAGGTCGCCCTTAATTTTTTGAACCTGTTTCAGTATTACTGCGTCAATAGTGAGTTGCTCTTTACAGCCCTGGCTCGCCCTTCTACACCCTTTCTGTTGCTCTGCTAATATTTTATTTTGGTCAATATGTTTGTAAATAGTTTCGGTCAAGCATGATGTTATAATTTTGTAAATAGTTTGTAAACACGTAATGGGTCTGTATTTCGCGGGGTTTGAGGTATCTGTAAGGTCTTTAGGTATCATGTAAGTTATGCCTGTCATTACATATTCCGGGATTGTGTTTGGGTTTTCGATGAAGCTATTGATGAAATTATGTAAATATTTGTGTATATGTGTGAACTTTTTTAACCAGTAGTTGTGAATGTGATCTGAGCCTGGGGTTTTCCAGTTGTGTAATTTATTTATAACCGTTTGTAACGTGTCCCAAGAAATCATCTGAAAGTCCATTTCTTGTATACCCATAGCTCTTTGCTGCTCAGCTCGAATCCACTCAGCTTCATGATTGTGCTCCAGTGAGTTTTCCCATATCGTGCTCCAGAACTCTTGCATGTTCTGTGGTAACGGTGAAGTAGTTGATCTAGGTGTACTATTATTATTATTTGTTGTACTCATGTTCCGGTAAAACTGTTTTTCATTGCTAAGAAACTGGTTATTTTGCGATTTGCGGAGTGTGCATGTTTTGTATCTTTTTAATCTACTGCATAAGACAGCCAATTTCTGTTTTAGGGTATCAAGAAAGTGGACAAGTTCTGTATTTTCTTCTTCATGGACTGTGTGTATTTTATAAGCAGTTAAAATTTTATTTACATGTTGGACAAGTTTTCTGCTTCGGCTCCCGTTGATGTAGTGTGTTAATCTGCCTATTTTTGCTCTCAAATCTGAAATTTTACGTTCCAGTCGTATTTGCCATTTAGGTTTGTTGTTTCTACGTATTAGACTTGATCCTTCGGGTGGTGGGAGCGAGAGTTTTGCACCATTCACTTTTGCCGCTGTCCAAGCTGCACAATATAGTACAGTTTGGAGTGTGTCATATGTTGTAGTGTCGTCAAGTTGATTAGGAATAATCTTTTTATCTATATAGTTGACGATTATAGCTAGTTTTTTAGTGCTTCTTTGTTTTGGTATATAAGTTCTTAATATGGGGTTGGTCAATCTGAAATATTGGAGTGCTTCTTGAAACGTAGTGTCAATCAAAGGGTTTATTTCGAGGTCAGTCGTTTCAATATTATTTTGTGATGTTGTGTTCAAATTCATAATATCTCTAATGTGCTCTGTAGTGTGGGTAAAAGTGTATTCAGGATTTGATAAAGTATTCTGCATTAGTGAGTAAGCCTGATTATTACAATTTACGATTTGTATATTCGGGTCAGGCTCTGTGGCCACATGTGAATTGCCAGTTATTTGAAGTTCATCAGCTACTTCTTGCCGTATTGATTTCAATCTATCTTCACTTATTAGTTTGTTAACTACTATAAGCCTTCTTTGGTCTGCAACTCTTTGTTCAGTTACATGTGCTAGGTGTGGGAAAGCTGCAATAAAATCTTGGTGTATTTTTTTCCTGTAAGCTGTCTTATCTGTTTCTAATTGTGTTGTTGTGTAATATGATCTCATAATTGTTTCGTTGTGCGTATCATTCCATCGGGTACGTTGAGTTTGTTGTGTTTGTGATGTGATTGATTTTGGGGTTGTTAAGCTAGTATGTAGTGAATGGAGACTTGGCGATTGTTTGTCTAATTCAGTTTGTACCTCTATGTAAATGTTATCTATAGTGTTTTGTGGCAATAGTTTGTTTCTAATAATAGCTCTTCGTTGATCTCCCAATCTTTGTCTGGTGACTGGTATGTTTGGGTACTTTTGTGTAAACTGTAAGTGTAGTGCGTCCAAATAAGTTTTTGTATCTCTTTCTAGCCGTGTTACTTGTAAATATGTACGTAGAATAAACTCGTTTAAATCAGAGGTCCATCTTCTACGTTCACATGGTTTGTCCATAGTGGGTGCAGTTTCTGTGGTACTTATTACCTCCTGCACAACATCTATAAGACCTTCATTAAATTCAGAAGATGATGGTGAAGCGCGCTCTGGTTGTTGGAACGACGCGCCGCTGGATATCACGGATGCTGTATCTGAAAGAGATAGGTTGTCATCGGCTGTAACAAACTTGTCGACTGGAGCCCGCCTGTTCAACTCCTCGTCGCTGTTGGATCGCATGCTGAGACACCCAGCAACAGCTCCAGGTGCGCCCCGGCGACCCCCGGGCAGCGGCCGCAAATTATATCTCATATTGCTCATTTCTCCATTACTGATGGGTTTGCCATTGCCCTGTTGGTGGCCCGCATGGTAGATTCGTTGCGGGTGTCCGCCCCCTACGTGGCTTAGATGGTCAAGCACGGACGAAAGGTTGGGCTTTAGGGGGCTTATTATTATTATTATTATTATAATTTGTAACTCTAGAAACACGTTTTCTCGAAATATAATAACTTAAAGTTTCGAGCTTAAAAAAAGCTACTTCAAGAAAGAATTTTTTTCTCACCTGGAAACCTAAATCATATCGCAAATCTCTTGTGTCTTCATCCTGGGTCGTCCTCATATTACGTTACCTATACAGATTTAAACCTAGGCCATATTTTTGTATGGGGTTTCCACAAAAGTACTAAACTAAAATAATATGTTTCCAGCGCGCTAGTCAGATAAGGTCGATGCCTTTCACTGGCGATTCGTCGGACGACTCATCGGACGGCGAAGAATCAATGGGCGTCACTGTACATAACACGCCACACCATACATTCGGTAAGTTGGTTGTAAGAAGTTTAAGTTAATGACTTCGTATCATTGCACGTATGACGTCATGGCGCGAGTGAAAGATTAATGAATGAACGAGAGCGAATGAGGTCAGGAGCGTAAGGGATGGTGATAACACGTTATGGATGCCAAGATTTGATTTATTTCTCTATTGTTGTTGTAGCCTGATATTAAACTAATAATTTTATTGACTAAAAACAATCTTTTCAATCATTTTACCTTATCTTCGAAACGATTATTGTGAATCTACAACAAATATAACTATTAGTTCTCTCATCATCACCAACAGATTTTTCATATTTTTTTATTCCATGTCATATTTACTCATCCTGAGTTCTGACTAACCTTTTCCTTCATTTGGTTTATGTTTGACATTTTAAAAACAACATCGTCAAAATAATTACCTGATATGCTGTCAAATACTGTATAAACCAGTAACCTGTTTGTCTGTATTGTAACTGCACTAACAACTAACATCAACTCCTAGGTGCGCAAACATCAAACCAAATCAACATGCCGATCAACAACGTGAATCTCACAAGCGTACTACCAGCTTCCATACAACAGACGTCCAACCACGCTCTAGTGTTGACCAATAGTGCAAACGGACAGTGCAGTTCGTCGGACACTAGTTTAAGTGCTAGCAGTCCGTCGAAAAGTGTAAAAACTAGCTCTAGTTTGAGTCCAGCGAAGAGATCTAGCAGTGGATCGCCGAGTAAACAGAGCAAAACTAGAGGTAAGTGTGACTTCTGCTGACTCTAACCCCGCAACAGTGCTGAATAATAGTGCAAATAGACAGTGCAGTTCGTCAGACACTTAGTTTAACTTAGCCAGCAGTCCGTCAAAAAGAGTACAACCAGCTCTAGCGCCGAGTAGTTCGAATCTACTAATGTCCTTTATGCGTCTGTCTAGGTGTCATGTCATCTAGGGGCCTCTTAAGTTAGGTTCCCAGCAGAATAATCAAACATAAATACAAAAAAAACAGAATAATTGGCGTGTGGTCTGCTTAAAGACACTCCCGACAAAACCTTAGTCAGGTACATACGTGGTAACAAAAGGATGCATTCCAATCTTTGAGACCATGACAATACATGTGAAATATTTTTTTTCTAAATTGTACTAGTCTCTTAGCTTGCTAAAAGACACACCCTGCAAAACCTTACGTCAGATAAGTCAAAACGTAATAATTCGCGTTCCATTTAATGAGATACGTTGCTTGGCGAAGTATTTATAGTATATTTCCCTTCAGACACATCGTTCGAGTCGGGCATGTCGGACGACTACGCCATACCTCCCGACGCGGTATCATGCGACAGTATGGCGTCGCCTTCTCTAGCTTCGCTGTGTCGGGCTCCACCCGCGACTGACTCGCCGCGCCGCCATGATGCATTGGAGAAGAGCGGCCATCTTGCCAAGTTGGGCGGGAAACTGAAGACTTGGAGGAAGAGATGGTGAGTTACAGTTTAATATTGGATAAGTATCTCGTGTTTTAGGTGGAAAAGAAGTGGGGATGTCTTATGTCCCACAGACTAAGATAAACGCTTGGCTTAGTGTGACTGGTGTGAAATGTTTCCGCCCGACATTTTTGAAGGTTTGCTCGGTGGAACATGTATTTGGTTTATACCGAATTCCCGTATAATTATACACACACCATAGAATTACCAGAACTAGTGTGAGTACGTTTCAAAACGCTTTGAGCTTACCGGCCTTAAATAAAGGGATTTAAAAAAAATACTACGAAATATTTGTTAGCGGTGACAACATTGTGATTATCAAAAATTCGTGCGCATAATTTACGAACACACGAACTGATTACAACCATTACCAAAAAAGGTTGCTTAGTTAAGTAATAACTAAGCAACATTTAAGTAGCACTTATGTATTAGCGTATATTGTATAATAAAAAAATAAGACTAACTTTTACATAACTAAATAAATCCTAAGAAGTTGATTAACAGCTTTTTATGATTAACGCTGTTAATCTGTACAACTATTTTATTACAGGTTCGTTCTCAAAAACGGCACTCTTTCGTACTGGAAGTCCCAATCCGAAGTGAACAGGAAGCCCCAAGGTCAGATAGGGCTCGGCGAAGCGTGCAAGATATCCAGGAACGAAGGGGCGGCGACCTTTGAAATCTTTACTGGGAGTCGAACTTACTACCTGACTGCTGACAGCATTGCAACAATGGAGGACTGGATTAGGGTGCTACAAGTAAGTCTTGCTCTTTGCGTACCCAATAAAGAATGTTCACTAATTTTGAATATAAGCTCTCCATATTCTCTGTCAAAAATTAAAAAAAATTAAGTAAAAGAATTACTTCGATACGTCAATTAGTTTCCGATTTATAGAAGTAAGTGTGTGACGGTGTGACGTCATCTCACAACACTCGCTCAGTCCGCTCGCGCTCTCATCAGCACGGTGTCTGGCGACTTGCTATTAAGCGGAGCGTTGTAAATTGACGTCACATGCGGTCACGTGACTGTTAGCGGGACTCGATATTTATCGTAAGTTTAAATGCCTGTAAAAACTAATGGGTATTTTTGACTACAACAAAAACTAGTGCATTTGTATACATACAAGCTTTACTGTAACAAACTTTCAACCGATTTGGCGTACCTATTAACATTCTCCATTTCACTAGGGATGATAACAATATTAATTATTCATATACTCTTTATGATCTCTCAAAACATTATTTCTTTACTTTTATGACTTCGAAATCATACAATTAAATATAAATTACAATAAAAAACACACCTGCAATAGGAGAAAGTAACGATTTCGCTACTTCGCTGTTCCCATAGAATTACTTGATGTATTAATTAAAAGAACACTTACTCCCATTGATATTTAATAAACCTTAGTAGGATGAACCAACAGTTATTGGACATCAGACAGTTAATGGATAGTTCCGATGGCTAAGAACAACGTATTTTATTGTTAGAATCAATGTATACTGCTTATTGTACGTTGATATAGTAAACAAGACTTATTGTATATGGCAACACCTAAGTTTATTCTTATTACATGTGTTCAAACTGGAACTGTCAATTAACTGTTTAGTGTCCAATGACTGCTAGTTTACCCTATTCAAAACTCTCAAGAACAAATTATATAAATATATTTAAATTAACCAAGCTTTCAGACATAAAATAGATAAACAGTAATTCAATAAATTTACATTATTAATGAATAGATATCCATGACCGATGTACAGTAAATCTACAGTAAAATGACGTATTTTCTCGATCGATTTTCGTAGGTGAACTGTGTTTCTATTCTTTTTTTATCTAACTGGATATATTACCATCTTTACAGAACGTCCAAAGGCGGAACGCGACCAAACTCCTCCTAAGCAAAGAAGACAACAAGCCGACCATCCAGGGCTGGCTGACAAAGGTCAAAAACGGCCACGCGAAGAAAAGCTGGTGCGTGCTCATTGGGAAGATGTTCCTCTACTTCAAGTCGCCGGGAGACCAGGTAATAACTATAGTATTTATCACTTAGCCTGTAACATACTTTAGCACAAAATGGGAAACTTTTGAACGAACTGTTAGACGGCCGGTCCCGAAGGTCTTTTTAAAGAAAAACCACGAAGTCCACGAAGAGTAATTTATTCGGCAGAAAGCCACAATTACAAAGTAAATGCACAACTAACTGACTTCCGAATTTACCAACGCTTTCCGCGAGTTCCAAAATCTAATTGACTAACTGAGTGAAAATAAATTATAAAGAAAAAATGAAGGCTTGCAAAATAGTAGTGGTGAACTAATTACAGTAAAGCGCTGATGTCGCGGTCAGGCCATTATACAGGGTTATAACAGAACCCCACTAATTCAGTAGATTTGGGAGAGGGTTAGCTAGTCAAACATGATGGGTGTGTAAGTGGAGCTTTTTTTAAATACAAATCGACCATAGCACTGCGGTTCGGATAGGTAGTTCATTACTGCATTACGTTTAGCTTTATTCGGCATTTGCCGTTGGGGTAGTGTTTTTTTGTTATCTATTTGAATAATCTTCATTGTTACGATTTTGAAGTCTATTTCAAACTAACCTGCCGTGCCGAGTGATTTTGTACGGCAGCCGAGCGGTTTGTGAATCCAGAATATTTACACACACACATTAACTAAATTCATTTCTATCTGGTTCGGATGGGAGAGACTGGTACTCTGTAATTAGGTCTCCTAGTACAGACGCTAGTTTCTCGCTGTATTTACCAGCCAGGGGCGTGCAATACATAAAGGCAATTAGGCAGTGCCTACCTAATAATCGAAATGAAGTAGGCAGTAGGTACTTACAAAAGTGAATTATTGATGAAAACCACTGATTTTCAATAAAACACATTATAAGTATATACTGCCTACCTCGAAATAAAACCAATGCCCGCCACTCTGCCGTCCAAAGAATAAGTGCAGTAAGGAACATTTTCTCGTAAAATGAGTTATTTATAGATTCCGTATCGCCATAACGAGCTCTATATGATTATTTGATCCTTGTAAAGATAGCTGCTGTGGAACGGCTAGTTTTGATAAGACAGAATGCAGTAAGTGTTCTGAAAAGACCAACATATTTTAGCATAAATGCAGTTAATAAACTTACTGCACCTTGCCTTAAGTTATTTTCCTAGACTTGTATAATCGACAATAATAATTAATACAGTAAGGTATCTTACTGTTTGTTTAATATGATATTATCTATTAAAGTCTTCAAACAGTCTACTACCTAAAAATGCAGTATTATTAGATGCTGCGTTCATAATTAGCAGTTTGATTGAAATATGTTATAGTATAATACTAACTTTAAATGCAGTAACATTAATTACTGCGCTTTAACTAAGGATTGTTGCTGAAATTAATTGCTAGAAAAGGTTTATTATAATCGCCGTAAAGTTTATTACTGCATTTTTTATAAGTACCTAATTGATTACTGTTGGTGTTTAATACTAAATCTTAGTGCAGTAAGAATGATTACTGCACTATCAACTGTATAATGTGACTACATGTTTATCAAATATTTACTAAAAAATAATGCAGTGAAGCGTATAGTTACTGCATTCTTCCCTAGCAACGGGTGTCTTAGGGGCCTGAGAGGTGAGGCAGGGGAAGGGGGTACTCGCGTCCTGGTAACGATTGATTGATAGTCAAGGATACTACGGACATACGCGTTATAAATACTCTTAGTGCACAGCAAGTCAGTGAAGGGTTGTGTTATGCGCAGTACGAATCCTAGAGTTTTATATGCCGTATGTGTAATGTGATCAATATGTTCGTTCATTATCAGTTTATTGTCAAAGTATACACCAAGATCACGCACCACTTTAAATAAAGAAGATAAAACCATTTTTAGGCTTATTATTTTAGTTCCACAATGCTAAATAAAGCTGTTTCATTGTTATAATTTTATGACTAGAAAAGGTAAATAGTTACTGCTTTAGTTAGTACACACTGTTTGCATAAAACAATAAAGAACACATAAAATAATTTCACATAAAAGTGCCGTGTGGGGACGGCCGTAAAGAATACACTTCCCCACCGCCATGCAGGAGGCGTATCGTAAGAGGCGACTAAATCCTGTAGCACGAGACGGGGAGCAGCGTCTGCGTGCGAAACAATATAAAAAAAACTGCGCTCGCCAACCCGCCTGCCAAGCGTGGCGAGTCTGGCAACCACCCCCCAATGATAGACACGACAAAGACCAGGCCCCAAGTCTCCGGTGGTCCCGCTGTTTCTGGCTACGGTACCGGTCAGGGTGACGGCGGGTTAGGGGGTGCTAAGAATCCCCGAAGGAGGAACTTCGGCTACCAGCCCCAAAGAAGACTGGCCCTGGTAACACACAACGTCCGCACGCTAAGGACTGATGAGAAGATCGTTGAGCTGGAAGAGGAATTGAGTAGGATGCATTGGAGTATCGTGGGAATATCAGAAGTCCGAAGAGAGGGAGAGGACACGATAACCCTGAAATCTGGCAACCTACTCTATTACCGGGAGGGCGAACAACTGTCCCAAGGTGGTGTCGGGTTTCTCGTCCACAAGTCCCTCATTAACAACATTGTCACCATCGGAAGTGTATCGAGTAGGGTGGCATACCTGATACTCAGAGTGTCAAATAGATACTCGCTGAAGGTTATACAGGTATATGCACCGACCTCTACACACCCTGATGAGAATACGAATAGTATTAAAGAGGCGATAGAGCGGAACCAAGGCTCCAAAGTGTTTGCAAGAGACATATCTATTGGGCAAAGCCAGCTGACGAAGCTGAAGACGGAGGATGGTAGTATAATGTCGACAAAAGCCGAAGTTTTGGGGGAGATCGAAAAGTTCTATGGGCAGTTATACACCTCGGTCACTAAACCTGTTAGTAGTTCAGCCGCAGATCCAAGAGCTAAGCTGACCCGACACTATACCGAAGATATCCCGGACATCAGCCTATATGAGATTAGGATGGCTCTCAAACAGCTCAGGAACAACAAGGCGCCGGGTGATGACGGGATCACCTCAGAGATTCTGAAAGCGGGTGGAGCACCGGTACTGAAGGTCCTTCAGAAACTCTTTAACTCCGTCTTGCTCGAGGGAATAACGCCGGAGGCATGGAACAGAGGTGTGGTGGTGCTCTTCTTCAAGAAAGGAGATAACACCTTGCTGAAGAACTACAGACCCATCTCGCTTCTGAGCCATGTCTACAAGTTGTTTTCGAGGGTCATCACGAATCGTCTCGCACGTAGGTTCGATGACTTCCAGCCTCCCGAACAAGCAGGTTTCCGAAAAGGCTTTAGTACCATAGACCACATCCATACGCTGCGACAAGTTATACAGAAGACCGAAGAGTATAACTTACCACTATGCTTGGCGTTTGTGGACTATGAGAAGGCCTTCGATTCAATCGAGACTTGGGCAGTGCTATAGTCTCTCCAGCGGTGCCATATTGACTATCGGTACATCGAGGTGCTGAAATGTTTATATAAAAACGCCACCATGACGGTCCGAGTACAGGAGAAGAGCACGAAAGCTATTCCTCTGCAGCGAGGCGTAAGGCAGGGAGACGTTATTTCTCCGAAACTGTTTACCGCCGCATTGGAAGATGCTTTTAAACTCCTGGAATGGGAAGGATTCGGCATCAACATTAATGGCGAATACATTACTCACCTTCGGTTTGCCGACGATATTGTGGTCATGGCAGAGTCGCTGGAAGACCTCGGTACAATGCTCGATGGCCTTAATAGAGTTTCCCAACAGGTAGGTCTTCAGATGAACATGGACAAAACAAAGATTATGTCGAATGCCCATGTTGCGGCCTACCCAGTACCAGTTGGTAGCTCTATTCTCGAAATTGTTGACAAATATGTTTACCTGGGACAAGTGATCCAGTTGGGTAGGTCCAATTTTGAGAAAGAGGTCAATCGACGAATCCAACTCGGATGGGCAGCGTTCGGGAAACTACGCAACATCTTCTCGTCCAAAATACCTCAGTGCCTAAAGACGAAAGTATACAACCAGTGTGTGTTATTATTGATGACATACGGAACTGAAACGTGGGCTCTCACTATGGGCCTTATTAAGAAGCTTAAAGTTGCACAGCGCGCTATGGAAAGGGCTATGCTCGGTGTTTCTTTGCGAGATCAAATCAGAAATGAGGAGATCCGTGAACGAACCAAATTCGCTGTCATAGCCTGACGGATTAGCCGGCTGAAGTGGCAGTGGGCGGGGCACATAGCACGTAGAACTGACGGCCGATGGGGCAGAAAGGTTCTGGAATGGAGGCCACGTACCGGCAAGCGCAGCGTAGGACGCCCACCCGCAAGGTGGGCAGACGACCTGGTAAAGGTTGCAGGACGACGCTGGATACAGGCCACATCCAATCGGCCGATCTGGAAGTCACTGGGGGAGGCCTATGTTCAGCAGTGGACGTCCTGTGGCTGAGATGATGAAAATAATTGCAGTAACTAAAATCAATAGCCAGACTTTGCTAGTGATTAGCGCAGTAATTCGCACAGTTACTGCATTTATTCTTGTACAGGCTGTATCTGTATGGTTTAGCTTTGCTAATCATAAAGTGTTTTTTATTAATTTTATTGAATCAAATTAACTTATTAAAAAGAGGGTTCAGTCAGCTGAAGCTAGAAATAATAATCAAAATTTTGGTAAAATAATATTTTTGAAATATTTCATACAAATAAAAAAAAAACTAAAAAAACGAAATAAAAAGTTTACCGCCTTTTTCTCAAAATCACGTTGAAGTCCCTTACTGCATTTTTTCTTTGGACGGCAGCAGTGACCTGCATATACATATTCGATTTTACCGCTCGGCTTTGCCGACTAATGCCGGCACGCTTATGTGTGAAGCTTCCCTTAATTACATTGACATCATTCTATCATTCCCCCCAGAACCCAACAGGCCAGATCAACATGCGCGACGCTCGCGTTGAAGACGTAGAACACGTGTCCGACTCAGATTCGGAAGAGAAGAACGACGACACGCGCAACCACCTCACCGTCGCCATCTACCCGCAGCACCAGGTAACTGCGGTCAGTGACGTCACCATACCATTATATACGTTAGCCGTGATCGTGAAACTAGACTAGTTTAGTTACCAATTACCATATTATACCCTGCATGGATCTTGAGAGCTCAAGAAAAGAGTGAGGAACGCTTTGCGCATCTTACGAGACGATCATCGTATCAGGAGACCTACTACGAAAATGTTTCGTTCGTTCGGACGTATAAATCCAACAGATTAAAATTACCATCTTCTTGTATCAGTCTTTTCATAAAAAATGACCAATTCAAACTAGCGGTGTAAAAAAACACGACCGTTTTCAATAGTTCACAAATTATCAAAAGGTTGATACAAGTGATGGTTATTTTGATTTGATAAGTTAATACGTCCGAAAGAACGAAACATTTTCGTAGTAGACCTCCAGGAGGCCTACGACGAAAACTTTTCCTTCGTTATGACGTATTAACCCAAAAAATAATTAGCTTTGACAATTTATGGACAATTGAAAGTCGGGTTTTTACACGACTAGTTGGAGTTGGTTATATTTTGTCAAAGGATTGATACAAGGAGATGGTAATTTCAATCTGTTAGGTTTATACATCCGAACGAACGAAACATTTTCGTAGTAGGCCTTCTGAGACTTGAGTGCGTAGAGCAAGCAACCAATCACGGCCGGCGATGCACGCGTGCCGCGTGACTAGCCAATCACGTGATCGTAATGGTTTTCTACGCATCTATTGTTTTAGCGGTCAAGATACGTGCCGCTAGTTGTACCATACCTTTATTTATGTCAGCTGTGATCGTGAAACTAGTGATCTAGACAGTAGACCCTTTAGCACAATGTAGCTTAGTCAACTCTATTTATGAAATGACTAGCCGTCGCCCGCGGCTTTCTGGCGTGATTTTTAGTTTATTTAATATATCCCACAGGAACATTAAACCATAATAAGAAGTAATTTATATGTTAATCCGGACCGTATACTATATGTGTGCAAAATTTTATCCAAATCCGTTAAGTAGTTTTTGCGTGAAAGAGTAACAAACATACATACGTACAAACTTTCGTGTTTATAATATTGGTAAGGATTACGCGTTCTCATGCGATCGCTCGGCATCTATTTTCCTAAAAAAGCATGTCCTACCCACGTCCAAACTCAATCCCCCACCACTTTATAGTCTCATTCGCCCCCCCTCTCCGTTTGCAGGGCCCAACGTACCTCCTATTCGAGAGCAAGGCCGACAAAGATTCCTGGCTGTATCACTTGACGGTGGTCAGCGGCGGCGGACTGAGTCAAGGGACGCATTTTGAGCAACTAGTTCAAAAACTGATGGAGACTGACGGTGATCCCAGTAAGTAGATGTGTTTTGTTTCTTTTAGGTAAGACATATAAAGACGTATTTGTGAACCAATAAAATTGCAAACGTTTCGAGTGCGAAGCGATGACCTTAGAAATAAGGTACATAATTTTTAATCATATTACTAATTTAGAATTTTATTTTTGTCTTCACGCTAAGATGTGCATACCAATAAGCCTTTTTATGATAACATTAATGTCATTTTCTGTGAAATTTAATAGAAAGATTACAATATGAACAGCTGCCATTGGTCAATACAACATTATGTTCCTGGAATGTCCACATAATTTTAAAATGGCCAACCACCTCGTAATGAGGTTCTCTTTGTTGTAACATAAAATAGTTTGTAAGGCCCACAAATGATAAATAATTTTGTATCCTTTTTTATTTTTAAAATGTTTTATTTTAGATTGTGTCTTATGGCGGCATCCAACCTTACTATATTCAAAAGAGAACATCACATCCCCTCTTACGTCTCTCAACTCCGAAGCGTTGCAAGCGGAAGCATTGAAATTGTTTAAGGTTTGTTTCGAGTATTTAAGTATTAGCTTAGCGCGTTTTGATAAACTATGTAGCATAATTCATTAGTTCAGTAATATATAGATTTGAACACTTATTTGAAAAACTTGAAAAGAAGTCACAAGCAAAAAAACGTTTCCCAATAGTAATCGTATCAGCTGATTGGATATTTAATATTTAGTATCGAGACGAAGTTCTTTTTTTTAGAGATTTCGATGTTGGTCCTATTCAATTAGTTATTGCATTTGACCACCAGAATCGGCTCTTAAAAGGGTATGCATTAATTCTGGTACACCTCCTACAGGGTTACTTTTAAAACAGTATCCAAATTTCAGGAAGCGAATGTATTCATCAATTTAAACAACTTTTTCTATAGGACCAACATCATATAAGAATGTCATCAATTCAAACAACTTTTTCTACGTATCCATCATATTATAATTCTTCCAGTGCGTCCAACTATTCATGTCAGTGGCCGTCGAGCACGCCGGCATAGACTACCACGTGGTCCTCGCCCAAAACGCTCTCCAGCAATGTCTGGAAGTGACAGAACTGCAGGACGAACTGGCCTCGTGCCTGGCCAAGCAGACGACGCCGCACACGCACACGAAGCACGGCGTGCAGGTAACGCCCGCAACCACCAGACGTAACATAAACATTAAGGCCGCCAAGCTTAAGAATGTAAGTTGGGTTCACGTTTCTTTTCATTGGGGGTGACGGTTGGTGATTCGGAAATTTTGAATTTTGGAATTTGAAGATACTCGTATACAGGGTTTTTTTTCTTTATTGTGGCTTTGATGCGTAGCCAGTGTCAAGTTAAGGTTATATTAAAAACTTTTTTTTAATTTGAGGCCCCTGTATGTCTAAGTTGGCCAGTTGTGCCACACTTGGCCGGTTTTTATTATGATTACTTGTAAGGGACCCTTAAATTACGTTTTGTTTTATGGAACACGTTTTGGCAACTCCATGTTGTTAATGTCTATAGGTGTAGAAAGTCACTTATTTCGATCAATTGAATGAGTCTTTATCTAGGAAAATAATACTTTATTGACATTTTCAATATATAAAAATAAAACCCTTAAATATTTCTCGTGATTTAAAAAATACTTAACCTAAATTATAAATAACCAAAAACCATACACTTTAAAAAAAATACAATTTTTAAAAATGTATCAACCGTCACTTCCATTCCTATAGCTGTTATTTGGATCTTTCTTGGTTGTTGTAGAAAAAAAATTAATTAAATTGTTAAAAAAGTTATCATAATGCACATTGAACAAAAGCCTATCCCATCAAATCATGAACCAGGATTGACCAAATATTTATGTTTTTATTTGCTGTCCGTCCCACGAGTAGTTTCTATCGAACTATAGAAGTTATTCGTACTACGAAATAAAATGTAAAGCATGGCTTTTGGTGTTACTAAAATCATATCAGAAAAACACCAACAACTTGAACTTTTTCATCAAAAGTAAGCCTAGATATCTTTAGCAGAAAGTTTTAATTCCCATTAATAAATCGAATAATAAGACGTTGTAGAAATTTCAATTTAAACGCTTCCTTAACAGAAAATAATTAATTAATCTCATAATTATTTATATTTATTGAAACTTTTATTAATTACCTAAAGTTACTTAATTTTGGGATAACGGTAGCTAGAAAACCATTTTTTATATTAGAATTAATTATAATTACAGATATTATTCAGACGATTCAAAGCCGATTAAACTCAGATTTCTTATTTCGAGATCATAAATGTAAACAAATTACCGTCAATTTCCGGCTGGCTTTTCTATTTTATTGGTTATAATAATTGTTGTGCTGTCATTTCTTTAAAAAAAGTTTACGAAACACGGTAGATCAATTAGACAAAAAGCATATTTCACGATATCTTTATCGTTGAATCCGTATTTACTTTATGGCTAATTATTTTAGATAACTTTATCACTCTATTTATAAACATATAATTTTACTTTTTAGTGCATTATTTTTGTTTTAATGATACTACCTATCACTTTCGTTTACATTTCTGATCTCGAAAAAATATCTGTGTTTGGATTTAATAGTCATGTACATTGACCTCCATTATCTAACAATTCAATACTTTCGACGGTTTTCCGGGTATCTTCGTTATGTATGTTGGTGTATAATAATAAAACCAAACGCTTCATTTCGCAAGCTTTGGCTACGCGATACGCTTTTACGCTTTTCTCATATGTCGGTACTATATCATCCATCAGTCCCATCACTCGGTTACTACTTTTTGCATAGCACTTAGAGTAGATTGGGCTATACTCAAAATTATTATAAGCATAATGGTGCTAGAAAATGTTTAATTGGAACTTATAGTTGTTGTTTTCTCATTGTTTACTACCATTAGTTTATTAATAAATAAAGCAACGATTATAAGTTACTATTTAAAGCCAAGCACACACACAATTCAATTGGGAATGGTCTGTATTACAAATAAGTATTGGAATAAAACAAAAAAAAATGGTACTAAGTTTGTTTAATACAAAAAGTTCAAATGGAATGATCGTTCAATGACACCTGTCATTATGACAGCTCAATCTATATTCTTATGACAGCACCACCTATTTTACCATCTACTTGGGTCAAACACTTGACAATTTTGCAATTCAGACGTGTTTTTTAGTTTTAGTTTGTTTAGTTTCAGTTATTAATATTTTGTCAGTGACCCAATCAATGAACGGTTTTATACGTCCGAACGAATAAAATATTTCGTATTACTGTTTTTTGAACAAAGCGGTACTTAAATAATGTAAACTTGATTTTTATTTATAATAAATAATGCAGACCATTCACGCTCATCAGTAATGTGTATTGGGTTTTAGTTTAGTCTATAAATAGCTTCCATATCTACTGATACTTTGCGTTTACAAACTGTAAATATACACTAACAAACCATTACTATTATGTTAGCTTTACGTGTGGCTACTGAAATAAATACAAATGCTTAGTGTTGATCAATTTGGAATTGTATATGTTGAGATTGGCTTCATTGTAATGCAATATTACAACTGTAATAATTTATTGGGATTTGTGGTGCAAAATTGTTTAACATGTTTGGGCATAAAAAAGTTGTATTCCAACTTGATCTCTGAATTATGGCAACATAAAAGTGTGTAACGGTGTGGACAGAATGAAACACTCATTTTTGAGCACTGTATACACTTATTTGGCACTTTTATTCAGTGGCATTACATAGTGTTACTTCTATACCCACCTTTATAAGTGAACACTATATTACAACTAGAGTCATACAAACTTGGTATTGTTTAGTTGTAATCATGCCTGTAAAAAAGATAATGTTGCCATAATGAAAAAAGAACAGTTGTTGCAATCTTTCAAATGGAATGTTGGTGTAAATTTTCCCCGAATTTTTAGTTTTCTTTTCCGAAGTTTTCTTCCAAGAATGTCTGACCTATGTCCCATAGATTTAGGGAATGAAATTTTTGTTGTTATATCATCCATACTCTATCATAGCTAGTGTTTCCTACGCACTGTTAAACTCCTTTGTTATGAAAGGTTGATGTTGCAAGTTTTAGTCTGTTTACCCATATTTAATCAATATTTTTAAGAGGTTAAACTTTAAGGTGAGTATGAAGGTGTAAATAGGTTAAGTTGAGGTATAACTGCATAATAAAAATTCGAACATAATGTACTTACTACAATTCATTTTGAATGAAAATGTCTTCAATAATACCCATAAAAAGTACAAAAAACATTACTCATCCACATTTCTTATATGTGTTAGTGTGAATATTGTGTTTAAATTAGCTTAAACCCCCGCTTTGCCATTCATACTTCACTCTTTTTCTGGTGATTTTTGAAGTGTCCAACTATTGGAATAAGCTTTTTGGGGTTGTTTTCATAATACATGTGTTTTCTCTTCAAAAATCTTGTTTCAGTCAGCCAACCTTTAAACTCCGTATTGCATAAAAACAAATGTCATATTAAAATCTTACTTTTTTACTGTAAAATACTGTGTATTATCCAGTATATTTCAACTCCATTTTGAAATGCCCATATAGCAACAGAAAATAACCTTTTAGTTATACTTCCATCAATCAAAATTAAATATTTCCCCTATTCAAATGCTAGTAAAAAAATGATAAACTAATAAACATTATAATGACTCGATAGACTACACCATAGTGACGCGGAATTTCGCCTTAAACGCAAATGGCCTAGCTACAAAAAAGAAAGACTAGGTTGAAACCATGTCTAAAGAATAGCCAACCAATTTCAAATGTTGATACATCAGACATTATAATAATAATTGTTTCCACAATCACACTTTTTATCTAGCCCCAAACTATGCAAACCTTGTACTATGGTGACTATATAACGGATAAACATACATAAATAAATACGTTTATAAACATCCATGACTTAGATGCAAATGCTCGTGCTCATCAACACTAACATTTGCCCCTCGCGGGATTCGAACCCTCAACCGTCAGGCATTGTAGTCCAGAGCGCGAACCAATACACCAGACGGTCGTCGACGGTTACATATTATTAATAAACATTTTCAATTGGTTGACTAATCTTTAGACAGTGTTTAAACATAGTCTATGTTTTTTGGTTCGGTTTAGTTTAGAAAAGATCTTTTCTAAATTGGCCAGAGCCAAGGTGTGCTAGGATAAAAATATACGACCGCTGCAAAATTATCTGGTACGTCGTAACATAAGAATATAAATTCGTTACTTCGAGACATGGTGTGTTTTCTAGCTCATATTTATTTATTATGCAGTTGTACCTGTTATAAATGTTAAGAATACCTATTACCTATATTGCACTGTACACTGTTGTAAATACCTTCAGAGGGAGTTGCAAGGGATCTTTCACGGCTGGGAGATAAACTTCACACATTTCTATCATCGCACATGCACTAACAAAATCGTAAAAAAATCTATGTATAATAATATCAAATCTTTGTTTACTATTCGTTAAAGTTTACTAGTAAATAACCTTGATATCTCACTGGTGTGTATAAATGTACAGTTATCTGCTTAGTCTTCAGGATTAAGCCAAGCAGGAATAAATTATCATCACACGGGAATATAACAAATGGGATAAGAATTATCCTATGTGTTAAGCTGAATCAATATCTATATTTGTTCCAAATACCAGCTAATTCCTTTCAGCAGTTCAAGCGAGATTGAGTAACAAACATTCAAACATTTGAATGAATGAATGAAAATCGTTTATTTGGCACAATTTACAATAATTAAAATTCACGTTACACAATTTATAAACAGCCATGTACCAAATAGGCCCCCGCTCAGCATATGCCGAGGCACAGAATGCCGCGACGCTGGTTTTCAGCGGACACCTTAAGACAAGAGAGTGGGCGTCGAGCCCTACAAAAACGGATATTATTCGTATTAACATTGTGAACTCATGTTGAAAACAAAATGAACAAAGTTCCTACATAGTTCTCACAGAGCTATATTAAATTATTCATTTATATATAATTCGTGTATTAATAAATATGTATATTTAATTGTGTATTTGTTTATATGTATTTTTTTAACTTAACAAGTGATACAATATTTTTATACAACTATTCTAAACAAGGTATGTTTTTACAACAGTATTATATATATATATATATATTGATTATAGTAATTACTTTGTTATATTTAATAAGGTCATTCGGCTTTTTGAATATTAAGGAGATGTTTCTTGTATTTAATTTTAAAAGTTTCAATATGAGAACAATGTCTGATGGGCGGAGGAATGTTATTCCAACACTTTGATGCCGAATATCTAAAACTACCACGAAAAGCTGCTGTTTTAAAAGTTGGACAAATTAACCTATCATTAATTCGTGATTGGCGTAGAGTGAACTTAATTTTATTAAATAAATAGGGAGGATCGTTTCTTTTGATAACACCAAAGAGCAAGGTTGCAAAATGCAATTTGCGTCGTGTCTCCATGTTCATCCAATTTTTGCTATTTATATACGGAGTTATATGAGATCTAGGGGGAATAGGAAAACAAAATCTAGTGCAAGAATGTTGAATACGCTGTATCACTTTTTTAGTGCGACCCAATAGACACAGGCCAACCACAGAGTCAGCATAGTTCAACTTTGACAATATAAGCGATTCGCAAAGGTAAATTTGTGACAATGGTACGATTATTTAAATTTATTGTATAATGCAAGAACTGACATTGTGAAAGTGTCAAATAAAGTTTTAATTAAATTCCAGTTGTACAACAGATTTATGCAATTTATGACTGAAAAGAAAATTAAGCAGACGATTTTCAAGTTAGTATAATGGTAAAAGACTGCCTGTTCTGGTTTGCCATTTTACTGCATTTGCAGGTCTTGCAGAACTTAAATGAGAGCGAGAGATTGTAATCAAGAACAAGCCAATCCATTTTAAAAGACCTAATAAAAATGTATTAGAACAATCAACGTTTTTGAATCTATAATTTAAATGATAGTAAAGTTA